>BCIX01000005.1:6522-1206522 GCA_001600095.1 Bullera alba
CTTTTGGTCTTTCCACTATGGGATGTACAGGTCCAGTGCAAGCCCGAGGAGTATGGTGTCTTCGATCCACCAAGCGGTCAGACTTGTGGGCAGTATCTTGACGAGTTCCTCAGCTATGCGACTGGCTACGTGAACAACCCAGTGAGTCATCATCTACATCTTGTCGATGATCGAAGCTGATGTAATCAGGACGCTACTTCGAGCTGCGAGTACTGTGGATATCAGAATGGACGGGAGTACCTCGCATCTTTGAACTTGAACGAGCACGTCGATGGTTGGCGTAACATCTGCGTGACGCTCATCTTCGTGATCTCGTCGTACTCCTTGGTCTTCATCCTTCTGTGAGTACACGATTTATACGTCACACAAACACACGCTGACCTCGATATAGCAAACTGCGAAGCAAGAAGTCGAAGATTGCAGAGTGATCAGTCTGTTGGCTACCCGAAGAAAATGGAGTCGTCCGCCGCTGTAATAGCCCGTAGCCTGGGGTCAAGAATGTCTATAATAGATGCATGCAGGAATTCAGCTATTGCTTGACGGTTGATCACCGACACGACACCATGCGCGGTGTCTGAGCGGACAGGAAGGATGCGGGATCGACGACACGTGGTCCGGAGGTCTAACTTGCAAGAGATCATTGATACCTGGGGCAAAAGCACAGATGCATAAGTAACTCCAGATCGCCGAAAGGTATGGCTGACCAGGGCTGACCGCTTCTGCCGATGCAATTAACAAACTGGCTCCCTCGAGCCTCACTAGGCATTCCTGCTCAAAGCGCCAAAACCGGCAGTGCTTTCACAGCAGCAACAGCTGCACCTATCAAAGGCGCTAGACCAGGCAGGCCTCGCTGAAGAGCCTCCGCGACGGCGTCTGTCACCGTGGAGATTCCCACTTTCGACTCTGAGCATCCTCCTGGCATAGGCCTGCCGTCAAATCGATCTCTGAAGAAGGCGATAGCTCGAGGGATAGTCAAGACCTCTTCCAGCTGACATGTGTCAACACCATGCTGATCGTCTTGCACTCACAATGTGGCCCACGGTCGGATCAGTGTTGGTGACGAAGTGAACATTCGCTCCGTTGGCACAGTAGCTGTTCACCATCTTCACGGCAGGACCGTATGGTAGCTATGTAGGATATTTAGCACCGGGCATCAGAATGTCGGAGTGTGACGTACAATCTGGTCATTCTGGGCGTGGTATACCAGCATCGGCATCATCGGTGTCTCTGCGGGACCACCGTTTCCGAGGATGAGCGAGTCGAGTATAGGCTATCTTGGCTCAGCGATATACGCTACACCTACATTCTCGACTCACCTTGATAGTAGTGGGCTCTTCCAACAGAGCCGCACCGCCGTCGAAGTATGCCCCGTCTTCGAAGAAGTCCTGGTTGGGATACTTGAGAAGCACGTCGACTCCACACTTTGTAGTGACAAATTCGGTGACGGCTTGGTATCGAGGAGTAGCAACAGAGTTGAGCTGAGTCTTGAAAGCCGGATACGCAACACCAAGACCGTGAAACGAAACGGCGATGACTGATGAATCAGCGGTGATCATTCGTCTGTCAAACTCACAACCTGAACCTAGGCCCTTGTTGAGGTATAAGGCTGCTGCGGTGAGGTTGGCAGGGGTTCCACCTTGGGCGACTCCGACAATGTTCAAGTCTGGAGCGTAGGATGCCTTTAGCGCCGCAGCCCAGGCAACGGCAGCGGCTCCTCCGGAGTAGCCCCACATGGCTAGTTTGACGTCCGAGGTCAAGCTGAGCGTTGAAAATGCTCTGGTCGCTCTCAGACTGTCAAGTACCGCTCGACCCTCAAGACGTCCCGCAATCCAAGCGGAGCCTGGGCCTTGATAATCGGCAACTGTAACGATCCACCCTGAGACTGGTCAGCCATGTTGTGAGATGGTTGACATACCTTGAGCCAGGGCCGCTTGTATAATGATCAACTCGTACTGAGCAATCACATTCGAGCTATCCGACCCGAACTGATCTAAAGTGATCGATCAGCAACAGCTCGTCGGCATAACCACTCACATTGGTACGAAGGGGCGCATTTTGACGCTCCGGAGTCCTCTGCCACTGCGAATGAGAGTACCCTATCCTTCCTGTGCAGCAGCGGCACAAAGATGGTAGTGACTGTAGCGAAGGGGTTGCCATCTTGGTCTTGCGTTCGGTATAGTAGCTGGTACGTCGTGACCGAAGCCGCAGGTATGAAACCGAGCGCACCTCCGAGAACCTGCCGAGTCGCAAGGATGGTTCCTGGTTGGCTGGCTTGCCTGGAATGGTCAGTCGGAGCTGTGTATGCAGACTCACCATTCGGCAGGCGGGGTGTAGAAAGGATCATTCGCGGGCTGTTGAACTCGAGTCTGTATGGCTGCCGCTGCCGCATACCCCACGAAACTCAGGAGGATTGCTACAAAGAGGAACCGCATTCTGTGTCGAGATGGCCGTGTTGACATCGATGACTCTCATCTTTGTGGATCCTGACGAGTTATATAGCCTCTGTCGTCTTCTCAACACACCAACACAGGACTGGAAATCCTTCTTGGATCTCGAGTGCAACCGGTAAAGCCCAACTGGGCTGACAGCCGGACCTGACGGCATCCATTAGCATCCGGTCCCACCATTCTAGCTTGGCTGTAGGTGATAGCGAATTAGCAGTGGATTGTGGACGCAGTACCGCGCTAAAGAACGCCAAAGCGCCTGTGTCGCACTACACTAGTGAGACTAGCGTACAAAGGTCTACAGAGGTCCACAGAGTTCCACAGCGGTCCACAGTCACTCACGATCCGTTCCTGTGCAATCACGATCTACTGCATGTCGTACGATGAGATCGATAGCAAGGGCGAGGTAGTATAAGGTACACAAGGTCAACGTCCGGACCCGCGATATGGGTTGATGCCTAAAATTTTCGGATCCGAAATCGTGGGCGTTCGTGGGCCGGCTGTGGGAGCATGCGATGTCAGAGCGAGATACTCGGTCGCGGTAATACTTGCTGATAGGTGCTGGGCAGCTGGTGCAACCTGCCGATTGGTGACCTGATACATGGGTCTCACAGACCTTCCAGCTTCCAAGCCGGTTACTTCGTACAAGCTATACAACAGAGGCAGATCTCGGATCTTCGGGGGAACGCGATCGACATTCCGAATTACTTAGACGTCTTCGGGTCTGCTTCGCGAGGCTGCGCGTTCTCCTTTGTCAGCTTGGTCGAGTCACTACTGTCTTCTGACTCTTCTCTGAAACCTCCCGCCGAGTCATTGTACCAGTTCTACAGCCCAGATGCAAATAGACAGATTTACGCGGGGCTCTACAGCAAGCATGTCGATTATACATTGCGCCGTCAATTGACGATCTCTTTGTCTACTGATCTTCGCGGAATCTGCAGCCCGGTATCTAGTCAGATTCCCCCGGTACCTTTTCTGCCTCCACCCTTGCTTCCTACTATATCTGCTCGCAGGATTCCACGACCTCCTGTACCCATGTACACCCTCCCGTACACTCTCGGATCGCCTTGAATGAGTGTTGGCCCGCCGTACTGATGCGCGTCGTCGTTAATACGAGCCCAGGTGGATCCATTGTCGTCTGAGCGATAGAGGCCAGTGGTATTGTTGACGTCTCCCCACAGATAGCAGGACGGATGTACTCGATGAGGAGGCGCAGCGCCGAGGGTGAAGAGAACGGGGAGTACACCTTGAGGGGTCACTTGAGTCCAGGACGAGCCAAAGTCAGAGGTGAACCACACGCCGTATCGGCCGAGTGGGAGGTAAACGTGACCGGCGTGATCGAAGTCGACAACTGGTAGAGCGCCGATAGAAGGAAGTCCGAGAGTCGACCCAGTGGTGTTGCTGTAAGTCTTTCCGCCGTCGGTACTGAGATACCAAACTCCCGAGGTGTAGCTGTAGAAAGTACCGCTCTGAACCTTGTCCGAGGTGATGTTGGGCGTCTGAATACCTAGACCGACTGGAGATTGCCAGGTCGCACCATTATCGGGGGAGAAGTAGGGTCCAGAGACGTTACTTTGGACGTTGTTACCTTGGATAGGAGTTGAACCTGCTGACCAGACCAAACAGGTGCCCGCAGCATCGATCGCAATGGTACCGGCGTCGGTGAAGGTGGAGTTGATCAACGGCTGACAGGTCTTGACGGGCGACCAGGTATCACCACCATCATGGGAGACTGCAGCGTTGCGACATCCCGTCGAGGCGTTTTGAGGCAGCTGGTTCTGACCGACGCGAACCAGTGTACTCGGTTGATTTCCGGCATAGTCGAAACCGTTTGTGTTCGAATAGACGGGAAGCGAGAGCATGGGCTGTGGTGCGTCGAGATCGTCGTGCTTGAACCCATTGATGTCTCCGAAACCCGAGATCAGGTGTGCACCTTCTTTGGGTGAAGTCATTGCCAAGCAGAACGTCTCCTCTATACCCTGTGCTTTGATGTACCAGTTGGGTGAGGTCATGTTTGAAGCTGCTGAGACGAGATCGTCGGTGGCCCAAATGGTCGCTCCAGTGCCGTACATGACTCGATTGTCATCCCAGGGTGACATGAGTAGTGCAGTCATCCACCATCCAAACTTGGCAAGACCCTGGATAGGTGAAGGTGCTCCATAGCCGTTCCATCCTCCCGCCCAGTTGAAGCTCAGCCAAGGCACAGCTGTACCGTTATCCAAAGCTGCTTCCTCGATAGGGTGTCCCCAGTATCCTCCTGATCCTTCTGGGGTCGAAATCTGCGCAAGATCGACCCAGGAACCACCACCGTCTCGAGATAGATACAGCGAATCGAGGGCAGGTCCAGGATCGCGGTCGAGAGAGGTGACAACGAGTGTGTTAGGGTCGGAGTGGGAGACGCTGATACCACAGTAGCCGCCGATCGGGAGTGACTGGGGAAAGAATGGAGGGGGTGAGGAGTTGTTGGCGTTGGGAGTAATGTCCTTCCAGACTTGCGACGACGTGTTGAGGCTATAAACAGCGCCGTGGGTTAAGCCATAAGGTCCGGGACTGTCGCCGTAGGTGATATACATGGTGTCGTTTCGCAGGACCGCTTTCATTGGCTGAGGTGCAGTCGAAAGGGGTGTAGTAGCGTTTGGTGGAAGATTGGTCCAAGACGATGGCTGACCTGGTAGTTTGGACCACGAGACACCTCCATCAGTAGAGCAGTATAGGCCTTCTGGAGCCGTAGCGCCGGCGTATACAGTGCCGTTGATCTCGGGATCGAAGATGACAAAGGTGATGCCGATGGTGTTTGCGAAAGCATCGGGGAAGGCTGTGACATTTGACCAAGTCTTCGCTCCATCTTCGCTCTTCCACAGTCCTTCAGTCCTTGTCCCAAAGTAGAGCTCCTGCGGCTTGAACGGATTTACGGCCAGTCTCTCCCCATTGTTCCTTCCCAATTCGTTGGCTCCCATGGGAAAAGGCGCAGGGTGAATATCGAAGGATTCGCCTTGGTCGCTGGACACGAAGAAGGCCGAGTTGTTGGAGGAAAGGTATCTGCCTTGTGCGAGATACAACATGGAGGGATTGGTCGGGTCTAGGGCGATGGCTTCTGTGCCAAACAGATTGGAATCGGCCTCGCTGATGAAATCGGTCAATGGGATCCATTTATTGAGGGTGACATTCCATCTGTAGGTGCTGCCGATATCGGTACGGGCGTACATCAGATCTCTCTCGGACGGGTGGGCGATGATACCGGTGATGTAGCCTCCGCCAGTGACAGCGACGGCATTGTATTCGTAGGTGTAATCGGCAGTACCATCGTTGTTTCCGGATACCAGTCCGAGCAGGAGGACGGGGATGAGCGAGTAGAGTCTCATCCTGTATGTGAGGTGTTTGGGGGTCCATCTCGTTGCTGTGATGCCAGCTTATACAGCCGTATGCATTGGATGAGGCGAGAGGATCGATGATGCTTTGGGATCGCATGGACAGTCATGTTCATTCTCGGGCCGAAGCAATTGCGCCGGTGCGGGGAGAGTGGGGAGTTGTCGGGGGATAGATGACCCGTGCTGGATATAGCACTGCAGCTTAGAGCGATCTTGCTACTGATAGAGCAAGGGTACAAGCCGAGGCTAGAGTACAACAACTAGTAGTTACCCGTCATAGCAAGGAGCCTGAGCCCATACGGCAGACCGGGCCGTGAGAATGAGGACAGATGAGGACTCAGGAGCGAGCACTAGACACTAGTGCGTTTTAGCAATTGCAGTCCCTCTCAGCTCGAAGCTAGGCTCGGGTCTGAAGCTGGTACGAAGCTCATCCTAAACGGGCCGAACACGCTCACCGAGTGGATCATGACATCGAAGAAGGTACAAGAATATGGATTGGGTCAGCTCAATGTATCGTCAGGTCATCACATGGGAATAGCAAGAGCTCCGAACTATCCGCAAACTCAACAGCACCGGTCATGAGCGTCCCTCTCCGCCTCTTCCCACCACTTGGCCTCGATGATGAAGTCAATACACTGCCTCTCATCGGCAAAGACGGCCCAATCTCGCTCTTCCCAGCCTCTTGGCCCGATCTCATGCACCCTAGCTTCGTTGTTCCTCCATCTCCACCTCTCCACTGGCTCCTGCCATACCCAAATCACCGGCTTCTTCTGCTCGAGCGCCTTCAGCGCAGCTTTGATTTCATCATCACCAAATTTGAGCATCTTGGCAAGCTGGTCCGTCTTGGCTGCGTCGAGGTGTTGACCATTATGAACGGCGGCAGCGATGTCTTGTACATTGTTGGCTCCAGTCCGAGGTTTCGCGTCCTTGGCTGCATTCTTGACTTCGTTTTGCGGCGCCGCAAGTGGTTTCTTCTCGTCTTTGGCTGGTGCTTTGGTCGCGTCGGGCTTATCGGTGACAAGCTCGGATTCTTTACCCACCTCTTTAGGCTCATCCTTCGAAGCTTTGCCAGCGTCTTTCTTCCCTTCCTTGATCTGGTCTTTCCCTTTATCGGCTTTCGCTGCTTCCTCCGCATTCTTCTTCTCGACAAGCTTTCTCTTATGAGCATCCTTCATCTTCTGCGCCTTGACCATTTCACCAAAGACTCTGTCGTTGACAGACGTCACAAGCGGCTCGTATTTCCCAGCGGTGTCCTCTGGCTTCCACCGTAGATAGTCCTCGATGCGAAGCATGAAATAGCGATGACCAAGGGTCAAGTATGCTCCAGCGGGTTCGGTCCATCGGCGGGGGAGTGGCTTCTAAGAGAGAGTCAGGATAGAGTGGTGCTTATAGTCTACTCACTTCTGTCTGATAGCTACACTGTACTCCGACCGTAGCAAGGGTCAATTCCGGACCTTCCCGAGTCCAGGCAGCAGCCTCGGGACTTTGTCTCTCGATGATATGGCGTTGTGCATCGGTCCAGTCGTATTTTGACCAGAAGGCCTCTGATCGCAGCTAAACAGTCAGTACGATTCGACCATATCGGCACTCACCTCATGGTTTAGCTTCGACAAGATCATTCCACAGTTGTAGCAAGATCTCCTCAATCGTACTCGGCACCATTCTGCTGACTTTGGGCTTGTCGCTCTCGAGGGCAGTTACTTCACCTCGCAGTTTGGCCAAGGCCTCTCGCTCGGTTCTTTCCCTCCACTGCTCGGTAAGCCACCCATCTTTGGTAACATCTATCAAGATCCACTGTGCTTGAACTCCCTTGGCGTATCTGTGATACGCGCCTTTCGGATCGGTGTTGATAGGTGGATAGTGTTGGCCAAGAGTCATGCGAGTGCAAACCGGCCGAAGTGGCTGTGGGCCTAGCAATCCGCCGACTTGTCCTCTTTGGGCTTTGGGGGAGGTGGGGGCACGATGGCCAGTACGAGGGGTGGTGGAACGATAGCTCGGTGGAGGGACATGGTGTCTGGAAGAAGAGGGTGAGCGAGATTCTACTATTGGAACTCACAGTTCAAGGGGTGACAAGGTGGATCTGTCGCTAGTTTTGCCTATATAGTCAATAGGCTACGACAACAATGTCCGTCGCAGTCCGGTCGTCGAAAGGCTAGATTGGATATTTGCAACGCGTACGACATTTGAGCCGTATATCGTACACCCCTACCTCTCTAGTCCTTACTAGTCTGGCGTTTGGTTCATGACGCAATGATGTGTAGAGATCGTGGTCCTTTGTTCGCTCTGCGTAGCGTCTTCCCTTTCTGCACTAGAGCGAGAATACCGAGCGCATTGCGAATCGGCGTTGCGGATTCTAGCATCTTCGTCGCGGTACAGATGACCACCTTCGCGGCATCAGGTGGTAGCCGAGTACAGGGACAGCCGACTCTGATATCACCTGAGCGCTTGATCGACCGGTCATCGCTCCAGTGCGGTGTGCTGTGGAGATCAGTAGTCCGCTTCGTGCTGACCCACTATGCTCGGGAGTCTGCCCGACTTGCCGCAGGAAGTTGTGTCTGCAAGTCGATATCGTGCATATGTGTCAAGCTGGCCCTGTTGTTGGTGATCTATACGTGTCGTATGTAGCATCGACGGCCTGGCAATGGCTTATAGCAGCAAGACTGTCGTATCGATTCGGTGTGCGACTGCGTGTTGACGTTGGGGCTGGGCGCGGATCAAAGCCCTGCGGCCTGCGGCCGGCGACTTGGCCCCAAGGCCGGATCGATACCGAGAGCAACGCTAAAGCCACGTCATGAAACGAGCGCTCATGTTGGCCGACTGACGGCACAATACAGAGCGGGTATTGATGACCTTGAACGTCTTGCTATCATCAGTCAAATCCTATGACCGACGTTCCCAGCCGTGGGCGCTTGCCACGATCAAGGAAGACACGGCCTTGTGATCGATGTCGCCGAGCCAAAACGCGATGCACGATCAATGCCGACGGACCACCCTGCTCTCAATGCCGTGATACCGCAAGGCCATGTACATTCGAGCTGCCCTCGGTCCCGAGACCGACACCAGCTTCACTCAGATCCGAAGAACCATTCTCAGACAACTCAACAGAGGACCCGGAGCCTTCTGCCAAGCGGACGAGATATGAGGATCAGGAGATAGGATCTTCGCAAAGTGCACCGGAACCTAGAAATGGCTTCGATAGCCTCTCATCGGACAAGTACGAGGCGCATGGTGAGCACTACACTGAAGGCTCTGCTGACTTGCTCAGTCTTGACGGTGGTCTTGACGGATGATTTACTGCCTATCCCATCTGCTCGTCGGCCTGGTACAACAGCTCTCGAACCGCGGAGCGTCAAGCAAATCGTGAGCGTCTGTTTTCGATCTCGCTTAATGAGCTCGATAGTCTGGAGATGAACGAAAGCCCGTATTTGCGATCATGCAACCTCGTGACAGTGAGTCTAGCACCAAGACATGTTGCTGATACCCCTAGCCGATGGATCACTTGGTTCTCGCAGCTTGAAACTACTCCGGCAATTCTTGACGGGAAGTCCGCACCTACTCAGCGAGAATCAACTGCTCGAGACGTATGAGAAGATGGTCCAACCTGCACTCCCGATACTCCCATGTCCTGTGGCGTCCTTACCGCCGTCAATTATGGGGATCGTTCTCACTAGCAGTCTGAGCCACTCGTCGACCACGAGAAGTATAGCAGCAGCCGCAGCGACGCTTCTCGATGCGGAGGATATGGACTTTGGCCTGAACAGTCTCCACACTGTCGTTCGGTCAATCCTCAGACTGGGTCTCCGCACTGATGTTAATAGTGGGAAGACATACATTCTCCTAGCACAGGTGAGGAATCGCACAAGAGAGCAGGATTGACCATTGCAGGCAATCGCAGTGGCTCAGCTACAAGGCCTTCACATTGATCCTCTTCGATGGTCCATACCTAAGAGCGAGCAGCATTTGCGAATCACTTTGTGGTGGACGTTGAGTATGCATGATGCTTGGTTGAGCTTTCGTGAGTCGCTGCAGCGAGATCAGGTCTGACTCCCCAGTACACTCCCGACCATGCTTGATGCAAACCCGCAACAACTCTGTTCCCCTACCTCGGCGGACAACACTCTCAGCTTCTCTACCCAGGAGTGCAGACTCCTTCATCGCTTCTTGTCGCTTGGTTCTCATTGTCCGGTCATTGCAAGCTCGAGTATGCGTTCTCGATAGCGTTACTTCGAAAACCCGACAAGAACGTGCCGAAGATGTACTGCTCATCAAATCCAGGCTCAAGGTATTACTGGACGAATGGTCAGACTGGCGATTGAACGTCTCGCGGTCAACTGGAGAAAGTAAGTGGTCGTGTTTGGGCATACGCTGATAGTGTATAGATTCCTTCCTTGTACATGCTCTCGGCCTGACCTGTATGCTGCAGCGAATCTACTTGGAACTGGTACATGGCCTCGGATCGCCATTTCAGCCTGGATCGGACGATCTCGCGCCGTTTGAGGAGATGGTGGACTTTATCCAGGGGATGTCGCATGATGATGTCGATGGCTACTACCTAGTCTGTGAGTTTAGACCATCAATCTAGCTGACGATTCCAGACGCATCACATGTCGTATCTTCGGTCACTTCGTGCTTGTTTAGAATCGCTATGGCGGATCCATCTGGTCCCAACACCGTCGCTCTCGACCTCTTGAGAAGACTGGTTTCTCGCCTCAAGGATCTTAGCGTCAATACCGATTGGGATGTGCCTTCGGCCGCACTTCGACGTGTTGCTGCTATCGAAGCGAGACTTGGCGATTCGGCGGACATGGCACCGGTTCTCTGCGCTCTGCGAGGTGAAGTTCACGAAATCTCGGCGCCTCAGCTCGACGCTCTAGACATTCTACCGCAGGAGGACATGGCGCCCTGGACACGGCTAGAAGCGGACTGGACGATAGACGACATTTTTGCATCTTGGGCATTACAATGAAAATCTATGTTGGCTTTACCACACCCTCTCGGCTTACCAGACGCTCGTACATCTCTGGCCGACGATGCTTGGCGAGATTGAAGGTTCGCTCTTTGCCTTGGTTGCAGTCGTCCAGGTCGATGGTAGCTACAACCAGCTCATCCTCCTCGGTCTTGGATTCCGCGACGATATGGCCTTCTGGATCGACGATCATCGAGCCCGGTATCAATGGATGTTTCCCATCATCGACACCCGCGCGCGCGGAGGTGATGCAGAACACTGTCAGGTCAGCGGAGATTTTTGGACTAGACTTACTAGAGTTGGTGTATGCATGTGCTTGGACGACCACTGCAGTCGTTAGTCTACCATCCACCCGTGAAGAACCTACGCTTGTGATGAAACTATCCGTCAGCACTGCCAAATGTAACTTGACTCACCATTGCCTCGCTGTAAGCCTTCTCTCGGCTGATGTTCTGATCACCACCCCATAGTTGCGGGGCGTAGGCTGTGGTGTTGTAGCCGCAACACATGATCTCTGCTCCTTGTAGGCCGTAGCATCGCCAGCCCTCGGCCCATCTCCTGTCGTTACAGATGAGCTGTCCGAGTATGGGAGTTTCAGAGATCAATGATGGTGCTCTGAAAGCTTGGAAGCCGAGGTCGCCTGGGAGGAAGTATCTCTTTTCGAGCTGGTTCGTAGTATCCGGCTTCAGGTCGAAGGGCTCGACAGTTCCGGGTAGGTGGATCTAGCTGTAAGCTAGGGTAGTCCGAGTCGACTCACCTTTCTGTATTTGCTGAGGACCTTTCCCGTCTTGTCTACGTATACACTGGTATTGTACCGCTTCCCAGGTACTCCAGTATCCTCGCCATAGCCAATTTGCACCTCGATTCCGAGCTCTTTTGCCCTGTCGAAGAACGGCTTGACATTGGGAGACTCGGTGATAGGGCAGTCTTCTGTGTCTAGCTCGAAGTAGGAGGCGAGCTCAGAGTCGTCGGGGATATAGTACCTCGGGAAGAAGGTGGTGAATGTTGTCTCGGCTACATGTCAGTCCTTGATTTCTCGATTGAACTCACGAAAGACCACCAGCTGAACATCCAAGCCCGCAGCCTCCTCTAGCAATCGACACAAGCGTTGTAGCACCTCTTTCCTCTCAGTCCACCGGTGGACAGCGCCAACTTGAGCTGCAGCAACCTTGAGTAAACGCGGCATTTCGTCTCATACTGGGCATCGATGTTACAGAAGCAGCAGTGATATTTAGGAGGGCGAGATCAGCTCATCTGCCGCGGCGAGTGGTCTCGCCGGGAGGGCCGGATTCTGCCGGCTCAGTCAGCCAATAGGATTGATGCATCGATCGTAAATTCTCCTATCTACTGCTCCTTATCAACCCGGCCAGAAACTCTACGCCGACTCTAGCACCATCAATCACCTTGACTCGCCTTCCCTGTTCCGATGCTACTGTATGTACCCATGCATCCATCCCACTCATCCCAGCACAACCAAAGACGATAGTAGCCGCGCCCTTCTCCATCAGTCGTCGGACCGTCTCCTTCATGTTTCGCTCCACCAGTGCTTGATCGCCGTCCTGAAGATCCACCACCTGCAGACCTGTTGTAAGGACTCCTGCGAATCGAGTCGAGTGAGGCGTTCCAGTCATCGATGCTACCGCCTGCACGAGGTTTGGCTTGTCGCCTGTTCCGGTGGCTAGTATCCCAAATCTCTCCCTTGATGCGAGTAGAGCTGCTGATATCCCTGCATGCACTATACCCATGACCCTAGCGTCTAGGCCTCGTTGATCCAGGAGTTGTTGCAGAGTGTCGATCAGGGGATGTTCGGAGAAGCATGCTACGAGAAACCCGTCGTATCGACCAATGTCCATCTCGGGTTGCTGAAGCTCTGACATGCATGCATAGCATGAGGCAGCAGCGGTTTCGACGTCTTTGATGCCGGGTGGACCGGTGAATGGGTTGAAGTAGTTTAGTTGCAGCTCGGTAGTCTCGAGTGATTGAAGTGCTTTTCGAAGAGCAGAGGTGATCGACTTTGACGAGTTCGGGTTGATCACCAGTATACGTAACGGCGACATGGTGTAGAGATGACTTCGGACACTCTCGGCCTGCGGTCGAGCCTGGAGGAGTGCTTCCGGTGGTTCGAACCCGAGATTCTGGGTACAGGATGAGAATTGTCTGTCGCGCTGAGTCCTCCAACAGAGTAGTGATCGCTGAGTCGAGTGACAGTACGTTGCAGAACACAACTTCCGCCGTCGTCGACCCTTTCGGGCAACACGCTCGCCGGTTCGGATCGGTCATCGGTGACACATCGCTGCAACGCTAGGTCTCCTGGGGCACCGACGTCCGACGCTGCGGTCAATCGTCCTATCAGCGTCCAGATCATAGAGCTTAGCCGCGGCGAAGAACCCGGCGAAGCGACAGTAGCCATCTGCGCTCTCGATCTCGGTCCGGAGAAGACCGATCTCGTGAAGCAGCCGAGGGATGAGATCGACCTGCTGGAATGCCTTGACTGCTTGACTTCCTTGAAAGCTTGACTTCAGCGCTATACCTTGACTGCTGCACCATACTTGCCATCATGTTCGACCTTGATCTCATTGTGAAGAACGGTATCGTCGTCACATCGTCGGTGAGTCGACCGACCTATTGATGGGCTGATGGGCTGATATGGCGGTAGGACGAAACGGCTTGCGATATTGGGGTGAAAGATGGTGTCGTGGTTTGCTTGGCCAAAGATCTGCCGGTCCCAGATGGCTGTAGAGTGATAGATGCCGAAGGTGGATATGTGACAGTGAGTACATCGCTAGAGCTCTGCTAATGCTCAGCCTGGTGGGATCGACTCTCACGTACATATCGGTCAATCTGCTTCTGGGGCGAGATCTGCGGATGACTGGACTACTGGCACAAGAGGTGCCCTGTGTGGTGGTACTACGACAGTGGTGGCTTTTGCGGTACAGAAGAAAGGGGAGAAGGTAATGCCTGCGGTCGAGGCATACCATCAATTGGCGGATCAGAAGACCCACTGCGATTACAGCTTCCATGCGATCATCACCGACCCTACCGAACAGGTCGTCACCGAGGAGATCCCACAGATGGTCAAGTTCGGAATCACATCGGTCAAGGTGAGTTATTCAAGAGAGATTCTTGCTGACCTCCCCAGATCTACATGACGTACCCTCTCATGAAGCTCGATGATCGGCAGATTCTCGATATCCTAGCCTGTGCCCGGCAGCAAGGTGTTACAACCATGGTTCACGCCGAAAATGCCGATATCATCGACTGGATGGCTTCTCGACTCATCAAGCAAGGCCTCGTAGACCCAGAACACCACGGAACAGCTCGACCTGCCATAGTCGAGGACGAAGCCACCAACCGAGCCATCGCATTATCTGAAGTGGTAGACGCACCGATGCTGCTAGTACATGTCAGCACGAAGGAGTCGACCCGAGCGATCAGAAGAGCACAGACTAGAGGACTTCCTCTATATGGCGAGACTTGTCCACACTTCGCGCTTCTCACAGCGGAGAGAATGAAAGCTCCAGGCTTTGAGGGGTGAGCAGCTGATATCGCTGGTCATGCTGACGATTAGTGCCAAATGCATCTGCGCCCCACCACTACGAACCGACCCAATGGATAAAGCGGGAATCTGGGAGGGACTCGCCAATGGAACGTACACGACCTTTTCGTCCGATCACGCACCTTACAATTACGATGATGAGCTCGGCAAGAAGGTGAGTCAGTGTGGCCGACTCAGCTGATTTCATCACAGATGGGACTTATCAACAATCCTACGAACAACGCCCGAGGCAATGCCTTCAAGGTACCCAATGGTCTTCCTGGAGTCTGCACGAGAACCCCACTGCTATGGTCAGAGGGTGTACTGAAAGGCAGGATATCCCGCCAACGATTCGTCGAGCTCAACTCGAGCAATGCTGCCAAGCTCTACGGTACGTTGTCAGCTCGACGACTCGGCTGACAACATAGGGATGTACCCAAAGAAAGGGGCTATCCAGCCTGGGTCCGATGCCGACTTTACGATATTCCGAGCTCCCGAGCAGCGTAAAGACGTCACCATCACCCAGGACATGCTACACCACGGTGCGGATTACACCCCTTATGAGGGTATGATGATCAAAGACTGGCCGAAACTCGTCATCCTGAGGGGAGAAATTGCATATGACGGAATGTCAAACAAGGTGATAGCACCTGTAGGCAGAGGGGAGTTCATCAAGCGATCATTCAGCACATTGCCGTGAGTGACCTGTACAAGTTGATCCATAGTGCCTAATCTGATATCACTCAGCGGACCTCGTGGTTTCTCCGATCATTGGCTCAACGACTTCAATCCGTACAAGTAGAGGGTAGTACAAGTAGAGGGTAGTACCAGCAGAGGGTAGTACAGTCGTAGAGTATGCATCAGCCTTTGACTTTCCTTCGTGATGACGACCCCGCTCTCATGAATCTCAGGTTGAGTCTCTTGTCATGTCACCAATCGCCCAGATAGCCAAAAATGCATCACCAGGCTGCAGCAAATCTATATCTACGAAACGGTGGGACTCGGGCAGTGATCTGGGTATCCAGGTCGCTTGTTGCCAAACCAGCTCGGGAAGGGAACTCCAGCTCCGTTGCCCGCAGCACCAAAGACGGCGAAGGACAAGATGAACATGACGAACAGACTACCACCATCGAAAGCGGCAGTGACGAGGTAACTGTACTCGCTGAAGATCTTGGGTCGATATAGTCGGAGATACCATTGAACGTATATTGGTACCAGTAAACCGGTGAGAATTGTGCAGGTCTGTGGTGATATGACCGCAAGATATCCCGAGAACACCAAGACGAGGGGAGTGTTGATGCTCTTGAGCTCGAACTTGCCGACCCGGGGTATAAGTCGAGTAAGCCCAGCATGTAGGAGGACAACACCGACACCAATGACCAGTCCAATCGGGACGATGTAGTAGTCGGTACCTTTCTTGAACAGGTCTCTCGAGAGCGCCCAAGACATGGCTTGGGTGTTTTGTCCTTGGAAGTAAGCACCAGACCAGGCGTAGGAGCCGTTTGTCGTGAGGAGGAGCTCTCGATGAGAAGCTATGATCGAGGTCGATACCGCATAGTTGATGAAGAGTCCGATGATGGTACCGTAGGTTTGGGTGAGAAACATGATTCGAGGAGGGATTTTGACTGGTGCTATCGTCAGTATGCTTCTACGAGAGGACACTTCCATACTCACGATACTCTCCCATCTTGAGGTCACTGGCCATGTTCAAACTCTGCGAGATGACACTGTGCGACCAAGCGGAGAAGTAGAGGTTGGCCAGTGGTCGTCCAGGTAGAACGGCTCCAGCCACAATCTTCATCAAGTTGTTGGTTGCAATACCACTTCCGTATCGAGAGTAGAGGATAGTCGACTATGACAACGTAAGCTGAGTATCTCGCTAAACCCGAGTCATAAGATTCACTCACGAATGGAGCAACAAATGCGCCGACCAATAGAGCGATGAAGTATGACCATACCGGCATAGTGATAGATTGAGTGGTCGTCACGATGACACCGAGAACGACGGCAAAGGTGAGGATGCCCACATACCACCAGTACGGTACCTCTCGGTATCGCGCTGCCATGGCTCGATGGTGTCGGTCTTCGTGAACGCCGGATCGTACAGCTTTGATCGACGTCCAGACGTCTTTCCGCCAGAACAATATGACGTGAGTGATCAGAGCACCGATCTACGGACTGCTTCAGTATTGTATACTAAACCATTGATGAAAGGGGTAAACTCACCGCAGCGTTACCGACAGTCAAGGAGTAGGCGTACGAGCCCGTTAGTCTCGGCAGACCATAAGTCTCCAAGGCTTGTCGGTCGAGGATACCGTTGATGAACACAGTATTGCCGACATAACGGCCTCCAGATTCCGTGCGAAGGTTGGACGCCATGAAAGGCAGCGATCTCGATCTCCAGGTGTTGGTGTAAAAGATACCGAGGTAGGCACAGTAGCAGATCAGGATACCGAAAGCCGCATTTAGCTAGAGACTACCGTTAGTGTCGTCTCCATTTAACCGCTCTGGATTGATGCTTACATGATAACCCAGAGGCTGAGAGGTGGCGGAGGATGTAATATACTGCCAGTCAAAGCTAAGATGAAGCGAGTTAGCCCAGGATGATCTTTGACCATTCTTTACTCACGAGATGTTGAGAATGCCAAGACCTTCGTTGCTCAGAGAGCCTCCGAAGATGTTGGTCAATGTCGCGGCTTTCGCCCCAGTCGCCTTCATCGACGCGAGACATGGGATTGACACCGAGTTCAACCAAGGCATGATGTATGCCGGAAGTGGTTGATAGAGTGCCATGGCGCCGAAGGAGTACCAGAAGAGTCGCAGCCTCTTGGACGATCGAACGTCTTCCCAGTGAAGTCCTTGTAGGGTACTGACGACGGGGATGTTTGACCAAAAGACGGACTCGGGAGCTATGATGTCTAGTCAGTCCGCTGCACACTCCGAGTCAGACATTCACTCACCCCAAACAGTTACAGGTCTCAGCAGGCCAGTCAATCCATAGCCGAAGAGACCGATAGAGAGCGTAGCCAAGATGACGGTCGCTGGAGTAATGGGATTGTCGACGTAGAATAGCCTTTGGACAGTGAAAGTGACGATACTGAGCGAGCCCTGTGAAGCACTGGAAGCGGTGATTGCGGCGATAGCGTGTTCCTTCAGACCAAAGTCGTGAGGGTTGATAATCTTCGCGAGAGTGATGTACAGGGGCAGGCGAGTGGCTTCGGGGTTGAGAGTTCGGAAGCGAGATTCGAGCCGATCACCTCGTGGAAAGAGCCTCGCCCAGCCTTTGCCGATGAAGAAGATGACGAGAACGATGAAGGATCCAGTCACAGAAGCCGAGGTCGGTTTGAACTGTCAATGCATTAGCGTATTACAAGACAAGTAACCACGACGACTCACATTGTAGATCTGGTTCATTGCAGCTTGGAAACATGCAAAGCCTGTACCGAGTACAGCACTTCGGAAAGTCAAGACCGGATCTCCATCGTCTCTCAGTGACAAGAGATGCTCGCTGGCGTCTCGGCCGCTGTCGATAACTACCCCTCCATCGCCGAAACCAGTCTTGTCGAGGGTATTGACAGCCTCTTCGGGAGGACCAAGACCAACGGTGTTGGGGTCGTCTGTGATGTACTTGTCCTTCTCCTCATCTTGAGGTGTGAGCGGAGGGCTGGTGCTGTTATCGCTCGCTGAAGGAGCAGGTGTTGACTCGGTCTTGCGCCAGAATTTGAGCGTGGACGGCATTTTGGGCTACCGGAGCCTGCGGGTGGTCGGGGCTAGAGCACAGGGGGGAAGAGGGGTGGGCTGGAGGATCCATTGTCAGATACTTGTCGGGAATATATGTCTTTCGGTAGGAGATCAGCTATCAGTGCACAATTAGCAATATTCCGATCCGAAGCATCCAAGTCGCCATATACACGACTAGCTGCACTCGACGATATGCGCTTGGAAGCAATGCTCACCATGTCACCTTTCGAAGCGTTATCGAGCCAGACTGACGCCATACTCAGCGACGGTGCAGAAGTCGAGCGTTGAAAGAACTGCTGCCAAGTTTTGCTTGGCACGTACCGCGCGGGCGAATTGGACATCGGTATTAACGACCTCGTTCGGGTATCGCAAAACGACGGGCAAAGGCGGATGTTCACTTGAGCTTGACGCCATTTGCGCCTTGTGGAGATCTGGTACTCCTCAGGCCAAGAGTAAAGCAGGCTAGCACGACATTGGAAGAGCCTGCCATCGTCCTGGCAGCTTGGCTGCAAGTATCGTCTGATAAGACCGACTTCCGAGCTTGTCCAGAGTTCTACCTGCTTTTAGTTGGTCATCCGTGAGGTTCAGGACCGTCGCCCCGCTCACTGTCAAACCGCTTGTTGCCAATCAGACCGGCACAAATGTACACCGGGTCCAGCATCGAAGACGTTTCACCGCTTATCTTCCGTCCAAGCGTTCGGGCGGCCGGTCTTATTGACGGTCTATGCCAACTGAGTTGAAGTATGCTGACGGCCTTCGGTCATCCCCGAGGCCTACGTAGAGGTGTCACTCCGTGCATCGGATCCGTGGAGGCATGCCGTTGTCGACCACACCCGGTTCTGAGCTTTGAGTTGCGGCAACCGACGAGTGCGAGGTAGGGACTAGTCGAGAAGGTCTGATTGGTCTGAGCTGAGCTCGAGTGTAAGATCTCAGGCGAGAAATGGGATTAATCGATTTTAATGGTTGTCAGTAATTCGTCGGAAGTACAGTATTCTGTGCACTACCGGTGCGATCGCTCACTTCGCTCGCTGCCTGTTGAGGATTTTGGGATGGCTGTGATGCTCGCATGCTTTTGTGATCGACCGCTTGATCATCTATCTCGCATGTAACACTCGCAGGATCCGCGAGCTCTCGCTTCAATACTCTTCGACTGCTATCCCGAACTTTCGGTCGACGTGGAATCACCCAGGAGCCCAGTTGATGCAGGATCTCATAACGAAACTCCCCGATCGATCGCGTGGACGACAGTCGAGAAACTAGGCTGGATCTCGGGGTGGGATGTTCACCTCTCCTAGAAAAGCCTCGAGTGGTCTTTGTTGCGATGCTCAGTGGAGAGTGCGTATCACGCTAGGCAATACCTCTGCTCAGTCGAAGCGACTAATGTGGAAACCCGGATCGTCTGTTGACAACCGATACATGGCAAAGCGAAACAAGATATATCGCCGGAAGACTGGTACTAACTCTAATAACATCCCTTCTAGATCTTCTTCTCATCGTCCATATCCAAACCACTCTCAGTAGGATACGTCGCGTGTACCTCCTCAACCTCGCTCGCCGGTACCATCTTCCTTGGAAAGAGGACATTGCTGAGGTAGTAGACGAGACTCGAGACGACGACACCGAAAGGCCAAACCACGCAGTAGATGTAGGTGACTCCCCGGGGTATCGAGGTGCTCTTTCCTTGAATACCTCTAGCGAGACCGGGAATGACCGGAGCGATACTACTCAACGTAAGCTGCAAACTACTTTCTGGTGTCTGAACTGACTCACGCTACAGCAAAGGCCACCACAGCTCGCAAATTCACACCGTGCGTGTACCAAAGGTCACCACCTGGACCAAGCTTGTAAAGCCGAGCAAGGTTGAGTTTGTTCCTCCTGATGATGTAGTAGTCGGTGATCATGATACCGAAACATGGTCTAACAGTCAGTTCCGCTCCGTTTCGAATCACTCACCCCAGGAAGACCGAATAGCCCGACAAGAAGGCCGTGAAGCTCGCAGCATTGTTCTGGATATTCCAAGGGGTAGTGGCCAGAGCGACGATGATGCAGATGTATTGACCTCGTCTGATGTCGATGAACCGAGGGAAAGCGAGCATGAGATCATTGGCGACGGCGGTAGTGTTGGCCGAGATGTTTGTGGCCAAGACGGAGAAACCCCAACATAGGCCCACGAAGAACTTTGGTGCTCGATCCATGAGAGCGGCAACCTGGAGAGGGTTCCATGTGGCTTTGCCATAGATGACCTCGACACAGGAAGTCACCACCACTCCGAGCATGGCACAGAGGGTGACCAGGAAGGTGAGCGAGATGATATTGGTCCACACGACAACCCTGGACGACTTGGCATATCGAGTAAAGTCGGCAACTGATCGTCAGCAGAGCTTCTCACTGTAGTACTCACTGTTCAGCGCCAAAGTGGCTTTAGGAGCAATCGCAGCGGACATGGCAGAGAAGAAGATGACCGCCGCGGGATTACCATTCGATGTTCGGGTGGGTTGAGTCCACATAGGTCCGAATCCGTGAGCTCGTCCAACTGCCCAGCCGAAGAGCGATAGACCGAAGATTGGCATGACGACGATCTTGATCATGAAGAGGTATCGAAGCTTGGGCATAGGAATCCACAGAAGCGGCAGCTGAATGATGTAGAAGATGAAGAAGCATAACAGCTGAGACGATGTGACGTTGGCGGAGGCTGGCAGGTGATTCGGGAAGTTGATGAACGATGGCCAGATAGCCTGAAGCATGACCTGTACACATTGACCGCCCTGTGGGATAGGATCAGCTCCGGACGTCGTATACCACTCACTTGGTACGTCTGTGTTCCGGCCCAGATGATAGCAGCGACACTTCGGCACACGAGAGCGAGATAGACACCTCTTTGGCCGAAAGATGATCGGGCAAAGACAGGATAGTTGATACCGTAGACGCAACCGACGTAGCCTGATGCGGCGTTGGCAACTCCTACGAGGACTAGACGAGCAGCTTCAGCTATTGTTCATGCCAATGACCCATTTAGCTGCACTTACAATGGCCCAAGAGCACAGCACCGATGGTCGCACCTGGCGACAATCCAGCGGCGATACTGGATGAAGCGACTTGGTATTGCGAGATACCGAAAGCTTCGGCGATCCAGAAACCGAGCAGGGAAGGGATACCCCACGTTCGGTTACCGCCGTCCTTGAGGGGAGGGATGGGAAGCATATCGGGCTCGACTTCGACTTCATCGTGCTGATTGCTGCCTGGGACGCTCAAAGTCACCGTAGTGGTGACCTTGTCGATCCGAAGCTTGAAGTTGGGTTTGCGCAAGTGTACCATTGCTGTGGATCTAGTGATGGATCTGTGAGTGCGGGCATCTTTGACTTTGCTAATTGTCGTCGGGTTATATGTACGTACGCTAACTAGGCTTATCTCTTATCAGTGCACGCTTTTAGGCCAATCAGGGAGGAGGGATAGAGACTAATTCCCCGCGGCGAAGCATCGGCGAAGCAACTCCCCGAGGCGTGGGATGCATATGGTGTTGGCCGAAGTGCAGACGGGTGGCGTACGACCTTATCCATGTCAAGAGACAGCTTGTTGAAAGTCTACAGAATCTACAGTACCTCACCAACAGACTCATACCACAAAGCACAATGGCACCTATCGCAATCCACAGCGCCGAGCCGGTAGCTCCAGCTAGCAAGACGATCACCACCAAGGCCAGCTTCCACCAAGATGTCCGAGAACTCGCAGAGAACCCCCTGCATCGAACATGGCGCGGTAACGCCGAGGGTACATTACGAATCGACTCTTATCCCAGTTTCATGAACGCCACAACAGAGGAGGATCTGCTGAAGAAGCGTCAATGGGTGAAGGAGCACCTGGCGATCGCCTTTCGATTCTGGGGAAACCTGGGCTATGGCGAGGGCATCAGTGGCCATATCACTGTTCGAGTGAGTTAGCATGTCACCGAGTAATGATCCTTCTGATGTCTCATAGGACCCTATTCTCCGTGATCACTTCTGGATGAACCCCTTCGGCGTCCACTTCAAGAGCATGACCGTATCGAAGCTGGTCTTGGTAACGCCCGAAGGTTACGTTCACAAACTCGGCGCACAACTGCCCATCAACGTGAGTGTTCCGCTAGTCTTGTACGAAGTCTGCTTACCGTTGTCAGATGGCTGGTTTCTACATCCACTCAGCTATCCACCACGCTCGTCCCGAAGTCGAGGCCGCCGGTCATTGCCACTCCCTCCACGGCAAAGCCTGGTCTTCTTTCGGTCGACCCGTCGAGATCACTACTCAAGACTCTTGCCTGTTCTACGACAATCAAGCGGTTTATCACAACTTTGGTGGTATCGTCCTCGCCGCAGAGGAAGGTGCCAATATCGCTCGCGCTCTAGGTCCCAAGAACAAGTGCTGTATCCTCCAGAACCACGGTCTTCTCACACTGGGAGCAACGGTCGACGAGGCGGCATACCTCTTCTCAGCACTGGACAAGCAATGTAAGGTTCAGCTCATGATCGAAGCGGCGGCAGCGAATGGTATTCCAAAGACTGTCATCGATGACGAAGACGCCAAGTTTACCGCTGCGACGATTCAGTATCATGAGAATGTCTACTACAACCTTCACCCAGAGATCGAACTGATTCGGGAGCGAGAACCCGCTGTGCTCTCGTAGAGTCGTGATTTGGTCTAGGGATTCAGTAGATGTGTCTGGAGCTACAGTCTGTAAGAGTACATCATGCATTCACATACGTTTCGGCCATGACCATGTCAGTCAGCTCATCGTCTATCGCCTGAAGAGTTGTCGTTGGCAACGTTGATGACGAAGTAAGACCCTTTCCGCGTCGAGTGCTACGATCCTATTGTCCCAGCTGGTCTATAGTGCGGAAGAGGGGTCGTCACCAACATGATTGTTTGACTTACGACTTGGCGTACAATGGGGATCACGAGTAGGACATCGAGTCGCCATTGTTCAGGCAGAGCTTGATCCTTTCATCACGACCTCCTTTCAGTCATCAGTCGGCAAGCCATATTTGTCTTGTCGTTGTACTCACAGATCTCTGAGACGCCTTCGCATGTTGGCCATACACCATGACTTTCCTCAAGACGCTGTTCAAGAAACGTCAGCATCAAGCTGGTCCCTTACCTCCCGAGATCCAATTTGACACCTCCTCAACTCACGATGATGCTGAGATTGCTGCTATACTCAAACGAGTCCTCTCCTCAGATGCCAGTCCCGGAGATGTTAGAAGGCTAAAGAACGTCATCTCAGAGCTTGAAGCTGGGAGCTCAGCTCCAGCGTCCTCCTCGAACATCACACCGTTCACGTTTACTTCAAGGTCATCAGTGGCTACTCCGTCAATAACACCAGTACTCACTCCATCGATCACACCGAACCTATCCCCTGCAGTGACCCCATCTCCCTCTCCTACGGCTTCTTCTCGTTCGAGCGATCCAGACTTTCTTACTATCCGGGATACCTCCGACCTTCAAGCTCGATTCGGTACTGGCACTATGCCTACCCCATCGGCAGTAACGCCTTCAATGACTCCCTCGAGACAGCCTTCAGCGGCGGCTACCCCCAGAAGCCCATCAGTGGCCTCGGACACCTCTGAGCCCGAGATATGGGAGTACAAGGGCAATTTACTCACTCGATCTGCTTTATCCCTTGTTATGCGACAAGAGAGGTTGGCGATGGCGGATAGCTCGGGCCAGTACGCCGGCGAAGTCAATTGGGATGATCTGAGGAATGCTTGGATACCGAAATGGGCGGAGAAGATCAAGCCGGAAGATCTGGCCGAGGGTGAACTCCCATCTACGAACCCTGCGGATCTGAAGGTGAAGAGAAAAGATGCGTGGGGGAATGCCATCGGATGGAGGGAAGGAAGGATGTTCTACCAGGAAGAACCGAAGTGGGAGGTGCCTGATGATTGAGTCTGTAGTCACGGAACGAGAGACGGCTGGATGAATGTCGAGAGGAGTACTTTGCGGAGTAGGCGAGTGTACGGTCCGTGGCAGATGTATAAGTCCTTCTGATCGACTCTCTCATGAATCGGCCGACGCTATCTGACCTTAGCTCATGAAGTCAAGAAGTCTATTCAGTCATCCCTTCAGGAGGGAACCGAACAGCTCGGACTGACGAAAGAGTTGGTGAAGCGGATAGAGGGCAGTTTGTTGCATGTGAGAGAAATGTATCGAGAGCAGTACCGATGGTGATGAAGGTAGAGGTGAACGGCGGTCGACATCTATCGTAAGCAGTATTCCTATAATTATCCATCCCATGACATTGGCGGCTACCTCGACAGCGACTGAGTCTTTGCTATCGCGACATCGTAAGCTTGACCTTCATACTCTGCGAGTACCAGTCCTCTGCTGTCCACTAGCATGCTTACTGCGATCAGTCTGACATCATGAGGGACGCGTGAATAGCGGCGGAAGACCCTCGCTCCCACTTCTTGGCGACGTCCACGTCGCTTGAGCCTGCGTGAGTCTATCCGCCTGACAGCTATTTCCTAGGTGTATCGCCCCCTTCCGTCGACGTATCTGGCCAAGCAGTAAGCAATCGAGTCTTGGGTGGAGCGTCATGTGCCTTCTTGAGTTGGGAGACGTAGACTGTCGGTTTGTCGGGCGGATTCGCTCGTGTCGAGTCAAACTCGTCGACAGAGATGAGGGAGCGTCGAATTGCTGGCTCCTTGCCGCTCAGCGTCGAATCGTCATGACAAAGTCCATTGCTGCTATTCTCCAGTACTCGATCTTGTCGCGCATAGGCTCTCGGAGATCCTTCGAGGTATAGAGATAGGGTGTGAACTGGTGTGAAGCTTCAGTCGCAATCGAGGACTTGACGGATCTCGTTCCGCTAATTGCGCTGAGGGTGATCCGACCTCGCCCTCGTCTAATGTCCATCTGCGGGAGCTTTGGTAGGTCGTCGTTCGAGTTATTACGACACGGTTGTCGGCTCGGCGACTGCGTAGCTATTTCTTGACCCGGTTGAGGCTGGAGAGAGACTCCGATCAGCTCTGCGCCGTAATTGTAATGCAGCCTTGAGGATGGCATGTGTGCTGCTCCGGCGCGCTATATTGCAGCAAGTGTATCTTCTTGGCCGGCGGCAGGGTCTGCACTGCTGGTCTGCAGAATCAAGTCAGGTCGAGACAGGTCGACTGGGCCCGGGAGTGAGGGCGAGGATTCCCTGCCTCATACCGAAGGCGTATCGGTAGGTAGCGGTCCCGCGGAAGTACTTACTTGTACTGTTTATGATCGGGAATTCGCAAGCTCGAACGAGATGATTGAGTTGCCGTATCTTTCGGCCCTCCCTCAGCCTCCCTCTCCCTCTCCCCCATGCAGCAAGGCGCAAAGAAGCATACTCTATCTAGCATACTTCATCAACATGACCTGAGCCACCGGCACAGGCGCAACCAGGCGCAACCACTGAGGCGTCCGGATCCGAGCGATGCCGTGGCTCGATCTCGCGACCTTCCCCCTTGTGCCCCGCTTTTCCGGAATCCGGTGTCCCATGCGGCCCCGCGTATTTTTGTAACCGGTGGCTTGTCCAGATCTGGCGATTCCTCTCTCTGCATGCTCAGTCCTAGCTTGACCCGCTCTTGAGGCAGTTTCAATTCAGATCGACGAGGTTCCGTAAAGAAGTGGACTGGCAGAGGGTCTGTGCACGAGAGCATCCGACGGCCAGGTTGCATTCAGCCCAAACCGGTCCTCTTGGATACCCGGTTTCGAAGAGAGCGAGACGACTATATTTAACGCGACGTGTGCTTACCATCTCCCTGTTACTCATCAACCAGATACACAACCCAGTTAGTCACTGCCAACACTACACCAACGATATAGGATATACAACCGTCTCAACATGCCTCGATTCGGAGTTGACAGCTTGGCCTTTCTCCTTTCCACGATTACCGGAACGCTGGTGCTCGCCGCTTGCTCGAACGCCCTGAGGATCCGAAACCACGATGTGGGCACTCAGTCGCGTGCCGCAGCGGCCAGAGGAAGTGAGTCACACTAGCTGAGATCTTTGCTGACCTGCAGTCAAACTCATCTTGAACACCGATACACTCACCAACCCTGGATGGGCGTTGTCCGTGGGAGGCGGAGGCATTGCTGTGAGTGGCGACTGGTCTTCCATTGCTGACGAAATCAGGTCTCTTCCCTACTCATCCTGCTGCACTCGATGCATCTCCAGCCACCTACCAAGTTCGCCATGAAGGTGCTCTTCCTCAGCCCCGTGTTCCTCGCTCTCAACACGCTGCTCTTGACTGCAGCTGCCATCCCGGTGGCTTACTACGGCAAGAACGGCACCACCACGGCAGAGGCCTACATCGGTGGCGCTAGACTTCCAGACTCGATCGTCAGGTCTCAAGCCGAGGCTTCGGGCATCTCTCTCGACTTGTGAGTCGCCTACGAGTGAATACAGCTGACGATCAGCTGGCAACACGGATATGTCAAGTTCATGGTCATTTGCGGCATCGTCTGCATCCCCTTCGCCTTTGTCGTGAGTCTTGCTCTTCGTGACATTGGCTGACGTCAGACCACGTACTTCTCCTACAAGATCTGGAGGAACGAGCGACACGGCAACAACGTCGTTCAGCAGCATCAGGCACCAGGTCATCTCTCCAACGAGTCTGGTGACTTCAACGAGAAGAACGCTAGCGAGGTTCAGCACATTGCATAAAGCATCAAGCACGGTCCAGCTAGCAGAGCTTGTATAATCAGCGCATGAATTGGTATCTTGTGTTCAGCGAGCCATCGTCCCAGTGGTTACAGTCAGTGGGCTCGAAAGCGGTCCGAGAGGTTCGACCGGGAAGATGAGCGTTAACGTGACAAATCCAAGATCAAGGGATGTGGAGGCTCGAGTTGTTGGATCTGGTGGGACCTCTGTAAGTACTTCACCACTCTGAGAGCCTTTTTTGTGAATCTATAAATCCCCAGCTCCATGAACCTCTGTGATCGCGAGTGAAGATTGCTTGACTTGGAGATCCTATCGTTGAAGCTGTGGTTTGCAGATGTAAGCGCCTACCGATGATCTATTGAGCTCCTGTATTCGCATGCATTTGGAGATAGGGGATGGTCGTCCTCCCTATGAGGTCATCATCATGGCTGCAGCTCCTATACTCTACACTGTCGATCGTTGTTCGCGAGGCGTAGTCTGGCGAAGCCTACGGCTCGCTGCCGATGTTACCAGCTGCTTCGTTTCTCCCCAACGAGCAGATCATAAGTGGACCAGTTTGCTGTGAGTCCATTCGCTGCTGTGCAGGTTGTAGGTAGTTGTGCTGAAGTCAGTGAGTATGTGCCTTTCAGGGCTAGTTCTGACCTATAGTACCTGGCCCTACACCCATAACAGTTTGAGCTCGATAGCTGCTATGTAGCAAGGAGCATCAGGAGGAGGAGTCGAAAATTGCCGAGGCTCGAATATCCCTTTTCACCGCGAGTCGCATCATCGCCGGCTCTTGAACGTCATCTTCGAGATGAGCCTGGTCTGTAGGTCGTTATACAGCCTGGAAGCTTCGCGAGACACATGCCCAGATGCTGGATGTTGTTGAAAGCTAGACCTGTCTTCACTCCTGCGACCAAAGCTCCGCTCGGCTTCCTTATCTCGGCGCCCTCGGCCTCGGAATCCGACCGGAACAACGCGTCCGCCCATGTCCTGAACTCGCCCACTATGGCATCTTGTCAGTCTACATCACACAATGACCTCCCTCCAGGACAAAGTATGCGTGGTGACAGGGGCAGCAGGAAGTAAGTAAGAGCATGAAGTGCACTGCTGACTTCAGATATCGGTAGAGCGGTAGTCGCTAGATTGCTCGAGGCAGGAGCCGTGGTCTTAGCGGTAGACATTGCAAAGCCGGATTTGAAAGGGGCAGATGGGTTTGCATGTGATTTGGGGGATAGAAACTCGAT
Organism: Bullera alba; assembly: GCA_001600095.1. Lineage (NCBI taxonomy): Eukaryota > Fungi > Basidiomycota > Tremellomycetes > Tremellales > Bulleraceae > Bullera > Bullera alba. The sequence continues at coordinate 34,465 of BCIX01000005.1, forward strand.
ACACGAGTTTGCTAACGAGGTCAAGAAGAAGTGAGCAGAGTGTGTGAGGGTATGAGCATCGCTGATGATTAGCGTAGGTATGGCTCGATTTACTGCTTGGTGAACAATGGCGCCCTAGGTGGATCAAGAGTACCTATTCATGAGAAGACATATGAGGAGTACAATTCCGTCATGGATGTCAAGTGCGTACTATGGTTGAAATATGATGCTGATATACATATAGTGTTCGAGGCTCCTATCTACTGATACAAGAGTTCATCCGGATACACCTCGATACCAAGTCTCAAGCGCTGGTCATCCTCAACATAACATCCCTGGTTTCTACCCGACCCGCAGAGCTGGCAAGCATCTACTCGATGTCCAAGGCAGCTTTGAGAAGTCTGACACAGAGCGTCGCCAAGGAGTATGGAAGGCAAGGAGTCCGTTGTGTAGCTATAGCTCCGGTGAGTGTCGATATCGAGGCCGTCGCTGACTCTCGAAGGGGTTCATGGAGATTCCGAACATCCAAGGATTCGACCAAGAGGTGAGTGAGCTGGAGTGATCGCGCTGACGATAGACCTTTGCCCAGCGCATAAGCGAGGTGCCATTGGGCCGTGGAGGAAAAGTGGAGGAGATAGGCCATATGGTTGCGTGGTTGGCGAGCAGCGAGGCGGCTTATGTGAACGGGACAGAGGTCGTCAGTGAGTCGCAAACGATTGGGTCGAGCTGATGGGTAGTCGACGGTGGCCTTCTGGCGTAGTTGAGATGTCGAGTTCAGGCCGTGACAGAGTGGTCGCGATGGAACAGAAGATGACGATGTGATGAGATTGATTTCCTCCAGTCGATGTCGAGATGGTCTAAGCCTTTGCCTGACTTCCCCCGCCTATGCTCGTGCGGTCCTGCGTCGGACTCTGTGGCCCTGTCGGTAGTCCATCCTCTTTCCAACCTCTATATCCCCTTTCCAAGTTCTTAGCGCGTACTCCCAGCGAGTTCAAAGTGTGGACTGCAAGAGCAGAGGCATACCCCTCATTACACATCTGAATTCAGCGTGGGAATCGCCGAGCACTCACTATGACCGGAGCAAATGTGTCCTTCTTGGCCTCGTATATGCAGTGGGGCGAGGTTCGGTCCAGTCGCCACTCGAGCACATTCCTGAGCTGTCAGTGCCAGTCTGCATCTTCGGTCAGACCTCGGCTCACCTATCGACGATGAGAGAACCCGGTATGCAACCCTCGGCATTTCGATTCAGCGATGGCCGGATATCGATAATCACGGTCCCATCGTTCTGAGCGAGCTTTTCGTGGACCTGCTCCGGGGTGAGCTTGTCGATACTGTTCCTCCTGTCCTCTAGGTACTTGTCTATCCTGCTCATGTTGCCGCGTTATCCACCACAAGTGATATTCCAAGATATCATCGCTTGAGAAGGCATCGTCATGGACGAGCTCGACTGGTTGCTGAATTTTGATTCCGCTCGGCGTTCGGAGTTGACCAATCCTGGCCCAGATCTTACTCGTCAAACAGCATCAACGGCGACAACAACAGCGGCAGCGACTACAGGGACAGCAGCGGCCCCAGCGAGAGCAATGTCGGAGCACGATGTGAAGTATGGGTCATCAGGAGTACAGCTACCGGACTCGGCGGGATCGAAACGACTGGCAAAGGCGTGTTCGAGATGTCGACAGCAAAAAGTCGCCTGCAAAGCCGGGTCTGATGGAGACTACCCGTGTTCTCGGTGTGAGGATGTAGGGTGAGTGAGGCTGCTTTTGATCGAGCTGATTTGTAGTGTGCAATGTGTATTACTAGAACGACAAAGACCTACGCCTCCGATATCGCTGGCAGAGTGAGTACCAGCGTAAAGACGACGCTGACCCGCAGACGAATGACTCGCCAAGAGGATCTCACTACGACGCTCGATGAACGGGTCAAGCGGCTGGAGGAGGCAGCTTTCCGAGCACAAATGGCCTCGAGCTCGATGCAGACCTGGGCACCACCAGAGGAAACATATCAGTCTGTGCCAGCACCAGCGCCATCCAAACACAATACTTCACCTTTCCCAGCTTCGTTATCGACTTCAATGGTGGACGCCAATGTTGCACAGGTGGCGATCCAGGAATTGGAGCATGGGGAGGAGATCAGCAACCTGGGCCCAGATGCGAGAATGTTGACACTGTCACGGACAGCAGAGGTCACGTCGCCGAATCAAAGCGGATCGAAGAAGCGGAAAAGGGGGAATCTAAAAGCGCTGTGCAAGATCGCTTTTGCAACGTGAGTCGACCATCTGGAATCAGTGCTGATCGGGTAGATTCTGCGTACGATGTCTACCGATGATATACTTTTTCGACCCTGCCGATCCGACTTTCACCGACGAAATCATCAGCGAAAGATCGCAGTTTCTGTACTGGGTGGTGGTGGCGGTTGGGTCGCGGGAGACGGAAGATCTGTTGGAGGTGTATGAAGTGGCGTGTAACCACACAATACGGCTGTTCAGGGAAACGCTGGGTGGACCATTTGGGGGTTATTGGGATCTCTGTGGAGCGCTAGTGTACAACAAGTGGCTATCGGCAATATGTCCAATAGGTGAGTTGCTGTTTAACCCGCTGTCGCTGACTCCAGGTCATATCGTCGATCTCGGCTACATGATGGGTTTACACCGAGTCTACGACAACATACCAGTGAAATCACATCCGTCCGAGGACGACGTGAAGTACATCCGACTTTGGCTCACTATTACGATACAAGACTACTTGTGAGTTATGCAGATACTGAATTCCGCTAATCTTCTAGCTACTCGATATCCAGCGGTTGTCCCCCTCATTACCCTCACCGCAACTCGACGTTTACGCAGGCGAAATGGCTGTTATCGCTTCGCAATACTCTTCCCAATGACAAACGGCTACTCGCTACATACGAGTATCAAGAGATAGCACGTGAGTTGATAGCGCGAGGGGCAGAGCTGATGGCAGAATCAATCCAGGACTCGTATATGCGGGACAGCAGTGCGAAGAATTGGGAGCAGGAGATTCAGGAGAGGCTCGAAGCGACAGAGGGGTGGTTCAAGCGTTGGGAGGCCATCAGCCGTGAGTATAGATTGTTCACCGATTGGATTCTAAGCAGTACCGGGGACTAACGACATGCAGAGTCATTCTCGGATGAAGCTGAGACCTTTTCCATGCTCACGTCGATCAAAGTCAACTATCACGCAGCGAAGCTTGGTATAACCAGCGTGGGCCTGCAAGGTCTGCGGACGGCTCAAGACGTTACTCCGGAGAAACTCAAATATATCCAGATGTCAGGTGAGTCCAACTCATAAAGCTGTACTGACCCCCCAGTGTCCACGGCTAGAGCAGCATGTAGACTTTGCGCGGACGAGTTTCAGCCTCCAGCTGTACAATACGTTGCCGAGTGAGTGAGACCTCCAGTCCTCGTGCTGATGCTCAGGGCTACCATTTTCTCGTTCCTGTCCGCCGCGGTCTTCCTGCTCAAGGTCGTTCGCCTACTGCCAACACTGGGCCAAACGATCCCCATTCTCTCGGAAGTCGGCTCAGTAGCCGATGTCCTGGATTCACTACACTCAAGACGTCACGGTCAATTCCTTCGACAAATGCTCGACCATCTCGCAGCGGGGTTACACACTCGTCCTGCAACTAGACTCCCGAGTCCGGACTCAAAGGGCGATACCTCGATGTTCGGCTTTGACAACGATCCAGCTGGTGTGCCGGATTTTGACCGCCTTACCGCGTCGATCATGGAGTGGGAGAGATCACTGGACGTGGATCACATTCAGGCTTGGATGACGATCCCGGAGAATGAGGCTGGCGAGGATGGCAATATGAGTCAGGCTCTCGACCCGTTCAACTTCTCAGTCCCGTTCAATGGATTCTAGACGTCACTATCAGGTTGTTCTGTCGCGTTGTCACTCATAGGGAACCCTTGTATGCATTATAATATGGAGAGGCTTCTAAACTTTGCCCTTTTATCTAAACCGAGATCCACCTAGCCATCCATTTGTTCACGATCTGAAGGAATGTCAGTCAGTTCGAGCAGGACTAGGAGTCTGACTCACCTCTTGAGCCTCAAGAACCAGACCCTCGTCGAGGAGAAGCTGCACAACACCTCTGACCGAGGACTCGAGGGCGGAGAAGATCCAAGCGTGGTTGATGGAAGTATGCTCGCCGATACTGCAAGAGTTAGCGAGAATCGGGTTCAGATCACTCACAAGATGTGGTTCGAGTGGGTCTTGTGGTACTCTGGCATGTACTTCTCGTGCTGGCCGGTATAAGGTGAAGCCCAAGATCCCGCCTGGTGTCGCTCAATGCCCCAGCACACTCTGTCGTAAACACCGGTGTATTGCTCCGCGGCGATAGGACCATGGATCTCATTCATGGCGTCGACGACCAGTTGAATGTGTTCCTCCTCGGTGAGAGCTTGGGCGAATGGCCCAGTGGGAGTGTTGTAAGCGGCTAGAAGGGCGCCTGGACCGGTGCCGTTGATGTTGTAGGCCGGGTAGCAGAATGATCCGATTCCAGGAAGATCGGTACTTCCACAACCTCCGTAGATCGGTTGGTCGATGTGCTCCCAGAATCGAGTCTCGTATAGGAGAGAAACTTTGCAGGCGAAAGCGTATCCGAGACCGGTGATGGCCTCGGTGATGACGGGGTTGAGGGACGGCAGTCGCCATAGCCTAGCGACGGAGAATGGGACGGCGACCAGAGTCTTGTCGTAAGATCGGCTTTGGGTGGTACCATTCTCTTTCCAGTAGATACCAGTCTGACCAGTGGTCTCGTTGAAAGAGAGACGCTCGATTCGTCGCGAGTAGGAAAGTCGGTCGTCCACGATAGGGTGGAAGGCTTCTGCGAGGCGGGTAAGACCTTTGTCGATAGTCTTCCATTCGGATGCAGCGAAGTAGACACCGTCGTAGATGTCATCCCAGAGAGTGCCTGCTCGGGTCAGCGAAACTCGATATAGCTTTTATTGAACTTACCAGAACCACCAACGGCCGATACGTCGTCCCAGCCTAGGCCTTGAGATCGAAGGAAGGAGCTCTCGGAGAAGTCCATCAAGCCGTCCTCTGGTCGTCAGCTCTATATGCTATAGGGTGACTCACCGATGGCTTGCTTGTGCGCCTTGAAGAGGTTGGTGGCTGCCTCTCTGCTCTTGTCCGCGTAGCCGATGAAGTCGGTCAGAGCGTCTTCGGCAGCGACGAGAGCTGGATCCTCCTCGTGTGACTCTCCACTGGAGGCATTGGCGGCCAAGGCGGCGTACTGGCTACGTCGGGGTACAGTGCCATCTGCGTTTCGTAGTCCACCAGTGTATTGGTAGGTGCTGTAATCTGTCAGCGGAGCCCGTTCATGCGAATACGGGAGACTCACTTGACATTGCTCTGGATCCACTTGATGAAGTTCACTTGGTAAGCTGGGTCCTCGTTGGCGTTCATCTCGTTCAAGACGTCGGCGAGCTGGAAGACCAGCTTGTGGTCTTGAATCTCCAGCGTCTCGTTGGTGTCGGCGTAGGTGAGGCTGACGGGGAATCGCATTGGTCTGAGGCGTCAGCGAGAGTCGGGTCAAGGATGACTCACCCCATCTCCTGGTACTGATAGTCTTCAGGCGCAGTGTCGTTGAGGTAGGCGGTTCGAAGTCGACTACGCAAAGTCAGCATTGTTTCAGAGTAAAGGGGGAGGATATGCTCACCCGCCGATCCTCTCGGAACTCTCGGAGATCTCCCAGTTGGTCATGCCCACCGAGTCGAGCAGCAAACCCGACATCAGACCGGCCATACCACCACCGACAATACCAATCTTCTTGTCTTTGCTACCGGCGACGAAGCTGTTGTTGTTGGCTTTCAGGTATGCGACACCGTCGAACCATGGGCCATAGGGGTCGTTGAGCCATTCGAGGGTGTTTCGCTTCTTCATAGGGGATTGGTGAACGGCGATAGGGGCGGATCGGCCGAGCAAACCCAGCTCGGAGAAGGCATGCAGACATCCTCCAGTGGGAAGGTCGACAGGTGTGAGCCAGACGAATCGAGTTCTACGATACTTGTAAGTGCTTCTGAGTGATCGGAAGGCGGCTATAGGCGGAACACTTACGGCTTGTCATCGTAGCTCCTTGCGTCGAAACGCCCAACTTCATGGTGGGATCCAGAGTGATGAGTGAGATCACACTCGCCATACACCACGATCACCTCGGTGTTGACGTGCTCTGGCCTGTACTCGAGCTCAAAGTTGGTCGCCCCGTCTGCATGGACAGATGAAGGACTGGTCGAATAGGAGAGAGAGTCAGCTTTTCGATCTTCCGTCTTCGGATCGGACAAGTCCGAAATTCGGATTTACCTTTTGAACGAGATCCCCGATGGTGCTGGCGACGCAGAGGCCGTAAGCGCAAGCAGTGTGGTAGCAGCGAGGAGGGAGTGTGTCGTGCGCATGCTGAGGAGGTAGAATGTGTAGGATGGAGGAGGCTTTGTGACTTGAACTCACTCGTCTTATATAGACTTTCGAGTCAGAGTCGTTCGGGGATGAACTTGGATGAACTAAGCCGACTTAAATTTCTCCGTTATCTCCCCACATTGCCTTATCTCTGCGTGACAGTGCGGGACCAGAGGGGATCAGGTGTGACCAAGTGAGAGCGCCCATTGCATAAGCAGGCACTAGCTTAGCCTCCTCGGTCAGGTACTATCATATACTGGAGCACCCCAAAAGTCGTCGGAGCGCCTATATCCTATGCTTGGCATCGAGACCTCGTACTACCATCACTAATGACTCAGCTCGAGTCGACCAACCGGATCTCGAGGACGCTCGGCGACATGTCGTCGGAGTCGGAGCAATGGATCTGGTCGGAACGGAGGCGGTGGAGGGGAGATCTGAGTAGACATTGGGAAGTGGTGATGATTGGTGGACCTGGGAGATAGGACCCATGCTGGACATTGCTTAGCAGGTACAGTCCTTCCCGTGCCAAGTCACTCGCTATCATGAACTGACGAGGCTGACAAGCGCCGGGAAAAGTGCTCTCGACTCGACTCGAGTCAGCTCTGCATAAGAGGACAAAGAAGGAGGGTCACTTTCCCCATCACCCACTCTTCGCACTAGACCCACTTGTTTCCAAAGTCCCCCTCACTTCTCACCATGCGTTTCTCCTTTGCCTTTGCGACTGCTCTCCTGGCCTCTGTGGCCGCCGCTACTCCCGTCGCATCCGACACCTCCATCTCCACGAGGGAGAACACGGTCGAGTACCTCGGTTCCCAATCTGGAACTCTGTCCGGCGGTACCAAGTTCGGCAACCTAGTCTTTGTCAGCGGTCAAGTCCCCTTGATCAACGGCACCGTCGTCCCCGGTGGTGTCAAGAACGAGACAGCGTATGTCATTGATCGAGTCGGTGCCATCCTCGCAGAGGGCGGAACAGACTGGTCCAAAGTCCTCAAGGTCACGGTCCTCCTGCAAGGTGAGTCGTGCGTGCCAAGCCCTTGCTGATCGGCCTAGACATTCGAGACCTCCCTGCCGTCAACGAGGTGTATGCGGCCATGATCCCGAATCCGAAGCCAGCCAGGGCCGCCTTTGAGGTTGGAAATCTGCCAGTGTTGTGAGTCAATCCCACCTAGGTATCCACACCTACCCATCTTGTGTTCCCAGCTGACTCTCGCATCAGCGGTATCTCCGTCGAGATTGAAGGTCAGTCTGACAATGTCATATCATGGAGCAGGCTCGCTGACGTCTGATAGCCATTGCTGCCGTTTACTAAACCGCGAGGAGAGGTTGGTGAGAGTAAAAGCTTGATAGTCCGGAGCGTGGATGAAAAAGACAGAAGTCGTAGAAGATGCATTATAATGGTCGTGCTGGAATGCAAGTGCTAGATCGTGTATGTGTCGTTGGCCTACAGCTTGTCTCAGTATGGGCCGAGTCGACAGCCGAGGATGATTGCAGGCTATTGCTGAGTCGACTCGAGCCAAATCGAGCGGAGAAGCGAGCTGTCGCTTGAACGGTTGGCAGGTATTCAATCGAGTAGTTGTTGCCAGTCGCCCAAGGTCCGCTCGAGCAGGCGGCGCTCTGACACTGCGAGCGAAAAGGCCATTTGGACAAGCGGCCTATCTGACTTCTCCTTTCTATCAGCTCGTTTACTTTCGGTCCAACTCACATTATGGAATAGTTCGTCAGACTGAACATCTGACTGGTGATACCTCGACCGCCGAACCTCCATATGCTGAATAATTCGCTCTATGGCTGAGCATGTCGAAGGCGATAGTTCAGAAGTGGTCGATTCCAGTTTCGATTCTACCTCCTGAATCGCCCTGACAACTGTTTCGAAAGCTTTTTCTTGCGTCATATTCGTGTAGGTTGAGAGTACCGCCGCAGCGAACATGTCGACCGAGATGAGTTGTTGTTTCAAGTTGAACGATCCACTTGGCCCCAATCGTGGATTGGAGATGTTTCCCATTTGATCCCTGATTCCAACGAAGTCTCGCAATGCACCCCCCGATAGCACCTCCCTCGGCGTCCATGTGATCTCAGCTTCCTTTCCCTCGATGAATCCCCATTCCACTAGTAGCTTTCCATCGCCTACTGCCTCCTCGTAGCAGCTAAAGACCTGTTCTCCACATTTGATCTCCCTCTCCGCCCTCATCTCCACCACATTCTCCGATGAGGAGATGTATCGCCCGTCCAAGCCGTCCAGCCGGTTCGAGGGATGCTGGCATTCTTGGAGGGATCCGCACTCGGTGCAGACGCAGCCGTCAGTGAGCAGAGAAGTGTGTGGGTTGGAGGTGGAGTGGTTGAACATGTCACAGAAGGGTACTATGGCGATACCACGATACGCATCGATTCCGTAGCCTCGAGTAAGGATGAGCGAGAGCGCGTAGATGAATTCCGGGAATGAAGGTGGTGTGCCGGGAAGGAGGGGGGCTGCAGAGGTGTAGAACTCTTTGACACTATTCTACAACGTCAGCAATGAGAGAAGATCGAAAGGCTTACCGTGCCCAAGCCCTCTTGCTCCTTTCTGGCCAGTTCTCGCTCGGCTTCCGTTCCCTGCAGCCATTCCAATGCAGAAGTTCCTTCTTCTCCTGATATCGACGTATCCTCCCAGAAAGCGGGTAGGAGTATGGTCTCCCGGGGTAGCATCTGAAGGTATCCATACCACTCGGACTGGGTCCCAAGTCGGAATTCGTGTAGAAGGCATAAAGCGAGATGCAGAGTGATGTCGCTCGGATCCACTTCTTCTATTGGCGGCAGGGGTATTGTCGCTGATAGTGACGCTGTTCTATGTGAGAAGATGGCAGTCTTAGGTGCTGTATACACTAAGAAGAGGTCAGCCGGCGGCTTGAGAGAGTGAAGGCGATACCGCACATACTACGCCCTGTTCCACATCTTCGGTAGCGTAAATTGACCAGCCCTGGCCGTTGTTCAGGTCGTCGAGCTTACATGCCGAGCTGTGCTTGATCCCCCTGTGTGCGAGCCACGTCGAGAAGACCTCCTTGGATGGTGGATCAGAGTAGAACATGTCTCCAGGAGTAAGATATGTTCGACTGCAAATGAGTTCGAGTTTGGTTCGAGTCATAGAGAGGACGATGACGATGGACATTCGACAAAAGTCGAATCAATTTCGATTTCGATTCCTTCAACTTTGTTGATGCGTCATCAATCGATCGCGACGACGAGGTATAAGTCGTCATCCAGCATGACTTCGTTTTATAAAGGCAATCTTCTTCATCCTCGCGCTGTTCTGCTGGATACACAGCATACGCTTCTAAATTGTTCACTGAGCAACTACCGACACCCTCCTTCACCATGCCTTCATCCGCCAGTAACCCGCAGGTTCGACCCGACCCCTCAAACAACGGTCAGACTATCCGCAAAGCCTTCCTCCTAGAGGCAACTGCTAATCTGATGAGCTTCCCAATCATCACCAATACCCACTTTGTCCTTCCATTCCTGCTCAACGACCCATCTCACATCAACCCCTCGACCGTGCTGTTCGCGCGGTTGTTCGGTGGAATCGTCATTGGAGGGCTGACCCCGCCTCTACTCGCTGGATACACCAATACGAGGAACGGCATAGAAAGCAGGAGAGTGACATACACCCTGCTAGGACTAGGAGAGTGTCTGTTGATTCCAATGCTCCTGCTGGAGGCCAGCAAGGGCGGGTCGAAGGATGCGGCGCTGAGTGTCAGAGCGGCGTTGGGGTCAATTGCGCTTTTGGCACCCCCGCTGTTGTGGAGACTGTATTGCATGTTTATCCGCCCAGACATCTTCGGGAGCTACGTGGACAAGAAGGAGGTGAGTTGTTTGACCGACTTGGGCCTTTGTCGCGTATTAACATGTCTTCCTATAGTGATAGGGCTCAATCGTCACTGGACCTCGATGGGAGAACCCTTGTATTGTGCACATCTGGACCGCTGGGTCATGATGTACCAGGTATCGTACGATGAGTCGTCATTGCAGAATTGATCAAGCTAATCAAATCAAATCAACTCAAGATGAGGAGACTCCACTGATGACACCCTCAAACAGATCTCGCCAACGCACTGTCTGACACATCCGTGAGGGAAGTTATGTGGCTGACATCCCATCACCTCAAGCCTCAAACCCTAGCTTCCAACACGCACAGGACAGAACTGTACTCGATCGTCTGTCGAACCCTTTAAGCCGACCGATATCTCCAGGATCGGCGACAGTATTCTATCGCAAGTACCTCGTCAGACTGTTCTCCAACTCACCTTCTCCAGTTAACCTCGGGGTACTCTTACCACAGGGCCCGTGTGACTCTGCTAATCCGGGTGAGAAAGCTTATCCTCTGGCTGTGATGGACTCCTCGACTATCATCTACGCCGTCGCTGAGTTTGTTGAGGTTGGTCACCGACATGCGTCTAGGGGAGCGGATTCAAGGCAGGGGAAATCACACGAGGATGATGAGCAGTGCTGTGAGTACCCTCCTTGGGCTCAACACTGGAGCGATACGTAAGCCGATACCGAACCCAAGTACATCCTAGCCGAACTCCGAATTTCGATACAGCCTCCTCTTTCGGCATGAAATTGGCAAAGGTATCGGTTCAGTAGTGGTAGAGCGTCCATTCCTCTCAACACCAAGCTGAGTCGCGGGCTGCGGTAGTCGACAACTCTGCAGCTGATGAAGCCTGCTGGACTATGCTGATGTCTGGAACTGTGATGTGCTTGATGTGCGGTACCTGGTTGTATGCTTGAGCGTGATATGCTTGGTGACATGCGCGTCCACGTGGGGCGATCCGACGGAAGCAAAATATCGAGTTAAGCGCCCTGATCGTCCAGGATCGTCCATGCGTCCTGACCTGTCCTGAGCCAAGTGCGACCATATACTCTACTTCTGTGTATGTACTTTGACGCTCCTATGGTCGAGTCGATACCCAACACCACTCTCCATGCTGTCTAGAATGGTCCAAGTGCTGCAGGTGCTGCGGCGGAAGGCGGTCCAGCGACCGAGAATCACTGGTCTCGTCGCCGTCTTCCTGCTCACCGCACTGCCATATTTTATCCTCTGGCGACTGCACATGGGCAAATTTGGCCGATGGTACTGGAACTACGGGGTGGCCTTCCATCCTATTTTGGTATCGCTACTACCCTCTGGAGACTGGAGCGGGGTAAAAAATCCACCTAGATGGGTACAGGAGATACATGACTCGCCATGGATGGGGGAATGGCCAATGCCTCTGCTCACCAAACCGAAATACGACGAGCATGGCAAGTTGACAAGTCCGGTCATCGCCAAGCTTCACGTCTTCTCTACTGTGCAGGAGAAGGCGAGGCAGAAGCGGAAATTGATACGACAGTTGACGGTGCTGGACCAGATCCCGGAGGAATATCGACATTTGATCGAAATTAAGTTTGTCATGGGCCACGCGTACAAGGAGAACTGGGAGGTGGATCAGGAGATGGAGGACCTGCTGAAATTGGAACAAGAGGAGCACGGGGATCTGATCAGGCTGAGCTTGGTGCATGGGGAGAATCTGAGAGAGGGGAAGATTCTGGATTGGATGCACGCAGCTGGGTCGGGGGAGGATGGAGGCAGGCCAGGCTGGTGGACTTTCAAGGTCGACGACGATGTGAGTGGGAGTGCCGACCGAGAGATTCTCAAATTGACCGTTTACCTCGTCCTAGACTGTCCTCAATTTGCCAAACTTTCTCGATCACCTCCTCTCACTCGACCCCCATCGACCGACATACCTCGGAACATCACTGAATCGCTGGCCCGACTTTCACTACCATTTCACGGGGTTAACAACGGGTTTCAACTGGGGTCTCGTGAGTCATGGCTTTACTCTTGTGTGTGTATATAGCTGATATTGGCGACACAGCTGAAAACCCTTTCGACGGGTATTGGCAAGATGACACGCCAGGAAATCGAGGTCTGGTGGGATGACGATGTGTTGACGGGGGAATTGATGGTGAGTGGTGTGGATGCGAGCCTCGCTTCAACTCTCTAGATCACCTGCTCTTCTCTTGTCGAAGCGTTCTCTACCAGCCCTCGCACAGATCATCTCACGCCTCAGCTTATGATTATCTTGGCCTGAATCTCCATCATTCTCTGCCTGCCTTCCAGCCTATGAATTGATCTGGATCCTGCACGAAAGCGCCGCTGACCGAAACCTAGTTCTGCCTCCCATCAGGTCCTCAATGTCGTCGCAACTCCAGCACGACCACCCTCCCGGCCTACTGCGACGCTCGCGCTACTCCCACTTGGGGCTGGGATGCCCCACCTCCCAATCCCGACCCTCGGACTAGCCTATATTGGTACGACTTTCTCCGGCATATGGGCGAGCGAGACGTCTGGTTCTTGAAAAACGACGTGGCAAGCCATTCATGGTGGTTCAAGTCGGACGAGGGGTACGAGAAAGAATGGCGGAAGAAGATCAAGGGGAAGATGTGGACCCCGCCTCGTTGGTTGGAGAGGTACAAGGAGGAAAAGTAGACGCTTGGGGATATCCGGATAGGAAGATCGAGGAGGCATAGAGGGGCTCGGTGTAATGACGGACACGACGAACCATGCTTGGGCAAAGCATGAACGAGTACGAAATGGTCAAAATGGCGAGGGCTTCAAGACGGGCCTTGGCGATGAGAGGCTAAGCCCGGGGTTGTTGACAGCAAGGCTCTGTGCCTGGGCAATGACATTTCGACCGGGCGTACAGTTCTGACAGTGTTCTGACCAAGTGATCGATACCCTGACTGGGTGAGTCGAAGAAGCTTGACCGATTCGCGAAAGCCAGTAGACTACACTACACATGTAACGAGTCCCTCTCCGAACTGACTCCGCAGGTCGCAATCTCGATTCACTTCTCACAGACGAAACACTTGTCACGGCGCCAGCTACTGACTGATACATCGACTGATAGCTTTTTGCCCTACTTCCACCTAGGATGGCGCAAACACTCTACCTATCCTTACAGATCATCCACCCGTCCCCCGTCCAGACTACTCCCTTGACCCCCTCCAACTCGCCTACTTGCCCACCAGTCTCATATGCACGTCGGAATACCTCGCACCGGTGGGTTTCGCATCCTCCACCAGCTGCCTGATCTCCTTCAACTCCGCCTCGTTCAGGTCGACGTCCCTTGCTCCGAAGTTTTCGGCCAACCTGTCGCTCGTCTTGGTGCCCGGGATGGGAATCGCTCCCTGGGCAATGACCCACGCTAGGGCAAGTTGGGATGGGGTACTGCCCTTCTTCTTGGCGAGTTCGTGGAATTCGTCGACGATGCGCAGGTTCTTGGGCATGTTTTCCTCGTTGAATCGGGGGATGGTGCGGCGGACGTCGCCATCGGGGAAGTCGGAGGGTTTTCGGTAGCTGCCAACGTCAGCTGTACTCAATCTGGATCAACACAACCGACTCACTTGCCAGAGAGGATACCCTTTCCGAGGGGAGAGTACGCGATGATCTGCACGCCGAGCTCTTTGGCAGCTGGGATCAGACCGCTCTCCTCGTGGTCGGTGAACCAGGGGGAGTACTCGATCTGCAGGGCGTCTATCTTTGCGACTAAGCAAAGTCAGTATGTCGTATCTAGATGCGAAACCCACAACGAGCAGAACTTTCACTCACTCGAACAGGCTTTGCGGAGTGTAGCCTCGGAACACTCGCTCAGTCCGATGTATCGACACTTTCCATCCTTTCTCAGCTTGTCCATGGCGCCAATGGACTCTTCGAGATCGGTATCGGGGTCGATTCGGTGGAGGTAGTAGAGGTCTGGAGGCCCGCCAAGTCGTTTGATTGTACCTTCGATGTATTCGTTGATATGGGCGGCTTTGTTGGTCACAGTGTACTGGGATGGCTCCTTGCCAAGGCACTATCAACCCCTCAATGTCAGTCTGACGCCCCATTGCGAGTGGAGGGACACGCTGAACTCACGTCGAAACCGCATTTCGAGGCGATGAACACTTTGTCCCTCGTCCCTGTCTTCTTGAAGAAGTCGCCAATCAACTGCTCATTGTGTCCGGCGCCATAGACAACAGCGCTGTCCCAGAAGGTGCAGCCGAGCTCGACGGCCTTTTTAAGCGTTTGATGGGATGTAGCGTCGTCGGCGGGTCCGTAGCTCATGGAAAAGCCCATGGCGCCGAAACCCGGAACGGGGACTTTGATGTCCTGGAAAGAAAGCTCTTTGACCATGTCGATTGGTGTAGATGGCGAGGTGTTCGGTGAGTAGGTTCTGCAGGCGAAGCTGTTGTGAGGTGCTGGGTTGAGGAACTGGCTAGGGAGATGACGCTACCCATATATACCTGGACGGGTGAGTACCCTCCACCCCTCCACCGGTGTTTTCCTATTCTCCCGGTGGACAACCTCCACCGGCCAATAGCTCCACCCACCTTCCCAGACTACCCTCCAGTGCCTCCACCCTAGTCCACCCTCCACCCAGTGCTCCCTAGGCCAGCACCGAGAAGGCTGCGGGGAACTTGGGAGTTGATCTACTGACTATTGCTGGCATGGTAGTCGTATGCATGGCGGGTAGATCTCATCAGGATCCGTATCCTTGCTGCTTAGTCCCTTGCTGTGCAGATCTCTCCGTTCTCCGGCGATCCACCGAAGATCCTCAAGGGGAAGAAGGCCCTTGGATACAAGTCGCAACTGCCTCCACCACCTCCACCTTCTCACTCTGTAGCGAGCTCTGGTAGGTTGCTAGTCCCAGAGAGCGCCTTGACTCGTTGGTACCTACTTTGACAGCAAGCAAAGTAATCGACAGCTGCATGTTGCCGCATGTCACACCTTCTACAAACGACCTCTGGGCTCTGGCTCGTTTTTTCAGCTCGGGAAGTCGTCAGGTCGGGCCCGACAGGTGGAAAGTCGCGGAATGTGGATGTAGTGTGAGGTAGTGTGCTGCAGTCTATTTGCATCGGGCTACTATGGCCTAACATTTGACTAGTGATCATCAACCCCCTGTTAGACCCCGCCTTACCTCAAATCCTCTGATTCCACCCCTTTCCTCACTTTCCAAGAGTCTGCATGTGACCAGCGTCGTACCTCGTTCCATGGGGTTTCGACTCGTCCACCAGTCGTCTAATCTCCTTGACCTCGTCGTCCGTGAGTTCGACATCTCTAGATGAAAAGTTCTCCTCTAGCCTGTCCGAGGTCTTGGTGCCCGGGATTGGAATGACACCTTGAGCCATGACCCAAGCCAAGGCGAGCTTGGTTGGAGAGGTTCCCTTCTTGGCTGCCAGACTCTCGAACTTCTCCAACAGCTCCAAGTTTTTGGGCATGTTCTCGGCGTTGAATCGAGGGATTGTCCTTCTGAAGTCGTCTTCGGCAAAGTCCTCCTGTTTGCGGTATCTACCATCTCGGTCAGTACAGCAGTGTGGTGTCGTAACTTCGACCACTCACTTGCCAGAGAGGAAGCCTCTGCTGAGAGGGGAATAGCCAATGACGGCGACTCCAAGCTCTCTCGCGGCGTCAATCAAGCCTGTCTCTTCGCCTTCGGTGCACCAAGGCGAGTATTCTATCTGAATAGCGTCGATCTTTGCGACTACGTGCGTTCCGCATCAGCAGTGTTGTGGCAGGACAGGTGGGTGGTGGACTCACTGGCAGAGGCTTTTCGAAGGGTCTCAACACCGCACTCGCTGAGTCCTATGTATTTGCATTTCCCCTCCTTCCTCACTTTGTCCAAAGCGCCAATAGACTCCTCGAGCGGGGTGTCGGGGTCGATTCGATGGAGGTAGTATAGGTCGGGAGCGCTACCGAGGCGCTCTATAGTGCCGTCTATGTACTCGTTGATATGGGCCGCGCTGTTCGTGATTGTCATTTCGGTCCATGGTTTGCCGATACACTGAGATCAATGCGTCAGCTTGCTGTTCATGACTCGTGTGATGGAGGTATGAATGGCTGGTGAGATAGAGGCAAGGGGAGACCCACCTCGAGGCCGCATTTCGAGGCGAAGAACACTTGATCCCTTGTCCCGGTCTTCTTGAAGAAGTCACCGATTAGCTGTTCGTTATGGCCAGAACCATAGAGAACCGCGCTGTCCCAGAAGGTGCAGCCTAGGTCGATTGCTTTCTGCAGCGTCTTCATAGACTCTTCGTCGTCGGCTTTTCCGTAGGCCATTGACAGACCCATTGCCCTGAGAACCAGAGATCAGCTCTGCAGATTGCGAGCCGGATGGAATCGCGGAGTGCTCACCCGAACCCGGGGACGGGGACCTGGACGTCCTGGAAGCTCATGTAATGGACCATGATGAGACTGGCTGTAGATTCAGATGTGCTTTGGGTAATGACAAGATGCGGGGAGATTGGTGCGAGACCTAGTCTAGTCTTTATATAACAGTACGGTCGGAAGGCCCTAAGCAGGACCTGACGTAGGTGCGACGGTTAAGCTTATGACACGAAACGCGGGCGATCCAGAGCGCACCTGCAGCAAAGCAGGCCCAGCGCCCAGGACGCGGCAAGACGTCACTCCAGACGAGGTTGCCGAATCGCTGCCGAACACAGTATCGACTTATCAAACCCCGAGACCGACGGCCATACGTCGTGACTCGTTCGCGGTGGAGGGTGGAGGTATGAGTAGTGAGGTCAGTCCAATACCTCTGCGCCCGTCATGATGTTCTCCACTGGTCATCCAGATGACAAACCGGCGAGTGTCATCCGGCTCAATGATCTCGCTCATGATGTTGCATTGGCTATCTATACAAATCCTCGAAGACAACTTGCCAGTCTCGAGCTACTTTTTCGATACGCCGTTCAACCTCTGCCACTCGACAATCGCGAGCATTGCCAGTGCCTGGCCATATGGCATCGAGGTGATTGGGATGTCCTTGTAGAACTGGAGATTGTGTCCCATACCCGTTCCAAAGGACACATTCGACACCTCTCCATCATCGGCAATCTGCGCAATGACACCCTTGAGACCGTTGTTCGCGCAGTTTAGGTATTTCTCCCCAGAGATCAAGCCCTGTCTGATTCCCATGAAGATTCCAGCAACAAAGCCCGCCGCGGCCGAGGTCTCCACATAACTCGATGGGTCGACGATGAGCGTGTGCCAGAGGCCGGTTGGTTCGTGCTGGTATTTGACCAACGTGTCCACTTGTCTCTTGAATGTCGATACGAGGAACTCTCTCGTTGCGTCGCCGGCAGGCAGTCGATCGCCCATGATCTCCAGGAAGATGGGTATCGAGACGGTGATCCAGCAGTTGCCTCTGGCCCAGAGAGCTCGAGCGAAATTGTGTCCGGCTTCCCCGTTGGAACCAAAGTCCCAGCCGTGGTACCAAAGCCCGGTGGGCGTGTCGACGAGGTATTGACAGTGTAGGAGGAATTGGTATTTGGCCTCGTCTAGGTAATGCGGTCGGTCGAGCAGGACACCGATCCGAGCGAGCGGGATGACGGACATCATGAGCGTGTCGTCCCATAGGTTGTTCTCGTGCATTGCGGCGTAGGTCACTGCGGGTAGCGAACGCGTCAGCGTGAGCCCAAGGAGATGAAGCAATAAGGGACAAGCGTGAGACTCACTGTGCTGGAATCCCCTCTCCTTCGTCCTTGGCAGATCATTCATGATCCACTCTGCCCACTCGTCACACCACTGCGTCCACCTCTGGTCCTTGACTTTTTGCTCGAGCAACAGCGAGCCGAGGCAGTAGAACGGGGACATGGTGTTGATGTTCTTTGGCGCGGCTTTACCGTTGGAGAGTTTGTATTGAAGCTCGAACCAGTCGAGTGCGGTCTTGAGGGAGTACTGCGCGGATTCCGAGTCGGGCGAGATAGACGTGTGCTGCGCTGTGGTCAGCCTTGCCCCCTTCTGGGATATGGGAGCTGTTTCATGGACTTTGGGGATGGGCGGAGGTTGAGACAGTTCGCTCTGCTCTACTCCTTGGTATGGGGTATACAAGCGATTTCCCTCAGTCTGCATTTTCCCTCCTCCCTCCACGTAGATTGCGATGAATCGTTGACCGGACTCGCACTCACGTGGTATAGCGCCGTGAGGGCGATTCCGTGCGTCCATTCCCAGCCTTTCCAGCCCTTCGTGTCAATCACCGTTCCGTCATCCACTACACACACACTGTCAGCCTCTTGTCCTCATCTGAAGCTCCTCTGCGACTCACACTTCAACAGGAATTGACCGGACTCGTCGACGATATTGACCAAACCGTCGGTCAAGAGTCTGACCAGCTGTTCGGCCCGTTCGGGCGTCAGGGAGACAGTAGACGACATGGTGCTCAAGTGTGGAGATCCCAGGTGTTCGATAGGTAGATGAGGTATGTGCAGAGATGTTCGACGTAGAAGACGGTAGACCAGCATATACCTAGCAACACAACCGACTGCTCGCTTCTCGCAATGGTGGACATTTGCTCGGCGGGATAATCGTCCCGGATTCCGGTGCATCCCGGCCCGGTGGGCGATTTTGGCTGGACGAACCTCTGGGGTGGGCGGAGGAACGGGTACCGAAAGACCGAGCACGTGGCTGCCACGTGTCAGGGGGGGGAACATTCAGCGAGGTTCCCGCCAGAGCAGTAGTGAAGAGTAATGATGGTACATCTCAGCCGCACATACGGTCTCAGTAAGTCGCGGACGAGCCAGCGCAGTACCCGTAAAGTGCCCATTAGACTCATTTTGCATCTCACGACTCCCTATACATCCACACCAACCACGCCTTCCCCACCTACGCTACGCATAGTCCGCAGCGTCCAGCTCGCCCAGAAGGAGATTGGTGTCTTTCGCTCCGGTGAGAATGACGGGTTCACTGGAGGGGAGGATCAGCTCGGCCCGTGTCTGATGGTGCAACGATGCAGGGAGGCGAGTGCAGGGGAGATGAGCGTGAACCTGATTCTGATCCCGGATAGACGATAGAGGTGCAGCCTCCTCTCGGCACCTTCTGCCATTGAACTCCACATTGTCACAGTCCACCTTCCGAGCCCTTCTCCCCAAGCGGGAAATCCTGATTGATCATCGACTCCCAGACCCTGACTCACCGAGGATGAAAGTCGACGCCTGTCACTGTACCCTTATGCCCCGGCAGCTTGTACAGCACTTTTCCCGTCTCCACCTCCCACACCGTCACCGTCCTGTCCCCTCCGCCGACCGCTATCCTCGCCCCATTGTCGTGTTTCGACCAGGAGACCTTGATGAGCGTCTGCTCAAAGCCCGATGGCGCACCAGTCAGCGAGCGGTAGACTCGCATGGGGTCGGAAGAGAAAGGTCGGACGTCGTAAATGATCAATGCGGAGTCGAGGGAGTAGGTCGCTAGGTAGTTGCCATTAGGCGACAGTGCGACCGAGGTGATCTAAGCAGGGGAGAAGGTCAGTGTACGCTCAATCAGGGAAGTTTGACGTCCAAGGTTGAAATCACGCCGGGATACACCCTCTAAAAAGGGCCAAGAAGACGAGAACAACCGCCAACTCACCGTATCCGTGTGCCCGTGTAGCGTGTAGAGAACTTTGACTGTCCGTAGATCCCATACCTAAGCTCACAAGTCAGTAATCTGCCCATTTCCGTTCGTACTTTGACTCTTTGAGCTTTGAAATGCTCGTCCCTCCTCCCGACTCAGATGTTTGAAATGATCACAAGAGCTTCACCCACCTTCACCTCGTTGTCGACACCCCCAACGAAACACTGGTTTCCATCCGCACTCCACGTCACGGCCGTCACTGGGCAATCCCGTCCGTCGTCAAATTCCACCACCGGATCCTTTCCCTCGAGGCCAATGTCGAACACTCTGGCGACGCCATCGTCTCCTCCTGTCAATACGAGCTCTCTGCCTCCGGATATCGTGACGGCGAGCGAGTTGAGCGGGCCGTAGTGAGCAGGGTATCGAGCGAGTCGCTCGCCAGTCTTTAGGTCGGTCGCAATGAGCATCCCGTCCGCGCCGCCCTATGGCGAGATCAGCATTGGTGGCAGGTGCAAGGGGGATTGGTGGAAGATGAGGATGAGGGCGGACTTACGGAGTAGATAACCTCCGAGTCGAGGGAGAATGCAATGTCGAGCACGGCCTGCTTGTGGACATTGGGTAATTGGCCATAGTTGTCATGAGGGGGGTACGTGTTCCACAAAGCTGAACAAAGGGTCAACAAAGGTCCCTCAAGTACGAAGCTGCTGTCTGTGATGGGATCAAGGGAACACCGTACTCACATATACTCCTGTCGGTCGAGGAAGCCGCTAATCTTCTGCCGGTCGGGTCGAATTTGCAAGCAGTGATCTCGCCCTGGGATTGTCGATGGTCAGCGGACACCCCTCATGCTTACATCGCGAGGATGAATTGGGATACGGAGACAACGAGATAGATGAAGGAGCACAGGAGGGGAGCGGGTGTAAACGTGGTCTGGATAATCAGAAGCAGGGAGTCCTCCATGAAGTTGAACTCCTTCCGATCCAAAGTTCCAGACACTGAAATTCGATCTTGCGTAGAATCCTGTTTGATTCCAGACTGCAGATCTGGTATCAAGCGGCCGAGTCAAACATAGGGAGAGCAGCGACGGAGGACTGGGGAAAGCGATCTAATTCAAGACGAAGGGGATTGGTTTGCAGGTAACGGGGATAGGCATGAGAACTTGCCCCCCGATCCCGCGATCTGACCCGATGTAATGAGGAGATCCATCCAACTCCTTAGACCCAGCGATACAATTCACCACTCACCCCATGAGCTCCGCTCAGCGAGACTATAGGCGCCTCCAGCCCACTCGTCCTCTTTATCGTTCTCACAAGCGCATTCTTCCTCTGCCCTTCTCCCGAGCTAGCAACAGTCAATGTCTGACTGGATGGATCATCCTCGTCGTCCACGCGAGCTCGTTTGGCGAGGGCGTACCCCTGTCCAGCGGGTGGAGGGGATTTGCGGACCGACATCGTTTTACTGGAGCCGCCTTGTAGTGCCTCCAAAGCTGAGTTCGAGGGTGAAAGACGGCTGGATGTCTGCTCGGGACGATGACTGTCCTTTTCCTGGGTATATCGAGCGGCGGGATGAGCGATGGGACGCGGAGACGATCAAGTTGAATGCTGTATGCTGGGTGTTGAGGATGTTCAAGTTGTCAAAGAGGATATTGATACCGTGACGTGGCAAGCGGAATCAAAAATATCATACGCTCCGAGCCCCTCCCGTGACTGTTTGTCCCGTCCTACCCTGTCCGACCATGAGGGTATTGGGGTGGATGCATACCACTGTACATGCATCGACCTCGACAGTAGAACCCGTCGTGAGCTCGACAATCACCCATGCTTCACTCCTACCCGACTCAAGAGGCTTGACCGACCAAAAGCACACGACTGGACGCTCAACGACACCCGACGCGTCAACATTAGTCATTACCTAACAGCACATCGCCGCGTCCTGAGCAGATCACCGTAGTCCAGCTGGCCATGGCCTTTACGAGGCCTGATGGAAGGATGGGAGACGACGTGCCGATCGATCCGGCATTGCTGGAGGAGGAAGTCGGGGATGAGGAAGACGCCGAGGGGGAGCTCGTAGATGAGTTCGAGGTGGAGGGAGATCTTCAGCCGTACGAGGTGAGTCTCAGCGGTCGATGGTGATAGCAATAGTGGAAGAGGTGCTGACGACTCTGGGTTAGATGAATGGGAATGGATACCAGACAGAGCATACTTGGCCTGTACAACCAATGCCACCCCTAGACCCATCCTCCTCGCATCACTACTATCCCCCTCCTCAACCCGAGATGTCAATGAAGAAAAGACCTCGAATCAAAAGCTCGACTCCGCTCTCATCAAAATCAAAGCCTCGACCCACACCCTCGACTTCTGCTCCGGCTAGAGCTAGGACCAACACTGCGTCCTCTAAGGGCAAGACGAGACCGACTCTCGCGAAATCCGCGCCCAAACGCCCCGGAGAGGTCACGAGGGATATGTACTGCTCGTTTTGTATGGGTTCCGACAATTCGAACAAACTGAAACGCCCGGAGAGGATGGTCTCCTGTGGACAATGTGGGAGGAGCGGCCATCCGACCTGCTTGAACATGATGACGGAGAAGCTGGCGAAAAAGGTCATGGAGTATGATTGGTATTGCATAGAGTGCAAGCCGTGCGAGGTGTGCCAGGTCACGGGGGAAGATGTGAGTGAGGTATGCCCGAGCGAGTCGTGAAGAGCTCGACGTGTTTTGTCAAGTCGGTTTGCTGATAATCTTGGTCGATAGGGCAGACTGATGTTTTGCGATGGGTGCGATAGAGGATGGCACAGTTATTGTCTAAACCCGTGAGTATAGTCTCTCTCGACTCCACAGTACGAGAATCGCCGCTAAAGCTTGCTCGATAGCCCACTGGCGAAGCCGCCCAAAGGTATGTCAGACGATCACTTGGACCACCTCCACCTTGTCCACGATAGTGACACCCACTGACGCTCCTTTGACAGGTGAATGGCATTGTCCGACCTGCCGAGGGACATTTCAACCAGCCGCAGGACCCTCATCTCTCGGTGCAAAGTCAATCTCGAAATCCCTCCCCACCGCGTCCTCCCGCAAGGGCAAGGGCAAAGCTCTCGACATCCCACTGCCCTCGCCGCAGTACACGCCGACATCACGATCTCGCAAGATGAAAGGATCTCGAAAACGGAGTAAATTCCAGTACGCCGACGACGCCGACGACTTCGATGGCACAGAAGATGGCGATGAGGATGACAACATGGACGTGTTCGAGACTCGACCTCTGATCAAGATCAAACCCAGGGTGAACGGCAGGAAGAGGGGCCATAAAGCCAGCACGGGCGTGTCCGAGAGCGAAGACGAGCCATCTGGTATACGAATCAGGTTGAGGGTGACCTCTCAGCGGAAGACGGTGGAGCCGGAGAGCGAAGAGGAGAAAGTGCCCTATGGCGGTGTGATCACCGGTCCAGATGCAGATACGAGCAAGACTGCCATTGGGGACAAGGACAAGGAGGCGTTTGAGAAATCTCGAAAAGCGGCAGAGACGAAATTAGGTGGACCGGCACCATTGAACCAGTTTGACATGAATGGACATTCGACCACACCCGGATCACCCGCTCCATCCTCGACAAACGACTATTTCCCACCTACAACCCCGGCATATCGACCCCTCAGGGATCGACTCCTCACACAGTCAGTGACCCAAGGACACTCGTCCTCGACGCCAATCTCCACCCCGAATCACCATCACCCACAGACTGTCACTGCGACGTCGGAGAAGATCAAGACGATCAGGTTCGGCGTTTATGATATCGACACTTGGTACTCTGCGCCATATCCCGAAGAATACCAAAACGTCCCCGAGGGCCGGCTTTGGCTTTGCGAGTTCTGCTTGAAATACATGAAGAGCGGGTTCGTAGCCGGAAGACATCAACTCAAGTGCAAAGCGAGACATCCGCCCGGTGACGAGATATACAGAGAGGGAAGCGTTTCTGTCTTTGAGGTAGACGGCCGGAAGAACAAGGTGAGCGTGGTCCCAAAACAGCTGAGATGTTGAGCTGACTTTCGGTTAGATATACTGTCAGAACCTGTGTCTCCTGGCCAAGATGTTTCTCGATCACAAAACGCTCTACTACGACGTCGAGCCGTTCCTCTTCTATGTGATGACCGAGATCGACGAAGTCGGGGCTAGATTCGTGGGCTATTTTTCAAAGGAGAAACGCAGCCCGGACAACAATGTCAGCTGTATCATGACGTTGCCGGTGAGACAGCGTAAAGGCTGGGGACAGCTCTTGATCGATTTCAGTGAGTCCCAGTGAGGATTGGGGATGTTGTGGCTGACTGTTGCTAGGTTATCTGCTGTCGAAGAAGGAGGGCAGGGTCGGTAGCCCGGAGAAACCACTCAGTGGACTTGGAGAAGTGACTTATAAGAAGTACTGGAGTCTAAGCCTATTCCGCTATCTGAGGAATGCCCCGGACAACCCCTCGATCGACGGTGAGTCATTTCTGAAACATGTAGGGCAGCGAGCTAATGGATGGTGCAGATATATCCGCAGCGACGTCGATGACCAGAGGTGATATCTACTCTACGCTCAAGTACGAATCGATGATCACCGACCTCGACACGCCTCCGCGAGATACACCATCCCTAGCCCGGGCGTTCCGCCGACAAAGAGGTCGATCTCGACTATCCGCCCCGCGACGATCCCGACCCGCTGTCAAGGACGTCGAAGAGGAGGAAGTGGATAAAGACAAAGTGGCCATTCCCGACAGATACGCCATACGCTGGGATAGAGACTATGTCGAGGCTGTACTTCGGAAACACGACCAAAAGGGGTTTTTAAAGCTGAATCCCGATCGACTCAAGTATCATCCATTCTTGGTCACGCGGAATCCGGCGAAACCCCCGGGAATCATCGCCAAAGCGACCCTCATGGCCAACAACCCCAATGCGCATAAAGACGAAGAGGACAGGCCCCAGCGAGGAAGGGAGGATGGGAAGATCACGCCGAATGGTACCGACGGACTCATCAATCACGGGGAGGATCAAGCGACATTGGATCTCGTGGCGGCATTGAGTGCCTCGCCGAAACGGAGTCTGAGGCGGAGAAGCGAATTGGTCCCGGAGAAACGGATCACGCCGAGCAGAACCCGATCGAGAAATCAGCCCCCGGTGTCGGGTCAGAGGCGCAGTACGAGGGGTCAAACGTCAACTGTATCCCTGGCTCAAGCATCGAGTCTACCCCTGGCCCAATCATCGGCAGAGACACCGACTCTCGAGCAGGGAACTGGTTATGCCAATGGTCATAAGCAGGATGAGGACGCGATGGAGGTCGATGAAGAGGACGATATACTGCGACTGGGCAGAACGCCAAAGTCGGCTAACGGGGTGAATGGTACTGCGGCCCACGAACCAATTGCAACAACAAGTCAAGATCCCGGTGTCGACAATGAAGTCATTGGCAAGACCAATGAACCCATACTTGACCCGTCGGAGCCCTATGCCGATGAGGATATGGACGCGGAAGGAGAGGATGAGGATGCCGAGGGGGAGAGTGACGATGGGGAATGGGAGGTGGATGAGGATGCAGAGGGCGAGGACGAGTAGGATGAGTATG
Source organism: Bullera alba (assembly GCA_001600095.1). Classification (NCBI taxonomy): domain Eukaryota; kingdom Fungi; phylum Basidiomycota; class Tremellomycetes; order Tremellales; family Bulleraceae; genus Bullera; species Bullera alba. The sequence goes on from BCIX01000005.1 coordinate 59,838, forward strand.
CGTACAGAGCTTTCTCTCGGTCAGGAGAGAGGCAGGAGCGGGTGGGAGGGAGTATAGTGATCGGGTTCGAAACATCCTCCTCTGAGGCGCGGGTGTTGGTCATGGCGTCTTCATACTCAGTAGTCGTACCAGTCATTCATCCCTATGCACCAAGTCATCTGGTGATCAGGTACTGCAGCAGAGTAAAGCACAAGTATACGCCCTCACCCTACATGCATCCCGTCTTCCCCCATAGCCCGATGTGGCTGCAGTTGTAAGAGGAGAAGGAGAGATGACCCCGATGGCCGGTTAGAATCAGCGTCGGATTAACCGGGTCAGTGCGCACACAAAGGGGAGGCGAGAAAATACCACGAGCGGTGCAGGTCAAAGTTGGTTCTATACCTCATCCCATTCAACTCATTCCATCTCATCCATCCTTCATCTTGAGTATATCACAGCCTCTAGCATAGTCTAGAGCAGCGTCACTATATCCCAAAGACACAAAGAATCAGTTAGCTACCCATCATGGCGTTTCCCAGGCCAAAGCCCAATACCGTGAGTCGACCGATCTGCCTCCGATTCTGGGCCACGTACTGATTCTTCATAGATGGACACGATGGCGATGGTGAGTTCGAGTAGATACACGTACTGCTTCATCCAGAAGCCTCAGCTAAGCCGTTCATCGTCCAACCCTGAGCTGACCCATACCTCAGGAGCGATCGAATCCCCCTTTCAACGTCCGGCAGATGTCGGCTCTCCTCCATGGTTCCGAACGCAACCTCGTCCTGAAGGAGAAGTTCATGGCCGAGGTGAGTAGTCTCGTCATTACCAGAATACATTTACTCACTCGCTTGTTAGATCGCCCGACATCCCGCTTGGAAGGCGACGGATATTCACGATTTGAGCAAGGATCAAATCAGGGAGAGGACGATGGAAAAGGTGAGTACGCGTTCTAGCGTCAATATGCTCTTGGCTTCGGTGTGTGGGTGCTGATGCTACCCTTCAGTTCGCGACGATGGTCCATTGGGTCACTACGGAGAGCCTCGATGTGTTCCAGCAGCGATTACAAGTGAGCAATGTCCCTCCTCGGCGCGTCAACACCGTACTGACCCTCTCTAGGTGATTGGTATTGCCGATCCAGGTTTCTGGACCAGGTTCGGAGTCGCCTACGGCTTGTTCCTCGGCGCTATCCGAGGCGGCGCCACGCCCAACCAGCTCAGTGAGTCCTTTCTCGCATTCTCGAGACGGGGTATTGACTCGTGGTAGACTACTGGATTGATAAAGGTGTCGTGGGACTCAACGGCGTGATTGGCTGTTTCGCCATGACCGAGCTCGCGCACGGGTCAAACGTCGCTGGATTGGAGACTACAGCTACTTTCGACCGCGAGACGGACGAGTTTGTCATTCACACCCCGCACCTCGGCGCAACCAAGTGGTGGATCGGCGGAGCGGCCAGTACTGCCACCCACGCGGCCGTGTTTGCTCAGATGATCATCGATGGAAAGAACTATGGTGTCAAGACGTTTGTCACCCAGCTACGGGACACAAAGTAAGCTACTATGCATCCGGTAGATGGACGGTCAGCTGATGGTGTTCACAGGGCATTCACCTTGCTCCCCGGCGTGAACATTGGCGACATTGGCAAGAAGATGGGCAGAGATGGTATCGGTGAGCAACGATATCCGCTATACTTTCTGAGGACAGCCAGCTGACATTTCTCGTAGACAACGGCTACATTCAGTTCACCTACGTCCGAGTCCCTCGAGCCCACCTGCTCATGAAGCACACCCAGGTGTCGAGAGACGGACAAGTCACAGAGCCAGTGAGTATTCTGCTTTGACGTTTCGATAAGTATCGGTACTGATAGAGGTAGCCCCTCGCACAATTGACGTACGGAGCCTTGCTATCCGGAAGAACCTCGATGGTTGGAGATTCCAGCGCTACGGCCAAGAAGGTGCGCATTGTCGAGAATGTTGAAGAGGCATACTGATCTGACCTGCTTGACTAGGCTCTTACAATTGCTGTGCGATACGCCGCCGTCAGAAGGCAGTTCAGTGCGGGAAAGAACCAGGTAAGTGACTGCTGTCGTCTGATCATGTTGCCGCACGCTGATTTGCATACAGGTCGAGACGCAGATTCTCGACTATCCAATCCACCAGAGGCGTCTCATGGTGAGCTATAATGTGCTGCGTAGTACGCGAAGCTGATCACTCAATCTTCGCAGCCTCTCGTCGCGCAGGCTGTGGCCATTGGCTTCACGGCACAGAAACTGCAGGACATGTACGAAGACATGACCATGTCGCTCGAGACGATGGATCCGAACAACGTAAGTCCTCAGGTGTAAGGGTTCTCGCTGACCTTGTATATAGCCAAACATCACGGACGTCCTCGACAAGCTGAAGGAAACGCACGCCACCTCGGCTGGACTCAAGGCGTTCTGCACATGGGCGTGCTTGGACACCATCGACAAGTGCAGGCAGTCTTGTGGTGGTCACGGATACTCCTCGTGCGTACATCTGATCAAAGACGCGAATAGCCAACTGATGGAGCTGTCATAGGTATTCAAACTTCCCAGCAATGTACGCCGACTTTGCCGTCCAGGTAAGTCAAGAAGGGAGACAACGTGGCATGTGGGTTCGGTGCTTACCTTTCGTGCAGTGTACTTGGGAGGGAGACAACACGATTCTCAGTCTGCAAGCTGGTCGATCGTTAGTCGGCGCATGGGGCGGTGAGCGATGTCTGGTGTATCGGGGCGAGGATGCGTACTGACAACCTGCTTCAAGATGCCCTGAAGAAGCGCAAGCTCGCCCCTGGTGTTGCCTACCTCGCCCGACCGGGAGTGCTGACTCTGAAATCCGACTCGAGCCTCTCCCTCAACGACATCGAGTCCGCATGGGCCTGTGTCGCTGCCAACGTGGTCAAAAAGGCCAATGAGGAGTTTGTCGCCCATATCAAATCCGGAAGGGACAAGGAGGTCGCTATGGAGATGACCTCGCAGAGCCGGTTTATCGCTGCCAAGCTGCATACCTTTGGGTACATCTCCACGCGGTTCAAGGAGGCCGTCGAGGAGATGAAGCCCGGTCCTGAGAGGGACGTCTTGGACAAGGTGTCGAGGTTGTACTCCCTCTGGCAGATCGAGGAGAATCAAGGAGCCTTCCTCAAGTGTGAGTCAATCCCCGCCTAATTCGGATCACAAGTCCCCCCTGTAGAACACAAGTCTCCATCTATATTGGAACACAAGCTGATGTTTTGTAGACGGATACTTCTCGGCAGAGCAGATGGACAAAGTCCAAGTCATGGTAGATGGCCTTTGTGCCGATATCCGAGGTGTCGCCAGTGAGTCCAGCGCTCCAGATCTGGCGGGGATGGAGAGCAATCGCTGATGGTGTTCGTAGTCCCCCTGATCGACTCGTTTGCGCTTAGCGACCATATTGTCAACTCCCCACTGGGCAAGTGGGATGGATCGGTTTACGAATCGTATTTCGCCCAAGTACAGGCTTCGAACCCGTTGCCCAAGGAGCACCCATACTTTAACCGACTTATCAAGCCGCTATTGGAGCGCGTCAACGAAGGGTTCGCCGATCCCGAGAGCGAGATGCAGCTCGACGCCGAGTTGAAGGAGATGAAGGCAAAGTCGCAGGAGTGACACTGCCCTAGATTGTTCAAGATGTAATCTTGGTGTAGCTCTGTAGATGTAGAATGTATAGAGTGCTGGAACCGTGTTCTGCACTGCGATATCGATACATTGTCACTATCACTAACACACTCTGACTTGGCTACCAATTCCCCACGGCGCCTACGGCGCCTAGTGGTTTCTCCTTGGGATACCATGTACCTGTGCGATACGCTGGTACTTTACTGCCTTCTTAAGAACCATTCCCTCGCTCAACTCGCTAACGTCGTCCCTAAAGATCTCCTGCCAGGGCGTCTGACTCGCTGGGTACTTGTACGGGCCCATCTCCTTCTTCCGGCTCTCGATCTCTTCCGGGGTGAGCTTGACGTCGGCGGTACGTCTTTTGAGGTCGATTCGGACAGTGTCGCCGTTTTTGATGAAACCGAGCATTCCGCCATTGGCGGCTTCGGTGGCGTTGAGGATGGATGGAGAGCCACTCGTGCCAGATTGCCTTCCGTCCCCAATACACGGGAGCTAAGTCGCGTCAGCGACATGCGACCAATGCAGAGAGAGTCAAGTGATAGAGAATGCAGAAAAGCACAATAGTGAACATTGAACCCACCTCGATGCCCTTTTTGATCATCTTGCCCGGGGGGATCATGTTGACGACCTCGGCCGCCCCGGGGTATCCCTTTGGCCCGGCGCCTCGCATGATGAGAATCGTCTTCTCGGTGATCGAGTCGTCGGTCTCGATCCTGTGGTGGTAATCCTCCGGTCCGTCAAACACGGCCACGGGACCCTCGAACGCCATCGGGTCGTCCGGGTTGGAGAGGTACTGCTGGTTAAAGGCCTCGCTAATCACCGACGTCTTCATGATAGCGCTGTCGAACAAACTGCCCTTGAGGTGGAGGAAGCCAGCTTGACTCTTCATCGGCTTGTCAAAGGGCAAGATGACCCTTGGGTCGGATGCAAAGTCGCCTCTGCAGTTATCGCCGATTGACTTTCCAGACACTGTGAGCGCCGTCGGGTGCGGCATCTTCTCCGCCTTGAGGAGCTCGGCAATCACAGCTAAAACCTGTCAGTGGATATGACGATTGTCAGAGGAGGAGGCTCACAGGGTAATCCCCCAGCACGGTGATACTCCTCGCAGAGGTATTGACCCGCCGGCTTGATATTCACCAACAGGGGCAACTCGTATCCCACCCTCTCCCAGTCGTCACAGGACAGGTCGACGCCGATATGCTTGGCAATGGCGTTCAAGTGGATAGGCGCGTTGGTCGATCCTCCAATGGCGGTACAGACCGCAATGGCATTCTCGAACGCCTCTTTGGTGAGAATGTCAGAGGGCTTGACGTCCTGTCGGACCAAATCGACGACTCGCACGCCGGTCTGATAGGCGCAAGCTCCTCGTTCTCGATACACGGCGGGAATTGATGCGGATCCGGGAAGGGCCATACCGAGAGCCTCGGAGAGAGCGTTCATCGTGCTCGCAGTTCCTGTGAGGTGTCAGTTCGAGCAGTCATATCAAGCATTTTGTCGACATACCCATGGTGTTGCAGTGGCCGGCGCTGAGCATCGGTCAGCTCGATGATCTGAATTGAGCGCATAGAGACTCACCTTGGCGCGGAGAGAGCGATTCGCTGCATGAATTGAGCTTCGGTCAACTTGCCCTCGGCAAGCAATGCTCTGCTGTCCCAAACGACCGTTCCCGAACCGACGAGATTGCTCCCAATGTATCCTACAGCTCGTCAGAATCCACTCCTCTTGATCATATGGGTTCGACCCACCGTTCAACATGGGACCGACGTTCATGCAGATTGCGGGGATGTTGACGGTAGCCGCCGCCATGAGCAAAGCGGGAGTTCTAGACCAGTCAGCCAAGCACATCAATGGAGTTGTGGGGCTTACGTCTTGTCACATCCTGTCAGGAGTACGACGCCGTCCAGGGGGTATCCATACAGCACCTCCACGAGGGAGAGGTAGGCCAGATTCCGGTCCAAACTTGCCGTGGGTCGTTTGGCCGTTTCTTGAATCGGGTGGCAGGGGAATTCAAAGGGTGTTCCGCCGGCGGCGATGATTCCATCTCGGACTCGCTTGGCGAGCTCCATGTGGTGGGCATTGCAAGGAGCGAGGTCCGACCCGGTCTAAGCGGGGTTTTGTCAATGACCGATCGGTGATGTGTGCCTTGGGGAGAGTGACTTACCTGTGCAATACCGATAATTGGCTTTCTCCTATCCGCGATTTCGCCCACTACCCAGAGTCTATCAGAATCGCCCTTACAAGGGGCCTTGGGAGACTTACGAGTTCGCCCGTCGTTCAGGAATCGCTCGACGTATGATCCGCACATGTCTGACTCGGATGTCAGCAGGAATGTAAAACGATCGAAAAGGCTCTACGCACCGTCTTGGGGATTGTTGAACCACGCCTTTGATCTGTAGGGGATAGCGGGCTCGATACCCTCCGCTGGCTCGACCCAATCGGCCGGAGAGGTAAATGACCTTGGGTCACGCAGCACGTCGGCATCGACGCCATTGCCGTTCCCATTGCCATTTCCATTGGCGTTACCATTCGCTCTTCCACAGGTGCATCCTTCGCAAGGCTGTGACATCTTGTTTGTGGTGACTGTTGTGTGTTGTGGTGTGAAGATTGATGCTGACTGAGGCTCGATGTTATCAATAAATGATAGCGCAGACTGACGGAGATCAAGACCAAGACAGGACGGTGTGATAATCGCTCGAAATCGATTGGGCGGGCGGATGTTCCACCGGACCGAGGGAAAGCCGACGTCGGCGATCGGGAAAACTGAGCTCCGGGCGGGGGGTCAAAGCGCGGGTGGCGAAGCCGCCATCTGCCGAAGCGGGGCAAGTATTAAGTAGTATTGCCTGCTGCATGCAGTCCTTCGCTTGGTCTTCGGCGAGGAGGCGTACTCTGTTCTACTGTACGCACTGGCCAGCTGGGAGCTACTCGACGAGTCGTGTTACTGGCTCATGTTCTGCTTCGCAAGTGCTGGGTCTCAAACCCGATTTCCGATCGCTGCTCGAGCCTCGCACAGCGCACTAGCCGGTCCTTGCCGACGGTTTTATCGATGGCGCAATATCGTCAAGTCTGATGCCATCGACAGTGGGCACTTATTCTGGCTAGTGGCTAGGTAAGAGTCAACTACCAGTCATGTAGGATCAATTGCATGCAAGTATCATCGCAACAACGCTCTTCAGTAGCAACGATGACAGTCAAGCAAAAGCGGGTAGTGAGAGTCGCGGTGATTGGGATCGGATCGGCCGGGTTGGCACAGTTGAAACAGCTCAAAGAGGCTTATGCCCGACCTGCCATCGCGGACGATGTTGAACTCGAGCTGGTCGGGTTTGAGAGTCGAGCAGACGTTGGGGGCATCTGGTGAGTAGCCCCTCGGGGGGTTATGCTCGATATTGATGGGGTTTGTAGGAACGAAGACCCGACACCCGCGCCGTTCGTACGGAAGCACTTGGGTGGAGAGGGTGCGCCGGAGAAGACACTCTTATACCCCGCGAAAGGGTCATACAACACGACAGCCATCTACGATGGACTAGTAGCCACACTCCCGGCGGTAAGTATAACAGAAATAAGAGTGTGTAGAGCTGATCGAATGGCAGGACTTGATGGCATTCCGGGATCTGACCTTTCCTGAAGATACGCCAGTGTTCGCTACTAGCGGTATGTGATACTTGGATCGTGTCAGGCTTGGGCTGATATGTCCGACATCGTTTGTAGGCCAGATATCAACCTACCTCCGGACGTACGCCTCCACGTTCGGGCTGTACCCCCACATCCGACTGAACACCTACGTCGAGAGGTTGTACCAGAACGACAGCAAGTCTCGCCGGTGGACCCTCGAGAGTCGGGGGGAAGATGGTCATAGGCGCATTGAGGACTTTGACTACGTTTCAATATCGAACGGACACTACAATGATCCCTGGATCCCACCCTCGATGAAGGGCCTGAGGTGGGTGATCAATCAACGCCTGGCTTTGAGACGGCTGACGGATGGACAGCTCATTTCCGGGACTGGTACAGCATTCAAGGGAGTTCCGCCGAGCATCGCAGTACGCTGGCAAGACGGTCTTAGTGGTCGGATCGTTCAACTCGGGTTCCGACATTGCTCGACTAATCGGCGGTCTCAATATCCATCAGTACGACTCCACTGGCGCCCCCCTACACCCCGACGCTCCGCCCAAATTGGCTTTTGCGAGGGTATACCAATCCAGCACGGGGATGCCCAATTCATCCACCGCAGACGACCCTGATGAACCGTGGCGGCCGTACATCACCCAGTTCCCCCTCATCGACCATTTCGACCCGCCATCTCCTTCCCATCCCAAGGGGAGGGTTCAGTTCCAAGATGGAGCGTCGGTGGATGATGTCGACGTGGTGATTTTCGCAACGGGATATAGCAATTCTCTGCCGTTTTGCAAAGTGACAGACGAGCCGTGGCGCTCTATGCGGCCCTTGGACGAGGTGATCCAGTCGGAGGAGAGGGAGGGAGGCGATGAGTGGGAAGTGGGCGGATTGAGGGGGCTGAAGATGAGGGGATTGGACGAGCTTCTGATATTTTCAGAGGGGGATAGGTCCTTGGCTTACATCGGTCTAGGTGGGACCCCTCCCTTCTTTGCAGTGTATCGCCCCTCGAGAGAGTGCTGAAACCGTACCAGCGTTCCAAATCACACCATTCCCTTTCGCAGAGGTTCAAGCTCGTCTAGTGGCATTACTCTGGGCAGGTCTACTGCCAAACTTCCCCTCGCATCCTGTACCACCACCCAATCCCGCCCTCCAGGCGACAATCACCCCGCCTCTCACTCCCAACGCACTCACCCCGCCCTCCGAGACATCGCTATTCCACAACAAACCCAGGGAGAAGGATGGCCTGGGGCGCAAAGAGCGGATCAGCGTGGCTCAGAGGAAGGAATTCATCTTTGCAGTGCCCTACGAGTGGACGTATACGGAGTACGTGTTCTCCCTGACGGCAGAAGCGGAGGGCGAGGGGGTGGAGCAGCATTGGAAAGAGGTGGAGCCGTGGCGAAGAGCCCAGAGGGCGGACACGGGCATGAGGAAGAGGTTCTTGGGGTACTGAGCGAGCAGGTCGACCCGGTTACACCTCGACGGGGGTCAGCATGCAGAGTCTACGGGACATCTTCACCCTCGACGATCTTGATTCTTGACGTCTCACAGGCTGAATGGAGGGTGTGCTGATCAACGTCGCAGCGAATGTTGGGCGAGTCTCGCACGATGCTATACTCACGTCTCACTCATCCTTTCAGGTTGGTCAGAAGCTTCTTCGCCTTATCGCCAGTGGACAGCCTGGTCGATCTGTGTGCACTCCTGTATACTGATCTTTCCAGAATCGTCGATGGAGAGTCGAGACTAGGCTGAGGCGTGCGGCGAGAGGCGCGAGGCATCAGGATGTCTCCTATAGCAGGTCTCTCATTCGTTACTGACATCAGGCTTTACACTTTACACTTTGCACTACCACCAGATCACCGTCTGACCAGCAACATGCCCGACCATACCACCTCAACCGATTCCATTACGGGTAAGTAGCCTTATATACCGGCTCTGGATACTGTGCTGAATCCGCTGATTATGGCACAGCTCATACTGGAAGTACGCCTTCTATGCCCAAGTCTGGATCGTCTTTCGACCAAGCATTCCATGATGAGCTACAAGAACACTTCAAGCTGTCACAACTCTCGGAGGGGGAACGTTCTGAGGCTCAGCAGACCCGCTTTAACGAGCTTCAGAGTAGCCTCGCACCTCAGATCGACGCTCTAGATGGCACGTCGGCCGAGTAGTGAGCTTGGCGATCCAACAGCGGATGCCAAGGTAGGAGAGCGCCAGTAGGCGATGCCGCGATGGAAATCTGATGTAGGGACGGGTCAGTGAGATGCAAGTCATGCAACACTTGCGAGCTGATTCGTTATTCATCGAAGAGTTCGATGGTCTGTTCATCTGTGGCAGCAGTGAGGCTTATCACATCATAAGACCTTGACTTCATGGTAGCAGATAGCCTCGACGTTCGAAGTCGCAGACCGCCTCCGTCCGAATGAAAGAGTAAACCAGCAGGAGCTACTGACTGTCAAGAGATAGCAACACACTCACCGATCTCAATTCCCAGTTGTGTATGACCATTGACCATCCGAAGCCTTCTAGTTTGGGTTCGTTTACAACGGTCGACGGCTCCACTCTGGAAAGGGAAGCCGACGGCTAGCTTACTCTATGACGATCATGGAAGCCAACATATTAGATGACACAAGTCGCATCGCATCCGAGATGAAGTAAGACGGAGACGGCTTCAAAGGATCTGGATGGGCAAGACAATAGGGAGAACTACTTCTTTTGACCCCCAACTCCACTGGATGAATCAATTTGCATTTTGCGGGCTGAAGGCGTTATTTTGTCTGGGTGGAATATTCTACTCGTTGGAAGCTGAGCAGTGGTCGAAGGCATCCTTCTCTGGGATCACTATATAACAGCCCATGATTCTTGTGCTGCCACCGGAACACAACTCACGACTTCCTCGTTCCAAGCACTTCAGTGGACTCGCACACTTCACTCATTCTGTCAAGGATCCATCTTCAGGTCGTCAAGAATGTCAGGAAACGCTCAATACAAGACCGAGGCCAGCGAGGCATCCACTGCTCCGTCAAAGACAACAGGCACAGACCCTAGTCAGGATGAGGACTACAAGCTGCTGCAGAGCATCTATGCCGCGCACAACACATTGGGAGGGAGCACTGACCCATCGAGAATGAGCGACCTCAACGCCGCCGTCGATGCAGCCCAGGCTCGCTACAAGTCGCTCAGAGACAAGTCCAGAGAAGAGGACAAGTCTTCGAACGGGAATTGAGAGGGTCCGGACCATGGGGAGACCGGAGATGTCTGACCTTTATAACCGATGAGTGCTTCGTACAGAGGGATGGCGAGGTAGCGCTGTAGCAGACTGCAGACGTCGAGTAGAGTCTTCCAAGCTCGAGCTATCATGGTAATTGGTAAATTGGTAACTCAGGCGAGATACCCAATTGAGAACTTGAATGGGCTGTGGGACAAGCTCGAATGGGGCTTCAACTCGGACTCTCGGAGTCTCGGGAATCTTGTCGTTTTGACAATGCTCCTGCAGCACAGAGCTCCGCGTCGATCAAGTCAATACCCTCAGAAATGACGGTACTGGTCTGTGTCGATCCTGAGACTGAGAGCTTGCCCGTCGTGCCGATGAGATCTGGATTCCGTACACTACTACTGTACGACCCGGTGCGGATGAACGAGCCCTAGGGCTGCCCAGTACCCAAGACATTCGCCGACGCGTCTACTAGTGAGTGCTTCTGACTTGGCATACACCCGCGTCACCAGTCTGTTGGTACTTGAGCAAGCTCGATGTATCCGCATGAGAGTCAGAGCAGACACTTACGGTGTGCACGACAGTCGGCGAATCTACCACGGTCACGGCGGCATCCTCGGCGAAGACGTTCAGCTAATTTCACTGAGTCACAAATTCACTGAGTCCCACATAATACTCAGTGTTGTCAAAGGTACCCGTGAGTGAGACGGCAGGACGAAACATCTCTTTTGACCTCTAGTCCCGTTTATCATCTCGAACTCTCGGTCTCTCGGTCTTCGGGCTGACGGCCGACGGCTTGACGGCTATGAGAAGATTCCACTGGGCTTTGGAGGCCGAAGGTTTATAAGACCTCGACAGTGGGTGACAATTCGGCTCTTCAGTGAACAGTCAGAACGGGTCAGCATCCATCCACTTTGCGACCTATCATCAACAGCATCGCCCACACAATTGCACAAATCAGCATCGGATCTCTACCAACCAACCTGATCGAACGATGTCAGAGAACGCTCAAGGCAATATCAGACGAGTCTTCGACGACACCGAGAGATCGGTCGGCGCAAGCACAGCCGACAACGCACGATCCGTCGATGCTTCCACTGTTCCAAGCAAGACCAACACGACCTCGCTGAACGGTCCTGCGCCAAGTACCTCCGAGACGGGAGATGCTGATGAGGGGGAAGATGACCAAGATGACAGCGGTGCGGATCCTGATCCGGACTACATGCTGCTGATGAGCCTATCTGCCGCTCACAGCAAGATCGGGGATTCGAGTGATGGGAAGTCCCGCTCGTCCAAGATGAGGACCTTCAACGAGGTGGTCGATGCAGCACAAGCTCGTGCAAAGTCGGCAAAGTCCACCACAGCGGAGAAGTCCTCCGGAGAGAATTGAGGCGAGCTAGGAGAGGTGTGCGCTGGTGTGCGTCGCACGGCAAGTGCGGGGACCTGAGGTATCGATCCATCGAGTAAATCTGCAGTCAGCCCCAGCGATAACGGTCAGGATGCTTCTATGAGCTGTGAGTTATGAAGTACGAGGTTCCAAGTGAGCGGTAGTCACGTCATTGGGGAGCGGGTACGGTCATCGAGCGATTATCATGCGACTACTTCTGGGAAAGACTTACATGATCTATATCGACTCTGCCATCCTGACACGGATAGTGTAGCCTTGGAGATTGCACCATGCCGATCATACTTGAGCCTACTCGAGTACAAGAGCTCAGAAGTTATCGTGATTCGCATTTCGGATCATGGGATAGTGCCACAGCCAAACACCAATTTCAAATTCTTCGATCGTGAGTTTCGAGATCTAGGACGAATTGAGGACGCGCACTGCACAAGCACTGGACGTTGGACATTGAGCCGTGAAGAGTCCAGAATTAGCAGATGGACACAGTCATACTTAGCCACACAGCTGCCAAGACATCCACCAAGTGGCCGAAGCATCGTGATGACATGACCTCAGAGCCGAAGGCCGATGATCACATCCTCGCGCGATCATCACACACGTCTCTGATCTCACAATCCCGGGAAGGCCGGACAGTCAAAGGATTCCGAAGGATGAGACGCCAAAGTGAAACACCCCTTCCACTCGATGACCTCATGCTCCCATATCCTGTATGACATCCGTTCAGGAGCTCGGGTAGTTGAGCCTTCCAGCCTTTCGGCCCATGGAGTGAAGGCGAGAGTCGAGACGGCATTCGAAGCTCTCTAGATATGCTACGGGAAGCGAGATGGGATATAAGAGCTCGTCATGGGTTTGTCACATAGGACTCGTACTCATCTCTCATCACTTATCTCCCAGCTCTCGTCGCGCCGAGTCACTCGCTGTCCAGCCAATCACACATCCTCACTAAGCATTCTATCCTGACCATTCGAACCCCGCCGACAATACCCGCCTGACACCTAGCATCTACCAATCAAGCCAATCGTAAGATGTCCAGCAGACCTCAGGACGAGATGGATGCCAGCAGTACCGGTAGTAAACCCCGAGTCACTACGACCGTTGCGTCAACTACCAGAACGCCATCCACCGTTGCTTCCATTACTCCATCGAAGACGAACACCGCATCTTCCCAGGCCGCCAGTGAGGCAGCCGGTGACCCCAAAGTCAAGCAGAAGGGAGGTAACACGGAAGAGGGAGAAGAGAGTGATGAAGACGACGTGACTGAGGAAGAAGCCTCCGACCTGGTGAACCTGGCGAAGTGTCTCGCCAACCAGGATAACCTTGACCGGGCTCTGGGCAATGTCTCCTATTGAGGGTGAGGGTCGTCAATGACCTCGTTTCGAAAGCCAGAGAGGCCTTTTGAGGGGGTGATCTAGTTCCTCAGTGTACTCCACACCATCTGTACAGTGCACACATGCAAGGGATCAGTCAGAGAGGTCAAGACCGCTTGCCCAGAAGAGGTGCATTGGTGCGCTGTGCGTCTACTACAGAATGAGCTTTGGTCAAGGCGTCATAGAGGTCATGTAGCTATCTTGGATACTCTGTAAAGCTACAAGAGTGTATGCTCAGAGCCTCAGATGCTGCGAACCACACTCTTTGGATACAGCGTCCAAAGTACCACGCTGATCAGCTGAACCTGGCCAATGTGACTTCTTTACTCGCAGGCACCAATCAAAAGTGAAGAGCGACATATGCACAACGATACATTCAAGGTCGATCAGTAATTAACAGTACTCATGATAGTAGCGGGTCAGTACACCTCTCACAACAAATCGCCAGTGAGGCAGTGTAAGTTGACCAGGAGCTCAATGATCGAAATACGGTCATAAGACCGAACACAAAGGCAAAGTGGTATCAGTGCAGACGTAGTTCGGGCCACGGCCTGACGTCGTAGGCTGTCCGTCGGAGCCAATCGTCCAATATGGACTCGCAGTGGCAGTCCGAGTGGGCGTCGCGGTTGGCAATCCCCCTCGCGCCAGTGTGGCTACGGGGATGAATGGGCCAGAGTCGGAAAACTTGTCGTAGTCTAGAAACCTGGACATCCCATCCATGTCATCGACGACCTCTGACAGTAGCCACTCTTTCTCTCCGCCCTCCGTGTCTCCGAGCCTGAATAGCGATACAAGCCGATACGTCCAGTTCTAGTCTGGCGTTTTGACCTGTTGACGACCGAAGGCTGTGTGTGGGGTCTGAACAAAGTAGCCGGTCAGTGATAGTCCGCTGTATGGTCGCACAGTGCAGACTCACGGCATACGGCGTCGAGGTCATTGCCGGAAGCAACGTGACTGAGGCTATGGCCTGACAACCTGCTTCAGCACATTGAGCTCTCTTTGAAACACGACACTGTCATGACGAGGCAGATTGGCAATCGAGTGCCATAGTCGGATGGAAATTCCCGGCGTAAACGAGACAACAGTGATCCTTTGTCGCTGTAGAATGCCGTGGATGCTCGTCGAGGTGTGACGACCAAGATGACGTCCTCTTGAAACACGTATGATCTTCGGGATCTTTTGTGTTGCTTGTGTTTCTCATCGCTTCACGGGCTTCTTGGTCCCGGGTGGATCCGTAAGCGAGGAAAGTGGGTTCTTGATACTTCCACAGTATATATGAGAGTGAGGGTTGAGGATAGGAAGTCTCACCTGCAATACTTCCAGATCCTCGTGAGCTATATCAGTACCAACCGTCAATACACCGCTCGTCATCGACCATTATGTCTGAACCCGCCAAAGAACCCAAGGCGGATACCGAGATGACCAACACGGGTGAGACTGATGATCGACCAGCATACACCTGTGGTAGTGGAGTGTACTGACCTGTTGCAGATGACACGGACAATGCGCCAACAGAGCGAGCTCAGGGAAGTTCCACAGAGGAGAAAAGTTTCCTTTTCAAGTCACTCACACAGCCACTAACGGATGCGGGCCGCACGGAGCTCGAGCGATTAACTTGGGAGCGCACCAGGTCGACACAGCCCACCGAAGGTCAAGGAGGTAAGCCTGCTTGGCAGCGAGAGGCCGAGAGGTCCCAAGGGGGTGCCCAGAAGTGAGCGAGGTGGTCCTAGACGGCTGTGGGGAAGAACGAGAAAAGTGACCGAGAGTATTGACATATAGCCTCCTAGTAAGCGACGAAGGCATATGGAGTGATGGAGTGAATGAGAGGTCAAAGGCTACAGTGGTGCATGCGTGCAGTGAGGTATCAGATGTAGTACTCAACCTTTCGGCCCAGCACGACTTCTTCCACTTTGCGACCATTGCCTTCCTTCTTCACAGCGCCATCGTCATCTGACCGAGAGTCAGCATATGCCACGGCTCGGTGTAGCTCGTCACTCACACAGCTCGTTTCCAGTACGTCTAATCCTCTCTCTAAGCCATTCGTCCTGTGTTGGCGCTCGACCACCCTCATCAATCCTGCTCTGGAACGAGTTTGTCCCTTGCGCCTTGACCACTGGAGAATCCCAGATGGGGTTGAGAGGGAGATCCCGCCTGACTCGGGCAAAGTGGATAAGGATGTATCGGATGATATTGGCTTGATCGGATGGTGGGCGGATGACTCGATGTCTAGTGGCCTTGAAAACGCCTCCGGTGAGGACTAGATATAGTGCGTCAGTGGGTTTCCTTCGCTGGTGCAATGTCAGAACGATCAACTCACACTCTAACGCATCGGCAGTATTGACTACGACGGCGCCATCAACGTGCTTGACCCATTTCCACTCGTTCTCCGGGGTGAGGATCTGTAGTGCGGAGATGGGTTGGGAGTACAGTAGCGAGATACTGTTGTCTGTAATCACATATCAGCATTGAACGAGCGTGGTGTAGGCGGAGACGTACAATCGGTATGTCCCTTGCTCCAGGTGCCGGCGGTAGCGACCTCGTGCTCCTCGCTTCGCGGGAAGTATCCCATGTATCGCTGAGAAGCGGCGCCAATGGTTCCATTCTGGTCGTGTAAACCCCAGAGATAGTCTTCTGGCAGCTCGAGCGCGAGTGAGACCAGCTTGAGGATTCGGTAGACCACGTAGTGGCAGGTGTGCTTGGCGAACGCCTCGATCTCTGGAAGGTATGGCAGGACCGACTTAGGATGCTGAGCTTCGGGATTTAAGAACGAAGACGACTCGAGGTTGTAGTGCTATCAAGCCATCAGCTCTGCGATCTTGAACGGGGTGTAGAGCGACTCACCTCGATATTGTCGGGAACGCCGCCCTCTTTCTTCCAAATACCTCTCAGCTTGTACCCCTTGTAACTCCCGCCCTCGAGGTCAGCAGCGAATGGCTCCTTCTCCTCGGATGGCAGGCCATCGAGAACATGCTGAGCGATTGCCAGGTTTCGTTCCAGTGTCGCTTGGGAGACTCCGGTTCCCGTAACGAAGAGGAAGCCATCGACTGTGAGAGCCTTCTTTGCCGCTCTGACCAGATCCGCCCGTACCGCTGGGTCTTGCGAGTCTAGGAGTTGCAGATCGATCTTCTCCAGATCCGCCCATGGCACTGTGCATCTGCGTCAGCGATAGTCGAGTTGGATCACAAGTCAAGTATAGCTCGACATGATCACAACGCTCTGCAGGTCACTCACGATCCTGTTTGGTGAGCGGCGGCGATGTCCACTTTTTCAACGGAGGAGGTGATGGCGCCGAAGAGACTTCCTTCAACGACGAAGGCTGTTGGACGTTCAACTGCTCTTGAATAGCGACGGGACTCATGGTGACTGAGGTGATGTAGGCTACTGCTTGACCTGCGAGTCGACTACACTTATAGCTCGAACATTCCACCATACGAACGAACTCGGGCCGGACGTTCGGTCATGCGCGAAGCAAGACTATAGTTAGCGTCGAATCCAAAGCTCGCCATCGCTCGAATCCATGTCGCCATCGTTCGTATCAATGCAGCATACCCGGAGAATTGCTGGAGTATGTGATAGGCATACCAAGCATGGGCTGTCGCTATCTTGGGTGCTGCGTGACTGGGAGGCGTCGCAGCTGAAGACACCGCAGGGTATGCTTACTTGGCGCCAGCCTGTTTCCAACGATCGAGAAGACTGCCGCTAGGCATTGGTATTTCCGACTGTCCGAGTTGTCAAATACTGCCACCTACTGCCACAATCTACCGAGACCCGAATGGTGTCAAGCGATCAGCTCGCCCGAACTGTATCCTGCCCTCGTCCTGCTGCCCGCACCACCAAAGTCCGAAGCTAGCAGAAAAACACCGACTTTGATCGATCACACCATATCCATCGGGATGGCAGCATCCATCGTCAAAGCCGATACGAGCTGTTGGACTTTCGAGTCTCCACCTCATCAAACTGGATAAGAGGATGCAGGAGGACTCCATCCGAAACTGACCTGTCCAAAGTCAATCATCGCCCCATCTGCCAACATGACCACTGTGCAGGATGACAGCAAGGCGATCGAATCGCAGACTGCCTCACCGGTGGCCAGCGTAACTGGCGATAAGCAACTGGATAACCGGAAGAGATGGTATTGGTACCTATGGGATGCTTTCGGCAAAGAGCCAGCTGGTGAGCAAAGTCTAGCCCCGACATGCGAAAGACCTCTACTGATGACTGTCTTGGTAGAACGGCGACTTCTCCTCAAGCTGGATGCTTCGTTGCTCATTTTCTCGGTGCTCGGTCTCTTGATCAGATATATCGATCAGACCAACTTGTCCACTGCGTTCGTCAGTGGAATGAAGTGAGTCCCCTGTTCTCTACTTGATGCTGTCATGCTGATCCAATTGTAGAGAGGACCTCAACATGTACGGCCTGCAGTACAATTATGCCAACACCGCGTGGTCCGTGTGAGTCATATTCAATCCCCGTTCTTCCTACCAACATACTGATACAGTCATAGAGGATATGTCATTGGGCAGATCCCTGGAAACATGCTGCTCAACCGAGTCTCTCCACACTAGTGAGTGACTCTATCTTCCAGTCTTCAGCGGCGCTGGGAGGCTACTAAGACGACACTCAGCATCATTTTCACCCTGGAGTTCGGTTGGTCGATCCTGACTCTCTGCACGACTTGGGTCAAAACATGGGAACAGCTGGTAAGTACACTAAACCTCGATCTGTAACAAGCTGACCCCGCAACAAGGTTGTCATCCGGTTCTTCGTCGGTCTCTTCGAGAGTGCTTACTACCCCGGCATGCGTGAGTCGTCATCAATCTCCTTCGAGCTTTCGCTGACACACTTCAGTCTTCCTCATTGGCAATTGGTACACCAGCGACGAGCTGGGCAAGCGGTCCAACATATTTCAAGCTGCCACTGCGGGTGGTACCCTCATCTCTGGTGTCCTTCAGGCGGGTGTTCACCGTACCCTGAATGGTGTTCAAGGTGAGTACCTAGCCCAGTATGCCATCTACTCCCGCTGACGATTTTCCTCAGGACGACCCGGATGGCGATGGATCTTCATCATCGACGCCGTCATCAGCTTACCGGTAGCCACCTGCGCATTCTTCTTCATTCCCGACTTGCCATGGGAAATCAAGCCGAACTGGATCTTCGCTCAGGCCGATATTGATCTCGCCCGGTCTCGGCTCACTTCGATGAAGCGAAAGGGTACGACGAAAGGCGGCCTGAGGCCGAAGGCGCTATTGAAGATCGTGTCGACGTGGCATATATGGGTCTTCACCGCGGTGTACAGTTGTTACATCTTCTCGCAAAGTGAGTCGAAGGTCTTTGACTCTTTGTACCACGCTGACAATGGAGCAGACCCACAGCAGTCAATGTCGTTCTGGCTCAAGATGTCCAAGAGCCCTACGTACTCGGTGGAACAGATCAACTAGTGAGTACAGCATGTCAATCACCGACTGACAGTATCAGCTATCCATGTGGTATATGGGCGACTCAGATTGTCTCTGCGTTGGGCTTTGCCTGGATCAGTGATCATCTACTAGGTGGACGCCGATGGCCTCCTCTAGTCTTCGTTGGGGTGAGCTGACCACTGCGAGTTGCGAGAGTTCTAGCTAACGTTCCCCTGTCAGCTATTCCATGCAATGATTTGTGGGCTGTTGGCTGGTCTGCCGGTCTACACCGAACACCGGGCGGGACGATGGGTGGTATACTACTTGAGCGGCGTGGTTAATTGTACCCCGGGACTGTTATACGCTTGTGAGTGCTATTTTCCGGCGTACCACCAGTTCTAGCACTGACTCAAGTGTAGGGTGTAGCGAGATCATCAAGTCTAGTTCCGAGAAGAGAGGAGTGGTCATGGCGACTTTCAACTCCGTCGCTTGTGAGTGGACGCTCTTCAAGGCCGCTTTTGTGATCTGTTGCTGACTCGTTGCTCAGTTGCATTCAACGCCTGGCTTCCATGTGAGTACTGGGTCCGGTAACAGGCAAAGACTGCACGCTGACCACGTAACAGTACTCCTGTTCAAGCAGACAGAACAGCCGACTGTGCTTAAAGGCAATATAGCCACCTGCGTCGCAAGCGTCCTCCAAGTCGTGGGACTATTGACGATCTTGGTATTGTCGAAGCGAGATCTCAAGCGGGAGCAGGAGGAGGACGATACGGTGTCTGAGGACGAGGCGCCGCGGTATCCATCTGAAGTGGAGGACCTCGATTCGAAGAGGTAGATGAGCAGCTTCGGAATACTTAGAATCTACAGAGTCGTGAGGATTGTGAAGTCCGAATACTCGATGCATGTTTGTGTCGAGAGGAGAAAGAGCTATGAAAAGATCACAAAACAAGAACGATGAGCAGCGGGCCCATGGGGATAGCACATCCGGTATCTTCGCGATGTCCGATGGGCTGACCTGGTGTTACGATCAGGGCCTGTACCCGCTGTCATGTCAATTGAACCAGCTTTCGTCCTCGTTCTGCTCAGTGTCTCGAGCCGGGTCGGTCTCGCCGTCGCCGGCTTCTTCTTCCGCTAAGCCTAAGACTGGATAGAATCGATAGTGCTCCAAATCGGTAAACCTGGATGAGTCCGAGCTCATCGTCGCTCGCTTTGCGACAAAATCAGCATAGGACCTGTGCTTCTGATCGTCCTTGAAAGGGGATTCCGATGCGTCTGAATTGGTCGCGGCCAGCCAGAGGAGATTTGCCTGTAGCATAGACAACGGAAAGTAGGTGCTCTCCTTCGACGTCTTGTCCTGCTGGTACTTTTCCTCGAGATCTTGCATCGCCTTGTCAACGTGGTAAAGACATTCAGATGAGATCCACGGCTCGGAGACCCCTTCAAATATGTTAGACATATTGTTGAGGTAGGTTTCTGTAAGACCAGTCTCGTCGGGGATCTTGTATCGCTTCAGATCGGCTTTAATGACTTTGATGGCTTCAGTCTTTGAGTCGAGCGCCGTTCCCTATTATCGGTATAGTCAGTATGCGAGAATGACCATGGTCATCGAGGAAGCATATTCCCCAAAGACAGTCCGACTCACGGTAGCTGACTCGGTGGGAGCAGAGGCGGGCAAGCGGACTATCTTGGGTCCGCGTTGGGAGCCTTGTCCAGACGACTTTGAACTCTTGTCGCTCTTGTCTAAGCCGAGGAAGGTTCTCATCTTGTCGTCTTCTGCTCTGTTCAGTCGTGAAGGGGTAGTGTGGGGAACGAGGGCAGATACGCGAGTCGAGCTCGCTTGTCTTGGGTAGCGTTGGGAAGAGTTATGACAATTCGGGATGGGACGAAGGAGGAGAGAAGTTGCTGGGGGACTAGCTTTTTATACCCTGCGCTACCCACCACTCACCATCCAACCTCGCTTGCTTCGCTCCCCTGCTGTCGGTGATCCTTTCAGGCGGCGTAGGTCTCGCCTCCTTAGATTGTCCTGCGCGTTTGGCTGAGTTGCATTTGGCGTGTCGAACGTTAACTCCTTTGAGGCGGAGTGTAGTCGGCTTCGAGAGCGATGACGTGCTGGTGGTCTTGTGTCGCAGGGCTGTTTGAAATGGGAAGTCCGGATGAGGGCGAAAGGAAAGACCCTACGAGTTGTCAGAGATGGTCGCTTGAAGGTCATGATCACAGCTACATAGTGCCCAGTAGCCCCTCGGCATCGGTGAACCAGTGTGAGCAGGGTCGAGATCGTGGAGCGGTGCTAGACATAATCAGAAGGGCTGCATGCATTCGGACTATCAAGTCAGTCAGTCAAGCGCTGGGCTCGCCAGATTGACAAGCGGAGATCTCGTATCGAGCTCCACCATAGCTAGTTTTGCTAGCATAATTGAGGAAACGAGATTCCCACTTTGCGATATTCTCTTCGCTCATGAAACAGCTCCTGGTGTCTCCTGGGGTGGTGACCACATTGTCGGGGTGTATCTCGGCATGTTTGTCCAACAGACAGTCGATGTGAGAGTAGCTCTTGGTCGTGCCATCATCATACGGACCTCCGCCTTTGGGCTTGTGGTTCCAGATGGTGAAGTTCCATGGATCATCGAGGGTGTTGATGTGAGTGTTGCAGATGACGCATGTTTCGTTGAGCGACATACTGGTTGATGCAGGGAAGCACGTCCATTTTGCCTGGCCACTCATGACCTCGGTAAGGAGTTGCGTGCGTTTGGCCTCGGTCAACTTGTCGTATCCACGAGGTCTGAGAGCGCTGGGCATGATGACCGCAGTGTGACTGTGTAAGTCGTATGAAAATGGCGAGGCGAGGCGGAGAGTCAAGAGAAGAGGCAGCCTTGATGCTCTCCCAGATTCCAAGCTATAGGTCGCTGGGGAGACGAAGCCATCTGTCTGACAGCCAAGTAAAGGAGATCCAGGCGAAAGGTAGTAGCGATGTGAGACGAGTGAGATACATTTCCAAGCGCAAAGGAGGCGATTGTCGTTGTCGCATGGCTGAAGAGAACTCCAGAGTTCAAAAGTTGATCGTTCTGAATTCATATTTGACTACCCCCGTTCAAATTTGGAGAAACAAGCGGGGCATTTAAGACGCCTAATTCAAACCATTCCCCCAATGCGTGCGCCTTATCAGCTTTCTGACGCCGTAGGCGCGTCAAATACCTCTCTTCGGAACGTTCAGTTATTGTGTTCAAAAAGTGCACGGACCGGGGACTTTCCGGACGAGTATCGGAGACACCGGATTCCACATATCCTGGCTGTGTTGTGGCTGTGGCAGGCCAGGTGCCAGGTGGTCTAGCTACTCGATATTGACTGTCGACACTCTACGGCCGTACTCGTCTTGAGCGCGAGACATGCGGCAGGATCGATGATCGGTGTGCTCATCCATGTGTGGACTGCTGTGTGGCCTTGTGTAGGTCGGGGAGCAAGACTGCAGAGCCGCAGCAGAGGATTTCGAGGATTGCCGGGTCGGCTGGCGCAGATGTGTAGACAGCTTGCATCAACCAACCCCATCATACCGTGCTCGTCATCTTCCTACATGAGCACACTAACCCTCGACCCCCTCACATACTCTGGCGTACTGATCTAGCCTAGCCATACTCGACATCGAAGATTACCACTAAGAGGATTCCGGCCATGTTCCGCTGGACAGAGTGTCTCGAGATCCACACGCTCTTCTTCGGCGCGGTGTTCTCCCTCGTGGCGTTTGTGCTCCTGTGAGTGGCTGAGGCGCGAAGTGCCGGAGGTATCTTCCTAGTCCGTCTTGGACTATTCGACCTGAGTTTATGGGCTATGAGGCGTGACGTACGAGACATGGAGATTGGAGAGGTATGGTCAGAAAGGAGGAGCAGCGTGGTGAAGTTGAGATGGAAGGCACGCTGACTCCCAGACTGTAGAGCCCTGACGACCTTCTCGACGCCATACATCCGTTCCATCTACTTCCTGAGTATCCCCTCCGGCACTAAGTTCGGTGCATTCGGATACTGCTCGGAGGAGCAATGCACCAAGTCCCTCGGGTACGACTATGGACCCGAGGTGATCGAATGGATGACTAGGACTCATGTCCTGTTTGGCCTGGGTACGTCCCATGTCTCCCTTTCTCCATCCATCCACTACCCTCTCTGTACTCATTCGCTCACCTGAATTCACTGCGTCCTAATCATGGACTGTGTCCGAGACGACTCGCTGACGCCCCGTAGCATCCCTATTCGTCCTCCTCTCACTGCTCATGCTCATCCTCTCCCTCCTCCGCACCGCGGCGTTCCTCCATACTCCTGTTCCATTCCGCCTGTTCGCCTTCTTGGCCTGTGGATGCGGAATCGCCGCGGAGATCTTCGCCCTCGCATGCTGGGTCACCGCGAGACATCGGTTCAACAGCGCTGGCCAGGAGGCTCAATACGGAGCAGGGCTGTGGCTGGGGTTGGTGGGCGTGATGATCTCCATGTTGAGGTGAGTGCGAGCCGTGGCGGTGATGAAGAAGGCCCAAGGGCTTATGGCTGGAAGTGCATGTATAGGCGGTCCGGAGTATGGCGGGAGGTACATGTACAGAGCGGAGAGAAATGTCGCCTACAACGTCTAGGCCGTCCAGGGTTAGGTCAGGTCAGGTCAATATAGGTTATGTGACTGAATCATCCAATGTATAATCCTGGGTCAGCGACAGGACGCAGCTCTCGGCACAGCTCAGAGCAAGACAATGCATGTCGGTATAAGACACACACCGCGCAAGACTCTGCACCTCCAACTGAATTCCGGGGGAAACGAAGCGAGACGCTTAGTCGAACAGACCGAAGCCCTAATACACTATCAGCAACTGCAAGATCACTCGGGGACGTGTGACTCACCATGTCGTCGTCCTCCTCCTCCTCGTCCTCCTTGGGGGCCTCCTCGGCGGCGGCGGCAGCAGCTGGAGCATCGGCAGAAGCGGCTGGGGCGGCAGCGACGGCAAAGGCCTCTGGGTTGGCGAGGTACTCCTTGATCTGTGTGACAAGTCAGCGATGGCCACGAAGAGTGGGTACGCATGTCACAGGATAGGAGGTGTTTCAGGGTCTAATTAATATAGTCCATAATCGATACCGCTATTAAGCCAGTAACTAGGTAATCTCCAGTAGAATGACTATTTTTGTTCATCCGGGTAGGGGTGGGAAGTGCAGGGGAGGCATAAGGATAGACTCTCGACTCACCTTCTGGGAACCCTCGAACTCGTAGTCGGTAGCGACGGACACGGCCAAGATGTTCTTGTACGAGTTGACGAGCGAGTGCATGATCGAGGCCAAGGTGGGGATACCAGTGGCCAAGGAGATGGCAGCAATGGTCTTGACACCCGACATGAACTGGGCGATGAGGGTAGACTCCTCAATGTCCAGGATCTCGGATGGGAAGATGGCACCGTTGTCGTAGACCTGAACGACCGACATACCGTAGGTGAACGGCGAGATGTTGAGCATGTTCAGGAGGGTGGCCTCGGAAGATCCGACCTTGGAACCGGCAGAGACGACCTGGACGTCGTTGACGATTTCGATGGTACCTCTGGCGATCTTGGTTGGGATACCAAGGGCCTGGAAGAAAGAGGTCTTTCCTGGCTCCATACCGGTGTTTCCGGCTGGGACGTAGACGTCGTTGGGGGCGACGGCACCGGCCCTAGCTGGGGCAGCGACCTTGTTGGCGAGGATGATCTCTCGGACGTCCTTCAGGTCGCCAGAGGTGAAGACGAAACCGATGTTGCCTCGGACGTATGGGAGGAACTTCTCGAACTGGGGGAACTCGGCGAGGATGCCTCGGAGAGCTCGTCGGACCATGGTGTTCTTGCCCATGAGCACGACACCTTTTCCTCGGAGCGTCTGTCGGATCAAGTGGAGTTGCTGGGACGAGACGTTGTCAATGTTGACGATGAAGATGGATGGGTACTGCTCGATCAAAGCCTTGAGCTTGACGAAGTAGACCTCCTTCTCGGATCGTGTTCCACCCATTGTTGCTGGTTTTTGGTGATTTAAAGTTGGTTGAGGGTGAGGTGAGGTTGATGACTAGTCTCCCAATTGATTCTCTTGTGAGATCAGAAGGTTCTTTAAAGACTAATCTAGTGGTGTATGACCAAGAGGAGGACGAGTATGGTGATCAGAAGGGTAGGTCAAAATGTTGAAACGGTGAGTTTCCCTTCGGCGTTTTTCGGCAATTTGAGTGTGGCACTTTTTTCCAGTGCATACATCCTACGCTGGTGATAGCGACGAGCACTGTTGACATGGCATACTCGATACATACACCCAAGCTACACACTCACAGTCCCGTCCCACCCCCAGCGACATCCCAAGCGGGATGGGATGCAGCGCTCGATATTCCAGCTGATCGTATTGCCATATTGGTCAACACGGCCCTTGGTCCCTCAGCAATGGAGTAGGGCGCTCTCTTCCGGGCGAGCGACCGGGCGGAGCGAGCACCGGCAGGAACAGGAGGAGAGGGGGTATGCCTCAAAGTCGGTCAGGATATTGGAGCATTTGAAACTCCGCCATGGGGATATTTCCGATCCATTCGACATCGACCAGCCGGGACCCTCTACCTTGGATCGGTCGGGTGAGGGAAGTAGAGCGGACAGCTCGTGGACTCTGGAGGAAGGGCCTGCTAGGCAGAGAGGGAGGCTGTCGTCCAATTCTGCAAGGACCCCGGACCGGAGAGCTCAGCGTAGTCTAGACGGCACAGACGCGGACTCGAGGTCAACAGCTCGACGGCCCTTGCGACCCGTTGGACCATGGATGGGGAGATGGAAACGGCCACGGAGACTTGTTTCGAGGAGATTCAGGTCGTCACATCCGCCCAAACCCCCGGATCGAGCTTCGGAGCAGTCGAGGCGGACAAAGACCATCCTGGACGCTGCCAACACAATCTTGAGTCTTCACTCGCACGATTACAACGTCGACAGTGCCTCAACACCGGATCCGCCAGAACTTGTTCTAGCAGTGTTGAGGAAGGATCAGCAGTCAAATCTCCTCTCGCGGCGGAAGGACAAGGAGAATCAGAAAGCGCTTGAAGGACCGGTACTGCCGCCATACCTCCCGAAACAGCAAGCAGTGTCCGCCCAGGCTTCGACGACATCCGAGCAGATCACGACAACCGCTCAAAGCTCCTCCTATGGCGCTGCGTTACCCCCTCTCATACATCGACTCCTCGCTCGCCGGCAATTCCGCCTTGCCATCTTCACAATTATCAACGACTCGACATACTACACCGACGCCAAGATGGTCAACGACGTGATCAGGATGCTGGAGAATGGAGGGGCTGGGAAGCAGGCGAAAAAGCTGCGTCATGGTGTCGCCGATGCAGCCAAGGCAGCGGGATACCTCGTGGTGCCGGAGAACGAGAGCGAGTCGCCAGAGCAGGAAAACAGGGGATCCAAGGGTGCGAGACGCAGTCAGGAGGACAAAATCCGGTTGTCAGGCGATTACCGCAAGGTCAAGCAGGAGGACGGAACCCTAGCCAAAACGCCTCGAGGCCCTCAACATTGGAGATTGCCCAGACTGCCGGCTGATTTCGCCGAGATCTCCTCACATCCGGACTTGACCAAGGCCCAAAGCATGACAATCTACTTCAACCACCAACTCACCTACCTTCTCGAGCGGAACAAATACGTCATATCCCCCTCCACGCTCGAACCGACTCTCACCCCCGGCTCATACCACTTCCCCTGCTCGGCACCAAACTTGCTTCAACTGAGCAAATTGCTCGAGATGATCGAGTTCCTCAAGAAGAAATTCGGGTTCAAGCCGAATCGAATCACTGCCAACATTATCGTCCGATGCTGGATCCAATGTGGCTTGGGGCACAACAACCACTCTCGCCATCGCACCGCGACACCCCATTATGCCGTCACGGAGCGATCGTCCGGCGAGACCTTGTTGGGGATGAAGGACGAGATGGACTCGCCGTTCCTATTCGGAGGAAGGGAGGTCAAATTGGTTTTCGAGGTCGTCTCGCGCTTGATGGACGATGCGATCTCTAGAGTGGATGTCAACTTGGACAAGCAGGATTGGGAGATTGAATGGCGGAAACACGTCGTTCCATTCTGTGAAACGGTCAAGACGTCGTTGAGGAGGGTTCGCGCGGACAAGGCGTTGATCAAGCAGGTGCTGGATTGGGAGAAGACGCAAAAGTATCGCTTGCAAACGATAGAGCGGTTGAGAGTGCAGAGGCAGTATGAGACGGGAAAGAGGTCCATAGAGCCTGCTAAGGAGGGTGGTGGATCTGGAGAAGAGCGCAAGGGCTCAGGATGATCGGAGAAGTCAACGAGGGATGGATGGATGTGACGGCGTGTGGGCAAGATCGCACACTGTATCAGTAGACAATACATCACATACACTGCATGGCATAGCATGGGATTATACTTTGAGCAGATTGTCTTGATCGTCGACTCTCCACTTCCTCGCCGCCTGATCTCTATTCTTAACCCAGGTGGCTACCTCAGACCGACCTCGGCCTGGATCCACCAATTGTCCGCCTCGTACCCCACCCCTGTGATCCGCATCCATTTGTCGGTACTAGAAGACTCTGATTGTAGGGGTTGAGCATCCAGAATCTCGAATCCATCTTCCTTGGCCGCCTCGACGACCAATTCCTCCAATTCTCCCTTGACAAAGAGGTGATAATATCGATGATACACCTTCTTCTCCGCCATCTCCGTCCCTTGTCCCGCCGGTGTATAGACCCAGGGCACCAGTACATCCTGGACTTTCTCTTGTTTGCCTTTGACCTCTTGACTCCGGGTGTCCGACACCTCCATCGCAGCCAACTTGTCCTCCAGCTCCGGCTCGGGTTTCTTCTCGGCAGCCTTACCCATCTTCCTCTTACTCCCAACTCCCTGCTCGTATGCCCAGACGTAGATCATAAAGCGGGAATAGGGCGGTTTGGACTGTAACACCAAAGGCAGGATGAGTGCTTGAACCGATTCTTTCCGTCTCCCTGGGGTAGTGAGGTGATGAATCGCAGCGACGGAGATTGCCCAGTCGAACACACCCTTCCTCCAGCCCGTATAGCCAAGTTCGCCTCTCAAACACTCTGCCCCATCACTCTTCTGCGTCTTGGCGATGTCCAATAACCCCTGTGCTCTATCGAGAGCGATGACTTGCCGAGAGGGACCGGCGTTGGGAATGTATTTCCCATTTCCGGCTCCAGAGTCCAGTCCTATTGTATTGGGAGGCAAGGATTCGAGGAAGGACACCACCAATGGCCAGGGCTACGAGGCAGTAGGCACAGAGGTCAGCTTGGCCAGTAGGAGGATGAGGGTAGGGCTAGGGACCGACCTTGTGCCTCGTTTGCGAGAAATGCGGGGCTATGGCATCGTAAACGTCATGTACGGCCGATTGCTCGTCGTCGATCGCCGAGGAAGAGGTGGAGACATATGGCGTAGGCTCTGGCTTCGGCATGGCAGTATAGGTCGGAGTGGGTATAGTGGAGACGAGGTAGAGTACAGAGTTGCAAGTGATCGAAATCTGAAACGCGAAATTCAAAACATTCACCCGGTTGCTTCTTCGGCTTAACGGCCATCTTTCCTCCTTCACCAGCAACGACGTATAACTACAGCGACGGCGACGAGCAACGGGTCTGGAGAGAAGAGGAGAGGTCGACGTTTGACTGTCATACTGAGCATGGTGTTTGGACTCTTGACCACACAGAGCTACCTCGTGAACGGACTGTGTTTGGCTATAGCAGCGCTCGTGCCGTTCCTCATCATGCCCATCTTCTCCGCCAGCAAGTTCAAGCCAAAGGGCAAGGTGCGTTCTTGGACCTATCCATCGCTCTCCACTGTCTCTTCATCACCACAGAGCAGGGATCTGGACGGAATGACCCTGTGTCGAGCAGAAGAAGAACCCCTTGGACCAAACCGAGAACTGTTCAACGCTGATACCGCTCAGATCTGCTATGTCACCGGTGGCTCAGCCGGCCTTGGCAAAGCCCTCGCTATCCACCTCGTCAAGGCCGGAGCCCACGTTACGATCGTCGCTCGAGATCTGAAAAAGCTGCACGAGGTCGAGATGGAGCTCCAATCCCTCGCCTCGGATGGCCAGCTCGTTCACTCCATTTCTGCCGATTTGACAGAGGCAAAGTCCTCCGAAGAGGCATTTGACACTGCTGTCAAGCAGTACGGGGGAAGAGTCCCGGATTACGTGTTCAACGTCGCGGGCAGCTCGAGGCCAAAGTACTTTGTGGACACGACGGCAGAGGAGCTCGAATGGGTGGGTCCACGAACCGAGGATTGGATCTGAGTGCTGATGAGACGGTAGAGTTTGAAGTCGACGTATTGGGTTCAAGCGTACACAGCCCATGTGAGTACATCGGCCTGTGAACAGCTGGGTGCCAAGGGGCAAAGAAGCTGACACTTGGTAGGCCGCTATCAAGGCCATGGTTGCGAATCGGGTCAAAGGGCACGTAGTCTTTGTCGGATCTTTCCTCGGGTACACCTCTTTCGTCGGGTACTCGCAGTACTCGTCCGGAAAGTATGCTCTCAGAGGTGTGTCCGTGTCCTCCTCCGTATCCAGGTTGCACAAGCTGACACATGTGGAAGGCCTGGCGGACGCTTTGCGAAATGAGATGCTGCTGTATGATATCGGAGTGACGATGTTCATGCCCGCGGGGATAGATTCGCCTGGATACATCGAGGAGCAAAAGGAGAAGCCTGCGCCGACCAAGAAACTCGAGGAATCGGACGAGATCAGCTCACCAGAAGTGGTGGTTGGGCATCTCATCAGGGGTGAGTCCCTGACTTCTGCCTCCACAGGTGTCCTCATCTCCATTTTCCAAGATCCCCACTTTACTCCCCAAGATCTCCGCCTGGGTTTAATACGTGCTAACGCGGGATAGGCCTCGAGAGGGGATACTACCAGCCAAGCTCGTACTTCGTCACCGACCTGATGCGACTTCAGTCCCGAGGGGGAGTACCAGGAAACAACCCTTTCATCGACACGTTCTGGTGGATCATCAGCGGGGTGAGTCAATCTGGAATTAGAGATATTGCGATATCGCCCGATGAGGGTGTTGTGGAGATGGTGCTGATGATGAATTGTAGCTGGCAATGCCGATCTGGGTCATGTTCATGGATTACACGGTTAGAGGGTTCCAAAAGCAGGCCGAGGCTGAACTCGAGGCAAAGGGTTTCTACAAGGCAAAGAGGCAGGAATCCAAGACGATCTAGCCTACTCGGGCGGCGCTGTAGGTGATATGGGTCCTGATCATGTGTATGCACTGGTATAGAGGAACACTACCCGGTCAATCTCGCTCTTGAGAGGTATATGCACGACCGAAGCGAGCTTGGAGGTGCGAGCGGGTACTTTAGGATCTCGACCTCAACGTCCGATTAACGCGTACGTTCAACCTCTGCATCGACGCGATCTTGAACGTGCGACTGGGTACATGAGGATCTCAGCTTCGATCGAGTCCTGTCCGTTCAAACTTTGCATCTTGTTATGTGCTTGTGCTCTCTAATATCTCGGATTGAACAGTCCTCCCGTCCTGGACCGATGGGCCCATCGCTGCGCTGCCGGGTATGAAATACGGTCCTCATGTCCAGTCACAATAGATCGTCGGGCTGGCGATATCGGTAGGGGGTGAAACGTTGCCTGTTGAGGGAGGATCGTTGCGCTGATGTTGGATCCGCCGGAGGTGTGTTGGATGTAACCCGTTCTATAGGCGTTGACCAACCTGAGTCCTACTCGTCTGGTCGTGATCAACTAGCCCTACGCCATGAACCCGTTATCGATCTCATCCGCCTACACCACATCCCCCATCCCGCTCATGGACCTCCATGCAATTCCTATCGCAAGACCATTCCGCACACTTGGGACACTTGTACGCGCCGGTATACCCGCACGACGAGCAGATCCGCCGTGGAGGCTGAGTCGGGGGGTCTACCACCGCGGTGTAGTACGGTGGTTTAGGCTCGGCAGGCTGCGTTCGTGTCAGCTACTAGACTCCCGGAGGTCTATGCTAGCTGTACAAAGGCTGGAGTCTATTCGAGAACGAATGGAAGAGGCGAAGCCAACTTACCAGCTCGTCTAGCCAGTCTTTGAGCGAGTTCTTGGCGTATAGGATCCTCCGGACGTTTCCAGTTTGTTTCTTCTTTGCACCAGCGGGCTCAGTGGGCTTGACACCTTGTGGCTGCGATACGAACGAGCTCGCTGGGATATCGGTGGGGTTCGTTCTCTAAGCGGCCGTCAGCGTGTTGGACTCAACAGAGACTCACCTCGAGCTCGTCTAGCCGCCTCTGGAGCCTTCTTGCTTGAAAGTCGGAAAGGGCATCTTGACTCCTGGCATTGGCGGTGTACGAGGTATTGGTGACGGCTTGTTGTTGCCGAGGAGCTGCAAGTTGATCAGTACAGCTAACCGCGACTGCTGCCGCTATAGCTCACGCTGCGACCTGGTCGGGGCCATGTTGATGATAGAGCACTCCGGGGTTACACTAGAGAAGGTGAGGTGAGGTCGAATGTCAACTTGAGATTTCACCTCCACTTTCTGTGACCTCCTCTTCCTCAGCCCTTGCTAATTGCTATGGGACTCATCTCCTCTCGTTCAACCTGATCGTGTGCATGGGTTGGGCGATACATGTAGTCGGTGTGCAGAGGGATATAGGTCCGATGGAGGGCATGAATTCATGATTCACCAGCATGATTGCCCCCAAGCTCCCCCAAGTCATAAGCATCGTCGGCAAGCTCGGCCCGTAAGACACACCCCTCCACTCGTCGATGGGTGCTGCTATGATGACTTCATCGATCGAACGGGGGTCGATGGTGTGTAGAGTTGTACGTTGCATGCACTGTCATTGTCTCTACGTCTACATATCTCTCCTCAGCTGTGTATGCTTCTTCGGAGCCAGATACAGCGATCACTACTCTCACTGCCTATCGCCCTCACTCGTCAATACGCCACCACAGCAATGACCTTGTCGACTGACGCGATCCAATCGAAGTTGTTCGCCAGGACAGACTTGCCTCCCTTGGAACCTGGGACAAAGGTCTACGACGAGGGGTTGGTCAAGGAGATCGCCGGGTTGAAAGAGCACAAGCTGGTCATCGCCGGTAGGTCCCGGTGGCACTCTCACTGTCCTCCTTCACACTTGGTAGTACGGTTAAGCTGACGGACTGGGGGATAGCGCTGCACCTCGCCAACGATGATATCGAGCGTTGTCACCTGATAGCCCAAGACCACGAGGGGGTGAGTTCGAAGGGCGAAATGGGCAAGATCACAGGATGTGCAGATTGCGAGGAGCTGGCAACTGATCGATGCGCTAGGATCCAACGGGAAACCTGCTGCATGCTACCCTGCACCGAAGAGAGGGTAAGTACCACCATTCTGCTACTAAGCCTGCGCTTCTATGCTGACTTGCACCTTGTAGGCGATTACTGGAACTCGAAGTAGTGAGTCCAACTTCCCCGGCCCTCGACCAATGACATCTCTCAACTTGGTCATCCGCTGACATGAGTAGCTGGTGGTCGCGAACGACACACCCCGTCATCTCAGCCACAGAAGCAAAGGCCTTTGTGGACGCTTGTGAGAGATCGGCAGGCAAGGGAACGCCCGAGGAGGACAAGTTGAGGGCAGAGCAATGGGAGAATATCAAGTCGATCGTGCAGTGGACAAGGGAGAATCTGTAGCTGTCACTTGACTCGCTTTACAGTTCCAGTCTCAAGTAGCGTCCATGATTAGGCCTGCCCTAGAGTTCTCCTCTGCAGGCAGAGAGCGAGGTTGTATGCATGTGTTGTCGATGATGATGCTCTGCACTGCTCCATAAAAACCCCCTCTGTCGTGTGAGCTTTGTCGTCGCGGATCGCCGAGTCTGAAAAGTTGACAACTGCACTCGAAGAATTGATCATGTTGGTGTTCAACATTACTTCGACCGTCACCGACTATCCTTCTTCTTATTGGAGAACACGCACTCGCCCAGCAACGACATTGAGTACTTGACGACCATCACGAAGCACTAGAATTAACATAGACAAAGGACAGCAATCATCGACATTCTGTATCAGACTCTTCGGCGAACGATCCCACATACCAGCTTCCACCCCGGATCTTGCAAGTCGACATCTTGGACATCTAGACGATTAAGCCAGCTCGGATCTACGAGCTGAGAACTTCCTCTCGAGATAGTGGTATTGGCGTAAATACTCTGAGAAGGAGATCCTGAGCTATGACTCAATCACTGGCAAACTCGCCGCCCCTGTTCGGCGACCTGTCGGTGGTGAGTTCGAACTTTGAGTTGCATTTGTCGACCATCTACTGATGAGTGTTTGCTGCTAGGACCATGCTATCGCTGGATTTGGAGCCGGTATTGTCAGTACGGGTATAATGCACCCTCTCGACTTGGTTAAAGTGCGATTCCAACTCGCCGGCTCGACTCCAACCACCACTTCAACCCTGAATCCTTCCACTATCCCCCAAGCGGGTCCTTCACGGCTTGTAACACCCCCTCAGCCTACGATGGCTCCATCGCCGAATTCCTTTTCATCGCGCTTCGGGCTGCGGCACAATCAACCGCGTATAGGAACGGCGGTGTATAAAGCCCTGGAAGAGGCAGTGAAGCAGGACGGATGGAAGGGGCTGTATCGAGGTTTGATACCGAACCTAGTGGGTGGAGCATCAAGTTGGGGTCTGTACTTCCTCTTGTGAGTCACTCTCCCCTGATAGTTTGGGTGAAGAGAGGTGCTGATATGGGCCCAGCTATAATATGATCAAGAAGAATATGCAAGGTGGAGACCCGAATTACCGGACGAGTAGTGGTCAACACCTCATAGCAGCCGCAGAAGCCAGTGAGTTACAATCGCCGAGGTTCCTCCTATGTCTCCAATATGGCAGTACTGAGAGCTGACGCTTTAGGCGCCATCACTGCGATGTTGACGAATCCAATATGGGTGGTGAAAACCCGAGTATTCGCAACAGGCCGCTCCGACCCCGCTTACAGAGGACTATGGACGGCTTTGAGGACGATATACACCAAAGAAGGAATCAGAGGCCTGTACAAGGGTTCCCTGCTGGCATTGGTGGGCGTGTCGAATGGGAGTATCCAGTTTGCGACGTACGAAGGGATAAAGCGCCGGAGTACGGATTTGAAGCGAAGGATGTATGAGAAGAAGGGCAAGGAGTGGAGAGTGGAGGATGAGAAGCTGGTGAGTCACGAGTCGGGTCAACATGAAGAGAGAAGCTGATGAGAGTAGAGCAATACCGAGTATATACTCGCCTCGGGATGGTCCAAGTTGGTCGCTATCGCACTCACATATCCGTACCAAGTGGTTCGCGCGAGGATACAAGTGAGTGATCGCGCTCAAGGCTCGCCCGTACTCTTCTGCTCGCACTCTCGCCTAGTAACATTACTTCATTTCCATTCTGGATGTTATCGCGATCCCGCCATGTTCTCACCCTGGGGATCATCAAGCAGCCCAAATGATCAAGAGCAAGCTGACCTTGTACCCTCAGAACTTCACCCCGACCACAGCCACTCCCAAACTATCCATGTTATCCGTCATCGCGTCGACATATCGCAATGAAGGTCTACTCGCGTTCTACAAAGGCCTCGGCACCAACGCCCTTCGGATCCTACCGGGCACTTGCACCACCTTCGTCGTCTATGAGAACTTGGTCTGGGGATTCAGATCACTGGCGTTACGGCGGCAGGCCAGAGAGAGGGCGGAGAGTAACGATGCATTGCGTTGATGCGGGGGATCAAGATCGAACGACGCGACGACGTGAATACGCGACGAAGTGAAGACGTCACGATGTGACGACGTGATGTTGACACCTGGCACTGATCACTGATCACTGATCACGTGAGTTTGGACTGCAGATCGCAAACAAGGTGACGTTGCAGTTGTTGTCTCACCTTGGCCTACGAGTAAGTTAAACTTCCATCAGCTCGGGTCGACCTGGTTGACTGGTAGTACAGCCACCCACCTCAGCGCACGCATCTGCCTGGAAGGGTGCGAAACCCAGCATGCTCGTCATCGCCACTCGAATTAGGCCAGGAACGCCGATCGGTCATCACGCAAGTCGGTTCGGAACGTCGAATTCTAGTTTCATCCTGTTCAATCCTGTCTCACTCAGTGCATCCTTCATAACATCTCCCGGAAGCACGTTGTGCGGGGTACCCGTGCATTACCGAAGGGTAATGCGCGAACTGGTCGAAACTTCTGATGCAGCAGGCAGGGTCATCGTGCAATGAGAGTCAAAGAGCGTTGGAGGTATAAGACTCTCCAGTGCTCGAGTCGTCTGTGTTCTTTCCCCCACAACTCTTCACCTCTGAACACTACTCCAGCGACCACGATATCCTTCCTTAAAGTCCATCAATAGCTAAAGTATCGCTGAGAAGAGTCGGGTACGTCACTTGGGCAGCTAGACCGAGGACATTACTGAAATCGCGACATGCTGATTCCCCTCTCTAGTATCACGGTCACCCGGGCACCCCAAGACGCAGTGTTCGCTTGCGTCTTCACGGAATTGTCCCAGTTCATCTCGTTTCGGACCTATCTACCTCAGCTAAGGGCGACCCAAAGCCTTCGTAGGAAATTTTGATCTTGTACGAGACAAGGTACGTCGACTGCTAGTCTTCACACTCCACGAAACATTGCGTCTGCTCTCGACTTCGTGTGGACATTGGACTTTGCCACTGACAGTAAAGCAGATGCCCAGGACTCGACCGGTCATGTCTCCGCGAGGGTTAAGGCACCCGTATGTGCGTATCATTACCCCAGGACAGCTGGCGTACGCCGAAGCTTGTAAGTACAGAATCATCCTATCTTGATTCCAAATTCCTATATCGAAGAGCCTTTCCACGCCTATGACCTATCCTCCGCTGGGACAGTCTCTGTCGCCTGTACTCTGTTCTTGAACTTTCTTCCTTCCTTTCCTCATCGATCGAAAGCCCCCGCGAAGACATGTACTTTGACCCCTGGCAGTATGGACTCGAACTTTGAAGTGTCATTCAACTTTCAAGCAACCAAAGAGTGAACAGGCTCAGAGCTGACGATGCGCACAGTTTTTTCCGAGGATCCTGACATTCACGTTCGACTTGGCGCTACGCCCTCTGCCTCAGCACCACCACCTGTGGAGGACATCACCGTCCCGAGGATGCCACCAGTTAGCGCGCTCACAACTTCCACCCCCAACGTGCTGGGTGCTGGAGCGATTAATTTCGGCGAGCACCCCTCATCAAGTCTCCCGGTGGCAGTGGCTTGGCCAATGTTTCACGGCGTGACGGCATCGACTGCGGCAGCAGTGCCGTCTGAGGAGTTTGGCGGTCACAATACAACCGCGAACCAAGTCATCGCTCCCATCGCTGGACCAGCGGTCAACGTCGCTCAAAGCGACTTATTCACAACTCAGCCTCAAGTCATCGCAACCCCAGGAGCGGTCGACGCCAGTGCTGCGGTCATTACTGGTCCGAATGCCACGAATTTGGCTCCACGAGGGCCCACCGCCAATCAAATGTCAACGATCGAGCCTTCCGGAGACTTCATGACTCAGGTAAGTTAACGCTGAACGATTGAACATGGGAAACAAGCTGACAACGTGGAGGACGCGATCAATTTCAACAACTTCGAGGAGCTCTACAACGCCCTGATTAGACACGGCATGGTCCTCTGAGTGTTCTCTTCGTAGTCATTTAAAGAATTGAGGATTTGTTTAATTGGAAATGCATTGTAGACTGTAGTGGTCTTGTTCAATTTGACTTCTCACGACCTTGTCACGACGGTTATCGCTGCTCGACATATCGGAATGAAGGCCTACTCGCGTTTTACAAAGGCCTCGGCACAAACGCCCTTCGGATCCTCCCGGGAACGTGCACCACCTTCGTGGTTTATGAGAATTTGGTGTGGGGCTTCAGATCACTGGCATTACGGCGGCAGGCCAGAGAGCGGGCGGAGAGTGATGATGCATTGCGTTGATGCGGGGACCAAGATCGAATGAGGTGACGACGTGAAGACGCGACGACGTGAAGATGTGTAGACGCGAATGCGATGTTTGGCAACCGATACTGATCACGTTGGAGTCTCGTGTTGCTCGCTACAGATATTAATTCAAGGGGCTGTGCAGTCGTCGACTCGTTGTTTACGAGTACGTGCGAGTTCAACTGATTGTTGAGGGTCGTATGCCTTGGTCTTCACGGTTCTCAACGATTCATTTATCGTTAGCTTTGTAGATGTAGATGTCGCACATTGTATTCTGAACATATGAGCAGGAGATCAAGGTCAATCGAGATTGTGTATGGTGGGTCAAGCAGTGCTTTCAGACTTCAAAAATCGTGGCCTTCAGTGCCTGGCAATACGGACGCCTGTTTGAATGCCTCCTGCTCGTCAAGGCGTCTCCAACCTTTTGCGAGTAAGGAATCAGGGATGGATCTGTCATCTGGTAGAGCTATCACATCACTGGCTTGTACACTATTCACAATACTATTCACAATAAACAACGTGACCAAGGCGAAGGATCCATACCACCTCGGTCAATGGACGGTTACTTCTGAGCAGCCTTTAGAATACTTTGGATGACCTGCAGGCCTGCGAAAAGCTTCAAGTCGTCGAAGCGATACGCCAAGAGCTGCAGACCGATCGGCGCGCCCTTGTACAGCTCAGGTTCATCTACGTGGGCGGATCAGCGCCGGACACCTGAAGTAGAAATCACTTACAGATCGAGTGGTTATACTCGTCGGATCCTTCAGGATCGTTGATGAAGTCCGTTCTCTCTGGCTTTGGATCGAGTTCCGGATCAGCGACAAGACCAGTGGGGAAGACGATTCCAGGGTAATCGAGGTTGTTGTAGACCGCTGTGTAGCCCCAGTAGCGGGCAGTATCGTGTGGACAAGCAGTGCCTGGGAACGGCGGCATCAAGAGTACGTCAAGGTCACTCGCCCTCCAGTGCTCTGCGTATTCCTTTCGGTACTCGTCCCGTTCCCGGCGGGTGTCCCAGCTTTGCCAGACGTCATGCAATGAGGTGAGCTCGGTGTCGAGCAGCCAGTTGGTGAGCTGCAAGGGCTGCTCCCCTGATACCTCCAAGGCCCTGCGTATGTTGTGACCCCCGTCTTCAAAGTACAGAGACCGCTGGTCAGGCCGTCAGCATACTCCACCGATGGAGAGACACTACTGTAGCTTACCAAGTTGTCGTAGCCGAACCTCTGTTTGTACGGAGCGAAGTCTACCACCTCCACGGCATCGCTTTCGCGCAAAATCCTAGCCACAGTGTCGAGCGCTCGGAGCATCGGTGGTTGTGGGATGACGACTCCGTCATGTCGCATGAGACCCACTCGAAGCTTGCGCTCCAGGGGCTTGACATGCCATGGCTGAGGGTACAGAGTAGGATCGATCGTTTCGGGTCTTCCCCCCCGAATAGCTGCCATGAACAGATCGATGTCTCGGAGTGACGAACACATTGGCCCGGTGCTGATACCGAACGAGTCACATCCGGGCATACTTGGCAAAATCAGCGGCCTGGAGAATGTTCATCGACCACTCACTAGAAAAGGTATCCGTCCGTTGGCATGGTCTTGGTCGTTGGCCTGAATCCAAAGATACCCGTATTACCGGCAGGGTTTCGGATGGAGCCACCGCCGTCACTGTCAAGACTGTATAAGGGTATATCTCAATTTACGGCCACTCAGAGACTCACGTTCCGATACCCAAGCAAGAACCTTTCATCGCTATCAGACTCGATTCGCCGCCCGACGATCCCCCGGGCGTCAAGTTGCGGTTGTGGGGATTGACCTGGCAAGTCAGCAGAGCTCTACAGACTTTGCTCACCGAACGGCCGTAGACGCTGTGAGTCTCCAGGTGCATTATGGTCTGTGGTTGGTTCGTTTTGACGTAAAGCACTGCCCCAAGCTTGCGCAGCATCTTGATGATGTCCGCGTCCTCCTTCGCGATGGCAATTCCAGATGCAAAGCCGTTCGAGACAGCTTGTCCTTGCACCGAGATGTGGTCCTTGGAGCCGTAGTGAGCTCTATTCTGCGACGACACACTGGAACAGCTCCGTCCACCTACCTTGATGGAGATTGGTACCCCGTGAAGCGGCCCGAGGATCTTTCCATTCTTGGCATAATAGTCGTCCAGCTCCGCAGCCTGTCTGATGCCGTCTTGGAGGAAGAAGTCTGTGAGGCCTGTAAGAGGGTTAGACGAGTTCTTTTCCCAACGAGTGTAACTCACAGCATACAAGCTGCTGGGCGATCGCCGCGCGCCTGCCAAAAGCCGTCACAACGGCCACGGCAGTCACTCTTCCTTGGGCGATCTCGTCTCGGACTCCTGTCGCGTCGAGATTGGTCAAACGGATCTCCTCGCTGGTAAGGAGTCCACAGCTCTCTGGTATGCCGGTGACGTCGGTAGGCAGGTCATCGAGAATTTGCTTGGGGAGAATACAATCTGCTGGAAGCTTGCTGTGGAGGTTTGCACGCAATTCGCGCTTTCTGCTTTCGAAGGACTCGGAACCGGTGATGGTCTCGAGGCTGGATGGGTCTGTCATGGTGGACGCCGTTCGTGAAGCATCCTCCGACTACAGCACCCTCGGCGTATATATCCTCGAACAGCTTATCAACGCATGAAAGGCTAATTACCGGCAATTACCGCGGTGCCTTATCGTCTTGTTCGCCACTCGCTTCTCGGTTAGTATCTAGTAATCTGTTGTCGCTACTCGCTTCTCGGCAATCTCCAGAGATCCCAAGATGTCTCTCGATCAGTCCCATCACCAACTCTCTCCGAGTTTGTCAAAGTCCGGAAGATAAGGTCAGATGCACTCTATATATGTAGTCTCGGCGAGGCAGGGTGTCGCAAGCAGTCGTCAACAATCTTGTCGCCATGTCTGAACTGCCAATCCCAGGCTCTGTCCAACTCATCGATTCGGGAGCAGTGTCTCACTCACACACGGACGACGTGCTGCTGGTGCCAAAGCCATCCAACGACGTCAACGACCCCCTGCGATGGTCTCAAAACCGTAAGCAGATTGCGCACCTCATGCTTGTACTGTGTGAGTGCTGTAGTGCGCCGACAATACGAAGTGCTTGCTGATGATGCTTTGCATAGACACCACTACTGTCGGAATATCGTGTACCGCACTATACTCCGTGCTTGTGCCCATAGAGGAAGCCACCAGCATTCCGCTGTCGACTCTCAACGCCGGAACAGGCTACAGTGAGCTCAATCACGTATGACACATGCCCTGAGACTGACGATCAACAGTGTTCCTCTGTACGTTGCTGGAATTTCCACTTCCTGACTGAGACTGACATTACACTCCAAGTACTCGGATGGGGCGGATTACTCACGCAACCCCTCGCAATGACATTTGGGAAGCGCCCTGTCTACTTGTTCTCCCAAGCTGCCTCAATCGTGGGTGTCTCGCAATCTGGCAGACAAGCGGTTAACGAACAACATAGGGAGTGGTCTTGTGGATGGCCTTCATAAGGACCGAATCGCAGTGGCTCGCCAATAAGGTGATCCAAGGTCTGGTGGCATCGCCAATCGAGATGCTCATCGAAGTCTCCATCGTGGACATGGTGAGTGATCCTTTCGATACCTGACAACAATCTGATCAGTCCCTCCGCTAGTTTTACGCGCACGAGCGTGGGTTCTACCTGGGTCTCTACGCATTTGTGCTGTTTGGCAGCAACTTTGTAGCACCTATGATTGCGGGAGTGAGTAGTCAAACCTGCTTCCGCGATCGACTCTGACCAAAATCTCAGTGGATAAATGAGCTCCACGGCTATAAGTGGGTCTTCTACTTCTCCGCCATCCAACAAGCGGTCGGTCTCGTCTTGTCTATCCTGTTCTTAGAAGAGGTGAGTAACAACAAAACACCCCAGGCGACTGACATCGCCGTATCTTAGACCAACTATCACAGAGTCGACGTAGAGACAAGAGACAACCCCGTCGAATATGACGAGAACGCTCTCGAATCGGAGAAGACTGTCGATGCTGTCAATATCGTTCAACCAGCGCTATCCCGGTCAACGGAGGCCGGTCTACAAGGGACCGTGCCCAGCAGGCTTCGACGCATGGGATTATTCCAGCAGAGGTACACGACTATGAAGCAGATGGTGACGATGATGTGGAGACCGCTTTACCTGTTACGTTTTCCCTGTGTCTTCTGGTGAGTGTCCTCGTGTTCGCGTGAATATCAATTGACCGCGTATCAGGGCTGGATTTGTCTACGGTGCATCGCTGGTCTGGTACAACGTTCTCAACGCAACGACAAGTCTGATCTTCTCTGGACCGCCGTACAATTTCCGCTCCGGATTCGTCGGTCTCACCTACATCGGACCTTTGATCGGAGTGTTCATATCGTGAGTTGATCAAACTTTTTAAAAAAAGGGACCTGTTCTGACATGGCATCGTGTCAGCGCGATGTGGTCAGGTTGGTTCGGCGACAAATTCATGCTCTGGCTAGCGCGGAGGAAGAACGGGGTCAGAGAGCCAGAAGATCGGCTGTGGCTGATGGCTGCGCCAACCATACTTGCACCTGTGGCCTTGATCCTGTGGGGGGTCGGAGCGGCCAAGGGGATCCACTGGGTGGGCCTAGTGTTCGGAGGAGGAATAATGGCATGTGGTTCTGCCATCGGCGCCGCGCTCACCATCAACTACGCGATCGATTGCTACAAGGACCTCGCACCGGAAGTGATGCTCAGTGTTATGCTGGTGCGGAACACGCTGTCTTTCGCAGTGGTGAGTGGTTGACTGGGACGTGACGTCTCGTGCTGATGTCAAAAAGGGCTACGGGATCACTCCATGGCTGGACATGGGACTCCAGAACACGTTCATCACTGCAGGTATGGTTGGGCTCGCTGTCAATGCGTCTTTCTTGATAGTCATCCGATGGGGCAAGTCGTGGAGGAAGGCTTCGGCCAGGCGTTACTGGAATTTTGTAGAGTCCAGCGTGTTCAAGCACTAAATTTGCAGCGAAGTATGCGTCCGCTCAAGCGGGTTTTGGCACTTTTTGTAGGATGAAGAAACTCATGCACACATGACCTCGCTACCGTGTATGGCTTCGACGTGCCAATCTTCATTGGGACAACTTGTATTGCTTGAGTGCTCACCAAGCGATGTGCTCGAAGCCTCGAGCCGGAGCCGTCCTCCCCGCACGTTGCGTGACAAGGTCGTCGGAGACCACAGAGCTGGCCTGAATGTCAACAATATACCACTCCAGCGCCAATCAAGCTCTGACGACCATGACGAATGAGCTGTGACACCGTGCTAAAAAATTGCTTGAGATTGAAAGCAAAGAGACGCGAGATTCGTGTTTCGGTGGCCTGGTGTTACTTCTAGCCCCATGAGTCGTGGGCAAACGTAGCTAACTCGATACTTTCTGGATATTTGTAATGCCGAGATATTGTCACAGGGCTGGGGTTTGAGTGCGCGGGGTCTATGCGGTGGGGTGCATTAATTGACTAAGGCGAGGGCAAGTACAAAGCAAAAGCGGATAAAGAATCTACACCAGTCACTCTCTCTCTCGATATATATCCTAAATCCATCCAGGCAGTACTTCTCCGAATCTCCGTATCCGTACTCGCTGTTCTCCATATTCTCCATGGGACTGAGACTGGCCAGTGACTAGTGACGTCTGAGGATGTTGCAGGCTGAGATGGTGATGCACTCGATTGAAGATGATGTCTTGAGTGAGGTGATGAAACTGGGGTGAAACTGGTGATGTCTCGATCGGCGATTTGACCGGTTTTGGCATGGTGATCGGATGGCTTCTGTAGTTGATTCCGGG
Source organism: Bullera alba (assembly GCA_001600095.1). NCBI lineage: Eukaryota > Fungi > Basidiomycota > Tremellomycetes > Tremellales > Bulleraceae > Bullera > Bullera alba. The sequence continues at coordinate 102,208 of BCIX01000005.1, forward strand.
GGAAGGTGTCTAGGGTGACAGATATGTTGGCTACATGTCTGCCAAGTCTTAGCTCTCTAGCTTTCATGTAGCTTTCTCCAGGACGGCTTGAAGACAAATGAAAGGGTTTCTAAAGACGATGTTTGAAAATGATTAGCAACTCTTCTGACACCCCTCGACATAAAATCTAATCAACTGTAATAAAAACGCTACTAATCGTAAGCGGTAACCCACAATTGTAGTGTCCATTAGAAAATTGCCGCCAGCTACATACGAAAATTGTCAGACGCCACCCGCCCGCCAAGGGCCGTGCCTGGCCGTGCGGGCTGGTGTTCAGCTTGCGTGAGTCACGGCGTCACGCTAGCCCGGCGCCTTATCGTCCCTCCTTCCTGAGCTCCCTGGACATTGCTTTGTTGTTGTTGCGCTCACATATGTTGCCGCCGCGGTCATGTCCATGAGGACCGTACGATCCTACGAGGGCGAGCTAGGTGTCCAGCGTCCGGCGAAGAAGAGCCGACACCATCGAGCGAAGACGGGCTGTCGGGACTGCCGTACGCGCCGTATCAAATGCCCGGAGGGAATCACTCTGGCCGACGGCAGGAAGCTTGCGTGCGAGAGATGCTACCAAGCGGACGTAGCGTGTTGGTACCCAGCAAGAAGTGGAGAAGGAGTCTCTGGCTGGGAGGAAGCCGCATCGGAGGGCTCAATGCAAATGACAGAGTCGCAAGAAGTGCTTGGATCCGGAGTCGAGACCGCAACAGGGGACAACAATCCTCTCGAGTCTTGGGAGCCAGTCCCCGGGTTCTCACCGCTCCTCGACATCGCATCCAATGCGCTCAATGACGCTTCGACGGATCATCAGCTGCCCGAGGCTACAGAATCTGTCACCGACCTGGAAGGGATGGCTCAGACTTCGATAGCCGTCATCGACTCGAGCTCTCACCACCCAATACTCGCTTCTCACCCAATCGAATTAGAAATACGGAGGCTCCTCGAGGGAATGGGACCCTCAGCGCCTTTGTGTACATTCAGCCTCTCGTCTATCGTCTCTCAACCGGTGGAGAAGGCGACCATGTCGTACTTTGAGTCTCGGGGCTGCAACGAGATTGTTGCGGCGCCGGATGCCCGACTGAACTGGATCTACACGGTGCTCTTTCCCCGTCTGTACGATTACCTCTGCCTTGGTCCACCGAAGACTGGGGTTGACCTGGCCATCCAACAGTACGTTTACCACGCGATAATACGCCTCGGCTTCGTTCACAGGGGCAACATGGAGACCGATACGACGCGATTGCTGCACAACGTAATAGAGGCTCGTCGACACCAAGAGCAAGCCGCATTGTCGTTGTATCGCGCAAGAGTTCTGTTCAACGACGAAAGCTGGCGGACAGAGGCGTATCTCATGGGCTTCTTCACGTCCTGCATGGCTGACGTGCGTATATTGTCTTTCACGGCGAGCTGACCACGTCGTCAGATGCTCGACTCGCAGCGCTTTGTCATCGATGAGACCGTCGCATTCACAGCAGCGGACCATTGGACCCAGCAGGGCGATACGGACTTCTCAGCCAGTCTCAGGGATATGATCAGTGTTTACTCGGTCAGTATCGAGTAGCGGCGGAGTGATACGAGCTGACATGATCTAGATCTACATGACGACATGCACCCCTCATCAATCGTCACTCCTCTCCACCCTGCGGGATGGCGCGATCGCACCCTTCGAATTGCCAGACAAGGGCTCGGAATGGGTCGAAAAGTTCTTCGGTGCATCGCGGGAGATGATCAGGATGATCGGTGTGGTGAACAAGCTCATCATGATGCGTGTGGATGGCATCAGGAAGAAAAAGGCCGAGTCCAACTATCTCCGAGCGGAGGGAGAGAAGATTCTCCTGGAGTTTGGCACCGCGTGGACGTGGACCGAAAGCAAGCAACCCGCCGGCAAGTCGGTCAGGATACAACGTGGGACCGAGGTAAGTCAGGTCTCGCTCAAAACCCGCTGCAGGTCATTGATGCCTGGATAGGTGATACGCCAAGCGGTCTTGACCCTCGTCCTCAGCGAGCTACTCGATGTCAGCTTGAGCGATGTCCGCTTCGCACACGCCAGAGCGGTGGCGCGAGAATTAGTGGCAGATACAAGCCTCGACGAGGCCGCGGGCTACACCTGGGCTTTGTCTGTGAGTCGTACGCGACACGCCTTCCGAGTCGGCTGCTGATCAGCCTAGACTATCGCAATATATGCCACGTCTATGTCGGACCGACAGGAGCTGGCAGATACCATCCGTTCGGCGCAGGATTGGTCTTTCGGCCCAGGGTACAAAGGCGGCACAAATGTTTTGTCGGCCTGCTGGCATTACTATGATACGCATGGGGCGTACGACTACGGGATCGCGCCCTGGAGGGAGATACTATCTGCATGCGGGCGGAGTATGTACGTGTGAAGCGTTCGGTTGTAATGTAGATCACCGTTGTGAAGTAATCGACATTGTAAATCTTGGATAGATGAATCGTTGTACCGTTTCACAGTCGGTCAAATCTCCAGCTGACGTACAGCATCTATAGCTCCCTCCTCTCCTGTCTCATCGACCAACTGCCCCCCTACTACCTTGAAGATCACCATTCCTGTGATGTCCATTCGTTTGCCGGTGTTGTCTCGCTCAATGGCTCCGACCGCAAGCTGGACAGCAGGTCCAGTGTGCGTCCCGCCGCCCGCAATTCTGGTGAACACAAAGTCGCCGTCTGCCGTCGTTTCACCGTAGACCGGTCCTACTTGTTTGAAACACAGGTCCGGGAAAGCTAAAGTGGCGTTAGACTGCGCCAGAGATTGACCTACTCACACAGGCGGACGCCAGTCATCATTCCTTTGACATCATTGCGACCAGACACCAATCCTGTCAAACTGGAGATTGATTTCAGCTGCAGCAAGGAGCGATGCACTAACGGATATTGGAGGGCAAAGTCGGCATGACATAATTCGTCCACCTGATCATTTCAGCACGGAAGCCAACTGCCAGGCTGAACCACTCACGACAGATATATCACCTTTCGCCCAGAATCTGTCTAGATACTCAACGACGATGGCCTTGCTGTTTTCCAAACTGGATGACATGTTTCTTCCGAAACGAAAGCTGAACTTCCTGGAAGAACATTGCAGGTATCGCGCTTTTCAGTCAGTTACATTCGACATCAGCTTCGACATACACAGAACTAACACAGAACACCAAACCGGTGGCAATTTTGCCGATAACCGATTAGCGACAACCCGAGCGCATAGGCAGTCGCAATCAGTGCGTTGCTTCGCATAGGCTTCTTGCATGATCCTTACGAGTGACGTCGCGATAGCCGAGGTGATAAGTAAGCGATAACCGATGATCCACACCTGCTGATCCACCCAGGACAGCGAGCTGTGCCGACCAATGACATACTGTACGTTTCAATAGGATTGTTCTGTATATTTGTGACCCCGTGGTTTGCGCAAGGCGTTCTCCTTGACATGGAAGCTGGTTTAAATTCAGATACTTCGACGGCAGGGAGCTGCACATGGCCGCCTAGTGGGTCTGCTCCTTATCGTCTTCGCAGGGATGTACCTTCCATCAGTTCTGTTGAAGCCCGCCCTAGCCCCTAACCCCCCTCATCCGCAGTCCGCTTTAAGATGTGTAGTTCCGTAGACGATTGCCTGGTCGCTCGAGGCCTCACTGGCTGATCCTCATCAGGATATCTCGGGATTGCTTTTCCTCGATGAGATGATACTTGGACGTATATGAGTGACCCAACTTCTAAGGAGCAAGCGTATCCGAGGTCTTTGGCTGGGCGAATCGGGTCTGGTACGGCGCATGTGGCCATTCTCCCTGTGCCTCGTATTTGACCTTCTTGCTGTATGTTCCAATCCCCAGAGTCTCCTCCTTGCCTCCGAGCTTGACCTCGGCTTGGGTGTTGACGGGCACGACAAAAGTCTACTTCCAAATCACCGTTGTTCAACTTCCACGACACCGAGCATCCTCTAGACGTCTCTATTCGGTCTCATGAGGTCTCCCTCCACTGAATACTGAGCCACTTCCTTTGCGGTCACAAATTCGGTTTTGCCCATGCTCGGTCACCAAGTCCAGCCTGCGGCCTCGGAAGACGTCTTCTTTGGTTTCAGCTTCACATCCAATCTTGATGAGTTAAGTACTAAGTGCACGACGAAGCCGATGGACAAATCCCCTGGACTGAGAAGTAAGCTGACTTCTCGATCTCAGGCGACTCTGCTCTCTGCTCTTGACGCTCTATAGTTAGCGAGTGGGTCAATCGGGCGATGTAGTGGATTAACGAGAGCAACGGTAAGAAGTGGGATAATAGCGTATGCATGCCTTTAGGAGATCAGACCCGGCTTGTCGTGTTGCTTCGAGTCTGCACTGGATCTACTGCTCATCACGTTCCATTTGCAGATCTTTGACCTTAGCCTATCGCTCTCAATCAGCTGAGCATTTCGTTGAACTCGAGGGCTGGCGGGTCGGGCCCTTGGGGGAAGAGCCACCGCGCTCACCTCCAGACTGAAAAGATAGTCATCCTTGACGTGAGGATAGAGCTGTCTCACTGATTGGGCCAGATGAAACAGGTATTCCTGTAATGACTTCAGCTTCACAGCATTTGCTTTTCTGTTAGCTGCCTACTTTGTTTGGCCCTGATGGACCTTCACGCTCCAAGATCGTCTGGGCGAGGTCCGCTAGGGGCTCATGACCGACTATCCATTGACCATTGTTAGATCAGCAGGAATACTTTGCAACTGACAGCGATCGGAAATTCACCGAAAGCTGGGTTATCAAGCTTGCCAATCCAGATCTCGGCCTGTCCTATCAGCACGCCAATCCAACTGCGAGAGCTCTGATGGGCAGAGGCTACTTACGCTCTCTACTATAGTGGTCTCTGTGCCGGTTGCAGAGTCCGTTATGTACACTGGGACGTAATGACAAGTGTATCCGTTCTGTCGGTAGCAAGGTGATCAGGTATGTCCAACTCCATCGATGGCAGTCGCCCAGGATGGCGGATGCTGACCTTTTCTCTATACTCTGCTGGAGGTCAGCTGAACTAGCCTTGAGCAACTCAGACCGCTGGAGAAACTCGCAGCACTGTGAGCAGTCCAAGATAGGGCTTGGAGCACTCACCTAAGTATGCCTTGACTTCTACTTCGTATTCCGGATCAATTCTGTACGTGACGCCCCAGACTGTATCCTCCTGGGATACCTGTATGACCTGTCAGCACCACAACCTACCATATCCGAGAACTCCAGACATGACACTTACATTCCCATCGCCTGCTATGTCATGCCAGTCCGCTGCATTGATGACCGTCACGACTCGACCAGGAAGTTCCGGTGTCCCCCGGTGATCGAGGGAGGATTGAGCGAAGCGCCTCACCACGCCTTTGACGTATCCACTGCCTGACTTGCCATCAGAATACCCAATAGATGGGATTATCGCAACTCACGCTGCTCAACGGTATGTGGGCTGCGAAAAAGAATCACATCCTTCAGCGCAGATTCACTCGTCCGCAAGATGGCACTCACGGAGGCTTCCATATGAGCGAGCCGTACCCGAAGACCCAGTACGGCATGGGTGAACGCTGCTTGGATCGATGCTGATGTGGACAACAGTGCAATTCGGAAATCAATCGTCGTTGATCGTTCGCAACGAAGATGCCGAAGATTCGAAATACGCAATCGACCTTCTTTTACGCGACTGATTTTGAGTGGGCGGGTGTTGCTTGATCTTCGAGTTGAGCTCCGAGTTGATCTTGCGCTTCGTCTGGGTATAGTATTATACATAGCCGAGCATACCAAAGGGGCTGTATCTATTCTATGTCCATATTCATACATACAAGCATTCATTCTCAAGTCCTCAGAATCCATCTTCCCCGTCGACCTCCGCGCCATCCGTACCCTCTTCACCGACGGCGGAGCCCGCCTTATCAGCCTCACCGCCCCCTTGTACCGGTGCACCCTCCTCAGCGGCTTTTGGACCGCACTTGGCATCAAAGTCCACGCTTTCAGTGAGACTCCGAAGTCCGTCAATGAAACTGGGCAGATCGCACATTCCGTCTTTATCCTCCCGACAGCCATTGATGCCGGTGAGTGGGACGGGTGCGTCGTTGAGGATCAGCCTGATCTGACGATCGGAATGGCTGGGGCAGGAAAGGACTTGGAATTGAAGGTTGGTAGCGAATGGGCAGAACTTGGAGGCGATGAACGAGCGGCGTTTCGGTATCGAGTCTGTCGGCGGCGCTCCAGTCTCGGCGAACGATGTGAGATTGAGGGTAGGTAGCACTAAAAGTCACCAGCGTGAGCACTCCTGAGACTGCTCGAGATAGGACTAGACTCACATAGAGCGAATTGAGTGTCGTGGGTGAAGTCGACATATCTAGGGTATATCCATCAGCATAATGGCGCGCGAAAAGACGAAAGCATGGTAGTCTGCTCACAGCTTGTCGTTGAGGGGGAAGTGCACATCGTCATGGAAGGACGAGTTGGTAGTAGAGTCGAAGGTGGTAAGTCGGGCTGTAGACACCATCAGCCAGAATCACGAAGACGACAAGTTGGAATTGATACTCACTATGCGTCAATCTAGAGAGAAGCTCCTGGGCATATCCCTTGCCCTGGGCCTGAGCATAGGGGAAGCCAAAGCCAGCGGTGTACCACCAGAAGATGTCGTTGCGGTATTCAAAGCCTTTCCACTCGTCCTTGGTGAACAAGTCGCAGAAGGAGGAGTATCCCAATGCGACGGTCTACGAGCGGGGACGTCAGCTAATGGGCAACGAGAATGCTACGCTAACTGACCTCGTAGGCGCACATCTCCATGAAATCCTTGACATCCTTGATATCCACGTCGAACCCTTCCATCATCCCATCAAGCCTCTTCTGCGCGTCGCGAAGGAACACCTCGTCCCATTTACGCATCTCGCTAAAGGCCTTTCCATATGTGTCATTGTAGGTGATATGGCACTAGATAGGCCAGTGAGCTCTATTGGCCAGATGAGGAGTCGTGGAGACGAAGAGCTCACAGTGTTCCAAGGCGCAAGAGTGCAGTTGAATCCAGGAGCTTCGATCATCACTTCTAGGTTGTACTGCTCCTCGGCGGGGTATCCGAAGAAGCCTGAGCGCGTCAGGATCGCCCTCACTGCCGGTGGCCTGGTTGTAACTCACCCGCAGCAAAATTCTGAGCGGACTTGAGCATTCGACTATACCCAGGTCAGTGACATGAACATTTCCAGTTGAGAAAAAGGACGCACTCTTGAGATTCGGTTCTAAATACTGGGAGCCTGCCTGGCATCTTGTCCAGAAGGTATCCATACTTCACTCTAGCGGACACTCCAAGATCGACTAAACGTGGTGATCAGCACTAGGCCGGATCGTGGAATGTTTCACCTACACAGCTGTTGTCGCCCGAAAGGTGTGAGAACCTCTGCACCGAGCTTGAACGACCAGTCATTCAGAAATGACAAAGAGTCCTTCGCTTTCCATCCTTTGACTCCAGATAGTCTCGCGGCTATACCCGCCGGTCCGTCCATTTGCGTTGTAGGGTATCTATTGTAGCGATGTCAGTATGGTGTAATGATGATCTCCGTCCTGGTGGGAAAGAAAGACATCAGACAAATCACTCACCTTGCTCCATGTCGCTGCAGCCAGTGTAGCTCCTCCAGCTCGCATCCATGAGGTATCAGACTATTACTATCGTCGAGACCGTGGCTATCGACAGAGTAGTACGGCGAGAGGTTGCCCCAGTGTTGCATGATGTTGAACTTTCCTTTCTGGGAAGATGGTGGAGCTAGAGGATTGACGCCAGTATGCATGGGTACCGAAGGAGCGGTCTTGTATAATCCGGCTCTGTTCCGAAGGCGTAAGTGCTTGTCAAAGGAGCACCGTGACTCGCGTTACTCACTCTTTGCCCGTTGGAGTAGGTCCAGCATAGCCAATACTACCAGATCGTCAATGTCAGCTACGTATCAGATAGGCAACGCAGCTGCTCACTTTGTAGGAAAGTCGCCACCTGCTTCACCATTCTCCTGTATCCGATCATCGGGCATCAATGTACCCAACCAAGTCTTCCAATCCTCTGGCAACTGATCCCACGTTTTGACCCTGTTCACTGTATCCTTGCCGAACCAACACCCGACCAGGGCGATACTCGGCAGTGCCACCAGTAGAGTCAGGCATATTGTCCTGACTATCCGCTTCGCATCCCCCCGGCGCTTCTGCTTCGTTGACCATTGCCTTGATGAACCTGGTGCAGAGTCGTAGCTTGGTAATAGCGGTTCCGATTGTGTTTCCCCCGACGAGGGTTGTAGTTCGTAGTCCTCCGCGTCTCTCATCCTCTCCGAGGACATCTTGGACATGCTAGCGGTGGTGGTAGAAGATGTACAATGAGATGTATACCAGGAGTAGAGTTGGGTGGGTGTCGCTGGGTGATTAACGGAACAGGCAGTTCCAGAAGTGATTACGTAATTGTATTACCCTCGAATCTCCGCCTGATCTGTTGGATTACTCAGCACCTCCTATACTGTTCCTATAGCGAGATGAAGAGCACCAACAGGAGGGTTGCGACTACAAAGGGTGCCGAGTGTGCGTGCTCGCTGCACTCGCACACATCTGAAATTTACTAGCGGCGCCAACCGACACCGAGGGAAAGTCCTAGTCCCTCAACATGATCGTCCCGACGATAGAATTGATGGCGAGGAAGCAGTCTTCTTCAGTCTTCTACATGTATCCAACTCACGAAAGTCGAGTAAGAGCCACTCAGTACAGGCACAGGATCATTACCCTCGATCACAGCACACAACAAGATGGCACCTCAACAACTGACCCTCGAGGAATTTTGGGGTTGTTGGCCCTCCCAGGCCAAGACGGACCTCGTCCAGGGCTTGAGCAAGGTCGTCATCGAAGAGAACGGGTGAGTCGACGGTGAAGCTGATGATGGTGACAGACTGTGGGCTGACTTGTGATGGCCCAGACCCCGAACATCCGTCGATGAACTCAGCCACGAGGAGAAGAACCAAAAGCAGCAGTTCCGAAACTCCCGACTCGAGGTCTACCGTGACATCGTCAACTACTACAACTCGGACACTGAGGCCGGCCACAAAGTCTACGAGAAGCTGTGGGCTGAACTGCACTCCTACTCTGTCGAGAAGTATGATCTCGCCACGAGGATCAAGAGGGCCAACGAGGGTAAAACCTCGGCCAACTCGTGAGCACAAAGCGATCTTGTATTTGATTCGACGGTACTAACTTTCGGTAGCAAGCACAAGGAGGGAAACTGGAAGGGAGCTCTCTACACCTACGCCATTGCTTGGGGTCTCTTCCTGCCCTACCACCCGGATGGTCTCCTCCAATCTGACCCTCTTCGAGAGGAGCTGGGCAAACTGTGAGAAAACAGCTACACTTTCCGGACCCCAGACCAAGTCGCTGATTATCAACGCTTAGCGAGGTCGCCCTCATGTCCAACATCTCAGCCATGGCTGTGACTGGCGAGAAGGATGCCGCGACGAAAGATGCCGAAGAGCTCAAGACTCTCCGTAAAATCGGTGTCGCCGCTGCTGAGGTCTGTGTCGCTTCGCCATACTCGAGCGTCGGTATCGTTGCCAAGTCTTGTGAGTGGAGTATCCCTCGCGTTCGATATTGGTACTGCTTCCCACATTTCACCGTTCCCACCTTGTCCCTGTTCACTTGTTGCTATCGGACTCATCACTATCCCACACCCCTCACTCTTACTATCAAACCTCGCCGCCGATACCTCTTACGTCTCACCCCATTCTGCTCTTGCTCCTGTCGGTTACCGATTCATGCTGACCATATCCCTTCAGGCCGACGAGCGAGAGAGCTTTTGGAGAAGCAGAAGCCAGCCTCGGCCGAGCAGACCAGCAAGGTGCAATGGTTCAAATCTCAGGAAGAGGCCCTAAAGTCCCTCGACCAGACCAAGCTATTCAAGGACGCTCCCGCCGAGAGCAAGATCGCCTGACCTACTTCTGGTGCCAGTACCACTGCTGATGGATCGAGCGGTGGAGCCAGTACCGCCAATGCCAACGGCGGCGGAAGCAGCAAGAACAAGAAGAAGTCGAAGAAGTAGAGCTACTTCTTGGAGCCAACATGAACAGTGGAGTGGATCGATGCCAGAGAGGGATGTGAATATTGCATAGATCACGGAAGCGGGTTCTGAAATGATCTGGAGACGACCATGCATTGGCTGGATCGGCACGTGTTTGCTATCCTTTGGATGCGGATTGTCAGACGAATGCACAATGTGGATACATGCGCGTCATCTTGTCTCCTTCAGGCGTTCTACCCAGCTCCTGATGCGGCGTGCAGATCCAGTCGTACCTCGCTCTAGATCCTACGTCGCTGTAGCGAGTCAATACGCCCTCCGCGTCTGATCGTCGCACTCACCTGAAACGAGACAGAACCGTGTTTGCGAGGTGAGCTGTCCGATAGAGCGAGCTGTGGGTTCCATCGATGAAGTCGATGCTTGTGCGAAAGTCCTGCGACCATGCAATAACAGTGAGGAATCACAATATCACCATCTCCTCCAACCCCCATCTGCCTCGGCTGCCTCGGAAGGCGAGTCAGGGAGACCAGAGGTGGAAGCGAAAGTGGTATTATGATTCATCAAGGGTATTCCGGGTAGTCGACCGGATAGGAATAATTATTGGTGGACCACGGAGGTAATTGAGTGGACGGTTGGAGGTGGTAGGTGTCGACCGGATAGGAATAATTGTTGGTCGGGAGGAACCGCATGAGACTCCGAGAGGTAGTAGGTCGTCAAAAGTCGAGATAGGCGATGCGGGAAACGAGGTAGGAGACCAGTGCTGGTGCTAACTCCCTTGACACAGTCTTTCGCGTTGTCCGTGGCCCAAAGTCGTATACTGTCCTCTCTTCCTTTGAGTATCGAGACCGTTGTAGGTGTTTCGAAGACCGGCGAGGCTGCGAGCCTCCTTAAGCCCATCAACGAGCCAGGTGAGGGAATGACCATGTTGAACGACATGGACCCAGTATTGCTTGGGTGAGCGGACAAGGGTTCTTGGGCAGTCGGGGTGATTGCCACGTATGCTCTCATCAGAGCGAGAGGTCGATGAGTGCGCCCGGAGCGGCAGATGGGACGACGACGACGGTACCCTCTGTGGGAGATTGAAGTCGCAAAGTGGTGTAGAAGGGCATCCCGATGACGAAGTCGGATTGAGAGTTTATCCCCTGGACCTGGATGGTAACCGCCCTTGTCGTATGTGATTTCGCTAGAGCGTATGGTGACAAGGTTGCTGTCTGTCGGAGGTTTCAGGCTGATGAACTCGGTGAAAGACAGAGGCATCGCCAGAAGCCGATACGGACTGCTGACTACCACCAGGTTGGCTGTGGTCCTGAGATTGGGATCGAGAGTGTTCCGGATCCTGCTCATGATCTTTCTCACTGAAACTACCGGTCTCGTTTGGAAGGCTCCTCTCATCCCGAGTCCCGTTCTCCTGATCTCGACCGAAGCCCTTCAAAGGCAATCCACCTGGGCGGTAAACATCACCTTAGGTGAAGTCGGGTAGGATTTGGAGGTCGTCCTTTCTGCCAGGCGTTCGTTCTCGTTCATCCGATAGACTCGGCTGGCGATTGAGGTGAAAGATTGGGAGACCGGTGTGTATGGAGTACAAGGACCATATTGACGATGTACCTGGGCGATTGACGAGCTGCAGGAAGGCGGTCTCCAGGACTCTGGGCGGGGTGACTTGAGCGGCGCTGTCGATAGAATCGATGTGGAAAGGTGAAGAGAGAGTCGGGCGGCTGAAGCAGCGATATTCAACCACCACTCCACTTACTGCCCAGGAGTCGAATTCCATCCCTCAGCACACACAGCTCAAGGAACCACCAACAAGTTCACTCCAGCAAACACCCTAGCACCAGCTCACCCAAGAACGTGGACCGCGGACAAGGAGACACCTCGTCCAGCCAAGACACAGTACCAGCAGTGATAGAGTGATAGTATCGTGGTCGATGTGAGTGGCCTCAACAAGCGATGTCCAAAGACTGGTATCAGGTGGATATGACTGGTAGGGGATATCACCAATCGTCGGTCATCCAGCGAATACGTCCTTCAACTCCGAGGCTTGACGACTTTCTTGTCATTGGGAAAACCGAAGAGCTTCACCGGTGCGCTCAGACTGGAAGGCGGGCTGATAAGGTAGAAATCTTCGGTTTCGCGGAACGTGAAACAGACTCCAACGGTGTATGTTGGTACCAGGGAAGCCAGTGTCACGTAGCACCGGCAGTCGGTATCGATTGGTCTTGTATGTACAGTCCATCTCGTGTCCGGGTGGGGTATATGTGGCCAAACACCTGTCGATTGTGGCCGGGAATGGCGCGATGCAGTTTGTCTGCTTCTCGTCGTCTGTTGAACGAACCTGCAGGTGCGGTGTTACCAACTTGAACGTCGTTGGAAGGCGAACCGGGAGATGTCGCGCAGTGTGATCGGTGCCGTGGGTCGTCCCGCCGGCAACACTCCACGGTTTGAGTACTGTAACGCACTCCAGCCTAGCCGAGCAGACAAAACGACGGTATCGATGGACTTTGCTGGGACGAAAGAGTTGGCTGCAGAAGATCCAGATGAGATGTTGATATGTTGACATTGTCGCCAAAAAGACAGTTGCTACCGTGAAGGTCTTGTGTGTGCCGAGCAAAAGGAGCGAAAATCGAGAGTCCTCCTTCCCTACTCGATACGTAAAGAAGACCATGTCTCCAACGTAGTCCATCATCACCTCCGCGAAAAGTGTCGTCCGATGGGTCATGCAAGTCGGGATAGGGTCCAGCTCTGCCGGCAAGTCAATTGGGACAGGTCCGGCAAGCCTTCTCCATGGGTGACTGGGGTTTGAGTGCGGCTGAGATCGCGGTGGTCACAGCGGCGGTGATGGAAGAGAGGTCCATGCGTTGGGGAGTGAGGGAAATTTGGGAGAGTCGGTTGGCTGCGCGCATGGCTGCGCGAGCCTCGGGGAGAGATGTGACCAGGGGAGATTGCCCTCGTGGTCGAGAAGGTAGGCGACCAAGTCGGCCTTTTTTGCAGATTTGACCTCTGGAGACAGAAGCCCAAGCCTTTAGCCGAGGGACTTTGAATTTAAGGAGGACCTCTGTTGGAGTAGGCATACTGAAGCTGTACCGGGAGCGAGGTACGAGTAGAGCGAGACGGCGAACCACAGAGCCGAAGGAAGTCGCTGGTTCGTTGATTGATTGGTATTGGCGCTCAGAGGGATCGGTGACTGGGCGAGGTGTGTCTCGAAGGGCCCAGTAGTACTGATGGCTTGAAGGTCCGAATGTCCGAAGGTCCGAAGTCGTGAGGTCCTGAACCAGTCTCATTCTAGCCAGTCCGCAGCTCCCATCGTCCACGTATCCCTGTTCTACCAGTCGGGAAATGTGCTCGAGGAAGGTTGATCTCATCATCTCCAATTTGTCGAGAATCTCTCCTCCTAGAGTCGACTGCGATTACACCAGCAGGAATCGGTTTGGAGGGCGGTCGAAAGGCAGTTCAGCTTGGATCGGACGGGGATAGTTTTGACGGGGAGGTACTCCGGGCCGCTTGCGCTTCAGCCAAAGTCTCCGAGTCCGCTCGGTTGAACTGGGTACAGCGATGGTGCATAAGCCGAGATCATGATACCAGCAGGAATTGGATCGAAATGGTTGCAGGAAGGCAGTCGAGCTTGGAACGGATGGGGAACATTCGACGGAAGGGTAACTTGGTCGTGCGCTAGCTTTGGTTTGGCGTAACCTCCCCTCCAGCTAAAGTCGTCGGGTCCGCTTGGTTGGATTGGGTGCAGCGATGGTGCATAAGCTGAAATCGTCGAGCTTCCGTATCGGTGACCTTGGCCGGGGTGGTGACTAGGTGAAAGAAGGACGTAATCAGACGTGGTTGACAGACCCTTGCCGGTGAGGACGGCGTGTAGTGAGGGTAGCGCAGGCATGATACTGCAAAAGGACTGCGAAAAGACACCTGAATGGGCTAGGTGCTAGTGCGACTTCCGGCCCAGCGGAGATCAGCGTTCGGAGCTGTGGCTCCAGCTCCTTGGTCCATGGTGGTCTTCGACGAAACATGCTGGAGCACCGTTTGCCAGGGACGCTAAGCATGCAGCTCCTGCAAGTGAGTCTTTATCGAATAGCGGGCGAACCGTGACTATTGTCGAGTGTCGGCTCGTAGTCGATAGGTGAACCTCCGGTCCGCGACTGCGACCTCGACAGATCCCTCTGTGTCACCTCCTGGATACTACTTTGTCACCTCCGGGGTACTACTTTGTCACCTCCGGGATACTACTGCGATACCTCCGGGATATTACTTCATCCTCCATCCCAGTCATCCACCATCCCAGTAGTCCGTAACCCGATCCACTCGCTCTAGCGATCCTCATTCCCACCCTCGGTTCGGACCAGCATGAGACGTAGCATATCTGGAACACGGGTCGTGAAGTGCGGAGGGATCGACTGTTGTCGCCATAGGTGTCACGTGCAGCTGCTGTAGGTTACGAGATGATGTTGATGCCTTCGTAGTTGGCTGACTACTGCTGAAGTCGGAGCACAGCCGTAGGTCCACCTTCCAAAGACGCACGTCGTGATGTGCGGAGGGATCGACTATTGTCGCCATAGGTATAGACGTGGAGTTGCTGGAGGTTACGAGAGGATGTTGGCACCTTCGTAGTTCGCTGACTACTGCTGAAGTCGGAGCACTGCCGGAGGTTGTCCGCCGCAGCCCTGTGTAAGGTGCGAGGAGCGCCAGGGCTAGACTGTTGGGGGAGTGGTCTCGATCGATTCGGAGCGGCGTGATGGCAGCGGACCAAGACCGCCAGGATGACGATAGGTCCCGTCTTCAGACCGCATGCAGCTGAGCCAGCATTGCTTCCTTTCTAATGACGGAATCGTACTGGCCCCGTAAATGTCTCCGCTTTGACCGGCCCAGGGTGATTGTCCGGAGTAGAAAGCTTCGACCGGTGGCGCCCATTCAGGCAACAGTCTCCTGCCGCAACCCGGAGTCGGCTGACTAGTGTTCGTGTCCATCCTCAATACGGCTCGAGTATCGCGTGGCAAGTAGTCGGGACTTGGACCAGGAGACGACGCCCTGTGTATGGTGGAGGAGGAGTTGTGCCGTTGCTCGTTAAGAGTGCTCTTCGTGGGCGCTTGTGACTCGTTGGCGCCAGAATTGACATCGAGCTGATTGTTGGGAAGCTGTATGGCTTGCCTAGCGTAACATTCCGGAATTGGGTGATCTGTCGCGCCGTTGCTCGGTTGTGAGTGCTAGGCTAGGCAATCTACATGCGGGTCGTATTTGTTATAGGGGGTTTGAGAGCCGTGGTTGGCAATCCTCCACCACATGTCGATCGTGTGGCGGGCTATCCGACCATAGGTATGACATACTGTCGACCTTGGGTTGGGAAGGGTGGTACGCGTTCAAAGCGAATGGGTTGGGCAGGTCCAGATGGCAGTTCTCCCGTCTGGGCTCATCATCGAAGGCTCCAGGATTGCCGCTTCGCCTTCTATTGGCGACTCCAAGCTGTACTCAAAGTCGACGTCCTGGCTTCAGGTGAAGCAGTAGCGATGCGATGGTCTTGCTCCCTCAGCGGCTTGGGTACCCGGTTGATGAACCAGGTGGAAGGATGATGAGATGTCGCTCATGCGCCCTGTGGCGATATCCTGCGACGTCGAGTGATCGCCTTGAGGGAGGTGATGGGAAGGATATTCCACTCCAGGTGGGGGACCAGCGAAGGCTTGAGTCCAAGATGGGCAATTCGGTACCTAACCCCACTGGGATTCCCGACCTTGCCCGTCGTCCTGTTGGCCTCCTGCCCGAGTACAGGGAGTTGACGTGTTGATCGAGTCTTCAAGGGCCAAAGGAGCTGTCGGTTCCTGTCGAAGTCGACCGCGATAAAGCCGTAGGTACCAAATCCACTTGGACCTTTCGAAAATGCGTGCCACCACTCGTGGTTTTGTGAATCTGCTGATGTCGGAATCGTGGTGAAGGATTGGCGAATCGGAGGGGTCTGAAGAAATAGTACGCACCTTGACACGAACGGATCTCCGGAAAATCCTGGTCGTAAGTCTGTAGCCTTGTCATAGTCATGGGGGCGAGAGAGAAGCAGAGAGCGTTAAGCTCTGTTGAGCCGCAGAAGAGAGCGATGGACGAGCACTGCAAACACCAGGAGTTGCGATGGAGTCAAGTTGAGCTGGCTCGACATCTTCGAAAGGGAGATCTGGTTCATCTCCGCCAATCACAGCCGAGCCAGCTTCGATCACCATAGTACTGGCACTTCATCATATCCAACCATGCTCATAGACTAGGCACGTTCTAGTCTCGTACGCGATGCATCTGGCACAATGAACGGGCGATGGGAAAAGGAATACACAACACGAACAGCCGTAGCTCACTCCAAACTCGATCTCCCTCCGGCGCCAACATGCCCGAGCTCTCTCCCATCCCGGCCCCTATTCAAGCCGTCCGTTCACAGCTTCCACTTCTAGCTTATGAGGCCGAGGAGTGGGCCATCTGCACTTAGGCCTCGACCTGAACCTCCCTCTTCTTCAACACCAGCTTCTCCCCCTTGACCCGCTGCCAGACGTCAAACACGTCCTCGACCACGGTCTCAAAGTGCGAAGTCGCGTCGTAGGACTTTGTGATGAAGATGTTGTAGTTGGTTCCGGGCGAAGTGGGCGCGTAAAGCGGCGTGATGGAGACGAACCTGCGTTTGTCAGCTAAACGTCCTATCTAGGCACTATGGAGCTGCTCACTTGTCAACAACGCTGCCTAGGAGCTGGAGTCCTGGCAGGATCTCCCTCTCGGGTACGCTGGTCTCGACGATGGTGGAGACGATACCGATCCAAACGTCCTTTGCGGCGACACTGTGCGAAGCGGACACTGCGGCGATGTAGATGTCTAAAAGTCGGAGTCAGATGCCGATGTGAAGGCTTGAATGGGTTGTGCTTACCGTTCTTCCTGCCGACCTGGTTCTGAGGGATGATGATCTGAGCAGAGTCCGAGTCGTCCGTTCCAGGTATAGGGTGTTTCAAGATACAGATCGCTCTGATCACTTTGCCCGTCTCAATAACCCTGACCTGGCCGCCCTCGGACAGCTCCTGCCCAGCACCAAAGTAGCTTGGATCACCAATGACCTTCTTCGCCCTGACCGTCTCGCCGTCAGAGGTGACTCCGGTGAAATTGCCGTCGGCGTCGACGTTGACAGACTCGATCTTCTTGCCGAGCATGTATGTACCGCCGTAAATGGCGGACAGACGGGCAAAGGCTTGGGGAAGCTCGCCGAGTCCGTACATCGGGTAGATGTATGGCGACTTTCCGTATCGCGCCATGGACTGGGTGTACAGGATGATTCGGTCGATTGTGGGTCGGGCAGGCTTGGTCTTGTAGCTGAGCGTTCGTCAGTACATCGACACAAAACCAAAGGAACCCATATCGCACTCACTCGTCATCGAGCCAGAGAGCCATGGCGTGTCCGACAAAGTCCTGCGTTCCAGCTTCAAGGCCGAACTTGTAGTAGACATCCTTCATCGGGACAGTGTTGATATCGAGGCCTTGGTGCGTGGCTGGGTCGTCCTCTTTCCAGTTTTGGATGAACAAGAAGAAGTTTCTAGCCCTTCTCTTCTCAAACAAGCCCATTAGGGGACTCTTGACGGCCTCCATCTCCGTACTGGGGACTTTGGAGATCCTGCCGTCTCGATAGACATAACTACCCGCGATGACCTTGAACTCGAGATATCGAATGACATCGGTGTGAACGAGCATTCGCGTGAGCTCTCCAGAGGATAGGATGAACTTGGGGATCAGGTCGACGGCATAGTCCCGGTCTCGTCCTAGGTTGAGGTTGGCGGGTGGCTCGGACTGTCGGAACTTCTGGTACAGCTGTCCGAGCGTCAGCGAGAGTTAGAACAGCGATCAAGCTTGAATAGGGCTCTAGGTATGACATAGAGGAAAGCAAGTGTTTGATCTGGAGATCACATCTTCGGGCCACAGAGAAGGGTATGAACGAAAGGCACCCACCTGAGTCAAGTTCAGACTCGCGCTGTCGCCGCCGTAGTAATCGTTCCTGTCCATGTGAAGGACCTTTTGCCCATCGACAGAGAGCAGTCCGGAGAGGATACACTCTGTGAGTCCGGTGCCCTAGATTCAGCATCAGCTTTACTTCCATTCGATCATGTTCCATAGCTGCTCACCAGCACGATGACCTGGGAAGTAGGGTCAGCATTGACATCGCACGTGTAGACCGCCTCTAGATGTACTCACGTCGTATTCCTCGTCCATGGCAGATATGTATAGTGTCTAGTCCTAGTGTAAAGCTGTGTGATTGTGATGTTGTGAGGGTGAATGGACGATCTCACTACCTAACCCCTGTTGTCGCTATCCAACACGACGAGCGCGTCACTGCGCCACCGGGTGGCACGGGCCTTGGTGGAGGAAGCTGGGGGGCCTAACCTGGCTAGGCGGAAGGCTTGGCGTGCCTGCTGGGCAGCCACCAAAATAGGCGTGACGGTAGGAAGGTACGGAATCAAAAGTCAAACAGTGGCTGCAGACGCGATAGCAGACTCGCAGAGGATGGTGATGGTCAGCAAGAGCTTTCCTCATTGATCAACAACATCAACAGCCTTGGACAGACGCGCTCACCGGGAGTAGACATCGAACTGGAGGAGATACGAGAGACACAAGCACAAAACCGAAAATTCTCACACGAGCTATCAAAGCGACTGTAGAATATCCACCAGTCCAAATCACAGTTTGACAGTGATCCTACAACCACCCGTGGGAAGAACCTATCGCAATGGCAGACATCATGGACTCGACAATGGAGCCAGAGGACCTCGAGGAGGAGCAGGAGGACGTGTTTGGTGAGCTCTGTTCCGCTTCTCGATGGAAAAGCAAGCTCTGACCAGCTCGACTCAGATTCATCCTCACAAGGGTCTTCAACGCAGACGTCGACTCTGACCTGGATTGTGAGTACTTCATGATGTTTTCTCCTCCTTGTGGCCTGTAAGGCATTTCACTGACTAACCTGATGGTAGAACTGGTACACCTCGTTACCGGGTCACGACTACTTCTGCGAGGTGCACGAGGATTACATTGAGGACGAGTTCAACTTGACTGGTGAGTGCAACGTCTGGATGAGATTGCTCTGTTCGCCCCGTGGGCAGTGTGGTGCCGTTCCGAGCTATGCTATCTCTTTGTAAAGCGAGCTCTACTGACATCACGTTTCGCAGGCCTTTCGATGATGGTGCCCTTTTGGCGTGAAGCGCTGGATATGGTCTTGGATGTCGAGCCTGGTAAGTCATTACCACGAATATCTCAGGTTTCTGATTGCTGGCCGTACTCTGTAGAAGAGGACACGTCGAAGATCCCGGATGTGTCGATAGTGGAGCCATCGGCGGAATTGCTCTATGGCTTAGTACACCAACGGTTCATCCTCACCAAGGCCGGTCTCGCGACAATGGTGAGTTTGCAGCTCTCATCTACGCCAGATCCCCATCTTGCTGGTTCTCTTGTTTGCAGCATGGTATTTTGCGACGGAGTAGTCTCAGAAGGGGTACTGGTGCTGACTCAATAAATTGCAGGTCCAGAAATACGAGCAGGGACATTTCGGAGCGTGCCCAAGAGTCTTCTGCCACTCGACTCACGTGTTGCCCTGCGGACGGGCAGATACCCCAGGAGTGGACACTGTTAAGCTCTTTTGTCCTAATTGCGGGGATATCTACACACCTCCGAGCAGCAAGTTCCAGAACATCGACGGTGAGTGATGGTCTAGGCGTGGCATCCCGGCGTGTTTATACTGGGCCACGATCGTCTCGGAGGGACATCACGGGAATCTCATCCTTCGATCCCATGATGCTGACTCATTTCCCAGGCGCATTCTTCGGGACCACTTTTGCTCCCTTATTCTTCGAATCCTACCCCGAACTCCTCTCTACGCCCTTTTACGCCCCACCCGCCTCTTCCTCCACCGCCAACCCCTCGCCCGCTCTCTCCGCTACTTCATCACCCCCTCCCGTTGGCGGAGAGACAATCACCAACCCGAACCCCAACGGCGGGCAAAAGGCGTCTCTGGGCAAAACTTACATTCCTAGGATATACGGCTTCAAAGTGTCCGAGCGGTCGAGGTCGGGGCCTAGAATGAAATGGCTCCGGGAGCGGCCGGAGCGATATTCCGATTTGGACCTGGTTGACAATAAGGGCAGGTGGAAGGATGCGGAGGGTGGTGGTTCCGGCGCCGCGGGTGGGGAAGATGCGGGTGGGAAGGGGGAGCCGAAACGAGGGGCATTGTTTGATGATGAGGATGATGGGGAGGATGACGACGAGGAAGAGGAGGAAGAGGATGATGCCAAGGCGGCACCGACGGCGACGACGACGGCGGCTCCGGCACAACCGAGGGCTACGGGCCAAGCTAGAGCAGGGAGGTAGTGTCATAGGGTGGGGCGTGGTCGCATGATAGAGCGGGTGTTTGGGCATACTGTAGGTAGTTTCATGGATCATCGTGCGGCTTCCAACCTGTCAAGCTGGGATGGAAGGCAGTGCGCGTCGCTCTGGCTGCAAGCTCCTTTATCGGCCCGAAGCGATGGACCAGCAAACTTTTTACAGCAAACTCATCTTGATCTATCATGCTCATGACTTGTAATGAAGGGTGCATGAATTGAGTCAGCTTGTCAAACGAATTGATATCTTTGATGACTGTTGGACAACCTTCACGGGACCTGATGAGCATTGGCGTCGTAACATGGCCGTCAAGATCAGCCATGGAGCGTAAGTGGGAGCAATGGTCCCTTTCCGGTAGATGCGATACATGTGGTACATCCGTCCAAGGACCCGCCCAACGACTCGCCCAACTCCACCTCGTGTCTGACTGAACTGTGTGGCCTTTCCTCCACGTTAAACCCCAGCACGATCAATGCGTCCTCGCTTTAGCTCCTACCACCGAGTAAGCCACATTCACCATACTTACGGTTGGATCTACGACTCACCATCCACATACATGTTCCTCGTGGCAGAAGGCAGTTTTGCAATCATGCCATCTAGCTCCTTTGTCATTTTCACCTGACACCCCAGGCGGGATCTACACCGTCGATCAGCAACTATACCTCCGCAAGACATTCAGCTGCCTGGACCGTGCTACTCACGTGTCCTCCAGCCCGAAGGCCAGGTCTAGCATGTCGTTCTCCTCGTCATCGGGCTCGGGGAGCAGGTCGTAGTGCTCAGGTGTGATGATTACGTGGCAGGTAGAGCAGGCTACTGAGCCTTCACAAGCGCCTAAGAGGGGTAAGCGACACATTGGAAAGGTGTATGAACTAGCGGACTCACCCTCCAGATCGACGTCGTACTCGTGTGCGAGGGACAGTATGTCATCCCCCTCGTTCGCCTCGATCGTCTTTATAGGCTGGCCCTTGGAGTCGCTGAAGGTGAGCTTGATCCTAGCCGCGGAGGGACGTTAGCCCTATTCCATATTCCCGCGTCACATCTCCGAATCCTGTCCAATGCTCCGCCAGCTATACCTGAAGTGCGCATACCGGCCATCGTTTCAACATCTGCTTTACTCACCCTGTACCTGGTTCCGGACGGGTGATCTCTCCATGTCTATTACCTACATCACAGTCAGCACTCTCTCCTGAACATACTGCAGACGTGGAACTCACTGGAAGACGAGTGGAAAGGCCTTATTGACTTGATCAGACTCCTCGCGGACGGCTTCACCGAGTTCATCCTCGACGGCCCCGCTATCGTCGACATCGACCTTCCAAGGCTTGGTCTACAAACGGCTTGTAGATTCGTGAGGGCTATACGCCTCATGGTACTCGATGGCGACATGGCAGTGGCGGAGATGTGGTGGTGTTGGGTTGAGTGGGTGTTGAGGAGGTGTATTGGAGTAAATTCAATTGGCGACTCGGTGATCCGAATCAACTTCTCCAGGCGGAGAAGCGGAGATTCGGGGGGTGTCCGCGCGTGCAGCTTTGCTTGCTCACGGTTCAGTCTCTCTCGGGGTCCTCAGTGTCTCTAGGTTATGGCTTCGTGGTCATGCGCTGGCCATGCATGCCAGTCAGAGGCATACAGCTATAGTGAGTAGACAGCCGGTGGAGTCTGAGCTCCAAGTGATCCCGAACGCCTCGTTGGATGAACGCAGCTCGTATTTTGTGGAAGCCCGAGATGAACGCTGTTTTCAACCCTTCCGGATCTTCAACGTTCAACTCTTGATCGTGATCTTATCTCATGTCCCAAGCAGTATCATCGTATCAGGCCATCTCTCGACACGACGATAACCAAAGAACAATCACATTCTGAAATTGGCGATGTCCCCTGGAGCGAGGTACGACGTCGTAGTCCTCGGTGCTGGGGTGATAGGCCTCTCTATCGCCCTTGAGCTAGTTGCCCGGGGAAAGAGGGTCGCTGTCGTCGGGAAGGATTTACCCTCGGATTCAGACTCTGTTGGCTTTGCCTCCCCCTGGGCCGTGAGTGCTCTCGTTCTTACCTATCCACTCCCATTCAACGCCGCTCATCACAGAGCATGAGAGATCAAGTTGGAATTGAATTGCGCTGACACACTCGCGATTTAGGGCTGCAACTGGCATTCGTTTGAGACTTCCGCTGCGAGCCAAACTGCCCAATGGGACGCCGCAACCTACAAGAAGCTTGGCAAGGTGGCCGAGCTGTACCCCGATTTGTGCCAGCGGATCCCATTCAAAGATCTTTGGTCGAAACGGGTGCCCGTCGATGGAATCTGGTTCAGCGATCTCGTCGGGGGTGTAAGTGAGGCGTTCGCCAGCTCTTCTGACTTGTCATGGCCAAACCTTATTCTTTGAACATACTGACCCTCGCGTAGATTAGAGAAGAGTCCAGTACCAATGGACGCCTTCCTGGAGGATACGCCCACGCACACTCGTACCACTCGTATATACTGCACGCACCGCGATACACTGCCCACCTAGGTCAACAACTGCGCGACCAGGGCGTCCCCTTTGTCCGCGCCCGGCTCACCAGTCTCGACCAGGCGTACAACCTCCCCCAAACCGGTCCCGTGGACCTGGTGGTCAATGCCACTGGCCTCGGAGCTAGGTCTTTGATCGGCGTAGAGGACGACAAGGTGTATGCGGCCCGGGGACAGACTGTGCTTGTGAAAGCGGATCAGAAGGGCGGGCGGAACTGCTACATGGCCTGCGAGACGTTTATGGCCAAGGACGAGGGCGGTCAGTGCGCCGCAGGCGCTCCCGATTAGTACGGGTAACAATGCTGACGGATGGTAGGGCCCAAACCGGCATATATCATTCCAAGACCTGGACCCGAAGGGCATATAGTCCTCGGGGGGACATACCTCCAAGACAACCACTCCTCCCTGCCCGACCTGGACGAGGGGGAGCGCATTCTTAGTGATTGTTTCGAACTCGATCCCTCGTTGGCGGGAATCAAGGACGGGACGTGGCGCGATATACAGGTGATATCGCACAATGTGGGTCTTCGACCCGCTCGCGAAGGTGGAGCGAGGGTGGCTCTCGAGCGAAGGTCCTTGGGGCAAGGTGATCAGAGATCGGGTCCCAAAGTTCTCTCGGGGGATAAAGGCAGGAAAGTGGGGGTCGTCCATGCCTATGGCTTTGGATCGGGAGGGTGAGTGATCCTGGGCACCGAGAAGAGGCGGGAAACAGAGTAGTGCTGACGACGCACAGGTTCCAGGGAAGTCTGGGAGCGGCAGACTACGCGGCCGATCTGGTCGACGAGTACTTTTCCGCGACCATTGTCAGAGGCAAGCTCTAGGACGATCAGGACAGTATATCTAGGACCACCAGGACAGAATATTGTACGGGGTAGCATCTCTGCCGCAGTTGTACATTATCACTTGACGAATTCGTGCTCTCTCCGCCAATCGCTGAGCGGTGGCCACATACGTTCACCCACCCTCCCGATCCTTAGCATACCACGCTGTTATAGAATAGCCAATTGCTCCGCGTCCGTCTTTCCCGATAGCAGCTTAGCCCACTTCTCACGGTGATCTCTGATTTATGCCCTTCTCCTGTCTGCCGGATCAAGCAGAACCGAATGCAAGTATGCAAGTGTTGCGCTACCTACGCAGCGGCATCTTTACATCAACTGTACATACTATCACGATAGGCTGGCTACAGCATTCGCTACACGGAGATGACTCCGCGGGCTACCGACAGAGGTCTGATAGCCAGCTTCTTGGTTCAGCTTAATTGGCTTTAGTGATCAAAGCGTCCTTCTCATCCTCCCCTTCTGATGAGGCTCTTCCTGCGGCCTCGACGTCGGTGGCAGTAGAGATTTGAGTGACCTCCTCCTTCTTTGGAATCCAGCTATCACATCAGATGAATCAGCGCTTTTCCAAAGTCCATTGCTGCCGCTGGGGACTCACACTTCCTCGTACTGCCAAAACTCCCGGAGATTCCCTCTCACCCCCACACAGCCCAGCATGGCGATCGAGACCACCGGCACGACGAGGAACAATCCCAGGCCCTCGGAGGCGAATTGCGATCGCATGCCCGCGTTCTGGTTGATAAAGTGGATAGTCGTGCCCATGCACCCGATTAACGCGATGAGCGCGGTGATGAACGTTGGAGCGCGGAACAAGTGTCGCTTGTTGACGATCTGGACCGGCTCGCCCGGTGCGGCAGGGAGCGTGAGTGCGGATGGGAGGGATGATTTGGAGTGGTCGTATCGCAGGGCGAGGGACGCCTAAGAGTTGTCGTCAGTGAGTATGCGAGAGAGTGAAGGGGTTGACCCACCATGAAGCCGCCGACGACGTAGGGCAAGGCAGAGCCGAACATCAGCATAGCATCAGCGACCCAATCACTCGGAACGGTGTCAGTGCTGGGCTTGTCGGTGTCGCCCGACTTGGAGAAATATTTGACGAGCAGGTCGACCGTGTATCCGATCGTGCCGGCGACAATTGGCATTCCGATCTGAAGCGAGGTCAGCTCACTCCCCGATGGGCGCAGGGACGTCCAGCTGATTGCGGTGAGAGCCCATAGGCGACATAGGCTGCTCAGTGATTGAGGCCGACTCACAAAGTATCCGTTGAGCACCAACAGCGTCATCTTCGTCGAGATCCTTGGCAAGGGGATGAACACCATGGCCATGACGAAAGCCAGGGTGGCCAGTGGATATAGCGCCTTGATACCCTGACTAGCCGAGAAGAGAACGGCCGCGCTCAAGCCGCCGGACACGAATGGCCTGATTTTGTGGAATCGGGTGTTGGGCCGGGTGGCTTTGGGCAAGTAGCTCTTGTTGTCTTTCGAGTTGATGAGCTGGACGGAGGAGGAGATGAATGGCGAGCAGATGATCATCTAGGCGCAAGCGTTAGCTTGCAGTGACGCTGGAGTGTCTCTTCTGGTGGATTGTACCCTCTGGGCGCTCGAGTGCAAGAGTACAATAATGACAAGTGACTTACCTGGTCAAACATGGTAGAAATGACGAGCCACTCGATCGTCACCCAGAACGCATCCATCACGCCCTGCGAGGAGATCTTTGGCAGGATGAAAATGAGGAACATCTGGATACAGAATGGCATAAGGGCGCATCCGAGCGCTGCGGCGAGTTTCTTGTTCGCAACCCTCCTCCATCCCCGGACGGGAGGTTGAAGGGGGGCATCAGCGGTAACCTCCTTGGTGTCCGAGTTGGGTGGCGTGAGTGACTTGACTGCGATCCAAGTCTAGAGTAGTTGGGTCAGCAATCCGTCCTGAGATGACCAATACAATGGCGTATGGCTAGCACAGAAGGTCCAAAGCGAGGTGTTGGAGAAAGAGAAGAGGATAAGGATGACTCGTACTCACATTCAACGAGACGTGGGAAGCGACCACCATTCCGCCCAGACCGAGCACGGTGGAGGCCAACCGAACCCCATCCATCCTCTCCAGGTCGTCGAACATGGCGCGGTTGTTGATATATTATGTGTAGTGAGTGTGTGGAATACTCTGCTCGAAAGTGAGAGTGAGTATAGGAAGAGTAAGAGAGAGGTTGAGGATGGCTGAGAGAGGCAGCTCGAAAGCGGTGGAGCGGCCAAGAATAGCTTTCCCACCCTAGCTCAGGGTCAAAGCGTTCGCCACCCTGCATGTGGCACGCAAGTGGCAGTGTGGCACTGATAAGGAGCATGCTTAATACCATCAAGGATAACTCGCTCTGATTCACAGATCCACGACATGTCCAAGACACAATGTCTGCATCCTCAGGTCCGGCTCAGGCCCATGTCCCAGAACTCCTTCTCGAGCCTGACTACATTATGCCATATCCCAACTAGTCGCTCGAGTTTGGCGGGGCTAGGTGGATCGAGTGCGATCCTGCTTTCTAAGTTGTCTGCGGGCGGGTCAGCGTCGGCTACACGGTTCTGGCTTTGTGTCCACTCGGGCAGTGAAGTGTAAGGGCAGGAGAAGAGGAGATGGGACCCACCGATACCCCGATCGACGGCGTCCAAGAACTCCTTCCCGGCATAATCCTCCATCCACTTCTTGTACCGATTTCCCACCATCTTCGCCTCTCCCTCCCGCACCCTCTTCTGCAACCACAACCCGACCTCGCCATACCCGACCAAACAGGACGCCACGGCGAGGTACAGGTCCAACACGTCCCCCTGGGCGCCAATGTCCAGGATGTATCGCGCGTAAGCGGAGCACGCGGGGGACTCGGGCGTGGACATCAGTTGTGGGAGGGAGATGCCAAATTCGGCGCAGTACTACTCTCGAGCATCAGCTGTGTCCTTCCAAAGAGGTCGTTCAGGCCAGCTGATGGGATTGGAGTGAGAGACTCACATCGACGTGCATCTGAGACTCTCGAGCGATGTGTGCGGCGATGCCGGTGAACGCGGAGATGTCCTCGAAAGAGCTGGACTTGTAAGCCCCCAAAGCGTGAGCTCGGGCGTCTAACCATGTCAGTGGGGTACAGTGAAAGGTTGAACGCACAATGCCTTAGGTAGTGATAATCCTGCTTGATGTAGTGCTCAAAGCACTCCACCGGCAGGGTCCCATCGCCCAACTGCACCACGAACGGGTGTTTGACGTATGATTGCCAGAGGGGAAGATCGCTTTGGATAAGGTATGACATGAAAGGGTGTGGGTTGTGTTTCGTCGGTCTAACCAGCAGCCATCAGTCTAGCCTGACAGATGGGGGGACTATGACTCACGGGGGGAGAGCCCGCGGGGCGGTGAGGTGAGAATGGTTCAGTGGTCCGTGGCCTTGGCCAAATTCGAAGGCGGATGATATTGCCGATCTGGTGTATTCGATCGCTGTCCGGCATATGCTCACGGCGTCGTATGCTAGCAGCGTGGTCAGAGGGAGTAATTCCAATGATTGGATCGTCGACTCACGTTGATCGCCGTTGGCCATCTTGTGCTTTGCCAAAGTGCTGGCTATCGCCGCACTTAGGGTACACCCCGTCCCATGGGTATTCCTGCTTTCGAGCATTCTCCCCACAAAGAGCGTCATCTTTCCCGTTGACTTTTGCAGCAGTATATCCACCACGAACTCTGTTTCCTGTCGTAATCCCTTTCCATCTCTATACCGGCTCAAGAATTCGATCGTCTCTTGCTCATCATCCCCTTGCTCCCAAATCACGGGGTACTTCCCCGCCAAAGCCATCACTTCGGCTTTGCTGACCCGCAGATGTCCGCCCTTGAGGAGGACGACCTCGCAGGGCAGGTCGTTCAGCTTCTTGGCCATGTCAAGTAAGGACTCAAGGCCTCCTGATATTGACTCCTGCTTGTGGCCAAGAAGGCACATCGCCTCTGGGATATTTGGCGTTATCCAATCCACCAAGGGCAATAGCTCGTCCTTGATCGCTTGTATCGCATCGTCGGCGAGCAGGGTATGGCCAGAAGTCGAGATCATCACCGGGTCAAGGACCATCACCGGGCGGTTCTTCTGGACGGGGAGGTAGTTTGCAATGGCGGACACGGTGGATGAGCTGGTGAGCATACCGAATTTCAGAGCGACTGGGGGTGAGTCGTCGAATACGGATTGCAGCTGAATGAGAAGTACATCAGCTGCAAGCTCCGAAGAGATAATAGCTGGATGAATGAGGAAGGGGTGTTCACCTGCTTCACGACGAAATCACTCGGTACTTCATGAACGGCATGTACGCCCAGAGTATTCTGAGCCGTGAGACCAGTTATCACCGATGAACCATAGCATCCGAATGCCGCAATGGTCTTCAGGTCGGCCTACAAGTACATCAGCACGGTTTCATCAAAGTCCACCATGAGTTGAGTGGTTTACGTACCTGGACACCGGCCCCTCCGCCAGAGTCGCTGCCTGCCATCAGCTCTGATGTGCGTGGCGGACTCACCTGCTATCGTCAGGACATGCGGCTGCGGGGTTACTTCCAGCGAGACGGACATGCTGGCCTGAGATGATCCCCTTCTATGATCCCGACGGCTGGAGATCAGTGAGGGTGATACAGCTGGTCTTTGTAGCAGCGATCAATACCCCATTGCATATGGACGGCTCTGAAGATCTCGAGAGTCGAGCGGACCTCCGCCGGTCAGTCAAAGTGGAGGGAACGGAATCAAAATTTCATGCACCCAGCGAGATCTTAGCGGACCGGTCAGCCGTCCAAGAGGGTCTTGATGGTCACATCGCAATGGAGAATGATTGTTGAGCACTTCATAGCATGCTCTTGCCGGAGCGTACTGACCGAGAACGATGCAAAGACTACTTCTCGTCGACCAGTTGGAAAGACGGGATATCAATGTATGAACAGTACTTTAGCCTGACGTGTCTATCGGGCCGGGTGACCCGGCGGCCGAAGCGGGATCAAAACTAACACCCCAATTCCCAAAAGTTGGATCATGGTCGAGTGTCGACTCGAAGATTAGATTAGCCCAGAGCAATACCATCTACACTACACCTCCGCTCTACATCAGGAGAGCAACACCACCATGACAGGTCAACAGAATGGCAATAGCCAGGAGAAGGAGCTGGCCGATAAGCTGCAGAGATGGTCGGAAAAGTTGGCTTCGTTGCCGAGTCTGGCTCTGCCGACAGATTACCCAAGGCCCTGTGAGTGGGATGCGAGGTGCTCTGTGTTCTGCAGGACAGTGTATGGTATCGAAGGAGCTCGGATGCGGACTTCCAGGATGTAGCTACGCAGAAGCAAGTCGGACTTCGTCGCTGACATCCCGCAGCACCCAACAAGCTGGTCGAAGCAACCCAAACGCTCTCACTGCCGCCAACCCTCACGACATCGCTCCTGCGGCTCACGCTCGAGTTCTCGTCAATCTTCCCGGCATCACCCCTGCCCACGCCGTATCACCTGCTTCTCACATCGTTCGCGATCCTGCTGTTCAGGTACACCCCCGACCCATCCCTCGTCATCTGTACCTCTGGCACGACCACTTCTCAGCCATTGCTGCTCAAGCTGGATCTAGCGCCTGAAATGACATTCTTCGATGTCTTGAGACAGATCATCGAGCAGGAGCAACAAGCGGCCGAGGACGCTGTCCCACTATCCACCCTAGTGGACCACCTCAAGCCCGAGGGACCATTGTTCAGAGTCCGATTCTTCGACTCTACCCAGATCGAGACCGATTCTTCCACGTCTCTCACCACGGATATGACTCTGTTCCTACTTGCCTCTCCGTCCGACACCCCAGCGACGAGAACATCCATTCCACCACTATACCTCCGCCTAGCGTACAACTCGTTGTTATTCACCCAAAGCCGAATATCCGCCCTGTTGGAGTCGCTACTCCACCTCCTGACCTCAGCGGCCAGAGCGGAGCCCTCGCATCCACTGGGTAGTCTACCACTGAGGACGTCAACCCAGACGACGACTCTGCCTGATCCCACGGCGGACCTCGATTGGTGCGGGTACAAGGGTGCCATTCCGGACATTTTCTCCGCCAACGCAAAGGCCAACCCCGATAGCATATGCGTAGTCCAGAGTGAACTCGCCGAAGGACAGGGTATCATGGATGGACCGAGCAGGGGCACAAAGACGTACACGTACAGGCAGATTGACGAGGCTAGCAATGTCGTCGCGCACGCCCTCGTCAAGAGCGGCTTGGAGCAGGGAGAGGTCGTGATGGTGTACGCAGCGAGAAGCGTGGAGATGGTCGTTTGTGTGATGGGTATTCTCAAAGCGGGAGGTGTCTTCTCCGTCGTGGGTGAGTGAATCTCGTCATGGATGGCAAATAGTGAAACTGACTTATGGTAGACCCCGCATACCCTCCCAACCGACAGACAATCTATCTCTCCGTGTCCAACCCACGAGCACTGCTCATCATCTCGTCCGCCGGAACGCTCGCATCCACCGTCTCGGAATACATCAAGGACAATCTCTTCCTCCGACTACTAGTCCCAGCGATCTCTCTCACCGAAACCGGCGTCAGAGGATCTTCACCCTCAGGCGCGGATATCCTCGACCCATACCAGTCCCTCTCGGCAACTCCCGTCGGCGTCATCCTCGGACCCGACTCGCCCGCCACGTTGAGTTTTACCTCTGGATCGACTGGTATCCCCAAGGGAGTCAAGGGCAGGCATTACTCCTTGACGCACTTCTTTCCCTGGATGAGGGAGAGGTTTGGCTTGAGCGAGAAGAGCAGGTATACGATGTTGAGCGGTATCGCCCATGACCCAATTCAGCGTGATAGTGAGTGATTCGGGCGCAGATTTTGAATATGACTAACGATCACAGTGTTCACGCCACTCTTCCTCGGTGCTCAGCTGCACGTGCCAACGGCAGATGATATTGGTACCCCGGGTAGACTCGCCGAGTGGATGGCTGATCGAGAAGTCACAGTGACGCATCTTACCCCAGGTATGTCTGTCGATGCTGCCGAGCTCAGAGGAATGGATGCTGATATCGTCTAGCCATGGGTCAATTACTCTCGGCTCAGGCCACTCGACAGATCCCCTCGCTCAAAAACGCCTTCTTCGTTGGCGACGTCTTGACCAAGCGAGACTGTACCCGACTCCAACAACTCGCCAAAAACGTCTGCATTATCAACATGTACGGCACGACAGAGACACAACGTGCCGTGTCGTACTTTGCCATTCCGTCCGTCCACGAAGACTCGACCTTTCTCTCGACGCAAAAGGACCTCATCCCCGCTGGCCAGGGCATGATCGACGTCCAGCTCCTCGTCGTCAACCGGACCGATCGTCTTGTGCCCTGTGCCGTGGGTGAAATGGGCGAGATCTACGTCCGATCCGGTGGTCTCGCCGAGGGATACCTTGATCCAAGCGCCACAGCCGAGAAATTCGTCCCGAATTGGTTCGGAGAGGGAATCTCCCGAGAAGACACACTTGTGCAGACTCAGCCCGACGCCGCGAAACACTGGTTCGGTATTAGAGATCGAATGTACCGAAGTGGTGATCTAGGCCGATATCTCCCCGATGGCCGGGTGGAGTGTACAGGTCGAGCCGATGACCAGATCAAGATCCGAGGTTTCCGAATCGAGCTCGGCGAGATCGACACTCACCTCTCAAGACACCCCTTGGTCAGGGAGAACGTCACGTTGGTCAGGAGAGACAAGGACGAGGAAAAGGTGCTCGTGTCGTACTTTGTCCCGATAGACGGAGACGAGTTGGAGGGATTGATGAGCGCGAGCGAGGTGGACGAGGATGCGGATTCGGGATCCGCGGATCTCGGAAAGGAAATGGTCAAGGGGGTCAAGAAGTACAGAAAGCTCATCCGGGATATCAGAGAGTATCTCAAGAAGAAACTCCCGTCGTATGCCGTTCCAGCGGTGTACTTTCCCTTGAGGAAGCTCCCCCTGAACCCGAATGGAAAGATCGACAAGCCAGCTTTGCCATTCCCCGACACTGCGCTCGCTGCGCCTTCTGGACCGTCGACCTCGCAGTCGACTCTCTCGCCAACTCAACAGACAATCCACGACATTTGGCGAAAGCTCCTCCCCTCCCCTCCCCCGTCGATCGGGATCGACGAAAACTTCTTCGACATGGGCGGTCACTCGATCCTCGCCACGAGACTCATCTTTGAGATCCGAAAGGCATTTGTGGTCAATGCTCCGCTGGGCCTGGTGTTTGACAAGCCGACCATTGAGGGACAGGCGAATGAGATTGAGCAGCTCAGGGATGCCGACCTCGGAGTCGGCGCTGCTCCAGCCGAGGGCAAGGCGGTATCAGCGGAAACACCCTATGCGGACGACGTGGCCATCTTGGCCAAAGAGCTGCCCGAGTTCAAGCCCCTGCCCAAGGACTTTGGCACGACGCCATCGACAGTCTTCCTCACCGGAGCAACGGGATACCTCGGCGCCTTCCTCCTCCGAGCGATCCTCGCCAGACCCAACGTCAAGAAGATCATCACGCTGGTCAGGGCCAAAGACGTCGAGACGGGTGTGCAGAGGTTGAGAGAGAGCGGCGAGGGAAGAGGTGTTTGGGATGAGAAGTGGATCGAGACGGGCAAGATCGAGGTCGTTATTGGAGACTTGGCCCAATCGCATTTCGGACTGGCCAACTCTGACTGGAGCCGGATCGCCGATGAATGCGACACGATTCTCCACAACGGCGCCATGGTCCACTGGGTCTATCCATATGCCAAGCTGCGATCCGCCAACGTCCTCTCCACGCTCGACTGCATCAAGCTCGCGGCCGAGGGTAAACCAAAGGCAATGTCCTTCATCTCCAGCACCGGCGTGCTCGACTGCGAGGAGTTTGTCAGCAAGTCGGAGGAGATCCTGAGCACCGGTGGATCCGGCCTGAGCGAGCAGGACGACCTGGAAGACGGACGGTACAACCTCCAGGGGGGCTATGGACAGAGTAAATGGGTCAGCGAGAAGTTGCTCATGGAAGCCTCCAAGCGGGGTCTGAGCGGATGGATAGTTCGACCGGGATACATCATGGGCGACTCTACCACCGCCGTCACCAACACCGACGACTTTATCTGGAGAATGGTTAAGGGATGCCTACAACTCGGTCTGATCCCCGATATCAATAATACCGTCAACCTGACGCCAGTGGACCACGTCGCGCTGTTGGGAGCTCTGTCGGCCACTTCGCCTATTGACCCCGCGAGCAAGTTCAAGGTCGCCCACGTCACTGGACACCCGGCGATCCGCTTCAACGAGCTCCTCGGCTCGTTGGACACTTATGGCTACACGGTCAAGAGGGTCGAGTATGTGCTTTGGAGGACTAAACTCGAGCAGCACGTGATTGAGACCCAGGACAATGCGCTGTATCCCCTCCTCCACTTTGTGCTGGATGACCTGCCGACGTCGACAAAGTCGGCGGAATTGGACGATACCAATGCCCAAGCACTGGCAGCGGCGGCGAACGAGCCAAGGACATCAGGGGTGGATGTCGACTTGGTCGGGTTGTACCTCGCCTGGCTGATCAGAGCGGGGTTCTTGGACGCTCCGGAGGGACAGGGCAAGAGGGCATTGCCAAAGTTGGAGGGTGGGGTGATCAGCGCGATAGGCAGGACCACCGCGGGTGTGGTCTAGTGCCAAATCTAGAAGGATTAGTGGTGCATTTGTAGAAGACACGAGTCGATCTCGCATGTATAGTAGATAGGATCAGACTGCAGTGGGCACAATGCCGCCGAGGATCCCGGTGATGGGTGATCAGCATGACCGCCTCCACCTAGTTTCATGCCCATGACTCGCAGTCAACACACAGCCGTATCGCCCAAGGACCTCCTTGCGTGAGTTGCGTTTGAGATGCCGTTCCATGTAGATCCTTTGTCATGAGTTCTTGTGACAGGTATCACTCGACAGAGGACGTCTCATCTCGCTCCTTTGTCACCAGACTTGGGTGATCGATGGTGCGACTTCATCTCAATATCGGATCGCTGCATGACCTGGTACGTACTCACACGTCCCTGCTCTCACGAATAGGACTACGACTTCCGGCTCGTACTCATCCCATACAGGTAGCTAGGACAGGACAGCCTCCACGCCTCCTCGCTTCCTCGAGACGACCCGGATTCGAATCCGAATTGACCTCTGGACCAAGGCTCTATTGTTCTCGACAAATCTCATCGCTGTTGAACTGGATTAGCTGGATCACGTACATCCAAAGCATAACCAGTCATCAACGCCCCACGTGAGCCTAGGTTAGACAGGCCTAGACAAGTCTAGTCGCACCGAGGTGTCCTGTGTCGCTACTGTTGTCCGTAGCGAGCGTCCTCGTGAGTCATCCGTCATTTCTCTCTCAAGCTCTCGGGGTTGTTTCCGACTTTTGTTAGCTTCGCACAGACGAGATTATCCATACACCCGGTCCTGAGGACAATAAGGGCTGTCCTGGACGTACGTCGTCGATCGTAGAGCAAGTCGAGCAGTGCCTGCTCGATATAATCGGAGAACAATAGAGCGAGGTGACTTGGTGGGTAAAGTGATTTACGTAATTCGGTGATTTACCCGGCGGATGACCCGAAAGACAATAAGAGACAGCGAGAGTATGGTCATGGACGACGACAGTAGACCAGCTGGAGGCGTAGAGGAGATTTGCAGAACAGGAGCAGGGCAGACGGGAGAGGGGGAGGGAGAAGGGGGAGGAGTATGGTCGGATCCGAATCCCTTGGGAATAGGTCATCAACAGACAATCGGAATTGCCAAAGTGATTGGGCATGGGCAGATTCACATCGCGGATGTCTCGAGGGAGGGTGCGACGAGGCGAGGCGATAAAGGCTGGGGGATGGACGGACCTACGATAAGAAGCAACACAGCAAGCAGTGATAGACGCACGGAGATTAGCTTAAAGGAAGGACAGGCTCTCAACAGAACTGATAGACGAGCTGGACAATTCAGAGGAAAGGCATTGATCGGCGATAACGAGGATATCGGCCACAATCTCGACTCTGCTCAAGACGCCAGACGCAAGGTCGAAGCTCCTCAACACACCTGCGCACCCCAGCACACTCTCCCCAAGAGGTTGCCCCGCCCTCTCCACGCGGACTCTGCGGTAGCTATCGCTCGAGTACAAGAACAACAAGTGCCGGAGAACGAAGAGTTCTTTGTTCGTTCCGGTATTTTTGTCCCCTCAGTCCCAACACTGGTTGTCACTCTCAACTCATTGTTCCCAGAGGAGGACAGAGTGTCCGATCCCGCCTTCCTACCTCACTCGGTTGTCAGTAGCAACAGGCCGAAATCGGTGCCGGTGCCGATATCCACCTCGAGCCCACTTGCCACCTCGCTGGCTTCGGCGGCGAGTCGATCCTCTACTGGGACTGCGTCCATACGCACCAGAGTGTATTCACCTTATCAAATCCCACTATCATCCTCGCGATCGACCATGGATTCTATGCGGATTCCCAGCCAACGCTCCATCTCCGCCTTCCCGCCTACCGACTCGCCCCCCGAGAATGACTATGAGCCGACGACTCCCCCTCGACACGCGAATCCGAGCTCGGCAAAGACCGAGAGGCAGATCTATCACAGCCCTGGTGTAGGCCGTATTGCCTCTCCGGCGGGTAGCATGTCCACTGGGTCGAGACGTCGTCCATCGCCCGCCTGGCCGACGTCCGCGAGGAGAGTCAGCGACGACGCCGCTGCCGAAGCCAATGCCGCCGCGGAGGCGGCCAGAGCTGGAGTCAGCCATCGAGAGATATTGGCCAGGAGTCCCGGATTGGCTCAGTACCGCGAAGGAGGGCAGGGGGGCGGGATCGTATCGCCAACCCCGATCCCACCCATTTCTGGGTTTACATCCACCCAGAGCCGACCAGTGCCCCTCTCCGCTGGTCGAGCCATACCCCACGGATATGTCGTGATGAGGAATGCCTCGGGGGAGAGGTACAACCACCCAGTGTATCAATTTCCCCCACAAGTCGGCCAGAATGGTCTACTGGCTCAACCGATGCCCAGCTCTGGTCCTCAGCGATCCCCGGGACTACTAGGCCCCAGGGGACCGCTTACACCGGTCTACTCTCCCATATCGCCCAATCGACCGCCCAGGGGGCATCCATATTATACCCTCGTCTCGCCAATGCCCGCGGGTTCGTACCCCTATCGACCGACACCAGTCCAGCACGGCAGCCAAGTGCCTGTGATGGTACCTATTGCGAGATACGGCTTGTCCCCCGGATATCCAATCTCCCCACCATACCTCCCCCAGAATCGATCTTTGCAACCTCACCCCGTGCAACACACTCACCCGTCCCACCCGGCCCAGCCTGGCTCGGCTCGCGCTGCAGGGTTCTCTGCTTCTGCGCCAGTGCAGAATGGGCAACTACCGCCTCTGTCCCCGACGGTCAAGAATGAGATCTTCATAACGCCGAGGGGGACTGTCAAGTACACTCCGGTCAGCCAGGCTTGGGCTATTTCCGGTCTGAACAAGCGTGCCCGGTGGGACTGGTACAAGCCGGAGACTACGGATTGCTGGGTCGGTGAGTGAGCGAGCGAGCGAGCAACGCGAGCAACGCGAGCAGAGCGAGCAGAGCGAGCAGAGCGAGCTACATTTATGATGCTAGCTCTGCTAGCAGGGCAAGAGAACATGAGCTGACCCCACTTAGTCTGCCCCATCTGGAGCGTGCTCAACAAACGCCAAGAAGCCAGAGCAAAGGCCAAAGCCGAGCAAGCAGCAATGGAGGCCGCCGGATCCGTCACCTCCGAGCCAAACCCCGCCGACGGCAAGACATCCGAGATGCACATCGACCACGGAGCAGACTCTGGCGTCTCGGACAAGAAGGCGGGCGGGTTCAAGGAAGGAGACGACATCATGTCCGCACAGAGGCAGGTCAATGGGAAGGAATCGCAGAGGGACCAGATCCCAGTAAGTCCCTCCCTCCCCAGGAATCTGGCCTGTGCTGATTGGAATAGGTCATTATGATCCCCCTGCACCGGGAATACCTCCTCACTCAGGTCAAAGTCTTTCGATACCTCCTCAACGAGCACGAAAAGACGAAAGACATCGACGACGACCAGGCTTCCACTACTTCACGACCACCTACAGATGGAAGCGCTGAGAGGGTGACGAGGCGACGATTGATCGAATTTGAGGGTGATCCCGATCCAACGCAGGATCTGCCCCCGGGGCTCATGAGGGAGTCCAAGTGCCTGCCAGTACCCAAGGGTGATAAACCGGTGTTGTACTGCCCCATCCCGGATCCAGGGGCATTCGGCATCATCGTCCGGTATCTCTACTGGTGAGTCCCGCAGTGTGATGAACGAGAGTGCTGACTTGGCTAAGGGGGGACCTGCGCGAAGTCGAGGATGCCCTGTCGAGGGGGATCGTCTCGTGGCAGGGATTGGTGTACAATATCGATTTCCTAGATCTGGACGACGGGATCAAGCGCTGCGTGGGGAATTGGTGGAGGAAGTGGATCAAGACCGAGACTCAATCCACAACCGGGCGAAACCTCGCCGAGGACTCCAGCGACGACGAGGAGGAGGAGACCCAGAGGGCCAAGAGCGTGAAGAGCAGTCCGAGAGGATCCCGGGGACGAACGAGCAAGAGTCTGGTGGAGCCGGAGAGCGGAGTGGAGAGCGATGGCTTCGAGGGGGATAACGAGGGTGAAGGGGACGAAGGGGTGCCGAGAAAGCCAAAGGGACCGAGTCCGGCGAAACGTGATGCGATGGAGGTGGACGAGGGGGTGGAGGAGGTGACTCCGCGCCGAGGTAGAGGCAAGAGGGTTCCGGGTTTAGCGACGCCCAGTGGGTCAGGGGTGGGGAGTAAGGCGGAGGATAAGGCCAAACGATGGGTCAGGGGCGATGGAGAGGTGGACGAGGGTGTCGTCGGGAGGTTGAGGAACCTGTAGGCCGAGGCCGGAGGCCGAAGCATGTGAGATGATGAGGGAGGTATCTGGCGTTCCGACCATCCTATCCGATTGTCAGCTTACTGGAGAATTAATGTCTTGTCAGAGTCGGTGAGAGGGCCTGTTCTTGATCTTGTGATTCTGTATCTCTGTCTCGGGTGTTCATATCTCGCATAGCTATACCACTAATACTGTCTTGGTTCACGTTGTATCCACTTGTCAGATCAGATGTCAGATGTACACGATGCACCGGTATTCAAGTTGATAGTCCAAGTCGTGATGAGCGAGATATCCCGCCTCAGAACTCCTCTAACGGGATGATATCAACCAGGGGTTCAATCTTCAGCCATTGAGCACAGCATCGCCTACCTCTCACAGGCTTCTGATCGTCGATGTGATGAGCGGCCATCGCGATCTCGAAGGCAGGGCAGGGGGTTTCGATCGAACATCCATCGCTCCATCCTCCTCAGTCTGGAATTCCGATCGGCAGGGTCATCGCTCAAAGGCTCACCACTAGGCCTGTACATGATCCAGACTGAAACTTCCGTGAGATCCGTGAGATACTGCCCGTCCCAGCCTCACTTGGGTTTGCAGCTCGGGTCTCCTGCTTGGTATCAACACGAACCTTTGTCCTAAACCCAAAGGACACCAGTCTTGGCTTTCGTCGCCAAACGCCGCCGTGGGCGTCGCAAGGGGTCCAATCTCCTAGGGAGGGATTGGTGATTGGACCGCCGGGCATCTCATCCGGATGTAGAACACGGGGATGGGATGGGATGGGATTGCGGATAGTTGCGCGGGGGATGAGACTGGACGATGGTGATCAAGGAGTTTCACTGGATTGGCTGCCGTTTATGCTGAAACCAGCGTCGAGAGAATTATCTGGACATCTGGTCACCTCGTCCACTCTCTTGGTGATAAGCTGTGCTTTCACCAGTCCATCCATTTGCTTCAACCGGGTTCCTTGTCGTCCTTGCCCGTTCTACTGAGGACTAGTCGGCCAGCCGCTGCGATCTTTACATATCAGCACAATGCTCACCTCCACGGCTAACACCCTGCTCGCGCTCGCGCTGGTCGCGGGCGGTTCTGTGAACGCCCTGCCCCAGCGATGGGGCCACGCCAACGGCGTCGTGACCACCACCACAGTCGCAGTCCCGGCACCGTCACCCGTCGTGTCCATTCCAGCGCCGGTATCCGTCCCGCCCGCTTATGGAGGAGGGGAATCGCACAAAGTCGAGGTGAGCCACCCCCCCACCAATTTCTCACCCACCCTCTTACATGTCCATTACTCTCCTCCCTCCGCCCTCGTACCGCAGAGTCCGCGATTGAGCAGTTGCTGACTTCGTCAGCTGATCAACCGATGCGGAGGCAACTCCCGCGCAGTGTTCCTCTACCGCGACGACCCGAAGCCTCAAACAGGGCTCACCCTCCCTGGACCGCTGTACGGCGGCGTGGCGTGGGTCGAGAATCACCCGACGGCAGTGTGCGGCAGTAGTGGGGTCGGGTGTGGGACGGTGGAGTTTTCGTTGATCAACCCGGGGACGGATGGGGGGAATACGGATAGTAGTGTGAATTACTCGCTGCAGGACCAGGGGGATCACAAGTAGTGAGTCGAGCGAGCGTCAGCGAGCGTAGCGAGCCTGCGAGTGCGAGCGAGTGCGAGTGAGGGGGTCTGTGTGGAAAACCCCCTACTCCATCTCATCCCCAATTCTCCGTCGCATCTCCGCTCCCCAATGGTCACTCGTCGCCCAACCAGCCAGGCATCAGTGACGAGAGTCCTCGCTGACGCTCGGCAGCACGTACCCCATGCACTTCACCTACACCGGCACCTCCTCCGTCGCCGCGCCTGGACCCTGCGTTGGACCAGGCGTCGCCTGTCCCGGAGCATTCACGGGGCCGAATACTGCAAGTGGGACGCCGGTCAATATCCTCGTTGCGAACGCAGGGGTGAGTCCGAGCGAGCGGGTCTCGCGTCAGCGAGACGAGCGAGCGATCAGCTCTCTATCTCAGGCCTCGCGCAAGCGAGCTCGAGGGCATAGAGTGGGAAGGAGTGCTGACTTGCGATAGATCCGAATCACGTTCTGCTAGCCAGAAGAGACACTTCGGAGACGAGCTGGACCTGCGTATTTGTTGCGGTGTGGGCTGCTGGGCTGTGTCTGCTCCATTGTATATGTGAATCCGAAGAATCAGATGAATGAAGATTATGAAGTCGATCGACGAGATGAAACCAAGAAGCAGAAGTCAGAACCAAACAAACAAATTTCAAATCGCTTCATCGATCTCCGATCACAACTCGGTCTCATCGCAGTCTCTCTAGCGGACCCAGTGGCTGCCTGCAATTCAACGTACAGTCAGGCCT
The DNA here is from genome assembly GCA_001600095.1 of Bullera alba. Classification (NCBI taxonomy): domain Eukaryota; kingdom Fungi; phylum Basidiomycota; class Tremellomycetes; order Tremellales; family Bulleraceae; genus Bullera; species Bullera alba. Next base: position 142,200 of record BCIX01000005.1, read on the forward strand.
ATTGGTCCGGAGTCCTGATAAGCGCTACCTTCTTCTTGTCGAGAATGGCCTGAGCTAGAACATCAGAGACTTCTCGATATGACCGCAGGAGTCGACCTCTCCACCATCCCCGTCCGTTCGATCCCTACATACGACGAGCTCTCATACGATGACTACCTGGTGTGTCCGCGGCAGACACTCATCCTTCGACGTCACACGCTTTGTCTATCGACGGCTGATGGGCTATTAGAACAATCATGTCTTGCCAAATCGACCATTCATCCTCTCTGCCAAAACGACATCTTCATGGGCATCAACCCAATGGCGCCTCCCCCCTATCGACAATACTACGACTGGAACCACTCCCACCTGCCCTAAATATACTCCGACCTGCTCCAAACCCTATCTTGCGGCGCTGCGGGGGTACGCCCACCATATTGTTCCTGTGGCAGACACCACCACCCGCCAGTACTCCGAGTTTGCACGTACAGACCGGTCTTTAGGGGACGTATTGGATCTGTGGGAGGGGGGAAGTGGGGAAGGGCTTTATGTCAAGGATTGGCATCTCATGGCGGGTATAGAGCGTGAGGGAGGCGGGGTTGGGGAGGTATATGACGTGCCGGAGTGTTTCAGGGGTGAGCAGAGTCACCGTCTTGGTAATATAGCTGATTGCGCTAGATGACTGGTTGAGTCCGCCTTATACACCTTCTCCGCCTGGTACACCCAGAACCAAGTCTACCCCCCGAGCATACTCCGACTCCTCGGCAGGAAAGGAAAGTAGCGACAGAAGACCCCCGCTGGACGCCACGTCCGCGGAGGACTTTCGATTCTGCTACCTCGGCCCCAGGGGCACATTCACCCCGTTGCACAGGGACGTCTACTGCAGCTATAGCTGGTCGGCGAATGTCCTCGGGAGGAAGATATGGTGGTTGTTCCCCCCAACCCAACTCCACGGGCTAGTGGAAGATGACGAGGTGGCCGTGTTCGACGTCCGGACTCTGCCCGACGAAGGCGGCGGGATCAAGGCCCTCCAAGAGGTGAGCCACTACGCCACATTGGATGTAGGCTGATGGTGTAGGAGGGAGAGGTGATTTGGGTGCCTAGTGGGTGGTATCACCAAGTCCTCAACATCGACTTTGTGAGTATCCGAGTGATCCCCGCGCTCAGCTGGGCTACAACGCCGGACGAGCTGACGCTCTCACAGTGCATCTCCTTCAACCACAACTTCATATCGTCCCCCACACTGCCGTTGGTTTTCGAATCGTTGGTCAAAGGGCAGAAGCGGGTCGAGGGGAGTATATCCGACGTCAAACTTATGATCCAGGAGCGCCTAGGCACCGGCCCGGGGTCCACATGGGAGAAGGAGTGGAGTGAGGAGGTACAGGGCCTTCTTGCCCGTGACGCCGGATGGGGGTGGAGCGGGTTCTGGGACATGGTGGAGCGTAATGTAATAGTGAGTGGCCTTGAAGTTGACGTCGAAGTTGTCTGATCATGGTAGAGACCGCCGGCGAAGGCGGAGTTGTCACCGGGGCTGGAGGTGAGGGATGAGTTTGTCCGCGAGGTGATTGGGCGGTATAGAGAATTGAGGGAGTGGCACCTTTTGGATCAGGTGCGCGAGACGGTGTTACGGATCGAGGGGATAATTGGGCCTGGATGAGCAGCCTCACTTCATCATCACTGCTCGGAACCAGCATTGTGACACGAGGCAGTACTTCGACCCTCAGCCCTCCGTTGGGTTTCCACACCCATCGATGGCTAGGAGAATCTCAGGGCCGACCGCAGCCGGTCGGTGATAGGGCTTGAGCACCCCTCTCATGGCAGCGACAAGGACCACTGGCGTCCGCTGGCCATTGGCTTGATACCCGACCGAACCACGCGGTCCACACCACGGAGCCAGCGATCTACGTCGGGATCGCACGTCGGGCCGCAGGGCACCAGTCATGGTGTCCAGCTCAGCAATATAATGCATGTACTTCCAGACCAATTCCAACACATACAAGTCGCCTTCTTGTTCTTTTCCTTCTGATATGTTCCTGGTTCTGATTTCTCTGCCAAGATCCGCATCTTCTTCGCTTTGTAACAAACCCCCTTCGAATGCTTACTCTTCAGCACTATCCAACCCGATCCTTCCCCCTCCTCCATCCCCATCCCCATGTCCTGCTTGTGCAGTCTCATCCCTGATTGCCGATCTACGCTCCGGACACTACTCCTCCGCAACCTTTGCCTTCTTCGCCTCGCCCTCCACTGCCTCCTCGCCATTGTCCTTCTCTTCGGCTTTTCGCTTCGAACCAGGGTTTTCCCCCCCCTCCCCCTCACCGTCCTCATCACCCTCTTCCACATCTCCATCGTCCTCGTCGTCGACCTGCTCGTTCTGCCCGCATATCAGCTACTGTCCCTCCTACTTTGGCGCTACGGACGGCATGGGGCGTACCTCGTAAAAGTCCTTCAGGACTTGCTGGTTCGATTTTCCCCCTGCCACCTCATCCCCATCCTCATCGTCGTCCTCATCCTCATCCTCGTCGTCATCGCCGTACTCCTCCTCGTCCTCGTCGTCAAACTCTTCATCGTCTAGGGAACCATTACCCTCGTCCTCAATGTCGTACTCGTCGTTGTCGCCCTATATCCATGAGCACACTCTTCCCTGCGAGTCATCAGTATGGACATAGGACCCACCTCTTCGAGCTCCTCGCCTACTACCTCGTCTTCAGCTGTCCGTCGGTCAGCTCAACCCGGTTTACAGACGGGAGATGGGATACGCACGTTTCTCTTTGGTCGCGGACATGGCACTGTTGTTCTATCCGGCGTCAGTGTCTGTCAGTTTCTGAGCACCCTCACCTACTTATACTTCCAGATATATGCTTTCTAGACAAGCTAGCGATGTAGATGGGCGAGATGCTCCACTGAGAGTACCCAAAGTATACCCCCCCTGGCACCTGCTGTATGCGGACCGAGACAGCCGGATACGGCGAGCGGAATCAAATCCACGTGGGGTGGAGGTTAGGCACGTCATCAATGTGGAGACTCCGCTTCCGGCCAAAAGTTGAGCCAGGCTGCCTAGGGCTGCCTATAGTTATACCATACTCTGCTCTACATGCACTTAGACTGCGATCGCTCTGGTGGAGACACGACCATCGCATAGCTGAGATAACCAGATAAGGTGTAGAAGAATCGGACCATCCAGGAGGACCCCCGCGATGCCGCGAAGAGCTACGAGAAAAGAACCCTCGCCCCCGGCAGAGGGATACCGAGTCGTGGGACCCGAAGACCCCGATGCGTGGCCCTTGCTCGTCGCCTTTGACCTAGAGTGAGTCAATGACTGCTGAGTGATCGGTGTGAGCTATATTCCAAGTATCTATGAAAATGAGATCCTGGATATGGGAAAGATGGTCCGGATCCTCAAGACGGACCGTAGAGCGAGAATTGGGTTCCAGGCGTGATGTTCAGAGCACGGGCTGACGCAGCTCTGAGCAGTTATACCCTATGGGATCTATGGATCGACGTGAGCCTTCGCCTCCTACTCGGTGATATAGTGCAGGGTGGAGAGCTACTGATCAGCTTCAGACCCACATTACGCCTCCGTTGAAACGACCCGGCCAATCGATAAACAAACTGGTCGACCGGTGAGCGAGCGAGCCGACTCTGGCCACCGGGAGCCATCAGTACAGCCATACTGACTCACGCACAGCCGGGGCCAGCCGCTCGAGTTCTACCCCGGAGTCCCGGGCATCCTGGCAGAGCTCAAGCGGCGTTCTATCCACATAGCAGCGTGTTCCCGCACCAGCGCCCCCGAGCTGTAAGTGGTTGCCTCCCCACACATCTCTCGTCTTCCATTCAGTTCAAGTCACTGAGTTTCCCTGGCGGCTTGATCGTTGAGAAGAATGTATGCTGACTTCTCGTAGTGCACGAGAGGCACTAAGCCTGCTATTGCTACCGGAGGACGGGGAGGCGATACGCTCGATCAGCTATTTCAACACTATGGAGATATACCCCGGTGAGCCCTTTCACTCTACCTCTGCGATCTGTATACTGAGGCAGACCAGGCTCTAAGCTACGGCATTTCAGAGAGGTTCACCGCAAGACCGGCATCCCGTATGAGCAGATGGTGAGTGCTCCGAGGCACCTATCCTATCCGGCACACCTCGTTCGCTCTCACTACACCAGACAATGGTTGCTGACTACCACCACGTAGTTGTTTTTCGACGACGAACATCGTAATTTCGAGACAGAGTCCCTCGGCGTCACGATGCAGCTCGTTCCCCCAACGGGCACAGATAGCCGCTTGTTCAAAGCCGGTCTCGAGGCGTGGCGCAAGCGCAGGGGGATCAGAGTCGAGCAGGACTGAACCCGGGGTTTTAGAATCGGTAGATGAGAGCTATGTCGTCGCCAGGTCGAGACCAAGAGGTTTAGATGGTAATTCGTAGTATGTATCGACAAGCGTACTGTCGTGCAAACCGCTTTAGGGAATGTCATAGACGCCCTATATGAATGCCACGACTGAGACAACTCCTCAGTCGCTCGCACCTTCCTTGACTGATAACTGCATTCATCGCTACACATGACATCGTACTCTCTCAGCCGCGTTCTCCGTACTGGAGCTCTTTGCTTCCTCTTCTGCTCAGCCAAGTACAAGGTCGTCCTTGTTCGAGCATCCGCACGGCATTCCCCCCCGCATGCCTGCCTCTCGATCCCGGCGGACAGCCTATAGCTGCTCGTACCGTCGGAATCTACACCGTCGTCAGCACACCTCAGCTCATGCTCATTCTCTTGCAAGTATGCAAGAATGCAAGTACGCATGACTCACGTGTAGCCCAAAAAGGCCAGATCCTTCTTCGCATCGGGATCCGCCTCACCCGCTTGTGGCGCCTCCCCGCCCTGGTCTATATCCTCGGTGGGGAAGTATGACGTGTCGGTGATCGATCGCAAATGCGGAACGAACGGTGCGTCAATGTCTCGAATAGTGGCCCAGTCGACGCCGTAGAAGAACTGCCGGGTGTCAGCAGGCCAATTGTGCTTTGGGATTCTCGCAGAGGGGGGCTGTGGGTGGGAGGGACGTCGACTTACCGGGTGAGCTTTGATTTGCTCGCATGTCAATCGCTTCTCCGCCTCGCAGAGCATGCTATCATGGGTCAGCTATGCAACGCTGTGATCCACACGGATGTGGACGGTATGGCAATATAGATAACTACTCACCGCCTGATCAGATCCTCGGACTCCCTGCTCAGGTGTATATCATCCGGGAAGCACAGGTGATTCCTCCAGTCGATGATCTTGCGATACACGTCGTGCGCGTTTTCCGAGCAGAACGGCGGGTAGCCTAAACGTTTGATTAGCATGATTCACCAAGGGCCGTCGGTGACTCTTCGTCTCGCTGTCCTATGTCCTATAGCCGTTCTGCCCATTTCTCCGCCGCAATTTCTATTCTCGCCCAGAATTGAGGCTGACAGCGACTCACCAACCAAGCACTCGAACATGATAGCCCCGAGCGACCACCAATCACACTCTTTGCCGTACCCCTGCTGCAGGAAGATCTCGGGCGAGATGTAATCCGGTGTTCCGACCGTACTGAACGCCAACTTCCGCCTATTCGCCTTCCAGGTCGCGATATCCTGTTTCGAGGTCATTGTCAGGTTGATCGCATTGACCATGACGCTGTTCCTCGCCCCGGCGGGTGCTTGGCTCAGGTTGGATTGGGAAGACCGGTTCGTGGTTTCGTTGGGGTTGCCGGTCCCGAGGAGCTTTTGGTAGTAGGCAGAGTCGTGCTGCTTGTGGAAACCGGTGGACAGGCCAAAGTCGGATAATTTGATATGGCCCATTTGGTCAATGAGGATGTTGTCGGGTTTGATATCACTAGAAGGGCTCAGCTGGGGATCGCGGTTCAGAGCAGCTTACCGGTGGATGAAGCCTAGCGCGTGGACAGCTTCGATAGCGAGGACACACTGGGCGATGTAGAACTTGCAAACGTCTTCCGAGAATGTATCGTATTTGATCAGCCTGGTAATGTCAGCGCATGACACAAACTGATGATGACACAAACTGATGATGACAGGGCCACTCACATTGTCATCAGATCACCTCCGGGCAGGAACTCCATCACGAGGTACAAATACGACGTGTCCTGGAACGAATAGTACAGCTGGACGACCCAGGGCGAGTTGGACTCTGCGAGAACGTCTCGCTCGGCTCGGACGTGGGCGAGCTAGGCGGTGTTAGCAGGTACAGCTGTAGCTTGACAGCAGTCCAGTCAGATGATGTAGAAGGGGGTACAGGGCAAACAGTACAGCAGTCCTCAAGAGACAATGTTCGACAATCCAGCGAGAATCTTCTGCCAGAGCTCGAAGATGAGGCACTCACCTGATCCTTCTTGAACATTTCATTCTTCTTCAATGTCTTCATCGCGTAGATCTTGCCAGTGTCGACTTTCTGAACCAGTCGAACCTCTCCAAACGCCCCTTTTCCAATCACCTTGACGGTGCGGAAGTCCGCGAGTCCAATCCGCGTTCGTCGCAGTCGAAGGAAGCTGAATTTATCAGCAGTGATCCTGGATTGAGACCATGTTGGGACTCACTTTGACTCTCGTCGACCGAGACCGAGGAGCTGTCTCGCCTTGAGGGTGTCGGGGGTCAGAGCGTCGGCCGCCAGTTGCTTCTCGAGCGTGGTTCGTCTGGGGATAGTTGTCAGCGGGTTCCAGGCGTATAGGGCAACAAGTGGGAGCTGGTCGTTGGGAGTAGGTTGATAGTAATACCGCACAAGCCCCACCCAACACCGCCCATCTCCTACGACTCACCTCTCTTTCCTCCCGACAACACCCTCCACTGCCTCCTTGTAATACAGCTCCAACTTCATTTTCGCAGCCATCGCCTTTCCCGTGACGGTGTCGCCAAATTGAGATGGCCTGCGTTCAAAGTAGACGTAATCCGGTCCCTTCTCTCCCGGACTCGGCGTCGTTGCCGCCAATGATCCGCTGCTCTGACTACTCGTCGGGTACAGCCCCTGTCCCGGTTGGGACGGGTAGACAGAGCCGGGCTTGCCTAGTGTTGGATTGGCGACCTGAGGCATTGGCGGCTGGGGCGATGATCGGCCCATGGGTTGATCACCTTGGGGATATTGACCCTGCTGCTGTTGTAGACCCGGTTGGCCATTCTGGCCGGGTTGACCAGGTCGGTATGCCATATTGAAGGATTGCTTCGGCAGGGGAGCCGTCACAGTTGGGAGCGCTTACACTGATCGACTGGAGCCGTTGATCGAGGCTTCCGAGCGGCCTTCGTAGTGATCGTTACTTTTCGTCAAGTCGTTGCCAGAACCAGCTGACAATGAGTGAGGTGTCGTCAAGTTGTCGTGACTCTGCGTCGAGGGTAAAGGACAATGTGTAACGTTGAGACTGATCACTGATAGTCGAAGACTCACCTCTGCACTTGGAATGCACAGAGCCTCTGCGCCCACTCGACGTCGCGTCAGGTTCCGTCGCGTGGGAACGGGGGTATTACGATCGAGTTGTAGTAGAAATCCGCAGCGATATAATCGATTAGAATGGGTGGTTCGGAATCGTAATCCATTGTTGGCAACTCTATTAGGACCACTGCACATCATCATTGCTGACAGCCGACACAGGCAGGCCATTGGCAAGCTGAGCGGGCAGCCACTCAGCATGGTACCCACTGCGAGTACACTGGGCAACCAGTAACCGATAGCCTGGAAGTTGTGATGGCTGATACTCGGCTACATGACATCCTATCGTACAGTACTACTAGTCATGCTTCTTCTCTGCTTCTTTACTATTTTCTCTCTCAATGCGGCCATTCAAATCTGAATCCAAAGGCGCTTCGTCTCTCATGATCGTCGTCCTGAATCTCGCGCTCGATCTCCTGAAGGCTCCTCACTGGGATATGAGGGATGTGGTCGATCGCGCGATTAGGTGCTGTACTTGTGCTTTGCGAGTTCACTGAGCTGGATATCTCAACGGGGAAGATCCCCAGACAAAGTCAGCGACGATCGTCACCTGTGTTCGAATTGTACGTACGACTTTGGTCTCGCTGTTCAGAGCGGGGAGAGAGTCCTCGTAGTGACCATCCCTCGTTCTGTGCCGATACTTGAAGGCGGCGACGGAACCGGGTGCGACGTCATGTTTGGCCTGATCGTCCCATGGGTTGACGATGCCGTTCGCCATCAGAGCCTTGTGTGGCTCAGGTGCGGTCGTCTTCGATGTACTACGAGGAGTTAGGGATGTACGATGTAGATGAGGTAGGACTCACAGGAAGTAACCGGCGAACCCGATGACACCGACGACGATCGCCGCGAGAGGGTAGAGCGATGGGTCACGCTTGGCGAATCGGTTGACGGTCTTGGTCGCCTGCTGGATGTTGCCCGCTGTTGACAGCTTGTGTGGGTCTGCTTGCTGCAGCGAGTGTCAGAGGGGTTCTCGATCGTAGGTGTGAAGGATGGTGGCTTACTGGGACTCTGGGAGGGATTCCGGCCATGTTGGATGTGTGGGAGTGTTAGCGAGTGGGTGAGTTGTTGTAGTTGTAATGAGTGGTTGATGCAATGTAGATCTAGATCGATGGGAAAGTTGATCTGACTGCACGTCCCTCCTCCTTGCCTATATATACGCAGCTCCTTTGGTCAGCAGTCCACAAGAGTCAGATGACGCGTGACGTACAATAGCGTACGATTCAATTACACGCTAAATGCAATAGGGGGATCGGATAACTTAACTCCCGTCGATCTCGCTTCCTCAGCCAGCGTCGATCTCCCTCTTCCCCTCCTCTGCCAGCCTCTGCCCTCCACTTTCCCCCGTTCCCCGTTGTGAGATCCCGATTCAGAGGATAGACACCTGATTAGATCCCGCTTGAGTCACAGAGTCGCCGATCGGGAAGCTGGATCAGCGGGAAGACCTCAGAGAGACACGGAAGCAGAGCAGACGGCCTTCATCGCTGGTATACGTAGAGTACAGCTTATACGCATCAAGCTACCCATGCTATGTGCCCAAGACATCCCAAGATGCACCACTGTAGACCACCTGTGCACCTCTCTGATCGAAAGAGATGGCCACCCGGTCACCTCGCTCACTGGGCAAGACGATTGGAGATGACGTCATGACGTCATCCGGCGATCATCGCTCCACATGGTCCGGCGATCACCGCCCTGGCCTACCCTGGCCCTAGCCGGACACGTGGCAGGGATCGATCACGCTCAGACGGAAACACGGAGTCAGACCAGCCAGCAAGGGCAGCAGCTTACAAGCAGCGACTCCACGGCTATCTACAATGACTGCACATCGACCTTACACCTCTCAATCGAGTTCAGCAACTGGATTTGGCACATCCGCGCAGAGAGGAATCAGAAGATGCACGACATGAAGAGGAGGCTATCGCGAGGCCTAAGACTGAAGGCAGGAGCTGAATGAGGCGCCGATAACAGTCGACTCGATCACCGCCCCTACATCAGCGATGCTTACAACTCGCCATGGTCCATGTCTGGTTCTGACTTGCCACCTGCAGCGTTGGTGGGCACCTCGATGAACCTGGCGCATTTCATAGTGACCTCTTTCGACTGATCGACGCCGATCGAGTTTCCATCCGGGTCGATAGGGAAGTGGAACGTCTTTCCACCCTCAGTGGCAGAGGGCGTGACGGTGAAGTCGCACTGCAGGTGTGTGAGCAATCAGTCGATATCGGTCAAGTCGAAAAAACATGTATCATCTTCAAAACAATGCGTTACTCACCTTCATGTCCAACCTGGCGTCCGTCCCGGGCTTGAGTTGTTTCCAGCTCCCAGCAACATATACCGGATCGAGGGTAGTGGCTCCAGATTTGATGGCAAAGGTCTTTTCGGTGGAGCCTTCGCTGTCGACATTCTGTCGAATACCATCAATCACTTCGCTGGTGACGAGCGAACTTCCTTTGGGCCAATGGATCACCACCTTCGAGTCGCTATCACTGGCTTCGGCTTTGGCACCGTTGAAGAGGGATCCAAGGGTCAAGGCGCTCAAGATGGTGCTTCCGATGGTGCTGATCTTCATGTTGGGAGTATGTGTCGCGAGTGAGTTGTTTCAGTTCTTGGGGTATGGGCGAGTCGGGTAGAATCGAGAGAGGCGGATGGGATGGAGAAGATAGCGCTATTTGTATGAAGTCGTGAGAGCTGGGTATCAAAGGTTGTAAGCACGCCTTCTCACTTTGACGTCAGGAGGTCTCTAACTGGAGCAAGCAGGATGCTTTACTGAAAGGATCGTCACTCTGACACAGTCAGTGAGTGTAATAGCAAGAGGCGAAGTCTAAGCAACGGTGACACGCGTCACATCTGCATGATGCTGACTGCTGTCTGCAACACTGACCACCTTTCATTCTTGAACCCCAAGGATGACGATCAGTCTTACTCTTACCACCTCGACGCCTTCCACAAATCACATTATGGCCAGCTTTGTTTCACCTCTAGGCGACATCCTTTGCATACGATAACGCAACGAGTCAACGACTGACGGCGTCGGACCGGAGATACAGCTCAAGAAGGTTGACGACGGGTCCACGCTCTCTACCTTGTGCCGGCACGGATGACTGTACTACAGCTCGTCTTTACCGTGCTTGGGGACTTTGCCTGTGCCGTCTGACTCTCTACTGAGCCAACGTAGCTGAGAAGCGTCCCACGGATGAGGCACTTTCCAATTCTGGCAGACGAATGACATTCCAGGGCTGGTGTCGGCGTTCCCTGTTAATTCACTTGGGTCCAACATGAGATGATACACCTGACCACTCATGAGCTCTTTGAGCAGATCATTCTCCACGTCCACCGACTTCGCGGTGCACTATAAGTCTCGTCAGTGGTGCCACTGGCTGACTTACAGTTCTAACCGGGCATGTCAAGTCTGTGACTGTGAGTGGACTGGAAGTCTGGGACACTGGCGACGCACCGCGACGATGTTTGCCATCGGTTTGCCATTCTCTGTGTACGGCTGTGAATCACAGAGAACGGTGACAGAGTCACCCTTGTCGAGAGTGAAGTACGTGGGCATGGCACCCGAGATCGCAGTGAGTCTCCCTTGAGTGTCACTTTCGAAGAGAGTGTTTCCATTCGGACAGTAGACCGCCAAGTTGCCTTCATCACGGGCAGTCTTGATGCTGGAAGCGGCAGCGCCAGCAAAGAGAAGAAATGCGGAACCGACGGTAGAAACGGTGCTGGGTTTCATGGTGGTACTTTGAGTCGAGCTGCGTGATGTGGTACGTTGCTGGAAGTGGGATGGTAAGATCGAAGCGTCGAAGACTTGTAAGCTGTGACTAGTGGCGAACAGACCCAGGAGAAATCATTCATGACCGCTTTATACCCTCGTTTGACGCTTCGGAGTCTTCTAAGCAGCCGCTGATGGAAAGCGCGAGCAGCTGGTAGTATGCTTCAGGGAGTCGAGCGGCAAAGGAGGTGAACACGATGATGAATAATTATGCGGAGACATGAGAACCAAGGAGGCGCGATTACCCATCCCAGCGAAAGGTGCTCTGGCAGTGAGCGCGGCGCGCGAATTCGAAGTCGAGGTGGTGATGACTGAGATTACACAAGTGGCCTTTGTGACGACTCCCGTCCCACGAACCTCGAGCACGTCTGAACACTTCACTCGTGACTCGGGAGTCTGAAATCGTAAGTCCCACGCCAGAGGGCAATTCGATGTCCGCCTTGGTCGTACGGCAGGCTTCAGCCCGAGCCCGCCTTCAGCCTAGAGAATGCATGTACGGTGAGAAGTCAGGCATGAGTGAAAGTACCGTTCATGATCGTAGACAAGTGTACATCTAACGGGCCTCGGGAGGACCGCAAGTCCTCTTTTGAGTGTTCGACTACAGCTCATCTTTCTCGTCGATCTTGTCGACCGGCTCTGTGGCGTTGTCCTTCATGATGGAAGGGTTCCAAGAGACGGTGATAGCCGGAGCCCTTTTGGAGCGCTGGCAGTCAATGCTGACGTCTGCGGAGGAGTCGATCCCCACTGCGAAAATGCTCGGGTCCAACGAGACGTGATATACCTGATCGTCGACAGGGTCGTCTCCCGTCACCGTGCACTACAGGTCGTCAGCGCTTGCCATGTTATAGTCAGAGTCTTAGACGTGGATCGGAGGAAATAGAGAGTGGGAGTTGGGACTCAGGAGAGAGGGACTCACCTCCAGAACGTTTCTGGTCTGGTGGTTATCCTCAATGTACCAACCAGAAGCACAGTCGGCGTTGACGGAACCTCCCTTCCTGATGTCAAAGTACTCGACACCGGGACCGGAGAGCTCGGTGAACCCTCCCTCGGCCTCGGGGTTCTTCCTGTAGAAGGTGGATCCCTTGGGGTAGTGTACGGCCAAGTTGCCTTGGTCAGCATTGGTCTTGAGGCTTGACGCCGCAGTGGAGAGGACGAGGGAACCGGTGGTGAGAATCGAGCTTGCTTTCATAGTGTCTGTGGTGGTGTTGGTCTTGGTCTTGGTATCTGGTAGTTATGAGAAGTTGTTGAAAGAGGATTGAGTGTATGGAACTGGTGGCGAAGAGGCCCAAGAAAACCCATCCATGGCCGTCTTTATACCCTGTGCGGTCACGATGGACTCCTCGGTCTTCAGTGCGGAGTATCTGTAGTGTCAGTTATCAAGCTGCTTCAAGGAGTCGTCTGTCAAAGGACGGGCTGATGAGTCATGCCGACCACGACTCGTCACTGAGGCAGCGCATGGGGATATGCATCAGAGCACCATGACGCAGGCGGGTCGGAGACTGGACAGCGCTTTTGACGAGTCACGACTCACGAGGTAGGAGAGACTCAGTCCACACTCATCGCCTCGTGACTGATCGAGACGCCTCGCTCAGTTCGTACTCTGCGTGCAAGTCAAATCCATCACCTCCTTCACGTCAGTCCAGACCGTTTTGGCGTTTGGATCAATCTGGATTTGATAGACCATATCTTCCTCAGGCTTCCTCATAGCTTCGACTGTGCACTGTAGCTCGAGTAATCAGTTCATGACCTGATCTCAACAGACACCCTATTCTCTCGAGATCGAGGGGTTAGGAGACGGCGGGACTCACATCGTAAGAGGACGGTTTGACTTTTGGATCGTCACCAGAAACTGAAAAGGACACACTATCCCATAGCTTGGGTAGATTGAAGAGGTACGAAGTCGGCCCTTTGACTGATACGCATGTGTCTCCAGTGTTGACCGAGATGGTGGTATGTTTGTTGAAGATAATCTGGAGGTTGCCAGTGAGCTTGCTAACGAGATCGGTCATCTCGCTCTCGTTGTGGATCTTGGGGTAGTTTGGCTCGAAACGCTTGAGGGGCGTCTCTGACATGCTGCTACTCATGTCGAAATGCGATCTTAGTATCTGATCAGGCTAGTAGCACTACAGTATGAGCGTCAGCAGGTGGTCCTCAATTAAAGCAGCAGTTGGACTCCGAGTGATCAGTGATGAGTGATCACGCACTGGGGTTTTAGCTGGGGGCGTGGTGTAGACAAAACGGTGGATACTCACGGTAATAGTAGAGGTAATCCGTAATATCGTTTGCCGTCGATCTTGCGCTGTTGCATTCTCATAACGAGAGAGCGACGTCTCTTGGATTGCTCGTGCGTTGCATCGGATCAGATCACAGAAAGGATCCCACCTTTCAAGCGGACTCGCAAGAAAGCCAAAGGTGATTTGGATTTGGGTGTGGCAGACTGCAGACGGCTTCGAGCGAGAGTGGCACAGGCGTCGTCATCATGCCAGAATCGCGATTGTTGGTTGTGTTGTCTTCTCAGCTGTCATGTGAAGTAGTGAAGCATGTGGGCAAGTCATGGTAGAACTTAGAAGGCCAGCAGGGTCGCGCACTAAGGCGCACTAGACAAGGGGGGTTGCGGACTTGTGGTCACACGGTAGCACGTACAATCCTCATGGAAGCGCTTATCAACACTGGTCGGGACCGATGACACGTCATGCTCGTTGCAGCTGTGAGCGGGCTGTCTCAGACTCGCTCGTGCATGAATTGCTACATCCCTCCTGTACAATGCTTGATTTATCGTACAGATCAATCGTATATCCGTATTATACAGGGTATGATACTCGTAAACTCAACTTACTCGATCACGATCGTGAATCCTCCCCGCAAGATCCGCTTGTTGCCGGATACCGCCAGCAGTACCCTCTCTCCGACGCTCCTTCTCCATGTCCTACACCTCAACCCATCTTCACTCTCTACTTCTCAGTGCTCATCATCCCACACCGTTCGTATGCCCGGGTGCGAGACGACCAATCCCAGCGCCCCGCTCCCGGCCTCGGGAGACGCCAGCTCGGTCACGAGGATCTGCCGCCGGAGAGGGGGTGTCGGCAGCTCTGGCAGTGGGTGGATACCAAGTTGAGCGCGAAGTTCGTCGATTTCGCTCCTGTACCCGAGGGCTTGTTCCCTAAGGAGACGGATCTCCTCGTCTCTAGAGCGCACGGCGGTCTCTAGCGAAGAGACGTAGTCTACGGCAGAAGAATATCAGTACCGGACTCTGAGGAGGTGATCCGAGCAAAGAAGACGGGGACAAGCTCACTTTTGCGCTTTGCCCTGAACCTCCTCGCACCGATCCGATTCCTGACCTGCTTCTTGTCTCTCGAGTTGAGGGCCTTGTACTCCTCCTGAGGCATCCCCCACGGTTGATCTTCATACTCTTCAAGGGGCAGCTCGTCGAATTTGCTGCTCCCGCTCCCTGGGCAATGGGCATCATAGCGATCCTGATCGTGCTTCCCATCCCCTGCCTCCTCGGATTGCAATATGCCATATTTGCTATCAATGTCCTCCTCCCAGCTACTGATGGGGTTGAAGGGTGGGCTCACACCACGTTTCTTCCGCATGGCTAGAGCGTCCATTCCCGCCGACAAGGAAGGTAGTGGCTCGCCCCGGCGGGTAAGGTGACCTGGGTTCGAGGAGAGGTATGACGACGACGAGGTGGATCCACCAGACGACACGGCCGTCAAGGAGTGAATGGGCGGAGCGAGATGGGTCGTAGGGGACGTGGGTGAAAAGTTGCGCAGTCCAGGCGATGACGATGAGAAGGTCCCGGACGTGGTGGCTGCTGAACCGGGTAAACGAGGTGATTCGTGGAAACCGCCAGTGGTCAGACCGGGGAATTGCCCTCTGGAGGACGACATCAAATGGCTGGAAATACCAGGCGAGGCAGTGGGAAAGTCGCTGAACCCATTGGAACTTGACCCACCGGCGACACCGTTGCTCGAGCCGCCACCTGCCCCGCCACCAGAATATGGAGGTAGGGGAGGAGGGACGCTCGAGTGGTAGTGCAGACCAGATGGCGCAGAGGTAGATTGCTGGTGTTGCGGCGTCGACGTCGAGTATGGGGAGTAGAATGAATGAGAGAATGATGGCAATTCGTGCCCCTGATGGCTCGAGGAGTGGATTGGTGGCGGCGGCGGAGGTGGGAGGTAGCTACCTGGCACGGGCCCTGGTCCAGGCTGAGTTTGCGCTCTACGATGGGCGATGTCGGGAGGAGGAGGTCCGAGTGGACCTGGGGTAGCAGGTGTGGCGGGTTGAGGCAGAGAATGCCCGGGTCGATGGGTTGACCGAGGTGGGTCGTGAGGGTAGTAGGTGCTGGCGTAGAACCCATGGCTGGACTATGGCGAGTTAGCGACTGACTAGATTGACATGTCTACTAGCGGCGAGGTATACAGGTGGACAGTGACGATAAAGTTGAATGAAGACAATGACTCACCCAGCTAGGTTCCATGGTGTACGGATGGCTCAGATGGAGCGTAATGTTGGGCACTGATTTCACTTGGGAAGGCGAAGTTGTAAGGGGTATCCGAGTTGAGTCGGATGGTATCTCCTGCGCGTTGTCGTTGGACGGGGCTTCCAACGCCTCCCTCTCCGCTATTGAAGCGAGTCGAGAATGTAGGTGGAAGCGCTTGTCGAGTGATGGACTTTGAAGCTGCATCCCGAAGTGTCAGTGATGTTCTTCCTCAATCGCTTTCCCCCAGCATGATAGAGAGACGAAATACAATCAACCATCCTTAGCATCGGCTGCCACAAGGCTTTGCTTTAAGAGAGCACGCTGGAATCAAGCTCAAAGGACGCCCGTAGCGTGACCTCTGAGTCTCGGAGAATAGCAGCAATAGGCTTTTGTGTTCCGCGACGATCAAGGCAAGGAAGGGAGGGGGAGTGAAGGGGAGAGGCAGAACGTAGTTGGTCTGAGCGACTGGGAGGAGTGATACAGGCGACAACACGGGCAGAATGTCCTCCGGCTCAGAGACCGAAAGGGGCAGAGTGGACTCACAAGATAGCTATGTTGACTTCTCAAAGGACGCTGTTCTAGCTGCCGAATGTCCTTCTATCCAGATCCCCTCCGAGCTCGATGACCTGATCGCTTGAAAGGATAGAAAGGCGAGATCCAGTCGTGGCGTGTGCTCGAGATGCTGGTATATGTGGAAGATTCCGGAGTGGATCTCGCTGACAGTGTGATCGACAGTCGGATACCGGAATGTCTGAGAGATTCTGCCAGATTTCAATCACGACTGATGACCCGGAGGATCAGCGAGGGATACTCCGAGACGAGAACGAGAAGGACAGTGACACGGCTGGGGGTACCCCTGGAGTCGCGGTGGGATCTACTCGGGTGTAGGAAGGGAGGGTATCTTACACCCGGGGTTGGATGTGGAAGAAGTAGATCCCGAAGGTGGGAACATTGATAGCTGGTGACCGTGTATGGAGAGTATAGCTCCCACATCAATGGTTCACTGCTCATGCACGTGAGAGGAGGGAAGGGAGGGGAGTCTGAAACGTCTCATGCATGAACTCTCCCACTCACTTCACGCTGCCAAAGCTGGTGTCCGATCGGGAGATAAGGGAGTTGGATGACAGGCTGCTGACAGGGCTGACAGGGTTGCTGACAAGGTGACCACCCAATCGGCCCGGACTTGCGTCGTGAAAGTGGACGCTCAGAGCTGCAATGAGGCAAGTGACGTCCACGGCGTGATGCCTAGACACTGGGATAGAGTGTCAGTGATGGCAATCCTCATGTCAAACGTGTAGGGGAGTATGCGAAGAGTGCTGATCACGGGAATGTCCAAGCTCTGTGGTGTGTGGATAGGAAGCCCTCGACCTGAGTCGAGCCCAATATCAGACAGGGTGCCTCTGACGATCATGTCCTTCACATCTACCATGACCACCATCTTCCAACGGGTATAGATCGACAGCTGATCACCACCCACTGCCTACTCTTTCATGTCCGAACTGCTCCTAGATCCCCGCAGGAGGCCAGAGCTTAAACCCTCTCTCCCATGCACCGCTGCCGAATTGGAGCGAGGCAGGAGGGGGAGCAAGGAGGAGGATGAGTGCGGAGGAGCGGAGTGACGAGAGCACAAGGCGGAGATAACGTCATTCAGGCACGGGTTCAACTCACAGGTACGCCAGGCACGCTGACGCCACGATCTCCCGACTTTGAGCGGTCCAGAGCGAGCGGTGGATGGCAGCGGAGTAGAGCGGAGTGGCAGCGGCTGCGAGGTGAAGAGGTGGAAGAGGGTGGTGAGCGGAGGTGAGCAATGTTGCTGAAGGAAAGTGGTCAGCTAGAGCCAATGTACAGTCTGCGTGGTCGAGGTAGGCGCTCTTCCACGGGTGCAGACAGGTGCGGTGAGCACCGCCGACGACTCACTCACCACGCCGAATCCAGTCTCACCCAGTACTCTGGTAGCGTCTAGCTCACGCTTATGACTGATATGCTAAAACGGTGGTAGCAAGTGGTAGCACGACGTCCGACGAGTGGGCTCGGGCTTGAGGATGGACAAAATGCAGTGGCTGTCGGGGGGGAAGAAAGCGAACGGGAGACGACGCATCGCCATGCTACGTCTTTATTTATCCATAACGTCCATAGCTACGAACACCAAACGAGAGGCTACAGGATGCATGCCGTCGGGACATGCTCCTCCAAGAATCAGATCTCACCGCGGCGCTTCCCCAAACCACTGGAAAGTGGAACCCGCCCTCTGTCATTTCGGCATACAGCAAGATGGGAGCAATTTGCTTCCGACGCTGCAGGATGCTGCTTCCGGTAACTAGTCACAGGTCATTAGTCGCGAGATGAGCCAGGTTCTGCCGCGGAGCTCCCGAGTTCTCGATCGACCGAGTGTGTCCCTGTACAATCGGTCTAGTCGAGGGGCCCAGAGACACGCGGCAGCAAGTCGGCAGCGCTCGATCTAGGGGCTGCTAAGGGCTCATTGCCTCTGATTGCATGTGTCTTTTGGTGCCGAAGCTAGACCCAGCGACCCAGCTCGACGGCAGTGATGCGAAACAGTGCGAAACACATCGGATGCTGTTCCGTGGGAACGACTAATGATTCCATGTCCGGTTGTTCGGGGCCTCGCTGGGCCTCGTCATGGGCGTTCTGTGTTCTCAAGCCTGGAGATCCATATAAGCATCTTGATGGGAAAATAGACTCAATTACCTTTACGGAAACGAGATAAGCATGCACACCGAAGCTTCTCTCGTTACGCTACCGTTATTCTGGCGTAAGTACGTCTCCTACGTCTTCATTCGTCCCCAGCCCATGCATCGGACCAGTGTGACGTGATGGCCGTGATACACCTCTACCTCTGCTGACAGTTGACACGACGAGCCAGCTTCGCGATGGAGCCGACAGAGCGGGACAGAGCAGATGCAGGCGGCAGTCGACCGCCTGCTAAACGGTCCAGATCGGATCAACTTACGGTAACTACAACGCTAGACGCCATTACCAAACGTTATATCGATGAGGCATTTCTTTTGCTTCCTCCACCCGCTAATTGGCCTCGCTCCCACAGGCCCACTGTGCTCAGTGCTGCTCTTGCCTCTCCGCGGGTATGTCACTCTGACACGGCGGCGCCTATCCACGAGTCATGAGACCGATCGACACTGGAGCCGAACAACGCTTCGAGGCGTCGTGCCAATCCCGAATCATGCTTGAAACCGCGCCAGAACATTACAGCAGTGAGCGATTTTGATCTGAGCGCAACTGAGCAGTGATCAGTGTCGACGGAGTCAGCGATGCTCAGCGGCTCGTGCATACCGGAGGTGGTACGGATAGAGATGGTCTCGTGAGTCGTGACTGGTGACTGGTGACTGGTGATGGCGTCGGGGTAGGCAGTGGACTTGGCAATTGACAGTCTCCACGATAGGTCGCACGACGCACAAATCCCCAGCCATCACAGTGCCATCACCTTTCAATGCACGACCTCGAGTCCGGATGCAGGAATCACTCGAGCGTCGACTCCCGACTCGTGAACGTGTCAACGCCCACCCTTCTTGTCGCAGCTCGCACTCGTCAGTCACCCTCACCCTGGAAACGGACGGATTTGGCCCTACCGAGCCAGACCGAGCCCTAACTGGGCGAGAGAATGCTCGCGTGAGGAGTCTTCTGGTTCTGGAATGCATAGCGACCCTATTTTCGCACTCCAGGTCGTACTCTCCGAGATGCATAACTATGCTTAGACGCTACACTTCGCTACAGAGGACGGGGCCGAGATTGAGCAGCTAATTGCACCAGATTGCACCTGACCCGACCAGGACTGCTTCCTACGCCATTTCGCGCACCCTCGTACCTACACGTACACCTCGTGGCTCGTGAAGCCTCGTGCTAGCTCGTGCTGCGCTCGTGAGCTCGTTCGTGCCTTGGATCAGTTGTCCGACTTCTCGGATCCGAGTCCAGGGACGGCCCCAGGACGTGTAAGTTCTGTGAAACTATACCCTATTATACCGGTTCCCAAACCCCCCCAAGCCAGTACCGGTCAGCTGTCAGCAAGGCAGCGAACCGACGCCAGCGAGGTTGCGCCACCAAGTCTCGGAGCAGGTTGACAGCTGTCCATCAGGCTACACGCTTCAGGCTTGTCAAGTGTCCGTACTGAGCGATACCGAGCTTCGTACATCAACCACGGGTGATGCATGTAGATCCGCAGCAGCGGGAGATGCCTACACTCTCGACTTGCTCTATTCAGACCACTCTCTCAGCCGGCTCGACAGTCTGACTCTCTCCGTCTATCCGATCCACATCCTCGAACCCCAGAGCGCTCGGCACCAATGGCTGTTCTGGCATCCGCTCGATTGTCCTCGGCGACGGAGGCGTCTTCCACTGTCGATCGTAAACCAACTCGAAAGGGGAATTGATCCTCCCGCTCCCTGTGTCCCTCAACGTGGTGACTCGGCTGCTGCTAGAGCCCGGGGACGAGCTCGATAGGTGTGTCCGCAGCGCAGGTCTATTCACCGGAGACGGCGTGTTCCGAGAAGTGAGGGACGTGTGGGATGTATTTGAAAGCTGGGAGTCGCGGGAGTTTTGTGACGAATGGCTCGGGTGTGAGCTAACGGGCGGTCGAAGGGTCTGTGCGTTGGGAGCTGGTACGTCGGCTTGGGCGGTAGAGCGAGACTTGTCCGGCGAGGGAAAGTCAATGGGCGGCAAGGTGGATGGCGAGGTGGCCAAGGGGGATATGACTCGTTGTGGGTATAGCCCCTGAGGAGGCAGTGACACGGGTCGAGGTCGAGATGTACTCCGGGGTTTGACTGCACTGGAGCTGTTTGACTGTTCTGGAAGTACCCTCCCACCTAGATTTGGGATACCCGCGTTCGGGACGATCGCATTGATACTGCCGGTCAAGGTGGTGTCGTTGGTCGAGGCCGCTGCGGCTGCCGATGGCACAAGGCCGACTTCCTCCAGAGCGGTCTTGAGCGAGAGACCCGAGGGGTCGATCGAGTGGAGGAACCGTACGACCTCTTTGCACAACTGGCGGGGTGTCAGCTCCGCCCCTCTCTCCTTTGCCTATTCGTCCAGACTGACACTACCAACCTGGAGTGGGACTCACCTCGTACTCCTTTGCCTTGAGAGCCGCTCTGAGCACTCTAACCGTATCCCGAACATCGTCCAATTCCTCCAGATTCTGCAAAACCAGCAGATACCCCGCAGCAGTCTTGTTCGACCCTTCCTTTAGACACTGCTCGAATAGCTCTCTCGGCCTGCCCACAATTTTGAACAACAACTCCCACTGCTCAACCTCGACCTTTCTCGCCACGCCGACCACCACATCTAGGCTTTGGTCGAAATGGTCCAAAAAGTCGACTACGCCAGGCAGAATGTCGACCCCAGAGGCGGATTCGTCCTCGAGTACCGCGTGGAGCAGGATCTCGAGCGAGTGAGAAAAGTAGATCAAGGACGAGTAGTTCCGCGAGAAGGATAATGCGGATGCGAGCTGGTTCCGGGATAGATGATATCGAAGGAATTGGGGGAGGAACAGGTGAGTTCCCGTTTGGATCTTGAACAGGGAGAACGGGAGGGATCGAGTGGAAGTCTCATAGTCGACTCCGATGATAATGCCCTTGTCCATGAGGATTGCTAAAAGAGTGTCAGTTTGCTTCAAGCGGTTATGAGCAGAGATGCGGAATGATGGAAGACGTTTGATTCGCAGTGTGAAGAAGGAACAGGGAGGCATTACTCACACAGCGGGTAAAAGTCGAGACTCAACGAAACACTCTCTTGAACCGTCTCATAAGCGTCCTTCGCCGAATCCACCTTGGTCTCCTCGATCGTCAAGGCGTCCAGCCACACCCTCAATCGCTTTCCATCATAGCCCCAGAGCGAGTTCTCCAGCGTGCCCACACCTTGCAGATGGGTCCAATACGACTCGATCCCGTCGGCCAGAACCTGGAGATCGTACCGCACTTCGTCGGTCGCCGCCTGAGATAGTAGGTCAGCATAGAGCGTGTGTAGAAGAGGCACTCACTCGACGAGGCCGCAGAAGCTCCAATCTTCCGTCAACTAGGAATATGATAGTAGCGACAATTAGATCATCGGCTGGATCGCCGCGTTCTACAGACTATCAGCTGAATGATCAGGCAAGCCAGACCGAACAGCTAAACTCGGACTCACCCTTTTGCGCCTGTGGGATGAGCCAGGACAACGCTCTGACTCGGGAGGGTACTTGGACAATACCCACGAACGAGATACTGCCACACAGATGCAGCCTTACGGTATCCTTGGACGGCAGGATGAGAAAGTGATAGAGCGTATTGTCCGCCGTGTAGACCAGTAAGGAGTTGTCCAAGAGGGACATTACCAGGATTGGCGATGGAAGGGATTGCGAGCTGAGGACGCTCTTATCCGTGAGGTCCGCGTCTCGGGAGTACAGCCGGACCTGCGATTGAAAGTGGGTATGCGAGTGATTCGAGAGCGAGAACATCAACGTCAGCCTTGGAAATTTGTGGAAATACGCAGAAACGACTACCCACCGAATACGCTTTGTCCACCTCGATTCCCGCGACCAGCACATGATGGAACCACAACAGCCCGCCTCTGACCACAAAGCTCCTCTCGTGCATCTCATCCTCGAACAACTTCCATCGACCGGACGCGGCGGAATAATGCGTCAACCCCCGACGACCGGCCACAGCGATGAGTTTGCCATCGGAGGAGATGGATGCGTATTTGATAGGCCAGTTTGTGGATATGTAAGCGTTGGGAATCTGTCAATAGTGTATCAGCAACAATGCAGTGTCATAGAGGCGGGACCCACCTTGATAGGCTGCCACACGTCTGATTCGGGGTTGATGACGCTCATGTCGGGCTGATCGGCACCTCTATACACCATGACTTTATCGTCCATCTGGAGAAAGGCGTAGCGCGTGTTGTCCTATTGACGGAGGATCAGCTCAAGCCAGTAGACACGGATGTGAGCTGAACTTACGGGCGAGTGTTGTCCGGTGGTGGCGCTCTTTGCGAATGGGATGGCGTATAGTTGAGTCTGTTTGACCTGATACTTGCCCAGGATGAAGAGCTCTAGATTTCCCGGCGCCCAGAACTACACCAGTGCGTTAGCCCAGATGTCGGCAAAGGAGGATTGACCTACGACGTCCAGACTCCCCCGCATGAAGCTCTCAGCGGAGCCGTCGTCCTCGTCGGGATCGACGAAACCCCACCCGCCGAGCCGACCACCGACGGACCAAACAGCCCAAGCGGATTCGTAAGCTACGGCAAGGGCGTACCCGTCAGATGTCCAAGCTAGGCTTTTGACAGCCCCCGGGTCTCGGCCTGCTTAGTTAGCGAGTGTCATTTCAGCTATAGGGTAGACTCACGAATACCGGCTGAAGATCGTAGGCTCAAGGTATACCCCGCCCGTGGTTTCTGCGGGTATGGCGGAACCATGACTAGCTCCACCGCCTCGCTACATTGTCAGTATTGGAGTGGGTGGAGAGGACTTCACCTATCGGTTCCAATGGCAAGTAGGCCGAGTCGACCGTTCATACTGCAATGCACGGCCTTTCTGCCTTCAGGCACCTCGTCCGTCTCCTTCCGCGGTGCCTGCTCCTCTCCGAGGCCGAGCGCAGCCATTCCGTCGGCTGGGTCGCTTGCCGCAGGTACGGGCAGAGGATGAACCAGGTGACCTGTGTACTTTGATAAAGAGAAAGATTGGGAGAAGTAATTTGACGTATTTGCCTGATGGGGCGGCAGTCTGTGAGGTGAAATCCGAGACGATGGTGTTGTGGGTGTGCCAGGAGACTAGAAGGGTTAGGTGTGATGCTGACGCTGGACTCACTGAGGGATTGAGCTGAGATATTGAAGTCGTAGTGTACATGACATACACCCTTCCATCGTCCGTGGTCATTATACTTTGCCCTGGTAGACCTTGTATTCGTGACGAACTGAATGATGTCGGGACAGGAGGTGAGTTTCCTACATCATCTCAGCGATCTTGTCCCGTCTACAGATTCATCGAGGACAGGTGCCCACCTTGATATTGCAACCAATCCTTCCCCCTCTCGAGATCCCAGTGCTCGCAATCCGACTGTTCTGGCCCATCCCCATCCAAAGGCGCCGGGGGGAAGTTGCTATTTGGCGGAGAGAGCAACTGCGTCGGAATCGGATACGGCACTGTCAAGATCGAAGGTGGATGCCTGAGTGTAATGGAGATAGAGTGGCTCTGACCCGAGATTGAAGTACACCCCCCCATGACGAATGCCGCTCCGAGGGGCTTGAGCGTCCATCCCATGAGGACATCTCCCTCGCCTGCACCGGGGTGTATCCGGGATAAAGCGGTTGGGAGTTCGTATATCGGTTTGTGAGTGGGTACAAGTTGATAAACCAACAGATGCGACGTTGATGTCTACACAGTCACAATCAGTCACTTGTGCGGAGGGGAGACTGAGAGGAAGGAGATGACTCACTAAGACGATCACACCCCTCCCGTCGTGAGCCCAGAATACATCGACATTCTCGCCCCATCTCTCCAGACTCGCTGCGTCGCGCTTGATAGCGACCTGCTGTACCGAGGGCTTAGAAGCGGTCAGACACTGCTTCCTGGAGCAGGAGGACCTACCCGGACGTTCCAGATTGCGATTGCATCCTGGGTCAAGACGGCAAAGAAGTTGGCACGGCGATTGCTCCGTAGTGCGATCAGAGGGCCAATGAGGGGTGGCCCTGTGAGCAGCCCTTTTGGACCGGTGGTAGGCCAGTACATCCAGTCGAGGTCGCCGAGCTTTAGATAGTCCGGAGCGAGACTGCTCTCAAGAAGGACAGGGAGAGCAAGCAAAGAGCAAGAGCCCAGCGGGCGTTGTTGTCTGGTAGAGAGGTGGGCCCCGCAATGGGTTCAGATGTCGTTTCACACGGTGTAAGGGGAATCATGTCTCTCCACGAATGGCTCTCCTGTCATGCAGCAATGTTCCTGGGCGGTCATCATGTACTAGAGGACACTGCTGAAGGTCTGATCGCCTTCTTGCTCGAGTTCACCATCACCACCCACTCCATCGCCATCACCACCGTAGGTCATCGCTGACATCGTGACCGTTACGTCACTCTCACGATAATTTGATTCCGTCGTCCATCACCCATTCCGTCCAACACCTCAACACCTACTACAGTTGTTGTCTCTTCATCTCCAACACACTCCACAGCCATGGCGAAACCAGCAAAGGCGAACACGCCTCAGCCGTATCCTCCGGTACAGAGGAAGCCAAGTCAGAACGGCGTGAACGGGAAGAAGCAGACACAGACCCCAACGACGAAATTCTACGTGAGCGATCAATGCGATGAGCAGGGTGTTCTCAGCTGACGTACGCAGGACGGACCCACTGTATCTGCCAAAGTGCAGGATGTGAAGGTTCAATCCAAAGCCGTGGCTAAGCAAACGGCCAAAGAGGTCAACGTGAGTGATACACCCTTGATTTGGTCTCCCGCTGACGCCTGGTAGAAACAAGGCCGAAGAGCTGTTGCCGCCGTCAAGAGACACCCATGGTCTTTGATCTCGCTCATCACCACCATCCCATTCCTAGTGACGCTCTCCCTCTTCTCGACCATTGTGTGCCCATTACCATCCGCACCGTCGCCATTGTCCAAATTCGTTCTCAGCCCACTCGGCCTCCACGACTCGTCGTCCCAACACTCTCAGCTACATCAAACGCTGTGCTACCCCGCGAGCGTATATCAAAGCGAGTTTCTGCAGCCATACATCTATCCCATCGTGGAGAATTTGGAGAATCGAGCATACAACCACCCCATCTACAAGAAAGCCCTGGAACCAGCATACACTCTTGCCTCCACCCGGTCGAAACAGCTCTGGCAGGGTCCAATCCGTCCTATCGTCAATAAAATCGTTAGATCCGCTCGAAAGGCCTATTTGACCTTTGTGGACCCTCACATCCCTCTGATCAAGGCCAAGACGGCGGAATACACCGCTCCTCTCACCACCAGAGTGTCGGCTTTGCATCAGACGTATCTCGCTCCTCATCTAGCCACAGCTCAGGGATACGCTCAAGCCGCCGGCAAGAGCTCTGCCGAGACGTACAGATATGTCAAGGCTCATCCGATTACTGGACAAGTGGCAAAGTATGCCAACAGGGCGTACAGGATATCCCGAAAGAGGAGTCAGCAGGCGTATAAATGGGCTCGACCGCATGTGATCAGATATGGCAAAGAGGCAAAAAGGATCACCAGGGAGATTCTTGGACCGCGGGTGATTCGAGGATTGAAGATTGCCTCTGAGCACGGGTTGAGAGCGTACAAAGTCGTCGAAGGGTGAGGCCAGCTGCCACGGTGTACGAAGGACGGACAGCTGACGAGTCCTAGACACGTCGTCCGACTGTACTACCGCCACCTCGACCCCCACGTCGGTCCTCACCTCGCCAAAGCTCGAGTAGTAGTAACGCCCTACATCTCTGCCCTCGATAAACACATTTACAAACCATACATCTTCCCCGCGCTCGAAGCCTTCCTGCCAGCTGCCATCCTAGCCCCGGAACCACCAAAGTCCTTCTGGGCCTTGATGGCCGATATCCTCCCGTCCATGAGCGGCGGGCACGTCGCCGAGCGCAGAGGCCAGATGGACGATTTCTACAAGGACATCAAAGACGCAAAGAAGGCTCCTGGAGGCAAACCCGCTTCCGTGCCCATCCCAGGCAAGGAAAAGGTCGCAAAGGCTGAATCGGCAACCAAAGACACCAAAGCCGCCAAGAAGATGGACAGGAGCGAGATGGACCGCGTGAGAGAGGCAATCAAGGAGAGAGTCGAGCAACAGGGCAAAAAGGGTTACAAGCAGGTCCACGATGAGGTGCGGTAGGAGCGGTCTGTACCGTTGAGAAATGAATAGAAAGGCTTATAATGATTTTTCCGCTTGTCTCCCTTGGTCCTTCACTACGCTCATTGTGAAACGATCGCTGAATCGCTGAAACTGGATATCCCCATCTCGAACCAAAACCTGCCTTTTCCTCTGTGCAGCTCGTACAACTTCACTCGGACATCCTCTCCGCCCAAGACCAGTACATCGGCCTGAAAGGCAATGCCAAGCTCGAGCTCGAGCGGGAATTCGAATACATCCTCAAAGGCCTCGACAAGCTGTACACCTCGTCCTCGAAGTTGACCCGGGAGCAAGTCGCCAAATCGGCCGCTCAGGGTGAAGCCAGGGTGCAGAAGCGGATGAAGGGCGTCAAGGATCGGGTCGAGCTCATGAAGGGCAAGTGGTTCGATGCGGGGAAGCCAATTGTGCGACGAGCAATGGACGGAGTCAGCCAGGCTTTGGGCACGGAGCATGCCGACCTCGCAGCGAAGGTGAGTGGGGAAAGTCAACGCCGGACTGCATGCTGACGCGACGGCTAGATGGCTTGGATCGACGACATCACGCCAAAGGTGAGTACAGAGACGGGCAAATCGATCTAGGCTGATAATTTCCAGGACTGGACCAAGTACAATGCGCTGCAAGATGGTGAGTTGAGAGACAACATCGCTGGCTAACTTATCAGATGCCGACGCTTGGAGCAACAAGTACATGGCTCTCCACAAGGGCGACGCCAAGGAGAAAGCCCTGCTCACCCGACAGACCAACATTGACCGTGCTATCGCCGACCTGAACACCGAGATCGACGACATGTACGAGGGATTCCGAGCTCGAGTGAGGAGTCTCGGCAAGACTGCCACCGAGCGGATTGAAGCTCGAGAGGCTTTGGCCGCTGCATCCCCCAGTACCGACGTCCCCGTGGTCAAAGCAAAGACGGTACCAGAGGACGCCAAGGCGACGATCTTACCGATTGTCGAGGCAGGCGCTGGAGCTGCCGTCGCCGCCGGGGCCATCATTGGTAAAGGAAAAGACCAGATCATGGACGCTTTGAGCCAAGCCAACGCCGCTGTTGTGGGAGAAGCTTCACCTTCGGTCTCGGGGTACTACGACCAAGCCAAGGACGCCGCGGCTTCAGCCTTCGACGCCGCGTCGTCAGGAGTGCACGATGCGACGAGATCGGCGGGTTCGGCAGTGGGAGTGGTTCCAACTCCAGAGTCATTGGCGGAGCATGCCGAGTTGTTGGTCAGTGCAGCTCAAGACGGTGCTCAGTCGGTCTACGAGGCGGGTTCATCGGTGGTCCACCAAGCGACTCGATCGGCAATGTCAGCAGTGGGTGCCACTCCCTCGCCAGAAGGCGTGGCCGAACACGCACAATCCGTCGTCAACGCCATCGTCCCAGAGGCACCAGAACAGCTCAACTCGATCCTCGACAATGTCGCTCAAGGCTACGCCTCTGTCGCTGGAGTGGTTGGTGACAATGTCCACGACGCCACTCGAGCCGCTATGCGAGGTGTGGGCGTGACTCCCGCTGCGGAGGGTGTTGCGGAGAGCGCAGAGTCGATCGTCAACAAGGTCGCCGCGACCGCCGCTTCGGCCTATTCGGACGTTGCGGCCTCTGCGGCGTCGATCGCCTCTGACGCCGGCTCTGCCATTCACGACGGGACTCGCTCGGCCATGAAAGCGGTTGGAGTATCACCCACCCCGGAGTCCGTTGGAGAACACGTCGAATCGGTCGCTTCGGCAATTTCATCCTCTGCGGCCTCTCTAGCCTCCGCAGCCTCGGCGTCGGCTTCCTCGGTGGCTTCCGACGCTTCGAGCTTACTTCACGACGCGACGAGAACCGTCGTCAAAGCGGTGGGAGGCACACCATCCCCCGAAACACCAGGAGAGCACGTCGAGTCGATCGTAAAGGTGGTCACGGATTCCGCGGCAGAGGTCTTTGACGCTGCGACCACCAACGCCGGCAACGCCTACGCCGCAGTGTCGACAAACGCGGAAGGCGTCTACAGCGCAGTAACCCACAATGCCCAGGATGCAGGACAGGCAATTGCCTCGCAGGCGAACGAACTGGGAAGCCAGATCCAACTCGCCTTGGGACTCGCTTCTGCACCTACCCCCCTGGCAAGCTCGGCTTCGGCATACCTAGCCTCTATCACCGCTGGAGCTGGACTTCCGGATCTGCTGGCCTCCGGGTCGAGTCTGCTCAGTGCGCTGCAATCGGATTTGGGGCAGTCGGTCCATCAGGCCACCAGAGCCGCAAGTAGAGCCGTGGGTGCCAAGCCGACTCCAGAGTCGGCGGGGGAGTATGTCGAGGAGGTGAAGGAAAGGATCAAGGATGCGGCGAGCGTCGTCGTCGAGGAGGTCGAGGAGGTGACAGAGAGGGTGAAGAGGGCTGTCAGCAGGGAGGAGCTCTGAGGCGAAAGAGAACAAGGAGTGAGAAGGTAGAAGAGGCAGACTAGACACGATTTGGAGCCTGTACATAGAGGATAGGTGATGCAATGCTTGCTTGCCATGAGACAGGCAGAGTGGCTTGTAGGAGTATTTTCCGACCGGCACCCTTTGACGTCTACGCGCCATGACGAGGAGTTCACACCGCAGGGTATTTGGGGCGCCTAAACACCGCGAATCTCCAATGCCCATTAGGCGTCAAGAGTTCTGGCCTCTTTAGGCGCCCTCACCTCCTGCACCATGGTTGCCACATGCGCGGAGATAGCTTGCCCCTCGTCGCGTCCACGTAGAGTGCATCTTAGGGTGATAGCGAGCAAGCTGTTTACAACGACGACAACCAAGGTCTATACATACCCCTTGGTCATATACGCCAGCCTTCGACTTCCAGGAGGATACCGCATCGACGAAAAAGGATACAATTCAGTCAGGGTATCGTCGAAGACGTTGGAGCGGAGAATCTCGATACTGGACATAGTGGACACTGCCCATCATGCAGATGCTCACCAAGGTGGGTCAAGGCGGGAGGCCGGGTCGCAGGGGAGAGTGACGGGATGATACTGATGGTGGGATGGTAGTTTGAGAGCAAAAGCCCGAGGGTCAAGTGTATTGCTTTCCGTGAGTGCATGCCATATTTAGCCAGCTGGTGTGAGCAGTAGCTGAACATACATATCAGACCCAAAGACCCCCCTGCTGGCGGCCTCGCTGCACAATGGTACCATTCAGCTATGGAACTACCAGATGGGCACCCTAGTCGACAGATTCGACGAACATGACGGTGCGGCACACACATCAGCAAGGTGATTGGCCATGCTGACCGGTCTTCTAGGTCCCGTCAGAGGTATCTCTTTCCACCCAACCCAGCCCATCTTCTGCTCTGGTGGAGATGATTACAAGATCAAGGTCTGGAATTACAAGCAGCGAAAATGCCTGTTCACCCTCACGGGCCGTGAGTACCTCGATGCGGTTGATGGGAGGATGGTGTTGACACTTTTACAGATCTCGACTATGTCCGAACTGTGTTCTTCCACCGAGAGTACCCATGGATCATCTCGGCGTCGGACGATCAGACGATCAGGATTTGGAACTGGCAGTCTAGGACGTGTATCGCCATTCTCACCGGACACAACCATTACATCATGTCAGTACCCTCGTTACGGCTATTCTGCGTGATCCTGACCGCTTGCTTTAGGTGCGCCCAATTCCACCCTTGGGACGACCTTGTGGTCTCGGCCTCGATGGATCTCACTGTCAGAGTCTGGGACATTTCCGGATTGCGAAAGAAGAACCAGGCGCACCAGGCGCCAATGTCGTTTGAGGAGCAAATGGCCCGAGCCAACCAAGGACAAGCGGATCTCTTTGGCAACACCGACGCAGTGGTCAAATACGTTCTGGAGGGACACGACAGAGGAGTCAACTGGGCCTCTTTCCACCCCACCCTCCCCCTCATCGTGTCCTGTGGTGACGACAGACAGATCAAGCTGTGGAGAATGTCAGAGACCAAGGCTTGGGAGGTGGACAGCTGTAGGGGTCATTTCAACAATGTCTCCATGACCCTCTTCCACCCTCGACACGAATTGATCCTCAGTGCGAGTGAAGACAAGACGATCAGAGTGTGGGATATGACCAAGAGGACGGCCGTGCAGACTTTCAGGCGGGAACACGATAGGTTCTGGGTCTTGACCGCACATCCCGAGTTGAACCTGTTCGCGGCGGGTAAGTCAGCGGAGACACTTTGATAAACATCGACTGATCTGTGTAGGCCACGACAACGGTCTGATCGTGTTCAAGCTCGAGCGAGAACGACCAGCATTCTCCCTCTCTGGCAACCAGCTCTTCTACGTCAAAGACAAGGTTGTCCGAATGGCCGACTTGTCCACAGGTACCAACCAGGGTATCTGCAGCGTCAAAAAGTTTGGCTCTCAATGGGTTCAGCCCCGGACTCTGAGCTACAACCCTGCCGAGCGAGCAGTGCTCCTCACCTCTGTGCGTATATCCCTAGTAAAGAAGAGCTACTGGCTGATAGATGCTTAGGCTGCCGAGAATGGCCAGTTTGAGTTGATCAACTTGCCAAAGAGCACCGCTCCATCTGCTGGCGATGGCAAGGACGTCCCTTCGGACGGCAAGCGGGGTCCCGGTGGCAGCGCAATCTTCGTCGCTCGAAACAGGCTCGCCGTGCTGGACAAGGCTGGTCAGGTGAGTGATCATGGGCATGCTCAAGAACGGAGCTGATACTTCCGCTAGACTATCGAGATTCGAGACCTGTCGAACACTCTGACAAAGTCGGTCAAATGTCCATCCCAGACCAACGAGATCTTCTACGGTGGAACAGCTTCGTTGTTGCTCGCGGGTCCTACGTCGGTCACGCTGTTTGACATCCAGCAGCAGAAGGCACTGGCAGAGGTCAGCACTCCACCTGTCAAATACGTCGTTTGGAGTGCCGACGGCAGCATGGCCTTGTTGAGCAAGCACAGTGAGTTAGCTGTCTGCTTCATACACGTGTAAAGCTGACAGGTGTCAGCTATCACTATCTGCAACAAGTCGCTTGTACAAACCGCCCTGATCCACGAGACGATCCGAATCAAGTCTGCCGCGTGGGACGACAGCGGAATCCTCATCTACACCACGCTCAACCACATCAAGTACGCTCTGCCCGGAGGTGACAATGGCATCATCAAGACGCTCGAGCAACCCGTCTACCTCACCCGAGTCAAGGGACAGATTGTGCATTGCCTAGACCGAACGGCCAAGCCGAGGACGATCACCATCGACCCCACCGAGTACCGATTCAAGCTCGCTCTCGTGCGAAAGAACTACGACGAGGTGCTGCAGCTCATCAGGAACAGCAACCTGGTCGGACAGAGCATCATTGGGTACTTGCAGAAGAAGGGATACCCCGAGATTGCGCTGCACTTTGTGCAAGACCCGCAAACTCGGTTCGACCTCGCTGTCGAGTGTGGCAACTTGACAGTGGCGCTGGAAATGGCAAGAGAGGTCGATCGAGCGGATGTTTGGGAGAGATTGGGCGCTGCCGCTCTGAAACAGGGCAATCACTCTGTAAGTCAAGACATCGAGACGGTGGATGTAAGCTGACTCCAGTCTAGGTTGTCGAGACGGCGTACCAAAAGACGAAGAACTTTGACAAGTTGTCCTTCCTCTACCTCATCACTGGAAACACGCAAAAGTTGAACATGATGCAGACGATCGCCACGAAGCGAGGTGACAACATGTCTCGATTCCAAAACTCGCTGTATCTCGGTGATGTCCAAGCTCGAGTCGCTGTCCTGCGAGAGACTGGTCAATGTGAGTAGCCAGACCCGGAATTAGGGCTGATCGCTGTAGACCCCCTCGCGTACTACACTGCCAAGACGAACGGTCTTGATGACACCGCGTTGGACATTCTTGAAGAAGCCGGCATGACGGAAGACGATCTCCCAGCTCCACCTCAGAGCTCTGGCCACACTTCGCTAGCCCCACCGCCCGTCTCGTTCAACCAGGCCGAATCCAACTGGCCAATCAAGAACCTCGGCGAGAGCTTCTTTGACCGCGCTCTGGCCAATGGCGGCGCAGCAGACGGCTTCAATGCCGGCGAGAGCTCGACTGCCATGAACGGCGGAGAGCAGCTCGATGCCTGGGCCGCCGGCGACGAGGATGCCGAGATGAATGGTGACGAGGAGGATGGCGACGAGGACGAAGGCTGGGATCTTGATGCCGAGGTCATTGCCGCGCCAGAGGAGGAAGAGGTCGAGGGCGAGATTGGAGGTGGATCTGGAGTAGAGGCCGATCTGTCGGAGGGTGTCAGTCAGGGCGTGAATGAGAATGAGATGTGGGTGAGGAATTCGCCCTTGGCAGCGGATCATGCGGCTGCGGGTAATTTCGAGTCTGCAATGCAGGTGAGTACATTGTTGCTAGGGTGAGCTCGTTCTGACTTCGAGTAGCTGCTCAACAGACAAGTCGCCGCGGTCAACTTTGCCCCTCTCAAGCCGCTCTTCCTGCAGTCGTACCAGGCCGCCCACGTGTCTGTCCCCGCCAACCCCTCACTCCCACCTCTTACCTACCACGTCCGACGCAATCCCGAGACGACAGAGATGCGAGAGGTCCTACCCGCCATTGCATTCTCCCTCGACGACATCAAAGCGAGCGAGATTGCCGACGCGAGCCGATTCTTCAGCCGAGGCAAATTCGCCGAATCGCTCAATGCGTACAGGACAGTCCTGCAGAAACTGCTTTTGGTCGTCACGACGACCGAGGAGGACGCGGCAGAGGTCAAGGAGCTCGTGACGACGTGTCGAGAGTACGTGATTGGGTTGACGCTGGAGACGGAGCGAAGAAAGCTGGTGGCAGAAGAACCGGACAATGCGGTCAGGAATTTGGAACTCGCGGCGTACTTTACGCATTGCAAGTTGCAACCCACGCATATCCAGCTCGCGCTGCGATCGGCCATGGGCGTCTTCTCCAAAGCGGGCAGTCATGCCACTGCGGCCGTGTTTGCCAGGCGGTTGATCGACAGCAAGCCAACAGACGCAAAGGTCCTCACTCAGGTAAGTCGCACCAACGATGTATTGAGCGTCATTGACGAATTGACTCAGGCTCGATCGGTCCTGGCTCAAGGAGACAGAAATCCCCGTGACGCCCACGAGATTGCCTACGACCATTTCACTCCATTCGACATTTGCCCAGCATCCCTCTCGCCAATCTACGCCGGTTCGCCGTCGACCGTCTCGGCATACTCGGGCGCTCGATACTTGCCAGAGTACAAGAACACGATTTGCGTTGTGGACCAGATCACGCAGGTCGGCTTGCCAGCCTCTGGACTCCGGTCAAAGGTCTAGCGGGAGTAGGAAGTGTACTGGAAGTGAGCGCGGGTTTAGACTTTTACTTACATGATTGCGAAACGAAAAAAGGGCATGAACTTGTGTACTCGACCGACACCTCGGACACGCTTGAATCAGATCACCGGGCCACGCTGACATGTACACGGGGCGACAAAGGTATGCTGGTGACAGGCACCACCACGAGGCAGGCAGATCCGCCCTGGTGATCACTTACACGTTGACGAAACGTTGTTGACCACGCCGACGTCGGATCCGCTCACCCTGACGAGTCGATTTCGAGTAGCAGTGTCATGGGCTAATATATAATGAGGTGCAACGGGCGATGAAGGAGACGGCATCCCCTCTCATCCACTTTCTGACAAGACTATCCACCTCGGCCTACGCCATGTCCATCTTCCTCCCCCTGGTGGATTTCTTCCAGCAGCATGCCTTCCTATGGGACAGCCTGAAGTTCATGGCTGCGGGCATGTTCTTCGACCTCACCAGGCGATGGTCCTCGAGCATCCTCGACATTGTGATGGAGTGTGAGTCCGGTCATCTACAAATGATCTTCGGAGAGGACTCGGGCTTGGCTGACACTTGCAGGCGCTACTGTCACCGCGGTGATATCCTCTGGTGACCCCGCGCAGGACTGGGTCAACCACTATATCCAGAAACACATCCCCGATCTCGATCGCACCCCGCCCCTCTGGGCCGACGTGCGGGAGTCTTTCACGCCTACAGGAAAGGTGGCACCACGACGCCTGGAAGTGACGACCGGTCGACCGTGGTCGGATGCCGTCAAGGATTCGAGGGATAAATGGTGGATGCCGCGTGGTGTCAAGCAAGACGGCTCAGAGGATATCTATACTCAGAGAACCCTTGGTAAGTGGGTTCGGGGGCGACTTGATGAGGAGGAGCTGATAAGCTGGGCAGAGGATCGAAGACAGGCCTTCACCTACCGCGGTAAGACGATCTACTACCGTGCAACCAAGACCCACTCCTGGCAAGACGAGTTCACCATGGAGCTATCGTGAGTTACCGCTCTCCTTCGCGTTAGCCTACCCAGACTTGATACTGACTTACTCTGCAGGACCTTCGGCCGATCACGAACCATCTTCTCCTCGCTCGTTCACGAAGCCCGTATGGCCTTTCTCTCCACTTCCGACGCCCACCTCTCCGTCTACGAGCCCAACAGCTCGCCTAGGGACCATCGCGGTAATTGGAAACTCACGTCGTCCCGACCCAACCGCCCCTGGGAGTCGATCATCCTTCCGGAAGGCATCAAAGAGGATCTGCTGGACGACGTCAAGGAGTTTGTGAGCGAAAAGCTGTTTTACAGGGAGAAGGGGGTTCCTTTCAGGCGAGGATGGCTGCTTTACGGAGTGCCCGGCAGTGGAAAGTCGAGTCTGAGTGAGTATGATGGGCTAGGATGGAGTGTGTAGCTGACGATTGGTAGTCAGCGCTATTGCCTGTGAACTCAACTTCAACATCTACGTCATCAGCCTCGGCGCTTCAGAGTGAGCAGAAACTGGATGATCATTTGAGGGCCGCTTACGAGTCTTCAGTATGGACGACTCGAGGCTCCAGTCTCTGTTCAGGGGAGTTCCCGAACGATGCATGGTTGTGCTCGAGGACCTGTAAGTGGGTTCAGGATAAAGGCTGATCTGGGCTGATTTGGATCTGATAGCGACTGCGCCAATGCCAGCCGAAGTAAGCCAGAGAGCACGGACAAGAAAGAAGGCGACGCCAGCTCGGACACTGCCAGCAAAGAGGAGAAGAAATCGGCGAGTGGATCGGACAAGCCCGTCAAAGGGGTGACACTGTCCGGACTGCTCAACGCCATCGACGGGATCGCATCGGCTGAGGGGAGATTGTTGTTCTGTACCACCAACCACCTGGAGAGTATCGATCCGGCACTAGTCCGACCAGGTGAGTCCCCCAATGTCCCCATACGTGCGATCCGCACCGACTCTTGAGCTCTTCTTAGGCCGATGCGACGTACAAGTCGAGTTCAAGAACGCGACAAAGTCCCAAGTCGGTCGACTTCGCCGACACTTTTACACCGGCACCCCCTCGCCTCCCCCAGCGATCGAGCTCGACGAGTCAATTACTGTGGATGGTCAATATCCACTCACGCCCCTGCCAACTCCCGCTCCAACTCCCACCGACGGCGATGAGGCGATGGAACACCTGGCGGAAGCGTTCGAAAGGGCCATACCGGCAGATAGCGTCTCTGCCTCTGCGATCCAAGGCTTTTTGATGAAATACAAGCGAAGACCAGAGGCGGCAGTGGGAGCGGTGCAAGCTTGGGTCGAGGGAGGGTTCTCCTCTGGACCAGCGACGGCCTTCAAAGTCCGAGAGGGTAAGGGCGAGGATGAGAACGGGAAGAAAGAGGTGAACGGATCTTTGGAAGTCAAAGTGTGATTCACCTGACACGAGATTGAACAGTGGATAGAGACAGACTTGTGCACTTATACGTCCACGCGGACAGATATCGTCTTCAGAAACATCATGCACGAGAGTCACAGCAGAGCTTGGCACTTCCTACTCGACCTTGAAGGCTTTCAAGTGGCTTTCATCGACGGGCACTTCAGCCATTAGAGCTCATGGCCGTCCACAGTAGACCCCTGACATCCTCAGTATAGGCTCGCCCGATGGCAGAGGGTCGAGTCTATCCACTCTTGATGCATCGTATGCTGAACTAAGTATCGATTGATTTTGGTTGTATTGTATGCAAGATCCAAACTACGCCCGAGCCTTGGCCTCGTGCACCGCCTTGGCCATCTATCCCATATCAGCAAAGCCAATGTCATGAATGTGACCTCGCGGACTCACCTCGAACAGCTGGCTCTCCTCCCCGCTCTGCCTGCACAAAGCCCGGAACGAGCCATCCTCCTTCTGCATCAACTCCCAGGGCGTCCCGAATTCCACCACCCTGCCGTGATCCAGTACGAGGATCCTACATGCGATTATCAGCAATCTTTCAGAAATGCAAGCGGGGCCGCGTGTACTCACTTGTCCAGCCCGGTGACGGTGAGAAGTCGGTGGGCAATGACCAACATCTGGGTATCGGCCAAACTGGTCCTCAGGACATTTTGGATCGTCATATCCGTCGCGTGATCGAGATTGGCCGTGGATTCATCCATAATGAGGAAGTTTGAATCGCGCAATTTGAGCAGTCCCCTGGCAAGGGCAAGAAGCTGGCGTTGCCCTTGACCTGCGCGGTGTGGATCAGCTATCTTACCCAACACAATGAGTAAAGTCGGAGCTGGCGACTCACTGAAGTTCTTTCCCCCCACGGCAACTTGTTCATCCAGACTCCTGATCATGACTCGTTCCTCAACCTCGTCGTCTTCATCCTGAACCTCGTCGTCCGGCGTGGGCTTGATTGCCTCTGCTTGGAGTTTCTTGAGCGACTGCTTCCTCAAATCGAGTTTACCCCCGTTCGAATGGGATTTCAGGTCGAGGGTCGATGCGGCCCGACTACCTGCCCGCGAGGCGAATGGCGTTTTGGCAGACAGCCCCACGTTTCGCAATGCGTCCCAGATCTCGGCGTCTTCGTGCTGGCCAAAGGGGTCCAAGTTGTCCCTAACAGTGCCAGAGAACAGCTGGGCCTCTAACACCATTGTCAGCGGATCCATCTCGTGATAAGGTAGGGGGACTCACCTTGAGGAAGGATGGTCAATCTCGATCGCAGGGTTTGCAGGCTGAGTTTGCCGATATCCAGTCCGTCAATAGTGATGGATCCACCCGCTTGATGCAAGAATCGGAAGAACGATAGAGCGAGGGCTAATCATTCAGTCAGCATAGGCAAGGAGATGACAATCAGACCAATACTCACTACTCTTTCCACTACCGGTTCGGCCGCAAATACCAATCTTCTCCTTAGGCTGGATCGTGAATGACACTCCTCGCAGGACGGGATCAAGCTACCCTTCTATCAGCAAAGTCCAGGTGAATTGAATATCGAAAGCTCACCTGAGGAGCATAGTGACAAGTGAGGTTCTCCACGACGACCGAGCCCTCCCGACTGGGCCAGTATGCCGGCGGCTCGACTCCCTTGGCGTGGTCCTCTTCCTCCACCTCCAGGTCGAGGTCTAACGGTGGATCAGCTATAGACCTGTTGCAGGCGGCCAGCTGACTCACACTCTGACACTCTCTCGATGCTGTTCATCGACATCTGACTCGCGGCATATAGCCTCACGACCCATAGGACGAATTCGGTAAATGACACTAAAGACGCATTAGCACGAGCTAGATTCGATGGTGACCTGACTCAC
Organism: Bullera alba; assembly: GCA_001600095.1. Lineage (NCBI taxonomy): Eukaryota > Fungi > Basidiomycota > Tremellomycetes > Tremellales > Bulleraceae > Bullera > Bullera alba. The sequence goes on from BCIX01000005.1 coordinate 180,241, forward strand.
GGGCATAGCTGACGGACAGTCCAACGGCACCAGCGTCCATGTCCGATGACCTCAAAGCGAGCACACAAGCCGACACCGTCACTAACGATCCGCTGAAATTGGAGAAATTGTTGAGGACTCGGTTCGCCTGCCACAAGTACCAAAAGCATCGCCTGCACACCGTCAACATTGTCCATCTACGTGGTGGACTCACGTGTTCTGATCCAGTTCGTGGAATAGCTTCCGCATGAACCGAGCGGAATCACCATACGACCTAATGGTCGACATGCCAACGAGGACTTCGGAGAAGCTGATGAAAATGGGGGATCGGGTGACGCTCTATAATACCACGTCAACACATGTCTGAGCAGTAGTGGGGCGGGGACTCACGTCGTATCGCTTGATCTCTCGGCTGGTGGTTACGTAGAGCGAACCAACGGCCCAGTACAGAGCGCTAATGACGATCAGGGCGAACAAGAACACTGAGAGCGAACGATTAGTTTTGAGTCTCGCCATGAACAAATTCACGTACTAGGCGTAGAAATGACAACAACGACCACCACGGCGATACACGACAGGACGCATTGAGCAAAGTATTGCAGGACTGTGAGGCGTCAGCATAGATCCAAGATCATATACTCACTCTCGGCGGCTTCGGTGTCTACTGCGGACATGTCCTTGCTCAGTCTGTTCATGATACGGCCAGACGGCGTCGAGTCGAAGAACCTATAGAGTATCAGCTATGTCAGTCCAAGGATGATGACTCACCTCATTCTCGCGCCTAGGATCCGCTTGAGTAACCTGGTGTACAGGGTCCTACTGGCGACAAGACTGCCGAAAAAGTTGGTTCCAACCCTCGCTGCCACTGAAAGGAGGTATGTCCCCGCAATGACCAGGTAGACCCCGAGGTAGAACTGGGTAGACCGCTTGGCCTCGTCCTCGTCGCTCTTGCTGATGTTCATGAACTGCGAGACGAATTGTGACCTCCTGTCATTGGCATTGGCCCAGTTCTTGATCCAAACATTGGTGGAAACTTGAAGCAGCTGCGACCCTCCGAAAGCAGTGAGCAGCACGAGCCAGAAGAGGAAGCCACCCTGAGACTTGAAGTATAAGAGGTAGGTGCCGAAACCGACCGAACCGCTTTCCTGGGATTCCGCCTGGACGAGCTGTTTCGAGGCCTCCTTGTGGCCAGGAATGTCCTTGGCGTCTAAGTGTTGATGCTCGGTGGACAGCAATTTGGCCGTTTCCAATTCCTCCGGCTCGAGTCCTTCCAGATCGTCAACCTGGACTTGATCGGCCTTGTGCGGACTGGAGTCTCTGGTCAAAGTTGAGCCACTGGCCACATCGTCGTCGTCGTCGATTCGGAGTTGCCCGACCTCGATTAGGGATTGTTTCCGACTTCGACTCTCCTCGTCCTCGGGACCTTCGAGATCCAAAGCACCGGACGCGGCGAGCTCATTTGGCGTTCCCGAGGCCACGACGCGGCCAGCGTCGAGCCTCACCACGAAGCTGGCGGTGGGAACGACCAAGTTGACGGCATGAGAGACGAGAATGCAGGTACGGCCTTTCATCAATTTGCCCAATAGTACTTTTCGGTGCAGGTGTCGGGCGGTCTGTGCGTCCACGGCGGAGAGAACGTCGTCGAGGATGATCGTCTTGGCGGAAGAGTAGACCGCTCTGGCGAGGGCGATTCGGGCTTTTTGTCCTCCAGAACACGTCGTACCCTTTTCTCCAACTTCGGTGTTGTCTCCGAGGTCGAAAATCTCGAAATCCTTTCGCAAAGCACAAGCATCGACGACAGCGTCATACCTCTTCCTATCCCAGGCAGATCCAAAGGTGATATTGTCTCGAATGGACGCACCCACCAGCCAAGGCGTTTGCGAGCAGTAAGCCACAGTGTCGGATAAGCCGGTGGACGGGTCGATGGGGCATACTTCCCGGTTGGCATGGTCGTCTGGCATGTACACTTTGCCCTGGAGTAAAGTCGTTTCTCCGAGTAGTGCAAGGATGAGCGATGTCTTGCCGCTTCCGACCGGTCCGGTGATCACACTGAGCGCGCCAACGGGGAATGACAGGTCCAATGGTCCCAGTCTGAATGGCTCGTATTCCGCCTCTTTGATCTCTTCGTGACTGGCATATCCGATGACGGCGTCGTCGAAGCCGATCTGAGGGTCGGCCGGTCCTGGTCGAGTGAGCTGGTCATACTTGAGCGTGTCGGGTTCCTCCAGGAATGCCTGGATTCGGACACACGAGGTGTAGCTCTGCAGCAGCCTCGTGAGGGTGTCTTGGAACAGAGCCATTGGGTCTCGAAGCATGTTGAACAGGATGAGCGAGGAGAATGCCCTGTCGGCCGTCAAGGGCTGTTTGAGGACCAAAGAGTGCACGGCGAAAGCACTTGCAGTGACGAGAACGGGTGTGCCCCAGATGACCACGTTTTGTAACACGTTGGTAGCGAATCGCTGGGCGAGTACGTGAAGCTCTTTGTTCCGGGTAATGGCCATTCGATCGAGAAACTTGGACTCCCAAGCATTGAACTTGATCAACTTGACGTGCGCAATGATCTCCGTCACGGCCTCTAGTCGGACATCCGTCGCCGCCATGAATCGCTTCTGGATCACCGTGAACAATCTGCCCAAAGACGCTTGAACGGGGATGAGCAGGACGAGAACTGCAATACCGGCGAGCGAGGCGACGCCGAGGGTGTTGTACAGGAGAATAGAGTTGACGCAGACGGCGAATGGGCAGGACCAGAGGTAAAAGGTGTATGCGCAGATTTCACTGATCTGGAATGCGTCCACGGCGACCAAGTTGGCAATCTTGCCCTCGGAGGCGGCTTGTTGGTCGTCGGGGGACTGCTTTCCTTCCTTGTCCGTCTTGGACTTCTTGACATTTCCGGCGACATCCTGCCTTCGGAGCGCTTTGGCAAAGACCTCGGCGACGATAACGGCTCGTAGTCGAATACACAGCCGCCTTCCAATGAAAAGCGATTGTCCCATGGCAGTACAGCTGATGACTTGACCTCCGGCCATCATAAAGACGTAAAGACCAGCGACGTGGACGGGTCGGGGGTCGGTCTTTCGCTCGCTGATGTATTGCAAGAGGAAGCGGAGGCCGGTCGGGGGAAGGTATTGAAGGCAGATGAATATCGTTGCCCAGACCTGAGCAAATTAGCTCATATAAGAACTGAGTTACTGAGTCAACTCACACATTGAGTAAGGGTTTCCGGAAGGAAATGCAATAGAAGATCGATACCCAAATTCCTCTTCCTAGGTTGACCGCCGTGTTTCTCGCTGTATCTCCTATCCCTTCCAGCCTGGAATGCCCTGAACGCGCCCAAGCTCGCTGCAGCCGAGTCATCCTCTCGGATTGAGGGGATGTCATGCAATTTGATTGGGTTGTAGTAGTGTCTGAACAGGAGAGGAAGCATGAAGCCGTACGTGGCTCGACTGAAAGCCGACGTTGGTTCTTCGATATGCCTAGGGATTTCTTGACCGAAGCTGCCAGAGCTGCTTCCTCCTTTGGACACCGCCCCGTCGAGCAGTCGGTCCAAGTCTTCACCATAGGGTATGGAGACTAGGACGGCCCAGTAGATTGACTCGAAGATGGGCGGGGCGATACTGAATCCGGAGACATGGGATCCGATCACATTTGAGCGAAGGGTGAGCAGGGCCGGGAAGAGATGTAGAGACAATAGAGGGACCAAGGGCGTAGAGGGTAGCAACGCGATGGCCAGGTTGAATAGCTGCCCAAGGTTAGTATCTCATCAAACTTGCGACCTATTGACTCACTGGGTATACAACGCCTTTCCAGCTGCCATCCCTCCGGGCAGCTTTGGCGATCTCCAAAGCTGCCCAAATCAAAGCACCGACTACTTTCACCACCCATGTCACCTGGTTCCATCGCTTGATATTCCGGGGAAGCTGCTTGAAGTCCTCTACAATCTTCTCACTCTGCTCCGCAGGGATATACTTCTCCTCCTTGCTTCCGTTCTCCGTGGGCAGCAGGCTCGCTGCGACAGAGGAGAGGATCACATCGGATTCGAGCTTGGCAAGGTCGGAATCGGATTGTGGGGATAGTAGCGTATCTCGATCCACGAGCTGAATGCGGGAGTCCCTCTTCAGCCAGCGATACGACCGATGACCAAGGATGACCACCGAAGAAAGGATCGCCACGGCTATAGGGAAGTTCGAGAGGTATCTAAAGTTGAGAGCGTCAGCAAGCTTGTAGCTCGATAAAACCTGGGATGTCTGGGATTATGAAGCACGACTCACTTGTCATGGAAGCAAGGGGTAAAGTCCACTCCGTCCCATAGCTCCTTGCATCCCGCAGCGGAGGCCTCTGTTGACATTGCGGGCCAAGCCAGCACGAGGGTGGATTATGCGGATCGATGTCTGACGATAGGTGCCTTGTACAATCGTCTGTGCAAAGCAATTTTCGCTGCCTGATGTTACAACTTGACTTCCAGGCCAATCTCGTACAGACTGAATGAGTCGAGATAAGGTATGTATACACAAGAGACAATAGGACGAGGAGGATACATCGCCCATGTGGGATAGACACCCCTTTCCAACTTTTAGACGAGGGCAGCCAGGGTCATCGGGTCAAGTGTTTCGGCGATGTCCGACGATGGCGATAACGAGCGAAGTGGTGGTACAGACGAACCGATGGTGTGACCGGCACGAGCAACAGTTCAGGTATGATAAGTGTTCGTCTCCGTAAGACCTCGCTAGGGCTAGTAGCTGCATATCAGACTACGACCGTGCTCACTCCGAGGGCCGATTGACTACCTCTACCAATTCCTTCCACCCTGCCAACGCGTCCACATCGACGTCCAACTTCTTCGCTTCGCCCTTCAGACACTGGATATCCGCCTGGATTTGCTTTCTAAACTTTTCTTCGTCTTCTGCGCCATCATCCGCGGCCGCTCCCCCACCTCCAAACAAGGAGAAACCGCCTTTCTTCGACTTTCGATGCCGTCTCAGTAGATCCTCTGTCTTTCTCACACTGGCCAGGTTGCCAGCGTACGAAGCGCACACGGCGTCGACGACCGCCTCGGACCATTGTCGGCCATAAGTCGCCTTGACGCCCGGTTGCGCGGTGTAGTATTCTTTCAAGGGCTTCAGGACCGAGGCGACAAAGTAAGAAGGGGCGACGGGTGTCGATGTCGTCGTGGCGGACCGTAATTGAGATGCAACCGATCTGACCGGTTTCAAAGCCTCGATGCAGCGTTTCGTGAGGATATTTGTGATTTTTGTCCCGTTCGTGTCGTTGGGTGGGAACAGGTGACCTGATGACTTGGTCAGCTTTCGCGATCTAGCGGTCGGAATATAAGGTCATTGAGTGGCACAGCCCACTCACCCGACAATTCGTTCTCCCGTATCAGGTCAATCTCATTGACATTCTGTCTGAGCTTGTCCAAGTCCACTATTCCCGACGACAGCAATTGTAGTAATTGCTCCTCGTCCTTCTCTAGAGCTTCCAATTTCGACACCTGTCCACTCAGCCAGGAAGAATACCGCTCCGAGACCTGCAGACTCAATCGCCAGAAACGACTGGCCAGTTCGGGGAGGTAGACGTCTTTGGCCCAGCACGTCGAGACTGCTTTCCACGCGGCTGCACTTTGAGCCATTCCCCATCCAGGTGCCTTCTCTCCCAGCATCGACAGCGCCGTTTCGAAAGGCGGGACAATCTCCTTCCACCGGAGCTGGAAGTAGACTGGGAGTTGCCATCGCTTCTCCAGCTTTTGATACGGTTCCGATTCTCTCAGGGCCGTGGCAGCTTCTGCCGACGGAGCGAGGTCCTCCAGTAGCTCGATAAACCTCGCAGTGGTAGAGTAGTGCTGGTCGAAAACCCAGAGTCAGCAAAGATCAGATGTCACGAAAATCAAGGATCGTGCCAACCTTGTGTAGCTCATTTGGCCGTCCCGCTGTGAAAATGACACTTCCTAGCTCTTCATTGATAGCAGTGGCGAGCTCGGTCCACATGGCGCCGACAAAGAAATCGCATAATCCGCCAATATCTTCTGCAGCCGCTAATAGCGGCTGATACTGCTCGACTTTCTGGAGGAATTGGTTGTATATCCCCGCCAGGGGCGTGTCGTCTTCGAGTCGAGCGCCGCGGTCAAAGGGGTTGGTCTGGATGGCAGGTGTTATTGGAGTCGCAGGCGGTCCAAGTCGATTGGACGCGGAGATGGTCTAATCCACATTTAAGCATGGACTTCTGCTGAGCATGCGTTTGCTTAACTCACGGAACGAGCAAAGTCTCGGAAATGCCGGGCGACGACGCCCTCGGCATCCTGCCACGTCCCGAGCAGTTCGTAGATGTGCAAAACCTGTCTGAATCGTCCTACGGAAGGGTCTTCCAGGGCCTTACTCAGTAGCGAGGCGCTCTCCGCACTCAGCCGTGAGCGTATTGTGTCTACTTGCTGTGCGGTGTTAGCACAGACACCGATACACACTCATTGAGCTCACCGATTTGACCGTATCCACAACGCTACATCCCTCAGCTTGGGCCTTGTCGACCAGGTAGACAAGCTGGGCATACTCCCCCGCTGCCCTTTGCACCGTTTTCTCATCCACCTTCTGCGTGTCGTGTTCGTCTAGGAGTTTCTCTGCTCGGGCTAGGGTGTCAAACAGTCGTCTAAGTAGGTCCAAAAGCGTCTATCCAGGCACAAACATCAGCACAAGCATTCTGATATGACTACTGGCCTTCAGCTCACCTTCTCTTCTCTAAGATGAGCTCTCTCATCGAGTTTGCTCTGGATCTCCTCTTGCAACCCCACCAGCACATCTCTCACTTGCCCCACATCCGAGCCTATAGACCGCAAAGGCCCTTGTAACCGCTTGAGCCTATACCCCTCTCCATGAAGTCCCGTGCCTAGGGATATGAAAGCCTCATAGTCGTCGTTGATCAGTTGTACCAGCTCCTCCTTCAGCAGGGCGAGGTACGACCGTAACTCTCCTCTGAGCTCTTCTAATGGGATGTGTATGCGAGATAAGAGGAAGTTGTCGGCGGAGAAAGTCGGTGCGGAGAGTAAGGGGTGAGAATGGGATAACGGAGCTAGTGATAGGAGGTCCAACGAGCCTTCAGCGTCGTCATCGCCGTTGATGTCGAGGTTGGAGGTTGAGTCGTCTCTTGCGACTGGTATCTCCAGTTCCTCCTCCATTTTACGTCGAGGTTGTTTGGCTAGCTATGCCTTTTGGGCAAATCGCTCATGCCCTTCGCGAGCTGCCGCCTATTCTGCCGCTAGCTAGCAGGAGTCTCGATCAGGAATATGGGTCGAGATGTTGTATGCAGACTGGCAGTTGAATAGCTGCCAGAATTCAGCTCGGCTCTCATGCCAGCTCGCGATTGTTATCGAGGCGCGTGGCGGATATGACCTCGCTCACCACGTGGCATTCACCCTCCCTATGAGCGCGCTTCGGGTCCACATTAACCCGCCGACGCAATCTCGGTCCCACCGGCCCGGCGAGTCGGTCAGCCAGACATGGGCAACCATATCCATGTCTTCCTCATGTCCAGAGTCCTGGAGAGGTATATCCATAGGCAGAGCGCACAAAGATCATATATGACCTGACCAGCGATAGTCGGCCATCCTCATCCTCCACAGAAACAGGACCACACCGCCGGCAAAAAGCACTATGCCAGACTTTCAATTCGGCATGACCTCTTGGGGTTCGCCCGCAGCGACCAAACGAGCCCTGCTGCTGCATGGCCTCATGGGCACTGGAGGGGTATGGTTCAAAGTCGCCGAGAAGCTAGTTGCGGAGGGTGAGTCAGGCCGTAGAGCAAGTCCATGTGAAGCTCCCGAGCTGACGACGTATAGGATACGTGAGGTCTCCAGTTCTTGCTCAGATGCATCGTGCTAACGCACTTACTAGCGGGTCGACGCACCCGACCTCTTGGGCCACGGATGGGCACCCCACGTCTCGGAATACACCCCGCAAACCCTCGCTGAGCATCTATCCGCCCATCTCGCCTGTACGCAATACGACCTTCTCGCGGGAGTGTCCTTCGGATCGTCCGTAGCGGCCTTGTTGTTCACTCTACTCCCCTCCAAGCCAAAACGGGTCTTGCTGGCGGAGCCGATCTTGGACCTGCCACCGTTCTCCGACGACGCCGTGAAGGGGATGTATAACACGACTCAGAGTATACCCTCCGAAGAGGACATTCTCAAAGCGAATCCCAAGTGGGTGCCGATGGAGGCGGTATTGAGGAGGATGAGTTTGACGCAGATGGATCCAAAGGCAATCACGCAGCTGTGCGAGGTGAGTCGCCTCGTCGTTATCTACCGTGCATCGGGAGCGGATGAGACGCGGTCGACAAGAAGTGAAAGGCCGTCATTGCGAGTCGGCGTGGATGCGCGAAGTTGGGAGCTGCAATGCGAGGAGGTCCTTGGCTCAAGCTGACTGGCGCTTTACCACAGAGCGTCGCCAGAGGCGAGTTCAACCACGATCTCCTCCCCACTTCCTCCGTCGCCGGCGAATCCGAGATAATCATCCTCGCCGCCGACCCCGCCATGCGATCCATATACCCAGCTTCGAATGCCGAGTTGCTAAAGGCGAAATACCCACATGTCAAGTTTGCCCAGAAGATCGGCGCCACGCACGACATGCACAAAGACAAACCGGACGTCTTGGTCGGGATCCTGCTCAATGGGTTGACCAAGGCGAAAGAGCTGGAGCTGAACGTGTTGATATCGTAGTGTTCCGGATGGGAACGCTTGGTGGGAGTGGACGATGTATCGATATACGTGCTGTCGTGAACAAGTTGAAGTGGGCAACCCCTGCTCCAGCTTGCGGAGTGTAGATGGGCAGCAGGATGGTGCCTGTACAGCGTTTCCACCGGGAGTCGAGATCGAGCAAGCGACGTTGCTTGTCTGCTGGGATCACCAAACTTCAACCTCTTGCTCCGCACCGCAGCCAAAGCATCGCTGGACCGCTCTGGTCTCTCCATCCTCGTTTTCCTGCTGACCAACGTCTTCAAATTCGTGAACATGCTCAGCTTCCTGCCTCCGTTGGTACTGGTTGTTTCGGGTCCGCTTTCGTAGACTAGGCGTGTCAGTATACAGAGCACTTTGACGACCTGTATCACTCACTCTCTCAGACCCTGCTCAAACTTCTCCTCCCGTTTCCGCTTCTTAAACTCCTCTCTCCGCTCCCATTCCTTGTCCAAGCCCTCTTCGCCGCCCCACTTCTCCCAAGCGACCTTCTCCACTTGACCCCGCAAGAACAGCATCATGTTGCTATACGTCGAGGCGTAAGGATTGGGCCTTAGCAGATGCTTCAAGAGGTCCTCATCCTTGAGTTCCGGATCGGTGAGCAGGTAGTCCTAGGAGACTATCAGCTCAGACCTGCACGAAGTCATAAATCGGTGAGCTGAACATACCTCTTTGCATTCAGTCTTTGTCAGAAGCGAGTACTTCTCTGGAAACTTCTCTTTACAGGCCTTGCAGACTTTGACGTCGAACACTTTGAAGAACTGGTTGTCAATCTCCAAAGACCGGCACTCGACACATCGAGGCGACACATCCACCACGATGGCTAAACCTGTCAGTATCGATAGCAGTACCGGAATTCCGAATCACTTACCTGGCTCCTCGCCCTCTCGCATCATCTGCTTTTCACGCTGCTTCTCCCTCGCGAGCTCGATGACACTCTTGATCCGGCCATCGTCCGCCCCGTCTTCCGTTAAGAAACCACCTCGAGAGTTGTGCAGCTTCGACAGGTCGTACTCGAAGTACTTCCCCTAATTATGATCTCAGCTACAGTGCTCTTTCCCCCAATCGAAACATCGCTCGACGACAACTTACCAGACCTGAAGACCGCTTCAACGGCGCTTCCTCAATTTTCTGCCCTTCGACCGCATTTCTAGATGTTTTCAAGATAGGAGCGCCTTTCTTCGCACCAGTCTCCGCTCCGGCAGTACCCCCCTTCCCAGCGGCAACAGAGGTGGGTGGTGCGCCGACGAGTCGATCCTTCGCTTTCAGCCGGTTCACGGCCGCTACCCTGGCTTGTGCCGGGGTTAAGTTGGGATTCGACGACATGGCGAGCTGCCCTATCCAGACACGGATTCCTTATTCTCTGTAAACCTGACAATGTGGAAGTTGAGTTGTCGAGCTTTGAGACAGACATCGTGAAGGCAGAGCTGGAACGGGCTGCGATGAGTCATAGGTCGAGTGGCAAAAGCCCTGACGTGTCACCTCCTCCCGCTTATCACTGTTCTTCCCTCCACTCGGTTTCAGATTCAGCGAACGGTTGTCCGTTGAAGCAACAACTAGTTGATAGTCGACTGCCAACATCTAGACTCGTATACGGACATTTCGAGGACTACAAGAGGCACAGTACAATGGCTGGTATATCAGCTCTGCTGTTCCGATGAAGGAGTACTTAGCTGATCCTGTTTTGCAGACTACCAAGCTATCCTGGAAGAAGAGTTCGAAGTGCTCGAGTCCATCTTCCCGGAAGAACTGGAAAGTGGGTCAACTCCTACAGCTGCCTCCATTATCTCATCTGGCGTGAGCTGAAATTAATGCAGAGGTCTCGGAAAGGGAGGTCAGAATCAGAATAGAACCAGAAGACCCATCGCCCTCAAATCCATGTAAGTGAATGTCAGGCCTACATTCCATCGTTGAGTGGACAACTTGGCTAAGATCGTGGCAGTGGTGTTGGTGTTGGTGGTATCGTACCCGGATACGTATCCGGACGTCATACCGGATCTCCAGGTGGAAAGCTCCGATGAGGATTCGGGGGAGTTGGACGATGACGAGGAGGAGAAGTTCTTGAGTGACTTGCGCTCGACGGTGAGTCACGATGACTGCTACGGCCGTCTTCCAAGACTGCGCGTACCTCAGCTCCGACACTAGCCTTAGCACCTACGAAGAGTACAGCTGAATTTGGTCGTCTAGGCGGAGGAGAGCATAGGAATGGCAATGACATTCACAATAGCCTCAATGGCGAGAGAAGCTCTGACGACGTTGATTGAGGACAGAATCACAAGGGAGAGGGAAGAGGACGAGAGGAAGACTCGGGCATACGAGGAGGTATGTCACATCCAGCTGCCAGACATTCTCTCCATGTCGAGCTGATATACTCTAGGCCGAGCTGGAGAGGACACGCGGGACGCCATTGACGCCCGATGCGTTCAATACCTGGCGAAAGAGCTTCACCGCGGAGCTGCAGCGCAAGCGTGAGAAGGAGGAGGAGGACAGGATCAAGGCGATGGCGCCAAAGGAGAGGGAAGAGTATAAACGTCGGCGAGAGCGGTTGACAGGTGAGCACCGAGTGCTGGCAAGCGGGATTGCACTCGTCGACAACGCTGACCGAGCGTCACCCTTTCTTAATCTCTACCTTACCTCCCACAATGGCTACATTTGAACGCGAACTCGACCCGCCTTCGACTACTTTCCACGTTCTATCCATCTTGTTGCCCTTCCCAATACTTCTATGCGGATCTTCCACCTCGACCTAACAATCGCCGATTGTCGCTCGACCACAGGAAAACAACTCTTCCTCACCTCGAAAACGCTCGCCACGTCCGACGAGGCGCTATACGAGGAGGGAGACTCGGCAGTCGACATGTCTAAGTACTCTCGGGAAGAGCGTGAAGCTGAGCGAAGGCGCGAAGAGGATGAGGAGGAGAGACGGAGGAGGGGTCTGGTCAATGCAGAGGACAGTGATTAGGACTAGTCATGCCCTCCATAGCTCCATGAGATCTATCACCAAGCTACAACTTCCCCTTGGGCGCCTTCCAAGCTTTTATGTGATGGCCCATACAGTAAACTCTACCCGTTTTCCGGTCTTTGATCTATGTCTTCCATCAGCTGTGTAATCAGGCAGATACGTTCTTCGCAGCTGGATGAGTGAACAACAACCCACCTCGCAGCGCGTGTTGGCTATTGTCGTCGTGCACTTGACTATCCGGCAGTCTATGTACACTTCTGTCCCACTACGGCAATCAGCTCCAAAGCAGATACAGTTTAGCACCAGGTAGACAACCACAGAGAGGATCTCTTCAAGGAAGACTGCATATCCCCGTCTCGGACCACGATAGGCATTCCCTATCCTCAACTCACGTGGGTGCAGGGTGGTAGTATTCCATATTGAGGGTGATGGAAGCTCCTGACAAGTGCGGTAGTCCCCAGAAACTATCGGTGTGTACGAGGACGAGGAGGGCGGATGTACAGCTGCAGGGTGTCAGTGCCGCTCTTGTCATTGGTCATCTGCCCTATGAGACTTGGGTTATAATCATCCGTTTTCACTCACGTGTCGACAAGCCAGGCGGCAGCTCCTCCGTGCAGATTGCCCAAGGGGTTGCCCCAGCCTGAACAGGAGACTATCAGCCCCCAAAACATAGCGAGACCTCCCTTGAAACCATCTCCAGCTTTCATCTCCTCTCAAGATCCTCCAGCCATGTTCGTCGACAGACCTCCTCCTGAGTTAACGTTTCTCGGCGAATCCTATCCCGCCGAATATTCTCCTTGCCTCTGTAGAGGCTAGGATACCGTGAGATGTACTCACCCGCCTCTATAGTCGCCTCCCAAGTCGCTTTGAACCCATCCACCCTCCTGAGCCCTTTCGCATCTGGCTCCGGGACGTCATCTACTTCCACCAGGGCGAACGGGTACTTTGGCTCCAGTTTCGGTTTATACAAGCTGTGTTCGAAGACGATATCCGCGTCGGCGAGCTGTTTTTCGGTGGGCTTTGGCATTTTGGGCTGATTCCGGAGCTGATGGTTTGCTGGAGTGACGGAACTTGACGACGTCGCAGATGATGTTCCACTCAAAGCGCAGAGATCGCTATCGTCTCGCCATAGGTGTGTGAGCAACCTCTGGAGCTCCGGATAGAAATCAGGAGGATAGCCGATGGGTCGTCGGCGATGCCCGACCACAAAGGCCATTACGATTCCCGCAAACGAAGATTAAGCTTTGACTTCGATGCTGGCAACCTTGATTAGATCTTGGTCCATGACATTATTAGTAGAGTCGACGAGACATTGCATCCTGCCCTATCCTGCCGGTGATCACTGTGTAGTGTCCAGTGTCCACCTCCAGGCCTATGTAGACGTCGAGCGCTGAGACTGAGACTCTGCGCAGGCATCGCTGCCACAGAGGAACGATGAGGTGTATTGCTGCAGGTATCCCCATACCTTCAGCACTGGCAATTCTGTGACCTTGAGATCCGATGTAGCATCCACCGTCCATCGGACTCGGCCGGACATTTGCATCTGGACTGGACCAGGGCGAGAGACGTGCTCGCAGTCACTGTCGACCTCCAGCAATGCACGAGCTGTGATCATAGCTCCTCGCAGCATCCCGTTCCACCACGACCAAGACCGCTGCGAGAGTCGCAGTACTCCCGGAACCCGTTGCAGAATGTGCCACACTCACAACGCCCACCGGTCGAGGAAAGTACTTTAGCCTCGGCGCGGGGCGCCTCGGTTCACGTCTATTCCTCGTGACGTAGCTCCGCGCGGGTGTGTGCTAGCGTTTGACCAGCTGACGTAGTGACAGCGGGATCAAAATTCAGCTGACCACCCCGGACGCCATACACACCGGCCTGTCCAACGTGTGACCATCGAGTATAGCTTGCGATCCATTCATCTTCCTTCTCTTCTCTCCCAACACTACCTCCAAAGCATATCACCCATCATGGACTTTATGCCACAGTTCCAAGGTCACCAGCACCACCACGCTCCCACCACCACCATCTCGATCGACCCTCCCGGAGGCACAGGTCACCCAGGTCCTCACCACACCGACCACCTCCCCCTCCCAACCGGTACTTTCGTGAGTCATTCCTGGCCCGTACGTACGCTGACCGTGATAGCCAACCCCGCACATCCGATTCCTCCATGCCACCAACCCAGGCCACACGGCCCTCTGGGTCGTGTTTGCCATCTTCACCGTCGGTCTGATCGGTGTCCTCGTCATCGCCCAGCGAGTTGAGAAACGTGCCAGGCTCTTCCACTGGCTCTCCGCCCTCGTTCTCACCATCGCAATGGTCTCGTACCTCGCCATGGCCACCGGACTCGGTATCACATACGTTCCTATCCACGCTGCCAAGGAGGCCAGCAACTACATCTACTACAGACAGGTCTACTACGCCAGTGAGGGATTTTGAGGCAATTACCCCGGAATGACCCATGCTGACTTGGCTTAGGATACATTGACTGGCTGTTCACCACGCCTCTCCTCCTCGTCTCCCTCGCTGTCCTCGCTGGTCTCTCGCCATCGGACACTGTGTTGGTCATCCTCTTTGACGTTTTCATGATCGTCACTGGTCTCCTCGGTGGATCCGTTTCTACCAGGTACACCTCTGGCGAGCGAGCCAGGTGGGCCTTCTTTGCCGTCTCGTGTGTTGGTTTCCTCGCCATCTGGTGGGTGTTGCTCACCGGCGGAATGAAGGGTGAGTCAGAAGCAGCGTAGGCAATGCAAGAAGCTAATCATCTTCAGCCGCCAACCAGCGACCACGAAAGACCAAGGGTCTCTTTGTCCTCCTCGGCGGAATGACCTTGATGTAAGTAGTGCTCAGAGCCATTCTAGTGCCGATACTGATGATCTCAGCCTTTGGTCCGCTTACCCAATCGTCTTTGCCTTGACTGAGGGAACCAACAAGCTCTCCGTCAACACCGAGATCATCGCATACGCCGTCCTCGATGTGTGAGTGAAATGTCCGGTTGTTGGCGACTTGCTGACCTTCTGCAGTGCCGCCAAGGTCGGCTTCACCTACCTCTTGCTCTTCCTCCACGGCCACGGTGACGACTCTACGTAAGTCTGTTTTGTTGGTCTTGTCTATCAAAGCTGATCAGCTCCGTAGCATCATCCTGCCCGAGTGGTTCATCGAGCACCGATCCGGCAGCGGCGCCGACTCTCGAGGCGCCTACGGCTCTCTCGGTACTCGAGACGAGTAAACGTGCGCTTCTGCGTACTCGATATCTCCTTTTAATCCAGCCTTTCCGAAGTCACTGCCCAGGTTACCATCTGGTTCCCACAGCAGCCTTCTTTCCCATTTTACGCCTTACGCGTTTGAACGTATTTGATGATGTTTGCGACAGATATACGAGTCGGAAGAAGAATGACGAGGAGCGTGAGCAGTCTGTACTGTAAGAGTACTGTGATGCAAGCCTTGAAATCGTCGACGTCGTCGTTGCTAGCAAGTGTACGGTCCCACGGGTGTCTCAGATCACTATTCTTGTCTCAGATCGCGAACGACGCGTCGGCTTTTTACTTCGGAGAAGACCTGCACGAGGTTGTTTTAATCGTACTTGGTAGCTTGGTGTTCAACTGCATTCGACAACGATACTGGCGTCACTCACGATCTCGACCCAGCTGGAAGCGGACATAGCGGCGTCAGATCAGCTGTAAGGGCCAGGAGGCTGTATTACGGACCAGCGAGAGCTCGTGCCAAGGAGAACAAGAACAATGGCGCCGGGCATGATCATCTCGAAGCTGGGGATCGAAGCGGCGGCAGGGACGAGCGATGTTACGGGGTTGCTCTGTCTGAAGGTACGTTGACGGCGAGAGAGGGTCTCTCTGACTGCATGAGCTCAACCGGCCTCAGTTGCTGACCGGCGCATAGGTATCTCTTCCTAGGGATGTGGTGGAAGGAAAGCAGCCGACTCGGTACCCCTTATTCGGTGGTGAGTAGGAGTGGCTGATTGAGTGCTCTGCCTTCGTGACAGAATTCTCCGAGAAGCACCAATTAGGAAGGCGTGGCCGACCTCAGCTACAGCACAACCACCCAAACTATCCTCACAGCCGCTCCTCCTCCCTCTCCCACTATCCTCTTCATCCTTTCCATCCTCCCAACGAGCATCGATCGAGACTGCCAGCCGATTGCTATCGGTATCATTTACGTCGTACCCACCCTCATCCGGATGGTCAGTGAAGCCTTACTTGGACGTATCTAGCACTTCGGGGCAGGTATACATCGTCGCAGGGGACAACCGCCGAGTGAGCCCCAACAACAATGCCAGCTCGAGCGGCTCGAGCTCTGGAGGAGGTGGGAGACGGGAATGGCTAGTCGTGATGCACTTTGAGACTGGGATAGAGAGGACGTATAGCGGTAGCTCAAAGGTCAGTCTCGCCATCAAGGGAGCGCTCGGACTATCGAGCTGTCCTTGCCTGAATGGTTCGATACGCTGACTCCTTTGTCAGATATCACTCTCCCTTCCCAAATGCCTAGACAATGTCATCCGCTTTCAGATCCTATCCCCAGACCCATCCTCCTCTACCGGCGAAGTCAGCATCATCACCGAACCCAAGATGCTACCCCTTCCATCCGACTCGTTCTCGCCCACAAAGCCATCGGCAAGCACAGGACAGAATCGCAACGGTCCTGTGTGGAGCAGCACATCGAAACTCAAAGGGGAGGATGGATGGGAAGATGGCGAGGTGCTAGGACCGGATGATGAGGAGGAAGATGGTGAGGACCGCGAGGACGAAGGAAGCTGGCTGGAAGGGAGATTCCAGTCGACAGAGTCACTCAAGCTGGAATGGTCCTTCACATCTAGCGACCTCGCATCAGGCTCGAGCGTCACACTGTCCACCCTGCATGTCTTGCCGCAGTGGGACGCAAAGCGACCTTCCATCAATGTCCTTTTTGAAACGACCATACCAGCCAACACAGAGGCAGGAAATGTCGTCCCGATAGAAGCTGTCCTGCTGGGAGGATGGGGATGGTCGACCTTAGCTCTCCGAGGGGAGAGTCTGAAGTCGTGGCAATCGGTGGATGGGGATTGGTTCGACGAACTCCTTCAACCGCCCGAGACTGATATGGGCGACGACGAAGAAGCTTCTTTCGCAACAGTCCGATCAGCACACAAAGCTCGACCTGGTCTTTCAGACATGACTCCCTCACGGTCTGCTCTCGGCGGGAATGGACCAAAGAGCCTGATCAAGTCGCCTCCCTTCACCCCCAGCTCGACATCCTCGGCAAGTCTGCTTCGACAGACCCTTCCCTCCTCTCTCAGTCACATGGACGACTTCTCCTTTGAGGTCAGCGGTATGATGGACTCTCCAACACAGTATCACACACCTACAGCGAAGATATCCACTCCGCAACATTATCAATCCCCAGCCGCCCCTCCCACGCCCGCAGTGGAGAAGAGACAACCCGTTCCTGCGAAATTGTTCGACCTGACCTTCGACCCGGCCTATCAAGGAGACAGGGCGTTTACACTGGAAGGCACGATCGTTCCCATATCGCCGACCACATTAGTTACACCGTCCGTCCCGACTGATATCCCATTCATCCGGCTCGACCTCGATGCCCTGGCGAGTTGTACGGTGAATTGCCCCTCGGCGACCTTTCACCAACCTCTACACCAGTCACCACACCACGTCGTTGTCGATACCTCCTTCCACATCGGATGCTTCGAGTGGACCGACGATGCTGGGAACAAGATCGCCCATGGACCTGTGACCCCGCTTGATCGCGATGTCCACGTTAGACTGAGCTCAACGTGGGTCGGCTTGAGCATTTCGATATTGCTCCACTGGCCGGTCGGGGCAAAGGAGATTGGACTCAGCGTTCCATCTGCTTCAGTGACAACACTCATTGCTCGGGGGGGAGGCCTGGACATGGCTAGGGCTGTCACGAGGAGCGGATTGGGAGAGACGCAGATCCGACTAGGGCAGAATTCTCGACGAGGCCGGGGATCAAGCGACCTGTGCGAGTTGGTTCTAGCGCTGCCACCACTCGGATCGATGGTGGAAAATGAGAAGGAGGGACGGACTGCGAGGAGTATACCTCTGCCTCACTTCGCTGGAACGGGACAGATGCACGTGGAGCTGAAGGGGGATGGATGGGAAAGTGAGTGATCAGTCAAAAGCTGTTAATGCTAAGCTTCCATTGCAGGTGATCACCACTATACCGGCAACCTCAAGCGCATAGACTCCCAGCGGTTCACATACGACCTCTCCGCTCATACACCCCCCTCAATGACATTCCACCAACGGTCATCTAGCTGGTGGTCACTTGGGACGAGACTCCGCCTGCCGACATTGTTCTCCTGGTCCACTTTGTTCAACCTGTTCCTCCTGTGGCTCCTTCTCTCGATGGGGCAGCAAGTCCAGCGACTCCGGAACGAGGTGTCATTTGTCGCAGATGAGACTAGGGATTTGCGACTATACGGCTTACACCAGTCGCCTGGACCCGATCGTCAGAGTGGTTCGGCAACACCGCCGACTGGCAGTATTGCCAATATCCCAGCTGTGCCCGACGCTCCACCTCCCCAGCCTGAAGCCGAGCCAGAAGATTCCGCCCTACTGGGTTCGATTGCCAACACCGCTTCGACAGGGTACCACCCGCCACAGGCTGCAATGGAGACGGGGGTCGGAACATCCAGGACGGATGTCATGGTTGATCGGAAAGGGGATGGCTCTATGGCGATCGGAAGAGTGGTGTTCGGCTCGCATTGGGATCACTGGTCGCATCATCCGACGTGAGTGAGGGTCTTTGGATGACTGGACTCTTGACTGATTGTAAATCCATCCAGGGTCAAGACACTCGGGAGGGGCATAGGGTGGATATGGAGTGCGGTGGTATGGCTCGTTGCGCCATCTTGAGTGGATGCTCGAGGGGTAGTGAGACCTTTCAGTGAGCGGGATCAACGGAATTGGTGAGTCTGGACGAGGCCGGTATGTGCTAAACCAAATTAGTATTACCGATCGAGTACAGGATGACAAATCCTACCCCCTATGCACCACTTTGCTCTGCTGCGCCATCTCCATACTAGCGCAGTTCACAGCGTCGAGAACGGCGGTGAGGGATTTGTGGGACGCGTTGAAACGTTGGCACAATGTTGAAATGGACTGGACGCGTCGAATCCGCCATCTTTCAAGACGCGACCTTGCGTCGGAGCAGAGGGTGTGCTCCACTCGACAAGAGATGGCAGTCCCGGTGATCGGTAAGACGGTGCTACTGGAGCTGGTTATATTGCATACCAGGTCCTGAGGATCGGGGGATCGAAGAGGTCGCTCGATGACAGGAATGGGATATATAGCGGTCCGAGCACTCTTCCCCCTCTTCTTCTTCTCCACTCGCCAAACACATTGGCACCACCGTACAAACTGTATAGTCACTCACTATACACTCTTGTGCATACTCTCAACCCCCTCAACAACTCCTCATCACCCTCTCCTTCAACCTCACCCTCGGTCTCAACCTCGACAACATGTCCTTCTTCATCGCCGCTATCACCTTCGCCACCCAGCTGAAATGGAGCTCTTTGACCTCCTCCATTCTCACCGTCCTACTGTTCCCGCAAATCCTCCTCGACCCCGAGATGATCACCCTCTGGGTCTTCCATCTTGTCAGCTCCAACCAGTCCAACGCTGCTTCCTCGTTCAATTCCACTGCCAACCAATTCACCGTCGCCGCCACTGCTTTCCTCGCACACGACACTCTTGACCTCGTTCCGCAATCGCCCATCCTCGCCATCAAGTCCTCCGAGCAAGATGCTTCAGACAAGTATGAAGCTGCGACAAAGGCAAGGCTTGAGCGTCTTGAGGCGAAAGAGCTGAGGAAAAAGGAGAAAGCGGAGGAGCTGGCGAGGATGAAGAAGATTAGGAGCGCTGTCAAAATGATGAGAGAGGTGAAGAAATGGGCTAAGATAGGAGCTCGGATCGAAGCCAGAAGGGAGGAGGAAGCTCGACTCCTACGAAGGGCACACAAGCAGCGCCAACGTCGGCCGGTCCTGCCAGTCGAGCCACCATTGCCAAAGGGGCCACTCACTTCGATGATCTTGCACCGTGAGTAGACTTGCCAATCGTACAAAAGGTCATTGAGCTGATGGCCGACTTGTAGCACGACTTGAAGCTCTGCGTCGGGAATACGACTACGAGCAAGTGAGCCAATTCTACGGCACTCCACCGACTTCGTCTTTCGGCCTCGCTACTACTTCACATGTGTACCAGCCGGCTAACACCACATCTTTCGCTCCGACCACCGATGTTATTGGTTCTGCCCCAGTGGCCGCCGCACCGATCATCGAGGTTCCAGTCGCCGCCGCACCAGTCATCGAGGAGGATGCCAACGAGGCGAACGAAGGGGAAGCAGATTGGCTTCAAAGGAGAGCTGCCAACAAGCGGGAGGTCCGACCTGTTGCGCTTGCCGAGCCAAAAAGGCCACTCAAGAAGTCCATCCTGCACCGTGAGTACCGTTGCAGAAGATGAATTGAAGAGGTCATTGAGCTGATCATGCACTATAGCTCGAGTGAAAGCTCTCAGAGGAGAGTATCAATTTGTCAAAGTGATCCAGCCAGTGGTCGAGTCTAATCCTTCAAGTCTAACAACCGAAGAGGTCGCTTCACCAGGTCTCAACGGCTCCAACTCAGCCGTCTCTTCCGTCGCTGCGCCAGTCGATATCGTCGCTGAAGTCACTTCAGCCGTCGAGTTCACCATCATCGTTACCCCAGCGGTCGATGATACCACCATCGTCCCGACGCCAGTCGAAACTCTTCGAGCTGTCCCTCGACCATCTATCGAGCTCGCTTCGCCAGCCGCTTGTCTACCGGTCGTCCTACCGACACCCGTTGACATTACTCCTATCACCCGACGACCAGCAAAACCCACTTCGATCATCGCTGCGCCCAAACCCTTCACTCGAGGTAGCAAGCTTCCCGTCGAGTCATCTCCAGCCTGCCACCGACTCTCGCCTGAGCTCAACGCCGGCACTTTCGATATCAAGGATGAGCTCATGGACATCGACTTCGACGTCCTGCCCCTCGTCTTCGCTTCGACAACGGTTGACTCGACTCCTGACTCGGACGACAGTATGGATATCGACGCTATGGACTCGACCCTCGTTTCCGCCCCCAGCTTCGCTGAGCTCCTCGTAGCCATTGGATCCGGCGACTCATCCAAGGAGCAGGAAGCATTCGGATACGTCGAGCCGATGGATATCGAGATGAAGGATGAGGAGGATATGGTCGATTTGGCCATGGATATCGATACCCAGGTCGAAACCGACATGGCCATGAACTGGGAACCATCCTACGTTCCCATGCCCCGACCAATTCCCCGAGGTAGGATTCCCACCCCACCACGAGGATACCTAGCCGCCTTTGGACCGAATGTCTTCTTGCCGATTCAGGAAATCCACTCTCCGGTCACCCCTCTCGCCTCAACATTCCCTGGTCAGCCGGTCTGCGCCCCTCCCATCACGACATTTGCTTTCGGTCAGCCGACGACGACTCAACCTCCCACATCGGCCCACTCTACTCTCTCGGCCTTTGGCCCCAACTCGGCCTTTGCACTGACATCGACCAACGCCCCACCATCGCCATCATACTCCCCACCATCGCCATCTCCCGCTCCAAAGCGCTTCGGTCCTCAGGTCTCCAACGCCTTCTCGGCATTGACCAAGCCCTTCGTGACCTCAAGACCGGTGCAACTCCAGCCTACCAACGCATGTTCGTCACTCACCAAACCGTTCAAGGCTTCAAAGCCGTCCAACGCATCTCTCGCCAACTCTGCTGTCAACCAGGTCCGTTCCGGCGGACCTCCAGCCTTCGTCCTCAAGACCCCTATCGCCTGGTCTACCTCTTCGCCGGACGAGGAGGAGGATGAGAATGGCAGAGCTCAGCGGGCTTCTAAGTTCAATAAGAAGATGCGGAGGTAGTGAACACTTCTTGTGAGTTGACCTTGACGTGTATGATCTTGAGAGGGTTGCTGACTGGACTAGACATAGTGTTCACTTGTACTTGGATCACCTCTCGACGAGGCATTATCACACTCTCTTTGACCATCACGCTCCTCCCCATCAACACTCATTGCACCATATCACACTCGCTCATCACGCTCGTTGCATCGCATCACACTCGTCCAGTTCAACAACTGCAACCCCATGACCCCTTCTTCAGGAGTCACTCTTACCACGATCAGTACGACTCGACCGTCTTGCCGCCCACGCCAGTCACTTCAAGAGCAGGCCTCTTCAATATCTCCGATACCGTAGTTCCTCATCGAGACCTCGCACGGCACCAAGCCAATCCACCTAATCAGCATCACTTGAAGGAGTTTGTCTAGAATCAGGATTCAGAAGTATAATTCGCGATCTGCTTGTACTGCTGGGCAGTGCCGAGTCTCAATCATAATAGTGGCAATGTAGTATGTTGTAGCAGTAGTCGTCAGTATAGTAACTTGTTGCCTGTATAGAATCAATGTCATGTAATTGTAGAGCAAGTTAAGATGCAAAGCATAGTCACCCGATTGGATAGTTGCTGCTCCTGACAACGACGCCCATACGTACTATACCTTCCCTTACATGTTGCTTACATGTGACAGTCAGTGACAGTCGAAGCGACTTGGGCATCCTGGTGATGTCAATGCCACATCCGACTTGCAATCACGGGTCAGCAGCACAACAGAGGTGGTACATGCGACGTGTAACAACCCCACGGACATCATCATCAAAGGAGGCAGCCTGGCATCCGAGAAGCGAGAATTGAAGCATCCCATGGGGGGGTGGCGACGTACAAGAACGCTGGTTGGCATGCCAATCTCAGTCTTTCAAGTCTCCAATCACCAACCTTAACCACTTACTCTCACCATCCTGAACCACGTACCCGAACCATGGTCTCCCTCACTACAGCATTATCGACTGTTACCGTCGGATTACTCTCAGGCGCACTATACGGCGCCTACGATACGTGGAGCACTTTGTCCAAGAGAAGCGATGGGGCTGACCTGTCCGGCTCGAGGCCCTTCAACACCCACATACTTGCCCCCCAGGGCAGTGTCATGTCAGGTGCTGTACTCAGCAACCCGGCGCCTCCTGGGGGGGGTTTCAGCAGATGTGTCTCACAGTCCGAGTTGTGTGATGGATCCGTCTGTCGGCCCTACAGTGAGGAGTACGGCCTCAAAACGTCCTTCGGGCCGGAGGATCATGGGTCGGTTCACAGTTTTGGACTTGTTGTACCCACCGAAGGAGGCGAGAAGCCAGTCGAGCACTTCGTGAGTGACTCGATGACAATCGTTCCAATTTTTGACGGCGAGAGAAGGGGTAGACGCTCATAGTGTGCTTAATAGTGCGACATCACAGTCACGGGCGAGCCTGATCCAGAGGTCGACTCTGCGATCCTGGTCGACCCCTCTGGGGACGCTGTCAGCGCCAATGGCATCAGTGTGAGTTGTTCGACGGACAGACCAAGCTTCGAAGAAGGGGACAAATGGCGTGTCAGCGGGTCGACCGCTGCCTGATAGCTGAAGTGCAGCTTGGTTATTTGGTATGGGCAGCAGACTTGCCATACACTCGACTAGAGAGGATGTATCGTCGATTGCATGTTCTCCTCGTGGTAATGATTGACGATACACAGTCTCCAGTGCCAACACAAGTCCCAAATAGTGATCGGCATCTAGTACTTCAGTGAGCTAGCAGGAGTGCGGACCAATTGAAACACAGGATTCCTCACCTCTCAGAGTCTACACTGCACCCGTGGCAGCGACAGACGCCGTACACCATGCTCTCTTCATCCTAGGGTCCCGTGTTGCTATCATCTCATTCGCATCCCCTGACTCTATCGAGCTCGAAGCGATGTGGCGAAGTCAATGTCGGAGATCCTTTGTAGAATTGCGAGAAGCGAGGAAGGAGACGGGAGCTGACACAAGTCGGGGTGTTGACTTCGATAGGAGAGTCCATGATAAGGGATGATATCGCAGACTTTGTGGTGTCCTTGCTAGGGTTTCCAGCGTGCTATTTCACGAGCGGACCCTTCTTTCACTTCCTACTGGTCAGCATACTATACCCCAGCTTACACTTACGGCTCACACTCACAATGGTCTCCGCCAACTCAGTATTGACAGGCATGGGAGTCGGCGCGTTCTTGTACACGAAGCTCAGGACTGGGCGAACCTCACAATGTTCAACTCCGGGGTACAATACCCACATCTTGTTCCCTCCAGGGAGCCAGCTATCAGACACAGTCCTAAGCAGTCCTGGTGCTCCAATGGGATTCTGGAAGTGTCCAACCCAAGAATGCAGCCATTTCAGGTGTTTCCCGGCCACCACCCAACCGGGCCTCAAGACTCATTTCGGACCACAAGACCATGGCTCCGTCCACAAGTTCGGAGTGATGCTACCCTTGTCCGAAAAAGCTGGAGAGCAAATAGAGCGACTGCTATGTACTCGAGATCGATTTCGAGTCTTCGAGCGATAGTGGGATACACGCTGTGGCTGATCGTTGGTTGTAGTGCGAGCTCACAGTGACGGGATATCCTGACGACAGCGTGATGTCTGAGCTCGAGTTCAAGGTCCCTTCAGGTGATGATCCAGAGACGACGTTGACCATCAATGGAATCACCCTGGATTGTTCCAAGTCTGTCGAAGGAACCAGTGCCGGAGACTCGTGGGTGGTCAACGGGTTGACTGCTGCAGAGTAGATATGCGATCACCGTGGGACAGCATCCTCGCTCCTCAAAAGGCTGAGCGGCAGATGACCACGTGACCTGATATCGTATGCATCGATACGAAGCGCTGCCATCCCAGGTTCGCAGTACTGCGAAGCTCAGCCGAGCATTCCAGCCGAGCATTCCAGCTATTCTGTAGACCAGCTACTACTGTCAGTTGAACGGCAGTATTGACAAGAATCATGAGGATGCATATAGTATCATAACTTGTCAGATCGCCATGATCCCATGTTCGTCAGACAAGGAGTAGTTCGGATCCCTGCAGTAAGCTGGGTACGGGTCACTCCGCCTCTTGAGCCTTTCTCATCGCAAAAGCCATCTCCGCCGCCATCGCGCTCTGACCAATCCCCCCATCCGCCGCGGTGTCCAGCCCGCCTCTCGTCTTCATCTCCTCCGTCCAGCCCGTCACTCCTGTATAGGGTACTGGCGTCATTCCCGGTTTCAGACCGGCCAATCCTCCTACACCCCCCTTGTCGTACTTGCATCCCGGGCATTGATCGACATAGGCCTTGACATCTTCTTCAATGTTCATCCACCAAAAGGTCTGCCCTAGTTCTCGGGATATATCCTCGAGATCGAGATGTGCCGGGTGACCAGTGATCTCGTCGAGGAGGAGATGAGCGTCTTGAATGATCTCTTTACGGATGTCGCCGTGGTCAGGAGGGATTAGCAGGGCCGGCTCGTCTTCCGTGTCGGGTTTGAGGTAGAGTAACCCAACGTCAGAGAGGATAAAGTCGTCGTTCTCCTGGCCGCCTCGGAGCGATGCAATCAGGGGTACCAACTCCGGATCATTGGGATAAGCCAGTAACCATCTTCTCGTCTCTGGATCCAGATCAGCCCCAGGAATGGGCGGTACAGCCTCGTCCACGTTGAGCTGAGTCGGGGCCATGGTCGCTCGAGGGGCAAAGAACGAATCGCCAGAAGTATTCCGGACGTGTTTCATCGGCTTTTCAGTATCGGGTAGCATGATTGCGGCTGGAGTAGGATCCGGTGGGTTGAGAAATGTTGACCAAGATGCGGGCTGGAAAGTCAGCATCGAATGTAGTCGACTGAGTGCTCACCGCTGTAGACAGCCACTTTATGGCGCTGACCAAGGGGTGCAAACTGAAGAGGAAGGCGATGAGGGGTATGTATGCGCCGGTCCTGAAGGCACAGATCAGCGTACACTCTAGCCAACACGGAGTCGACTCACCCCAGCTTCACAGCGTCCTCCGCAGTGGCCTTTGCAACTGCCCCTTTCAGCGTGAATGTGATGCCAAACTAGGGATGTGATCAGTGAGACTCTACGATCCCTGGCGCAGCACATTCACAGAAGCTAGAGCCATCGTGACCGTCAGCAGCACGTAGACTGCCCGAAGGGGACTCCGCGTATGCGCCCACCACGCCCACCAGAGCCAGTAGTAGTCCTCATATGGCGGTCTCTCGCATTTGACCCGGATGTCCACTTCGGCCTGAGCTGCGGAGATCCTGATAGTGCCTTCGCCCTTGCTCGAGCTGAGCGATAGCGTGTTGGCGGTATCGACGAGATGGGTGAGAGGGAGGGAGAGGGCGAAAAAGAGGTAAAAGTGGAGAAAGGCGAGGACGAGGTTGAACAGAGCTAGCAGCCAGGCAAAGGCGGTCAAAGCCATGAGAAGGCTACCTAGAGTATCCAGCGAGGAACTGACTTGGTCAGCAATCGGTCTGAACAAAGGACAAAACTGTACTCACTCTCCTGGAAGACGATAGGTAGAGTCGGCATTAGCGAAATCGCCCCCTCGATACCCGTGGCACGTGTGGCTGGGCTCGAGGTAAGCGAGGTGCGTACGAGTCTAACGGCCAGACTCACCCTGACATGTCGCACCAGCCACTAGGTCCGAGACCAACACTTCCAACTCCGTTTGGACTGACGGCGAAACCACCCGGTGCGACGAGGATGTACTGGCTCAGAGTCCCGGGGTCGTTTTGTAGCGAGATGGTCAAGAGTAATGCCGCGGCGAGACTGAGACCTGCTGTGATGAAAGGGCTGTAGGCGAGGGATGTCCTTGCGATCCCCTTCTTCCCGACGGTCTCTACTCCAGCACCTAATTTGGCCAATCCACTCGTATCGTCTTTCTCATTGGCAGAAAGTACACTGCCACGACTCTCTCCTCTGGGTGGGAGGGTGTACCTCGCTGGAGCAACCGACATCCGACCTAGACGTTGCTGAGCCGCCGGCGTCATGAGATTTGGCGAGCTCGCTCCGTCCATCCCGTTGACATCTCCACGAGGATCGTTGAAGAGAGTCGGTGTCGTCTCCCCTCGATAAGAGATTCGCTGTCTTGCTCCAGACACCCCATGCTCGTCGCCAAATGGGTTGACAGATCCCCTCCTCGGTTTACCGCCCGCAAAGTGCTCCAGATCCAGCACAGACGGTAGAGTGGATCGGCGAACATGGCCTTGAACCTCGGATCTAGATTTAGAGCTCCGGGACTTGCGCCTCGAGCCGTGATTGCCGACAGAAGGTGTCCATGGCGTCGTTGGCGTTTTGATCGGCGCCGACATTAGTCCAGGACTCTGAGTCAAACCGTACCCAAGGGTGTAGCTGGCGGTACGGGGTGAAGCGGTCATTGCTCCAGGACTCTGGACAAGACCATTACTGAAGTAATTGTCCCTAGAGCTGATCAGCCGGCCTTGACTGGTAGACGAAGCCAAGGACGCTTCGTCGTCTTCATAGATCTTGTCGAGATTCGTGCCGGTCCGCCCTCGGGAAGTGATTGGAGCGGTGGTCATACCCGCGTAGCTGCTCCTGGAGTAGATCGACTCTGTGGCTTGTCCAGTGGGTATTGGCGTATGCTCACTTCCGTCCCAATCGGATCGGGCGTATAGCGGTGTCTCCCCTTCGTCCCCAATATATGTCTCTGCCCTTCTTGCCCCTCTATCAGCGACCGTCGACTCGTCATCATCCCTGAGTCCGCCGAAAGGGTTGTTGCTATCCGCCCTCACGGGCTGGGAAGGACGAGAGGCAGCTGGAACGGGCGGTTGATTTTGAGGTAGCCATGACTGTGTCGAGTAGTTCGTTGGAGGTCGAGCCGTCGAATACGGGAAGATGGAAGAAGCCCGTGTGGTACGAGTAGCTGTAGGAGAGGAAGGGAACTGCGGCGACGAGGGCGGGAACGAGCGACGGCCAGGTCTAGCTGGCATCCTCGATGGCTAAGATAAGTCAACAGTAATCTGTAGACATCGTCAGCTTGTCCATAACAGCTTTGACATGCTCCGAGACCAGGGTGTCACTCACAAAGGTAGGTCGTCGTAGACACAAAGGTGGTACATGTCAGCGATCAAACCACACAATTTGCAGTCCACTAAGTAGGACCGTACCCGATCCAAAGTCAGGCTAACATACATGTAACCAGTCAGTACAACTCTGCAGACGGGTCAGAAGTCTCTAAAGTTGTGAGGATCCCGGTGAAACTTCTTCGAATCCATATGCACAAACGCCCTCTCGCTCAGAGCCTTCCAGAATGGCCGTCGGACGTAGTTCCGCCCCAACGGCTCGTTCTTCCTAGCGTCAGTCATGATCGCTAGGCCGTGACGCAGAGCACTTACAGGACCAAGGTAGACAACCCAGCTGATTAGGCAGTTGTAGCAAATAGCTCGGGCGATCATCAACACGATTCTAGGGCAACGTCATCAGCGAGAGATCATTCTGTCGACCACGACAAGGACTCACGGCGGTTGACCGAAGAACATGCCGAGTTGCAACGTCGCCCATGCGATGCTAAGCGGGTGTGAGCGAGTATCTTTCGGCTTAGACAAGACTTACAATCCGAGAGTCCAGCCTATGCTGTTGGAGCTGCATCTCGGCCCGATGAGGGTAACCGGCCAAGGGAGGTGCATCCCGAATGTTCTGGAGGCTGTCAGTATCAGATACTTTCGAATAGCTCGATCTACTTACCGGTTGTTGGAGAATGCTACTAGGAAGACAGCAACACACATGCCCATGATGAAAACGTGCCACAAGCCGAGCCAGCCCAATCTACGGGGAGGTCAGAAGCCGTCAGACCTTCTTTCAAAGCCCCACTCCACTCACACTGCTGATACTAGATCATCGTCAGCGAGATAAGTCGGATACACTACGCTCCACTCACCGCCCCGGAAAGATCCTGTCCCGAGCTGAATGTACTTGGGCACAAACGTACCGCTACACGAGAATCAGGATGACTCAGCATCATTCAGCCTCTCGGACGATCACCCACCTGTAGTATTGGCAGGCATCCCCAGATGGACCATGGTTCTCTCTCCAGGCATCGATGCCTTCGGTGTACTCTGCTCGATAGGTGATCCAGCGACTTCGGGCAAATACGCTAGACACATCAGCACTACCCTCCTCCACCTCCACTCACTCGCACATGAGCCCGATATGCAATCCAAAAGCACTGACGGCGCAAGCGCAAGCGTGTACACGCCGGATGTCAAACCAAAACGTCCAGTATCGAGCAGTGGTCCATCGCTTCTTTGCCCTCCAGTACTTTTCCTCCATGCCCGCCGGCGGGTTGTCCCATTGATGCCACGGGTCCCACCAGTGCTTGCCGTAGAAAGGGGCGTAGTGCTTGAATTTAGAGTATCGCTTGACGTCTTTCAGATCCTGGGCATTGGGCGGGGGGAATTTGATCGTGGCGCCGTGTATGAATCTGTAACGTTTCCTTAGTCCACTGACAAAGTAGGAATTGAGGGTGCTCACTTTCGACCAAATTGACCTTCTTCCATAGTCCACTCCTCGTCCCTCTTCTCATACACCTTTTGAGCCACCTTTGCTTCTCCACTAAACAGCCATTGCTCCCGGTCGATCTTTTGAAAAGCACGAGCCTGATCTCCAATCTTCAGCTGCATCCGCTCCGCCCAGTGCTTGATCGGAAGCTCGGGAGGTCGTTCCGTGAAATCAGGTATATCCTCCAGTTCCCACCACTCCTCCGCGGTCCACGGGCGGAGTGGATGTCTTCTGTTGCGGTATGATTGGTCGGCGTAGTGCACTCCTGTGATGTTTGACGCTGCAGCTAATACTCGAGCAACGTTATATACTCCGCCAATGAAGATGACCACGAGGATGGTATATCTCAAGTCGACAAGACTAGCCGTTTTAGTCAGCTTTTGTCAAGCGTTTGTCGAGGTGCTTGGCTTACCGCTTGAATCCATAATTGTAAGATGAGCTCAGAGTTGCGGCGGACAAGCTGAGGGTATCAGTTCGATGTAACCTCCAGCAGGCGTTGTACCCACAACATGATTGTAAAGCCATTCCCCATTCTGCTCCACTGCGGGCCGAACAAGCCTACTCTGACGTTGAACATTTCGTCGATCATGAGCATGATACATAGCAAACCCAACATGCTGTGGTAGAAGCCATACCAGACTACGAGTCAGCCAAGATCAATCGACTTTTGACTCACCCAGGTTCTCCATATTGGTGCTCCAATTGGCAACGCCCGTCCCTACGATATAAGGACACAGTGGATCCGCCTGGGTGAGCAGCGCATGAGGATCGTCGTGGCCCGGTCCTCCGTAGTAGCTATCAACAAAGTCGATGATCTACCCCAAGTCGTCAGCTCCAGCAACGTGCTTGATTACTCACCGCTTTATTGTGATAGTCGTATATCATCATCTCGACCTGACACATGAGAATGGTAAGGCCAGAAAGATATCCGGCGACTTGCAATCCCTGCCTATGCAGCATCTGCCAGCATTCCCTTAATAGCTCGTACAGCTCCCACGAGCGACCAGTGAGGAACCTCCAAGTCCAAGTCTCCCACCCGGCATGACGCTTCGACCCATCCTTCCTCGTCATCCCCTTTGCCTCGTAGCCTTGCCCCCAAGGTGCAAACACGTCCCGGACGTACTGTCGATGATCGTCATACTTGTCGTATTTCATGCTGACCTTTTGGCCCTTTTCGTCAAGTTCATACTCGCCCTTGGTGTTGATCTTGTGAGGTCGACAGCATGATCCGCACCACGATAGCGACCACGGTATCCACATGATGACGACGATGGGGAATAGCATCACAAAAGTAATGATCGCGCGGAGGGACCACCATATTCCAGCAAAGATGCCGACAAAGAAATCAGTAATGGGGGAAGAGGAGATTCGAGCTCTCCGTCCTTGTAGTCTGTGTTCGGGGTCCAACGAGCTATGGTGTCAGCTTCTTACGCCAGGATTCACCTACTTCAAAGTGGAACCGGATAAACGCCTGCCATTGACAGTCGAACCAGACAAACGCCTGTCATTAGCTGACATGTTTGACGATTCCCGATGAGTCAACAATACGATGACAGATGCATTAGTAAGTACACTCGCCTGCAAAGTATACGGCGTGGTTTCCTTCCTTTCAGAGTAATGCGAGAGGAGAGGGGAGATAAAGGATGTCGTGTGGACGAGATCGAGCCTATTAGTGCAAATGGCGGATCACCGAGGGCTCCACAAGTGACATCGTTCATTGCCAACTACTCATCCCGCAGCTTGATCCTCGCTTCTCCGTCCTCAAACGACCTATTCTTGAACCGCCTTCTCTTGTCGATCTCATAGTTCTTAAACGTCTCCTCGGCGTCCACCGTGATGTTGTAGTTCTGTGTTGGTACTCCGGCCTTTCCCAGCTCTTCCAACCAGAGAGGTAGCGTTGGTTCCCATAGCGGATGGATATTGGTCGGATCGACGGGACACGCCCAAATGTTTCTATCTGCCGCGCCGTCCATTGTCCCGTTGTCAACCTCGTCGGCCGGGTCTGATGACTCTTTGTCGTCGGTATCGAGAGGCGATTTGTTCGATAAGATGGCTTGGGAAATGTCGATGAAATGCAGTACGTCCTTGTGTTTCGAGCAAAAGTCCCCGAGAAGGGCGTTGTATCGATTCGTCATGGCGATCCGGATTGGTAAAGTGCACAAGGGCGGGTCATGCAGTAACAACTCGTCGATAGAGGTTTTGCCCGTTGTGGTGGGTGGTGATGATTCGAGTGGAGCCTCGTCAGTCATGTTTAGTGTCGACAAACCCTCTTCGACCTCTGTCTCGTCGGATTTCGACCATGGTGTCTTTGAACCACCACTCCCCCGTTGCTCCATCAACTTTTGCGCCTTTGCATGATCTTCTTCCAGCCTCTCGACGTATTTTTCCGGTATACGTGACAACGTCTTGTCCTCAACCAAGGGCGGCAGAGCCGCCGCTATCAGCAGCTTCCCAGGTGGTGGCTTTCTCCTCGTTGTCGTGTCGTTTGCAGCTTCCGAGCGTTCCTTGAGTCGCGAGCCAACAGGTCCATTGATGATTTCTCTCTCCAGCCACGAGGTGTATGCGTGGACGACCTGGTCGACGAATAACTCCGGACCTAGTGCGGGTCCGCGTAATGTCGTTTCTGTTGCAGTTGCCAGTATCCTCGCACTCTCGGTGCCTCCTTCCTCCGCACTATCCTGTGTGGTCTCTGGGGTGGGTGTCGAGGTGTCAGATGGGAATGATGCCGATGATATCGTCTTGTTCTGTAGTTGCCATAGATAGTTGATCTGTAGATCGACCTGATGGGATCAGCCAATGCCCACATTCATCGACTCACATTGCCAAAGATCAATAAAGCCCAGCGACCTGTCGACGGTGTATAGACGTATGGTGGTGGTGCGAGCAAATTGTTCAGCATCGGTACTAGCTCTTTCGAGACTTGTTTCAGGGAATTGGGATTGTTCAACCCCTTCACCATGATCAGCAACATCACTAAACCCGAGTGCGCGCTCTCCCGCTCACTTTGGCAGAGGACCCCTTGAACGTGATACACTTTGCATTCTCGTCAGATAGCAGCTTGAGCGGTCCGGTGAAACTATCTCCAAAGGCGTATAGCGTGGGGGAAAAGGTACTCCCGTTTGACCTCGACGGTCCTGCTGTCCTGTGCGCTGAGGGATTTGGTGCCGAGCGGGTATTAAGTGATGAATCCCCGGCTC
Organism: Bullera alba; assembly: GCA_001600095.1. Taxonomy (NCBI): domain Eukaryota; kingdom Fungi; phylum Basidiomycota; class Tremellomycetes; order Tremellales; family Bulleraceae; genus Bullera; species Bullera alba. Next base: position 212,552 of record BCIX01000005.1, read on the forward strand.
TCAGCTCCCAATTCTGGTGTGAAGAGCTCGAAGCGGACGAGCGATCGTGGGACGACTCTGCATTGGTATTAGAGCTCGATGCCCATGGTGTACGAGATTGACTGGATCGCGCGGGGGCCGAAGACTGTTCCCGGCGAGAGTCCGAGGTGTAGGGTATTCGAGATGGACCTGCCTGCTGGCTTGGCGAGATGACCGGTGGCGCTTTGTTTCGCATGTGAGGTGGGACATATCGCCCTTCTGTGGTTGCCGCCATGACTGAGGTTGTAGAGTGAGAGTTGTGAGAAGCCTTCATCAACGTGTTAATGGTCGTGTATGCCATCACAAGGCGTGTTGCCGGTGTCCCGTCATCCGGAGCGCGGAAGCAAATCTCAGCTGTGGGTCATTCGCCACCCAAAAGTGACGGGATCAAACAAATTCGTCATCGTCACCATGAAATTGTCACCGCAAAGTCACTCGGTGACTCTCCTGCTATCGCCATCTTCGATAGCATCGAGCTATAACCTAGACAACAAGGTATCAAGTACAGCAACAGCCGACAAGGCCAACACCTCAGCCTTGATCACCGAGATAAAACTACCCGAACAACCTCAAACTTAGATCAAGATGTCCGCACGGTCAGCAACGACGATAGCGAGCATTACCCTCGGAGCGGCAGCTGTCGCTGGAATCGGTTACTGTTTCTACTTTGACCACCAGAGGAGAAACAACCCAGAATTCAGGAAGGGACTGAGTGCGTCACACCGCTCTTCACCGATCTAAAATTAGGCAACTGATGTATCTGTAGAGAAACAGCAGAAGCAGATTGCCGCTGCTGCCGAGGCGAGAACCAAGGCAGAAAAGGAGAAGCACAAGAAGGTTAGTCAGAGCTATGGTGACTCGTCCGTGTACGAGACAGTGGCGAGGCATGTGCTGACATGTTTTAGTACATTGCCAATGCTCTACGGGAGATTCAGAATGAGGAGCCACCAGTCACCCCAGAAGCGTCCGAGGCGTACTTCCAAGAGCACGTCGCCGAGGCCGAGAGACTGGCTCTACTGGGTATGTGATCAGTCAACGGAGTGCTTGGAAGCTGCTGACCCCTTTCAGGCTCAGAGTCGCATGCCGAGTCGGCAGTAGAGTTCTTCAAGGCACTGAGAGTGTACCCCCAGCCAGTCGAGCTTCTCATGAGTGAGTCCACATGCACATCGGCTATGTCAAATCCCATCCGACATCCGGGCTAACCTCGACGCAGTCTACCAGAAGGTCTGCCCACCACCGATCTTCGCCCTGGTGCTTGAGATGACATCGATGGGAGAGGCCGCTGGACCAGGCAGGACAGGCGCCGGAGCTGGAAACGTCCTCGGAGGTATCGACGCCGAGGACATTGACGACGACAGCCCAAACAGCCCCAACGCCAGGAGCCAGTCGAGCGGCAACGACTGGGAGCAGCTGAGCCAAGGGGCGGTCTAAGAAGAGTTCACTCGGAATCGACGGCAATGGATTGGGAGAGTGGAAGTTGCACACCGGTTTTGGATCACCGAGGATGGAAGGATGTAGCTTGATGAAGTGTACGGACTTGACAGGCAGGCAAGGAGAAAGTGCCGGGGAAGGAATGGCGGAGGAGGACGGATCGGGTCCGTTGGGCGATGTAGCATACCGCGGATTCGCCGTCTGTCCCCAAGCACAGCATATAATCGTCTGTGGCGGTTCACAACTCATGTATCGATGACAAATGCCAAAGACGGTCTTGCAGGATGGTAAGTACCCGTACTGTACAGGTCGTGTCATCCGCAGCGTCTTCAGCGGTGTCGGCTGTTTTGCTTGGCGCGCACTCGGAGAGGTCCGGTTCATCTCGACGTTTGGCCGCTCTCCGTCAACGTTCAACTCAGTCTAGCCATCTCTTCTTGATCCCAATTCGTCTATTACCTCTCGTGTTACGAAGCCCCGGACTGTCTGTCTATTTTGCGACATCCTTTGTGGTCCGCCGGCATCTCCCTCACCTCGATCTCACGATATAGACATCCCCTTGCACCGCACAATCGGCCCGGAAGGTCTATTGTCAACACCGCGATCTTCGTCTCAATCAGGAACATCTGAGTCTCCTCAACCTCCACACGATCACGGATCACCGCTCTACGTATAGTTGCTCTCCGACTCGCCATGGGAAATTGCTTCTCAGACCCCTCGAAAGCCGAGTCCAAAGGGCAGAAACTTGGCTCTGGCCCTTCATCCACAGCCGCGACCCAAAGTGCCCCTACCTCCAATAAACCTACGAGTAAACCCACGGCAGGGACGAGAGTGACCTCTGTCCCACCGCAGACACTGGGCGGTGGTCTAACGGCAGTGGATAACGATGGGGATGCGAGGGAGAGAGCGCTGCGAGCGGCAGAAGAGCGGGCCAAGGCGGTGAGTCTCGTCGTTAGAGGCCGTGCAATCTGGACAAACTGTCTTTCAAATGACGTCTAGCCTGTATACGAACGTTGCTTACGCCTTGCACTAGGCCAAGAAGAAAGGGGTGAACACGTCCAACCCCAAAGCCGGGCAGTTGTCCGCCAAGCTCGATGCGGACCGTAAAGCCTCGTCTCAGCCTCAAGCCCCCAATGAGCGGATGATGGTGAGTACCTGTCATAACCAGGGTCAACTAGTCGGTGCTCGATCATGGCGGATACCAGAGCTCAAATGAGCGAGTCAGGAACAAGCTGACGACGGCTGTAGGATCAAGGGCAGTGGAACTAAGTGTGAAGCTGCCGAGGATATCTTACGGAGGATAGACTGGGCGTTCGAGAGACAGACTTGGGTATACCAGTTGTATGGATTGTTGAATCTACTCTACTTCACCACTCACCAGTCTCATGCGTCGAGTGAGCCGGCTCCAGGCGACAGTGATGATGCGCAGTGGAGATGCGACTCACTGATGTCCAAGCTGCTGCTCGGCCACCACCTCACCGGCGTGACCTCAAGCATCTTCATCCGGCCGTCCCGGTGACGACGGTGACATGCAAATAAATCACATCGGGCTGGTCTACTGATACGTACGGATACTGCACAACTTGATACCAGCCATCAAGATCCTCCCCTAGTATTTGAACAGCCTTCATATTCCCAATGCGACATTACTCTTTCTCGACACGAAGCCGAGATCCTCCATCCCTTCGTGACGCCGTGCGAACCTAATTCTCAAGCACATATCTGCTCCAATCATCCAGCAAGGCGCACACCGCTCTGGGCCTACTGCCACTTGGTCATGAACTCCTTGTGGAACTTTTCGATCTTGCTGACGTAGTCCTCCACACCAGGACAAAGAGCGGTCACTCGGAGATGATACGTTCCCTCCTCCTGGCCGAATCCAGATCCAGCAACGGCGCAGATACCCGTGGCATCTAGGAGGGGTCAGCGCTCGTCCTGGATCCAATTGCCACATGATTGTAGAACTCTTCACTCACCCAGTAGATCCAAGGCGTACATGACGTCCGCCTCTTTGCCCTGCTTCTTCGCCTCTTCGATGGCTTTCTGAGGCATGTCAATCTTGGGGAAGAGATACATTGCTCCGTCGGCCGGCTGACAGCTCATCCCCTCCAACGCGTTGAATCGCTCGCCCATGAACAATGACCGGTCCTTGAGGTTCTGCAGCGTGGTCGTGGTTTCCGTGTGGTATAGCTCGTACGAGGGCGATCCGGGTTTGGGAGGGGAGACGAGCAAGTCGACGCCAACCTATCAAGATCAGCTTGTGGTTCAAAGCCGAGGAATTTTGCTCACCTGACCCGTGACCGGTGGACACAGGGATATACTGGCCATCTTGTATATCTGCTCCATGACCTCTGGCTGGATGTTGACAGCCTCGTAGTACCCTCCCCTCCGGCCACACTCGCCGCTGACTCCTTTTGATATACTGTGGAACGAGACCAACTCGACAGACTCGCTAACCTCCTTTGGCATCGACATGAGCGCCTTCTTGAAGCTGATGAATGGTTTGTTCTCCGCGTCGAAGATGTTGGATTGGTACACCTCGTCTGCGAGCAGGAGGATTCCTTCATCGTAACACAGCTGGATCACCTCCTTCATGGCGTCTTCCTTCAAACACGATCCGGTAGGGTTTCCAGGGTTGATGATGACGAGCGCTTTCACTGGCGTTCCTTCCGATTTGGCTTTGGCGATGGAGTCGAGGAGGACCTGCTTGTTCATCGACCAGTTCTCCGGTTCTTGCAGGTAATAAGGGAGTGGTTTGGCCGAGACGTAGGCGAGGGTGGCAGTGTATAAGGGATACTGGGGGATGGGGATCATGCACCCGTCATTCTCCTGCAGGGCGATAGAGAGGATCTGCGTGACACCGGCGGAGGCACCGGCGGTGAGGAAGATGGACTCGGGGTCGGCAGGGAACCCGTCTCGCTCTAAGAGACGTCAGCGTGATTGCAACACATTACTCACCCTCGATGAACTTTGCGACTCGTTTCCTGATCCCGAGCACACCCTTCGAGTGGGTGTACGCACCGACACTGCCAATCTCCTCATGCAGTGACTTTGCCCTTTCGATCACATCCGCCGGGTAGATCTTCTTTGCCAACTCGAGATGCTCCTCCATCAGGTTTGGGTATTCCAGCAGACTGATCACCTGACGCCAATACGTGATTGGGATTTGGTCCAGGCCATGTTGTTGCGGGTTTCCGATGTTTGCAGTGACTACCTTGTCAAAAGGCAACTTCTTTGGACTTTGCGAGTCTTTGCCCGAGGACGAGGAGGGTGCGATCGGGGAAGCCAGTTGTTGCGAGTACTTGTCCGCTTTCAAAGCGAGCTCGCCTCGGACAGCATACGAGACTTCGAGCACGGCCTGGTTGATGGTCGAGGTGGTGAGAGCGGGTGACCGGGTCATGTTGGATCGAGTGGTGCTGAAAGTCCGGGTAGAGTATGGGGAAGAGACCAGGCTGTGAAGATCGATGTGAGCGATACGCTTTGAGATAGCACGCGGGAGGATGGTCATGTAAGGCGAGGAGGTTGATCAACGGGGAGCTAGCTGAATCGAACGAGGGGGGAGGGGCGAATCGGTGTGTGTGTCCCGGGTATGGTTATCGGCGGTCAGATGATGTGGCTGAGTCGCCGGTGGGTCTAGTATGCGCAGAGTCAAGAGTGACACCCCCGGAATGACGCTGGCCCGTCTCTGATAAACGCTCGAAGCCCGATTCGTAGGAAATTTAAATCGAGCGAATAACGACTCGCTCTCGGTATCTCCCGGTCCGATCGTCCGCAGTTGCGGCTCAATAGCGTGATAGAGGGTGGTGGGGAGCTGCGGGAGCTTGGAGAGGGTTATGAAGAGCATGAACTGACCTTGACTCACCTTGCGTGACCCCGTTGACATGCTCCGAATGCCCGTTGACTGGCCGAGAGGAACAGACGACGCCCTTGGATGTTCCCCCGGAATGAGAGAATGCCTCGAGGCAAGGCCGTCATCGGACGAGCGGACATGATATATGATAGTCGATGTGTTTCAATGTCAAAGGATATGACGGGGAGGAGTGTCCTCGTGGTGGAGTCTTAACCCAGTTGAGTGATGTATCGTAGACGTGTTTAATCACACGAGATTGCCTCGAGGTTGGCGTGTCACCCTGGGCTCGAGTCAAAATTTGGGGGCAGAAGGGTGAAACTGATGGTACCTCGTTTAAAGCTCGTTTCATCCTCGTGTAACGTGATCTACAGGCTGGGGTAGGGATGCTTATCCCCAGATCGGGCTTCTGTCATTACACCCTCGTAGATTCTCGCCTTCTGCTCGTATGGTTTTTGATTGAGGACAAGCGCAACCTTCAGGCCTCAAAGTTACGCAAACCGCCAATAGAGTACCGATGATGTTCACTATGCCAATAGAGTATGCGACGAGACTGGCTGTCTTCTCCCATACATGTAGCCCCAGTACAGGTCCACTCCCCCCATCGCAGTCCCTGCAGCAAAAGGTTCCCGAGGCATGTCCCGTCCTCGTCAATCTCAAGAAGCTAGACGTTAGCCTGGCAAATTGAAAGGATTGTATTCTTGGACGGCACTTGACGGCCTCGGTGTGGCGAGTCCGCTGAGCTTTTGGCTCGTCGTCCAGGGCTATCGCTATAAGTTCGCTTGATTGAGCTGCAGTCGAAGTAATGTTGCTTGATTTCCGCCGCCATGTTCGGACGGAAAAAGGGTCTTTCAGCTGTTCCAACACCTTCTTCTCCAGCTCCAGGGCGCTCCGGATTCGTCGTTAGTGTCCCTGTCGCTCGAACCAGCGGATCCGATCCGAGAAATTCCTTTCCACATTGCTCATGCATTCCAGCCAATCCGTGCGGACGCAGCTCTGCCAATCATCCCAATCCTGGCGCACTCATTCTAGACCGCTTAGATGAGGAGCTTCTCAATCTCGTTCTATTTCATTTGTCAGCTGCTAGTTCATTGGCAAACCTAGCTGACTCACCTTGACAGCCTGGATCTGAGCGTTCAACTCCCTAGCCTCGTTGGTGGTGACAGACGCGGCGATGACGGGTCTGGCGACACCACAAGCTCGACCGAGGGCAGTCTTGCTTGGGACAAAGACGTATGGGACGTTCTTGTCCTCGCACAGCAGGGGAAGGTGCAGGACGATCTCAATGGGCTCGACGTCGGCGGTCATGATGATGAACTCGCAGATACCTCTGTTGAGGGTTTTGGTAGCCTCGTTGGCACTAACGAGGTTATCAGCTTGCGTTCCGAGGCGGTATCGAGCTAGACGTACCCCTTCTTCAGCTGCTTGTAGTGTGAAGCCTGCTGAACGAGATCGAGGATCTAGACAAGAAGGTTAGTCCACCTCCAGAGCAGCCTGTTGCACAGACTTACCTGGTTGGTGAGCTGCGCGTTGGCGAGCGGGAAGGCCTTGGGGTTTGGGGCGGACATGCTTGAGTGTGGAATAGAAGGAAATAAAAATGCGGCGAAGGTGTAGAGGGCCTCACTCTTGGATCCCTGGCCGTGTAGGTGTGCGAGGGTGTTTGGAGGTGGTGTTGGTGTTGGTTGGACGAGATGGATACAGCGAGGATGTTCAGGTCGTTCTAGGTGGAGGCAAAAATTGGGTCATGGGATTAATTGCAGTAAATACCCGGCCACTTCAATTCCCTAGTCCACCTCTAATTTGATCCCGCTCGATCGGTCCGGAGACTCCAGAGGCGGGGATGACCGACGCGTCGAACAGCAACAGGGGCAGCAGCAGCACGCTGGGGTGAGACCGTCGACATGACACCGAGCTTGCACCGAGCGTAGAGCTTGAGCTCATTCACGAACACTAGGACAAGGACGGAACCAGTGATTGACAAGCTCCGAAGACGCGCTCCAAGCAGCTCAGCCGCTGCATCCTCGACGATCGCCTGATGACCTGGAGACTTCAAGATCCACCTCATAGACAGCCATAGCTTTTGGTCGACCAAAGCCCAATCCATCGCTCATGGTCGGAGGTGGCTTCATCCCAACCTCGCACGCAGACGACTATGACCTCGACGAGATCAACGCGGGATCGACTCTCGGTGCGCATGCGGTGCAATGGGTCGGGACTCCAGCGGTCAAAGGACCTAAATGGGCGAAACTGCCTTTGTTGACAGTGGGCATGTTGGGTATACAATGCGTGTGGAGTATAGAGATGGGGTATGGTGAGTCACCTAGACCACACAACTAAGAGTATCTTCTGAAGATGTTATAGCTTCACCCTACCTCCTAGACCTTGGCCTGTCGAAACCTCTCATGTCGCTGGTGTTCATGGCGGGACCTCTTTCTGGATTGATAGTCCAACCACTCATTGGAATCTTTGCCGACCGCTCGAAATCAAAGTATGGACGGCGGCGTCCGTTCATGCTCATGGGGTGTGCCATCAGCGCCGTCGGCATGTTTCTTCTCGGATACGCCAGGGAGATTTCCGGCTTCTTTGGCGGGGGCAGTGGATTCGCGATATTCATCGCCGTGTGGGCAATCTACTTGATCGACTTTAGCATCAACGCTGTCATGAGCACAGATAGAGCTTTGGTGGTCGACACACTACCGCCCAGTCAGCAAGAGGAGGGGAGTGCTTGGGCAGGGAGAATGTTTGGCGTTGGAAGCGTAGCGGGTTTCTTCATGTGAGTGATGGAGTGCAACAAGCGCTGATCTTGGAAGAGGAACGCTTGATCTCACTTCGGCACTGGCCTTCCTGGGAAAGACGCAGTTGCAGATCTTATCATTCATCACGGCATTCTTGCTCCTGGTCGCACATGGCTTTACCTCTTGGGCGGTCACAGAGCGAGTCCTCCTGCGAGACGAGTGGGTAATATACGAGCTTGGATCGAGCTGACTCGCCAGTCGGCCCAGTAGCAAAGGTGGATTCCTTGCCAATCTCAAGGCGATCTGGGAGAACATCTTCACCCTGCCTCCGGGAATCCGCACAGTCTGTACAGTTCAATTCTTCGCGTCGTGAGTATTCCTCATGTGTGGTCGGTCAGCGCTGATCATATCAGTCTTGGCTGGTTTCCCATCCTTTTCTTCACCTCGGTATGGGTGTCCGAGATCTACAAGTCCTCCCATCCGGAACTCGATCCCGAGGACCCGGGAGTCAAGGCAGACGCTGTTCGAGCAGGCGCCACCTCGCTCCTCATTCAATCCCTAGTATCGATGACCTGCTCCGTGTGTCTGCCCTTTATCGTCGATACGTCTGGTGTCCAGCCCGAGGAACAGCAATACTCGTCGTTGACCTCGAGCGGGCCGCCGCCAAACTCGGCAGTATGGAAGCGGACCCAGGAGGAGGTCATGAGCGGGGGTCTCTGGCGTCGGTTCCTCGGAGCACTACAGGGAATCGTCTCGAGAGTGAAGGACGGAGAGCGACCCATCCAGCTGCCTATCAATGGATTCACGTTGATTCGCCTCTGGACGATCAGCCAGTCGTGCTTTGCGCTCATCATGGCTGCGAGTTGGTGGGTGGCGGTTGAAGCAATCTAGTGGGACTGACTCGCTTTTCAGGTTCGTCAGCTCTGTCACAGGAGCATACTGCGTTATAGGCATGACCGGTTTCTGCTGGGCTACCTACCAATGTGAGTAGCCTGAGGGGAAACTCTGATTGACTCTCTTCAGGGGCACCATTTAGTGTACTCGGCGAATTGATCTTGATCGAAAGTACCATCGACAGAACCACTGGCGGTCCGCAGATCACCAGAACGAGAGCCTCCTTTGACGATTTGGAGCATCGACCTGTAGCAAACTCACCACCCACATACCCGGCAACTTTGCCGGAAGCCACTACATCGGCGAGAACAACCCCATCGCACTCACGCACCCACTCCCGCAACTCACCCTCGCTCCTCAGTCGATCGTCCTTTGACAACGACAAGGATAGTCTCCGACAGACCAAACCGGACCCTGCAAATGGACTATATGGCCCGTCCCCCACGTTATCCCAGAACGAGGGGTTTGACAACTCGATCATCCTCCACCACTCTGCGGACCACGAGGAGGACTTTGTCGAACGGCGCTCGTCGTCTTCGATGGGTTTGAGACCGAGATCCGCCTCGCCGGCCATCAAGGGAAACACCGATACAGCCGACAAAGCAGGTGTTATACTGGGAATACATAATGTCTTCCTGGTATTACCCCAGTTTATCGTCACTTTCCTCAGCAGCATCATCTTCTACCTCATGGAACCTGACAAGTCGATCCCGGCCCACCCGCCTGCCGGCGGCGTGATTCCTATCCACAACGCGACTGGTCTAGGCGGAGGAGAGGATGCGGGGCTGGGGGATGGAGATGTGGCAATCGATGCAGGGAGACTGCTCGCAAGAATGGTCACATCGGCAGGAGAGGGGATGACCCGCTGGTCGGGCCGGAGTGGAGCAGGAGCACCTGTCGCCGGGTCGTCGGATGCGGTCGGGTTGATATTCAGGTGGGTAGAGACTGGTGAGCTGCTGGGGGAAGTGCTGATAGGCTACCTAGGATCGGAGGGGTCAGCGCGGCGATTGGCGCGTTCTTGACGTATAGAATGAGTAAAGCCTGGGCGAGGGGTGAGGGCATATGAGACCGTAGTCAGAGGCTAGAAGTCTAGAGCGCGGTACTTTAGGAATTGTATGATAGTGCATCCCTTGGACGTTCCGGTGGTATGCCTGACAACTGAAAAGCTGACGACAACGCCAGAAGGGGAGCATATTGACAGGGATTGGCAAGCGATACGATACATATGCACAAGGCAAGCTAATCACAAGGATACAATGGCTGCTGACGGTCAACACGAAAGCGTAGTGGCGCCAAAGACTGGGCAATGAGTATGGAGGAACTCAGCAACGAGAGCCGCCGTAGAGGCCCAACTCCTCAGCCCCTCCAGCTTCATCACGCCTTCTCCACGCATGCCGCTGCGACAATCTCGTTGGTCGGGGCCGGACCGATCCACGGCGCCGTAGGAAGAAGGGTCACTGCTCGGTTCGCCGCAAGGGCTTTGTTCACCTGAATACTGCACTGAACGAGTCAGCTCTCGCCGCTGGCGGCACTCACTCTCAGAGCCTTAGTTGGAATCAGGCCGACCCTGTTCTGGGCATCATACTGCGCGGGACTGGTGACGAGGTATTCCCCCTTCGGGGTGAACACGTTGTAATCAAACGTCTCGATCCAGTACCCTTTCCCGTCGAATGGAAAGTCCCACGCGGCCATCACACCGTTGGGGTAGGTTGTGCCCCACCCACCCCATCCGGCTTCGCAGCGCTTACCGGAGGAGTAGACCGATGTCCAGTTGCCAGTGAATAGCTTGACGACGGGGGGCAGGGTGGTAGCTGAGGGCGCTGGTGCAGAAGAGGGTGGTGCAGAGGGCGAGGGTGAGGGCGAAGGGGATGGGGAGGGTTGAGCGTTACGGTGGATGAGCCCGCCGCTGTTGATGGTGTCGGCTCTGCTGGGGTGGTGGGCTCGCCTGTACTGGACCTCGCTGTGACGAGGGGAGGCGAGAATAGTGCTGGGCGCGAGAGTCAGGCAGAAGAGTAATATGAGGTTGAGCAGACTGGTAAGCATGGCGAGGCTGTGTTGGTATCCAATCAGAGGTCAACTCTGGTCTCTGGCTAGCAAGTCAGATCGGACCGTGTCTGGTCTTATACCCCATCCCAGGTGAGAGGATCGAGGACGACTTGGGAACGAGTGACTCTGCACACGTCACTGCTCCTTCACCCCACTTTGCCCATGCGTATTTGGTCCCAGCAACCATCCTCTGACCCACTGAAAACCGCCAAGTCCTGCCCATGGCGTACACGTCCACAAGGTGTAGCAGTCACATCTATCGCTCGAGTATACTCCTTTTCCGACGAGGCTCCCGGTGTGGTCGAGGCGCCGACATAGCCGGAGGTAGAAAGGTCAACGAGGAGTCCTTGAGGAGTCCTCAAAGGAGGTCCAGCGAGGCTGTGAAGTGGACTGCCGGTATTTGCGAATTGCATGTTGCGTGATGGCTCCCGGTGACCCCGAGCGTTTCGTTGTTGGTCTCAGCGGGGGAGACTACTCTTTGTCGAGACTTGCAAGGCACTGCGATCATGACGACCAACTGAGGTGCTATGAGGTCGAAGACTGGTTGTACCTTGTATGGATGCTTCTTCCATCGAGACTCGGGGCTCTGGGACCTCTGGGCTGGCTGCGCCTGGGCGTCCATCTTTAACTTTACCACGGTTCCAAGTTGGCGGAAACGACCATCCTGGAAATTCGAACCCCAGCCGACTCAAAGCCGACTCGACGCTGTTTCCAATCTGCTACTCTGACACTGGTGTAGTCCTCAACTTCCTCAAGCAACCGTTCACGACCTTTATCGACCGCTCTCGACCGCTCCTCAATCTCGATATCGCTTCCATCACCAAGTCTGCGACTCGAGCCAGCGTCGATCACCAGGCCAGTCGCTCAACATGATTCGCTAGCGAGAGACCACCCACAGCGAGAGACCACCCACAGCGACACATGTCCAGCCTAGGAATCATCACCATAGCCGCTCATCGACCCCTGGATATTCGACTATCATCAGTAACTCTCCACAAGTGAGTGCCTTCGTTCCTTTCACCCCACACGAAACCGAATTCGACATAGACACCTTGGCCTTCGGCCCCCAGTTCCAAACCAAGTCGCCCAATCGCTTCGCACTTCCAGTCCCATGTTCGACGCCTGGCCCAACTCTCTCCTTCACAAATCGCAACCAACACCCCCGATACCAAAGCAGAAGCCCCCCGAACAGGTGAACGACGGGTCACTGAGATGCCTAAGCGAGAGGCAAATCCGGAGGTGGTGGGGTTGGTCTATATATGAGATAGGTTAACTCCATGCCTTACCTGGTATCGCCCATCAACATGCTCCTTCAATCATCACTGGTCCGACAAGAATCCCGAAGACACCCCACTCCCTACATTACGGTCTCTCTTCAGCCCTCTTCCCAACGCCGACACCGGTGTTTTCGAGGCTAAGCTCAAACTGGCACCTACTCTTCCCGCGAATCTGTACTCTGCTTGTCGACGACCATTGTGAGCGCCTACGCATCCAGACGAAACAAATTCTCTCGCAGCACCAAACTCGACAGCCTCCCCTTGCTGGACCAGTGGCTCGACCCCGGATCAGCGGAAGCTGCCCGACTTGAGGTCCCACGAGTTCCTACTCCGCAGCTTTGAGGAGAGGCTATGGGGAGACTATCACCGATCTATGCAATTACTCCTCCCAAACCTATAGTCATGAGGGAATGATAGGCAGCATACGACGAGCCAACAACCATGTCGACAAAGTTCTTCGCAACCCTCACACGCGACCCATCACATGCTTATATATCCAAACGCCCACAAATGACAACGCCGTCATCTCTCCCCTCTCTGTCCTGTTCAATAGCGACTTGCAGACCTCACCATACGACTCACCAATACTGCGTTGCCCATAGTAGTCCGCACGCTGGGCGGGATGCTCCAAAGTCTCTGCCGAGGCAAATGGTCGATTACCCCTTACGACGACCGATCGTTCGACTCCTCCGCCTCCCCTGCGCCCTACCTCGTCTTGTCCTTCTTCCACCCCGTGCAACACATCCCTAAGTATTCGCAATCAATACGTCCAGGAAAGATACAAGGGCGAGTGCGGACCGTAGAAACGGGAAACCTAACCAAACCGGCAAGGGCAACCTCCAGGAAAAAGACAAGGGCGAGTGCGGACAGTAGAAACGGTAACCTACCCCGAGGGAAAAGACGGACCTCTGCGTGCAAGAGCTGGAAACCTGTCCAACAGGCAAGGGCAACCTTACCCGACAGCCACATGAGACCTGTCCGACTGGCCAAGGAAACCTGGTCCAACCGGCAAAGGGAACCTAGTCCAACACCTGGCCTCGACGTATGGCAATGCAGCATCGGACCATCACCGCCAAAACCCCTCGAAAGCGACAAACCCATACCAGAGGACTTCCCTTGGGCGACCTAACTACGAGACATCCTACAACGAATCCGTCGGTCATCCAGTACATTGTCAATCTCTTCACTTTAAGATACCCAGAGAATAAGGATCACTATAAGCTTCTGTGGCGCTTCCCACCCGAATGAAGACAGTGTCCGATCGCCAGCCCCACGCCTCCGACAATCAGGACCGACCTTCCGGGTGGACCTCGACATTGGATAGGATGCCATCTATCCAGTTCTAAGGCTCACGTGGTACGACGCTCTATTCTACGACGATCACCTATATTTGAGCTATACCCGCAGCCGACTGGGTCACCTTACTCCCCTAAACCGAGGAAAAGCTATCCGATGAACTCGTGGACTTTCTCACGGACACCTGATCGAGCCCAACGAGCACTTGTCAATTTACCGAGGGTGACGAAGAGCGACGTTACCGACCGCACCACTCCTTCACTTGATATCGCCGCTATGACCTGTCGCGCTTCGATCTTTTTCAACCCCATTTCGACTATCCCGGAGAACGGTTCCATTAACTGGAAACGGACCGATGGTTTCGACACAGACCTAGTGAACGGAGATCCACACAGTGGGATGACTCCCTCCGGTTCACCTCCGCCAGAACACTTTGGCTCGTATTGAACAAACGGCACTCGCAAATCGACTAGAGGTCGGCGATACCTAGAGGCGGGACCAGCGTCTGCGCGGTGATATCACAGGACATGGTTTATTTCGACAGGCCACCCGGTTCAAGCTCCGTTCTTTCGGCATCCGCTTGCTGCCGGCTTGGGCGATTCATCAGCCACAACAAACCCACGCAACACCAGACTCCCGCCTTGACCATCCTCTGCGTCTTCACCAGGCGGGAGATTATGGACGGTACATACCGAAACAGTCTTGCCAAAGGTCCGACAACAACCGGTCCATACGTCGGGCGTAACGAACTCGCCTATACAGCTTAAATACGAACCTCCGATACCACCCAAAATGCACATTACTGCGGCATTCTCCCTTGCCTACCACCAACAGCTACTTACCTAAAAGGAACACACTTTCATGGTGTCACAGCTTTAGGTCGCGGGGCATATCCAGAGGTGTAGCGCGGTCACTCACGCCGGCTGGCCGTATCGCCGGCTTTCTCTACCTGAAATGTCTTTCCACAGCCCTCCTTCGCCCCCTGCCTCGCCCGACAGGTAGTCAGTCGTCAGGGCCGGTCCAACATGGTTCGACAACACAAATTCCCAATGGTGCTTGACGTGGTCGGCGGTATAACGCTTCCTATCGGCTCCATCTTGCATTGGGATCTCTGAATCCCGCTACACCATTGCCACCGCCATCAACATAGGTGAAATCGTGCTATCGAGGAGCAATGGTCGACACACTGTTCGCTTCGAGTACCCCGTTGCGATCCGGGTGGGTCCAGCCGGAGGACGAAGCAGTCCCCGAACGACGCTAGGCGGTAGCAACGCTCTGGTTCCAACATGCGGAGGGACAGAAAACGAAGTAGAAGAGTCAGAGCGTACGAGACTGCCGGGGCTGGGCTCGGCCTGAGACGACAGCGATGTTCAACGTCGACGCTTGGCTCGGCTTCGTTTCGCAAGAGACCTCCAACCACGACGACAGAATCGCCAGCCTTGCCAAGCCAGTTGCCGTCCTTCTCCACCTATCATCACGACACTCCACCTATCATCACAACACTCCACCTATCATCACGGCACTCCACCTATCATCACGACACTCCACCTATCATCACGACACTCCACCTACCATCACGGTCCTCCACCTACGGAACTCGCTCTGAGACCAATCTCAAAGTTCAACCCAGTGCCAACACCTTTGGGCCCCTAGTACCTATGGCAATCTCCGACCAGAGAAGCGGAGAGAGGAACTCTTGGTTATCGATTTCGCAAACGATTACGTGTAAAGTCTGGGACCAGTTGCCAGGGCATTCCATGCTCGTCAACGTCTACGACCCCGTCCCAAGGTTGCTGTCGGGCTCCTGAAAGAAGCGAATTCGACCGGATCATATCCCTTCATCCCTTAGCAGTATCACCTCGATCCCGTACCTCCGGTGCTCATCTTGGACCGACTGCAGGCGGTTCACGCAAGTCCGACTCGAACTCGGCCATTCGACTCAACACGCCACGTGTAGGATCTGGCATGTGATTTGCATGGGATGGAACTCGACCCGGAATAGGAGCAGCTCCTTGGGACAGACTGCTTGTCGGAATATGCCAGTCAGAAAGCGGTCAACTACCGTCGGACCTGGTCGCTCATGCCCTTACTCCGCCGAACCTCTCGCCCATGCAAGCCTGCCTTATCATCGATCACGTCCGAGCTCTCGTTGTCCGCCTGGAGAGCTTGCATTACGCAAAATTGGTATGACAGTAGAGCGTTCGCCATCGCGGTGTCGACAATGGCTCCAGTGGTCCTGCCTCCAACGGTACTTGCAACGGGTGTGGCGTTTACGTGCACCTCGCGAGGGAATGTACGCAGCCAGGGGTCATCATACCCAAACGAATCAAGAAGCAGACGGTAGCGCCTGCTAAGTGGATCACTGGCGGTCCAACAGTCTGGATTCAGATCGACGGTGTCCCGATATGCCAATACGTACTGTGAAAACCAGTAACCTCCGGTCTTCTTCCTCTCATCAACACTGTTCACAGTCACTACCATGGTTGCACCAGCTATTACACACCTATGGTTATCTCACCCGATCACCTCGGAAAAGCCACTATCGCCACCCTGAAACCCTGGGCGGTCGGATCGACGGTGTCCCGATATGGCGATACGTACTGTGAAAACCAGTAACATCCGGTCTTCCTCCTCTCGATCCTCGCGAAGCAAACGTTTGCAGCGACCACGACAGGGCCGGCGTTTCCCCTTGCCCCTATATCGTCTGCTGGCATCGCAACGGGATTACCAGGCTCCCCTTCTCCATCTCTCATGCCACCGACGTATACGTCTGGCCTCGAACCGCTTCCACCTACCTCCGGTCTATCGCCAAACCTTCCGAGTTGCCAGAATGTCCACCACGTTGCAAGTCTATGGCCTCAACCGAGAAGGTATATGGTTGGACGGCCCAGGTTGCCGGTTGCTGGAATGAATATTGCGGTTGGTACCGGTGCTCTCACGATCCCCGATACCGCCATGCAGACCCGTGAGTGAGTTCCCCTGGCGACCCTTTGCCTGTCCTGGTGTCATCAACGATGACCTAAGTCGGCGGCCTCGACCGGGATTGCCGAATCAAGAAGAGAGCCTCTACGCCATTGGAAACCATCGCCTACATCTACGTGGTTGATCGCCCGGAGAGTATCCTTCCTCATGGCCTGATTCTTTTTCTCCGAACGCGCTCAAGCAGCCGCTTTCAAGGAACGTCTATATCGCCCTCAGTTACTATAGAGCTGATCCACAATTACACGATCAACCGTCAACTCGTCCCGCCCACTAGTTGCCCCACTCAGCCCTACACGTCGACATCGACCCGCTGCTATGTATGCCTGATACGCCGGTGACTCCGGAGATCTCCGACCGTGGTATACCGGTTGATGCCTGATCACGGAGCAAATTCCGACTTGTTCGACGTGGACGTCAACGCCATGGTGCATCGCTATAATCGGCTTCGTCCTGCGCCAGCTTGGACTTGGTTTGCAGAAGGAACTCTCGTCCCAAGGCACATACGATGGAGTCTCACTGGAGGAGATGGCTGTTCAGTCTGTCGGAGGAGAGACAACCGTCGAAGCGTGCCGACGGGCGATTGGTACCATCACAAACCTATCTCGACCATTTCGAATACGTACGAATTTGCGCTTTGTCGACCTCGTACCCGGCGATGATCACGATATTCCATCCTCAAGGCGGAGCACGAGCGGTTACCACGGCGCGCATACGACGATTCCCTTGCCAAAAGACACCTATATCACGCCATGGTCAACTATCACTTGACGTCCGGTACAGACAGGTGACCTCGGCTGTGTATCGACTGTTCACGTCCACGACGGCCCGGACCCTGCAGTCCTCGACACTCTGACCCAATTGATTCCCATAGACACGTAGGCTTGACTTGGACCGCTTCAACATCAGCACGACGGCTTCAACTGCAGGACCTGCGCAGCTGGCTGGACAGGACCAGAGCGGCTAGTTCGGTAACAAGCGCTATGTCCGACGGACCTCTCTACCCAAAGATTGGTCAATCCTGCTCGTGGACTGGCTCCCCAAGAGGACAGGTGATCCCTTGACCGTCCATCAGCAGGATGATGGACACAACCGCACGTGAAACCTTGAAGGATCGCTCGTGTGGTTCATGCTATTCTGCCAGAGGGAGGATGGGGCCTCGAGTGACTTCCGTCATGCGAAGTCGCCTCTTCCTCCTTGCGGCAGCATAGCATGAACCATCCTCACCTCGATAGCACCGAGTCGACTCGTACGCGTAAGGTGAGTCGACACCTCCTGATTGACGTTAGAGCCAGGACAACCTTTCAAGCTCATATCCCGTTCGATCATCACCTTTGCCACGAGCTCGAAACCTCTCGACCCCAGTCAAACCTTTCGACCGACATCCTTTGGAGTGAATCCTCCCTTGTGGATCTCCTTCACCAAGTATGACAACGTGTGGCTCAGTGAGAGGTATAAGATGGATTCTGGATGCATCACTGATCGTTTCTCTCAAGTCAGCATACCAACAGCTGTTAATAGGACACACTCGTCAACTCATCGATCCATCCGCGGTCTACCCACATCTGCACCAACCACTTTTCCTCAGCCGAAATGTCCAAACCAGCCGACAAGGTACACATCTCCTCCTCGCCCGAGCGCAAAGTCGCCATCAGCATAGTCAAGCTGAACGACCCGGAGACCAACTCATTCTCTCACCCAGCCGCGGGCGACCTCTCGGGCCCAGCGTACAACTCCGGTCCGGGACACTGCGGCGTCGTGCCAATGGTCCAAAAGGCCCCCGAGGATGACGACAAGGGTAGTATGGCGTACTCCTCGGTCCCCAATGGATGTCGATTCAGACCCGGACCAGCGCTGAAGCTGCGCGAGGAGGAGGCGAAAGCTCAGAATGGAGATGGTGGAGAGGGAGATGTCGAGGAGATCAAGTAGGTGGTGAGATGCCGTTCAGGTGAAAGTCGGGCGGAGGCTTGTGTATGTATATGAGTTCGTTGGCTATGTCAGATGTACAGCATGCTTTCCCGAGTCCTCAGGCAGTGCCATTAGTGCTCGACTGGGCATCTTCACGTACTTGTGTTGTAGAGTGACCTTGGCGGTGTGCTCGAGCCTCGAATTCTCAAAGTGGAGGTCTGCGATCGATTCAAGATTTCAACAACTCCATCTCCATCTCTCACTGTTCTACATCCCTCTCCTACGGATTCTATCAACGACATCTACCCTCATCCCACTTGCAGACATGTCAGCTGGACCATCGATCACCTCGTCAGACAGGATGAAGTCCGTCGACTCGGCTTTGAGCAGCGTCATCAGCTCGCTTGAGAAAGAGCAGGAGTTGAAGAAGGTGAGTTGGGGGGATGGATCAGCTGTGGGCTATGGGCAATTGCCGAAGCTGCTAGAGCTGTCAATGCTACAAGGGTCTGATACTGACCTCTGCTCGCTTGTAGGGCCTCAGAGAAGCACTGGAACCCGTTGACGACGTGGTTCGAGCTGCGACCGCCGAGCTGAACAGGCTGCATTCGTCCCCTTCCTCCGAGCGTAAGTCCGCTACAATGATTGAACATAGCGAAGGCCTTGAATGCTCGCTGACATTGAGTAGACTCGGCGATCTGCCAGCGATGCCTGGACACGATTGGCGGAGTCGCAGCTGCCTGGGCAAACGTGGCCAAATTGGTCCCTGCGGGGGAATACTACCGGTGGGTGGATGCTGCATGCTTCATAGCAGCTACGGTTCCTCGTTCCGAGAGATGGGAGAAGCTGACCCATAGCGTAGATACGCATACGCCCTCGGCCCTCCCATGAGGAGTTTGACCACTTTGGTCGTATTGGCAAAGTTCATCCTGACGGACGAGTTGCTGCCTGCCTTCGCGGTCGCCAATCTAGTCGGTGGTGAGTTCAGCTCGCAGAAATTGTTTGATATCGTTAGAAGCTGAACGCTCTGTAGTCCAGCAAGATGGCGCGGAGAGCGTCGTGCTCAGTGCTGAGGATTACCTCCAAGGTGTGATCAGTATGGTCAACGAGCTTGTGAGTTTGCTCGTTTAGACTTTCGCATCGACACCTTGGGACATTCACCTCTCCTTCCTTGCATCGCCTAGCCCAAAAAACTCGACGTTTATCGCTGACTTGTTCACAGCCCCGGCTATCAGTCAACGCCGTGACTGCGCAGAATTTTGCTCTACCCGTCAAAATCGCCTCCTTCGTCAATGACATTTTTGCGTCGTACTCTTTGGTGCGACAGCTTTCGGTCGTGGCACTGGGACCTCTAGCTGATCCGGATCTAGCTCAATCTCCGAAACGACCAGTTGAGGCGTAAATTTGACAGCCTGAAATACGACCTGAAACGATGCGAGGACGTCGTGTATGATCTCACGCTTAGGGGTCTGATCAAAGCTCCTGCCTCGTAGTGGAGGTGTAGATGGGCGATCGCGAAGTATGTCAGGCATCTGTCGAGATGGACATAGCGGACTTCAGCTGCACAATAGGTAATAGGATGGGAGGTAGACCCCCAAGTGATCCTCGAGTTGGCAGTAAGCGAAGAATGGCCATCACATGACAATGCATCATGACTGAAATAGCACCGGGTCTCCCCCTCTCAATGACTGTATCGCTCCCAGATGTTACAGCTATGACTGATCCGCATTGACCTTTGACTCCTCGCCAGCGCCTCCCGCCTCTGCTGGCTGGACCTCCTGCCTCAGCGCGCTCGTCTTATTCTTCGTAGCCTTCTTTCTTCTCAACAGGATGTCGCCCACATCCACACCTTGGGACTTCATCCTTCCTAGTTGCTTGGAGCTCAAACCCTCCATTTCCTCTTTGGTATACGTCTTGCCGACCGCGCTGCTTCCGAGATCGGATGCTGGGGCGGCAGAGTCGGCCGCCGCGGCATCTCCTTGGGCCATCTCGTCTTCCTCTTCGAAACCAGGCCATCGGGGCAGGAGGGATAACGTGGGGTAGAGCTGTAACGAGGCGATCGTAGAGGGCGACGCTTTGGGTAGTTGAGATTGAAGGGATTGGATCAGGGAAGCGTGTTGATCCGAGACGTCGGTGACCTGCGCGTCACAACGTCAGTGTAATGCTCACGAAGCGGGATAAGATACTGGAAGGAATAACACTCACTGAGCCGTCTGAAGCAACCTTGAGCACGAGATGCGACTCTTGCATAGCTTTGATCTGCTCCTCTGTCGCAGTAGCGCCTTTGATGGCCGCATCCTCGACTTGATTCTTCTTCAGTATGCCCCAAGCGGTGTCAAGGGATAAGAGCAGGTGTCCTGGGTGACCTGGAAGCGAGATGAAGTTGAGTAACGGGTACGACAGCTCCTTCGTCTGTACGGTGGTGATGGAATCAGGGTCGGAAGGCAATACGAAAGAGTGGATGGCAGCGGATCTACGGAAGGTCAGCGGACTGCAACACCTAAAGGTGGAAGACTAGATCTCACTCACCCCTCGGAATGGAACAGAACGACAATTTTTCCCTCAATTTCCACGCTATCAATCCGCTGCACACAGACGCCCTGCCCCGACGGCAGCATGAACCCCTCTGGCGCTTCGTAAAACCCTCGACTGGCATCGTCCTCGTCTGTCGGCTCGTCCAATTTGATCCTCTTTCCGCCCTTCTTGATCCGTCTCATCGAGCTTCTTGCCCTTCTGTGGGGCAACACAGCCTCGAATATGGGTACTGAGCCGATTTGCAGACCCTGTTGCCAATCCCAGATCCTCAGGTCGTTCTCCCCTCCGCCGGATATCAACCATTCTGGCTTTGTCGCGGGGATATGCAGTGCCGAGACGAATCCTTGTGATCCAAAGAGATATCGCTCGATCACGTACGAGACGGGATATCTCGAGATCCGGATGTGTTCGTCCCGGTCGGCCGAGATGATAGACTTTCCGTCGGGCGTGATGAGATGTTGCGTGAGGACAGAGACGTGACCCAGCAGCAGATCCGCCTCCAAGTTCTTCGAAGGGTCGGACACGATTGTCAGGTTCGTGGGCCTGTCTTCTTTTGGAATTTCCCGTGGGGTGAGGGGGTACGAATAGCAATCTCCTGTTCGATCACTGACGATGATGGCGTCCGAGGTTGGGGCGAAGGTGATCCAAGAGCATTTCTTGGTGGTGGCCCTGGTGGAGAGTAGCTCTAGAGAGGGTAGCGAAAAGACGTGTAGCGACTTATCGTCGGATATGGTCGCTGCGTATTTCTCATCGGGGGAGATTGCGACTTGACGGATGAACGAGGTTGTAGACCTGTTGGCGGGAGTCGAAGCACCTCCGGACGTAGGGATGGAGATGAGAGAGGATCCAGAGGCAGCGATGATCGAATCGCCGGTGGTTGCAGTCGAGACGACCGGGTACGATATGGAAGCCATGGCGTTCAGAGCCGGTTCGAGGGGAATGAGTCGAGTCTGAGTAGTGTATGATATATCTGCTTGCTCGACAGGTAGTCAACAGCTCAGTCTTGGCTCAGTCCAAGCTCAGTCTCACCACGACAGCAGAGGATCGACCTCTGTCTGAAATCTTGAGATCCGCTTTCCGACGGAACTAGGCGAGGTTGTTGATGAGCCAATTTGATTCCGCTAATACAGGCTATCGGAACTTGGGATTAATCTCCAGAAAATCGGGAATTAAAAGAAATTACATAATCAAACATTAGAATTCTCGACGCGTTGACGGTCGCGGGTTTTGGAGAAACGCGTCTTTTTCGCGCTTCCTCCTCATCTTCTCAAGTCTCAACTCTCACTCAGCCAACCCTATCTTCGTATACCAGAAACAAAGTCAAGATGGTGAGTATCTCGGTACGGCTCATTAGCGACACTCACTAACCCTCCGCAGTCGTCCCCACCGATGCCACCTTCCTCGCAGAGGAAACGAGCGAGGTCTCCAGTCCCTGGGGAAGCCTCTTCCCCAGCCACCATTGTCGCCGGGCCTTCGGGTCCCAGGTCATCACCGCCGCCATCATCCCTTCCCCCTTCGTCTCCGCCCGCTCCATTCTCCGACATGGACGACGATGAGGATCTGGGAGACTATGAAGAGAACGAGATGAGAGCAAGGGGTAGAGCAGCAGAGAGAGACGATGATGATGACGAGGATGAAGAAGGAGAGGATCTGTTCAATGACAACATGATCAAGTGAGCAGCTGACAGGGACTTGTCGCTACTGCAGCTAACATCGAATAGTGACTACGACTCGAATGCCGCACTGGACACCTATTCCCAGGCCGACATTGACGACCGATCATCGCTTCCCGAGATGACCCGAGCAGAGCGAGCGGCCGCTGAAAGAGACATGGAGCGACGAGATCGAGGGCTTTCAGGACGAGGCCGTGCCAGTAGACGAGATCACATGCCCGCTTTCCTGCAGAGTGACGACGAGGAAGAGACCTTTGGTGATGGCTTGCTGAGCGGTGTCAACGTGCGAAGGAGGAGACGTCAGTACGACGAGCGAATGGACGAAGATGATGTCGAGGGCGAGGACGTGAGTGCCAAATTCTGCAGGCTGGACCTCGCTGACTTGCCCTAGGAAATGTCCCTGGAACACCTTGGAGACGTGAAAGCCGCTTCGATCGCCGAATGGGTCGCGTTTGATCGAGTCTCAGCGGCGGTCAAGAAGCACTTTAAGAGTTTCCTCATGACATATGTCGATGAGAAGGGCCAATCGGTCTATGGGCAGAGGATCAAGCATCTTGGAGAGGGTGAGCTAGACAAGCATCCACATTGGTTACGAGCTGACGAATCCATTCAGTCAACTCTGAATCGCTCGAAGTCTCGTACATTCACCTGGCCAACTCGCGTCCTATCCTCGCATACTTTTTGGCAAACTCGCCTCAGCCAATGCTCGCACTCTTCGACGAAGTTGCCCTCGATGCTATTCTGCTGTACTACCCTTCGTACGACCGGATCCACTCCGAGATCCACGTCAGAATCACCGAGCTCCCCACCTCGCTCTCGCTCCGAGATTTGCGTCAGGGCAACCTCAACTGCCTGGTACGAGTTAATGGTGTCGTCACAAGACGATCTGGAGTGTTCCCGCAGCTCAAATACGTCAAATTCGATTGCGGCAAGTGCGGAGCCACACTCGGTCCCTTCTTCCAGGACACAAACAAGGAGCTCAAGATCAGTTTCTGTTCCGGCTGCGAGGGCCGAGGTCCATTCACTGTCAACTCGGAGCAAACGGTGTACAGAAACTATCAGAAGATGACCCTGCAAGAGTCGCCAGGAAGTGTCCCGGCGGGTCGACTGCCGAGGCATCGAGAGGTTATCCTGCTCTGGGATCTGATCGACGTTGCCAAGCCAGGAGAAGAGATCGTGAGTGATATCCGAGCGCAAGAGACGTAGCTGACAGTCGAACAGGAAGTCACGGGTATCTACAGGAACAACTTTGATGCCTCGTTGAACACCAAAAACGGCTTCCCCGTCTTCTCCACCGTACTCGAAGCCAACCATATCAACAAGAAGGAAGACCTGTACGCGGCGGTCCGTCTCACTGAAGAGGACGAAAAGATGATTCGCAACATGGCCAAGGATGACCGGATCAGCAAACGGATCGTCAAATCCATCGCCCCTTCGATCTACGGACACGACGACATCAAGACTGCCTTGGCGTTGTCGCTATTCGGGGGTGTGCCCAAGGATATCAACCGAAAGCACCGGATCCGAGGAGATATCAACGTTCTCCTTCTTGGAGATCCCGGAACGGCCAAATCCCAATTCCTGAAATACGTCGAGAAGACTGCCAGTCGAGCAGTCTTCACCACTGGTCAGGGTGCTTCGGCTGTTGGTCTGACGGCGTCTGTGAGGAAAGACCCCATCACCAGGGAATGGACGTTGGAAGGCGGCGCTTTGGTTCTCGCCGACAAGGGTCACTGCTTGATTGACGAGTTTGACAAGATGAACGATGCGGACCGAACTTCGATTCACGAAGCAATGGAGCAACAGTCAATTTCAATCTCGAAAGCTGGTATCGTTACCTCTCTCCAAGCCCGATGTGCGATTGTCGCCGCGGCAAATCCCATCAGAGGGAGGTACAACCCCACCATTCCGTTCCAGCAGAATGTCGAATTGACGGAACCGATCTTGTCCCGATTCGACGTCTTGTGCGTGGTCAAGGACGCGGTGGACCCGGTGCAGGATGAGATGTTGGCGAGATTCGTGGTTGGAAGTCATCTCAGGAGTCACCCGCAGTTCCAAGCGGATGTCGACGAGATCAACGTCGCGACGTCGATAGACGAGGATGTGAGTTGAAGCTCTTTGTGAACTTCAATGATGGTTTGCTGACAGCCACCAGATCATCCCGCAGGACACGCTGAAAAAGTACATCATGTACGCGAAAGAGCACATCCGACCAAAGCTCCACCAGCTGGACCAAGACAAGCTGGCGAGGCTGTATGCCGATTTGCGACGAGAATCCCTCGCTACGGGATCATTCCCCATCACTGTTCGACACCTCGAGTCGATGATCAGAATGTCCGAAGCGAGCGCAAAGATGAACTTGAGAGAGTATGTCCGAGCAGACGACATTGACCTAGCGATCCAAGTCACCGTCGCGAGCTTTGTCGGTGCGCAGAAGATGAGCATCAAGAAGACGCTAGAGAGGGTGAGTCGCGTGTGCTATTGGACGACGGGGTGCTGACTCGATGGTAGGGTTTCAGAAAGTATGTCCACCAAGCGACGGACCACGAGGAACTCCTCTCTTTCCTCCTCGGCCAACTTGTCAAGGAAAAGGTCCAGCTGTACCGCCATCAAAGAGGTTCCAACCCGCCAAGCGTCCAGATCTCCATCAAGCAGCTCGAAACGCGGGCCAAGGAATTGGAGATTTACGACGTCGGTCCGTACCTAAAGTCCAGGGTCTTTATCGCCAATGGCTACAAGGTCAACACCCAAGAGGCGGCCGTGGAAAAGGTCTTTACAAGGGTCCAGCCCGATGAGCTGTGATTGGGTGGCTCGTCGCGGTCGTTCGTTAGTATGAGTCGATCTGGTCCTATTTTGACTCGGCGGCCAGCATGGTGTCGAGCTATGCAGGGCAGAGTGTGGAAATTATACATGTTTGGTTGTACAGTATGCAGACATTAGATCACTTGCCTCCTCTTCGCCTCGGCTGCAGGGGAGTCGATGATACGGGCTCAGGGTTTCCACCTCCTGTCAAATCGGGATCGTTGACGGGGTGAGGATCCAATCCGCCTTCGGCGATCCGTCGCTTGGTGTCTTCTTCCGATAGCTTCCTCAGTTCCTCCTTGGAAGCGTGCTTCATAGGGTCGACAGTGGGCCCTTGGGGTGGGACAGAAGGCGAGGTCGGTGTGGGCACTTGGTACTCCTGTCCCGTTGTCTGCTTTGATTTGCTGGTCAGAGGCATGTTGGGGTTGGTAGCCGCAGACGCCGCTGGCCATGGGTTGGATTGGAGATGCGGCGATTGGGAAACGGTACTAGATGCTGGGTGCTGATTGCGCTCGACTGACGACTCCGACGCTGCCGGGGCCCCAGGTCGATTCTCCGATGGACTCCTCGATCCACTATGCGACCTCGGGGTTGGAAGAGATAGTACTGGAGCAGGCTGGAACGATCGATCTGCCAAAGCGGCGTGAACTTGCTTCGGAGCGCCTTCCTTCAGATATCCCTGTCGAATCCGCTCTTCCCGTTCTCTCTCTTCTATAGCCGCGATCATGGGTTGCAGGCGGGATAACCGCTGGGCGTCTTTCGTGAGCTCTTCTATACTTGGAGGATCGGGTCGAGTGTGTGATAGCCCTAGACGTGGGAGATCAGCGAGAGCAAGGGCAGAAGTCGAGGTGGTATTGCCTACATGCTGTCCATTGCACTGAGATTTGAGTTAGCTGGGAACAAACAAATTGGAGCAAACGACAGCTACTCACCAGGTATTCTCTGCCTGCTGCCGTTGGTGTACTCTGATATATGCGCGATGATTTTGTATTTCACAACTCGTTTCATCCGACCACCTGGATTCGCCGTCAGCTATCGAGCCGGTCCCAAAAACCTTCGTCCAGCTAACCTGCGGGATTCGGCATCTCGTAATACTTGTTACCTAGGATCTATCAGCTCAGTGACATGAGGAAGGAACGGTGAGCTGATACCCACCCTCTAGATCTTTACCCATCATCCTCTACCACGGTGTGAGCTTGAGCAGGATTGTGTGGCTGCGATGGCTGGTTCACTCACCCTTCCACCCGTGAAGGGGATGAATCTCGCTAGTCGATTGATGATCGAGCTCATCCTGGCACTCAGGTAGTTGTTGATTATTCTCGTTGACGGTCTAGGTAGCTGAAGTGAGTTCGAGGAAGAGTGAACGCAAACACTGCTGCATACGTAGCAGGCCCAGAAAGAGGTGGACGAGATCGAGCAAACCCGGTGGAGGTTGAGTTCGATAGATTTGAATAGAAGTGAACCGGCGCGCCCCGCGCGCCGGCTAGTACCCAGCAAAAAACCCCCTCTTTACTTTATGATGGTGCGGCCTTTTCGAAATTTGATTCCGCACCGACAATTAGAAATATTTCTAATTGTTAGAGGAATGGCGAACCCTGATTACAATAGCCAATAGACCCTGGGTCGCCTGTCAACGAATTCTGTACAAGTCTAGTAGTTATATACGAGTTGATAGTGATACCGCCGAGACCCTCGACACGCTTGATGACGTGGTGTTTGGCTCACGGGGTTAACAGCGCGGATAGAAACCCTGCGTTTCATATAATCTGCTCGTACGCGCGCTGATTGCTGCTCGCCCTCGCAATAAGCAGCTTGGTACCTGCTCGTCATGTATGACTTTGATGACTTTGCCTGCAATAGCCACACACACCACCCAGTGCCTGCCGACACGCCAGACGTCATGGAGTAGAGAGTAGGAACAGAGGAGGTATCAATCAGCTGAGCGGTCAATCACCGGCGAAGAGGGTGATATAAGAGGGGGCGAAGAGGACAAACGAACCGTTTGAGACGACGCTATTTCTCACACGATGGGTCGTAAATTAGCAGCGCCAATCAAGGTGGTTCCCGTCAATCAAGAGCAGGATGCAACAGCAGCCCCAGCGGACGCGACCGACGGTACACTCGCCACGGACCCGTTGCCCAGTGTGAAGGTGAACAATGCCAACCTAGGGGAGATGAAGTCTGCCCTTGATGACATTGTGAAATCGGTAAGTCGAGTCGCAGCAACCGAAGAAATCCAACTGATGATTTATCGCTAGCACCTCGCCTCGCAAGCCTTCACGCCGTCGCTGCTGCATCCGACTATCCACCTGTCGCTCGGGTACACCTCGATCATACTCGCGCTCGGATCAGCGCTGTACTCGTGGAAGACGGAATTCGAAGAGGCCAAACCGGTCCTTTACGTCGGAGTCGTCGGATACTTTGTGTTCCAGGGGATATTGTGGGCCTGGAAGCGGTGGGTGGAGAAGGGCGAGGTGTTCAGGGGAAGGAGACGGAGGATGGTCAAGAGGGTGAGTCATAGCGTCAACGGTCTGAGCGCGGCCTCGGACCTCGGACCAACTGTACCGATAAAACTGACCCGGTATTCTTCAGATCGAGACCGACCATATTCAAATCATCACATCGACCACCTTGTCCGCTCCTCCCGCCCCCAATGTCACCTACTCGCCCCACACCAGACCGACATCACCCACATCCTCCCCCTCCTCGCCATCATCCGTCGCCTCGCCAATCCTTCTCACCCCATCCAACTCTGACCTCCAACTACAGGTTCATCAGAAGGACGCCTCAAATGAGACTGCATCGTCCTCGTCGTCACAGGGCAAACCCTCCACCTTATCATCCAGAGACTCGTCAGACTTGGTCGGGCCGACGTACCTCCTCCAACTGAACCTCAGCACGACTAGCAATAACGGCAAGAGCCTCATCAGCAAGAGCAGAGTCGTCGCCGGCAAGGGCGTTGGCGAGTTCATCGACCAGGAAGGCGGTGTGGAAGAGGGCGAAGTGGTCAGATGGCTCGGTTCGCTTCTCACCGAAGCGGGACTTGTCGGCGCAGAGGAGGAGGGCGTGAAGGAGGAGTAGGTGTGTAGTTCCGAATAATGGGCACCCCGCCCGCATCGGAACCTGTTCAAGATGTGATCTCTGTTCGACACTTAGGTATAATTTGGCCTAGTTCGCTTTCCGGTAATCGACTCTGATATCAAGACTCGGCGATACCCTCCATGCCATGCATCACTGTTGCTAGTCAACTGGTTCGCTCATACCGATCTCTTCCACACTCAGCTCTGGTCACAGCACCAGATACCCGCTCACTCGGTCGAGACGGTGGACGAACTGACTTTCTTGCAGTCAAATGACACCTTGTCGTCGTCGTTCATGCCGACGATGAAGGGGTACTCGCCGTCAGAGGTGGAGTCAGCTCTGAAGACGTAGAGCGCGCCATCATCGAGGGCCGACTTGGCTTTGACAGAGCACTGCACGATCGTCAGCTAACACAACAATGCTACAGTGAAAGATTACTCACCTCCCAGGTCTCATGGCTTTTCAGGCTTTTCGACCCTTTGACCGGTCTCGTCATCTCGACAGTCAGGGGCTTGCTCTCCCCCTCACCCAGGGTGAACGAGGCGGAGGGATACTTCCTCGCAGTGTCCATCGGGTCGAAGACCTCGTACATCTGCGGAAGCTCCTGCGTCGAGGAGACAACCGTGCCCTGGTCAGTGATCAGAACGACGTTCGAGTCGAGGATCTCAAACTTGGTATCAGTGTCGGTGCCGGGCATTGGCATCGAGCCGAGTTGTTCGGCTTGGGATGCTCCGCTGAGGAAGGAGGTGATGCCAGCGGCGGATAAAGCGTCGATAAATCTCATAATGTCTAGTCTTGGTCTGTTGGGTGGTTGGAAGGTGGTAAGTGTGTTATGGGTGGAGTTGGGGTCCGTGGTGTTTTCGGACGATATGGGGGTTTATATATCCCTTTGGCGGGGGGGCATCGTGATCATCGATCAGCAATCTAGCCTGAGCCACAGTGAGCCACCCAAGACAGCGGGCTCTCGGTCCCGTTACCGACCCCGATAGTCCGACCCCGCTCAAATGAGAATATCCGCACCTCAGACATGAACCCACCTCCAGATCCCTCCATCTTGGCCGTTACGCCGTGTGGCCGACACTGGTCCCAATCTCACACAAAGGGATGCCGGTGTTTCCATCTATCCATATTCCCAAACGTATCGGTCATCTAACCGCCATCGTGTGTATCCGCCTCGGCTCGGTCACACGACTTTGACACACGCTTCAGCGGATCAAAGCTACCCAAGCTCCTCCGGTCGCATACGTGTCATGAGAACCGATAGCAATGCAAAATCACTGATCGAGCCGAGTAACAAGACATGCATTATATAAGTGGGTATCTATCTCAAGCCAGTATTCGCTACAGTAGTATCACTATCAAATGAAACATCCTCCTTCTAATCCTCAAAAAACTTGACAATCTCGTTCAGATCCGTTGGTCCGACGCCGTGCTTGGGGTAGCAGATCCAGACGGGCTCGCCGACCGTTCCAAACTTTTCCCTAAACTCTGCCTTGTTCCTCAGCTTGAGCGAGCTGGTGACTGCCGAGTAGGTGTTTGAGAGGAACTTTGCCTTGATGCCATGGAGGTGGCTTCCCGGGACGAGCTTCTCGCTCACACCGGCGCCAAAGGTAACAGGCCCAGAGATCGAGTTGAGGGCATGACCGACGAGAACCTCGATCGAGCCGTTGACCGAGTTTGGGAAATCCAGCGCCCATTTCACCTGCCATCCGTGCTGGGGCGATAGCTTGGCCAGGACGACCATGGACTGAACGACCCTCTGCTTGTTCTCCGCGATAAAGTACCGTCGGTGCGCAGTGTCCCTCCATGGTTGGATCTCGGTGAGGTGGACTTGTTTCCCCTTGTTGCTTCTCTGGGCCTTCCACTCGTCGATCCGCTTGTTGACCCGCTCGGTCAAGTCGGGCGTGGGTTTCTGCTCGGAAAGGCTGATACCCTCTCGCTCTAGTCGACGCTGATTCTGACCGTCGTCCTTGGTGGGTCGGAGTTTGTCGGTATCGACACGTTGCTCCTCGGTACACGTCAACGTCCTCCACCTGAGCTTCTTCGCCAGCAACTCTTGGATTGGATCCGAAACGAGCATCCAGATCGGTGTCAACTTGAGCTCATCGTAGACGAATCGCAAAAACTCCATGATGACGTCTGGGTACTGCGACTTTTCACACAGTGGATCTCCGGCAACCATGGCAAACTTCTTCTGCTTGACGTAACCGATGGCGGCACCGTTACTAGGGTGTCTCCAGATCTCGAACCGGTCGTCTAGCCAGGACGTGTTGGTGGCATCTCCGTAGTTGGCAATGAGCTCCTCCACCGGAGGCATGTTGTCCTTGGTATACGTCTTGAGCGTGGTAGACTCGGGATGGGTGAGCGTGAGGGGTTTGGCGGGTAGCGATTTCGGGTCTCGGTGGAAGAGCGAGGCGAATCGGACATTACCCAAGTTGAGCATGAGGAATACGACTCGCTCGAGTCCGAGACCGGCGCCGCCGTGAGGTGGGATACCATAGTCGAATCCACTCAAGTACTCGGTCATAGTGTCCTCCTCGATTCCAGCCTCCTTCATCGCGGCTCTGAGCTTGGCCGCGTCGTTAATACGCTGTCCACCAGTGCAAATCTCCTGACCGCGGATGAACATGTCAAACGAGTTGGTAAAGTCGCCGTCGGTCATGGTGTAAAACGGTCGAGCGTTCTTTGGGAATTTGTCGAGGACGTAAAAGTCCGTCTTGTACTTTTCCTTGACGAGTTCTCCTAGTCTGATCTCGTCACGAGTCGACAAATCCTCCATCTCAACCTCTCGCCCGTCGTCCCTCAGCATCTGGATACCCTCAGGGAACGGGATGATGGGCGTCTCGTCCAGCCAGACCAGATCCTCACTCGGCCATCGCTCCTTCACCCGGTCAATCTCGGTTCTCATCTTGTACACCTCGGTAAAGACGTTTTTGAGCATGTTGGTGAGGACGTGGAGGAGCTCGTGGTAGTGTTTCTCAATCGCCATTTCGATATCGAGGCCGGTGTATTCGGTGAGATGTCGGTGGGTGTTGGAGTTTTCCGCTCGGAACACTGGCCCGACCTATGTCAAGATTAGCACTGATACGCACTTTACGGATCAAGAGACTCACCTCGTAGACCTTGCCAAAGTCGGCAGAGATGGCCATTTGTTTGGCCAATTGTGGACTCTGCGCGAGGAAAGCCGTTCGACCAAAGTATTTCACCTTGAACACCGAAGCACCACTCTCCGTCGCTGCAGGCTGCAGCTTGGGCGTGCTAATCTCCATAAAGTTCTTGGCGTCCAGACTCGCTCGGAACGTCTGCATGATCTTGGCTCGGATTCGGAAGACTGCTTGGTTGGAGGGATGTCTGAGGTCGACGATTCGGTGTTGCAGCCTGTTGTGGGTGGGTTCGTCATGGTGGTAGAGATCAAAGGGGACGTCTTCGGCGGGTCTGACCAGGTGGATAGCTTCGATCTGAATCTCGAGGTTGTGAATAGAGGCCGAGTGGATGGGCTCGCTCGGCTGAGAGAGCTTACCTCGGACCTGAACGATAGACTCGGGATGCAGTCGTTGAACCCATTTCACCATGTGTTTGGACCCCTCGTTTCGGTGGAGGACACCTTGGATAGTGTCCGTTTGGTCTCTCAACAGGAGAAAGTCGAGAGCGGCCGAGACCTTGCGCTGGGTGTGGATTCGAACTCGGATAGTAATCTCCTTGCCCTGGATCGCGACGGTCTGATCGCCTTGTTGAATATCCCTCAACGAGACCAGCTCGGCGGGCTCTACCAAGTCGCCATACCTCGCTCTCGTCTCTTCGTCCTCGAGCTGCCTTGCAATCTCCTCTTCTTCATGTCTCCGCCTCTCAATCTCCTCCCGCTCGGCCTTTGCCTTTTCCATCTTGTCCTCCTTTTCCTGTCGGTGTCGCTCGGTTCTCGCCTGGGCTTTACCCTTGGTACTTGGGTCGAACCCGTTCGAACCTCGCCTCCGGTCGGCCGAGGAGGATCGACGGAAGGGCAAGTCGAAGCTGCGTCGTGGGGAGATTGGGTTACTAACCGCCGTGCTGCTGCCCGTGCGGGGGGATCCGGGTGAGCCGGGGGTGCTGCCTCTGCGAGCGGCATTGCCATCTTGGGCGTGGCCGTTGGCGGAGGGCTTGTCGCTCGAGCCGAGCTTGTGTAGCGCATAGGTGAGCTTCTTCAGGGGGTTATGCGTGGCATGGTGGTCGCCGTCGGCTGGAGAGCCGTGGAGACCTCTGCTCGCCTCGTTGTCTCCCATTCTGGGCAAGCAGGCTGTGTGCTAGGTGTGATGTTAGAAATGAGATGGTGTTTGTGATGGCAGTGGTGGAGATAGTTTCGTTGGAATCAAGATGACGAAGGGGATGGGTGACTGCGGATCGCATCTCGCTACCTTGTCAACTAGGCCTCTTATGCTAGAGTAAGTCGGAAGTCTTTTTTGGGACATGCAGGCTGGAATGACAACGTTGTCGTTTAGCTAAGCAAAGGGTGACGTTGACGTCCGCAGGTGGTCCACAGTGGTCCACCCGTCGACTAGACGAGAAGTCAACGTCATCATCCTGGATTCCGCGGGCGTAGTTAGGCGTAGTTGTACGTTATCGTCGCCCGACGCCGGTGGACATCGGACCTATTCGGACAGCACTAGATGGGTTCCTTCGCTGTCTCCTGGATCAATATCGCGCTTGCCACTTTCTAGCCAACCACTGCTGTTAGAGCTGACATTGCAGGACAGAAGGCGCAGAGCGTTCATCACAGGAAGGAGCGAGTAAGAGCAACCCAAAAGTTGATTTCATCGGCACAAGCGGCATGCAGCGGTCCAGGCACCCATTTGCCACCCACAGTATTC
Source organism: Bullera alba (assembly GCA_001600095.1). NCBI lineage: Eukaryota > Fungi > Basidiomycota > Tremellomycetes > Tremellales > Bulleraceae > Bullera > Bullera alba. The sequence continues at coordinate 245,909 of BCIX01000005.1, forward strand.
AGGGAGCGGAGTTAGTCAGATCCTAATGTCACGACGTCACTAATTTAAGGTTTGAGTGGGGTAGCCACGTGGCACCTGGTTTGCACCGTGTACAGGTAAACTCTAGCCAGTTGCCGAATTTCTGATCCCGCTTCGACTCGCTGCCAACTCCTTTATTTGGCTTTGATTTGGCTTGACACGTTAAAGGCTTCAACTCAGAGTCAGATCACTACATCACCTAGACTCATCAGCTGAGCACCGCGTACATCATGACAGACCCAATCGACCCACCTGAAGGCTCAAAGGGGACCCCGCCTCAGCAGCCCAAAGCCAAGCCGCCTAAACCGGCCAAAGCGGAGGCTGCAGAGTCCAAAGGGAAATCAGCCAAGGACCTCAAGAAGGAGAAACGAGCTGCCCAAGTCGCGGCTCGGGCAGCTGAAGGTGTTGCTAGCGGGTCGTCCGGGCCCGTAGCAGACGTCGAGGGCAGGCCGAAATCGGGCGGACTATCCGTTCCCAGCTCTGCGGACAAGAGGTGAGCGAAGCGGCTTCACGTGTAAGTATGGCTCAAAGCTAAGCTGCAACCACTAGACCCGGTACATCCGCCGCTGGACCATCGTCTACTGTTCCGGGACCCAATGTAGGACCTAAACGACCCACTGCGCAAACCGGCGCCTCGTACATCAGCCCTCAGGACAATGCCCACGCGTCCAACTCTACCCAAAACCTATTCTTCTCTCACCTCCCCGTCCACTCGAAACCAAATACCCCACAAGCGATCGCAATGGCAAAGCTACATCCAGATGTGATTCGACTAGGCGTGCTGATGTCGGAGGGCTTGTTGAGAGGTGCGAATTCGAGGACAATGGCAATGATGGCTTGTTTCCAGCAAGTGATTCGGGACTATGATTGTCCGGATCAAGCAGTCTTGTGGAAGGATCTGCCGATATACCTCAGTCCGATGATCGCCTGGCTGGAGAGCTGTAGACCGAAAGGTGTCGGAGGTGGAAATGCCATCAGGTGGCTCAAGAGCGAGATCAACAGGCTCGGCGAGGAGGACTACGAGAGGACAGAGACAGAGGTGAGCGTTGTCTCGGTCATCACTCTATGTTCGTACTGACCGGCGCCTTGTCTGCTCAGCAAAAAGCATACCTTGTCGAAGCTATAGGCGTGTATATCCGAGATCGAATCGAGTTTGCCGATCAGGTCATTGCCGACAATGCAAAGGAGAAGATTCACCCTGGCTCCACCATCGTCACGTTCGCCCGGTCGTCAGTGGTCGAGAGGGTCTTATTGGAGGCATGGAGGGACATGCGGGAGCAGGATCCCGAGGCGACTTTCGAGGTGATCGTCGTCGACTCGCGGCCATTGAACGAAGGTGAGTCCGTCATCAATTGAGGCCTCTCACTAATCGACGTGATAGGACGCGCGCTCCTTGAATCCCTCACGCAAGCCGGGCTACAATGCACCTACCTCCTCCTGCCCCTTCTCAGCAGTGTTCTCGATCGGACATCGCTCGTACTACTCGGTGGATCGGCATTACACTCTGACGGCGCTCTCTACTCGCGAGCAGGAACCGCCCTCGTCGCCATGCTCGCCAAAGAGCACCGAGTCCCCGTCGTCGCTTGTGTCGAGACGTACAAATTCGGCGAGCGGGTCGTCCTCGATGGTGTCGCCACCAACGAACTGGGCAATGGAGTCGATCTGCTGGACATCCCCACCAACACCATATTGAGCATAAAGAAGCCTCAAGACAAACCCGCCCATGGCTCGGGAATCCCAAACCTCACACCCCTGAGCCTCATGTACGACCTCACCCCTCCGAGCCTCATCACGGCCGTGTGCACAGAGGTGAGTGCGATGATGACGTGATTGAGAGGTTGTTCGCTGATGTCAACGGTAGATCGGATTTATACCCCCGAGCTCGGTGCCCACAGTCTTGGGCAAGGCCGCTGGCGGTGTGTAACCGGATGAGAAGAACTTGATCTGAGGAACACGATATGTGGAGTAGCGTCGCTCCTGCCTGCGCACATGACCCGCATACCCTTCGTACATCATTATACGGACGTCTGTGTACAAGAGATGCAGAGATCATCAAAACCCAAGACTTCGTTCTTAAAACTTCTCATTGCTCGGCATCGCTCGTCTTCGCTCATCCCGTCAACCAGACGGCCAGCTCTCATACCTTCTGCCCACTTGCTCTTCTGACCGATTGCCTCTCAAGCCAAGACCCTTTGCCGCATGGACGCCCTCCTGACACTCGGCGCGTCTTTCACCGGAGGGCGGTTCTCATCTCGTCTTTCCCTCCTGTCCTCTCTATCCACCTTATCCGCCTTTTCCGCCCCGGGTCGTGCCATTGGGGTCTCCTTGGGCAGCGCCCTCAATACTCGATTCGGCAGGGTAGACGAGTTGTACGACGTGTACGCGGTGTACGAGGGCGTGGCGAGGGGTTTGGACATGAGTGAGGAGACGCGCCTTCCCCTTCCCGGAGCCGGCGTCTCGAGAGAGGCGTAGCGCGAAGTGGAGGTTGATTCGAGGTTGATGTCGCCCTTTTGGCTGGATACCAGGGGAGTGGACCCCGCGACGCCTTTGACAGCAAAGCGGCGTTTCATCTAACAAGAGTCAGTTCAGATCACGCCGCTTCGCGACTTTCGCGACGTACCAGCTCCAGCTCCTGCTGCTTCGAGTCGAGCGCAATATTCAACATTTCCAAATCCTCCTTCAGCTCCGATTTCCGTCTTTGCAGCGTGATAATGTCGAGGTCTTTGGACGCAGAGGCCGACTTCAACTTGGCAATCTCGTCCAGTAGGGCCGATGGGGGTGAAGGCGCCGAGGCGATCTTTGCCGATTGCTCCGCTTCCGCCAATTTGGACTCCAAGGTCTGGATAGCTCCTTCAGACTGCAAACACCGTCAGCTAAACCCCGTACTGCGCCGAGAGTCACCTAGAGTCTACCCACCTCGTGTCCCTTCGAGATCAGATCCTCGCATTGGGTTTGTAATTGCTCAATGAGCCTTTCCGCCTCTTCCCTCCCTTGCCTCTCCTCCTCCAGCTCTCGCCTCAGTCCAAGGACGACACCCTCATTGGCCTCGGCATCGCTTTCCCTGGCTCGTTCCGCACTGTCCACCTCCGAGGCCAGTCGCCCCAGTTCCGCCTCGTCGGCCTGCTGTACCGTCCGCAGATCCCTGACAGCCCTTTCCAACATGTTGCGCTGGTCATTAACGCTGTTCAGCTGTCTCTCGAATTCATCCACTTGACTCTCAAAGTCCTCCACCTGGCCTTCCAGCTCGTTCGCCCGTACGGAAGCTTGTTGCGCTTCGTCCCGCCATTGCTGAGCCTGTCGTGCCTGTTCCTCCAGTGTCGAGATCTTGGATTGCTGCTCGGTGGACTGCTGCTGGGCTTGCTCGAGCTGGGACTCAACTTGGGCCAAGTTGGCATGAAGGGATCTCTCCCGTTTGGATACTAGCTCCAATTGCGTCCTGAGTTCCTCCTCGACTCTTGAGCGTTGTCGATCCAATTGGCCCACAACGCCTCGTTCCTTCTCGGCATCTTCCAGTCGTCGGACCGTCGCGCGGGATTGAACCAGCTCTTGCTGTAGCTCGGTCCGAGCTTCGATTTCCTTGTCTAGCTCTGTTTTGAGCGATTCCTGCTCTGAGAGGGCTTTGGCCAGTCGGATCTCCATATCCCGATTGGAAGCCTCTGCGACCGTCGTCCTGTCTCCCATCTCCACAGTCTTTTGGGCGGTGCTCGGCGAAAGGCTCTTCCTCATCTTGGATAGCAAGAAGGAATCCCCATCACCCTTCCCCGACGACCGCTCATCCTCGTTGCCGTTCGAGGCCGACTTGAGCGATCTGATCTCCTGCTCCATTTCGCTCAGTTTGACTCTGGTCATCTCGCCCTCGATCACCCGGAGGTTGAGATCCGCGAGCACGCTATCCCGTTCGCTGACTTCGCCCTGGAGTTTCTGCACTAGGGAGCGATACAGCTCGAGCTCGGATACCAGTGCGGCCGTGTGCGCAGAGTGAGCCTCGAATAGCGCGCGAGTGGGCTGGACCAGCGCTCCCAGCGGTGATCGGGAGGTCGAGGCGGACATGCTACGGACCAAGGGGGCGACTTTACTGGTGGACAGCGAGAGTGCGTTTGTTGAAGGGGTCGGGGAGTCGCAATCGAAGAACTGCGTCACGTTGCCAATACTACTGTTCCCGGCCGCACCTGGAGTGACACTGAGGCTCCGGCGGGGCAAAAAGGGCGACGGTGCCATTGGTGATGCGCTTGGTAGAGAGATGAGATTCGACTGGCCAGGCGGCGTTCCTTGAGTCGCCTTCGCAAGGCCGAAAGAGAGCTCCAGGTCGTTCAGGCTTGAAGGGACGTTGAGCGGTTTCGACGGTGAAATGTCCGCGAACAGGGCAGAATGAAAGGCGGTATCCTCTCCCGAGGCCGCGGAATCGGGAGACGTCGATTGTCCCCTGTTCAGAGGCCAAGACAGATCGGCCTGCTCAGCAGACATGTCGGCGAAGATTGATCGTGAAGAGGGCTTGCCCTCGGATTTTGGTGTTTCCGGGGCTACATTGACAAACTCGCTCGCATCGTTTCTCACGGGCGATAGTGCGTGTCGAACTGTAGGGTTGGATCGATCCAAGCTGGAATGGCTGGCGCTTACCGCGAAGGAGTCCTCCACAGGCATGGCTGCAGGTCGCGGCGTATCCTGACCGTGGGCGAACCGAGAGCTGGGATAGTTGGATCGGCTGAACTCTGATACCGAAAACGACGTGTTGTCCGAGGGCGAAGCAAACTTCTCGTCGAGCAAATTGGACACGTCTTTCGACATGTACAGTTCCATCGAGGGTAGTTCCTCTCCGTTCCGCTGTAGTCCAATCGTATTCGCCGTGTCCACTCGCTCACTCTGTAGTGACACCTCGTCCAGTTCCTGCGAGTCGGGGTAGAGTTCCGGATGGGAGAGGCCTAAAGGGGACGAATGTATTTCCACCTGACCGTTCCATGAGACTTCCCGGCTATCCTCTTCTGCTTCTCCAGAGTTGCCCTCGGAAAGGCGGGAATGCTCGAAAGACGCTTGTGAGCTGGCAACGAGGGAGATTTCGCCTTCTTGACCGGGGACTTCCCAGCTTTCGTCCGCTTTATCCCCCTTGACGGGTGAGGGGGAGGCGGGTGGTGGCCGAGGTGACATTGATGGGATGGTGACGGCGAGAAGCTGCGAAAAGAAGGAATTTGACGATGGCGACGGAGGAGCGGGCGGTAGCACGGAGGCGTTAGGGGTGATGACTCGGAATCGATTTTTGGGGAAGAAGCGGACTAGATAGCGATCAGATCGAGCTCGTTGTGATGCCTCGTCGATAACATAGAATCTACCTCACCTCCATTTCCGGATCCCGGAGTGCCTGTCTGCCTTAGAATCCCTCTCACTCCGTCTTTCACCCCGAGGGGGGTGTACGACATTGGAGCCTGGTTTGGCATTGGTGTATTCTCCTTGTCCTCCCTGGACACGACTACCCTCGCAGCCTCCTTACGCTGAGTCATAGACATACTCGAGAGCAAACTCTGGTCTGAGAACTCCATTGAATCTACGACCACCTCAGTATACATCCATCTCGGTGTAGAAGTCGAGGGGGACTCACCGGCAGGGTTGACCAAATTGACTACTCGTTTTCCTCTTACTTGCTTGGTCGCAGTCAACGGCGAGCTTGAGCCGGAGATGGAGTGTGTCCATGGTGGTAGACTAGATGAGGATGCTCCAGGACTCTTGCTGCCGCTCATTGCGGTGGTGCCAGATAGATGTAGGTTGAAAGAAATCACTCACGTTTGAACATCGGTTTGTTTACGCAGAGAGGGATCGTGGCCACCACGTGGCATTCGGGTGGCAAATCCGACACCTAGGTGCACCGTGGAGAAGCTACATGAGATCGAGAGAGCAGTAAGCTGTCAAAAGCTCGCAGAAGTCCCAGACATCGAAGCATACAGAAGCTTATATTTGGGCATGTGCCGAGGCCCACACTGATGAAGGCTTGAAGCTCTATGCTGCTTGCAAGGTACCGTTGCGGCCTGGTTAGTCACCACGTTCGCGGTTGCGGGAATTCATGTGCGGAATCAAATTTAAGCCTATTCCCGGCTCTGGCAAGCTTATTCTGCACACGTTTAATCAAGTCCTCGTCCAAAAGTCAAAATAGACCATCAACGGTCAGAAGATAGCATAGCGTACAGACTCCCAGTCGCCTCGCAACGGACTGTTCGAGCTTGCAAACTATGGCTCGACACCCCGTGGAAGATAGAGTGTAGAGGGAGTGCTACCCGATATACTGGCATTCAAACTCCGCTTGAAGACTGCTCGCCATGAAGTTTGGAAAGGAGTTTCAGCAGATCCTTGAGGATCCATCCCTCCCCGCAGAGTGGAAGTCGTCTGCTATCGAGTACGGAAGGGTGCGTATACTAGCCTCCATACACTGAGCTCGATGTAAGCTGATGTGTTGGCTGCTGTAGCTCAAAAAGATCATCAAGGATGTAGTAGCGGAGCTGTCGTCAATGGGGCTGTCGCCAGATGTGTTGCACAAGCTCCTGGTCACAGAGGAGGAGGGCGTCAAGGGAGTGGAGACCGCTGGGTCTGGTTTATCTGAGATCTCGGAGGGCACACAGCGGCGACACTCCACTTCAGTCATTCCAGGCGGCTTGGACAGGAGGGAGAGCATCGAATCCCAAACTACAGATGGGGACAGCGATGATTCTGTCATCGAGTTCGAGTTCGAGTCGGATGAAGGATCTCCCTCGACGCCCAAAGCAACCAATCCAAAGTCCCCGACGACCAAAGCCTGGGAGCCCCTCGAGGTCGTTTTGGCCCCCGCAAGTCCGAAAGAGGACGACAATGCGGAAGCAGGACCCTCAAATCATGCTCACCACCACAAGACATTCAGAGTCCGCCTCCTCTCCGACTCTGAGCCGAGCGTTGGGCCAACCCCGCCATCACCGAAAATGCCCCTGAGGCCAATGGGAGTGATGGACATGATGACCTTTCAAGCGGACAAAGAGCGAAGAGCGTCTGAGCGAGCAGAGCGGAATGAGAGGATGAAGATGAGACGTAATACCGATACGGAGCATTCTGAAAAGAGGGGTAGAAGGGTGACTCGACGCGCGGTCATGGATAAGAAAGGGGCCGTCAAGGCGGAATACATCTTGGTCGGTGAGTCCAGTCTGATCTCATGTCGAGTCGCAAAGTATTGAGACTTCGTCAGGCGACCCGGGCCACATGACTCCACAGCTCCGGCTTCACCTTTCAGCGGGGCCGTCGCTGGATCCAAAGGCGACGCCGTCGGGGCAAACATCCGATTCGTCGAGATCGGCATCTCAGTCCTCCACACAAGACTCGTCAGATCAAGGCAACACGACGACCGACTCTGAAGATGATTTGGTCAAGGCGTCCGATCGGGAAGCCTTTACTCGGTCAATATTGGCGGAGTCGCCAATGCTCAGGACGCCTAAACTCCGGTCAAAGAAATCCCCCTGCTCGTCACGCATGGGCATGATGCCGTCCAGTCCTTCGATGCGCAAGTTTCAACAGGCCGTTTCGCCCATTTGGGCCTTGGCCAGCGGTAACAGTCTGAGCGAAGGTCTGAACGAGCTCTCCTTGGGCGACGCTGCGCCTTCCGATCAGACCACGCCAAGGCCGATCGACATCGAGAGGATGGATTCGGTCGGCACACCGTCTGCCGTGCTCAACGGGCTAGGCCTCTCTTCCAGCCCATCCCGCGAGAGAGACTTTATCATCCCGCTCTCATCCGACATGCAATTCTTCAGTCTTCTCACCGCAGCCCTCGCTTCCCTATCGGCATTCCACGCCGCTCAACAGGTCTCATTCCGAAACTCGGTCGAAAGGCTATGTACCTCCATCTCCGAGTCGATCCAACCCGGCAACTCGTCCTCGATCCACGTGCTGCCCACACCCTTCACCCCGTTCACCGCTGTGCACACTATCGAAGATGAATCGGCGACCAAGACGTCGCTCATCCAGTCGTCCTCGAGCGGGGGCAAGCTGCTCGTCAGACAGGGTAATGGCAAGGGAAAGGGGAAAAGCTCAAAGGAGGACTTGTACGCCTGGAGAGAGATCTTCACCCTGTGGATCGAGCACGAGATCTTCGAGTCGACTGCCGAGCGAACGCGGGGTGAGAGAACGGTGGAAGAGGCGGAAAAGCGCTTGGGCAGCTTTGCGAACGAGGTCGTGAAGCGCGGTCTGGGGGATAGACGATCGATGAAAGGGAAGAAGGTGCGGGAAAGCTGGGAAGAGTTTTTGAGACTCAACGTCCTCCTCCTGGATCTCAAGAGGTTCCAAGTGGCCAACATCAACGCCGCGAGGAAGTGAGTGGTGTCGCAAGAGTGGAGCTAACATGGCGTGTTAGGATTTTGAAGAAACACGACAAGAGAACTGCGTTGACGGCTTCGTCTGGATTTCCGTCGTTCGTCCGCTCAACACTATCAGCACAAGTCGACCGGAATGGGAATATATCGACCTGGACATTCTACAATACCTCCCTTCCGCACGTCTTGCTGGCCAGTCTGACAGACACGCTACTCCCGTGAGCAAACTCCGGCACCAGCCCTTGTGGAGCATGCTGACACTCCGCTGCTTAGCATACTGCCCAGTCTGGACGACTATGCATGCCTGATCTGCACGACAATCGCCTTTAAGCCGATCCGTCTCGACTGCGGGCACCTCTTCTGCGTGCGGTGTTTGGTCAAGATGCAGCGCGCGGGCAAGTCGGAATGCCCGTTGTGTAGGAGCAAAGTGGTCCTACTGGCCGATAAGAACTCTCTCGATCTGACCGTCATGAAGTGAGTCACACGCCTGAGTACAATACGTGTGCTGCCGCGCAAGTTGATTGTTGACGGCGATATAGCTTCATGAAGGATTGGTTCCCGAAAGAAGTAAAGGAGAAGCAAAGGGAGAATGAGCTTGAGATTGCAAGTGAGAATGCGGGCGTTAGTGGAACAGTCGTCAAGGCGAAGAAAGGGAAGAAGGACGAAAAATGCGTCATCATGTGAGGTGGATCTCCGGTGTTTGGGCTGTAAGACCAGGTCGTCAGACGCACGCCTTGTACACACGCTTCAATGCTTGTACAGTATACATGGATTGATTGGTTGTATGCGTCGTCTGCCACCCAACGGTGTTGCTATCGAGACTTGACTTACTGGGCATTCGACGGAAAGCAATCGTCGCCCTGCTGCGAATCAGTGCCTGCCGTGTGTGACATAGACTTTCTGCTCGATGCCGGCTACCATAGGGATTCGGCTGCGTCCGATCAGCATACATCCATCGACTGCAGACACCAGGCTCACCTTGCTCCGTTTGCACCGCTCTATCCACTCTACCGCCAAAGATCCGCTTATACACGAATCGCTTGTCATACTCCCTCATGACCTCGGCACTGAGGACCATCCTGTCCTTGACCAGCTGGGCGTACGTCGTCGCGAGGTGGGAGAGGAGGAACGAAGTGATGAGATGCAGCATCGGCGTGAGGAAGGGATGTAGCGGAGTGAGGAGGTATGTGAGTACGGGCGCCGAAGGTGGGTATGCGCTACGCCCACATCAATTAGCTTTCAAATGGGAGGGATGAAGGGGGTGAGCTTACCAGAAGAAGGCGAGGGAGAACTCGGGCGGTTCCCATACTCTGAGAGACTGTATCTTGTCCTCGTTGTAGCTATAGGCGGAAGAGGCGTGCTGAGAGTGATGCCCGAATATCGACAGGATCGTGAAGCTGAAGTGCAAGAGTCAAACCGTGTCGTGAGAGTAAGCTGCGTCGAAACTCACAATGACCACTTGACCAACGTGATACTACCTCTGATAGTCATTCTGGCAATCTTGGCCTCGCGGCTCTCCTCTTTGGGTTTCTTCTCGGGTGATTCTGGCACGTCGGCCCGTGATCTAGGTGCGGAGATGGGCGAAGCGTGTGGTGAAGGAACGGGGTCGTTTGCCTAGCTCATGTATCAGTATGATATATGTGGCGAGGTAGGCTGAGCTCACATTCCGTAATTGCATATCGTACGTTCTGAACTTTGTGAACAGGTAGACCGAGTTTGCTGAAGCGAGAGCGAAGAGCAAAACGGTGAGCAGCAGTGTCTATAGTCCCGTCAGTCATGGCACTGAAGAGGCAGGCAGGACTCACTGCCCATGCACCGCCAAACCCGCGACCCCTTGTCCGGCTTGTATCGTCATACTTGTCCCATCTGCTTCCAACTCCGGTGGGCGCAGGGCTCGAGCGTAGGATGCTGTCATACTCCTTGTGTGAGCTGAGCAGGGGGGCTAGCAGGAGCCACTGGACGGCGTTCAAAGCGAGAGAAGTAGGATTGGCGAGATGTGTTGCTGGCAGGATAGTCTCGACGGACGTGGGGAAATGTAGTGACACTTGATCGTATATCGTCTCCGGCAGTTCCATTATCCTAGATCCGCAGTATCAGTATCACAGCTCACAGCACCAGAAGCAGCGGAGATGGGCAGCTGTACTGACCTTTGGTATAGAGGTCTCTTGCGAACGAACCGTTTCTTCCTCTTGACCTCTTTCGAAACTTCAGTCTCTGGTGTTCTGGATCTAGCCTCTTCCTCTGCCTTTCTACCAGCACGCAGACTGGCGGCCATGTCGAATGGGATACTGGTACTCTTACTCAGTGCACTAGGGGGCGTCGAGGTCGCATAGGGCGAGTAGAGGATCTTTGGGGTGTGGGGCGTACTCGGTCTAAGAGTCTTCGGGGTCGATGGCCCAGGTTCATCACCTTCCATGTCGTCATCTTGGGTCGACGTGCTGGAGTTTTTGTACCGAGATACCGCGGGACTAGCAGGGGTGGACTGGCGACGACCAGATCTGGTCGGTTTGGATAGAGGTACCGGAGATGGAGAGGGAGAGTCGTCTTCAGCTTCCAGAGTGGATAGGTCCTGTCGGGACGTCGAGTGGGATAGCCTCGAGGGCGTTCGAGAGAATGCGGGGAGAGTTCGCCTCGCAGTTCGAGCCAGAGGTGATTGCGACATGGCGTAATACCTTCGACTCTGGATCCTCCGGTGGGGATCGACGTATGCCTCGCTCCTGGCCGACACTGCTCGAAGGGGAGACTTGACCCAGTCCAAACCCGGTCGAGGTTGAGAAGCACATTCAAAGCCGGACACGACGACGTGCCTTGTTGATTTTGACTTTTGGTGGGATCAAAATCTGATGACGTGGAAGATTTGGGATGACCGCCTGGCAGAGGAAGGGCACTAAGAGCTGGACAGCAGGTCATACCTTCGTGACATTGTACATACATCGGAACACCTATCAGAACCCATCTCTGAAGGGCTATCAGGCTATTCCACCATCAGGATGGTGAGTCTGGAAACTGGCTTGAGTCTAGTCCCGGAGACTTGCTGACACTCACCATAGTCAAACTTCCTACCCATCCCTGCCAAACGAGCAGCCTCGATTCCTACCTTACCACAACACCTCCTCGCCTACATCTCCGAACACTTCAGGGACACCCACCCAGATGCCTTCAAGAAGGATGTCGAATCGCTAGTCAGGCTGAGAAAGGAATTTGTCGAACCCAAACCAGAACCGCACCCGAGTATCGCCCAGGGCCTAATGAGGTGGGTTCAGCCGGTCTACCCTCGCGAAGTGAAGTGGTACTGATCGCGCTGGGGATAGATATCATGCGCAAGTCGCTTTCTTGTGCACGAAATTCCCTTCAAATGTGCGTTTGGCAGAGTTGTATCGGGAGCTCAAGGAGGGGTGACTGATATTGACGGATTGATAGATCTCCCTTATGGTGTCCTATCACCTCCCCTTTCCACCCGTCTTCTCTCTAACGCCCGACGCACCGATCTCACTTCCATCCCTGACGTTTGAAAGGGCGAGCGTCCTCTTCAACGTGGCCTCGGTGTACGCCTCGATGGCAGCGGCAGAGCGGCGGGCAGAAGCAGAGGGCATCAAAAGGGCCCTAGGATACTTAACGGTGAGTTCAGCGTATCATCTCCAATTGCCATCTGCAGTACTTTGAACAGTACTGATCTGCTCATTTAGGCCGCAGCAGGTGTCCTGGACCACTTGGTCAAAGCGATCTTGCCAACGCTCCTGACAGAGCTCTCGACTGCCGGAGCAGCAGGGTACGACATGACGGAATCGTTCTTGACTACGATGAGGGAATTCCTGTTGGCAGAGGCTCAAGAGTGCTATTGGCAGCAAGCGGTCCTACGTGAGCTGTCCCTCGTCTTGAGTTGGAAAAAGCTCATAAGCGTACAGAGGGGACGTACAAGAATGGTCTGATAGGCAAACTGGCAATGAAGGTAGCTTCTACGTGCCTCGCCAGGTGGGACATTAGCTAAGATCACTTGTGCAGGTCTCGGACTACTACAAGAGCGCTCTGACAGCGGCAAATAGCGCAGATGCCCCGTCTGCAGGCTTCTTCCCTCCAGTGAGCTGCTTGTGTGTTCCGTTGTCATACCTTTGAAGCTGACTCCGTTCTTCTAGAACTGGATGTCTCATATCACAGTGAAACAAATGCATTTCGAAGCGGCGGCTCAGTTCAGGTTGTCCATCGACGATTTGGAGAAAAGTAGATACGGAGAGGAGATTGCTAGACTGAGGGTGGCCGAGGGCCTGACCAAGAAGGGCCTGGACGCGGGGAAGAGAGGAGTCGCCGAGTCCGTCCTGTCCGATCTCAAGGTGGGTCGGCCTCATTTCGCAGTGAAGAATTGAAGCTCACTCGCTCTTAGAATCTCCAAGCCGCGGTCAAGAGTGCACTCGAACGAGCTGTCCGGGATAACGACTTGGTCTACGTCCAGCCGATCCCGCCTGCAACGCAGCTAGCACCGATCGTCGGCGCTGGCATGGTGAAATTGCAGGTCCCGAAGGAGGTCGCCGAGCCTATAGCCTGGTTGATGGGTAAGGACAGCGGAATGGAGCCGCTGTTCAGTCAGCTGGTGCCTTATGGAGTTCACCTGGCTTTGAGCATATACGACGATAGGAAGGATACGCTGGTTCGAGAACTGGATGGAAAGCGGGAAGAGCTGGACGGTGTGGCTGCGAGGTGAGCTTGTCGTTCTTTTACGGTCTTTCCTCCGCCCACTGAGTAGACTCTGGTCGAAGGAGCACTGGCTGATATACCGTAGCACTCTGCAATCGCTCAATCTCCCTGGATCGATACAAGCCCTAGAAAGACCAGTTGGGCTCCCGCCGTCTCTGTTGAAAAAGGCAGAAGAGGTCGATGCGGCAGGAGGAACAAATAGGATCAAGCATTTGTTAGCAGAGGCCGGGCGACTTTCGCGTGTCAACGCAAATATGTTGTCCGAGGTGAGCTGCGAGATATGTCTTTATGATATACAGAGCTGACCTTCCTTTCAGTCCCTGGATATCCTGGACCAAGAGGCTTCGGAGAACGAAGATCTAGTAGCTCGGCAGCCCCACCTTGCCAACACGAGACCACCATCCCATATCGCCAATGCGCACTTGATCACCACGGCAAACTCGTACGACGGGACCTTGAAGCAGGCTGGTGGCAGTGACGAGACTGTACGGGCGAAATGGGCAGAATGGCAGAAACGGATCGAAATTCTTGCCGGAGGGGAGGTACGTCACTATCTACTATCCCTGCAATCCCTCGCTGACCTGTACCAGGATGATATCAACGATCACGTGCCTACGACCTCACTGACGCATATGACACTGCCGCCATCAGTGCGGCCGTTGAGAGCGTCGTTGGAACAGCTGGACGATCTGATAGCTCACCGGGCGACGCTGGTATCAGAGGCAAAGCAGATCAACAAGAACGACGACATTAGACCGAAAGTCCTACAGGAGGCGACCAAGTTGGCACACGGGGGCAGTGGTGACGTCAAGACGGAATGGTTCGAGGGGCTCTTCGAGGAGAGTCTACGGAGGTATGACGAGGTCAAGGGTGACATGGACCGGGAAGTGGAGAGGCAAGAGGGATTACTGAGTCAGATCAGGGTGAGCCACCCCAGTCGTGCGATATAGGCAACAAGTGCTGACTCTGGCGTAGGATCAGAATATGGCGTTCTTGGCCGAACGCAAGGACGACCCCAGGGTCCGCGAGAGGGAACACTCGTTGCAGGAGATGGACCTGGCGTACTGGAAATGGCGAGAGTTGATCGATAATGCCGAAGAAGGCATCAAGTTCCATAATGGCTTTGCGGAGATTCTCGGTGGATTCAAATCGGCCTGTGCGCAATTTCTCAATTCTCGCAGGGCCGACGTCGGGTGAGTCCAGGTTTTGCCCGTCATATGTTCAGCGTTGACTGTGTCTAGGCAAATCACCCACGCGCTGCAGAATACCAGTCTATCCCAAGGCTCGAATCCGCAGGATTCGTACCCCTCGTCGCAGGATTCGTACCCCCACCAGCAGCTCTCACCACCGCCACCCTCGCCACGACACATGTCCCCGCCACCGCAGCAGCCACCTCAATTCTACTCATCCCCCCCTGCCGGATTTAGTCTTCCCCATCCGAACGCCTCATCCTGGACCTCTGGCTCTGACCTCCTGCCACCACCGCCGCCCCAGCCGATCCTGCGGTCCGGCGGCGTTCCGACCCAGCAATCGAGAACGCCCCAGACGGAGACGCCGAGGCGAATGACCAGGAGTCAAGCTGCAGCAGGGGGAACGCCGGCCGGGACGCCAAGAGGGGCCAGGAAGGATATTGGCGATGCGGAGAGGAATCCCTATAGCGGGGGCAGGCGGAAAGACGGGGGCGGCGTGGTATGAGTGCCAAGGTGGGCAGATTAGACCATTACAGTGCGAGACCGTTGCTGAGTCATGTCCAGACTTGTATCTCAGCGTTTCCGCAATCCGCATGCATCAGAAGGATATACCAGGATGTGACACCAGAGTCTGAGGTTCAAGACTGATGACTCGTCATGTGCTAAATCTCGATCATACAGCAAGAAAGCTGCAAACAGGGTGGACCGCCACATCGGCTTACCGCCGAACTCACCCTTTGTCCTCGTCGGCTCAAAGGATGTCCACAGATGGCGTTTCCAAGGCAGATCATCGACCTCGAGTCTACTTTCTCGCTTTGGAACATCCCAGACGTTGACCGGAAGACCACTCTGACCATAAGTCTGACGAAAGAGAGAACGTTGGTGAGATTATCACATAGCTTGACAATCACTAAAACGAACAGCGAGTCCCAAGTTGTCTGTAACGAACAGCAAAGCCTTAGCCCGACGCTAGCCACTACATCGCGTGCCGCAGTAGCTAACAAGTCAAACAGCTCACAGCTCACACTCGACGACACAACCCTCGAAACAGCTACGAAGAAGACAAACGCTCCAACCCAACAGACAGATCCATTCGCATGTCATTGACAAAACCCCAGGCGAGGCCTATATACAGGTATATAAACCGCGAGGAAGACTCCATGATGACGCCCTTCAACACGCCGGCTGAGCGAGCACCGACTTGGCAAGGCCGACCCGCCCACGGCGCGTCTCTCGAAGCCCGATCGCCCCTCGGTCTCGGCCAAGTCGCCCAGCAGCCACAAGGGGATGAGGCAAGACCACCGCTAGCCCGAATCGCCTCTGATAACCGCGGAGCCCCTGCCTCTGCCCAAGGAGCCGGGGCCGGGGGCATTGGCCCAGCGAGGGGTCGTCCCATCAACGCCGCGAGCGCAATGAGGGGTAGGGGAATGGGTGGATACACCGCCACGCCGGGTAATACCCCCAGCAGCGTGGAGAGGATCGGGAGGAGGATCGCCAGCAATCTGTTCATCGGCGGGGATCAGGACAAAACGGGTGCCGGTGGCGGGGACGGAGGAGTAATTCAAGGTCAGGCGGTAGGATCAGCTGCGATGGAAGTGGGAGGCAAGGCGAGGTTTGACTCTAGTAGGATCGTACCGCCAAGTTATGAGTGAGTAGGCTGTGTCCTCTGAACGGAACCTCTTCCAGACCGATTGCGTGTTGTGGCTCACACATCCTAGGAGACGCTTCTCGGAGGGCCTGATAAAAATCGAGTACGTGCTCCAACTCCGCCTCCCATCGAGCGTAGCGTTCAGAGTATACTGACCACAGTAGCCATCGCTTCAACCAAGGCCAAGCCAGTGGCAACTTCGCGCCCAGGCCCGATCGTTCTGGAGGCGAAAGCAAGCGATCGCCTCAGTCTCCGGCACACTCCCTGCAATTCAATCGCAGCCTGGCCGATTCTGCCAATCATCTCGACTGGCCAACCTCCTTCTCCTCCTCACTTCCCGAGTCGGAGGGGAGGAAGGCGGGAGAGACGGGTGGAGAGGGAGGGAAGAGATCGGACGATGAGGCTGGGTACAAGAACCACGAGGAGAAGCCCGAGGAAGTGGTCAAGAAAGAAAGCTAGACTTTGGCAGACCCGAAAGGTGTGGCAGCTATCCTCGCATTCAGCGGTGTTTACGAGCTGACCTCACTCTGTAGTTGCCTAAGCGAAAAGAAGACGATACTGTGAACTGTGAAGCCAGGCCCGAGAACATGATTCTATACATGATGGATACTATGTACAAACAGATGAAGCTCGCGCCGAATTGCGCTGTCAATGTCGAGGTGATCTGCGGAAGTGCCAAATACTTTGAGAGACCAGTGTGTTCATTCCGTTGCACACGCAATGTGCCACCGCTTGCGTCTGCAGATTCCGCATCTGGATCGCCATTGAGCGCTGAGCTGCCCCGACGATGCGCGTGTTGTCCCACCCCGCTACACGAGGGAAGATGCCCAAAGTGATCCCCGATGATCGTCTCAAATCCTATCGTCCGATCCCCATCGTCGGAACAAGGACCGTTTCCGCCTGCCTGCGTTTTCGTCGAATCCAATGCCGCCCTTCCACCTGCCTCTGAATCCGTGGGCGGTACATCTCGTCGAGGGGTCGTGGGCATTCCAATCCTCTTCACCACCGTGGTACGAGCCAAAGGCGTGCAGAGGGAGGATCCTACAGGTGCATGTCAGCTCGTGCTTTGCAATTCCTCTCCTGGCGCGGGGAATGTGGCCAAGTGGTACTCACAGGACATCACCGATCAACGCGCCGTCCTCCATTCCGACGAGTTGCTCTGGGTTGACACCGTACTGAACGAGTAGATATCGTAGCACAGCGTCGGTGAATTGCGCGGGACCAGTCACGTCGAGCTATTCCCAGGATCAGCCACCAGATTCGGCCAATATGAAGGGAGAACGCACGATACTGTTCCAGTCGTTATGGTGCTGACCGGCAGCACGACGGGTCATGATCTCAGTTGTCGCTCGCTCCAGGACGTCCAGGAAGACGGGATGGTGTCGCTTGGCCTAGACGATGGTTAGCATCTATCAAGTATGGGGGAGGAGGGGACCCACCATGAAGGTCCACTGGACGATCTGCAGGTCTCTGGTGTATCCATATCTCGGATCCTGCCTCGGGTGCTTGACGTCATACTCCACACTGACGACCAGGTTGACTCTGGGGTTGTTGATCCCCCGCGATGCCCCGGCGACTGGGTTCGAGGCAAAGTCCAGGTCTAGCTTCGGGAGAGTGTCGTCGGAAGAGGAGTATGGAGATATCGGGCTTCCGTCTTTCGAGATTGTCTGTTGGTAGGATGGGTGGCTAGGGTCTAGGTGTCGCATCGCTCGCTGCAGGGCCGACAGAGCTCGCGGTGTGAGATCATGTGCGTGGGTCCCCCAGAAGTTGAGGTCAGACAGGGGCTATCGAGAAATGTCAGCTCTAGCAGCCGGAGGAGGTTGCGGAAAGCTCACCGCAGTGTCAGAGTCGGTGTACAGGCCACCTTTGGCTAGCATGAGCATATACCTATACGAACACCTAATCAGCTTTACGGATAGGAGAAATAATGTCACCCACCTCAGGAGATCCGACTTGAGCACTGGACGCTCGAGCCCATGCCACATTTCGTTCCAAGCGTCTCTTCCATCCTTTGCCTCTGCGTCGTCGACATGACCATCGGATTTCCTCTCCGTGACCTCGTCATACCACTCCTCCATCATGCCATCATCCGCCACGCGAATGTCCCATCCAGAAGACTCGAGCCTCTTGTGCCAGTAGCTAAACTCGCTGGGAACACCAGCGGCTCCCTCCTTGTCGAAACTGTAGATGACCTTGTCAAACTCTGCCTGTTCGTAAGAAGGCTTTGCGTCGACCAGGTTGTTCAAGCTGGCGATCAAGCCGTCGTGGTTCCGCGTGCCGACAAAGTATTTATTGACAAAGCCTTCCAGTCGGGCAATGTATTTGTTGAAATCGGGGTCGAGGTGTCCTGCCGGAGTGTGTATCAGAGCTTCTGTGGCAGACTGATCGTAGCCTTTGAGCAGAGCTACTCGCTCATCCTCGTACAGCTGAGCGAGAACGTGCAGAGGGTGTCCGGCGGTCTTGACAGGGATATCTTCTCCGTTGAGCGTTGGATCGTCGTGGTCGTGCGAGGAAGAGGAGTACGACGAGGTGAGCTTTCTTGAGATGGATTCAGGGTCGAATGTCGAGCTGGATACCGTTCCCATGTGGAAGAGAGCGGAGAAGACTAGGAAGATGGCCAGTGCTCCGAGGCCGAACAGGGCCTCTCGTCGACGAAAGAAGGACATCCTGGCCAAAGATCAAGTGAATGTCTTGGATGAATGATGTGGGTATAAGAGTCGAGAGACAGTCACCCGGGAAGGAGGGAGAACAAGGGATTCGACAGCGGTCAAAGGACGGCCACGGTTGCGATCTACACCGGCGACTGCTGAAGTGTCGAGCTCACAACGAGATCCCAGTATGTGACTACTCCATAGACGAGCGATGCGAACCCGCTGATGAGATCTCGAGGCGGTGTGGGGGTGGTCACTATGCGATTATGAAACCGCGCACAGTGATAGCGGTGTTGGGAAAGGGAGTTGAGCAGAGGGGTGGCTGTGGGAGCTGTGGAAAGAGGGGTGATGCCGGTCCTTTCCGGTCCTCCAGGAGGAAAGATGAAGTTGAGGGAGGTGTAATTTGACCAGACCAACAAGTTCTGTGAGTCTCCAGTCGAGTAAGGAGTTACTGATTGCGTCTGTAGATCACTTTCGACCTCCCGTCTCGACCTGTCTCGACCTGCCCAGATCCGTTGCTACTTTGAGCCTGAAATCAGCAGTTTAAGGTTTGCTTCCGTTCTCACACAGCGGGACACTTGGCTCAGCGGGACGCTGGGAACGACGATCGAGAAAGACTGTCCCGGCGGGCCGGCACATGCAACCCACAGAGTACGCACAAACCCAGCAGCACACATGTCTGACAGTAGCACCCGCTCAGACTCGGCGGGATGGCGAGCAAAGCCGTATAGGATTAGAAGAGCGAAGACACGCAAAGTCCGCGAAGACCTTGCGAGAAGGTTGTCGACCGTGGGAAACAATTCATA
Organism: Bullera alba; assembly: GCA_001600095.1. Lineage (NCBI taxonomy): Eukaryota > Fungi > Basidiomycota > Tremellomycetes > Tremellales > Bulleraceae > Bullera > Bullera alba. Next base: position 265,226 of record BCIX01000005.1, read on the forward strand.
GACCGTGGAGAGCGGATACCGGTTACCACTTACCGACTCAACGGCGGTGGTCATGCTTCTACTCTGATTGTTTGTGAGATAGCTGGTATGATGTAACACCTGACATCCGCCACAATCAGCTGGAGATGCTGCAAACCCTCGGTTGCGGCTTGCGATGCGAACAAATGAGTTCCTGGGGGGACGAATCGTGCGTTTGGTTGAGATTCCACTCTAATGGCTTCGGGTTCTCGGAAGTACCTATCAAGCCATCCGCCAGCTAGAACTTCTGGTATAGGCTGAGCAGTCACTGACAGCTACCTGGCAAGGATCTGTCCGCTCCATCAGGCTCCATCATGCTCAGCTGCAAAGGGCAACAGCATCAGCAGATGTGCCTGAGAAGCCTCTGCCGGCCAATGCCGCCGCCACCAAGAACTCCCTAAGTGTGGCTCGAATAAGCCCTTGACGCCACATGAGACGCTATGACATCTGTGCTAAGCCGATCGACGCGTTCTCGCTCCTCGTCGTCGGTAGTGAGGACAGTCAACTACACGGTCAACTCGACATCACCCTCACCTAGCCTCTCGAGCCGCTCTTGTCTCTTGTCATCCGACAGTAGAGCAGCACGGGCGAAAGTATCTGCTCAGTCGGTCAGACCCCACCGTCGGAGAGTATCCCTCCATCACTAGTCTGTCAGACATCACTCACGCCACACTCGGCACAGTCATCTCCTTCAGTGAGAGCTGGATCCATAGGTGAGTAAGCTCTGCTTGTTGGTGTGATCGCATTGCCGTGTATCCGGGAGTCCTCTCGTGCAAGGATCCATAAATCCACAAGAAACCCTTTAGACCAAGCGCTGCGAGATGAAACAACCGAGCACAGCTTGGCGAGGATGGTCGTGGGGTTTCAGACGATTCGTCGTTCGCCGTCCATTCATGCTCAACAAATCTCCATACTGCTACTTTCGACTGTCCATCCCTCCCAAACGCTGACGCCTGCTAGCACGCCTTGACGGCCACTCCAAAAGCCGCTGGGCAGCTCCACTTTCCACCTCTCTCCGCAATGTCCGAGCCCACTCCCATCCTCGCACCCCAACCCACCCCATACTCCTCCAACACCCTCGCCCCGCCACCTACAGGCTCGAGATCCAACTCGGCCGCATCCAATCGCTCCAACACCTCGTCCTCGTCACGCAGAGGGCGAACGCACGGATCCTCCAATGTCTCGAGGAGCAACTCGCACTCGTCCAACGGTGGTAGTGAGGGCAATCCGAACCGAGTGAAAAAGTCGGGTCCAACCACCACCATAAGCGGAGGAATCAGACTCGGCCCAAAGGATGCCAATGGAGAAGGCAAAAAGGAAAAGACGGGGGCCAAGAAGAGCGGCACTTCCTCCCCCAATCCCCAGCAGGCAAAGCCAGAGGGAGACAGGCCAAAGGCCGAGTCGAAACCTGAAGCCGAGTCAAAGAGGAAGAACGGAGCAAACGCCAGAAAACCCGCTCCCATCAACACCACCGCTGCCGCCGCTCCACCTCGACCCAACTCGTCAAACTCGTCAGCAAAGGTCAAGTCGGCTACCTCGGCTCCAGCGAACAGCGCAGATTCTGCACCGAAATCCTTGCACGCGGCGGTGTCGGCGCCAAAGACTGCTCTGCAGGCGGCAAGAGACGCAGCGAGCAAGAAGCAACAGGCTGCAGGAGGTGGAGACGCCTTGAGCAGTTTGCAAAAGATGATCTCGGATCTCAAGGCCATTCCGGCCACGTCTGCAAGCAGCTCGAGCGCGACAGCCGGAAATAAGGCCAACTCTGCCAAGGAAGCTTCTCCAGCAGCATCTGCGGTGCCCAAATCAGCAAAGTCGAACGAGACGAGCAGTCCGGTGCCTATCCCGAGTTCGTCCACCTCGACCTCCTCGTCAAAGAAGCTCAAAGCGGATGCACCGAGCTTTACGCCTTCGTTCCAAGCTTCGGTCTCTCCCGTCGCTTCTCAAGCAGCAATTTCACCTGCAGACGTGACGTCGCCGCCTTGGTCGGATCAGCATCCGAGGTCAACCTCCCACGGCAGTGCTGCCGACCGAAGGGCGTCGTCGTCATCAGTTGTCAGTCAGAACCCATATCTCTCAGCCACTACGCCTTTCGCCCAGCCATTGCCTCAGTATGCAGCATACGGCACTCAGCACTTACACGTCCACCCCGAGGCTGAGAACGAGGATCTGTCACCCATGTCATTCGCGCATCACCCAGATGGTCAATATCAGCAGCAGCAACTCCTCGCAGCTCAGCAGTATCAGCAGCTACAATACCTACAAGCTCAACTGGCAGCCACGACTTTGCAACTGCAGCAGCAGCAACAACAGCAACAGCAAACTCAGCCTATGGGCAGTTTCATCGCTCCTAGATTCCAAGCGCTCGCGGCACAGAGAGCTGCTCAACAGCAACAGCAGCAGGTACAAGCACTAGCCCAAGCTCGACAGCTGTACGAGTTGCAACAGCAGCAGATGCTCGAGTACCAGAGGCGAGAGGATGAAGCTAGGTCAAGGGCCATTGCGGAAGCTACGTTGCAAAACCCTCCCCCGGTCTTTGAAGAGGACTCACCAGAGCCGAAGCCCGCTTCACTCGGCCCTACCGGACGACCACAGCTCGCCCCGTCGTTCACCTTTGGAAAGAAGACTCGCGGGGACAGTGTGTCTGGAGAACAGGTGCCAATGTCGCCATCGAGAGAACCGCCTGTTATCAATCGCAGTGAAGGCATAGGTGGCGCAGCCGCCACTGGTCTCGCGGGACTCGCTGCCAGGGCTCACAAGAGGACAGGCAGCGAACTCAGTCCCGCCGTCCAGCAGCAGGTAAGTCGCAAATAGGGCAGAGACAGGTGCTGACGGATCCTCTAGCTCGAGATTCAAGCTCAAATTGAAGCGCTGCAGGCCAAGCAAAAGGCATTGATGGAGGCTGAGAAGCCGACTGGATCTTCCTTGTCTGATCTTGCGGCGTACACGCAGAAACAAACGCCCTCTCAGATGATTGCTCGACATCGCCGCGTGCAATCGACAATCCCATCGGCAACGCTCAACGAGACCTTTAGCGCTGAACTCACCAGCGTGCAAGAAGGCGGTCACAGCCGACAGTCCAGCCGAGCGTTTGATGGAATGCCCCCTCCGCCTGTGCCGAACAAAGCGGAGATCGGTCACGGTCGACGACACAGCGTCAACGTGTTCAACAAGACTTCTGGCCATGGCGCCGGTTTCAACTCTATCAGCGCGGCCAGTGTCGACATCCCAGAAGACGACGTCGTGGTTGGCGGACGCGAATTCAGGGGTAGCCACCACCGATCAGGAAGCAGAGGCAGCGGACTGGGCTTGGAGAGCGGTAATTGGAGATCAAGCTCTGGTTCCATCTCCCTGCCCCAGGGCGCTCCCACTGTCGCCGACCTGGCAGCCGCTCAGGCCCAATTGCAGTCCCTTGCGCAGTTCCGAGCCGCTGCTGGAGGTGGGCATACCAAGATGGCGTCGTTTTCCTTCCCCAACATGCTGCCCAACTTGCTCGCCGCGACGACTCTGTCCACTCCAGCGGGCCAGTCGCTATGGCAGCAACAGCAGGCTTTCCAGATGCAACTCCAACAGAGCTCCAGTGGACCCCAGCGAAAGTCGCTATTCGCGCCCTACCTCCCCCAAGCGTCGCTCCCACCTTTGCTCTCGGCGGGCAAGCTTGTCGTCGGTGTGCTGCGAGTCAACAAGAAGAACCGCTCGGACGCCTATGTCGCCACTGATGTCCTCGAGGCGGACATCTACATCTGCGGATCCAAGGACAGGAACAGGGCACTAGAAGGCGATATCGTCGCCGTCGAGCTCTTGGACGTGGACGAGGTGTGGAGCACGAAAAAGGACAAGGAGGAGAAGAAGCGGAAAAAGGAGGAGAATGCGGCTTACGACCTGAAGCCCGCTCAAGCGAAAAAGCTAGAGAAGAAGAAGGACGATGTCGAGGTGGAAGGTCAAGGTCTGACTCTGTTCGAAGACGAGGAAGTTAACGACGAGACGAAACCCACCTACGCGGGTCATGTGGTTGCAGTCGTGAGTGAGACGTTCAAAATAAGCTTGCGATCCACTGAACCCGGGAACAGGTCGAGCGAATGCCAGGACAACTGTTCTCTGGACAGCTTGGCGTCTTGCGACCCTCGTCCGCTGCGACAAAGGAGAAGCAGGAGCTCGAGAGGAAAGAGCGCGAAGGGGACAGAGGGAAGAAGGACGACAAGCACGACGAAGCTCGACCCAAGATTGTTTGGTTCAAGCCTACGGACAAGCGAGTCCCGCTCATTGCCATTCCGACGGAGCAAGCCCCGCCCGACTTTATCGAGAACCCAGATACCTACGTCGACAGGCTGTTCGTCGCCACCATCAAGCGATGGCCGATGTGAGTAAAATCCGAACGACATGAAGCTAATCCTGTTAGCACCTCTCTACATCCGTTTGGAACGCTGGTCGAGGAGCTCGGACCGATTGGAAATTGTGAAGTTGAGACGAGCGCCTTGTTGAAAGACTGCAACTTTCCCACGGAGGAATTCGCCGAAGTCGCCCTCAAATGCCTGCCCCCACTTCCATGGAGGTGAGCTCCGAGTCAATCGATCGATCCGAGTGAGCTGACGTATCGCGATAGCATTCCTGAACGAGAGTACGAGATCAGAAAGGATCTCCGAGGCGAGAGGATCTTCACTATCGACCCGCCGACGGCGAAAGATCTCGACGACGCGCTGTCGATCAAGACCAACGAAGATGGGACATATACTGTTGGCGTCCACATTGCCGATGTGTCCTACTTTGGTGAGCTGTCGCCTTTTTGATAGTTCGAGCATGGCAGCTGACAATGCGCGTAGTCAAAGCCAACACTGCTCTCGATCGAGAAGCCAGGAAGCGAGCGACAAGCGTGTACCTCGTCCAGAGGGCAGTGCCGATGTTGCCACCACAGCTGTCGGAAGAGCTGTGCAGTCTGCAGCCCAACGTGGAGCGTCTTGCATTCTCCGCCACGTTCACGATTGACAAGGAGGGTGATGTGTTGAAGAAGGAGTTTGGCAGGACTATCATCAAGTGAGTTCTGCTGATCGCTTCTTGGCAGGATACCAGCTGACCGTCTATCACTAGGTCATGTGGAAAATTAGCCTATGACGACGCTTTCGCCGTTCTCAACGGCTCAACTCTGGATGAGAGCAAGATCACAACGCATAACCCCACCGACGTCGCCGCTGACATCAAGGCTCTGCATGTGAGTCCCGTTTTGCGCCACTGGGATTCTGCTAATAACGGCTTCAGACCCTCGCGACGCAAATGAGAGCCAAGAGGTCGGACAATGGCGCCATGATGAGCAGTAAAAACAAAATGCTGTTCAAGCTCGATGATCAAGGTAAACCTACCGACTGCTTCCAGTACAGCAAGACCGACGCCAATGTCCTTGTCGAGGAGGTGAGTGTCCCTGGATCGAAGTGATGCTGACAGTACCAGTTCATGCTCCTGGCAAACTTGTCCGTTGCAAGGGTGATTGCAGGTGGTCTGCCGGAACAATCGCTGCTCAGGCGACATGAAGGTCCTCTCGAGCGTCGTATTGTGAGTCTCACGTCCTGCCTCGAAAGCATTCTCACGGATGGGATTAGGAAAACTTCGTTGCCAAAGCGAACAAGCTGGGCTTCGAGTTTGATGGCGTGGATCAGAAGCTTTTGCAAAAGGGCTTTGACAAAATCCAGACGCCAGAAGACGCTCTGGTTTTAGAATTGCTCAAGAGAAAGGCCATGCAGCGGTGAGCTGATATCCTCTGTCCGTGACGCCCAGCTCACACTAGGGATAGCGCTCGGTACTTCTGCACGGGTATGCTGGATATCGCGAAGTACTCGCACTGGGCATTGAACGCACCTGTCTACACGCACTTCACGGTGAGTACAGCTTCTGCCTCTATCTGGTTTACAAGCTGACAGACACACTTAGTCCCCGATCCGGCGATACGTGAGCTATCGCGAGAAAGACACCGTGCCTTCCATCAGCTGACGTTCTCTCAGGCCGACGTCTTAGTTCACCGCATGCTCGATGCCTGTCTTGCGAGCCGTGAGTAGCTGAGCGTATCACCTCTTTCGCCCACAGCTAAAATCATCCGTAGCAAACCCCACGGACGTCAAGTTCCACATGGACCGTGACCAAGTTGCCAAGTGCGCTCAGCAGTGCAACATGAAGAAGCGTGAGTGCCGAGGTGCTACAGTGATTTTCGATTGCTTACGCCTTATTGTAGAGAGCGCCAAATTGGCCGAAGACCAATCCGTGCATTTGTACCTCTGCATGCTGATCCACGACCTCACCGAGCGTTATGGTCCGGTCGTGCGAGAGGCTAGAGTGACGAATGTGCTCGATGCGGCATTCGACGTGGTCGTGGTGGGTACAGCTAAGTCTACTTGGGTCACCGTGAGCTGACCTGAATTTTGCAGCCCGAGTTTGGGATCGAGAAGCGAGTGCACGTCGACAAGATGCCACTCAACAGCACAGTGTTCGACGAGCACAAGGACGTGTTATCGCTCTACTGGACCAGTCAGGATGTATTGACCTACCTCGCCTCGACGTCGGATGACCCGCATCTCGTGCACATCAAGTCGATAGCCGATCGACCTCAGGGATCCAATTCTGCCTCTGATGGCGAGGGTTCTGCACAGAGGGAGAGGTCGGCCCAGTCCGGCAAGGTCGACCACGCGGGGTTGAGGACTAGTGGCGGACACAAGATCCAGGACGTGAAGGAGTTGATGAAGGTCCATGTGATTGTGACTAGCGATATGACGAAGAGTCCGCCCGTCCTAGTGGTGTACGCCTGTGAGTGATATACATGTCGAATCTGAAATGTGGGGCTGACGAGGATATAGGCAACCCCTACGCCCAGTAGAGATGCCATGGCCGCTATTGGGTAGGAGCCTCGGGATGTACAGGCGGGAGGATGCGCACGGTATAGCCGGTCAAAGAGTGACGCCGGAAAGGAGGGAGGCGCAGTTTAGGCTATCAATGTCGATCTAGTGTTTACCGTTTGACAGACGAACCAACGCGGCAGCAAAGTCTCAAAGTATCGAAAACCCACACTGTATATAGCGCATATCATGAATCGATCGAGAGGGCATGGTGTCAATGGCGACGTGCTTTGGCTAAGTACTCTACGTTTTTGCTACTGTGCGTCACGGGCGAGGTGAGTGTCGAGGCCCGGGTCCATCTGGACGCGGTGTTTTCGCGGGGCAAGAGGTCCTCGGGGCTGGTGATTGAAGGGACGGTGTTCTATCATTCGATCATACATCTCGCGCCACTGTCGGAGGTACGGAGAGCGTCGCCTGCGGACGCAGAGGGTGGGAGAATTCAGAGCGAAGCGGGTCGAGTACGGGCGGAGGTGGTACGCGGAGAAGCCGACGCTCTCTTTGGGAGCGAGACGGTTCTGTGTCCGATCGCGAGGGGATAGCAAACTTCCTGCCCTTGTCGGCGGTATAAATCGGTGAACCCCGAGCATCCGTTTCATACTCTTCCCAACCGTGCCCGTGCCATGTGGCGATCCGCCACAAGGCCAGCATTACTGGAACGGCTTTATCCCCCGGATCGTTGATCCTCGTCGCGGCGCAGAATGGTTCCATGCCGATATTCAATTCCTTTGCCGCGGCGACCGCTGCGGGTGGGAGAGTCACTGGATCCGGCCAGCTCGAGAGTGCCAGTATATTGGAAGTGTCCGATGAGGTGGGGGTGAGGGGGATGTCGAAGGCTTTGGACATGCGTTCTCGAATACGCCTCTGCTCGCCGAGCATGAGTTGGAGCGAGTGGAAGAGCGTCCGGTGCAGATGTTTGGGAAACATGAGTGGGAGGTTGTATACCGGTATTGACCCATTAGGCGTTTTGACCATTCTTACGAATTTTACAGGTGTCATGTCCGTGCCGAAGATAGAGATGGGGATCGAGGCCGTATCCGCCACGGAGGGGGTGGTTGACTCTGGAACCGACTGGCCGGTCTGAGATTTCGTCTGGTCGTCACGGGGGGCGGTGGAGTCGAAGTGGGATTCTGACCAATCCCCCATATCGAGCAACGCGCGCACGCTCTCGTCGCCATGCCAAACTGCCTCCTTGTCCATTTTGTCCAGTTTGGCGGCCTCTTCGGCACTTAGTCGGCGGAAATATGGCTTTGGCAACGACTTTGGTCCATCCAAGAGTGGTGCCGACTGGGGACTCTCGAGCGTTTGTGTCTTTTTTAATAACCATTTGGTCCACCGGCGACACGTCGCTGGAGAGGGGTACAACGTTCCAATGCTTTCTTGTAAGAGGGACAATTCTTGAAGAAGCCTTTGGTGCAGTTGTTGCTCGACCAGCACCTCGAGCTTTGGCGGGACTTGCGTGTCGAACTTCCCCAGCCGACCGGTATGACGACCTACGTCTCCGTCAACAACAGGCCAGGACGTAGAGTGAAGTAGTGTGCTGAGCAGATCTAGAGATTCAGGTGTGGAGAAATGTTATTCACCTGGGTGATGGAGAACCTCGAATATGTCCCGACGTAGGGTGACCCATGACCCAGGACCCCATTTCTTCTCTGCGAACCTGGGGTGGAGAACGCTATCGGGCATGAAGTACCTGTTGGATTTGTTCCACCAGTTTCCCTTCCCTTTAGATCTTGATGGACCCTGGGCGGTGTCATCTCCATCTGGATCAAAGTCAAAGACAGTGGGGCGTAAGGCGACCATGAACGCTGTACGGGGTCAGTCTTTACCACCCGTCTGCTCGTCAGCCTGCGTGCTTACCAGAAGGTAGGAGCTGCTGTGTGGCTATGCACAACCGAGGCGGACTCTTAATCAATCTATCTTGGTCCAAGTCAGATCCTCTCCCTACAATAGTTTCGAGGATACCGCTCACACCGAGGGTCGCACCACCATTTCCGCCTTTGTTCCAGCTGTTCCGTGGTATACACAGTTTCATCCTTGAGCGCCTTTGCGAACGCTGCCTTTCGCGCCTTTCGTAGGGGTGCCACTCTGCCTCTAGAGTCGGGCTGCTGTTCCATATCCATGATGTACGAGCGAGGCCGAGCAGGAGGGGCGGATATGGTCGTGGTGGACAGAGACCTGTAAGGTCTGCTGAGATCGATGTAGAGTGTTCTCTTGGCCAGTCTCGAGCCAGAGGGAGCCATCGTGGGCAGGAACATCTCTCACTGGACTACAAAGGCGATGTGCGCTATCGTAGGAGCAGTGTCTGACTTTTGGATGTATCGACCAAGTATCGACTATGGACCGAGCTGTTGACGCGGGATCAAAATTTCGAACGGGTGAGTTACGTACAAAGGGAATCGAAATGACATCGACGACGGTGATGACGGTGAGCAGAGGGTGTATGATAACACTGACAGCCAATAACACTCACCTCATCGTACAGTATCACTCGCTATCTAGACTCACCACCACGTTCTCGTCACACCACGCAAGGGCATGGCGGCGGAGAGGTAAGGCATCGCTTGTTTACCACCTGGTCGCGGTGCTCGCAGAGCTGATCGGTATTCGGAATAGCCGTCACGCCCCACCTCATGGGCCATGGACACAACGCGCCCAAAGTCTCGATCTCTGGCTGAGCGGTGGGTCCACAAAGGCCTTCACTAGGGTCGTTGCTAATGCAGACTCTTTATAGAGCATAAAGTGGTATGTGGGCCATACTTGAGCGCCTTGGACACGACTGATGGTCGCGGTGATAGGTCGCTTCTGCAACTTCGGCTTCGTTGATCTCGACGTTTGCAGGCTTTCCAGTATGTCCCAAAGCGCTGGATATGGACCGAGCTCACGATACTCTGTAGCTCGATTCGCTCAAGTCCCGACTGCAGAGCTCGCGCGAGAGCGTGTCGATACCGAGACTAGCAGCGGACGTCATCAGGGAGGAAGGTGTTGGCGGGTGAGCAGTGCCGAGTCGACCAGCTGCTCATTTGTGCTGATATTCTCTGTAAGGCTTTGGCGGGGATTTCCGTGAGCTGCAACTCTCGGGATCTGTGACTGAGCTCAGGCTGACGCATGTAGGCTCCCGCTGATAACGATATCGATTGTCCGGACTATCTCTTTCACCATCTACACCTCGACGAAACGGATCCTCAATTCTGGACCCTCGGACCAAACTACACCCACACTAAACTTTTCTCAATCTTCCACATCGACCAACCCCGACACAGGCAACATCACCAAGAATCCCTGGATTGATCTCAGATTAGGAGTATTGAGCAAGAATACCGCCACGGACGTGGCGTTGACGAGTCTGATTGCGGGAGGAGCGAGCGGTGCTGTTGTTTGTATCGGAAGTGCACCGTTCGAGCTCGTCAAGGTGCGTGAAGACCTCGGTTGTCTCTAAAGCTATAACTGACGGCTGGGTAGGTCCGCCGGCAGCTAGAGTACCAGATCTATCGGGATTCCCATCCAGCGCATTATGGCCCTAAATCCAGCAACGCCCCTCCGCCTTCTTCCGCACTATCTCAACATCCATCGGGGACTGGCGCCTCTGCATTCCATCACTACCTCGACAAAGACCATACATCCGCGTCCAGCGCCCCATCAAGAGTCACCCTCGCGCCCAATACCCCAGCTCCCACTCGACCCGCTCCATTCGTCCCCCCGACCACGATGCAAGCGGTCCGGATGATCATTGACAAGTCGGGCGTCATGGGATTGTATACGGGCTGGAGACTGCATTTCGCCAGGGACACCATGGGCACCGCGCTCTATTTCGCAGAATACGACTTGATGCGGTGGCTGCTCGGGCGGAAGAGGAGTGTCGTTGGAGACGGGAGGGGTGCGGGGAGAGATGGCGAACAGGGTGATGTACCCGATTGGGCGAGGCCATTCCTGCCAAAATCAATGATCCCGTTTGTGTGTGGGAGTTTCGCCGGAGTGACAAGCTGGGCCCTAATCTATCCGATAGACGTGAGTGCGCCAGTGCCGATCTTCGCTATTTGGGTCTGAGCTGATTATCTTCTGATTAGGCCATCAAGGTTAGTGCACCGTGTCCGGGATGAAGTATGCTGATGGCGGGATAGACGAAAGCGCAGCAGAGGGCCTTGTCGGGCCTAGAGCCACGGACTGCTACTGCCCAATTACTCCGCCTTGTCCGAGGCACCGACAAGGACAACCCCAAACCCCTCCTCACAGGGATTACCAGGCTGTACAGAGGGTGAGTCCGTCTCCAGGGGAACTGTGAGGTACGACGGCTGAACAGGGGTAGATTGGGCGTATCGATGATAAGGTCAATGTTGACCCATGGCCTGCTGTGGACTATTGTCGATGCGGCGTGTGGGTGGATAGAGACCAAGCCGTTCGAGAGGCTGGCTCTGAAAATGGAGGATAGGGTGTTGTGAGGGGCCGCATGTCCTACTGTACCATCACTGTCACTGTCGCAATCGCTGGCTTCACCTCGGGCCATCACTCTCCGTCAAGCCAGGCCACACTCGCGTAGCCAGTGCCCATCAACTAGATCTAGACTGTCAGATTCACTATTGTATATCATCTTAGCATGCACTGCATTGTAGCCAGGCTCCCTGTCCGGGCAGGCGCGTGCATCCCGGCACTTCTCCTATAAGGATACGATACGCCGCGAGTGCTTTGATGATCTCTTTCAATCCGTCTCGCTGGTCTCTGACCGCGGCGGATCTCTGTGCAGACCAGAGTTCTCGGACCACTCTTTCGTCCTGTAAACACGAGTGAGATCCATTCCAGAAATCGATGTTGGGATGGATGACTCACCCCATTTGGGATAATCTACTGACGCATCTAGCGAACGCGAACAACTCTTCGTCCCCGGAGAACAGCGATGACGACCCGACGTCCTCTGCCGAAACGCCCTGGGAAGGTGTCAGCTTTTATCCTCATAGCAAATAGATCAGCCAGCTGACCAGGTCGTCCATCACTAAGATTGCGTCAGCGGGTAGTACAGCTGTGGAACGGAGGGGACTCACTAGTCCGAGTGGTCGTGTCCGCTTCTTTACTGGCTCTGTCGTCGGAGAAGACTTGGAAGATGGGCACCGCGGACGAAGTGAAAAGTTTGGTCTATGAGTCAATCAGCTTTTATATCCGACGTGGAGCTGGAAGCTTTACCTTATTTTCATAACAGGCTACATGGAAACATGTCAGTCAGGCTCCACTGTCGTTTGACTTCGAGTCGCTCTCGGCCTTTGGCCTCGAGGAGCACTCACCGTCGATGAAAGTGATGAATCGCCTAGCCTGGTCCCTCTCGCTCAGACCCATCCTCGGGATATCTTCCACGAACACTGTTCCGAAATTGTGAGTGACCTCGAGGTAATCCGCCGCGCTAAGGGGTTTATCGCATAGATCCGCGAATTTGAACTTGGCCACCGAGCCGGATGATTCTGGGACGACGAGCTGACGACCCCATAATGGCAGCTTTCGGTCGAATATCACTTCCGAGGAAATCGGATCTGACGAGGCGAATGACTTGAAGAGCTTTTTGAGCTCGAGATTGGTGGAACGGTCCAGCGGGTGGTAGTACGTGTGGGAGAGAGCGCGGGGTAGCTTCCTGTAGTCTGGAGGAAGGTAAGCAAGCTACTGGTCGGAAATTGAGGAAGATTGTCTGGCACGTACCCGTTCCAGAGTTCAGATCGACGACTTGGAACCTATCCTTGATGAGATCTATGGCGGGGATGAAGCTTGACCGTTGAATCCCATTGATATACAGCTCGTCCGGGTGTCGACTAGTCGTTGTCAGGTGGATATCCACGACACGGTGAAGAGTACCCACTTTGAGGTCATCACACAGACCACGCCGAAACCCATCAGTCGCTCCAGCAGCTGACGCAGGATCATGGCAGTGACAATATCCGTGACCTACCGGAAGAGTCAGCGCAGCTCCATGTAGAACCGGGTTTTCCTTACCTGGAACTCGTCAAAGCACAAAACTCTTCCCTCTGCTGCCAAGCTCCTAGCGACTTCCGGCAGGGTATCCTTCTTCCCCGCTCCGCTCTGCTGATACCGCTTCCCAACCTCATGTTGCCGCGACAAGACGTCCAGCATGAAAGAGTGGAAGTGGATCCTAGTAGACCCGTACTTTTTGGATGAGAACTGCGGCGGGAGCGTAGAGTGGAAGAGGTCCATGAGCATTGTCTTTCCGGTTCCAACAGATCCGTAGAGGTATAATCCCTTTGGAACGCTTGACAGGTCTTTTGTCGGATTTGGGGTGGAGGGTGCTCTTTGGAAGAATTTGCCAAACTACAAGGCGTCAACGCTTGGGCTCCGCAGCTTCACATTGCTACGTACGAAAGAAGGCGTGATTTCTTGCTGCTCTGGAGGTAATGGCCCAGGATCATAGTCTTTCAAGTCATCGTATAGCCGTTGAAGCTGTTCTATGATTGTCCGTTGATGGGGATCCGCGCGCAATGACCCGGTCTCTACGAGGTACTCATATCGGGTGATAGGGTCTACACCGGGTCAGCTAAGGAGGACAGCATTGAATTCTATAGCTGATATTCTCACCCTTATACGACTCCTTCTCGGCTTTGGAGAGCTCTTTCCGGATGGCTGTTGCACTGGCAGCCTCTCGGCTTGGTCGGGTACAATGGAGACATCTCCTGCTTATGCGTATCACACCCGCATCACTAGCGCCTCGGCCGAAGAGCTTAGGAATGACCAGGACTCTAGGAGCAATGAGCCTCGACGCTGAAGCCCTCGCTATCCTCCTTGTCAATGCCGCCGACATTGTGTGGAGATTGAGCAAAGCAGAGATGTGAGGATGTTCCGGAAGTCGGGAACAGCAGAACTGGGATGAAACATGCTTATAAGCGCTTCGGGGAAATAGGCGCTTAAGGCGGGGGCGGACATGACCGCTCTTGCGTGTATTTGTCCGATGACTAACCACGTGATTTTGCTTCCGCGCTCCCTTTGGCTCCTCCGTGTCAACAAACAAAATCAATTCCACTGAGCGCGACTGATCTTTCAACGTCTATAGTGTATCGACTGTCCAGGCAGCTCACCTCGCCCAGCGTCCACACAGTCGCCATCGACAAGATAGTACTCTGGAGATGTCGAGGCGGACTACGACGACGCAGGGCAAAGCCCCTGGACTGAGCAGAGTCCCATCCTCAGCTTCATTAGCGATGCCTCCACCGAAAGTCCCAACAAGTCGGCCTCCATCAGTGTCAGCAAACGCTGGCTCCTCGAGGGTTGACAGCTCGACAGTGCCTCAAAGTCCACGGAAGAGCTCGATGGCACGGAGGAACGGCATGGTCAACGGTCTGGGGAGCAGTGCCAAGGGTAGATCAGAAGGGTTGACGGAGAATGGAGAGATTAATATCCAAGTCGTGGTCAGGTGTCGGTGAGCACATCGCCTCGGAGACGCAGGCGGAATGAGATATCAGGGGGATCGCTGACACTCTGTTCATACAGCGGGCGATCTTCACAGGAACTAGCCGCTTCGTCACCTATAATAACGACCACGGGCGGGCCGTTGTCGAAGCAAATCACAGTGGAGACGACCCCACTGGCCTCGACATCCCTTGCTTCATTCACAACAGCATCGTCGTATGGAGCCGGTGGTGGACCCAGCACAAAGACGTATCCCTTCGACCATGTGTTCGGGCCAGAGGCCGACCAGACGACGATCTTCAACGAGGTCGCAGAGGGAATGCTGGATGAAGTGCTGGCGGGGTACAACTGCACGATATTCGCCTACGGTCAAACAGGTACAGGAAAGACGTGAGTCATTCTCAAGGTGATCTGTGTCAAGATCTGACTCTGGCAGGTATACGATGCAAGGCGATCTCGCGCTTTCACCCCTTTCCACGCCGAAAGATTCCGCTGGTATAGTCCCCAGAGTTCTCCACCGCCTATACTCCCTACTCGAAGCGTCGGAGAACACGGAATACGCAGTCAAGTGCTCCTATGTCGAGCTGTATAACGAGGAATTACGGGATCTGCTGTCCAACGAATACGGAACTGCAAGCAGCACATCAGCAAATGGAGGCGGGTTGAAGCTGTACGAGGATGGCAAGAAGGGGACGATGATACAGGGTCTGGAGGAGGTTGGAGCGAAGAATCTCAATGAGGCGCTCAAGATTGTCAATCGAGGTGTGCAGAAGAGGCAAACTGCGGAAACCAAGATGAATACCGAGTCGTCGTAAGTGATGCGGCGGGTCTAATCACGCTTTGGCTCACTTCGTGTTTAGCCGATCCCACACCATCTTCTCCATCACCGTCCATGTGAAAGAGATAGGGGGTGTGTCGGGCAACGAGGACATGCTCAAGATTGGTAAATTCAACTTGGTCGATCTTGCCGGTTCTGAAGCTATCGGGAGGTCTGGGGCCACGGACAAGCGAGCTCGAGAAGCTGGAATGATCAATCAATCCCTGTTGACGCTCGGCCGGGTGATCTCGGCTCTGGTAGAGAAAGGGCCTCATATCCCATATCGAGAGTCCAAACTCACTCGACTGCTTCAAGACTCCCTTGGAGGCAAGACCAAGACTTGTATCGTCGCAACGGTCAGTCCCACCCGGTCCAACATGGAGGAAACGCTTTCCACGCTCGACTATGCGATTCGAGCCAAGAGTATCCGGAATCGGCCAGAGGTCAACGCGCACATGACCAAGGCGGGCCTATTGAAGGAGTATCTGTCTGACATTGAGCGACTCAAGCAGGAGGTCCTGGCGGCCAGAGAGAAGAATGGGGTGTATATCCCAGAAGAACAGTGGATGGAGATGCAGCAGGACCTCGCTAGGCAGAAGAGCGACTTTGAACAGGCAAAGTTGACCGCCAGCTCGTGTTCGGTAGAGCTGGCCACGAAGAAGAAGGAGTTTGATCAGCTCATCACAAAGTACGTCACGACGACGGAGGAGCTGGAATCGGCGCGAGAGGCGGAGAGGTCGTTGGGGGTGTTGATGGAGCAGATGAGGGGGGATTTGGAGGTACAAAAGCAGAGATTGGAGGAGGAGATGGTCGTGGCGCAGGCGTACGTGCGGGGAGAGCAGAGATTGGATAGAGTGGCGGAGAGTCTCAAGGGGGTAGCGGTGGAAAGTGTGAATGATGTCGAGGGGCTGTTTGATAAACTCTGTGAGTCAGTCTGCAAGGCTTCGGGTGTTGAGACTGACATTGGATTCAGCTCGGAAAGCCAAAGTCCTTGGGACCAATGCGGACGCTGCGACCAAATTTGGCGCCAACTTGCAGGTCCTGTCGAAAGACCTTCGTAAAGGATTATCCAAGATCCACGCCGCCCACGGCGAGATGGGAGTCCAGCTCAAGTCCGAGTTGTCTACCCACGCCAAGCGGGGTCAGGAGGTGAGCTACCCAATATTTGTTGACTCACATAGCTGACGAAGTCACTAGATCTCACAGCAGGATGTGGCTAAATTGGAATCATCCTTCGTCGCCTTCAACACCATTGCGGAGGACCTCGCCAAGTCGATACAGGCGGGACAAGTGGAGTCGACGCAGATCGCCAATGAGCTGTTGAATGTCAAAGGGGAGATACAGTCTTCAATGCAGGATTGGGCAAAGATGATCGGGGAGCGGAGTTCGAATATGGTAGATGACCTGCTCAGTCATCAGCAAGAGCATCTCTCAATGGTATGTGCAATTCTCGGTTTCTCCTCGCGCCTATGCTGACTGGGGTTTAGGTCGAGTCTGTCTTTGGATCAGCAGCGGATCTGGTCGATGCTGTCATTGCAACGGCGCATGATCATGTTTCGGCGCAGAAGAGGGCGTCGGAACAGCAGAAGCGCCTAGCAACCGAGACTGCAAACGCAGAAGTGCGTCTCTTGCCTAGAGGTACTAGTGTGCATGCTGACCCTCGCAGATTTCCCGGCTACAGGCTCAGAATGCCCTCTTGTCAAATTTGTTGACTCAAGAAAAGGCAAAGACGGCTCGACTGCGTACCGACCTCATCGCCAACTTGTCCAATCTCATCGTCGACTTCACCGACACTCAGGACGCTTCCCTCTCTGCGGCCGTGGCACAAGTGCAACTCGCCAACGATGCCGGTCTGCGGGACATGCAGGCTTTCTCGCAATCATCGCAGGATGCTCATG
This sequence comes from Bullera alba, assembly GCA_001600095.1. Lineage (NCBI taxonomy): Eukaryota > Fungi > Basidiomycota > Tremellomycetes > Tremellales > Bulleraceae > Bullera > Bullera alba. The sequence goes on from BCIX01000005.1 coordinate 282,223, forward strand.
CGGAGAGTTCGAGGCGCGCCGAGGAGTTTGGCGAGGAATTGGAAATGGCCAAGGCGGCGGGTGTGCAGCAAAGGCAGTCTGGGACAACGGTGAGTGTGTTGTACTTTCAGCGGAAATGCCGGCTGAGTTTTGAGCAGGCTCTTGGGCACGTCAATGTCGGTCTGAAGAGTAGACTGGAGGAGTACAACAAGGAGACATCGGCAGAGACTGCTGAGAGGCTGCGGCGTGTCGAGGGTCTGTGTGATGATCTCGCCGCGAGTGTGGGCACTGGTGAGTAGATGGGAGCGGAATGAGGTCACATGGCTGATCAGTATAACAGGCACTGCCGCGGCTGTTGAGAGGTCGGTTGGGCAGAAGGGTCTGCTGGATCAAGTATCCAGTAACGTCATGGAGACACACCAAACGTCCCTCTCGCGAACAAGAGGGATGTGTGATGACATCGCCTCGTTGACCAAGACGCTTCTGAGCACTGTGAGTGGACTCCTAGTACCAATGAGCCGTTGCTGACCCTAGGCTGTTCAGCAATCGAGCACGGCGAGATCATTCGACAAGTATCATCAATCGGCAACATCATCTCTCTCCGCTCTGGTCGATCGGACCGGTCGATTCCTCACCGAAGACATGGTCGAGGATGTCCCTACCGGAGTCACGCCCAAGAAGAAGGTGTGGAACGTCCCTACGTCATGGGAGAGGACGGAGCCTAGGGACGTCTTGATTCAAGCCCTGCGGCAGAGGAAGCAAGCTGGATTACCGGCGGTACAGGATCAACAAGAACAGCCTCTTCACGCCAGCGGATCAAGTGGATCAGTGGGAGGCGGAATCGACTCGTCACTACACAGGGCCAACTCGACCATATCGCTCGTTTCGAGCAATAGCGGCAGTGAAGCCTTCATGCCCGTCGACGACTACGAGGTGCCATCGGCGCAGGTGCATATGACAACGAGTCACTCTGGTCATCTGAATCACCCGGATGAGAATGTCAATACTCTCTCAGACTCGACAGAGTCTAGACCCGCGACGAGAATGAGGATCCCGTCGGCGTCGATGAAGGGACTCAAAGGGGAGATCGAGGTGGAACGCCGGAAGACAGGCCTGACGGTGTTGGGCGAGGGAGGGAATAACATACCGAGGAGGACGAAGCGGTAGTGCCTTGGAGGTTGAGATCGCTACATATCGTTATCTAGACAAGTTGATGTAGGGATATAATACGATGTATAATGGGTCATGACGAGTAGACACTTCGCGTTGGCTCCCTGCGCTGACAGACATCTATTCTGCAGGCAGAAGCTCGCTCGCACTCAAGCTGGAAGACTCGCTGGCTGCATCAATTCATACACATGATGCTCTAACTACCGTACGATGAGAAAAGCCGACACTGACGAGTAAAGACTGATTATACCAAATGTCCGTGGTCCGGAGTGAATGTCCCTGATGGATCGCAAGCAACCTTCCTCCTCCTGATCACCTCCTCCTGTGTCCACTGGCAATCTTGACGCAAGCCTTGCCGTCCTCGGATCTGACCCAGCCGCTTTGACACGAGTAGACCTCGCACACGCCGACGTTGCATCCCATCCACTTGGCGCCTGGGAGTTGAGTGCAGTCGAGACCACTTCCGAGGGAGGCGCAACCGCCGCAGCTCTGAAGATCGGACGAGGTGTCGAGACACTCGTAGTCCTCGGCCTGTCGTCCTTCGATGGGGCAAGCGGCGAGAGCCATCGGGCAGAGCTGGTGATCCCTGTTCTCCTCCATGCCGTAGGTGAACGAGGTGGAGGGACCGTTGAGCTGGATCTGCTTGCCGGCAGAGTAGATGTCTCGCTTGGGGTTGACGACGAGTTTGGTGGGTGCGAGACAATCACCTTTGGGGTCGAGGGTGGATCCCTTGGGACAGCACTTGTGACTGTTACCGACCTCCTCGGTGCCGGGTGGACAGCAGACGTTGTTGCAGGCAGAGTAGGACTTCTTGCAGCATAGACCGTTGTTCTTCCAACCTTGCTTGTAGAAGTAACCGGCGGCCTCGTCGCAGATATCGTCGCAGTTGCCGGTGGTGGGGTTGTACTTTTGCTTGGAGGGGCACTTGGGAACGCAAGCTCTGCCGTTGTCGACGAAGCCGGGGGGGCAGACGCATTTACCCTTGTCGTTCTCGTCCATGTAGGGCTTGCAGCAGGTAGAGTGACACCACTTGTTACCACCGTCGCACTTGTCGACACACTTGGCATTGTCGCCGTTGCCCTGGAGGTTCTGGTTCTTGGGGCAGACGCATTGGCCGGAGGCGTTCTCGGTAGCACCTGGTGGACAACACTTGGTCTTTTGGAAGATGAACCCTCTACCGGTGCACTTGTTGACACACTTGGCGGAAGGACCAGTACCCTCGAGCTTTTGCTGACTGTCTTTGCATACGCATTGACCTTTGTTGTCCTCGTCGGCACCGGGCGGGCAGCACCTGCTCTTGCAGAAGGAATGGCCGTTGGTGCAGGTCGATTCGCATTGGTTCGGGTTGTTGGCCTTCTTCTTCTGACCGGTTGGGCACTCGCACTTGCCGTTCTTCTCCACTTGGCCAGAGGGGCAGCAGATGGTGTCTTGGCCGATCCAGCCGCTGGTGCCGGAAGCGCAGCAGATACCGTTGGATTGGTAGGTTGGGCATTGGAAGACAGGGGTGCAGACTTGACCGTTTCGTTTACAACCGACAGACCCACAGCATTTGCCGTTCTTGTAGGTCTGGCCTCGGGGGCAGCAACCACCGTTGGTCGAGCAGGTTCGGGGAGGGCAGTTGGTTTGGCCGCAGGTGCCGTCGGGTCGCTTGGTCAAGGAGCCACACGAGTAGCCTCCGCCTTGGCAGGTGGGTTGGGAGTTGGGAGGGTATTTGTTTGTCTTTCCATTGGTGTTGATCTAGGAGAGGTCAGCAGAGTAACCAGGTTGTTGCGGTATCACTCACAAAGGTTCGGAGTAGACCCGCGACCACCTTGTTCACCGCGTTGTTGGAGCAAAAGTCGTCAAGGTCATCCAGGCAGAGACAACCAAAGTTGAAGCTCGAGTGACCCCAATTGCCTTGGACGTTGGCGCACTTTTGGACTTCCCATCCATAGGTCCTCTTCTCGACGTCACCGAGGGTGGCGTTGGCAGAGGCGGAGACGACCTGGGCGAAGGATGTGAGGGAGAGGAGGATGGGCAGGGTGGAGAGAAAGTTGAACCTCATTGTAGAGGGAGTTCTGGCGGTAGTGAGAGGGTTGGAGGTAGACGCAGCGGTCTTTTCGAGAGGAGAGGTTGAGAGGGATGAGGGAAGAGGGGGGATGAGTGAGCATTTGTCAGTGGAAATGCCTCGTTCTTATTCAGTTCTGTGAACGCGTTGTGCTCAGACTCGGTCAGCGATCATGGTAGTACCGTCAGCCATTCAGCATTGACCGCTTTGTTTGGAAAGGAGGTCAAAGTCCGTTTGCGTCCTTGACGACGGGACCAGTGTAGGCCGTTTTCTCCTAGGACGCGACGCAATGACCATCATGAGAAAGGTAGGAACGTGAACTCTATCGCTTGTTGACAGGCTCTTGCCTGCTCTTGCGCTGTGCATCCTCCTCGATCTCCAACGGGATACGTTGGTGAAGAGGGGTTGAAAGGTGTCGGTCTGGGTTACCATCAGCGTTGGTTGATGTGCAAAATTAGCCGTCGTCCTGCCGATGCTTTGATCCTCCGACTTGTTGGGCGGCGACAGCGAGGAACGCGTGGTTCGCTAGCGTGAGGTCCAAGGGCGGTGGGTTGACGCTCCAACATGATGTTGCCTGATGTTGCGAGACAAACGCGGGACGATCCGTGTGTACACGAGTCTTCGTTTCAAAATGTTCCGGGAAGCAGTCCGGATCAAACCGGCACAGAGCAAAAGGTGTGTGCGAGTGGTGTAGGCAAGGGTGTTTCATGACCTCAAACATCCTTCAACACTGTCGACGCAGTGCTTCTGAGACCAAGTGTCTGCATCGAAGGGGTAAGTTATAGAGGATGTACGAGAACGTAATCCAGATGAAGTGATCGGAAACTCCAATTTATGCGGGAAGCACATGAAACGCGTCCCCAGGGCCCAGTGTGCAGTGGTCTAGTTCTACTCTCTTCTACTCTACTCTACCCTGCGGCGCCGGGACAGGTCATAAGCCTGGCTGCTGAGGCCAGTATGTGAGCTTAGCGTGCATCTGCCTCCCAAGTAAAGCTAAGCGCTGTCTACGGCATGGTGCGGCCGTGGCCTTCTAGCCTGGGTGGTTAGGTACGCGAGATACCGGGGATACATACCCCGAAGGACCGAGCGTCCATCACTACTGCTCCCGTCTCGGATTCCAGCACTGGCCATCACCGTCTCCGTAGTCCCGTAAATCACCCAGGAATACCGGAGTCGGGTTTCGTCTCTACTCTGGATGGAGCGCTCGCGTATCCGCGTGGGCACAACGGCACCACTGGTTCGCCAGTACTGATCGACTACCCGGTCGGCCACTATCACTCCCCGCCGCCGACGGTTCTTAGAGCGCCTTGGAACTGAACGACGAGTTAGCGGGTAATCAAGCAACGATTGGAGCCTAGCTCCTCGGCAAGGCTTGTGCTCACCTGCTCGATCTGCCAGATCACCGAGGCCTCCTTGCTCCGGAGCGACTTGCTCCGTCTGGACCCATAGTCAGCGAGTGTCCTGGATGTCGTGAGGCAAGTGCGGTGCTGGAGTGGGAGGGGACTCACGACTGTAAGACCTCGATACGCTGTTGAATCAATTTCGGTGCCTCCTCCGTTGACACCTGCACATGCACGTTGAGTCCCATGTCGAGGGTGATAGTCGTCGTATCGGGTCTACAAGCCAGGATCAGTCGGTGTGGGGACGATCAACGCTGAACGCTCTAGTCGTCCTACATTCTTGCGTCGGCCCAGATACCAGCTCCAATCTCCACCATGGTCTCTTGCGGTTTTGTCATCTCTTTCAGCTCTTTCAGCCGGACCAGCAAGTCGGTACTATCCATCGCCATCAGCATTGAGATGAGCAGGTTGTTGGGCCAGGAGTTGCATTGACATACTATTCCTTGATGTCATATTCGACCTGTGCTATGTTCTGCCTCACGGACTCTAGTTGCGGTAGTAGTGAAGTGTTCAGGTGTGTCGCATAGGATTGAGCTTTGGACTCGCTCGCCATGGCCATCGTCGCAGCGCTCATCGCGGTCGTCTCTGGCGTACGGCTATCGTAGTTGACAGTGACTGCAGCTTGTTGCTCTCGAGGAAGGACAAGATGGTCCATGCGCGAGGACGGCTGTCGCCACTGCCACATTTCGAATTTACCGATTAATTCCGGCTCCCTTCTGTTGTCACCGTACGTGCACCATCCTCACCTCTGTCATAGCCCTCGGTTCATTGGTCTCCATAGCTACAAGGTGATTGATACTGCAAGCACCTACAACCCTCGCCCACTCCTACACCATGAGCAGCAAAGTCACCGGCCCACAGTACGAAGTCATCGACACCGACCCCCACTTCAAGCGGGTCGTCGGATACTTCCGTCCAACGGATTATCTCACTTGGGCAGCCGGAACCGCCAGTTTGCCAGCGGCCATCTATGCATGGGGTGAGTAGCACGCAAGATGGCAGTGGCAGGAGCAGTGATTGATTTGGGTATTACTTCGTAGAGAGAATCGACAAATCGGTTGACATCTCGCCCAAGTCCTTGAGATCGGCAATCAAGTTGAACGCATCGTTGGGCTTCTTCTTCGGTTTCTACCTCGCATACCAGAACTCGACGAGTGAGCACACCGTCTCCACCGCGCATACGGCACTACTAATCCTGGACTTGTAGAGAGATTCTGGGGCCGGTCGGAGAATGCTAGGGAGGTCGCTATGGACAAGGAGGAGATGACGGGGAAGATTCAGAGGGGAGAACCATTGTTCGGAAACAGTTCACTCACGCCGTACATGCAGACGGTGGCAGCGAGAAACTCGACAAATTCCCAGGCGTTCCTTCAGGCTATTCCTTGGTGAGTGAGGGAGAAGGGGCTGGAGTCGAACGATTGCAACTGGACAGAGTTGAGCTGGAGGAACTTGGCCGGGAGGGCAATAACAGGAATGGGTTGTTGATGGCATGGGGTGCCGAGTTGCTGCTGAGCAATTATGCTGACCTACAAACTCTTCAGGTTCAACTTTGTCAACCACCCCCACCACGGTGTCGACGAGAGCAAATACACCTCGACACCTTCCACCCCATCATAGGCGGTTTCTCGGATCAGAATCAGGCGCCCCGGAGCACATATTGGCAGGGTGGCAGCAGTTAGACACAAACATAGCACCGACGGCAATGGCATCATGTACAACTATGACACAGGCACAGAAGAAGACACGCTGTTCTCGGCTCTGCGGGCCAGCGGACCCTCAAGCTTCATTCTGACCGAACGTTGGCAAGCCTTTTGCCCTTCACAGCTGGAAACGAGGTGGAGAGAGGGCATCTGGGAGTCCCATGCTGACGACGGACGCGCTCCCTTCAGCTAAAGTATCATGGGCTAATCCGCTCAATCCACCACGGTGGGGTCCCGGGCTTTCCAGCAAGTCGATGGTACCAGTCCGGCTCTTAGGCTTTGATGGGATAATACATGGCACAATGGAAGGTTTGTCTATCGACATGATCGTTAATAATGCTACAGGTCTGGCTGGCGTCAGGCATTTATCCTGCGTTGAGCGACCGGAAGGTCGACCGTCGTCTAATCCAGCATGTCCATGTCTTCACCAGGATCCCTCGTGGCAGACGCTGACGTCGTTGGAGCGGATGTCCCGGCAATTGCGGCTGTGTCCGGCACAGGCGCCTTCTTCGTCTCCACGGCTGGAAAGATATCAGCTTATGTACTGCAAAGTGGGATGAGCTCACCCTCGTCTCGACATGCGGGACACGAGTTGCGGCCCGTGCTCAACCATTGGTCCACGCAGTCTTTATGATACGCGTGTCGGCATTTCAATATCCGACACTGCTCTCCTTGTTCATAATCACTCAAGCAGATCTACAGCGAGTGTCAGCGTCGCCCCATAGCGGTGAGGTATACACTCACCAAGCATCTATCAAGACAGATATCCAGAATCTCGCCCTTTTCCGCTCTGAGCGACACCTCACTACCGTCAATGACGCTGAGGCCGCTGTTCTCAATATCGTCCTTTGTGGCTACGGGCGGCTTGACCGGCCCCATCATCTCGCCGATCAACTGCATCTCCTCGTCGGTGAGCGGGCCCCCGGTGATCAAGTTGGGAATGGACAGGACCGGGTGGGATCGGGGGTAATACCCGCCAATCACGTAGACGAGATATGTGTTGACAGGTCTTGTCGGTCTAGCTGGGCGATTCCTCGTCAGGCGCTCTAAGATTCTCTGACGGAGTGATCGCGAAGCCGGGGAGGGGGCGGGATGGGGCGTTCCGGGTCTAGCAACGGGTTCGTCCTCTTGGACCGGCGGTAACGTGGCGTTGGAGGACAATGTCGATGGGATCGAGGTTGTTTCGGTCTCTTCGTCATCTTCCGATGGGGCCGTCCCGTCCAAAAAGGGAAAGTTGGGGTGCGAAACCAAGTCCTCGGTGGTCATTGCTGGGTCGTGGACGATACTCCTCACCCCGACGAATACACATGGTACCATACCATCGGGATCGTCTGGGCCGGTCATCGAGGTCGGACTGCTGCTTTGGACAGGAGGGAACATGTGCGCTCGGAAAAAGTTCATCCTTCTAGGCTCCCCGTTCTCCCCGTGGATAATGCCAAATCTGTTGGTGGGTGATTCCGCGGATATCTGGCCTGCTTGTCGGTGGAAAGTTGGGATCGCTGGAGGCTGTGTCTCCGACGCTCCTTCCTGTGCGGTAGAACTCGCGTCTGCCCCGATGCTGGGTGTCTGGGCAGGTTCGCCATCACCAGTTCCCGACACTACCTCCTCATCCTCGGTAGCAGGAGCGGTGGGTCCAGCGAAGGCTCGGACCGCCTCGACAAGCTCGGTCTGCAACGTCTCGAGGAATGCTTGGAAATCGGAGGAGATCTGCTGGCTGGTCCCTGTCGAGTCTGGCTCGGTTCCCTCGGCAACAGGCAATGGCGCCGGCGCGTCGCTTCGGCCATGGCTGTTGAGCATATTACGGAGATACTCTCCCAGGGCCGATTCGACCGTCGGTGCCGTTCTTCCTCGATTCGATCTGAATCTGTCTAGGAAGGAGGAAATCGCATTGGCCTGATTAGGGCGAGTGGCTTCTGGCTGGGTTGAAGCGGGAGCGAGCAGCGTGGTGGCAGTTGCGGCTGCAGCGACGCTATAATGATAGTCAGCATGGTACCCCTTGAGAGGGACAGTCACTCACGTGAGCAGTCCACTGATCATCCTCGCTTGTGATTCGATGGAGTTGTTCTCCTCCTCCTCTGAGCCGCCAGCCTGAGTACTAGTGCTGCCGCTGGGCGGCGTTGCGTTGCTCTCGGAATTACGCCTCCGCCTGCCGATCGAGGGACCCGGTCGTCTTCTTTGAGAGGGCACACTGGCGTCGTCGGCTGCACCGCTCGCAGTTTGCCTGTTCCTCTGGGGTGCAGGAGGTTCCGCCGTGAGAGTCTGCGCCAGGCCTTGTATGACCAGTACAGCCCCTGCTGGGATCCTCCTTGGTCCAGCGGGTCCAGTGGCAGCAGGGGCAGCAGCGTTGGTGGCCCCGGAAACGGCGTTGATCTCTGCTTGTAGTCGAGAGCGGATAGAGTCGACTTCGCGTTGATGCTGCGCAAGCTGGAGCTGAGTTTGGGTTCTGGCATTGCGTTCGGTGTTCAACCTCGCCTGGATCTCGTCTATCCTACGCTGTGTCTCGGCGAGCTCGGATTGAGCTTGGTTCATGCGACGAGTGACCTCTTCTATCGAGTCTGGGGTGGGTAATGGCAATTGCGGCGCTGCTGCGGGTAGAGGGGAAGATTGGGCTGCTGAGTCTGAGGTCGATGGCCCAAAGATGGAAAGTATCCGATCTGACAGTCGACCGCTCTCGGATGTCGGGGTACGGGAGAGTCTATTTCGGATGCTGTTGGAAGAGGGGAGTGCATTGAGGGAAGGACGGGGACTGGTCGACGTGGCGCTTCGCTGGCTAAAGGCTTGACGAATCGTACTGAGCGTTTGAAGCCTTTCGGAGAGGAGTGGGTCGTTGGGAGTGAATGACGGGGATAGGGGCGGGGACACGATGACTGATGGTTCTATTGGCTGTGGGTGTGGGCTCAATGGACCCACGGATAACGGCAGTTGAGTCGGTGATGGGATCGGGAATCGAGCGGGGTGGGTGACATTCACCGGCGGTCCCGGTGATGTCGGTAGAGATGGAGTCAGCCCAACTGGACTGGTTATATCTATACTCGTGGTAGCGATCTCCATTCCACCTGGTGATGAGGATTCCATCACTTGATCTCCATCTGTATCCCCCTCTGTCCGCCTCTTCTTCTGTTCCTGTCCGACCCGGGCATCGATGCTCGATCCCGCACTCGACGTCCTATCTCGTTTCGGAATCGAGTTCTGGGATGAAGACCTCCCAAAAGTCGAAAGCCTTCGCAATGTGGATATCCTATGGGCCGGGGTCGGTAAAGGGGTTCGAGCGGGCTGTGCATTCGGTGCAGACGTGGATCCAGCCCGTGATGGCTGCGATTGGGACGATCCCATGGTCGCCTAGTCGTCCAGCTTGATTTCTTCAAAGGTTGTCAAGTTGAAGGCGATAGTGACACCGTTCGACCGTGAGCTGCGCTGAGGAAGCCTCGTGTGCCTCGTGTTGGCGGTATGCCCAAGGCGATGATCAATCCAAAGGGTATTGCGAGATCGGTGTCTGTCGTTCCTGCCGGGCTTTGCTCTTGAAGCCGTATAACAGATCACTGATGACCAGCGTCACAGGCCACCCGGAGAAGTCTTCAAACCAAGCTTACTCACTCAATCGTTGGTCATCGAACGAGGTGGACGGTGACGGTGATGGTGATGGCGGCGGATGGTGGCGATCTCCGCTGGTCCCCCTCCTCCGGAATCAACTTCAGTTTCCCACGGTCCCAGTTCACACACCTCGGTACCCATCCGCCTTTGGCTCGATCGACGTCCCACGCGTCCTGTGTGGAGACTTTCATCAAACCGACATCCCTCCAGCATCAAACGCTCACGGTTGGGCTGTCTGGACTCTAGGCAACCTCGCAGCTATAAGCCAATAGACGTTCCTTGTTGTTCAAGGTACTCTGTCGGCAGCTCCTGGATAGCTCGTCGATCCCCCGTGCCCTAGGTTGACTCAGTTTGAACTCCGTCTCATCTGCCTGCTCGCTCGACGCCTTCCATCGTCAACATCGAGTTAGAGATCGGGGTGAAGTGTATTGGTTTCGTAAGTCAGCTAGCTCCTCGATTTTGTGGCCCATGTAGCTGATGGCATCATCTCAGGCCTGATGATTGAGCTTGTCGTCCTGATAGCGGAGCCTCAGTCCACAAAAGCCATGTCTGGGACTCTGGATTGAGTTTGAGTGGATGACTGCCTTACCATGAAGCCTGATATTCCCTGGGAATTTGATCAGTGTCGCACATATGTCTTATTTCTCCGTCGTCTCAGCTCCTTGAGTCATCCTTTCGACATACTCGAGCCAAAGGAGCGTTTGATGGTCCAAATAGACTGACGGTGGAGTCGCTGTCTCTCCCTCTCGCCATCACAATGTGATGTCAATGATGTGCAGACTGGTCATACATTCATATTCACTCTTAGCTCTGATCACCCTTATCCACGCGACAACGGTCTCTCCGGTCACAGTCACTCCCGACCTCACAACCTCGATCTTCGCTCCTTCCCCTGCCTCCTTCTCGCAAAGCATCGACGCAAATCCTCCTCTCGTCGCAAAGCATACACCTGCAGATCCGCTCGAGTCACTAGAGCTCCACTCGCCTGAGCAAGTGTCGGCCCTCGATTCATTCGATCCCGTCTCGGGACAGGACATCGTGTCGACTTTGCTCCCAACAATCCCCACGCAACTGCTTCATCCACCTTCGCAAAACGCCTTTCTCCACCCCATCTCAATTGTCATCCTCCTACTCGCTGTCCTTGGCTTCATCTCAACCTTCTCAACGCTCCCGTTCAACATCATGCCTTCGGACCCTAGAGCCTCGTCTTCGGCTAAACCCTCATCGTCATCTGCGGCCAAGCCCTCCGCATCCTCCAGCGCCGAGCCGAGTTCATCATCTTCGTCATCGGCCAAACCCAGCTCCAGTAGCTCTGGCAGTTCTTCCTCTAGCAGCTCGTCGAAACCGCCCCAGCCCACGCCGTACATCTCGCCCAATGCCTGGATGAGCTTCTTCCTCTTCGTATGCCTAGTGCTCATCATCCTTCAAGGTCCACTTGGTCTGACCGGCGGCACGGGCTTCATGGGAGCCGCTGGTGGAAATGGCTTTCTGGGCGGTATGCCCAGTATGGGTGGGTTACCTGGTTGTAATGGGTTTGTGGCGCAGGCTGTGCCTTGGTGTCAGCCAGTCATGCCCGTTGCCCCAGTGGCGCCCGTAATGGCGCAGAACGTCATGATGCCAATGGCGCCGCCCCAGATGTACGCACAACCCGCTCCTCCGGTATATGTCCAACGACCGGCAAGAGTGGTCCCCCAGATGGGCGGCCAGGGGGTTGTTGCTGGACCGAATGGTGGAGGAGGGTATTCATGGTATGCCAACCCGCCAAATCAGTACCAGAACCAAGGTGAGCCCTGTGTCCACAACACATGAACCACGCTGATGATGGGTAGGACACTATCGCCCCGCTAGGCCCGTCAACGTTCAGTATGAACGACCGGGATATCAGGTTCAGGTCAATCAAGGAGGTATGCTCTGTTGGTATTTCCCACAAGCGTGTCAGCCTCTGATCTTGGGTGCGTACGCTCTCCCTGACACAGGCAACAATCCCACCGTCCAAGTTCAGCGGGATGAACCGGTCGCTATGGTACCAGAAGTCGCAATCGCTCAACGTGAGTACATCCCAGCTATGAATGGAATGGGGCTGACACGCAGTAGCTCCTCCGGTACAAGTAACCCCGGCGGCGGCAGCAGGGATGGCTAATCTGGAGAATGCGTTCTATCCCCTTTTGGTAGGGGCTATAGCTCTCCTCGTGGTGTTTGACTATGCCTCCTGATCGCAGCGTTGGCCATGGGCGGTGTAACCAGGTCACGAGCAGCGGGATGTAATGATATCCTTGGGTCCAGCACATCCTTTGTCCCTCGATCTCCCAGTCGGCGAATCCGCTTGAAAGGACGGGCAGTCGGGGTCGGGATACCTATTCTCCATTGCATGGACCACTCCGTAGTACACGATACCTGGTTTCTGATCTCCTTAGGCTCTCTCACACTCACTACTCACTAGAGATCCTCGCAGCATGTTGATGGCTGGTTTGGCCGACTGGCTTCGGTCCGATGTGGTGAGTGCTCGGAATGCAATATGGATGTTAAGGCTCATTCTTGATTCTAGCTGGTCAACTCGGGAGGCTGGCTGGGTGATATCGTGCCGCCCGTTTCGAACGCCCTGAGGATCTGGGACACGTTCGTCCTCGCTGGGATCTTCATCATCGCTTGGGTGGTACTTCGAGTTTCAGACTCGCTGACGTCGATGATCCTGGGATTCACATTCGACATCACCATTCCCCTCCAGCACTACAGTGAGTACCACCAAGCATAACCCGCGTCATGTGCTGATAGGTGGTAGTGAACCCGAACCTCCTGCCCCAGCATCAAGCGCATTTGGACAGTTACTGGCCCATACTCACCTTTGGCACTGGTATCGAATTGTTATGTTTCTTTGTGGTCCATCCGGATCTCTTCACCCTAGTCGTCTGCCTCAAGACGACCATCATGACTGCGATATGGCTCGGCCGAAGGGCGGATGGGACTTATGTGAGTACTATCGCTCTACAATCCGGATCGTGTTGACAGGCTGATCGCTGGGTAGCTCACTACTGCAATTGGAGCTCGAACCGGATCCACCTCCGCCGCAAGCAAGCCTAAAAAGACCGACTCGAGCACCCCAGTCTCAGGGTCTCCCGAGAAGCGTTGGGACCGCAAGCTCAAAGACGCGGGTTATGACGATGCAGAAGGTCGAAACGGCATGATCGACTATTTGAAGAGCTTGAAAGACCCTAAGAAGCAAGAGGCGCAATTGGCAAAATGGCTCAAGGACAAGGATCCCAAATCCCGCAAGAAGACTATGGACAAGTACAAGAAGAGCTCGAAATCCAGCAAGGGCACCCCGGAGGACTGGGACAAGAGGCTCAAGGCGGCAGGGTACGATGACCCAGAGGCGAGGAAGAAGATGGTGGAATGGCTGAAGACGTTGGATCCGAGAGAAGCGGAGAAGAAGTTGAAGGCGTGGGAAGGGGAGAAGGATGCGAAGAAAAAGGCGCAGACCATGGCAAAGTTCAACAAGAAGAAGGATGCGGGGGCAACTGCTGGAGCTGCTGCAACCGGACCTCCAATGGCGAGCGACAACGGAGCATTTGTCGACCCGAATACCTTTGAAGGGGACCTCCAACCTCAGTACATGCCCTACAAGCTTGGTCGGCAAGGAGGTAGGTCTCTGAGAAGCTTGTGGTAATCATGTGCTGACTTTATCTACAGGTGGACCAGGTGCACGAGGTGGATCAGGTGGTCTGGGAGGCCTTGGAGCGTCTGGTCAATCGGGTATTCCAGGTGTCACGCCCATCCCGAATCCAGATGGCTCGATACCTCCCAGCGTTCAAGAGCTCCACGGTCAATCCGCTTTCCGGCCAGGTCGAGGTGGTAACGGTCCTGCAGAGCTAGACGGTCGGCCAGCCGGAGGTAACAATGGCCCCGCCGAGTTGGACGGTCGATCAGCCGCTCAACCTGTCAAATTGAGCTTTTTGGATCGAATCCGAGGCAAGAAACCCAAACCGCCCGATCCTCTCCCCCCTGCAAGGAGAGTCCTCCGCAGAGCGCCCATACGAGACGAATTCCCACACCCTGGAGAAGGCAGTCACTCCAATATCGGCGAACACTCGAGGATCCCCCGACAAGCGGCTTATATAGACGAGACGGACGGTAAATACCAATCTGGCATTTCTCGCAGTGCGCGAGAAAACGACATCTGGGAGAATGCACTCCCCCACGACTCGCTCGAATTGATCGACTATTACCTCCGAGAGGGCAGATTGGACTATGAGGTCAGGGGACAAATGCTCTTCGACCTCATGTGTCAGGTGGACCCACGGTCGGTGGTGAAAATGGTCGACTCTTGGAAACGAGCGTACGACGGGGACGAGTGGGACGAGGTCATCGAGCCATACTACGACTACCCGTGGAAACCGGCGCGGGGGAATTCGTACTGGCAAGGAGGGGATCTCGTCCGTCATGGAGGAAGGGAAAAGGGCGAATTGGACGATTTCCTCTGGTCCCTCCGTCGAGCGGGCTTCAGCCCAGCTTCTAGGAGGTCAATGGTCAGAGGTCTCATGTCGCAGGATTCGGAAGCCGGGTACAAGAAGCTCAAATCGGATATCCTGGCTGTAGTCAACGCAGACGCCGACAACTCGTTCATCCCTAGGGATCAGCTGCAAAAGGCGAAGAAGGATCTCGAGCAGAGTTGGGAACAGATCAATGGGGTTAGCAGATCGGTCTGGTTTGCGTCGGAGGAGGAGGTCGCTGGGGTCGCCAAACATCTGGACGGTAGGGCGTATAGCCCATCCAATATACAGCGCCAGTTGAACAAGATCAGGCGGTTGAGGGAGAAACCGCCCAATTTCGAGCTCTGGAAAGAGGGTCGAGGGTGAGGTGCTTCGGTATAACGAGCCACACTTCGAGATGCACTGATTGCAAGTTTTGACTCTATGCATTCCTATCTCACACTAATTCGCCTAGCTGCGCTCGCAGCCCAAAACATGAGTAGCAATCAGGGACTTCGATCGATATCGCGCAGTCCCATGTCTCGGCGCACCTCAAGCATGAGTACCTCCAGCGGCTGTGAAGCAGTCCAAGTGGAATGGGAACCCGCCATTCCCGTCCATCATGACTTGCTCCACGGTCTCGTCATCTTTGAAAACTGTATTGTCACCACAGGTGCTTCTCGCGGAGCAAGTCTTCGAGCCGACCGGTTGGGGGGCAACGGTCCCTCCCGCCCACCCAACACGTCTCATTCGTCCAGCTTCCGACTACACAGTGTCAGTGATACAGTCTCATCTCGTACCACAGCTGCGCGACAACGATCGACACTCACGAAGTCTCGGCTGGCAGCCCAGCTCTTGAGCCTGCCGCCCAAAGAGTGAGCGTGTCGGGAATCCCAGGGGATCGATTTGACAGCACTCTCCAGAGCAGCCGCGTCCACCGAGCGGCCTTGGTCTTTCAGACTTTTGACATAATCCATAGTGTCCGTGCGAAGATTTCCAGTGGAGGGGCTCATCATATTGTCCGCCCGAAACGGATCGCGATTCTTGAATGTCGATAGTTCCTTCTGAATGGCCTGGGTGATGTCGGACGTAATGCTACCGAGGCCAGATGCGTCGTCTTCAGGGGCTTGTTGATCGGCTTCGCTGGGTAAATGGTCGGAGCATCTGGTCTGTATGCCCTTCCGCCAGATGTCCCCGCTTCTCACAACATGACTATCGTCAACTTGGTCAGGATCGCTTGGCTTGTCGGTGCCGAGGCACGTGGGCCAGATTGATGCCTTGGAGTAGGACAATCCGTTCAAAGTGGATGGCATGTTGATTGTGTTGGTGCGAAGGGTATTGGTGAAGAAGATCAGCGGGTGACGTTTGTGGTATATGTATACGTCTCGAGCTAGTGACTTAGAGCACTTCGGGCACCACCTTTGTTCCCGGACATCATGACGATGAACCTCGGCTCTGACGTGTTACAGCTTTGCAGTAGAAGGTAACACGCACCATGGACACAAAGGACAAGTCACACTGCGAGCACGTTCGGTGCAAGCCTGCCACGTGTTGAGAGAGGGAGAGGCCAGGCCAGCTGACCTCAGACCGGATGATCGAGAGCCCGAGAGATGAACTCTACACAGATACATGTCGTTGGAAGGCGACAGCCCGGTAGCTGCGGTTGAGCGTCCGCGCCTGGACTGTCCATACTGACAGTTCGACCTGTCGTTTGGGTGGATCCTTGTCGGATCCTGTCTTCTATGTCCTCCCGAGTCATTCCACTGTCCTGCCTGGATGTTTGATGGTGCATATTGTACGATACTAGACGTAGTTGGTCCGTACGTTGAGTCAACGACCCGAGACGCGACGGACCGTCGGACGTGCGCGTACCTGCGCTTGTACGCGTCTCTCGACCACGTGACTCGGATTTAGAAGGGCCCGCGGGTGCCGAGGCGAGCCGAGAGCGGCATGGAGCGGCATTGTTCCAACTTCCAACGGATGAGCTGAGAGTGCACCGAAGAAGAGCGCTAGCCGGCACTTCGGTCTACTTCCCTCACTGATCGAGCTGACAGATCACAGGACATCGACCCTCATTGTTCTCACGGAAGACTAGCACCTACTAGCACTGACTGGCACTTCCAATCAACGCAATCGAGCATCTGGCGGCCCTGGTAGCTGGCACGTCCGCCATCGAGGATCAGGTCGACACAAATCGATCCGCCGCTCGGTCGTGTGCAGTCAGTCACTTGACGCTGGGCGGTGAAGGGCAGTAGTACGGGACGCGCTCTACAGTATGCAGAACCTCAGGGCCCCAATTCCGAGTTCTATCGATCGCAGCGCTGGAGCTTGAGAGAGTGCGGCTTGGAGCCGCATGGAGCCGAATGGAAGTCTTGTCTATAGACTGGGAAGTCCATATCTGCTGTGAGATTGCATACATACTCTAGTGCATGTTACGTCTGGACTGACCTGGAACTTAGCCAGCTCTCAACCAGACATGCAAGGACATGCCCTAGCATGCCCCAACCTGCAGATGTGCAAATCCTTAGCGCGTCTTCATCATCAGTCTGACACCTCTGACTGACCAGCGGGTGATCTTCCTACAAGGTCGGAGCCTACAATCTCCGTACTTGGCAAATCAAAGCTGTGATACAGTATCCTACTCGAAACACCAGACCGTTTCGCACACCGCATAAAGAGACATTGGGGGTCTC
This sequence comes from Bullera alba, assembly GCA_001600095.1. Classification (NCBI taxonomy): domain Eukaryota; kingdom Fungi; phylum Basidiomycota; class Tremellomycetes; order Tremellales; family Bulleraceae; genus Bullera; species Bullera alba. The sequence goes on from BCIX01000005.1 coordinate 299,269, forward strand.
CACTTCGGTGATACTAAGCGTAACTCCCACCTCCAGCCTTGTGGAGGTGAGAGGTCGGCGAACCCCTCACCGCGGGTAGGGGGGTTCGTTACGCTTAGGTGATACAGCTTTCTCCTTTCACGCGTTCACCGCACAGTGTCCAGTGACCCCCGTGTTGGAACACGTTGCTTTGCGACCTACCTATGCGAGGTCGATCAATGGAGCTACAGATGCTATCAGCAGCGTGAGCCACATAAATGCCTTGCACTGCAGTCTCTTCCCTCCGAATTTCCCCAATCTTCTGCAAAAATCGAAAACAAGACCGAATCACCATACAGCAATTCGCCATGAGCACCTGTCCTTGGTCCAAAGACAGCGACGTCAGTGACATGCTCAACATGTACGCAGACGATGAAGATCTCAGCGTCGCCTTTGACGAGAGGACGAAAACAGCATACTCCGCTGGAGATGACCTCGCCATAGCAATCAGCGAGGATGTTGCCGTCTTTCGATTGAGCCAGCCGGGCGGGCCAGTGTTCTCTAGCAAGCCCGACACGATCGTATATGGCGTTCAGCAGAGGACTCTGGAGAGATTGACCAGCATTCACACTGGTTACTACACCAAGAAAGAGATGACTGACGGTCTCCAGGTCAGTGAAATCAAGGGCTCGGAGCTCAAATCGTGGCTCGCGAATTGCTTCGACAGTAAGCTGGGTTACATATACTATGGATAGGAGATTGTGAAGGAACACTCTCGCTGCTAGCAGTAGATCGACCAGGACTGTTCAGATGCATGAGTCAGGTAGCTAGTCAGGCCGAGGAAGGCTGCCGAGTGCTTATGTCCTCATAGTACTACACGCCTCCGTGATCGAAACGTGTTCAGCTAAACTAAATCAAACAGACCCAGGCAACGGCCTTTGCGATTCCCCTGCAGGCGTCTGTACTTGTGCGCTGCCGAGCTCGCAGTACGCCGGATGTGTGAGGCGAAGATGCCAGCAGCAGGCTAGGTGGTAACTCTCGAGCTGAGCAGAGCTGAGCCAGACGTCCTCTTAGGCTCTTACGCCGTTACGGTATTACCCAAACGCGAGGAGGAGAAACGCCACCGATTGCCACGCGATGTTTTTGCCTCTTTCGCTTTGTTTTGGGTGGTTAGGAGGTTTTGTTCAGGCACGGTCCTCGCGACAGCCTGCAGAGCAGATCTTTTGATAGCATCGACACCTCTTCCTCTCCATCACCACCAGTCTGTTTCTCTACTCTTCTTCGTCAAGCTCTTGGTCACTCTTTCAACCGGCTACTCCACCTAATTTCCTCCCTCAACTGCCATAACCAAATACTCTTCACACTCGATGTCGCGGCCATCAACACCCAGGGGCTTATCGCCCCGCGGATCCTTCGCCAACTTGTCCACCGCTGCGCTCCTGGATAAGGATGGCGGCGCGCCCTCGCCCTCTGAGAAGGAGAGGCTGAAGGCCGAGATGGAAGTCCAGGCGGCTCTCCTCCGAGCTGATGGAGCTGAAAAGGCAAAGAAGGAGGAGGCCAGCATGCCGGCCAGCTCGCCTGGTGAGTGATGCGAAGACAATGAGCAGAGTTGTAGGGCTATAGGCCTCTGTACTGATAGCTTCCTAGTCTGGCCCATTCTGAGTTACTGTGTGGCTTCGATCATGATGACAGTCACCAACAAATTCGTCGTGTCAGGCAGTCAATTCACCATGACCTTTTTGCGTGAGTTACAAAAGATCGAAGGTGTAGGGACGAGCTGATCGGAAATAGTCCTCACCATTCAATCTGTAGTCTGCGTGGCCTGCGTTTGGACCGTGAAGAAAACTGGTGTCATCACCTGTAGGTTGCGCCGAGCGTACAGTCCAGCCCGAGGCTAATACCGCTATAGTCCGAGACTTTGACAGAGCAGATGCCAAAGCTTGGTTCCCTATCTCGTGCTTGCTTGTAGCTGTGATCTACACAGGATCAAAAGCATTGGTGAGTGGTGCCATCCATTACGGAAACGCAGCTAACAGATGTTTAGCAATTCCTATCCATTCCTGTATACACGTGAGTACGAGTAGGACCCGTTCTTGCTGCCTTTTCTAACGCCTCTTCAGTATCTTCAAGAACCTCACCATCATCCTCATTGCTTACGGAGAGGTTCTGTGGTTCGGCGGCAACGTGACCGGCCTCACCCTCGTTTCCTTCTTCCTCATGGTTGGATCGTCCATCATCGCCGCCTGGTCAGATATCTCCTCGACCCTCGCCAAAGTCTCCGCTGGCATTGCCGTCGTCGACCCTACATCTGGCGCAGACGTCCCTCTGCCCGTTGGCATAGTCGGTGGCTTCAACCTTGGCTACGCCTGGATGTTTGTCAACTGCATCGCTTCGGCCGCATATGTGAGTTGGACATCACTTCTATTTGTCGTGAGCTGACTCGTTGTCAGGTCCTCTGCATGCGCAAGCGAATCAAGGTCACCGGCTTCAAGGACTGGGATTCGATGTTCTACAACAACCTGTTGTCGATTCCCGTGCTTTTCGTCTTCTCAATCTTGGTTGAGGACTGGTCTGGGGCAAGCTTTGCCCGAAATTTGTGAGTAAACCCGTATACGTGAAGTCGACACCTCAGCTGATGTTCTGTTAGCCCCGAGGTCGGTCGAAGCTACCTGATCTCTGCCATCGTCTTCTCTGGTGCCGTCGCCGTGTTCATCTCCTACTCCACAGCATGGTGTGTCCGAACATGCGGTTCGACCACCTACTCGATGGTTGGAGCTCTCAACAAGTGAGTCGGTCCATCCTACTTTCCCAAACATTCGCTGATGAATCGCAGGCTCCCCGTCGCTGCCTCTGGCATCCTGTTCTTCGGTGACCCAGCCAACTTTGGTAACGTCTCCGCCATCGGAGTCGGTGGTGTCGCCGGTGTCGTGTACGCTGTGGCCAAGACCAACCAGTCCAGGATCGAAAAGGCCAAGACGGCCCGTAACGACAGCAAGGCTTAGGTCGATCTTTCGCCATCCTCGCACCATTCGGTTCTAAGCCTTCTCGAGTTTCACCATTAACGACCCGCCAAACATGGCATCTCCCATTTTCCTTCTGGTCATCGACTTCGTACCCATATAGACTATAACATCGGCACATACAATGCATATCGCCTGCGCCCTATGATTCTATGCGTTGCTTCGATACAAGCCTCATGACTGGCATGATCGAAGGGGTTCTTCTGGGGTCGAGGGTGTTCGGAAGGAAATGGTGCTCTGTTGCGTCGAACGACTCGCCACTCCAGTGAGAAGCTTTCCTTAACGGACAGAGGGCACAGATACGGCTCTCTTCAAGCGTTCTGTTACGCAGACGAAGCTGACATCACGAAACGCATAGGTGACATTTGGGGTGCGCTGAAGGTTTTGCAGATGTGAAGGAAGGCCTTGGGTATCCTTGGTGTCCATGGCTCTGTGACGATAACAACGCTCTGCTCACTTCTGATGTTCAAGCATCGAGACGCGTTTCAACCACGTTTCAGCCAAGTTTCACGTCGCATTGAAGGACGAGGTCGTTCGTCGTCTCCACACCGTACTGCTCATTTGAAGCGAGTGAGGACGCCCGGTTGAGTACGAGTGAGGAGTCTTGAAAGGACGTTTAGAAAAAGGATGCGTATATCCGAGCATTCCTTCCCGACGGCAACGAGTAACGACAGAGGGTATATATCGCCCGTCAAGCGCTGGATGCTGGCTCGACACCTCGATGACGACGACCTCAGTTTCTCGTTTCAGCGCTGATAATCACACTGTTTCGGGCTGCGTTAGAAGACGCGGTATCCTTTAATTGTTTGAGCTATGCTCAAGACGGCATGTGGAGCAGCTCGCCTGCATGAAATGTGTAAGAGACGTTCGATGGATAGAGCGACAAAGGATTGTCCCGCTTTCCCCCATTCGGCAGACTTGAGCAGTGAGTACCATTACTCACTACGGCGTATATATACCGCCACCGCCACGGTGATTCTGATCACTCGTCCCTCTCACCTACCACATCGTCGCAGTCGAAATCCCGACGTAAATATTATCTTTCACTATGAAGGTCAACTCCGAGAGTGGCCCCTTCTCAGCAGTATCCATCTCCCGACTGAACACCGAGGCGATATCGATCGACGTCAACAACAGGGTTCGAGTCTACGACGAGGATAGACCGAGCAAAGCTCGTGTACTCGAGCTCACCGAGGAACAAGCTCGCGCACTCAGACGTCAAATCCTGTCTACCTTCTGTGAGCTCGATCCGGCTCACTTCACCAACGGAATCTATGGCAAGGGATCATCTGGGCCTTGGATATGGCCGGAAGTCGCGGCCGAGTTGGAGAAAGCAAGCGCCTCATGGAAAGACATGCTCACTGTCGACGATCATTACCAGCTCACGCACGAACAGCAAGCACAATGGCAAGATGAAGAGAACACCGTATTCACATTCCCAAAGGGCTTCGGAGACCTCGTGATCAATCTCGGGGGCTTTAGGGGTTCCTATCCCAGCTCTTGCGTCCATTCGCAGAGCAGGTCTCAACCACAACCGGGCTGGGAAACTTCTCCGGTAGTCTCCACTCAACACGAAGAATCGCTGAATTGGGCCGGTGGCCCCGTCATAAGGACAATACGGCCGCGTGCTGCGGAATTGTCACGCAAGTTGTCATCGTGTACCGGCCAGGAGCTGAGCCTGAGTGCCGAGCAGCTCGCTGAGGCCAAACCCGTCTTTGAGAAGGCGCTCGAGGAGATTTTGTCGGACGACAAGAACAGATTGTCTTTCCTGTACGACACAGAGTTCAACAAGGACCTCACCGAGGCCTTGACGAGAGTCGGGACTCAGTTTATCAAGGACCAGGGATACACGTGCGAGAGTCAGTCACTCCTCGAGAATGTCAGCGATCCGGGTGATAATGTCAGCCTGGACCTAGCGGAAGTCGTTACCAGAATACTCGACAAGAACACCTTCAGGGAGCAGCCCGACTACAGGCTGTCTCACAAGCTTGAAAAGCTTAAAGGGAAGCCGGAAGATGCCTTCAGTCTCAAGTCTGCTGCTGGGACAGCCTTCGAATGGTTTCACAATGACTTCTTACCTGAAGTTACGAAAGGACCCGATGGAAAAGATGTCAGATTTGGGGAGCTGTCCGATATGTTGACCGATGTGGTGAAAGTTCTGAGTAGCGCGGGGTCGATGCAGAGGCTTGGCAAGGATACAGCAGTCTCAATCGCGCTACTGGAAGTCGCAGATCCAGCGTCTGAGGCGGCACGTCATTACGTATGGCACGAAGGCTCGGCCGCCGATGTCGGTACCATCCTGGATCTGGAAGCGGACGACATTGACTATTCCACGCATCTGGCCATTACCATGGCCACGCATCGAGATGAAGAAGAGGATGATGTCTGGACCGTTGGCCTCAATCTCAATCGATACGCAGAATGAGGAATGGAGGCTGCGTAGGAACTGTACGATGATCAGTGATTCAGAATGGACGGTTCGAAACGGAGCGAGGACTCGCTGTCCCGCACAGACAGATGTGATATTGAGGATCGTATGCGGGCTGGAGGTGTGTCATGGTGCATGTTACTGATACATTTGATATACAGGTGTTGGATGACTCCATGACCAACCCGCGTGTCCGTTGGCGATGGGCAGTCAAGCTGCACACTGGTGCTTGACCTTGATTTCCCCCTGCTTCTACCGCTCCGCCGGATCACTCCAGCCCTTCGTCCAGCGACTCCAGATCCCTTCATCGACGACGGGATCCCGACTCTGTTCCAAGTCTGCTGGCGAGCGATGTGACGAATGCGGCGGTTCTGTTGACGGTATTGCCGTTGACGAGGCAGATTGTGACTTTGTCCAAGAGTCGCCGAACTGGGGAGGAGGTGGGGGATATATGTCTCCTGAATCAGGTAACGGCTGCCGCGAGCGTAAGAGGTGCATGACCAAAGACATCCCCTTTCGAGCCTAAGCAATCACATTCAGTAAACTTCGAGTGACCCGGCGACACAGCTTGCTCACTGAATCAGAGTTGACTTCAAACTTCCCCACTCCATATGATTCGATCCTCTGCCTGATCATATTCGACCATGCGCCTCCAAAGTCCGACTTGATTTCTGCTACCGTGCGATGTGATGTGGACCTGAGAGGGCGGATGATCAGCCGATCGTAAATATGAAATTTCGCGTCTGATACAACTCCAAGTTTCAGTCACTCACCTGTCTGTGCCTGCGCATAGCTCCCCGCTCTCTACTACGTGCATGAATTTCCTGTGATTCAGGTTGGCCTGCCGAAACTTCAACCTCGGTTCCTGTCCGTACATCTCGTCCTCGGGCCTTGTTGCCCTCTTGGGCAAGTTCAGCGGTGGTAGTGTTGTGCTGGGCCCTGCTTGATTCGACTCGTCCTCATAGTTGTCACCTCCCCATTCCGGTGGGTCGACTACACTCTCCTCCAAGATCCAGGCATCAAGACCTCGCCCGCCGGACATACTGGCACTGGGCAGCCATTTCGATCCCCATTTCGGTATGATTCCCCTCTTCAACAACAGCCGCCGCGTGATGAGCTGGCCAGTCTCCGGGTGGACATATCGGTCTAAGACGTCGACTGTGAGGACGTGACGGGCAAAGGGATTGGGATAGCGTATGAAGTAGGCGAATATCGGGACTTTGGGCGGTTCTGGGCTGTGACCGTAGGTCAGACGATGTATCGGTGATGCTATGTTATGAATAGCACTCACTAGTTGTGTTCACTGCGGTAGATCCGAACCATACCGATGCACACGCAGTCCAAATTACCCCCAAGCTGTTCGATGTATGAGGTTGAACAGTAAGTCTCGGTCCGAACCAAAGAGAATCGAAATGTCAGCTGCTCGGATCAAGGAATGCCCGAAATATATTATCGTCCGAGCCTGCTTGTTGCACGAATGCTACGTCGCGATGAAGACACTCAGGTGTCTTGCTGGGCATCAAATTCTCTGCAGGTACTCCTGACCGTGCATCCTGCTCACGGGGTCCTTTGCAAGGGAGATGGGTACTCCCGAACGCAAGGTGCGGAGAAAAGGACATTTTTTGTAGGGATATAAATGTATGATTTTGTCCCGGCGCATGGACACTTTGGCCGAGTGGTTAAGGCGATCGCTTGCTATTGATCCAAATACATAGCGGTTACGTTTACGTGCGAGAGTTCGAACCTCTCAGGTGTCGCGTGCCAGTTTCTGGGCTGACTTTTTGACTCCTTCACGCTCTTTTTGGCTTCTGGATGGCTCATCTTTGCCCCTCGATACATGCGAAACGAAGAACGTGCAGTGCTCAAACACTGCATACGGATACGGGTACGGGGACCTCTCTACCAAGATAAACAGTCAGGCGACTGCCGGTGCTTGCCTTCGTGAGCATTCAGGCGTGAACAGCATGAGAAGGAGCCTCACATCGGTCAAATTACACTGTAGTGAGCCTCACATCTGTCGATCTACACTGTAATGCTCCACCACACATTCATACATGATCGCCTTCACTCCAACAGCTACCACCTCGCTCTATTCCGATTGATCTGCGGTCTCCCTCCACCGAATCTTTGCTGCATGCCAGGCGGGGGCATCACCGGGCTCGCCGCGCTCGGCATCATGATAAGATCTCCATCCTCGTCCGCCTTGTTGAAACCCCTTCCTTTTCTGACGATTCCATGGTCCACATCTACAGGGGCGACACTTGCTGATCGGATCGAGAGCGCTGCGCTTGGTGTAGCTGCAACAGAAGTCTTGGCGGCGTTGAGGACACTGATAACCTTGGGCGAAGAAGCGGCGGGGGCCGGCGGAGCCTGTATGACCGGAGCAGGGGTTGGCGTCGGGGCTGAGGGCGTTTGCGAACGACCGAGGAAGCTGATTGGTTTGGGTTGAGCGCTGGCAGTTTGAAGTACAGGCGCGGGCGAAGGGGGTCTACCTCCATTACCGGCGGTGTCTCCCTTGCCAATCCTGCTCAGGAGCGACAGTCCTATACTAGTGCTCTGGACAAGACCGGTGCCGGCAGCATCACCGCGTTGGCGCTTAGCATCGCTGAAAGCAGGGGTTATGGGCTGAGAGGACTGTGCGATCCGCCTGAGCAGGCTGGGCCCATTCTCTCTAGGACTCTCCTCGGTGGATGGCGCCTCATCCTCTCTTGTCCTCTTTTGTCCACTGTTTTGTCGCATGGTCGTGCCCAAGCGTGAAGCAAGCGAGGGCGTACTGGAGCCAATTGACGCGGTTGAACCATTTGTCGAAGGTCCTGGAGGCTGCGGGGTCGAGGTAGACTTAGGTAGAAGCTCTCTGCCCGGTCGCGCACCATTACTGGCCAGTCCAGATAAGCGTTCCTTAGCTTGGCTTGTAGCCAGAGCTGAACCCTGTCCGCCATTCTGGCTCAACATCGAACGAAGGGGATTGGCTCTGGCTCCTCCCTCTGATGGTCGTGAAGGATCCGTGGGTTGGCCTGACTTTCCCGATTGACCAGTGAGGCTAGACCTTGGCGCAGTGGAAGCCATTGGAGCCTTCTCCCCATGCTGTTGGGTTGGCCGAGTTGCGTGACCTCCCGACGGGACGGCAGATGGCGCCGGGGCAGGTGGCTTCTGCTCCCTGGATGCGCTAGGACCTGTAGGTGTCGATGTTGGACGGGTGGGTCGTTCGCGAATATCGAGTGTCCGGGATTTGGAGGCGGCAGTCGATGCTGTCTTGGCGGATGGTTCTGGCAACCAAGATGGCGTAATATCCCTCAAAGGCTTGCTGGGGTCTTCAAGGAGCTAAGACACCCGGATCGTCAACGTAGTCTTATTACACAAGAGCATGACTTACCTCCGTGATGGCGGCGAGGTTCTCTGCTGCGCGACGCTCTGATGTCTGCGGTGAAAGCCTTTTGGCGTCCTTGTGCAGGTCGCGTAGCGACTTGGCGTCGACCCCCTCCTTCAGCTCGCGACGTCGGTCCGTCTGCGGATGATCAGTAAGATGTTGTAACGAATTGACATACCAGAAGCATTAATTGGTACACCGCATGAAGGACGGTCTCCAATGCCGGGACATGCTTTCCCACAAAGCTCTTCGACCTATCCACATTGTCCTGATCGCTCGTCAGCGTGTGTCCGATCAGCTGAGGGCCGACCTACCAGGACGGGCTTGAGCAAGCTGATGACGACTGGTAGAATGATCTTATCCTCTGAGAGCTCCGCATCCGCCTTCTCCTTGCCCTTCCAGCTCTTCACTGCGGAATTCACGTGTCCTTCCAGCTTTCCCAATAGCTCCTTGGCGTACTTGTCCTCCCTGTCCAATGCCAGAATGAGGGTAGCCGATCCATGCTCCGCCCAAAAGCTCAGCGCCTCTCTCCCATCCATCTTGGAAGTCCTATGACACAGCTCTGCAAAAAGTTTGACGAGGGGTTGTGTGAGTGCCGAGGATGATCCAGCATGCAGGGATTTGGTGAGCGTCCGAACGAATCTTGATGTCGAGGCTGCAGTCGCATTTTCGCCGGAGACCGTGGAGAGTGGTAGGATGAGTCCAAGGATGAGGCGAGTCTCCGCGATGGCTGTCGTCTCCATGACCGCTTCAAAGCCTTTCCGAAACGTCTCCTCTGCTTCCAAGTTACGGCCTGACTCGAGCGTGTCTTCCCTAGCTTGTTGACAGTGTAGTTGGAGAAAGTCGAGAATATTCCGTCTTGACGCTCCAGTCTCCTCTTCCGATCCCCTGCAATCGTCTGCCATGACTGCGAAGACATCGACTGGGGATACAGATAGAAGCGTGAACAATGCTTCGTGCACTAGTTTCAGCTCCCTCGGTGCTGGCAGATGTCAGGACTACCCCATCACCGTTTCACTCTGGCACTTACGACACTCTAGTAGCTGCAGAAGCACTCCAGTATTTCCCCTGACCCATCGTGTGTCCGCCTTCGCCGTTGACCCAAGTCCCCTGATACCTATTGTACGGGTCTGTTCGTACAATTAGCTCGAATCCCGTCCCGCATTCTCCCCATCTAGTGATTATGGCCAGCTATACCCACCTTCTCATCATCATCCTCGCATAGATCCAAGATCGCATCGATGGCTCTATCCTGAAGATCCTCGCACTCCGCGAAATACTTTGCAACCAACGTCCCAAAGAACAATTTCGCATCCAGCGATTGGTACGAACAAAGCGAGATGAGATGCTCGTATATGTTCCTTTTCTATATCACAGCCCACGTAAGCGATCCCCATGCTACCTCTGCGCTGGACCAACTCACTGTGGCAAGAGAGGGATTGGGTCCGGCGGCCGTTATAAGGTCTCGAACCTGGCTCAAAGCGGCGCTTGCAGAATCCGCCGACATCTCCTTTTATGCACACTCGACAGGGGGATTTGCTTCGCGAGTGAGGTGTAGCTGAGGTGTAGCCGTTTTGAGAAGCGAGGCCGCGGTGGATGGATGAGAGCAAAGTCAAAGACGAACAAATGGATGGGCGGATAGATTTGTTTTCGCGAGCAATTTGAGTAACGCGATTAGGCTGAAACGGTGAAGTGACAAATTGACCAAATCTCAAACCAGTGTAGACGATATCCTGCCGACAGCCTGCATGCTGCGCCCTACTGCAGCCTTGTATATATGAGAAGAAGAAGGCAAAGATGTACCATCCTAATATCATATCGGTCTTACGATGCATGTACGAGTCGTTTCTGGAGCAGATGCTGCAAAGTGAAGCCACATGTAGAGCTCGCTTCGACGCCTCTGCCTTTCCCAACTATGTACCCGAGGGCCTGGAGACCTCGAGATCAGGCGAAGCAATGGTCATCCACATCAGCTTGCGGGTGCCTTGAGACACTGCAGGGCCGAATATAGGAGATACATCGGGTATCGAAGATGAGAACACGATGTCAATCTCGATTGTCGAAGGCCCTTTGCAACAGCCGAATATATCCCACTAATCAGTGACTCGGACGACACCAGCCTATTCCATGCTATGCATTGTATCGGGCGGAATGTATAGGTGACACGAGAATGATGATGAGCGTGCCCTGAGCCTATCTTCGTTGTTGATACAGGTTCACGAGCGAGACCTTCTCTCGGACCTGTAATCATTTGCGTCAGCCGAAAGACCCTCTCCACTATCATACAGCTGACAGAGCGACCTGAACACGCTCCGCGAATCGCCGTACTCACCATCTGAGCAAATCTCCTCCTATGCCTCTCACTAGCCAGCCTGACTCTCTTCTCACTTGGCTTCTCATAGAACTCCTGCCTGAGTTTATCTTTCTTGATATTCGCATCCCTCATAATCCCGTTCAATTGGCGGTACGCTTTTTGGAAATCTGCTCCTCTTGGAATATTGATCGTTCTACCCAGGTACTGGTCTCCAGCGCTGTAATTATCTCTCTTTGCCGAGATCGTCTTCCACCACTCGTTGACCGATGTCCGAGGCTTGGGTATTGGTCGACCTTGTCCATCTCGCACCATGAGGCCGCCGACCTGCTCGCTCTGTTCTACGAGTGCGAGACTGTTCCAGCTGGGATTGCGGCCGGAGGCGAAAGGGTTCCTGACAGCTCGGGGTGGTGTATTAGCGATAAACGTGGAAGTTGGCGGGAGGTCGGGTGTATTGGTGGAATTATATCGAATTGGGAGTCGGGATGACGAAGCCACAACGGGCGTCCTCAAGACGTTCCGCAGCAAGGATCCAATGGTGGCCATGGTGTGTGGTACGAGCTAGTCGGCCGTTGTAAGCAGTTTGCAGGTGCTCTACGCTATGCAGAGAAGTCTGATCACTGCGAGCAACATCCTCGAGCAGCCATGGCGAATCTGGGATAAAGTGTGGAAAATACCAAAGCCGGATATTCTACTGCTCGTACGTCCCTGGGTGACTCTGAACTGCGTCCAAACTGCCTCTGTCGTTTGCTCGTCCACTATAAGCCTGGCTCATGCGTTCATTGCATCATTGTGCTCTATACTATATACAGGCCTTTGGCCCTGGTTGTGCAGACCCGCCGAACCTCCCAATTATTTCGCCAATGTCCGATATTACTACTCGCAATTCGCAAAATGTCCACTTTGGCATTGGCCGTCTTCACCGTCTCGATCGCCTGGGAAGCGCACCTCCGTCCGCTTCGAGCGCCAGTCGCTTACTGGCTGGCAGGCCGAGGTCTTCTTCGAACTGGCTCCTACCATCTGCATCGTCTCGCTTGGCAGGACCGATATCACCTTTACCCCAAGCAGAGCACATCTACCACGAACGCATCAGCTTGAATGTCCATCACACTTGCAAAGCTGACTCACGCCTGACCAAGGGTCGGGTCTGCCAAATGATTTTATCTTGTTAGGCTGAACGACGATAGCAGCTAGCTTGCCCTCTGCGAGGTGCCAGCCGATATGGCAGTGCAAAGGCCATACACCGGGCAAATCAGTGTACCAACCTGAAGCAAAAACTAGTCAGCTCGTCTGTCAGTCGCGTCAGACAGTTGGACAGCTCACGAAGGACGGCATGATGACCTCCCGGGATCTCGATGGTATCCCTTCGCAAAGAGTTGGCCAGATTCGGCTGACCGTTCGCCTCCCACTGCTCGGCAGTCAAGTTGCCCTTGCCCCTCGAGACAATGAAGAATGGGCGGCCGTGCAGGTGATACGGGTGGGAGATGCCCGTGTCGAGATTGTTCACGATAATGTCGCCAGCACCATAGTTGTCGAACACAACATGAGCGACAAACGAGTTGTTCAGTTCGAGACCGTCTTCCAACTGGGCCAGGAGGGGATATCCAATTTGAGCCTGGAATGGCACACCGTTGAAGCCCTAGTACAACTGTCAGCCCAATCCTGTTGACTTCCGTCGCACTCACGAAGTTGCCCAGCGAGTGCCCGTTGATGTCGGTGAAAACTCCCAGGGAGGAGCTCAAGACGTGCGTCTGCAAGACGTCCTTCGGCGCATCGTGCGCTTCTCGCGGGCTAATCTCGGTGTGAGCTTGAAAATGGCTGTGAACACCGCGAAGCTCACACCAAAGTGTATTCCTCGTCTAGATCCTGACATTTGGTAGCGGTACCCTGAAGATTGTCCCTACTGCAAGATCAGTATGATCCGGGCAGGAAGCGAGACGTCCCCTGATATTACTGACCAAGCCTTGGTATCTGGAATTACGGTCGATGGAGATTTGCCCTCGGCGTCGACGTATCGGATCACTGCGAGCCCAGTCTGGACTATACCTCCGCGTCCAATACACGCTATCCGACTTCAGTAAGCTATGAGCACCATCTAGAGGTCAGATAGCTTACCAGTCACTACGTTGGATCGGAGGAAGAACGCATCCCCGGCTTTGCCCTGATCAGTGTTGATGATGATCGAAGTTCGCTGACCAGCTGAGACTTGTACCTCGTGGATACCCTCTGGCCCATAGATCGGGGTATCATCCACCTCGACCACGTCGAACGGATGCTGGTCGATGGAGATCCTCATCATGGCTGTAGGAGCCACGATCAGCTAAGAATCCCTGGACGTGTGGCAGCTGTAAGACTGACCAAACGCGCCGTTGTTGAGTATCCTCAGCTTGACCCGCTTTCCCGCGGGCAGCTTGATCTCCGGCGGAGGTGGTAGCACGCAAGGCCTGTTACGGTCGGGTATATCCTCGTTAGAGCAGTTTGTTCTCCCCCACCCATTGATCAAGATAGCATTTCCTTGGGGAGGGGCGGGACTCTATGAAGCCAGTCAGCTGACATGAACAGGTCCTATGAATGACACAGCTTACCCCTCTGTAACCCTGTGGGGTGTGCATGGCGTGTACTATAGTCTCGGATTGTACATCCCTATGGCAATGTCAGCATACGCCCATGGGTATTAGTCGCCTGCTCACATCCAGTCGGAGACCATGACCACCATCTCTTGGTCAAAGTGCTCGCCGCGCTTCAGTGGATCCCTAGTCGAGTGGATGACGAGGCTGCGGAGATTCGGATCAGTCAACAAATCTTGTCCAGTGCTCGTATATCTCACCCTCCCATGATCCCGTCCGCAAGGGTATTGGCAAAGTGAGAGTGCCACCAGTACGACCCGTACTGTCCTTCCACCTTGAATTGGTAGGTGAAGCTTCCGCCTGGGGGTATTGGGCACTAAGATGGGAGTCAGCTTGTCAATCACAAGGGGGCTACGGGCAGCTGACCTGTGAAACGCCTGCCACACCGTCCATCCACTGCGAGCCGTTCTGAAACATCCCATGCCAGTGAATGGTCATACCGATGTGGAGGTAATTGTCAATGTGGACAATGATCTCGTCGCCCTCGTTGGCCTCGATCATGGGTCCTGGGAAGAGGTTGTTCACAGCGTAGATCTGTCTCGGGTAGCCATCAGGTGCAGCGGCTACAGCACTGCAGTAGCCGTTAACAAATGGTCCGAGGTGGGATGGGTTCGAAAGGACAGCTCACCTGATATTCCACCAGTACTCTCTCGTAGTCTAGCACGTGTAAGCATACAGGGCGAGACAGACTTCCATGACTCACAGGGACATCGGTGATGACAAAGTCAGGAGAGAGGGTGTAGGTATCAGGATGACCGATCACCGCTGATACTGTTGGGAGAGGTGGTTCAACGGGAGAAGTTGTGTCCCTGTAGAAGTTAGGCCATATCGTGTTGGAGGAGTCGTTTGACCTACCCTTGGGCTAGAGCTGTGGAAGCTCGAAGTAGAATACATGTCAATGCCAGGATTGCACGGCATCCCGTCATAGCTGGCTCGTGTCAGATCTGCGAGATAGGTGGTTCGCAAGGGTGGTGACGATCCGGGAAATGGAGACCTGGAGTGGTGGTGAGGCGCCGGGCTGGAGTTCGAACGTGAGTTGCTTGATGTACAGGGAAGTGGCTAAGGTGTATGCGTGTACAGCGGTTCTCGTGGTGTTGGTACAGTGTGGATTGGTGTTGTGGAATGAGTGTGGGCTGTGAGCTATGGGGAGATGGAGAGATGGGATCAGCGGGAATTACATCGTTGGCGCCTTCTTGACGTGATTATATTCCATCAGAATGCTCTTTCGGAGTTCGAAGCCGCTGTGACAAAACGTCATTATGCAGATGAGACCTTTCGCTTGGAAGAGGGAGGACTGTGAAGGATGTAAGGAAGGTGTAAGTTGGAAATGGTTCGAATGCCCGGTTTGGCGTTTGAAGATGGAGGTGGTGTAGGAGTTTTGACCATCCTTTGACATGTTATCTGACACACGTATCAGGCGAGTGAGAGGAGAAAGTCACTACCGGCTCGGTTGCGGTTGTTCGTGCTCGAAGAGTTTGACGAAACCGGGGGAAGCTTCCATGGGCGACCGGTACTCACCTGACGTTGTACGGCTGACGAGAACAGTGGGCGTCGGTGTTTGTCGGGTAGCCAGCGGGCGTAGAGTCAACTGTGGAGTGATATGACGAGAGAGAGGTCGAAGAGAGGTGAGAATGGGCGAGAGTGGGGGTGAGTGAACAGAGGTGAAGAGAGGTTAGGAGAGATGAGCTGCAGAAGAGGAGTAAGATCATATTGGCCTTCTATCAATTGCCTCAGCGCTCTGTTCGCCACAAGGCATCAGCGCATCAGCTTGGAACAGCCTCGTTAGCTCGCTACATAGCCTCTTTGTACCGTCGGAGCGGGTTGCTGTGCTCGGGGCGTCGGATGATGCTCGGACCTGCTTTGTTCACCAAGGTGCACTAAGCTTATGTTAGTGTAATCCGGAAGCTGTGATGGACTCGTACCTGTCGATCACCGTTGTCAAGCTGGCAACCATGGCGACCAGTCACCGGGTGTATTACGTTGAGCCTGGTCAATTGAGCTACGTGTAGATGACCTTCGAGCGAGTCCGCGACTCAGAGGCAAGCGAGTATGGGCTGGACGAATATCAAGTAAGTTGTTAAACTCGAGGCAGGTTCAAGCACGGAGACTCACGCATTGGAGAGGAGAGTGAAACGCCGGCGTGTTTTGAGTCGGCGCTAGTGTGCACGTACCCACAAATCTGTTTCCGATTTCTCCGAGATCATACGAGTATATGTTCTCCAGCGGCATGTGCTTTTGATGCATGTCGTTGTCTTCATCGATTAGGGTAAGAGTACAACATGAAGCATCGAGACCGGATCTCGAACATCGGTGTCGCTCGTAGATGAGAGCCGAGGTTGATCATATACTGTACCATACAACGAGCACCTTGTCCACGGTGCTGACTTCCCGGGTCCGGATATGATGATGACCGATAAGTGACAATGATTCAGATCATGCAAGGACTTGTTTCCACCTACACAAACGTCGTCAGATCGATCTATCGGATTGATGAGTGGTGAAGCAAGTATTCACTTGAGATGGGCTTCGTAAAACTTGAGGATCTGGCACACAACGTCAGTGCTGCGAGGTGTACCACACTTCTCAGCACTCACCTTCTGAGGACATCGAGCGTAGGCCACATCGGCAGCCTGTGCTAGTCTTTCGCCTCCGACCCTGCGCCCAGCGTCAGACATTGGGCATCTGGCTCGTGGGCTCTGTACTCACATTGTCAGATACACCTTGAGCTTCCCATCCGCATCCCGTTCTATAGTATCCACCGAGGCGACCTTGTCCTCCCAATCATCCACACCCTCGTACTTGGCCAAACTACCGTTGTGGGTTTTCGACCAGGTCGAAACGTGCGAGTCATCGTCTTTCGCTTTGAGCGGCCTTGTCTCCTTGGCTGGTCGGCTGAGTGCTGGTGGAGCAACTTTGGCCGACTTGGCAGGCTTCGAAGAGGACGGAGCGGTAGAGGCTGTTCGAGCCCGTTTACCATTCTTCCCAGCTGCCGCGGAGGATTGGGGCAGACTTTTTTGATTCGAGCTCCAGTATGCCTTGACGATGTCTTCGGCATGGCTTCTGACAGCCACTCAGCTTCGTTGATATCCGAAGTGTGGGCGGCCTCCACTCACACATTCTCTTCCGGCTCCCAGGTATCGTGTTCTGAAGTGTACCCTCTCCACGAGACCAAAACTATGGCCTGCTCAGCATAGACTAGAGTCCTGTCTCCGTACGCACTCACACTGAAGTTTGCCCCCTCTCTTTCGATGATCTAGTACCGCTTCAACCTCAAATTCGCCCTCCGCGTCCTCTGTGACGTCCTCCTCCTCATCTATGCTTTTCTGTTCCTCTTCCTCGTCTGCTTGTTCTTCCTCTTGCTCGATCGCATCCTCATATTCCACCTCGTCCTCCCCCTCGTCCTCCCCCTCGTCCTCCCCCTCGTCCTCCCCCTCTATTGACTCAACATCATCGTCGTCTCTGTCGTCTTTGCCGTTCTTCCCCGAGGGCTGAACCGAAGTCCTCGCCTTAGGTGCAAGCGGCAATGAAGACTTCGACACGGGCTTCTTCACCAACTTCGACATGTCGTCTTCCTCCTCGCCGTCGGATTGCGCACTACCAGGCTGATCCTCGTCTTCTGAGGCCGAAGGGGACTTGGCCTTGCGGCCTGAAGGGGATTTCTCGCCGGATCCGCCTGGCGAACGAAGTGGGAGAAGTCCGGAGAGTGCGTTCCAGATCCGAGACGAGGATTGAGGTGCTTTTAGATTCTGATCGGACAGTTTGAAGGAGGTCGAAAGCGAAACGAAGTGTTCCGCTGGCGTTATGAGCTGATATCACAGTGCTGTCCTGACCTTGAGGAGGGATGAGGAGGAGCGTGATAGCGAACATCAACTCGTATATTCAGAATTCATTGGCAGGCACTTCAGAGCTTCAGACATCAGGCCTCAGGCCTCAGGTCTCATAGGGTCTAATGGGCAGTTGGGTCCAGGGTCTGCCGCTGCTTAGAGCTGATTAGCATCTGTTTCATTCTGCTTATATTAGACATTCCGCTTAGTCATTAGAAATATTTCTAATTGCCCGCGCGGAATCAAATTTCGAAAAGGACGCCCTGTTACAAAGTAGCCTCGGCGCGGGGCGCCTCGGTTCACGTCTATTGTTGTTGTTGCGGTTGTGGACAGGGCCGGATGAGCCGAATGGGTGGGGGGAATATTTAGAGTCAGCTATTTTCTGCATTTAATCCCATTACCATGACCATCGCCTCACCAGGTCAAGAGATCCAGTAACCAACCAGCACCTATCATCGTTCATCATCATTCGTGCACGTTGGACCCTACACCAGAGTATACTGACATGGAGGTGGACGCCACGGAAGATCCACCAGCCTCGAGCTCGTCATCAAGACTTTCATCCCGGCCAAGGGTCAAGTCACAAAGAGCGATTGAATCCGAGCATGTGGACAGGTTACTCGCCCGAGCCAAGCACAATGCTCGACAGCAGGAATTACAGGCCCAGCGAGAGGGTTCAGCCTCAACCGCAACTTCCGATCAGTTGAAGAAGACCTCGAAGGGGGATGGAGTGGGAAAAGCACCCAAGCGGAAGGGCAAGAGAGTCAAGGTGGACGAGGTGTATTGTATTTGTAAGGGTGACGGCGAGGACGGCAGGCCTATGATCGAGTGCGGTCAATGTGACGACTGGTGAGTGAACCTTCCCTAGCGAGCCGTAAAGTGCGCAACGTGGTGCATTGCCACGTATAATGCCACAAAGGCTTTGCTGTCGCCACGAATGCTGATCCTTTGTTTCCCACTATAAAGGTTTCACTTTGACTGTATAAGCTTGTCCGCAGATGAGGCCGAGAGGATCCGTGAGTTGTGCTCTTGCCCTCGTACAACTCTTCTTACTACCCCCACCATACGATTGCCGCCCCTACCTTGACACAATGACCGCTGTCACTTTGCGACCCAGAATCAGGCTGACGTTTCGACCCGTCGTAGACGAGTATGTGTGTGGAACTTGCGAAGAAGCGACCGGCCTGAAAACAACTCGTAAGTCGAGCACTAACGCTTCATGGACTGCCTCCCTCTCTCCTGTATGTAGATGCCGTGCTGGAGCCTTGCGACATGTCACTGTTGCTGCGAAGGCCATACAGAGAATAAAGGTCGTCGATCATGGTACTCTACTCTCGCATGGCTCGAACAGACAGTACTGTTGGGATCCATTCTTCTGTACCGTTGAGCCATCACTGCTCCAATGCTCCGAGCCAGAACATCGTTATCGAGCTATACCCCGCTTGCATACATGCTCTCCCTCCGCTCCTCTGCCGCATGTGACTGCACCTGGCTCGTATGCTGCACGCTAGCCGGTGTCTCCTTCACCCTTCTCCTCTCCCTCAGTCGCGATCGAGACTCGAATTGGTTAGGATGCACTATAGAGCCCTTGGACTGACCCACGCCCACAGATATCCACGACATTGCGAGTCTTCAATCGCCTTCACCACCCCCGGGAGTGGGCAAGCCGCCAAGGAAGAGGGCCAATGGAAATGTGAGTCCAAATTGGTCCGATGATCACTCTTTACGTCGGGTACTCCCATCCACTGGCCTTGCTGACCTTACTTGAAGGTACCGAAGCAAGTCAAGCGGTCTCCCAAAGTGATCAAAAGTTCAGCTGCCGACGATGAGCCTGAAGAAGCCGCATCATCGTCCACATCCTCCGACGACGCCTCTTCCGCCGAGGACGTATCATCAGATTCGGAAGACTCGGGTTCCGACGCTGCCTCCGTCTCTAGGCCAAACAAGATCCGTAGGACTACAAAACGTCGTGACGACCATGCGATGCCGCCCCCAAGTATCATCAAACGGGAGTCATCGGATCGACACTCTCCCGCTGTCCGCCGCGCATCAGGTGTCACGCATCAGGCTGTCAGAAAGGCGTCAACCGGTGGATCAGGCAAAGTGGCAGAACTCCTCCCCGCTCGACAACACGTCATCAAGAAGCTCGGCGAGGTGATCAAAGGATTGTTTGGCGGAGAATTGAGCGAGTTTCAAAGCGGCGAATATGCCAAAGAGGTCGAAGCGTCAATGTGGGCTCAACTCAAGGATATGGTCGGAGGCAAAGGCGCTGCAGGAGGGAGATACAAGTGAGCTGCTTGTTGATGCCT
Organism: Bullera alba; assembly: GCA_001600095.1. NCBI lineage: Eukaryota > Fungi > Basidiomycota > Tremellomycetes > Tremellales > Bulleraceae > Bullera > Bullera alba. Next base: position 319,113 of record BCIX01000005.1, read on the forward strand.
CTCCCTACGGTCAGCTGATATCTTGTTGTAGAGCGCAATTCAATCTCCTTGCTTCGTCATTGTCGAAACCGCTCCGCGAGGACTTACGAAATCGGATCCTGGACCACACGCTCAAACCCGCCCAAGTGGCTCTCCTGACTTCAGCCGATCTGGCATCTGAGGAGCGATTGCAGGAGATTGAAAAGGCCAAAAAGGACCTCTTGCAGCAGACTGTCAAGGGCAAGGACTCGCAAGAAGTCGCTGCTATCCGACTCGGCAGAGATGGGCTCGAGAATGTGGAGGATTTCCGGGAGAAGGAGATGAAACAGATCCAACAGGCTGAAATGCGGGAAAGATCGAGAGAGGAGGAGATCAAGAGGAGAAGGGAGAGTCTGCTCAGTGCATCCGATATCGCCGATAAGGTTGAACAAGATGTCAAAAGTCCTCCGAGCGATAGCGCGGCTCTGTCGCGGGACGTTGATACAGACTTCGCAAAGGCCAGCCCGGGTACGGGCCACCAACGGTCAGAGTCGATAGATAAAGTAGACACACCGGTCTCGAGGGCTTTACAGTCCCAGTCGCCTTCAGTGCCTCTTCCTTCGCCAAGTAGGACAAAGTCCTTCGACCTCAAGTCTGCCTGGGGCCAGAGAACCGAGGGCGACGATTCTGTCGGCGCGATAGGCGAACAGTCATTCGGCATTGAGGGAGAAGATCAGAACATGGTCGACCTTAGCGATATCATCACTGTCAACGAGGATGCTGGGGACGACCTGCCAATAATAACGGACGGCGAGGAGGAGTTGAGTGAGAAAGAGAGATTCGAGGCAAGACCCATAGTCTGGTCCGGAGGTGTGAGTATCAGTTGAACATATCGAAGATCAAAGTGACAAAGTGACCTCACTGACAAAGCCTTACAGATCATCAATCCCGCCAATGTCAGCCCCAACCCACCGATGCCGCCCATGGTAGCGAGGCATATCTCCTCGAAACCACTTTCACCCAATTGGAGCGCAATGCTGCCTCACTCGAGCATCAGTATCACGGGTAGAGTACCGACGGGACCTGCGCAGAAGTACATCTCGGAGGCACGACTGAGCTTGACCCGATTGGCGGTCGCTGTGACGTTCACCCTAGGCCTGGAGGCAAGTGAGGCGGAGAAAGCTGAATGGGAAGCGATGATCAAATTCCACATTGACAAAGAGTGAGCAATAGTTCTCGGTCGGTTTCACCACAGCTGACAGTGATCTAGTCGATACGGGTTGTATCTCCCCTATCAAGGGGTCCAGGTCCCACCCGAGGGAACCAAAGAGCTGTACTTGATTCCCCTGCGGCCGGAGGATCCATCACCAGAGTACACCTACTTGATCGATGGATTCGACTTGCCAACTCTCAGGGAACAATCGATATTCCTCGGAATCTTCATCGCTGCCAGAGATGCGCTACAAAAAGTCCCCTCTATATCCCATAGCGCTCCATCTTCCTCAACTACACAGCCGGCACCACATCAAACGCCAACTGAGATCCCGGCAGATTCCGCACCAGTATCGTATACCCCCACTGCTGGAGCCGCAGCGCTCAACAACACCGAGTTGCAAGCCTTAATGGCGAGCTTGAACCCGACAGCAATCCAATCCCTTCTTCCAACGCCGACCCATTCTGAAGGTAATACCACGCCCTACACCCCGATCGTCGCCGGTCACTCTCCTTATGCTGGTATCTCTGGCTCGCACTCACCACTCGTTCCTCAGTCGGGACACGGATATCCGCAGAAATCGGGTGGACCGGGTGGACACCACTATCCATCGGCTACACTGGAGTATCCTTCAGCGGGCTACGGGCATGGATATCAGCAAGGAGGGTATCAGACTCCACAATCGGGCTATGGGCAGCCTTATGGCGGAGGGCAACAGGCTTCAGGGGGATATGGTTGGAATGATGATCCATACGCCCAGGGTCACAGAGACGGGTCTGCGCAGGGGTACCATGATCACAAGGCAGTGAGAGGAGGAAGAGGTGGTAGAGAGTATCAAGCGTCGAGAGATGATGGATGGGGATCAAGAGGTGGTCGAGGAGGGGGTTACTGAGCCGTTTCTGATATTTTGCTTGTGAGAGTTAACACCTGATCGATGTTGTAACGCTAGCGATATCTCAAGAGTACCACAGTAGTGAATCAATGCATGCCGAGAGACACATTGATCATCCCTAGAGTATCAAGGTATGCCCAGTACCTGGTCTATGCCCGCTCCTCAGCTAGGCGTATCATCTCGAGTGCCTGCTGAAGTTCCGCTTCTTCACGCCTTTGCGCATCCTCCATTGCCCGGATAGCAGCCGCCGTCTCTTCGTCTATATCCTCCGCGTCGAGGAGAGCGTTGGTGGGAGCGGGGAGGCTCGGTGTAGACCTTTGACTCGAAAGTGACGATCCCAGGGCATCCCGATACGAGCTCGAGGTCGAGATTGGCTCAGGGACGTCTCGCAGGACCTCGGCTTCTTCTCTCCATGGATCATTGTCCCTTCGGCTTCTGCCGCCCCGGTGGCTTTCATAGGCGAGGAACGGGTCCTCTTGATAAGAACCGGCACTTGCGGCACTTGATCCAGACTGCAGTGTCGAGTCCAGGTCGTCTTCTTCCCCTTCGCCCTGCCAAAGATCCCTACTGTGCGTATCCTCCATGGAAAGCATCAAGGCGTATTGCAAAGCGTCGTCGCCGTCTTCCAGCCCAAGATCCTCCATGGCGGCAAGTTGGCCACGTTCGCTATGGTTCTGTGCTCTGGTGCGGGTTGCCGAATTGGGGTATTGCTTCATCACCTGCTGTTCCACCGCGGCATCTTCATTGAGTGAACGCATGTCTGGAGATTCTTCAGCAAAGATGTCACATCGAGCGACATTAGCGTACTCACCGAGTGCCCTGACGTTGCCCTTGAAATCGCCTTTACTGGTGACTCGCTTCTTATCCCCCTTGACACCGCCTTTCTTGCCACTACCCGCCCTCCAGCCAAATACTTTTCTGCCGACACTGGCCACTATCAGGTCGTTCTCCAGGATAATCCTGTTGACGGTAAAGTACACTGCGTCCTGATCATCGGACGCGGCGAGGGCGGCATCCGCGGCGGAGAGGTGAGAGGCGCGGTACGAGCGCAGTAGGACGGGAGGATCGGGATATGGATCGTAGACCTTGATGTCTGCGTTACAACTGTTCCGCCTATCAGCATGATCCTCAAGCAAAGGGCCGGTAGTCTCACCTGCCTACTCCAACCAAACCACAGTGGTAGTCCAGAGCCGTAATCTTCGTCACGCCATTTTGCCAAACTCGAATTGGTCTTACACTCTGAGTTTCGTCGGGACTGGAGATGATATCGGCGTTGGTGGGGTCCCATGGAAAGATGCTGATCCACCCGTCTACATCGCCAGAGACCACAAACCGACCGAACCGCTCGTCTTTGACTCTGGAAAGCGTGGGTGATGGAAGGGGAGACTCCTGCTCAGTGATACCTTCGACTGAAGGAGACCTCGCTGCAGAGATAGAATGGCTAATCGAGGTAATTGGCGCTGACGGATCGAGGAACGCCTCGATTTTCGTGAACCCTAATCCAAGAGGACTGGTAAATCGCAAAGTCCTGACCAACTCGATCCCGTCCAACTTGATGGCCAAATCGTAACGCGTGAAATAGCTGGCAGCACGATGCTGAACCAAGACGGCAGCGATGGTGCCTGCTCCATTCGCGAGCGTGCGTACGTCCAGCTCCAGCTTGACCACCCCTCCGTACTCGTCCTCCGATCCTACATCGAGCCGCAAGTGCGCTATATTGTCGGTCGGCGTTCCCTGGATGCCGGACCAGACGCGCAGATCACCATCCGCGGTCACCCCGCAGACTACATCATGCAGGCTCGAACATCGTGCGAAGACGGTCGCATCTGGCGAGCTCGTTTGCCTTCTCTTGACGGCGTCTGACCGATTGGCGAAAGGCTCCACGGCGGGGTTAGAGGTGAAGATACATTTGAGAGAGCCCTGGGTCTCCGTATGTGCCGAAGCGGGAGAACGCTTACCGGACCGAGGGGCCGGCGGTGTGAAATGCCAATACTTGATCACTCCGTCAGCTCCAGCTGTGACGAATCTGGCGTCGGAGATTGTATCGGAGAAGTTTACCGGCGCCCAAATATCCAAGACCGCAGAGTCGTGCGAAACGGACGGCTCGCACTGGACATTGAGTGAGGACGCCCGGTTGCCTGGGGTCGAAGGATGCTTGGTGAGGATTGTGGTGTGAACGATGCTACCGGTCGACAGGCCCCACAAAGCGAACGTTTGCGCTCGAGTAGGGAGGAAGATGGCTGTAGGAGGCGAGTTTGGGTCCGGTCGAGCTCGAAGGTGGAAGTTGGCTGCAATTCTCAGCACGATGAAACCAACTGATTCCGGGACTCAGAAAGCCAGCAACCACTCACCATCTCTTCCCGGTCCCCAAAAGCCCTTTGACACTTTGCCACTGAGCGGATCGCTTCTGACCATTCCCCCTGCGCTGATTCCCGCACTGATGACATATGGAGCCGGCCTGGTCGTTGCAGCCAGCAGCGCTTCGTACTTCTGCCTGTGTGTCATTTTGGGAGAGGGTAGGATCGGGCTTGGCTCGATGAGGGCGGGAACCGCTGAACTACTCGCTGACGGCTTGGTCGGTGTCGAATGCGTTTTGCCGACTATCAAAGTCTTCGGCTTTGGCGGAATTGGAGTAGGATAAGACAGAGAAAGAGCGTCAATTAAACCCATGGGATGGTGCGATACAGGCATAGCCTTGGAGTTGACCCATCGCCTGCAGAACAGTCAATATTGATCAGACACTGACATCTCTCGTCACCTACTCTAGCATGGCCTCCCGGGCCAAACACTCCTTCTTCCACCCCCGGCCCTCTGTGAGAGACGGCTGAGCTAGAACTGTCAAGTCTGACTTGTTGACGTCCGAGCCGTAGGAGAAGAATCGGTTGACAAAGCAGTTCTTCCATATCGTCTCGTCGTCCACAGCGTATCTCAAGAGCTGGCAAGTCTCGCCTAGCGCTTTGAGCCCTTTCGGAGGCATCTTGCCCAGGAGAGCCACCAGTACATCGTCCGGTAGGCTAAGGAGGTAACTGCAATGACCAACCATGAGCACGTGTGTGGCTGAGGCTGTTGAGAAGTCTGGGCTGCTCACCACTCTCCAGTGTTGGGCTCGCTGAGCCTGAGCTTGCCTTTCCGCCATTTGCTCAAGCTCTTTCCTTTCGAGGACGGTACAGGTGATCGCTTGCCCGGTCGGCCGTTGAGCCGAGAGGAGGGCGTGGCGAGGTCAACGTCGATGTCATCGTGTTCTTGGCTATTGGTTTCAGGGTTTCTTAGTGGTGTGTCTGTTTCTGGGTCGATATGTATGGGTTCTTGCTGCATATAACGGAGGTCGGAGGAGGTCGGCGGGGTGAGTATGACTGTGAGTAGCCAATGAACGTTTATTGATGGTTTGAGTGTAGTCACAGTTGCAACATGAAGCGCTGATAAGATCGGCGTGCAGGCCGCAGGTCCCAATCGCCTCTTCCGCTCCCGACTCCTCCAACAAGTTGTTCCCGCTAATCAGGTGTTGTGCGCCCGCATTGGCCTTAAATCAAAAATGCTAATAAAGTCGGTGATACCCGCTAATTCAGAAGCTCGGTCATTAGAGATCCACTCGGGGTAACGGGGATCTACTTCAGCCAAACACTAACCGGCCGGACACAAAGCTCGCGTACTGCATAACTGGCTCTATCGCTATAGTCTCTGACAAGTCCTCTCGGTAACTAGCACCTAGCTCGACAGTAGAGACAGCCTTCCTGTAGAGGCAAGTTTTTGACGGGATGGCAGCGACCACAGGGCAACAGAACGGAGAGATCGACGAGCTCAAATGCGAGCTATGTCCGTCCTCCGGTCCGCCCAATCGATCCAACAACGGCTCGACGTCGACTGAGCAACAGGGCCCTCGTCCTTTGCAGCAGGACGACCTTGAAGCGGAACTCGCTTGGATCGAGTGTATGAAATGCTCAATCTGGTATCACGCCGTCTGCATCATGTTGGTCTCTGCGGCCACAAAGGCTACTATACCGGAAGCCATAAGGGCATACATTGCCGAGGGCAAGGAGGGCTCTGCGGGCGATTGGACCGACTGGACACCTTGGGTCGACAAGTGGTGCGTATTTAGTTGAAACAGGGGATCGGTGATATTGATGATGTTACAGGTACTGCCATAAATGTTCTGCTTGGTCCACAGACCCAAAGAACCCTCGACCACCTCACCATCCCTTGGTTTCCACTGTGAACGTGAGATCATTCCCTCCCAAGCCCAAGCCAGTGAAAGCAGCTCCTAGGCGATCGATTAAACGCTCTCCCAGTACCTCGTCTGTGAACGTCAAGGCGGAAGGCTCGATGGACTCCAGCAACAAGCGTCGCAAAATCGGAGGTCCTTCGTCGTCTGCTACGCCGGAGCCCACCCATAAACAGAACGCCGGATCAGTCATCGCCTCTGCAACGATAGATACGACCGTGGATGCGCAAGGTCAGCCGATGAAGGAAGGAGAGGCCAGACCCAAGCGACAGGCGGCGATGCACCGACCTGACTATCACGCACTACACCACCATATCTCCACGCCCACGGCGAAATGGCTAGACCTGATTGGCAACCCGGAGAAGTACGGTACAAAGATAACAGAGGGTAACTTCCCAAAGATCCCTGGGTCGATGATCACCCGAGCATGGATCGAGTCTGCTGGCAAAGGCGTTAAAGCCGAGAATGGGTCTTCATCGGATCTCGATCCAACACTTTTCTATGGTCCAACGCGAGAACCCCTCATCATCACGAAGGAGGCCGGAGGGTTCAGTAGCCTGGGCGGAAAGATTCCAGGCGACGACTTCACTGTTGCCGATGTAGCCCGTCTAGTGGGCCCAGACAAGATGGTAGATGTTATAGGTGAGCTTGCCGGTCGCCTATTCCTCGTCGTGTTGTGTACTGACATCGGGGCAGATGTCGCGACGCAACAGTCGGCTCAATGGACGTTACAGAAATGGGCGGCCTACGTCGAATCCCAGTTCAAGCCGAAAATCAAGAACGATTCTCACCACGGAGGACCAAACGGAGACGCGCCCGGCGCCAATGGCTCCGGCCCCTCAAGCAGCAGTAATCAACCCGTCAAGATCTACAACGTAATTTCGCTCGAGATCACTGGGACAGAGCTTGCGAATCAGGTCAAGCCTCCTACGTTGGTCAGCGAGATTGATTGGGTGGACAACTTTTGGGACTTTGGACCGGGCGGAAAATCAGCTGCGGTCGGTAGGGAGATGCGCGCAAAGTCAGAGAGGGAGGTGAACGGGGAGGCGGGAAAGACCAACGGCAGCGTGGTGGGGGAGGTGGAGAAGAAGGGAAAGGCGAAACAGCAATGGCCGAAAGTGCAGCTGTACTGCTTGGTGAGCCAAGTGCACCAGAGTCGATGCCAGTGCTGATCGTTGCTAGATGGGAGCGAAGGGATCTTGGACTGTAAGTGCTGCTTGACCTGAATTTGTCAGGGCGCTGACCATTGCACAGGACTGGCACGTTGATTTCGCGGCAAGCTCAGTGTACTACACCATACACACGGGTGCAAAGGTGAGTATCGTGACAGGCATCGGGACTTGTTGGCTGAATATGAACTCAGACATTCTTCTTCATCCGTCCGACTGCTAAGAACATGGCTGCGTACGCGGAGTGTAGGTCCGATCACACTGGTGCAATGAAGAGGGCTTAGCTGACTCACCACGACAGGGTCTGGCTCCTCGGAGAAGCAGGAAAACGTCTGGCTGGGAGACATGTGCGATGAAGTCCGCAAAGTAACCCTGCGTCAGGGCGATACCATGTGCGTCGGACGTGTAGGTGTCCAGGCTTTTGCTGATACTGTCCCAGGATTCTACCTGCCGGGTATATCCATGCTGTGGTGAGTGATCCTAAGACTTATGATTTTGCATCGAGGGCTAACTATCGCAGCACACGCCTGAGGACAGTATCGTCTTTGGAGGCAATTTCTTGCATTCGTACGATATACCTACTCGTAGGTAACAGCCATTTGTCTGTTTGCCGCGCCCTAGCTGACTTCGCTCCCAGAACTGCGTTTGCGGCAGATTGAGATAGACACCAAGGTGCCTCAGCGGTTCCGATTCCCCTTCTTCGACAAGTGAGTCCCAATGACCGCGGCCGCAAGATGGCAGCATACTGACGCGCGACAGACTCTGCTGGTATGTGGCCAAAGAGTACTGCGGGCAATTACGCTCTTTGCGTGCCTACCGACCTCGATCGACGCAGCCACCTGCAGAGTCGCCCCCAAATAGAGTCCTGCATGGTCTGCATTCGCTGGCTCAGTTTCTCATCCGAGAGGTCGATGCCATGGAGGATGCTTCGACAGAGGAGAAGAAGCGGAACCTGATACATGGAAGGATCCCCTCGGATGCGGTAAAAGACCCCAGTGGGCTGGCCAGAGAGTTAAAGTGGAGAGTGGAAAGGGAGCTGCCAGAGTTGGTGGAGGTTGCGCAAAGCAAGGTAGAGACCAATGGCCACGCGGCACCGGCGGGTTTAGCGAAGAAGAGCACAAGGGCGACGGTTTTGCCGGTCAAGGCTAAATCCCGGACGTGGAATTTCGACCCTCTGTGAGTCCCCATCGCCCACATCGGCACTGTTCTATGCTTACGGAATGACTTCAGACCGTGGAAAGAAATTGTCGAGCCCGTCCAGGAGTTGACGACCGTGAGACAGGTCCCCCGGCCAGCGGAGCAGAAGTCGAAAGAATCGGCAGAGCCCGAGACTGCGGATGAGAAGCTGGTGACGCGAAAGCAAGCCCGTTCGCGGATCAGATTCAATCACGCCGGCTCGGTCGTGAGAGAGGAACAGGCGTATACGGTCGTCGAGACGATCACAACCTGGGCTTCACCGGCGGCGGGAGTAGGCCATAACGGTGGACCTCTTGGTGAGGCCAACGGTTACGATGATGCGGCATCCTCCGCTATTTGTATTGACGGATAGTGGATTCGTGTCAATACTGCATGCAGCTGCGAGTCACGCCAATCCCATTCCGGTGATCTTAGGGCAAGTGCCGCGCAGGACGGGATGCATGTCCGCTGTATATTATTCACGTTAATGTCTGTTCTCAACGGAACGAGCTTCGGCCCATCCATGAACGCGAGTGATTTTCGTTGTCAGGATATTTGGTTCCGTCGGGAGGCAGGACTTCCGGGTGGCAAAAATCAAGACCCGGGGGTGCGGGATGTTGTTGTCAACACGGAACCCTTCTTGACTCGGGAACCTCAGACCGTAGCTCTATCGTAGCCTGATACCAGCTCGCACATCGCATAGAGGCGTACTATCGAAGGACGGTGACTGTTCCCATCTCGACAATATAATACAGCGCCCACCTACGCCGCAGGAACCAAGGGGACCTATAGCGGCATGTCGACCAAAACACCGTTGAGGTCGAAACGGACAATCAAGTCGACCACCTCTCAATCCACCAGCAAAGCCGACCCCTCATCGTCCACCATGCCCTCGGGGAAGGAAGACGGCAAGACCCCTTCCAAACGGCTCAACAGACCGAAAAGCGTGTTGAACCTCGTCAAAGGGGCCAAATTCGACTTCGACGCTGTCAAGATTGATGCAGGAGCGATCCAACCGCCCTCTCCGGCAGTCAAGCGGAATCCAAAGGGATGGCTGGACGGGGACAACAATGCGTCTGCGTCTAGCTCCTCTTCGAGAGCGAAGCGATCGAACCAGGAGGCGGTAGGAGCGAGGAGCGGGAGAAAGTTGGCGCATTCGAAGAGTGCGCTAAGTCTGCTCAAAACACCCAGGTTCGACATAGATTCGATCGTCCCGGCAGACCTCTCGTCACAAGCTACCGTACAGCCCTCCCAAGCCTCTCAAGAGGTCTCACAAGGAGAGAGCCAGGATTCTAGTGGTCAAGCAAATATCACACCCTTGGAAAAGGCAGGGCCCAGTAGAGATATCCTTGACTCGCTATGTGACGATCTCCTGGCTACCTATATCAACACGCCCAAACCGACCAAGTGAGCATCATCAACTCTATCAGATCCTTCATTGACAACTTTTACCAGGTCGAGATCTTCTCGACATCGGAAGACGCCATCAATTAAATCAGCCTACAACACATCCTCCCTCACCGACGCCTTCCCCACTTCCATCTCTGAGGAATCACTCTCAGCACTGTCTGTTGCCGATGGACCCTCGATACCCTCCGTGAGGTTCGTCCTCCCTGTCTCAGCCGCCAAGTCGCCAATCAAATCCCCAGTGAAGCGCACACCGTTATCCGAAATCCCATTGGTGGATGAGATACCAGCAGCGCCATCATCTCCGACTCCGAAATCTGTGGCCGAATGTGATCACTTGATACTGGCCAACAATACTGGGGCAGAAGATGACGCTTGTCTGGTTGCGGCGAAAGGAACATTGGCCTTCCGACAAGAGGGGGATGGTTCTGTTCTCGATTCTCTGAATACAGTCCAGCAGGTCAGAAAGGATGATCAGCTAGAGAAGGAAACGACCTCCGTCCCTCTCGACTTGGACGACATATCGGACATTGACGCAGAACTGGAGGATGCGGCGAATGGCACAACAATCCCTGTCGAAATCACAGCAACGCAAGCAGGCGAGAATGCTGAGGCGATAGAAGAGGAAAGCCCGGCCGTGTGCGATCCGGTGGATCAACTTGCGGAAGCCAACCGCTCTAGACTGTCGGACGTGTTCGACGCGACTGCCGGATCCGAGGACGAAGACGCTACGCCACTTGCGAGTGAGACTTTGGACTACCCTTTGAAAGCGGCCCAAATTCAAGCACCCGCCCACACGCCGAGCAAATCACCTTTGAAGGTTGTTCGCGCAGCCGAAGAAGCTGACTCGGACAGCAACGACGAATGGCTCTCCCAGGCCAGAACACCAGCTCGAGGCAAGAGAAGAATCGTCCTCGACTCCGATGACGAGGTCACTTGTTCACCATTACGCTCGTCTCTACGCCAAGCCCCCGTTATCGACATGACCCGCGAAGATGGCAGCGACAGGGACACCACGCGCCATCCCCGAGCGTCCATCAGCAGTATGATGTGCTGTTCCGATGGAGAGGAAGAGGAGGGAGAGGAGGACGAAGATAGCGAGGAGGAGGCGACGTACGACTTGACGCGCCATTACGATGAAAGCTATGGCTCGTTGAGGGATTTCATCGTGGACGATGATGACGAGGAGGAGTCCGGAGACGAGCTGGAAGAGGACGAAGAGGAAGGTTCTTCCGATGTTCCCCGCAGCAAGAGCGTCAGACGGAGTGACAAGGTCGCCAGATTGGACACCGAGCTCGTCGCATCGGATTGGCCAGAAGAGTCTTCCGATGAGTCAGATGCTCCAGGGCCTTCGTCGAAGAAAACCCTCAAGTTGCCAGATCTGGGGAGATTGTCAAGCAACGAGGCACCGACTTCCAGCTCGACCAAACCGAAAGCCTCGAAATCTGAGCGCAAGGTAGAGGAGTCCAGGGAGAAATCGAGTAAGAAGAGCTCTGGAAGGAAGTGGATCGCGGAGAGGGAAAGGCTGGCTCGAGAGGTGTTTGACGATCTGGACAAGAGGGTCTTCGAAGGCAAATTGTCAGCGACAACGATGGAGTGGAATAAGAGGTTGTTGACCACAGCCGGGCAAGCCAATAGTACACGGTGGGTAATATCGATCGGGACCGTGCTGCCGGAGCTGATGCCCAATACCCAGGACGACTAGACCCGACGGGACGAGAGTGGAAGTCACAAAGTTGATCCTCTCGGACAAAGTGCTCACAGGCGAGGGTGAGTGCGACATGGACACTTGGCTGCGCGAGATGAAGTTGACATGGTGATAGAACAAATCCTCAACACGGTCGCTCACGAGATGTGTCACGGTGAGCCACTTCACCGTCCCCTATTTCTAAGCAGGCTGATATCGATATTCCCAGTGGCTTGCTGGATCATCAGTAATGAGAGGAAGAATCCCCACGGCAAGGTGTTCAAGAGCTGGGGTCGGAAGGTCATGCGAGCGAGGCCTGACATCACTGTCACTGTAAGTCCTAGCCACAGATGTAGGGCACGTTGCTAACCGGTCAGACGAAACACAACTACGAGATCGAATACAAGTATCAGTGGAAGTGCTCGACTACGACATGTAACAAGATGTGAGTGCCGTCGAGCCTGCTTCCAGTGCTGCATCCTAACGTGAATTGCAGATATAAACGACATTCAAAGTGTAAGTTGAACGATCTGAGGTAGATCAAGCGAGACGCTGATCGCTTTGCAGCGATCGATACCGAGCGGCAGCGCTGCGGTCTCTGTAAAGGCGTCCTGGAGCCAATGTTCAAAACTCGACCACAGGCAGTCCCAACGTGAGTTCTCGTAAATGGTGTCGAAGTACAGCTCCTTACCGCACACTCAGCACCGCTTGATCTGCTGGGAAGTGGCAGGACATTGCATTCTTCAACGATTCCGGCCTGACATATCAATCATCACACTATAACATTGTCCAGTCTCAATCACACTATACTTGAGCTCCGCATGAAGCAATTTTTTGTCGGACCCTAAGTCCTACACTCTCCACCCCTTACCCCTTGGCCGCGGCACCAGTGCCCAGAGGAACAAGGAGAGCGCAAGGAATGCAACCACAAGCGGTTGCAGTACCCATGGGCCGAACTGGTACGAATCAGCTAAAACCCTCGTCAAGGTATCATGGGCGACTTACATGATTCGACAAGCCTCCATTGATGCTGCGCTCGTCCATCAGTCTATACAATATGAGCCTGACTTCCACTCACAAGGGCATGGCGGCGCTGCCGGCAGAACCAAGGCTAGCGATCCAGCCAATACTACCTCCCTGAAGATCCTCGGGTACAACGTCTGTCACTGTCATCATGACTATGGGGTATATCGGCCCCAGGAAGAAGCCTACACGAGTGATATGTGAGCATGAGCTCACTTTCGTAGTACGGGAGTGACTCGCCTATGAGGGAGAAGCAAACAGCATTCGCGACGAGATTCGGAATTGTCCAAATCAAAACCTCAAGCACGATCGAGAAGATGGAACTGAAGTCGTGTCAGCGGGGGGGAGCTGCTCCGGCTGGAGGTGTTACACACTAAGCGTATATGGAGTTGTAGGCGCCAATCCATTTCGTGAAAGGCATCAAGACCACTCGTCCAAGTGTGAGACCTAGATACAGGTCAGATTGAGGAATGATCAAGTATGCGAATTACCCACCTAAAAAGAAGCCCGTGGTGACATAGCCAGAGTTGTTGTCGCCGTCTCTCTCAGCCAGTAGGAATGAGGTCTGTGCATAGTGTTAGTCGGGACATGATGACCGGTAAATGATGACTCACTGCCCATCCACCAATCGTCACTTCAACGCCGACCTATACCGAATTTCAGCGACTGATTCGGTCGTCCGAGGCAGATATCACTCACATAGATGGCCACGTAGAAGGCCATGTAGTGCACAGTTGGCAGTTGTAGAAGCCGCTTGAACTTGTCGCTGCTCGCCACCACTTGATCATCCCTCAACTCTGCTACTTCGGCAGTATCCTCTTCGATGCTCGACTTGGTCATTGCCGTAGTCTCCGTAGCGTTTCCCAGGCTGTCCATTCGCAAATCCTTCTCATCCTCCTGCGACACCCTGTCCAGCTCTACAGCGTCCGCCGAGTCTGCCGCCGCTCCCCGCCTTCCCACAATCTGGTCGTCGGTGCGGAGTTGAAGCGTGACCACTAGTGTGAAGATGCAGACGAGGGTCAAACCAACTGATACCAGGAAGTACAGGTAGACTCTCCCCGACATCCGTTTAACGAATTCCGTAGAGACCAATGGCGAGATGGTGGCGCCGAGGCCGTACACCGCGTGCATGAAGTTCATGGTGGTGCTGGCATTAGGCAGCCGAGTGACCAGCGAATTCGCTTGCGCATCCTATACTCTTTCAGCACGAATGACCCAATTTCCAATTAGAGACAACTTGACCCACCATGACGCCCATGCCGATTCCGTTGAACATGTACGCCATGACGAAAAGAGGGAAGGGGCCACCGAAACTCATCAATAGGTAGCCGATACCAGAGAGATTCACGCCGAACGGAGCTGCCTAAGAGTGGGCGATCAGAACTCGGTTGATGTCAATCGCAGAGGAGCATAGCGACTTACTATGCCGACACCCAGACGATCCGTGATGAAGACATTGGCCGTGCCGGCAATCATGCACCCCGCGCAATTCGAAATCCAGATCACGCTGACTATGGGTCGGTTGTGTTAAGTCAGAGGATCCGATTGCCACCATTCCCCGTTGACTCACTGACTAGGTAATTGACCTACGAATTATCAGTAAGAGATCAACCCTAGAACGACCAGTCTTCGCTCACATTGTAGAACTCCTGCAGAGAGGGCAATAGAGGGCCTTGACTCGCATCATTCCATCCCGCCAGGAACATGACCATGAATAGTCCCAAACTATCCATACCAGTCTCAACGTCGGCGACGGATCACACTCGGAGCAGATGTCCGCACTCACACCATGCGTTGGAGCTGCTTTGCCGAGGGAAGGGGCAGATCCTTCTTCAGCCTCTTGAAGATGTAATGATGACCATAGCTAGATTCTGCCTTCGCTACATGTCGCGTAGGCTTGGTCTGTCGCGAGGATGACGCGACCGGCTCATACTGGTCTGGCTCTCGTTGGTGAGAGGTATCAGTAGCCTCTGCCATGCTCCGCTAAACGGCACTCAGTCGAACTAACAGCGTGCTGGATCGTTTGGTCCCTCGGACAGTGGCTAGAGTGATGTCAGTAGCAGCACCCTATCGACTCTCGACCCCTGAACGCGAAGCTACATTGCAGACCTTGATGTCGCTGCCTTCTGCCATCTGCTCGCTGCTGCGTTGCTTCGGGCCGACTAGATCGCAACAGAAGTTGATGAAGCAGCGAAGATGTCTTGAATTGCACGTCCAGGCCGAGGATGCGCCAGAGCAAAAGTCCGTCCGAGGTTTACCCGTGGCTGGTGGGCGAGATCGCGTGGTCTGTGCGTATCGAGTAGCGTAGCGGACACTATCTATACAAGCCGTCTATCTACCTAACTCGCAGACTTCGATCATCACATGCGGAAGCATCTGGGATTGCATCGGCGGGTCGCAGCTGAGTCGACTTCAAACGAATCTAGTTGCGATCACGAGATCACAAGGTGGACTCCTATACGGGGCTACGACCGAACTTGGACCGCTCATGATCAATCAGGTCAGCAGCGTGGTCCCTCGGTCGCCGCGGTCCGCCGACAACCTCCTTGCTGAATCGTCAGGTGGTATGCTGTCGCATAGCAAGTGCTATCGTGAGCGGTGATTCGGGGATGTTGATAGACTTCGGATCCTGCATCGCTTGTGCCCAAGTCGCGAATTCCCCCTGATTCCGCCTGATGATCGATCATCCCTCCCCCAGTCGACTTCTAAGGCGTCACGCCCAAAATATCCAGTATGACCTCTCTCGCCTTTTGAGCATCTGCCGACCCCTTTGACACTCTCATCACCTGTCCAACCAATCGACCCACGGCGCTAATCTTGCCTTTGCGTATATCACCAACCACACCCGGTGAGTCCGCAATGACTTGTTCGCACTGGATCCTGAGATCGTCCGAGGCGGATGTCGACGGTGTCATTCCAAGGTGATCAAGGATCTCAGATAAAGTTGTGCCTGGACTAGTGGATTCGGAGTGATCGAGTAAGTGCTTCAAGACGGCTTTACCCGTCGTGCCTAAGACAAGAGTTAGTATGGTTCTGAGACTCGGAAAGCCATGCTTACCTGTGATATATCTGCTTTCCACCCCTATGGCGACTTCTCTCATCAGGCTCGCTGGAATGAGATCAGGTGTCCAAGTTTGATTCTTCTTGTTCAAGTTGCCCAGTATCTCGTGAACCATACTGATTCGCACAGTGCTGCTAAGCAAACACCCGATTCTGACTGTAGCATGACTCACAGGTTGAGGGCGCGTTTGCCGAGGTCGTTGTCTCCCTGTGATACCTGCTCGAAGTATGCAACGCCTTGAAAGTGATACTCGTCGAGTCCGATCAATGTCTCGACTTCCTTCTTCGGCACGCCATACTGCTCAATGAGCCTATGTACCGTCTGGCCCGGCAGCTCAGGCAGTGATGATTTCAAGTGTTCTATATAAGTCTTCGAGACGTCAGCGAAATCTGCTTCGCTGACCATCCTAGCACTCACTGGCTCAATGGCCATAGCGGGGAGATTCGGATCCGGCATGTATCTATAGTCCTGGGCATCCTCCTTGGTCCGAAGGGCATACGTCTGCCCTGTCAACTCGTTCAATGTCCGTGTCTCTTGGGGAAGGGGTATAGTTGGATTGGTCGTGTAATGCTTGATATGCCGAGATCGTTCGTATTCTAGTAGCAGTCGTCGTCAGTCACCACCAATATAGCAACGTTGTGATACCGCGATCTCACCTATGGCTTGCTGTAGGAATCGGACAGAGTTCAGATTTTTGATCTCGGATCTTGTTCCGAACGGCGTCCCGGGTCTGTGCACAGAGATGTTGGCATCGACTCGAAGGTTTCCCTAACGACTCCTGTCAGCTTCGAGCTCAACACGCTGATTGCGAGCTGGCCTACCTTCTCCATATCGCCATCACCGGAGCCGATCCGCCGGAGAAGAGACTGCAGCTTCTTGACAAATGCTCCAGCTTCCTCTGCCGATCTGTGGATCAAGCATCAGTGGTATGATATAGGGTATCAGTATGGAGATAGACTTACCTCATGTCTGGATCGGTAACGATCTCCATCAATCCCGTTCCAGCACGATTCAGGTCTATCAAACTGTTGTGTCCGACCACTTGGCTCTTGGCGGTGTCCTGGGCTGGTCAATAAGGAGTCGGCGACCCGTATCCTCACCTGCTCCACCTGGAGCTGTTGGATGCCAACGATCAGATCCCGCTGGGATCCATTATCGCCCTTGTCGATCTTGAGATGACCTGATCTCGCCAGGGGGTCTGCGCAGAGTCCAAGTCAGCTTGTAGTCACCGTCGGAGATGGGTAGACTTGCTGTAATGCTGCGTGATCTGATAAGAGGCAGGGATGTCCTTGTAGAAATAATGTTTCCTATCGAATGTCGAGCGAGGATTCTATACTTTGTGAGCAAAGTGGCCATTGCCTCTTATCCTTTTGTAGAGTCGTCTCACTATCGTACATTGCAGCGCTAGAGCAGTCATCACAGAAAGCTTTATAGCTTTCAGATCCAGTGACTGCGATCAGACCATCAGTAAGGGATTTCTCGGCAGTGTGAATGGACATACGGGTAGTGAGCCCGGGAAGGCAGCGTCATTCGGCTCTACTTGACTGTTCACAGGAGCACCATACACCGTCCCCGCGTCTAAGGCCGTTTAGCAGGTTGAAGAAGTGGACAGGGATGCGACTTTGACCCACTGGAGAACAGCTTCCGCCCGGTCTTCAACTGTGCATGGATCTCCAACCCAATCACCACTTCCCACCCGTCATCGTGATTGCTCTTCGTGGCGTAACGTCGATATCGCGGGGGTAATGACCTTGACGCCGGAAAGGGCGAGTTGACTCGAGCTGGCAGCGCGAACGACCCGAGGACGAAAAGTGATCTCATGAGCTCATAAGCCGGTTATGAATGCCCCTTTTGAGATGACCGATTGGGATGTTGGGCTCAAAACAGGCCACCGTGGATGACCGAAGCCGGAAATCTCAATCGCTGCGTTTCAGATCTGGGATGATGTCCGTGGGAAGGCAAAGCTGCAGCGAGCTAAACAGGATTCAGGAAGCGGTTTCCGCTGAGGCTGCCGCCAACTACAGGCAAGCAGGCTGGCCGAGCCCAACCGAGCCAGTTCCTGCAGGCGAGACTGTCTACTGTTTCTGGCTTGGCTTTGCCCCAACTCATACGGACAGTGGCTTCTGCTAGACCTGAGATTCAGTCACACAACACGATGTCTGAGGCTGTCTTCAAACTCCATTCTGACCCTCGGCCATGTGCTTCGCCATCCAATACGAACATCGAAAATCACATATCATCCCTATAATCCACCCTACTCGAGCCACTTCATCCTCGGCCTCCTGACCCTCCACCGTCCTATCTCTGCCGCACGGACGTCTAGGAGTCCGGAGTTATACAAGCACCACTCAGTCGTGGATGTTGCCGCCGTCATGGCAGACCTTGTTGCAACGCTGGCCTAGCATCCCATTGCAGTAGTCCCTGGCACCGTCTCGGTATTCTACAAGCTTGATCAGAGCCACTCGTAGCCAGCCCGACGGAAAGTCACTTACCGATGTATCCACCGACTTTGACCGAAACGACTTGATCAGCGCCACAGGGAGCTGAGCCATCAGCACTACCTCATAAGCTATTGATACGCCGATGTACTCACTGACGTTCCACTGACGCTCTTCGATAGATCGCTCGCCGATGGGCGCCGGAGTGGCAGATACGCTCAACAGCGCGACGAGGGCAGAGAGGGTGAGAGTAGTGAACTTCATGTTGAATGTGGGGTATGTGGTGAGCGAAGGAGTGTGTCTGAGTGGTATTAGGTGGTGAAGCTGGTAGTGATGAAGAGAGGAAGGTGATGAGTGAGAGACAGTCGATCTCGATTTCCTGCTCTTATACCTGATTCTCCATCTCGCCTATGACGGCCATCCGGCCTGTTCCCGGGATCTAGTCGGTGATCAGCGTGCTCATCAGTAAGCTACTCCACTATCCACAGGCATCATGAACCTCCTGTCAGTGGAGTAGTCCATCGCCGAGCATGCCTTTCACACATGATATTAGGTCTAACACCAGCGTAGCACCATGCCTCGAGTATGACTTCGGTCATCTTGTGTAGAGAATAGCGGTGTTGGAGAGTGATCGGAGCGACTAGTTCGTGCCAAGGAGGTGAGTGGAGCTGTTGATCGAACAAGACTCGTTTCAGCCCCTCGCCTTGACATTCTGCCTCCGAGCCAAAGGAGGGTGAGCCGGTGAACTGCCGTAAGCTAGATGCCTTCAAACCTTAGATCCGATTGTCGATCTCCTCTTCCAGGGGCAGTCACGGGGTAGTCTGCATTCCCTGTAAGTACTCAAATACTTACGGCCTATATCTCCCTGGACTACTCATCCTCCGGGTTCAGCTCGTCCACCACCGCCGCGATGACCGTGATACTGCGCAAGCGACAGTCAGCCTCTTTGCCCCCCTGCTCGTCTTCTCCGGACACTCACTCGTCGACCTTGCCGCCTAGATATCTCATGCCCTCTTTGGCGGCTTCCACCTCGAACGGCGTCCTCCACGACTTTCTCACCGTAACCTCGCCTTTATCATCCTTGACCTCCTCTAGCTCCTCGCCCGTGCGGGTCATGGCCATTCGGCCATACGCGACCAATACATCAGCATACAGCCTGGCAAGCTCGCGCGATCGGTCCAGGGGGCTCAAGTGGGCATTATCGGGATGTGCCAAGAGGACCTTGATCCGCTGGAGGAGGAGTGGAAAGTGCGCAGCGGGGACATTGTCGCATAGTCCGTCGGTCTAGTCCAGCGTCAATGAAGACCTTTATCGTGAATAGTCTGGGCGAAGCTTCAACTCACATATAGCAGGACAATGTCGCCAGGTTGTAATTGTGCGGTGAATGTATCTGAAGATGTACGCGGTTTGTCCCTGATCACACCCTGGCCTGCCATGTGTTTAGGGATCTTCGAAAGTTGTTTCTACAAGCCAGTCAGCGGTGGACAGTCCTCACACGGGCAGGGGGACTTACTGGACAGTTGAAGTAATGCGTTAGAGATGGTGTTGTGAAGATTATTTGGCCGTCTCTCAGGATTGTACACCCCGAATCACCAAGACTAGTCCAAGAGATCAGTGTACCATCCCGCCCCTAGAGTCCTATACTCACTTGACACCCTGCAGCTGGCCTTTCCTGTCTAGTGACACCGCGCAAGCCGTCGCTCCTCCAGCTACCACATTCCCATCCTTCTCCAGTAGCTCATATGCCTTGGCAAGAAACTCCAGAGGTTGGTTCTCGCTCCCGCTCGACGATTGGCCATTATTCGTGATCTTCTCTGATCGATGGGGATTCGAGTATGGCGACGTATAGCTCCCGGAGTCGGCTTGATCCGAGCCTAGAATCTGCCTAGCGGTCATTGAGTAGTGATACATGAGCGCTTGGGAGAAGAACGATGGGTCGACTGTATCCGACCATCCGCCGACGCCGTCCGAGATCGCCAGATGTGTCAAGTGGGGTACTGTCGATGGCAAGTCACCTTGCGACATCTACAACCATCCAACAATCGATCAGCTCAGAGCCTGTATACCTCTGAGAAGGTCTAGACCCACACGGAACTCGTCTATCGCGAAGAAATCCTCTCCTGCGCCCCATCTCCCGACTTGATCCGCCATATCATCCTTCCAGCCGCCTTTACTACCCTTATCCAGCTCTCCTCTACCGGCCCTTATGCTCAGGCTCTCATTGACCCAATCTCTGATCCCCCATGCTGCTCTCTTGTCGTGGCCAACGTGCGCGAAGCCGGCCTTGGATGGTGGCTGACCGGGCGAGATGAACGGAGGTGAATCTTTACCGGCGTAGGAGATGCCTAAGGAGTATATAGCCGGTGTGTTGAACACATGTTTCGAAGTCAGTGCGGGCAGCTGCCGCAGCAGTATCGTTGTTCGCCGGACCATGGCGATCGCTTACTCCGTCTGCTAAGCTTGTGCACTGAAGTAGAATGGCAAACGTAGATCGCTGAAATTGTTGACGAGTTGTCAACCTGAAACTGAAGTGGAGGTCGATCGTCGCATCGTCACGGGCCTCAAGGCTCCCACTTCAGTCATTAACGCTTAGCGCAAGCTGCCGCCGTTGAGGCTATGCATTTGGGTAGCACCCAGACCATGTACTGCTCTATCTATTACTATGTGTGTATGCTATGTCGAACAGGTTTCGTAGAGGTATTACAAATGTGGGTATCAAATGTCGTTGAGACAATGTCGTCGTTTCATCCCTCTGCCCTCCTCTCCTCTACTTCCCCCCTCCCTCCGCTACCGCCTGCCAATGATCCTCTCCTCTCTGCGCTCGGCTTAGAACAATCCCTCGATATCGCCAGTCTCGGGGTCGAGATCAATGTCGTAGAAACCGGGTCGGGTGGTGAGACCAGGCATGGTGCTCATGTCGCCGACTAGGGGGTAGACAAAGCTTGCACCGGCACTCAATCGCACATTTGTGATTGGCAATGTGAATCCAGTGGGGACTCCCTTCCTCGACGGGTCGTCCGAGAGCGAGAGCGCCGTCTTTGCCATGCAGATTGGCAGACCACCATAGCCTTGAGCTTCGTATCGCTCGACTTCCTTCTCCGCCTCTGGGGACAGCTTGACGTCGTCGGCGCCGTACATCTTCTGCGCGATGATTCGCATTTTGTTGACCAATGGCTGGTTCAGGTCGTACAGGAAGTCAAAGGTCGATGGGGTGGAACAAGCCTCGATGACAGCTTGAGCGAGTTCCACAGCACCTTCACCACCTCGAGCCCAGTGGTTGGCGGGCACGGCGTAGTCGGCTCCGACAGAGAGAGCGTATTTCTGCACCAAAGCCATCTCGGCGTCAGTGTCGTTGCTATGTACCGGATCAGCCGTGTTCTGCACACCAGGGGAAGCTGCACTCACGAGAACTTGTTGATGGCAACGACGACCTTGAGACCGAACATCTTTGCGTTCTCAATGTGTTTACCCAAGTTGGCACAACCCTTCTCCAGGAGATCCAGGTGCTCCTCGGTGTACACCGCGTCTAGGGGTTTACCCGGGGTGACGGCTGGACCACCTCCGTGCATCTTCAAGGCTCGGATGGTGGCAACCAACACCACCGCGTTGGGCTTCAAGCCAGACACTCTGGTCTTGATGTTGCAGAACTTCTCCATACCAATATCGGCTCCGAAACCAGCTTCTGTGATGACGTAACCGTTCCTGCTCTCGTCGTCACCCTCCTCGATACCGGCGAGCTTGAGAGCGATTCGGTCGGCAATGATCGACGAGTTTCCGTGGGCAATGTTGGCGAATGGACCAGCGTGAACGAAGACGGGCGTTCCCTCGAGCGTCTGCATCAAGGTAGGTTTGATGGCGTCTTTCATCAAGACGGCCATGGCACCAGCACAACCAATGTCCTCGGCGGTGATTGGCTCACCGGCCTTGGAAGATCCAATGACCATTCGACCAAGTCTGGCTCGAAGATCGGCAATGTCTTTGCTCAGGGCGAGCACGGCCATGACCTCGGAAGCAACGGCAATGTCGAAAGCGGTCTCTCGTGTGAAGCCCTTCTCGGTCGGGGCCTGTCCGACGGTGATCTTTCGGAGGTATCGGTCGTTGACGTCGAGTACTCGGTTCCAGGTGATCGTCTCTGGGTCGATGTCCAGTCGGGCAAACCTAGCCTTCTCCTCTTCGGTAAGGTCGTTGGGGTTGGTCTTGTCAATGTTGAGCTTCTTCAGCCTAGCAAGCATTGGCTTTGCAAAAGTCCTGACACCCTTTTTGGCAGGGACCAATCGGTCGAACAGAGCCTTGTCCTTCTGCGTCGACTCGTGGAACATCCTAGCGTCAATGGCCGCAGCGAGCAAGTTGTTGGCAGCGGTCACGGCGTGAATGTCACCAGTGAGATGCAAGTTGAACTCTGTCATTGGGATGACCTGAGAGTAACCACCACCGGCGGCACCACCCTTGACACCGAAAGTTGGGCCTTGACTGGGCTGTCGGACACAGGCAATGGCGACTTTGTTTAGGTGGGCGCCGAGAGCCTGAGCGAGACCGATGGTCGTGGTGGATTTACCCTCACCGAGGGGAGTAGGCGTGATACCGGCAACAACAATGTATTTACCATCGTTTCTCTCCTTGAGCCTTTCGAGGATGGACAGCTCGATCTTGGCCTTGTATTTGCCGTAGCTCTCGATCTCGTCGGCGGTGACACCAATCTCCTGGGCAATGTCAAACACTGGCTTGGGCGTCTGGGCGACGGCGATCTCGATATCCGAGGGGACCTTGTCCAGCATGTCCAATTGCAATGGGATGAGCTTTTTGGATCGCTTGATCTCCCATGCTCGTTTGGCGGCGATGAATGTGTTGCTCATCAACATGGCCACGGTCATCGGTCCGACACCTCCTGGAACGGGGGTGATGTGCGAGGCGACCTTTGCGGCGGATTCGTAGTCGACGTCTCCGACCAATCGCTGTCCACTCTTCTTTGACGAGTCATCGATGTAGTTGGTACCGACGTCGATGACGACAGCTCCGGGCTTGATCCAATCACCCTTGATGTATTGCGCTTGGCCAATAGCAGCGACGACGCAGTCGGCGTTCTTGACAATGTTCTCGAGACCAGCAGTGTATCGGTGACATTGGGTGACTGTCGCGTCGTGCTTTCGGAGGAGGGAGCATGTGGGTGTACCGACGATGTCGGATCGACCGAGGACGACGACGTTGGCGCCTCGAAGCTGGAAGCCAGTGGACTGGATGAGCTTGAGGACACCGGCAGGTGTGCAGGGAACGAAGAATGGCTCCGAGTTTCTAGACGAGAGCAATCCAATGTTCTCTGGGTGGAATCCATCAACGTCCTTGTCGACGGAGACAGAGTCGACGACCTTCTTCTCCTCCTCGGACGAGGCGCCTTCCAGGGGGAGCTGGACCAGGATACCAGACACCTTGTCGTCGACGTTGGCCTTGTGAACCAACTCGAGGATCTTCTTCACGCCGTCACCCTTGTGATGGGGTTTGCGGGGGGACTCGGTCGCCGCCTCCTCGTCAGAAGACACTCGGATGTGCTCGACGGTCATACCGGCCTCTTCGGCCGCCTTGAGCTTCATTCGGATGTACGTGCCGGATGCGGGGCTCGAGCCGAGCTGGAGGATGAGAAGATGAGGGGATTTGAACGTGGGGTTGGTCGATCGGAAATCCTTGATGGCCTGAGCCGTCTCGGTCCGGATGGCCCTGGATCGAAGTTAGCAATGGTCATAAGCAGGACGGAACGATGCGTGGGGGAGTGAGACAGCGGTGGGGAAGGTACTGTAGTATGAACCGGACTGGGGACTATGTCTAGCTCACTTTGCAATGGCCGTGCCATCGATGACCTTTGCCTGGGCAGAGCTCTCTGCACTTGCAGTAGACATGTTGCGCCGCGAGTCCAATCTGTTTATGAGGCTGGTTTGGGTATGCCGCGACGAGTATAGTAGAGACGATGGAGATGGTGATAGGATGTTGTTGGATGGGCCGTTCGATCGGATCAAAGATGGGTTCGAGGTGGAGGACGCCGGTGTGTTCAATGTGGCACTACTAGTCGTCGAAAATCTTTGAGAGAATGTTGATGGTGGTGAAACAATGTTTGTCGTCGTCGAGAGTCGGTTTGTGGCTAGACGCGTAGGTCTGAGCGCGGCACAACGTCTCATGTACGTCTGGGACGAGCTCGAAGCATGGACACAAGACCGCGGCGTTATCCTCGTCGACATTATAAGACTAGGCGGAGCTGGAAAGATAGCAAAAGGGTCACGAAATTATTGGAAAAGAATTTCAAGATTGTTGGAAAAGAAGGCTCAAATCGTTGGAAAAGAATCTTATCGAGGTTCGAACTCGCCTCTTCTGATTCCGTAGTTTTACCCCTCCCCGACTCGATCTGTAAGCGAGGCGTTCCAAGTATGCATGTCTGTGGCGCAGACTTCTCGTTGATGGCTGCGCAGGGTCGATCGTGGTCAGTCGTGGTTTATCTGGCTCATGCTGATGATGATGATGCATCGTGTGGTGTTCCGCTGTTCTGTACTGCTCACCGACCATCAGCCCGCATTTATGGATCCTTTTGACACGCCTACTCACTTTTGGTCACGACTTGGTCTTGGGCAGCTGGACATAACTCCATGTCCGCGTCAATGTCCCCTGCATCAGGCCAAAGAACACCGCCATGACTGTCGAACTCATTATGATGACGTTGTATGGCATCGAAAAGTCTGGCGTAGGAACGTCCAGCAACAGGCGGTTGGTGTAAATCCGCGTTCGGCCAGACCGCCTAGGGTGTTTTGTTGAGGTATGGCCTTCCGCTGCGTCAGACTCTGGGAGCAAATCGAGCAGGGTGAGTGTGCCAGATGGTATCTCAACGCCTCGTTCAGCGTCGGGTCGATGCTCGGTGTACTTGAGCGTGAGCTTGGTGAAGGGTATCGTAAGGGTGAGCTCGCTGCGCGGAGGTAATGTCAATGATAGGTGCAACGTCGTTGTTGATGTGGAAGGCGGTGTGGATGGATCATAGTGAATGTCGCTGATGAGTTCAGCTTTTCCTGCGGTGTCAGCTCCATGTCGATTCCAAAGGGAGCCAGTCAGCTTACCTCGGCTGAGCTGTTCTGCGTCTCGCACTTGAATCTCATGCAGCCATCCCTTGACCCACCATGGCCATAACTCGCTGTAGATGGCCTCGCGCGACTCATCCCCTTCGTTTCGTATTGTGATTGCAAACACGCCATCAGAGGCGTGGGGCTGAATAACAGTCCGCGAAACGCTGACCGAAGGATGGGGAAACGCTCGAGCTGATCGCAGCGATCAGCATGGCATTTTTGTGGAGGTCCGTGCTCGACTTACGATACTGGAAACGATCCTCGTCCCACCAGAACTTGAGGTCCTGTCCAATCAATCCAGTCTGGACAAGGTCCCACTCCTTCACAGTCCTGAGTCTGCCATCCAGCCATCTGAGTTCCGTGGTGTCGGGTTCATGCTCGACTTGCAAGCCTGTCCCGCCCTCCTCTGGCATTATGACTCTCAACACACTCTCCTCCGCTTCAGGGAATGGCAAGGGGATGTTCTTCTTGAAGAGCGATTGCAAGCTGAATTCTCGCCTCCTCCTCTCTTGATTCGGGGGAACCAGCTCCACTATGCCTTCCCACCAGCCCCTCCACTGACCCGATTGTCCTGTGAGAGCGTCTGGCATGATGACCTCGATACCTTCGGTTTTGAACCCCCATGAGAAGATGATGCCGGGTTGAGCAAGCAGGGATGACAGGCCGGACAGGCCCTTGGAGGGGAGTAGAGCGAGAAAGGGTGTAAGATTCTCCGTGCACAAATGTAGGAATGGGTGGGGAAGGAGGTAGTGAACAGCATCTAAGGAACGATCAGCTGAGTGATTACAAAGCGTAGGTCCTGGCAGCTCCTCACCATCTGGTTGTGACCTTTCGGGGGGGTATATATGTCCAAACCCATTGACACTTTCGCCGTCCTCGTTCGGGCCGAGACCAGCGCAAAACAATCCTCCCAGAGCATGAGTCACGCTCGTCCACGCCTCATTCGTCCGCGATAGCTCTTGCCCGCCTTTGAGCCATCCTCGTACCTCACCACCTCCGCCTCCTGATTCATAGTACAATGGCCCAGCCTCGCCCGAGCGCGATTGGTCCCATTGACCAGAAACGAATGAGACCGTGAGTTCCGACACGTTGTTCCTCTCCAGCGGTAAAAGGAGTGATGGCGGAGTGAGCGAGTGATGGGAGTGCGCTGAACGGCTATCAGCTTGGAAACATCTTTTCCTACGACGCGAAACTGGACTTACAGCTTGGTGAGGAGGTGAACTCTGTCACGAACTCGAATAGCACGGACAGCCTCCCATCCGGTAAAGGATGCAACGTGAGGGATTCCCTGAATGAATCTTCATCCTTCGCGGTGACCAACTTGGCCAGTGTGAGCACTGGCAGGATGGTCGATAGGAGGAGCATGGCGGAGTCGACCTTGGGAGGATCTGCAATCACTCTAACCTAGACTAGTTAGATGCAGTGACCGTAGAGTACACCAATCTACGGCCCGGCAGACCTCGCGCTTGGAGCCATAGACGCGGTCGACCTCCACACCCAAGCCAGGATTATTTCATGCCACAACATTTCCACTCATTCATCCCAAACAACCTAACCACCCTGGTCATCCCCCGGCGGCGCTGTCCGCCTTGTGGTGTTCGCATTTCGGTTTCGACGCGAACGCCTTCCATGAACATCCTGCATCTATCATACCGTAGAGTGACCGCCAAGTACGCGCATAGTCAACCGCCAACACAAAAGGAGACTAGTCAGATCGACTCGAAGTAAACCCGACAGAGTGTCATAATCCAACATCATGGCCTCCGCCGTCGCCCCAAAGGGCATCTCCGACTCGTCCTTCACGGACAAGGTGGGATCCATCTAGAACATTGCGAAACGAGTTGGACTGATCAATGATGAATAGGGCAAGCCAACAGAAGTCAGGCTGTCAAATATGAATGCTGCCAAGGGTGAGCTAGCCAGATCATTAGGATGGGCGGGATAGCTGACATTCCTGTAGCCGTGTCTGATGCCGTTCGAACTTCGCTCGGACCCAAGGGAATGGACAAGATGGTGATTTGACATGGACATGATCAAGATCAAGGCAACGCTCATACTCTGTGATAGATCCAAACTTCCAACGGCGAGGTCGTCATCACCAACGATGGAGCCACTATCCTCAAGCATATGGCCGTTTTGCATCCCGCTGCTAGAATGGTAAGCGACAAAGATCACAACCCATTCACAAGCACAGACCGCTGATGCATGGCTGGTGTAGTTGGTTGAGCTGTCGCAAGCGCAGGATATCGAGGCAGGAGATGGAACGACAAGTGTCGTCGTGTTGGCTGGTAGTCTGCTCAATGCCGCAGAGAAGATGTTGACCCAGGGTCAGTATCTAGTTAAATGATCCTTGATGATGAGAAAAGCTGATATTTTATAGGTATTCACCCTACCACAATCGCCCAGTCATTCCAGAAAGCTGCTACGAAAGCTGTAGAGTTCCTCGAGGACATGAGCACGCCGGTCGACCTGAACGACCGGGAGAGTCTGCTTCGGGCTGCTGGAACGTCGCTCAACTCGAAGGTAAGCGATGACTCGGATCCGCTAGATCCCAGGTTATGTGTATTGTAGGCTGACCCCCGACTTAGATCGTATCGCAATACTCCTCCACCCTTGCCCCCATTGCCGTCTCGGCCGTCACCCGTCTCGTCACCCCAACGTCGTCAAATGTCGATCTGAGAGACATCAGGATAGTGAAGAAGGTCGGCGGTACGATCGAGGACACGGAGTTGATCGAGGGTCTGGCATTGAATCAGACTGTCATGGCGAATGCCGGTGGACCAACGAGGATGGAGAAGGCAAGGATCGGTCTGATTCAATTTCAGCTGAGCTCGCCAAAGCCGGATGTGAGTTTTTCAGCTGTACTCCATCCATGGGAACTTGAAGCTGATTCGTCTCAGATGGACAACCAGATTGTCGTCAACGATTACCGACAGATGGACAAGATTCTGAAAGAGGAGCGACAATACCTGCTCAACCTGTGTAAACGGATCAAGAAGACCGGTTGCAACGTTCTGCTCATCCAGAAATCCATTCTCCGAGACGCTGTGACGGACCTATCGCTGCACTTCCTGGCCAAGTTGAAGATTGTTGTCATCAAGGACATTGAGCGGGACGAGATCGAGTTCATCTCGAAGTCAACTGGAGCCAAGCCCGTCGCTGACATCGAGGCGTTTACCGAGGACAAGTTGGGTTACGCCGAGTTGGTCGAGGAGAACACTTCGAATGGGGGCGCAAAGGTTGTCAAGGTGACTGGTGTCAAGAACCCCGGCAAGACAGTATCTGTCGTGTGCACCGGTGCCAACAGTCTGGTCTTGGAGGAGAGCGAGAGGAGTTTGCACGATGCGCTGTGTGTGGTCAGGTGTCTGGTCAAGAAGAGGTCAGTGAATCGTCCTTTATTCCGCTCGGAGATACATGAAATTCCCATAGACGACCAGTGCTGATGATGGTTTAGGGCTTTGATAGCCGGTGGTGGAGCGCCAGAGATCCACGTCTCGAGGCTCCTCACGCAATACGCCCAAACGCTCAAGGGCAAAGAGGCCTACTGCTTCCAGGCCTTTGCCGAATCGCTCGAAGTCATCCCAACGACGCTGGCCGAAAACGCGGGATTGAACCCGATCAGTATAGTCACCGAGCTGAGAAACAAGCATGCTTTGGGGGAGAGGAACGCGGGTATCAACGTGAAGAAGGTGAGTACATCCTTGAACCCGGACTTGTCCACATTATTAGCTTTCACTTCGGATTGACGAGCTAACCCCTACTTCAGGGCATCATCTCAAACATCATAGAAGAGAACGTTGTCCAGCCATTACTAGTGTCCACCAGTGCACTCGAGTTGGCTACTGAGACCGTGGCTCTGATCTTGAGGATAGATGATATTCAGGTGGGTGTCTCCAGCGACACATAGTATGTCGATGGCAGCTGACAAGCCCGTTCAAAAAGTTCACCCGATGAGCATCTTGTCCAAAAGAACCGGGACATGCGACCGGAGATGCGTGGACCTAGATGAAGACAATGTGTAGATAATATGCATTGCATAGCGTGATAGCAGCACAGCGTGCTAGCAAGCAACCCACTGCAAATTTGACTCCCCAATTGGTGCGTTGAGTAGAGACCAACTACCCACGGTGATCCTCACGCCTCGTCAATATGGGAGACACGATACATGAGATTATGGAAGAATAAGGGTATACGTGTTCGACTGATGGGTATCTCCCGTTCCTGATTTCTATCACACTCCTTCTCCTGCGAGTCTTCTCCTGACCTCGATCTCGAGACAGCTTTATCTCAAGCTGTCGGGGTGGGTGTACATTGGAGGCGGGCTCGCTTCACCTTTGGCCTCTGAATACAATCCGTCCTCTGCACTCGTGTCAATTTGGCTCAAACCGGTACTCATCCCAGCCGCAGTGGTAGTTGGATGTGATGGGCCGGCAGTGGCATCATTGGTGATTTGGCTCGTTGTATCTTGACCCGTCACTCCTGGAGGCTGGGGTAATCGCCGGCTGGGCCTTCCGTCATCTTCCGGCTCGAGCGATTGTCTGGGTTTATTCTTCCTGAATGCCGCGGCGGATATCTTGCCGCCTATCCCCGGCCCAGACGAGTACGTCGATGCCGTTGGACTCGTCACCGCAGCTGGGGGTGGAATTGGGGATGGCAACCTCAGTGAACCGACAGGTGGGGGCTGTGAACCGACATTGAGGCTATTGCCGAGGCTAGGGCTCTGGGGACCGCCGGCGAATTGTCCTGGCTCGGGCGTGTTTGACTCTCGAGGGGTGTAAAAGCCATCTCGTTCCATTACCGGTGAGAACCCTTCGGCGGCAGGGGGACCACTGGAACCTGAACCTGCTGCAAAGGCATTGATGCGGGGTGGCAAGGCCAACTCCTCGTTGTCCACCTGGGATGGGCCCTGACCGGGCGGGTTGAATCCCTGCGGCACGCCATACGTCGAAGAGGCAATACGTTCTCCTAGATCCGGTGTATCCAACGTCGGAGCCATGCTGCCCGCGCTTTCCCTCTTTTCTGGCGAGACAGACCTATCTTTTCGGACGTTCAGGGGTTGCCAGGGTGGATTGCCTCGACTCGTTCCGGCCTCGTGGTCATTCTGAGGTGATTGCCTCACAGCTCCCAGAGCGGGCATCTCGTCGGTTGTAGGACGAGGCCGGTTGTCGGTCGCCCGCCAAGCTGCCTCTTCCTCCATTCGCCTCTGCTGCTCATACTCATAGTCGTGGGGCGTCTGTCCGATTTGGCTCTGAGCCTGCGCATGCGAAGAGAGCGCTTCCTCCGTAGGGCCCTGCCACACCACGTGCGCGTCTCCACCAGCCACGGAAGACCTGACTCCGCCATACTCGTCGTAGTGGTTCTCGTGGGAACGGTCGATACCGCCATAGGGGTTCGTATTGTCCAGCGAGTAACTAGCCTGTCGAGAGGGGTTGGAGGGGTGTCTCTGCTGGTCTTGCGCAAAGGGTGCCTGAGGATGCTCGGGTGATGAGACGCCTCCGGGATAGTTGCCATACTCCTCCGCTGCGGCAATATCGTGGTGTTGAGGCTGTCCGTTGGGGTGACCCATGCCGATCTGGGGTAATTGAGGGGTACCGAGCCTCTCGGCGGGGTTGTGTGGTGGGAGCCCTGGTGCCCGGGGTTGTGCGGAGCCTGCAGAGAACTTGACCGTCGCGAGCTAGAGAGAGCGAGGCATTTAGCTCAAGGAGACCTCGATCAACGGCAGACTCACGCATTTGGTTGCTTCATTTACAGCATTCTCAGTCTTCTCGTAGCCCGTGTACGGCGCTCTTCCGTATCCAGGGGGCGTTTCTTCGAGCGGAATCTCCTCGAGCAATAGCTTTCCCAGTTCGCCAATGATGCACATCTTTTCGCCCAATTCCTCCAGACCTCCGAACTTGTACGACAGCGCTTCCTTGATTTGCCTTTGGGCCGAGATCAGCACACAGCACAGTCGATAATAGAAACCGGCTTACTGTCGCTTAAAGTCGCCGAGCTTAGAGTCTTCCGTAACAATGTCCGTGTCCATCTATCAATCAATGTGCGTCAGCTCGACCTGAGTACTGCTTCTATTGGCTAGAGAATGACTGACCTGACGCATCTCCCCTCTTAGGCGCTCCAGCAGCTCTGTCTGCGACGGCAGCCCTTTGTTCTCTGGACCCATCTTTGCCAATTTCTTCTCGGCAGACTCTGCTTTCTGCCCAGTAGACCGTCTTCGTCGTCTGAGATCCTCCAATTCCTCCTCTCGCTCTCGGATTCGCTTGTAGCAACCTCTCATGTTGGCATTATGGTCCACGAACACGGACATGGCGGTGCCGAGCTGGTTGAGCAGGGTAGACGAGTGAGTGAGGATGTCCTGGAGATCAGGTCCCTCTTGTGATCCTAGAGGGGGTAGAGTAGCGGCCGCTTTCTGTGTTTCTAATCCCTAGGTCAGTCTTCACAGACTTTCGAAAGGGTCGATCAACAAGTTGTACTCACCTGCACTGAGCTTTTCCGTCATTTGCAACACGCCCTTCTCCGCAGTGATGACACTATCACTGTCAGCACAATGTCTCGGAGCGGAGAGGTAGGCTCACTCTTGTAGCGCTCTAGTCTCTTTACTCCCCAGACCAGGCAGCAGACTTTGATGGGCTATAGTCTTGCCGAGCTTCTTTCCTACTCCACCACTACCGCTACCTCCTCCTCCACCTCCGCCTCCTCCGCCACCAGAGAAGAACCCGCCTCCCTCTCTTGACGGCGACTCTGGCCCGTTGAAGTAGCCATTGCTGTTCTGTTCTCTAGCTGGACTCGAGGGTCCATCGAGTGTCGGATTCGTAGTCTTGCGTCCGAACGAGGCCAGTGAGAACTTTCCCGAGCTGTTCCTCAGCGTCATCGTGTGGTGTGTGTGTTGGGATGTATTGAGATGAAGTTCGAATTGGACCTGGCAGTATCTTATGCTGTTCACGCGACCGAGGTTGGGTATGAGCCAAGACAGTGCCCAAGCTGTTGACAGTCACAGCAATGAGGCAACCGACGCTGTGCAACAGGTGCCGACGAGCAGCACTCAGCAGCCAGCAGATCGTCCATGTGGAGGCGGTGCGGCGGAGCGAGAGCGGCCAAGTGATGGGTGAGTCTAATTCACAACCCCACTTAACAAGGGTGTGACGTAATGCGTTTGGGCGAGTGGCAAATGGTGTTTCAGGTGTTGCGGACTATGGTAGCCGCAGCTGCAGCCATGGACGCGGTGGGTGACTGAGTGACTGTCACAAGGAGATGCATGCTGGACTGGCCTCTCCTGGAGTACGATACTATCATCGAAAGAGAAATCACTCTGTAACACGCCCGATATTCAGATCCGAGACGAGAAGTTTGGCTGCCTGAAGAAGACAAAAGCCGCACCTGATTACCGCCCACATGAGAAGACAATACACCTGCTTCTCCCGATATTCCTTTGTCCTGCACTGCGCCTCTTTTGTGTGTGCTGAGATGTATGAATGGCAACAGGCAACAAGGCTATGTCCATCGGCTGCTGACCAAGACAAACAACGCCCAACAGCGAACGAGCTCTTGCTACGGATAGGATTCTCGCCACTGCAGCACTGCTGCACTGCTGATCATTGGATCGATCAGGCGGTGAAGCCGCTTCTGCCGACCTCGTCGGAGAAGTTTTCACGCTCATCCGTCCTATATACTGTACACTGCTTCCATTGCCACGTCATTCCCTCTCACAGCTACCTCATCTTGCTTTCACACCAGGTTCAACTAGTCGCTAAGTATCTCCCACGACCAGCAATAACACGGTCATAAAGACTACCCACACTTGACATCTTGCCACTACTCGCAAAACTGCGACGCACCGGCACTTGCCCGATCCATACATTACACCGTGAGTCTCTTCCCCTGACGACGCCCTTGCTCGCCATTTCATCATCCCACTACGTCAACTTCCCCTTTTGGACTGGCACCGGGTCACTGACCATCCGATTTCCCCTCTCAGACATCTCGGCGACGAGAAGCCCGTTCTAGCGGTCTGAACACCTCGAAGCTCGAGGCTCAAACGCATCGACGATACGGGGCTCTGCATAGGTCATACCACCTAGCGCGCGAGTTGACATCCCCTTTGCGCCATTATAACGCGTGGCCATTCCTGGTCTTGAACTAGATTCCTAGAATTGAAAGAGCATCTTGAAATGGTGCGTTCATCCCCTCCAGAAGTCCACTTTGCTAGTCATAAATCCGTATTGACGTATAACCCTCCTCTCCCAACTGAACGACCACACAAAACCCACCCTTACCACCGCGCCGCTTCCCTCTCTTCTACGAATCTCGATGTCATACCCAAATCCCCGCGTGTTCGTCACACCCCCTCTCTATCCACCTCCTTGATTCCCAACATCTCATCGGCCATGCCTCCTCATCATACCACACCCACCACTTCCTCAACTGCCAAAACGGGCACGGCCACACCCTCCAATTCGATCGATCCGGTCCATCGCGCACCCCCTCGCCCCCCGTTTTGCACCCACTGGCGCGACTATTACCCCGACGAACCGCTCGGCGATGATGTCGTCCTGCCCAAACCCGTCTCGAAAATCCGATACTACTCGACCAAATGGAAACGCGAAAATCCAAATCCGAAATCACGGGACGGCGCAAAGGCTTATTACGGCGGAATGGGCGGTATGGGAGGAATGGGAGGAATGGGTGGGATGGGTATGTACCCAGGAATGATGGGGATGGGAGGGATGGGAATGGGTGGCATGGGCGGAATGGGCATGTACCCCGGTATGATGGGTGGTATGGGCTACGGAGTGAGTCGGTGTCGCGAGGAGCGATGGCGTCAGCCAAGCATGAGCTAAACTCCCGCTAAGATGCCCCGGTATGGACAAGGGTGAGCACTCTGGCGCTGCATAAAGCTACCGTAGATGTTGACCACCCGTGCAGCATGTATGGCGGCGGTATGGGTATGGGATATGGGTAAGCGAGAGCGTAGCTATCTCATGGTGGAAATACTGATTCAGGTTTCGGTGTAGAGGGATGGGAGGGTGAGTGTCGTTGACAAGAGGTATCCTATCTTCTTGCTGACTTGCCCCTCTTCCAGGATGTACGACCCAATGATGATGGGCTATGGTGTAAGCTAGCCGATACCCCACTGACAACTCAGCTGAACCACACCCAGGCGCCACCTGCTGCAAATTTTGTCGACGATTTCCCTGATGCTCATCGGTGAGTCCTCCTTCAGCCCACTGTGCAATTTGGCTAACGAACCCAGTATCGAACACGCTTATCGTCAATCCATGCCAGACTCATACGGTACCGCATTGGGAGGCATGATGTCCGGTATGCCCGGCACGATGGGGATCAACAACTTGCCCGGCAGTCAGATGTTGATGTATGGTAGGGGAATGGGCAATTACGGAGTGAGTAGGGACTGCAGAAGATTGTCTGGACAGTGCTGATTGATGTGACAGGGATGGTATGCTTGAGTGGGGGGATGAAGAGTGCGAGTGACCATGCTGGACTTGATGATAGATTGGGAGAAGCACCGGAGTGAGAGCGAGGCCTAGGTGGGCCAATCTGTAGATGTTAGTGTACATTGTGAAGCGACATTCAGAAGAACATATACCCAGGGCCAGTGCTCATGCCGTTCGACCAAAGATGCAAATTCATACCTGTGTGTGACGCCGTTGTTCCGGCCATCAATATTCCCGTATCCCCTAAAGCGCTGCCTGATGCAGCGGTTCCCAACAAACCGGTCCGTAGCACCAATTATCGGCTGCTTATCGATACCCGGGGCCTCACGACGAAGTCATCTTGGACTGATGCAGCAACACCGTCTTGATAGAGTTGATCTTGAACGTGTTTGTAGCCTATCAAGGTGAACCATCAGCCTGTACCCATCGAATATGGCCTCGGAATGCAGGACTCACCTCCTGGAACGAAATATCCGCATTGCCATTCTTGTAGTGCCACACTCTCTGATATAGGATCCCCCCGCCGACAAACTGCAGAATCCAGCCTATCGAAGTCAAGAGACCAAATACCGCTGCGACAATGTGTTTCTGCGAGAACATTGCGATGGTGTTGATCAGCCCTGCTGAGCCGGTCGATGGGATCCCAATGGCCATGTAGGCCGCATAAGCGAGGTTGAAGCCGCCAAAGACAAAGTAGAGGTCTGAGAGCCATCGGTTAGTGACAATCAAGCGCGACCAGGAGCCTGCTTACAGAAGAAAAAGGCCATGGCTTTACCCTCTGTCCGTGAGAAGCCGAGGTATATGGGTCGATACCAAGTGATAAAAGAGACGGGTAGGATAAAGATGAGGTATCCACCAGCAGAACCAGTGTCGGCGCTGTCAACCACGAAGATCAGCTTTATACCCTCTCTGACAGTCCACAGTCTTACTCACCCTCCCTCTGAGCTGCCGGCAATGAGCAGAAGTATACACCCCACGAGGTTGAGGATCAAAGTCGCAGCTAGGGCCAGCCACTGGGTATACAGTAAAGTCGTCACACGCTGATGAGCCTCCGGTAGACCGGTGATCTTGTGATGTATGAACGGGAAGACTAACAACAGTCAGCTCGACTCCACACTCCGCAGCACAGCTATGATATCGACTACTCTAGCCAGACTAGCTGAGACTTACATGGCGGCCAGTTGTTCTCCTTCATGCCCAGATCCTCCTCCCGCTGCCTCACTCTATCCTCCCTCGCCCGCAACTCGGCTTCTCTCTCCGCAAAGCTCTTCTGAGGACCGCTAAAGCCATATCCTGAGCTCTGGGGCGCATTCTGTCCTAGACCCCGTTCGGAGTCTTGTAGATCTAGGGAGTACGCAGTGTCATTTGGGTGCTGGAATGGGTTCTTCTGGGTCGAGCTGGACGGTGGGTCGAATGGGTTCGAGTTCAGGTCCAGCTCCGAACGGTCCTCGAATGGGTTTTGGTTGGCTGAATATACTCGTCAGCTCGATGGTATTCGAACTATCAAGGGCAGCTTCTACTCACACATCTCCGGCCTGGTTGCTTCAAGTCTAAAAGTATTGCAAGTCTCCTGAGGATCGTTCGCACCAAGATCACATTTACAGGTGACAACAGTGAGCACCGCTCATGACGTCCAGCTGAACGGAAGGGGGAGCGGTGTTACCCTTATCACCCTCTTCCCCCACTCCTGACGTGGCGGGATCTAACCGCGCTTGGCGCTTGGTCACGTGGTTGACGGCCGGATCTAGGCGCTGGGAGATTTCGACGCGGAGCTCCAGCTTGCAGTCGCTCTGAGCGTTAGACTTGCAAGAGGTTGAGCTGCTCTTACCTGCTCTTACCTCCAGTCACAGCAGAGCTGTTCCATATCAACTAGCTCAAGATGGTCAGATCAGCAATGCGTCTTCAGTCAATAGCAAGAGGCGCCCTAGCCTCCTCCTCAAGGATCTCACCTCGCCCGGTACTCCTACCGGTATCCAGTAGCCCCGTTCACTTGGCCAAGCGACATGCGTGGACCAAAGGCCACGAGTCGTGGAGAGCAGACAAGCAGCAACAGACGCAGATATCAGCTACGCCAGATGGGAGCGGGCAGATTGAGCCTAGCTTCAATTACAAGTTTCTTCAGCAGCCGGCGACGGTAGGCGTGAGTGACAGATGCTTCCTCGATGAAAGATGAGTGCTGACATTTGAGTAGATAGTAGGATGTCCATTCAGGTATGTTTCCTGTCCCGACTATCCATCTGTTGTTTGATACGCAGAGCGGCAAGCTGACGGTCGTTCCTAGCGGTGGACAAGGCAAAGCCGGCGTGGACCTCGCTCCCAACCGCCTAATTTCAGCTGGACTAGTAACTCAACTCTCAAATCTAGGCTGGAACGTTCATTACTCTACCCAGCAACCATTCACGGATATCCCTTACAATCCAACCCATGTCGCTGCCGAGGTGGCCCGATCCGAGGGACTCGTTGCCACGCCTGGGCGGAAGGGTATGGCCCAGAAATTGGCGGATCCCGATATTGGCAAGATGAAGAAACCTCGTCTGGTCAGTGCAGTGTGTGAAAAGGTCGCGGAGGAGGTACACCAGATTGCAGAGAAGGGATGGCTACCACTGACCCTCGGCGGTGATCATTCTTTGGTGAGTCACCGATAGACTAATTGGTGCACTGTGTTGACGGAACGCAGGGCCTGGGAACAATACATGGTGTCAAGCAGAAATTCCCTGATGCCAAGGTCATCTGGGTGAGTCAAACTCCAAGTTTATCGCTGTTCAGGAAGTGATCACTAATGGCCCTCACAGGTCGACGCGCACGCAGACATCAACACGCCTGAGACTACAGACTCGGGCAACCTGCACGGATGCCCAGTTTCCTTCCTACTCGGACTGACGGGATGCGACGTTGAGCCCTTCAACAAATGGGTCAAACCGTGCCTCAAGCCAGAAGACATGTGAGTTACTCTGTCGATGCTGGAGCACTGCTTCCCCGTGTAAACTACCAGCAGCACTGACGCCTCGTTCAGCGTGTACATCGGCCTGCGAGACATCGACGCCGGAGAACGGAAAATCCTGAAAGAGAACGGCATCAAGGCATTCACGATGCACGAAGTGGATAGGTACGGGATTGGAAAAGTCGTCGAAATGGCCTTCGACCATGTCAACCCTGGCCGCGACAAGCCCACCCATTTGAGCTTTGACGTCGACGCGCTCGACCCCACCGTGGCACCTAGTGAGTAGCCGAGGTCTCTGTTGAAACTGGGGCTAACATGCGGGGAAAGGTACTGGAACACCTGTGCGAGGCGGCCTTACCTTCAGAGAGGGTGAGAATAGGTCTGACTATGCATGGGACGAGCCTAACTGACCTGACCAGGCCACTACATCATGGAGGCGGCGGCGGAGACTGGATGTCTGGTCTCGGTCGACATCATGGTGGGTCAAAATATCTAGGCATCAGTGTAGAGAACGACTGATTCAAGACAACTACAGGAGGTCAACCCGTCGTTACTTGACCCAGTGTCGATCGACCAGACGGTCGCCATTGGCTGCTCGCTCGCGAGGGCTGCTATGGGCGAGACGCTATTATAGCGCGAGCACTTCGACGAAGGTCTTGGTGTCAGATGTGGATCTGATCCCTTAGAACGAAGATATCAACTAGTTGTCAGATCTTGCATAGCGACGATATCACCCCACATATGCAGATATCCAAGGATGGCCGCGATACCACTTGCGTCTTCCTCTTGCCCTCTTCTCACCAAGACCGTCCTCTAATCTACATCACTAGCTCTAGGACCCACATGGGTTCTCTTATTCAACTCCTGCAACCCCGTGATCTCACTCAAAGGCTCCGAGCCCCCGACGCCTCTCCCGATCAATCCACCAGCACTGGAAGTACCATTCGACGCCGAGTCGGCCGTCTGGTCACTGAGCCTGCCGGTGCGATTGAAAATATCCTTATACTGAGCCAATTGGGCGTCTATAGGCGCCGACTTGTCAACTGCCACTGAAGACGGCCGGTGTGCCGCCATTGATCTCCTGGGCGCACGAGTAGGCACAGGCAGCGATTCCGGTCTAGGCGATTTCGAAGGCGATATAGTCGCTTCCCTCCGCGCAGGGGCTACTCCCGAATATCAGTCACCCTCACAACATGGCAGCCAATGGTAGCTTACAAGGGTTGTCGGCTGTTTTGCGCTGTTCCAGCGCTCTTCGGATATACACCGCGACGGTGGGTCCCAGCTGAGTCGAAATGGCGGATTGAACTTGGTCCTCCCTATCCCGATCTCCCTTCATAAACGCGTACAGAGCGTCTAATTGCTACGCCAACGATATCATCAGCGATGACCGCCAATGTGGAGAGCGGCATATGACTTACGTGCGACTGGTTGCCGGTTCGCAGGTTTTGGACTAAGCGGATCGCCTCGGTGTCCTCCTTCGCTGGCACAGGGTCGTCGATCGTTGGACTGCCAGTATCCAGTTGCTCATTGTCAACACCGGCCGACCGAGGCGCGGCGGTAGGTAGCAATGGGCTCAAGGGGCGATTCGTCGATGGCATCGCGGCGTCAGGGCCAACTACACGAGTGGTCAGCTAGCGTCGCAATCAGCAGGTGCCGACCAGCTTACCCAGTCTAAAGAGGTAGGTGTAGACCTGAAAGCAGTCCAGATCAGCAAAGACGACCACTAATGGCATGTCTCACTCACGATGGCGTCCGAAGCACCTTCACCGAATTCGCCCAGCAGAACATCATACACCTCGATTCCAGCTTCTTTAGCATAGACTATATACAAAGTCAGCACACAGCCCGTC
Organism: Bullera alba; assembly: GCA_001600095.1. Taxonomy (NCBI): domain Eukaryota; kingdom Fungi; phylum Basidiomycota; class Tremellomycetes; order Tremellales; family Bulleraceae; genus Bullera; species Bullera alba. The sequence goes on from BCIX01000005.1 coordinate 358,690, forward strand.
GCGCGAGAGCTTCTGTTGACTCACCGACGACTCGCTGCAGAATTGTCTTGACCGTCCTCAGAGGCATATCTCCAAGGGCAATACCCTGCGCCGACCGCTTCCTGTACTCTGTCGGCGGGACGCCACGCATAAACTCCTCCAAAACACCTAGTAGCGGTCCAGGCTGTAGTCTTCCACTGCGCAAATCGTCATCGAGGACTTTACACCTTTTCCACAAACACCTCATGACCAAATCGGCGTGCGCGGCAATCTCCTCATTGGGCTGGGTCTGATTCGTCGAGAAGTCTTTGGTGAGATTGTAGATCAACCTGAACATTGCCTTGAAGACGAGTAATCGATCTGGCGTGGCGAGTATCTGAATGACGATCATGTTGATGAACTGAACAAACTCCTTGATGTTTCCACCCATTCTGTCGGCCTGTATCAAGTGGAGGGAGAGTCCCGAGAGCATGGTATAGATGTCGTCGTACTTCAACCGTCGCATCAACTCTTGATTCGAGGAGAAACCACTGAAGGCCTGAATGAGGTGTTTGACCAGTCGGAAATACCTCGCATCCAGCAGCGTTTCAGGTGGAGTAAACGCCCTGTCCATCTCATCCATCAGGGTGTCTGCGAGGGTATGGACGTTCGAGTTGAACGCTTCAGGATCGGAATCCAGCATGTACTGGATCTGCTTGAGGGCTTCGACCGAGCGCGAAGGGTCGTCGTGGGTGATATCGCTGATGATTGCCATTATGGGGTCGGCACTACTCGAGTGACCGTTACTCAGAGGTCGTGTGGCTAGGTTCCGACTGGCGGGTTTTGGCTGTGGTTGACCATTCGCGTGATCGAACACGTCGGCAGGCCGCTGAAGCCGAGAGGTACTCGGCGGGGGCAGACCGATACTCCGCGACGATGGTCCAGGTATACTCCGCTGAGGGGCGATTGCGCTGGGCCCGGTCGACGATTTTGGCAGGCGAGAGGGAGATGCCAGACTGCGCGGTACCGGCTGGCTGGCTGGGGAGGAAGGTATCGAAGACTCTGCCAGCCGAGATACCACTGTCGCTGGCGCAGTAGACGGCTTTCTCCGCAATGGAGATCCAACAGCGTCTACCAGCGAATCGGCCGACGCTCTAGCTAGAGCGGGTTGAGGCACTCCGGATGTCTTTGCAGCTGCCATAGTCGCTCTTCGATTTGCCAACATGTCTTTACTGCCCTGCGGCATTGCGTCGATGACCGCATCGAGATTCTTGGACGCGCCTTGTAACTGGAGGAGTCTGGTCGATGTCAGCACCCCACCCCTAAAGACTGGAACTCTACGACCACTCACGCCATGACGCTGAGAGCGGCATTCCTTGTCCCGCTATCGGAGACGCATCTAGACAAAGCCTCGAAGAACCCTCGGTCGTCTTTACGCAGTATACTGCCTCTCTTCCTATATGCCTTTTCGATCAAAGCCAGCGCTTCGTTCTTGCACGTCTTTCCGGCAGATTTGTCTTCTATGCCGTACTGCACGAGCAGCTGCACAACTTGCGACCCAGCAATGACTTTGTCCAACGACTCGAAGATTGGCGCCAGTCTTGTCGCAAACTTGTTGTCTCCGAGCTTCAAATACAATCACATCAGTCATGTGACCTTACACGTCGACACTTCGACGCAATCTGACTGACCTTGATGATCAGAGCTGGGACGAACAGCTTTGCCTCTGCATCGGAGAATCTCTCGTTCAGGCCCTGCATCGTCTCGACGATGTTCGTGATGACCTCTAGGCACCGAATGGCCATTTGCGTATTGTTGGAGAGTAATCGGATAGCGGCGTATTTGAGCGCGAGATCCACATTGGCCATTTGCAGCGATGTCAACTCGTCATCATTCAGACCAAAAATCGAAGCCGCTGTCCGATCGTAAAAGTCCGTTATCGTCGATAGACCGACCATAAAGTCTTCCTCGGCTCGATGGTCTTTACTAAACAGTAGAGCGAACGTCTCCGGTGAGGCGTGGAACTCCATTTGCGAAGCGAGATATTCCGCCAACTCAGCTCTTGATGCCGTGTCCAGGATCCATCTGGCCCCGTCTTTCTTTACGCGACCACTCCGAGCCTCGTTGGTGGCAGTGACGAAGGGTGGCGTGCGGCCAGCTCCACCGCTGGAGGATGCAGACGCAGAGGCGGTATGGGAGATGGCAGAGGGAGGACGCGGCGCCATGGCTTTGGCTCGGGGTAAGGCAGTGGGCCTGTCATCTCCGTTGCTAAGGCTCGACGCGGGTCTGGGTGCCGAAGACAGCGCCTTCATTGCCAAAGATCGACCAGGAGCGGCTATCGTGCGGGCCGGGACACCAGGTCTGGGACTGGCAGCACTGGCCGGTCGAGAGGCGGGTACCGCGCCGGTCTTGACCCTTGCAGGTCCTGGCGTAGCGGCAGACGCTCTCGATGCAGGGGCTGATGTCGGAGCTGCCGAGGGCGCAGACGGTCCCGATCCTCGGGCGTTGTTGATCAGGGGTACGATCGTGGCTTTGGACGCTGGCTTGAGCTTTGACGTCTGGTCCATGACGTAGTCGTATCCGGCGAATTTGACCACGAAAGGCAGAATCAGCCCCGCACTCTTCCTCACGTCTCCATTCCTGTCCTCGAGGCACGAGACGATGGGTCCCGCCAAAGCGGTCAGATCGGCCCCTGATGTCGGCTCCTCCGCTTGCAGTCTCTCCGCCAGCCAAGCAAGGACGGACGCCCTGAGAGCCGGGTTGGCGCTATCCAGCGCCGTTCCTAATCCGGGGTATAGACTGTCCAAGCTACCACAAGCATCCGCTATGGCCGAGAGTGTCGACAATGCCGCTGTCCTCGTTGTGGCCTTTTGATCCGCACAAACGCTCGCGACGGCAGCGACCACCATCCGAGAGTGCTTGTCGAATGGCTGTCCCATCCCCATGGCGATCTTGGATATGATACCCAGCGCTAATATCTTGCAAGCGAGGTTGGTGTCCGCCATCGCCTTTTTCAGCACGTTGCCAATCTCGCCCATGTTCGGCTTGAGCCTCGAATTCGATTTGACCTCCAATACTGCGTTCAATGCCTCGAACCCTTCTTTTCGCACTTTCCACGCGGCGTCCTTCGAGCTGGCAATGACTGGAGTAGAGTTGACCAATTTGTCCAGATCGACCCGGGGTATCAGGTCGTCCAAAGGATCACCGCCACCAGATGCCTTACCCGCTTTCCCAGCAGCAGGTACAGCGTCGCGAAGATCTGCACTGGTTCTCGTAGGCTCCGGGGGCGCTTGTCCGGCAATCTTGTCGAATTCAGAGTTGATCGTTGTCAATAGCTGTGGATTGAGATCTTCCAGGAATCCGCCGATATCACCGCCGACGAAAAGGCGGATTGTCACCAGTACCTGCGTCGCGCTCGATCGGGCTAGGGCATTTGGCGACTGCAGTCCACCCTTGACAAAGGCTATGAGGTCTCGGAGGGCGATTCCAGCGATACCGAATTCCGTGAGAACCTGTTTGATCCACACGAAAGCGTCCGCTTGAGCTTTCGGCGCCTTTTGCTTCTTCAGCGACTCGTACGCTAGAAGTCGCGAGTCAGAACAGCATTGCTAATGAAGACTCAACAACTCACCTTGTGCTAGGACGAATGCGAGTGAGGTCTTCTCGGCAAAGGCGGTAAGGGCATCCCCGGCCGGCTTTTTGAGCTTCATATCTCCCAACTTGTCCGAGAGATGACCGATCGCTATCGATGCTGCTGGTCGACCAAACGTCGGACTCCTCTCGGCCATCAAAGACATCACTTGGTACAGCTTTGCAGAGACCTAAAAACATTGTAAGTCGGGCCCAATGTCATCAGGCGGATCCCACTCACCTGGAAGTTCTTCTCTCCCCATCCTGGCGTCTTGCTCAGGAAGCGCATCATGATCTCCGCGTCGACAGTCTCTGCCGCGCCGTCTTCGTACCACTTGACCATGGCCTCGGCAGCTTCCAATCTCACTTTCCAGGCACCATCCGCCAACTGAGTCTGATACGCGGCGGGGATGATCTCTGCAGCTTGAGCGACCGCATCTTCTGGGTTGTACTTGTATTTCACGGGTTCAGTGGGTGAGACCGCCAATGTCTTTGCAGCACCGGCTTTAGCTGGTGGCGGAGCTTTGGCCGCCACTGGCGGAGCTGCTGCTGGAGTCGGTGCAGGTCGCTTTATGGGAGCAGGGGCGGCGGCGGGTTTGGCGGCGCCAGGCTTGGCGAATCGCGCTGGAGGTGCTTTGACCGGTTGGCTCGAGAAATCTTCCAAGGCATCCAGATCGTATCCAGCTGATGACTTGATCGGCGGTGATGACGGAGTGGCTGACACTGGGGCTCTGGCAGTCGGTGCCTTCTTCACTCCAACAGGAGGCGCTTTTGGTGCAGAAGAAGTGGGTTTAGAAGCAGGTTTGCCTCCGCCAGCTTTGTATTTGATCTCTGCGCGAGCGAAAGCGTCCTTGACTTTGGCCATCTGGATCTCGGCTACACCTTCGATATATGGGTTGAAAGCACGTTCCCCGAGGATCTTCATCATCGTTCCAAGGCATTCGGCGGCGTTTGTCCGTACTGGCTCGACGCTGTCCCCAAGTAGGGATACCAGCGTCTCTGCCATTGGTTTGACCTGATCCTTGCCTGGAGCCGTCGACGTCGACAATAACGAGCGATGTAGGAACTTGAGGGTGCCCTCTCGGACTTGAGGGTTCTTTGACTTGGCACAAACCAAGACCTCCTCGACTATATCCGGCAGCGTAACCTGAAGTCGATCAGCTCGTCACTAGGAGTTTAGTAAAGGAGCTGCTCACAGTTTCGAAGATTGCGTCAAGGGCTTTACCCAATGCCTCGACTACGTTCGCCTTTCGCTCCTTGAGTCTCTCGAGACATGCCATCATCGTCACGCCGAGAAACCTGCCAAATGGCCTTCCCAATCCTCGAGCTAGTCCTTCCAGAACCTTCGCAGCCTCCATCACGACGTTGACATTGGCGTCGCTCTTGCACTTTGTGCCCAACGTCGAGGCGAGTGAACCATAGGCGTCGACATTCCGATCTGATATGGCGGAATTTCTCGGTTCCGTCAAGACCTTGTTGCATTCTTCCAGCGCTTCCAGCCTGTCTTTCCATTTTGTCGAGGATAGTCGAGTGTCGAGGTCCGAGGGGAACAGGGATAAAGCGTCGACTGGATCCAATAATGACCGTGGATCTATTGCCGGAGCAGCCTCTTCCTCCCCTGCATCATCTGCATCTTCACCATTGGCCTCAGCTTCCTCACGCTCCCGCTGTGCTTTCCTCGTATATCTCGTTGGCTTGCCTGTCCCAGCTCCTTTGCCATCCCCATCAAGCGAGTCGAAGCTTTTTTGCAGTTCGGACATCTGTACTGGCTTCAAATCGGATAGAGAGGGGACGAGCGCTGCGCCGAGAAAGGTGTAAAGAGTGATGACGAGCGATGTGCCTTCCGCTCGAACGTTCTTGTCTGTATGAGCGAAGATCTTGGAGATCACCTTGAGCAATGGTTTGACGTTGCCCATTGCAGTCACTCCGAACGACCTGATGACGATCAGCAGGACAAGGGCGGAAGAGAGACTTCCACTCACTCTACTAGTTCCTTTAGACATGTGACGGTTCCCGCTACGACTTTCGGCTGTTTTGAATCCAGTCCCACTAGCACATCGGACTGCGGATTAAGCTATCAGCATGCCATTATCAGAGAACAGGCTTGCAATAGCCCACCATGACGCCTTCTCCGCTGTTCTCCACCTCAACGAACATGCCACAAAGCTCGGACCCTTTCTTCTTCGTCCCACTGCGTGTAGCTCCTAGGGCTTTGTCCACCAGAGCCGGAACAATTTCAGGTCTCAGCCTAGAAGAAATGTCAGCTTAAAGGCCGAATCCAAAGAGTCCGTTAGCTCACTTGGCACTGCTCTCCCCGCTATTCTGCACCAAGGCCAATACAGCTTCAATCCCTTTCTCCTGTGCAACTACATTTGCATCTAGACACCATTTCCGTCTGCATGGCTTCAGTAATAGCTCATATTCACCTGAAGGGATCATCGAGACTCACAGAAGCTGTCCGTCTGATAGATATGGTCTGAAGAAAGGATCCGTATCCGAGGCTGTCTTGCCTGACTTTGAAATTACATCGTTGTATGCCGATAATCTAGCTTTCCAGTTCTACGAATCGATGTATGAGCACTGCTACCGAGAGCTCGCTGTTCTCATCTCCCGACATACCTTATGCTGGCTGCGCTCTACCAGTGGGATCTGGGAGAAGTCCTCCTCTTGAGGGGGTTCTCCGTCCATGTCCGTCTTGATGGTCCAAGTATCTCGATGTTTCTAAGCCAAATCCACTCCCGCTGCGCCCTCGATCTGGGAATACCTCTCGAGCTATTTCCTCATATGGCTCAACCTGGGCGTCAAGACTGGAGACTTGGTGGAGACAGACTCTGATGCGAGGTTGATAATTTGGACAGTGTCTGAAACTGCATCTGTTGACACAAATGGACTGGTCGATGAACGCGCACTGGTCGCGTGGTAGCATTTTACGTAAACTCGGTTGACTTTTGCCACCAACCGGGGTCACGTGTTAGGTGCTCGGGGCTCCAGATGACAGATCGTGTGGTCACGTCCGGCCAAACTACAGGCAAGACTCAAGAGATATAGCGATACATCATCCTAATCTTGTGCACTTCCTCTCGACTCTGACCAGCTGTACAGTACCGCCATGGCATCTGGAAGTGCCTCGAAGCCGATGCGCCCTTCCAAATCCGAGTTGATGGACAGCAAGAACGTAGTCATGGCCTCTCATGGCCGTGCACCGTGGTACGGCCCGGACGGGAAGAACATCGAGGCGTACGTCGTGGGTATTGCAGGCGGCAGTGCTTCAGGCAAGGTACGTATCCGTACTTCACCAAATCAGTCCCGGGAGACCTACCTGATAACATGCTAGACGTATGTCGCAAGGGCCATCTTGTCGGCGCTCGAGTACATCCCCTCGGTCTTGATCCTCTCCCAGGATGCGTTCTACCGCGCTCATAGCCCGGAGGAGCTCGAGCTGGCTTTCAAGAACGACTTGGATCTAGGTGGGGATCTTTCCGGTCGTCTTAAACCTCACGACTGCTGATTCCACCTGCTCAGACCATCCCGACGCTATCGATACTACTCTGTTTGCAAAGGTAAGCTAGGGAAAGGCCGGCCGCAGCTGATGCAACTTCCTAGTGTTTGCTAGATCTGAAGCAGGGGAAAGCCACAGAGGTGTGTATTGAAAGCTGTTGCCTCCTGCAGGGTATCAATGACCATCTTACAGATACCCGTCTACTCATTCGTCCACCACCGTAAGTAGCTCAATGAGCCAAGCGAGCTGAGCAAGCTGACCAGTTTGCAGAACGGATGCCCGAGAAGAAGTACCTGTACGGTGCAAGTGTAATCATTGTGTGAGCTGGAGTCTGAGTCTCGAATTCTAAAGAAGCTCACGGCCACCCTAGGGAAGGTATAATGGCCCTAGACTCGCCGGAAATGCGAGACTTGTATGATCTCAAAGTGTTTGTCGTGAGTCCCCTCCAGGAGTACTGTAGTCTCTCTCTGACTTCGTTAACAGAATTGTGACTCCGACCTCATGCTCGCCCGACGGATCAAGCGGGACATCAAAGAGCGAGGCCGAGATGTCGATGGGATCTTGGACCAGGTCAGCTGGTGCATCACATCGCGGTCAGTGTAGCTGAGCTGACCTAACTCCAGTACCTACGATTTGTCAAGAGCAGTTATGATAACTTTGTCCAGCCTTCATCCAAGTTTGCAGATATAGTGAGTGCCAGCGACATCCCATAATATAGCCGGCAGAATCCAATTCTGATAATGTGACCAGATTGTCCCAGGATCTTCGAATCAAATCGCGGTGGAACTCCTCGTCACGCATATCAAGAGGCAGCTGGATTCGAGATCCTTGCGCTTCAGGAACATGCTGGCGAAAATGGGAGAGGACGACGACACACCTATCACGGCTATCTCGCCTGCACGATATGAGGAGCAAGGGGTGTACCTGCTTGATCAAACGCCTCAACTCATGGTCAGCTGGGTCGAGTTCGTCTATGAATCATGAAGCTGATGGCATCGGTAGGGTATCATGACCAAGCTCCGAGATCAAGAGACAGAACGAGGCGACTTCATCTTCCACGCCGATCGCTTGTCGACGTTGATAGTGGAGAAAGCCTTGACTCTACTACCATACGAGGCTCAAACCGTGCAGACGCCCTTGAAACTCCCCTACGACGGCCTCACCCGGGCGAAAGAGGTAAGCTGCTCTATTGACGTTGATCGAGTCCGCTATCAGCTGACTGCTTATTCTAGAATCTCGTTGGGATTTCGATATTGCGATCTGGAGGTCCATTCTCCCACGGATTACGGCGGGTTATCAGAGACGTACCGATCGGTGCGATGTTAATCCAGTCGGATCCAAAGACCGGAGAGCCGATTCTGCTCAGCTCGACACTGCCTCACTGCGTGAAATCAGAGGAGGAGAGTGCCAATACTAGGGTACTTCTGCTCGACTCTCAGGTGTGTCAGATCGCACGCTTGTGTGGAGAACACTGCTGATGTTGTGATCTCCAGATGGGCACTGGCGCTGCTGCCAGTAAGCACCATAGCAGTCTGGCGTCATGGCAATGCTGACCGTTTGACCTTCAGTGATGGCTATTCGAGTTTTGCTCGACCATGGCGTTCCCGGTAAGCTGGTTCTCTCCACTCGGACTATATCAAGCTGACCTCTCTGCCAGAATCACACATCATCTTCTTGGCCTTTCTCATCTCTCGGCACGGATTGTCCTCTGTTCGCCGGGCTTTCCCCTCTGTTCGGATCGTCACTGCCGCCGTGGACTCGGAACTGCACGAGATGCACCTCCCACTCACGTCGTTGGTCATGGGGGAAGCCGCTGGCGAGGCGGATTTCGCCGTACGACTGGTCGACCCCGAGGTCCATCCGCCCACCAACGTCGACGGGGGTGAGGGCGAGGAGGGGGACATGAGGGGCGCAATGAAGCCGCCGCCGCAGGTCAAGGAGGAGGGGTTCAAGGTGCCCGTGAAAGTGACTGAAGACCTGAAGTTCTCAAGGAAGAGAGGGGACGAGGCTAGGGTGACAGAGAAGCGGGCTTGGGTTGTGTCACCAGGTGAGTCTGTCATACCCGCTGTCATAGGAGACGGACGCTGACGATCACCTAGGTATGGGTCATATTGGGTATGTCGCTTGTGAAATGTCGCTACCATTCTCGCTGACGCACCCGCAGGGATCGATACTATACGCAATAGCGCCATTGTCATGCATGTCTGTACCATCCATGTCGTCGATCGACCTGCTAACTTGCAATCTCGATGCCCTTGTTCTCGAATCACGCCAGAACAAACTTCGATGCCGAGTCTCAAGGCCGCCAGCTGCTGCAGTGGATCGTCTTCATGAATGTTACTCGAAAAGAGGTACTTGTACACAACCTAGACTCTACGAAATCTACGGACAGCCATGAGATGGAGCGAGGACAGGGATGATTCGAAGCTTGAACTACTGAACAACGTGAGAGGGTCGTGGTGACGAATTTATACTTTCTGTGCTTTTCTGCTTTGGGATACCATCTTCCTTCCATTCCATCCTCACTTCCATTTCCCCTCTTTTTACAAATCTAAACCGGGCCAACATCGAACAGTGTATCGGACAGGGAGTCGTAAAAGGTCGTTAATGAACAGTCCATCGCTTGTCGTGTATGTGCAGAACGGTCACCTGGCTCGGGCAGGGGTATGTCTTGTCGTCTGGGTATATTGGATCGTGTATCGTATCGCGTCTAGGCGGTGATGTTGGAGTCGAGTCGACCATGCTCGAATTTCGATTGCGTCGGCCCTCTGGCCTTCTTCCTACCGACGGAGAATCGTCGGCCGGCCTTGACCTTCCTAGCCTTCTTCTTGACCGCTTTCCTCCTTCCGCCCAGGACAAATTCGTCGTCGGAATCATCGCTAGTGACGTCAATGTCAAAGTCCTTGTCGCTCAACTCCTCTTCACCCTCTTCATCCGGGTTGAACACCTTGGCGACCTTGTCGTCATCAGCCTTGTCATCTCCTTCGACACCTTCGACGATCGCGCCGTTCCTGTCGTCAAAGTAGACGTTGGCGAGGCCGAGCCCGACCGACGTGGCAGTGTCGGTGCGGTGGACAGTGGGGCGAGGAGGCGAAGAGAGGGTGATCATGTGGGTATTGCCGTACCCGTCAACGGGGGAGTTGGGCGGCATTGACATGGAGCCGTATTGTCCTGAACCGGGGTACAGAGTGGGCGGCGGGGCTAGCATCGGGTAGTAGGTGAGGTTCTGACCGTGATAGGCCTTGTTGTCCGAGAACTGAGTGTGATAAGGGCTGATCGGGGTGGGATACGCCACTTGACCATGTTGGTAGGACATTGACGTTGTGTTCTGACCGGAAAGAAGCATGGGAATTGGCGACAGAGCTCCATTGCCCTGGGTCATGTACTGAGCCGATGGCGCAACCAGGGTAGACGAGCTGGAGACTGAGGATGCCGAAGATGAGAACACGTTGGCGGCAACGTTCTGTCGAGGAGGGACTGGGTATGAGATCGGCGGGCCCCACTTGCTGGTCGGCTTCTTCTGCTCCGAGGAAAGAGCCATTGGCGAGGATAGGACTGGGAATGCGGAAGTTTGATCCTGCTTGGGTGTCTCATCCGGTCCTTCCGACGCGTGTCGACTCAACATCATGTCTTCCATCTCTTCCCACTCTTCGTCGGTACCGCTTCTGCCGCCACCGATGCTATGAGCATCACCATACCCTCCAGGACCGGAGAACGGCTCGATCTCGGTCCAAGGCGATTCAGTCGGCGTGACTGGCGTCGAGTGGAACCTCTGCATGAATGCAGGCGCAGAGTGGATCCTACCGGGATGGGGTGTGGCGAGGTTGAGGTAGGAAGAGGGTTGTGGATGCGAGTATAGCTGATGAGTACCCACAGCCGTGTAGGGCATAGGCGGAGGTGGCATGGACGAGTGCTGAGGCGGATGTACCTGAAAGCTAGGCACCGAGGTGATGTCGACGAGCTCCGGACTACCATCTCTGTAGGTATCATTCGAAGGTGGTTCGACTCGAGCACCAGCTGCTGATCGATTCGCCGAGACCGGGACAGAGGTACTAGACTGGTAGCTTGATGTGATGAAAGCTTGGTGATTTGGAGGGAAAGATAGCTGACCAGGGGCGAAACCACCACCAACACCACCATAAGGCGCAGACGCGTATGGTTGCGAGTAATACGGCAGAGGAGCCGAGACCGACCTCATCTGCCCGTTGTCGGATCTTATCCACATCATTCCCGGCTGGGGTTTCGCAAACGAGTAGCCATGTGGCGGGAAGACGGGCTGACCATTGAAGTGCTGCGAAGATCCGACAGCACCGATCGATTCTGTTGAGCGGCCTCCTCCGATGGAACTGGACTGGGCATCAGTGCTCGTGGACGACCCGTTGAAGGCCCCGCTTCCACTGAGTCCCGGGCTGGGGATAGTGGAGGTTGTGATGTCGGATTGAACCGAGATTGAAGGACAGGCGGAGAGGGGAGTCTGTAAGGATGGGGTCGAATCCGGAGCTTGATCCCCGATGCGCCTCTGCGTGTCGATGTTGGGCGGTCTGGTGAACGCGGTTGGAGAGGCCCGGTGATATGGCTTGAAAGCACGCTGAGCGCGCTGCTGTTGCTGTTGCTGCCGGACGAGGTCTGACTGGTTTCGGACGACCCGCGGGACGACCTCTGATCCGAGTCCATCGCCGGCGTACCTGATGCTTCCTCCGACTCCAATGAAGGCTGTCGGCTGTACCCCGCCGTTGAAGGCGAACGCCGCCGCCACTGACGGGTAAGGGGCGGCGACCCCATGGGGGGTACTGGAAGAGGTAGGTGTGGAGAGGTAGTAGGCGGGCTTGCCGTCGGGTCCAACTGGTCCGGGTTCGTATCGAAAGGAAGAACCCCTGCTGGCCTTGGAGCCAGACACGGGAAAGTGGATTTTGTGGCGAACGGCATCGGTGGACGGGGCCGGAAGCTCTGGGTGGGCTCGACGGAAGTGCTTCAGGTAGGTGTTTCGTCGAGCGAATGACTTTCCGTTGCCGCAGATTCGACAGGCGTAAGGTCTGTTGCCGGTGCTAGAGGAAGCGTCAGACGGCTTGCTCTACATCAGTATGCTCCCTATCACTCACTGGGTCCTTCTGTGTCTGGCCAAGGAGCTGGAGTCGGCGAAGCACCTTTCGCAGCTCTCGCATTCGTGAGGCTTTTCACCGGTACTAACGGTGGAGTCAGCTTCTACCTTTCCAAAAGCTGCTAGCTAGCTTCATACTACTCACTGAGTTCGAATATGGACTGTAAGAGCGGATCGCTGGATGAAGGCTTTCCCACAGTCTGCCACAGTGCAAGTGTATGCCCTAGATAGAGGTATCAGTTCATGAACCATGGCAACGTATATCGGTGAACTCGCCTGTCGTTGGTGTGGATCTTTTGATGTCTGGCCAAGTCTGACCTTCTGGCGAAAGCCTTTCTGCAGTCTTCGAAATCGCAGACATGGGGGCGAGCAGATGGGTCGTAACCCGGCCCAGCACGGCTTATATCGTGAACGAGCTGTTCGCCGGCATCGTTATCGTCATCGTCGTCATGGTCGGTTGAAGATGGATTGTCCATAGTGGGAGTGAGTAGATTGTCGACGGCCGTGGCGAGGTCGAGGAGGGTTTCATGGGGAACAGGGGTGAAAGGGATATCATCCAGACCGGGGGATTGGCCGGATCGAGAGAATTCGAGAGTATGATCATCATCCGAGGAGGATTGGAGAGTAGGTGGTGGTGGTCGAGGAGGAAAGCGGTTACGAGGTGGTTGTTTCATGGGAGGGGAGGGAGATGAGGTAGTGTCAGCGCTGGTTTCAGTGACTTTACGCCGTTTCTGGCGTCTAGGAGGCAGCATGATGGAGTGTCTCGGCGAGGACTAGCTCCCTTAGCACCTCGGGGAGGGGTGGTTGGACACAGGAAAGTTAATGAAGGTGATGAAGGAGGAGGATGGGAAAGTCAGGTGTCACAGGTGTGAGGAGAATGGCAGGTGTCTCCGGGAGCACCAGGTGACGAAAGGAGACGTGTGGGTGTGATTGTGAGAAGTCACTTGATAGCTATGGAGGAGGAAGGAAGAGGAGGGAGGGTGGACATCGGGAAACTGGTTCGCTGTGCGGGGGTGGAATTGGTGACGACTGAAATGGGGGGGTGAATTTAAAAGTCACTCACGTCTAAGACGTCCATTTTCAACCTTCCACCTTGCAAGATACGACAATGGGTGTATACGAGTATAGCAAACTGCACGATCTATCGCGATTGCAACTGCAACGAGATCAAGAGTAAGATGCGGTACTGATGACCAGCTTTTGGGTGTGGGAGAGGGGAGGTAGTTGTGGTGCACCACTTTTGTCGTCGAGAAGGGGGATTGTCGGTCGCGATGGAGTCAAGAAGTTCCTTTTGCGACAGCCGTAGCCGCAGCTTATAGCTGATATCTGAAGAGGGACGGACGATTCATGTGGTGATTGAGGCGATTGAGACCGATTGTTACCACAAATGGGTAGTCGAGGTACGCATTACCGGACAGGTTCAGGTAAGACAAAGTTGGCAAGGGCGGAAGAGGGCCAGGGTGCCGAGGACGAGGTCGGTTTTTTCGGATGATGATGGTGATAGATGAAATCCGTTTCATCCGTAGTGCCGCAGGTGGGGAATTGGGTAACGACGGGAGGGTGATGGGTCGGATGTAGCGCAAGAGCGGGAGGGCGGGGAGGAGAGTGGGTCAAGGGAATCGAGAATTCATCGTCAGCAAATGACACCAAGGATATCGACCACCACTACTGCTTCAGTCTACGAGTCACGCAAAAGTGGCGCATCGTATGGGAGTGGCTCGGAGAATACTCGTTGCCCGAGGGTGGGATAGATTTCAGGACGCGAAGGTTGCTTTGCTCACCGGGATGCTACGCCCTCGTACCCTGTGGCACTCTGATGTTCCGCTCGGACAGGCCTGGCCGTGCAGTCGAGACCTGAGGCCTGACCTGATTGAAAACAGGGTGATGGGATGGTTGATTGGCTTCGTACTAATTCGCGTTGAAACGGACCAACGCCAGTCTTGCGTTCCGGGGGCTGCGAAAGACTCGAAGCTAAACCCAAAGGAGACGGCGAGAGCGCAACGTGGGCTAACGTGGGTCGGAGCTCGGTTGCTCTGAGACCGTAAAGGATGGGGGCTAGTATGATAGGGTCCGGCTTGTCTTGCGTGAATGGCGAGCTGATCGTACCTTGAAACGGATCAGGTGGTGAGATGGCTGCCTCCGGATCGGCAACGAGAGTGGCGGTGGCAGTGATGACGGCGACGGGAGTGTCGGGCTTCTCAGTGAGCTATGGATCACTCAGTGCCCCTTGCAATTCGTCTCGCGGCGATTGCACGGGAAGCGGATGCTATGACCAAGCCAAAGCAAGAGCCGAGTCGGGTTCCGAGTTGTCCACCTCGAAACGGGAGATGACAGTGGCGGTTGACGAGGTGGTGATGGGTGAGGTGATTCTCGATCGACCCGGTGATAGATTGAACCCCTTGGCTGGATCTTGATGTAACGAGGGTAGTAACTAAACGAGTGTGGGCGTCTATCGACAGGGCTTTGGATTTCTGGATCGAAGCGAGTGAGTCGTGTGAGTGTTCGAGTATACACAGATTTGCGAATTGTAATCGCTGTCCGGGGGGAAATGTGGTGATGAAGACAACCTCGTCTGCACGCTGGCACTTCCTTTTATTCTTCAGCTCACTACATGAACAGATACGACCATCCAGGGCCATTGTTCCCATACCTGGACGATCATGATCACAATCATAAGCGTGACGGACACGGTGAAGGCAAAGGTTATCCCTTGGACAATCAAAGGTGCCAACGGCTCCGTTTGGAGATACGCCTCTGATGCCATCCTTGGGTATAGCGCGGAACGCCCAGGCGTCCGACACTGCTCTCCTCCTTTCCTCATCTCATGCTCGCGTCCTCCACTCACTCACTCGCCCGTCTCACCTATGGTGTCACCAGCACCAGAAGCAGAATCCGTGCGCCGAGTCAAACTCTACTCCAAGCTGAAACGTGTGGGGTCGAGGAATCCGAATCCCGAACAATCAATCAGCCCACTTAGCTCCTCCCATGACGACTAATGGTGAGCACTTGTGACACCTTATTCTCCAAGACCAGGCGGAGCTGTCGAGGTGCGCGACATCGAGGCCATTGTCGAGGATTCTGGGTATGAACCGTACCTGATCTGTATGACCAAAGGTCGAAAGGCCCAAAGGCTCCTTGTGTGATTCGCGTGGAACAAGGAACAGCTCGTATCTGAGACTCCATTGTCCTGTGTGGCTTCTGCTTCTGAATCCTCCTATCGCCACGCGTCAAGGCATGCCTTGGAAGGGAGACGGATTCCGCTCTTCGGTCGATCGAAGGCCGCGCTGTCATTAGGCCAGATACTCCGAGCACCCTGATCGCCCGTCTGCTATTGTCCTGCCAAATCCTGTCCTATCCTAGATTATCTACGTCAGCTCAATCCCCGAACAATCACTCACAGTCACTCAAGCTGCCACGATACAAGGCGATGCTTCCTGCCCAGCTCCACCGTTTCAGAGCTTATCCCCCACGCGTGTGCACAAAAACAGCCACGCAATAACGCGAAACGACAATGAGCGAAAGCGGGAACGAGATGAAACAAGGCAAGAAGGCCGAGGGGTCGATGACAATAGCTGCGATCAGTGTCCAGGTGACCGATCGTGCATGTCTTGAGGCGCGAACACGGCCGCAAGGGGAGGGAGAGAGAGAGACCGACGGACAAGGAGAGATGCGATGAGGTGAACGGGTGTTCTATTGTTCGTCGAGAGCGATTTCAGGGTGACGTAAAGCTCTCTCAGGGTGACTCACCGGGAAGTCGGCGGGATGGTGTACGCTGGTGTACGTGGTGGTGCTTCAACCTCGCCTGCTCTGACCTGCTCTGACAGGCTCTCGCCGATGCTGAATGTCTTGGACTCTGGTCAACCCGCAACATTCATGAGGACATGCATGATGCGTACACTATGGTACCTACTTCTTCCTTCCACTCTTGCTACTTTGCTAGAATCGCCTTGAGGAACGACTCGGACTCCTCCACCAATGCCGCAGACACGCCTTCCTTCCCTACCATACCCGCCAGCCGGACCATCGGGCCTAGTGCCCGTATCTGCTCCAAAGTGATCCTCTTTGCTGGATCCGAGCTCATCATCCCTTTGATCGTCGAAATCAGGACCGTCGAGACTTCCGGTACTGCCTCCTGCTGATCTTTCGCTGGTCTTTCTTGACATCGTGAGTCATTCTCGTCTCGAATGTTCTCGGTCGAGGTGTAGTGTTCGGTCAAATCGGAGAAATCATCGCTGCGGAGTTTGATCCATCCATCACCATCTATTTCCAGCGTTAGCACACCCCTTGATCGATATGGAGACTACTCACTTGGAGGAAGGACGACATTCAAAGCGGCCTCCATGACGAGTAGACCCAACGAGAACACATCGGCTTCTTTCCCCACGACACCGTCTAACGCCTCTGGGCAGAGGTACTCTCTATCCCCTTCCACCTCTCTATCCAGTATAGGACTCGGGACGGCCCTTACTTCCTTATTGGCATCCTCGACCCAGACGAACGCGCCGTCCTCCCCGAATTGCGGCAGAGCAGGGGACACATCGCCCGCCACGCCGGAATCGGGGGAGATCATGGTGGACATGCCGAAATCCGCAATGAGGAGACTGCCAGCATTGGTGATAAGGACGTTGGAGGGTTTGATGTCGAGATGCAAGAAATCGTTCGAGTGAATGTGCGACAGACCGAGGGATAGCTCGCGTAATGTCTTCCAGACTCTTGCTTCGCCCATCCCACCGACATCGCCGAGGGACAAGAGGAACATGGCGAGATCACCACATGGCGCAAGTTCAGTTCGGATGTAGAGTCGATTGCTGAATTCCCAGGAATCGATAAACGTGACGATATTGTCGTGAGGCGAGAGTGATAATCTGTGAAGAATCGATACTTCCTCCAGTTGTCGCAGCCTGTAGACGCATCAGTATACAGCCAGCTCGCCTAGAGGAGATCCGACAGGGCTCACCTGTTCTTGGTACCGGTGTATGCTCGGCCGGCCTTGACGGCATACATCCTACCCGTCTTCTTCTCCTTGACCTTCCACACCTGACTGAACTCTCCTCTGCCCAAACTCTGCATGATCACGAAATCCCTGTTGAGCTTGTTCGCCGAGCCGCCTTGGGTCGTGCTTCCGATCATGGCCTGAGCGCGGAAACTCGCCGCCAGCATGGGGTTGGAAGCCCTCGCTAATGGTCCATCTCGGAGGAGGCCTCTGAAATTGCCTTGCCCCCTGGCACTGGCTCGTTCCGCGGGGGATGAGGCATCTCGCGCTCCAATGGCGGGCTGCGAAGTTGATTGATAGGGCGATATGAGGGGATGGTGGTTGGATGACGGAGCGAATGGGTACCGAACGTTATTTGGCGTTGTAGGCGATGGCGTCGTCACGCCCTGTTCTATTGGCAATACTGCTCGCGGTCAGCTATATTGCTAGTCTCGATCTGAGCACTCACGCTTGATACCAGGTCTGGTTGGAGTCAAGGGCGAGCTGAGCTGATCGATACCGCACACCTCTCCGATACTACCACTAGAGGCGCTGGCCGCAAACATTGAGCTAGTCTTTCGGCGGAGTCCTCTGGTCTTTTGGGCCGCTCTGGCATATACAGAAACGCTGCCGTCGGTGGTATTGCTCGTACTCGTGTTCGTACTGGCGGAATTGGAGTTCGACGTCGAATTGCTCGAGCTGCTTCTCGCAGTGTGAGTTGTATTCACCACATTGTTCAGTCGACTTGGTACTATTGAGCTCGACGACAACCTCGGTCTATGGCCAGATGCAGCCATGAGCGGTAGTCTTGATTTGACCGGTTCCACCGGCGACATCGGTTGAGCGTTCCTCTTTACTGGTGCACTGTTGATCTCTCCGAATTTTGGAATCTCCAGTCCGGGCAATATCGACTTCTTCTTCACGAGACCGGTACTGGCGAATGCCGCGGGTGAGGGTTTGACGTCTGCAAACATTGCAGCGACGGGTGTTGACGTTCCTGGGGTGGGGACATTGAGACGGTGCAAATCCGCTGGCTTGCCAGGCTCGGTGATGCCGCGACGCAGACCTGGTCGTTTACGGGGATGCGTTTTGGGCGTAATCTTATGCTGGATCGCTAGAGTCTTGCGTCGGGTGAGCAAAACCGGGGCCGTGGGATGCGAGAGCGGTGATGGCGGGAGAGTCGGTACCGTCGACGTGGAGGAGTTCAAGGTTGAAGGGGGCTTTGATGGCGAGGGATTGGCATCATCGCTCGACGTTGTGGCGCTTGAAACCGTCCTGGCGAAATGGGCCTTCTTCTCTCCTGTCCTCGTTCCAAGTCCAATACCCAGACCAATGGTCGAAGAATTCGGGGGACTCTCTAGATCCGCTCTGATGGAAGTCGTCGGAGACGACTCGGTGGATACGGAAACGGACAATTGCTGTTTCTTCTCCTTCTGCGATTTCTTCGAGGATAATAACCTTGGGAAGAAGCTAGCCAGAGGCGAACGAGGTTTTGCTGGCGACGGAGAAGGACTTTGGCCAAGGTGAACCATTGGCGAATTACCCGAAGGTGTTCGTGACATGAGGAACGCTTGTAGCGGCGTCATCTCGCCTACAGCATGGCCTCTGACTCCTCTACTTCCGAGAGGTGATGCTGCAAAGGTGGTGGCGGAAGCGCTCGTCGTAAACTCCGGCTGATCTTTAACCTCGGAGTGGCTTTGGAACGGCTTGCTGGGTGTGGCAGGATCATCCTCTCCATCCAGATATTCGTCCCCCCGCTCGCCCCAGACCGATATGAAGTTCGGTCGAGGGTAATAGTCCTGATGCTCGCCAGAACTCCTGCCCAGGGATCGAAGTGAAGTCGAACTCGTCCCGCTCTCTCCGCTAAACTCGTCCACGGAGGACATTGAGCCGGATTTGTCCCGCCTCATTTTGCTCGAGACCGATTGTGAATCCGAGAAATGATCGCCATGATCCGAGTGATCGATGTTCTCATCGAGAGCCTCCTCCACCATCCACTCGCTGTTGCTGAGCCAATCGAGATTGGGTGTTTGAAATCCATCACATCGCAACATCTCCGTTTGAGCGCCTTTGGACGGTGACATGGTGGAGAAGGTGTATCGCCCTGGCGGTCTCTTCGAGGAAAATGGGCTGCCGAGAAAGGACGACATCTGGGGAAGAGGCGCAGTTGAAGGATGAACATGGCTTCGAGATATGCTCTCGCCAGAAGGTGTATGTATGTGGCGTATGGGATGTCGTCTGGGTGTTGAGGATGGATTGGGTGGTGATGACGGGAGGACGAACGGGACTGCTGTTCCGGACGTCTGCCTTGTTCCCCTGGAAGGTCCAGCTTGGGGCATGTCGTCGTATGACGGTGATTGGGATAATGAGAAGCTTGACAGAGACTCGGAAAGCTGTCGATCATCAGCCAGGGTGCGCTTAAGCCTTATTCATAGCTCGTTGCCAGGCAACATTCGAGGATACTCACCAGTGGGACCGACATCTCTCTCCTTCTGCCCATACTCCATCCCTCTCCCTCTCCCCTCCAAGGGCTCTTGGCCGTATGCTTCCCGAAAGACAATCCTCGTCTACCCTCCAACCCGGGCCGTTTGCCGTTTACCACCCTTGATTCTCTGGATCGGCTCGACGAGGACGATGAGGTGGAGATGTAATTGAGAGAACGAGAGGCCAGAGGTCCTGATCTATCAACAGGGCTAGGAGTTGACTTTGCCCTCTTGGGCGATCTTCCTGGTCCGGCAGAGCCGACTGTTGGTGAGGTGCATTGTGCAGTGGATGGCTGCTCGTTGATGAGCAAAGCCATCGTGAGAGTGGCGGTCGACAAGATCTGGGGTAGGAGGTGTACGTGGCTGTAGCAGTGTCCACTTTTCTTCGCCAGGTGTTGTCTGTGTTGGTGAACGATGCTACAGTGATAATGTGGTCCAATATGTATACACTGTCAATGCTGATGTCACTGTCGTTGTGGAATAAAGTTAAAGAGAGAGAGAGAGGTGACGGTGTAAATTGGGAGATGAGGTGATGTCTGGTGAGAACCGCTCGTGCCTGAAAACAAGCACAAACAAGCACAAGTCAGTCGCGCCTATAGTTTATCCGACACACCCATTTAAACACCAAAAGTTGAACCCATCATCAACACAGACACGGGAGTCTACGACTGTATCAAGAGCAGAGTCAAGCTGCATCTGACTACATCACAGACACACTCAGCACAACATGCCTCCCAAATGTGAGTCGTCAGCCCGTACAAGAAGGAATCATTTCTGACTAGCCTGTCAGCTTCTGCACCACCATCAAAATCCGCCAAACCCGCTTCAAAGGCCAAACCCATTTCAACCAAAGCGACTTCCTCATCCGCCAAACCCGTCTCCAAGGCCAGTGCGAAGCCAGTCTCGAAACGAGGCGGAGCTGTAGCTTCATCTGCCCCAGTCGTTCCACCTCCGGCCATCCAAGAGGACGGAGATGTGGTCATGGCTGAAGAGCCAAAAGCCAATGGGAGCGGATCCAAAGTCAATGGCACTGCCCTTCCCAAGAAGAAAGGGCGGGCGTCGGAGATTGCTCAAGAGAGCAGGGGCGTGAAGAGGCCTAGAGCTAGTCTGTCCCGAGGACCTGCTGTCAAGTTGGATATTCCGCAGCCGCCAGCGCCAGCCGACCCGCACGTGGCGTTGTTCATCTGGGGAACCGGAGATATGGGTCAATTGGGTCTCGGACCCGATGCCCTTGACGACATCAAACGGCCCAAGCTACACAGCACGTGAGTGTAGAGCTGTACGACAGTAGTGATCCGTCGAGCTCACTAGGTTGATAGGTTCGAAGAATTCATCGAGGATGGCAAGTTGGGCAAAGATGGAAAGGAGGGTAGCGGCGGGTTGGAAGCTGTTGTTGCCGGAGGAATGCACACGCTGGCAGTAGACGAGGCAGGAAAAGTAAGTAATGGGTATACGACGGTGCTGTATTGCTTCGCATAGCTAACCCTGCTAGATCTGGTCATGGGGTATCAACGACAATGCCTGTTTGGGCAGAGTGACCAGCGACGTCCCGGATCCCGAGAACCCCGGGAAGGTTATTGAGAACGAGAACTTGGAGACTTTGCCATTCGTGATCGAGTCGTTGGAGAAGGAGAATTTCCGAGCCGTCTCGGTCTCTGCAGGTGACAGCGTCAGTGTGGCAGTCTCGGACAAGGGGGAGATTCGTGCTTGGGGCAGTTTCAGAGTATGTCACAGCTACACGACCTCGAGACGTAGCTGACCTGTACTCAGGGCAACGAAGGTGTGCTTGGATTCGACGGTATCCCAGGACATTCTCCATTCCAGTTCACGCCGATCCCTCTGGCTTCGCTGCAGAGGGCCAAAGTGCAGGTCACGCAGGTCTCCTGCGGGGAGAACCACGTTCTGGCTCTGACCACCACTGGTCACGTTTACGTTTGGGGAAGTGGTCAGCAGAATCAACTCGGACGACGGATCCTCGCGAGAAGGCAACTGAACGGTCTGGAGCCCGAGCGGTTGGGTTTGAGAAACATCGTCCACGTGGCTGCTGGTGTCTACCACTCCTTTGCCGTTGACTCCAACGGCATAGTCTGGTCTTGGGGACTGAACACCTTCCACCAAACTGGTCTCACTCCGGCTCGAGGTGGAGACGAGGACATGGTCATGGTCCCAGCTCAAGTCGATGCCCTGTCTCCCGAACACCATAATGGCGCCAAGGTCATCTCGATATCTGGAGGCGAGCACCACTCATTGTTCCTCTTTGACAACGGGGAGGTATGGGGCTGTGGGCGATCCGACTCGCATCAGCTGGGTATCTCGGCCGACCACCCGGCTATGGAGGGCGTAAAGGAGCGAAGCGAGGAGATCAAGGAGGAGCGATTGGCCAAAGTCGCCAAGGCGAAGAAGACACTCGAGACCTTGATTGCCAAAGGCAACGTCGACGAGGATGAGAAGATGGAGTTGGAAAACGCGGTACAGGCCGCTGAAATTGACGTAAACACCCCTCAGGACGCTTACGTTCCGGAACCAGTCAGAGTGAGTGCCCAATTCCCTCGCCTCCAAAGCCGCGTTCACTGACTGGTTCTCAGATATGCTTCCCGCCCGTGCCGGAGCAGTACGAGGTCGTTCCCGAGTTCCCGGGTTACGCCAACTCCAACCCCGGCGACAACCCGATCGCGCATATCTCCGCTGGAACGAGACACAACCTTGCCGTCAGCAAGTCGGGCCATGTGTATGCCTGGGGTCTAGGTCGTGAGTGGAATCGAGTTGGAGTTGAGCTTGAGTCTCAGTCGCTGACGAGATGATCAGAATCGTATCAGCTCGGTCTGGGCGACGACGAGGACGCCGAGGTGCCCACTCTCGTCAGAAGTAAAGTGAGTGATCGCGACCGCTCTATTGTTGGCTGAGATCTGACACTCCTCTAGTCTCTGAGACCTTATCACGCCATTGCGGCCAGTGCGGGAGGACAGCACTGTGTCCTGCTCGCTCGACTGGACGAGGGCAGGAAGTAGTGTAACGAGCATTGGGTTTTGTGAAATACGAAAAGACGCGCATGTAGCGTTGTTATTAATCTCTTGAGTACATGTAGAGAAGCCCTCTTGACCATAGCATATACTCGGTCGGCTGTGCATCACAACATTGACCATGTAACAAGTACTGGGCTGCACGTTGCACGGTTGCAGCCTGTGCGATTGGTTGTATGGTGGAGCGATATAGTTTCCCACGGTGTAACACGCGATAACCCGTTGTTGCCAACTTTTTTGTCCCAGCTGACAGCTCGAGCTCCTCAAGGCTCAAGCGCTCAAGCCTCAAAGGACTCAATCGACTCGACGTTGGATTACACCAAACCATCTATCTCTATCTCGCTGGACGGCAGCCTGATCAGGTATATATCTGATAATCCCCGAGTCATCTCTTCACCACGTACCGCTTCACTCGAATCGCACTTCGCTCTCGAGCCAGAACCATCACTGTCACCCCATCTCTTGCTCAGACCGTCCTCCAAACACACTTTCCCAGGACTACACCTGTGTTTCGGACAAATCAATCAGCTCTCCGCACAATGTCGACGTCAACTGCTACAGCGGCACCTATCGCCCAGAAGGAGGAGCCTGTCAACCCCAAATTTGCGCTGCCAGAGCTGCCGACGGTCAAAGGAGCTGAACCGAGTCGAAATGTCCTAGATGCAGCTAGACTCATTGTCGCCAAGACCGTCTCTGAGGCATGGGGTCTAGACATCAAGAAAGTCTTTGACGGCGTTGATCTAGGTGGGTCCATTTGTCACGAGAAATCCATTCAGTGCAGTGCTCACCTCGTTTTAGGCAAGAAGGGCGCTGATCTCGCCGTCGCTATCCCTCGTTTCGTCAAGGGAAAGCCGGATGAGCCAGCGAAGAAGGTTCTTGATGCTGTGAGCTTTCATGTACTGAAATCGACCTGCGAACAGCTGACTCACTTCGCTTAGTTCAAACCCTCTGCCCTGGTCGCCGAAGTCTCTCTAGCGGGAGCCTTCCTAATGTTCCAGCTCGAGTGAGTATCACACGGCGAAGGGATGAGAAAATTGAACTGGACTGATGCGCTCCCGTAGCAAAGAGGGCTTTGCGTACCACCTCCTTCGAACCATCTCCCTCATGTCCCGAGCTGCCCGACAGAATCCCAGCTCCAAGACCCTCGCTTACGGTACCGCCGATTGTGAAGACGCTGGCAAACACATGCTCATCGACTTTTCCTCGCCAAACATTGCCAAACCCTTCCATGCTGGTCATCTCCGAAGCACCATCATCGGCGCCGTCGTTTCCAACTTGTTCGAGGCGCAGGGCTGGAAAGTCACCAGGTTGAACTACCTCGGAGACTGGGGAACACAGTACGGTAAGTTACTGCCCCGGTATTTAGGAGGACCATATTGATCTGGCGTAGGTCTCCTGTCCGTCGGGTTCGACAGGTATGGAAGTGAAGAGGAGCTTGTGCGAGACCCAATCCAGCACTTGTACCAAGTCTACGTCAAGATCAACCAGGAGCGGGCTGCCGAGACGGAAAAGTTCAACTCGGGTGAGATCACCGATGCCGACTCGACCATTCACGCCGCCGCCAAGCGGGTCTTCAAGGATATGGAGGATGGTGAGTTCTCAGCTGCACTATAGTTTTCGTTGTGGCGCTGAAAAACACCCCTTAGGCGAGCCCAAAGCCATTGCCCAGTGGTCCCGATTCCGAGACCTGTCCATCGAGAGGCTGAAGGAGACGTATGAGCGACTCAACATCCACTTTGACGTCTTTTGGGGTGAAAGTCAGGTCAAGGAGGAATCCATGCAGCGAGCCATCAAGATTGTCCAGGAGAAGAACTTGGTTTGCGAGGACCGAGGAGCCTTGCTGGTGGACCTTGAAAAGTACAAGTTGGAAAAGGCCATCGTGAGGAAGGGAGGTGAGTCTCATGGCGACTTTGCCTAATACACAACTGACTGGCGTCAGATGGAACGTCGATCTACCTGACCCGAGATCTGGGAGGTGCTTATGACAAGTGGAACAAGTACAAGTTCGACCACCACATCTACGTCGTCCAAGCTGCTCAGTCGTTACATTTCCGGCAATTGTTCAAGACGCTCGAGCTCATGGGCGAAGAGTGTGCCGGGCGTCTGGAACACATCAGCTTCGGTGAGTTCGAGGCATCGCATTTTGGTGAGTCTTTGAGCTGACCCGCGCAGGTCTCGTCAAGGGCATGTCTACTCGAAAGGGTACAGTGGTGTTCCTCGAGGACATCATGGACGAAGCCACAGAGTCGATGCACGAGCAGATGAGGAGTAACGAGGACAAATACGCCCAGGTCGAGGACCCAGCGGGTACCAGTCGAGAGATTGGCACTACTGCCGTCAAGATCCAGGACATGTCCGGCAAGCGGTGAGCCAGGCCTATATCCCCTGATGACTCGGCTGATGATTCTCGGAAAGGGTGAACGACTACGACTTTGACATCAAGCGAAACACTTCGTTTGAAGGTGATTTCGGACCATTCATCCAGTATTCCCACGTCCGACTGTGTTCCGTTCAGAGGAAGAACCCCAATGTGCCCGTGGCAGCCTCGGTCGACGAGATCGACGTCTCGATCTTGAAAGACCAGAAGATCCACGACTATCTCTACCACCTGGCCAACTACCCGACCGTCCTGAGGAACGCCTATTTGTACAGGGAACCCTCGGCGTTGGTCACTTGGTGCTTCAAGCTCTCCCACCTGGTGGGCTCGGCTTGGGAGACGTTGAAGGTCCATGGAGCAGAGGAGGAGGCCGCCAAAGCCCGTTTGTTCCTGTTCATCCAGACGAGGGAGGTGCTCTCCTCGGCGATGAGGCTGCTCAGTCTGACCCCCATCGAGCGGATGTAGGTAGGAAAGATGGTTTAGGTGGGCTCATTCTTAGAGTATCTGAGGCACTTGCGTCTCTGATGATGTATATACGTGACGAATGCTTCTCGGGAGGTCCGCAGCTTCCAGAGATGATCTTGTGCTGCGACTCGCCGCACAGCTCAAAACTTGGGTCGAAAGTCCAATCCGCTCAGCTCAGCCACGGGGCAACACCTGACTCCGGCATCACACACTCATTGCATGTATGGTCTCGGCTTCTTGTCTCTTGCCTTTCTCTCTGGTATACTAGCAATACAGCATCTCACACGAAGTTTCTATGGCCGATTGCAATCTCTGACCAGTCTACCTCCAGATCCGCCTCCGTCTCACATGTGATAGTGATTTCCTCACTTCTACAGCCCATCTACACCAGTCCGTCATACAGCGACAGGGCCTATTGACGCAATCAGCACTCTCCCCTTGGGCACCTCCCGCAACTACTTCGCTCACCTGGACGATCGTGGGATCCTGTTTGCTTCCCTCCTTGAACTCTTCAAAGGTCAACTTGGCGTCCTTGTTGAGGTCCATGATCCTGAAGATCTTGTCGACTCGCTAAAGTGTGCACAGTCAGTCAAAGATTTAGAAATATGCCATTGTCACGAGTTGCCTCACCTTCTCAGGCGTGTCTTCGTCTTCTGGCAATTTGACCATCTGTCCAGTCATCTTGTAGATAGATCGAACGATCTGGAGCATCTCATCGTAGGTAATGTATCCGTCCTGATTGATGTCATACAGCTGGAAAGCCCCTGAACAAATCGTCAGTGCTGACTGTAACAACAAGGTAACTCTGCACTTACACTTCAACTTCTCGTCCAGTCGTCCTCGCGATGTGACCGACAGAGCGCAGATGAACTCCTGCAGCGTTGTGTTAGCACTGTGATAGGTAGACAAGTGGTGAGACCCACTTTGAACTCGATTGTACCCGACTTGTCCTCGTCAAAGACGTTGAAGACATAGTCGGCGAACTGGCTTGGATCGCCAAAGGGGAAGAATTGCCGGTATATCTTCTGGAACTCTGATAACAGTCAGCAGCCACCCACTCTGCCCGACTTTTTGCCGATCACGCCAGCACTAAGCAGACAGTACTCACCCTCCTTGTTCAATTGACCTCCTGGGCAGTCCTTGATGAAGCCTTTGTACTATACGAGCATTAGCGCGACTCTTCTCGCCACTCAGAGGTCCTACTCACCCACTGCTGGAGCTCCTATCGACAGTAGATTATCAGCTCTCTTCCTCACGCGTCTCTCGTTGTTGAGCTGTACTACCGCCCTCGAGCAGATACCAGCTCCGGAGCGCAAGTGAGGGAAAGATGGGGAACGCTCTACACACCTTCTTGTCAACTAGAACGCATAGATCAGCTATCTTCACTCGAAATCAAGTGGTGGAGCTGCGGCACCTGAGATACTCACAGTACGTGTTCTTCTGCAGCTCGGCGATCTCGTCGGAACTGAGCTTGGACTGGGCTTTACCCATCGCGTCGGTATTCCTGGCTGTTGTTTAGGGTGATAGCTGTGCGTTAAGAGTTGTGGTTTCTTGAAGTCGTGTGCTCAAAGGAGCGTTGGAGCTAGTGCTGTATCCAGAGAGCTCGAGGTGGGGTTTCCGCTGAAGGTTTCCCTATCGATTCTACGAGCTTGGAGTCGGGGTGCAAGGTGCGGTGGCGACGGGTGAACACAGATCGCAATGCTCTCGAGTCTTTGTATCTATCGACGTTGTAGGTCGTGGTTGCATGTTGCGGGATTTATGGGATCTCACTGGCAGGTGCTGGGCGCGGGGGCGGCAAAATCCGGTGCAGCAGCGGGATCAATTCCAAGAGCTTGGCGGGGTACGCGGTTGCCGCAAGGCAATCGTTGGCATCGAGAGGTTTGACTCTGATGCATCTGTCTCGGCTCCCGCATGGTGCATGGCGTCGCATCGCGTCACTTGAGCGACGCATGGGAGGAGGAACTAAAATATACAACGACTGTCCCGTGCTCAAAGCTCAAAACCCCGGATCCGTCGAGTCCGCCATGGCAAAGTTACTCGACGACCTCTATGATACTATCACGCGCAAGGATGGCCCGAAGCCGAACCCGATGAGACCCAAAAAGAACCTCTCCACCCTCCTCGTCCACATCTCACTTCGTCCTAGACCCTCTGAGCCCAACTCGTCGATCAGTTGTTGATAGCAACAAACTTCTCGCTGAGCTCTTCAATAGCAGCCCAAACCTCCTCCCCTACAACCTCCTTGGTTGGAATGACGACCACCCCTTGACCGTCATTCATCCCGCTTTCGAGGTTGGCCTCCCCGTCCGGACCTTTCAAGTTGATGGCAAAACAATCTCCCGTGAACTCGTACAGCGTTCTCACGAGGAGTGGCTCGTTGATACCATCCAACCTCGGCCGACGAATGTGGGAGAAAAGCTTGCTGGGCTGTAAGTGAGATCGATGTTTGGCCAGGATAGTATGCAGGAAGGCCGGCTCGACGTGGTATTTCGGATCATTGACCTTATTGGGAGGTGTCAAGCCCCATTGGATCACTAGAAACACGTCAGTAGGTGATTTCGACGAGACTACGAGCCCGAGCAGACAGCCAAGGCCCGACTCACTCGAATGCCCGCAGAAGGAATCAGAGTTGTCACCTCCCTGGGTCTGATATCCACCAGCGGAAGCGAACAATTTGGTGGCCTGTTGATAATCTAGCCCTAAGGCGTAGAAAGCGAAACGCTAATAGCGGTCACCAGTTGTTACACCCGCGCCTGCAATGGCTACACTCACGAAGGTATCCTTGTCGCCGTAGCTCAAGAACCCGTACATGTTTGGCTCGGACATCATGTGTCTGGCCAAGTGAAGTACAGCAAGGTTGAGCCCGTTGTTCCTCCTTTTGTCGAAGATCAATTGGCCTGACCGACAGTCTTAGCCAGTACCACCACCGCCCACTCTGTCTCACTCACCTGCCTCCGCAGGCCAGTGCTCGTCAGAACAGTATCTCCCAACAATCCGGAAGATAGCGTTGTCGGCTAACAACGTGTCAGCTGCGCAGAAAGCGACC
The DNA here is from genome assembly GCA_001600095.1 of Bullera alba. Taxonomy (NCBI): domain Eukaryota; kingdom Fungi; phylum Basidiomycota; class Tremellomycetes; order Tremellales; family Bulleraceae; genus Bullera; species Bullera alba. The sequence continues at coordinate 387,238 of BCIX01000005.1, forward strand.
CGAGTTCAACTGACGGTGATCTTTGTTTAGATCTGCCCAGAAGACACTGCCACTTTGCTTGTATTCCACCGAATCGAACCATGTGGTGGGATCTCTCAAAGGTATGTTGTCCTGACAACGGGCTCAGTAATGTCACTTGCTAGGGCGATCAACAGGCAGCTCACGCTATCCAGGTAGATGAACTCGGTGAATTGCGTGGCGAGGAACGCCTCATTCTTGATGTCTGTCCCGATCAGTACGATAACTCAGCTAGATCGATCCGGCTCACTCCAGCTCTTTCCATCCGGCCTCTTGTTCCCGACCTCTCGAAGGGTGACGTCGTACTCCTCCACAAGCTCCTTCCTCATTGCCTCATCGGTCATCTCGCCGGTAAAGTGGTATAGCTCGACTGGGATGTCCGAGTGCAAAACATTCCGCAGCATGTGCAGGGAAAGCTTCAGTCGTTCAAGCGTTTTCTGCGACCGAAACGTCAGCCCACATCCACCTCATATTTCGCTCTCGAATCACTTACTCCCTCGCCCCCGGTGTAGATTAGACCCCTTCGGCTTTCCTTTGGCACGGCATCATCCATTCCCTTCTCCCAGACCAGCTTTCCGCCCTCACGCTCGACACTGCGGAGGTACTCGACCATCTTCTGCCTATACCTCCTGATCTCAGTAGGACCAATCTTTTCCCATTGTTGAGGCTTGTCCCCATCATGGAAGAAGTAGGTGTTTCTCGCATAGGTGTACATCGGGCACGCGTGTCGAGATGGCAGCTCGGCTTCCCACTGCGCTAGAGCCGGTCTGGCCAGGAGATCAGTCAATCTCGCTTCGAGGGTGAATGGCAGGCCGGGCACACCGCCAGAAGGCGTGGGAATCCATGGTGGAGGATGTGATGAGCCAGTCAAGAAAGCGATGGCCGGTGAAATCGCTGGATTCTCCCGATGGACATAGGCGAGGGGGAGAGTGGTGACGACCAGAAAGCCCAAAATGAAAAACAGCACCGTCGACCGGGATGAGATGCACGGGAGCGATCGCACTCCAGGAGGTTTGGGATATCGCTTCGGGGAGGACGGTCTAGGTGGTGGAGAGATAGGTGAGCCGGTGGAGACTCTGTCGTATCCTTGAGTCGGCATCTCGGATCCTGAGTAACGATTAGCGCCGGAAGGCATGGGTGCTTGAGTAGCTCACAGAGGTTCATATACGACGTATGGGTGATACTTCGATGCAAGCCTGCTCGTCTGGATGGCTGAGTTTGATGGTCAACAACCGGCAAAGCAGCAATGCCCGACCGCAATCGGTTGTGCGGAGTCGTGCGAGCACCGCCCAAAGCAAGTGTCGATCTGTTTGGATCCAGAATGCAATGTCCCGTGATCAACTTCCTCGATGCGTGTACGACGTGTTGGTGATCCGACTTGTCGCGTAGAGCAGTACTCAGCGCGAGCAGCTGCTATCGAAAGAGGAAGGCACGAGGGAGCACGAAGTGACGGAGCACGACGCTGGTTACGGGAGGAGGCGTCGTGAGGTGATCTGGTGTGACGATGTAGTACTTGCAACGATTGAGATCGGACTTCGAAGTGTTGTCGACTTTTTCGCGATCCTCTGGAGATGTTCGACCACGGTCTGGTCTATCTCTCTGTCTGAGATTGAGCAGGCCTCGACGCCGATCCTACAAGACCCCTTGCTCGAGGCCTAGATGTCCTTTGCATGTCCTTGGCCGTTGACGGCCTGATTGATTGAAAGCTTTGCTCTACTTTCCCAAACCGAACCTTCCTTTGCCGGCAATCAAAGTTACGGATACTCCTCGTGCCTGGGAACGCACGGGCCAACTCGGCGGAGGTGAGGGTGGTCAGTGCCCTCTCGTCTGACGCCTGTTCCCCCCTTTACCCCGCTCGGACCACGTTATCGTTTTGGGCTGTTTTAGACTGCTTTTACGGCACACGTGTAGGTCGGGTTATCTTCCGTGTCTCACTTCGGCCCATCCCCTGTTTTGACTTCTGCCAGCTTCTGCTCATTCTCGTCGTCGTCGAGGAAGGGAGGTGGATTGCTTTCTGTTGCTTTGGCCTTGCCGTAACCTTATTGCGTCGAAGATCCAGCCAGCAAAGGACGACAGGAGGTCATGGCGCTCGAAAGGATGGCGAACGCGAGGTCGCGAACGGTGCTGGAGCAGCATCCTTCGGACTGGTCAACTCGTTCAACAACCGCGTCTGAACGTCAAACCACAGATCGACGCAAGGTCCTAGTCCTCTTCGCACTCAAACCGACACGTCGGATACCACGAAAGCGTAAACATTACTCCGGCAAAGCAAGTGGAGGTCATCGCGTCTCGACGTTTCAGAAAGGTCCACGGTGTCTACGCTAAACTAGTGCACCAGCGAAGCCCGGTCAAGCCAGGTCCTGCTCCCGACACCGACCATGCGACAGCTACTGTCTCCTCGCACTCGGCTGCTAGCAGGCTTCTCTGTACTGGTGTTTTGTCTACACCTTCTCATCGCATCGGAACATGGTCCCAGTCTTGTGCCAGTGAGACCGCCGAAGCCAAAGGTCAAACAGCCATTCCATCCCGGAGACACCACGCTCAATGCATCCATCGTCGAGGAAGACGATCATGACTTCTCCCCGCTCTCTCCTCTCAAGTCCCTAGGTTTCGACAGCTGGATGGGAAGAAGGAGAAAGATCCTCATCACTGGAGGGACAAGCGAGCTAGGTGAGTATGAGCAGGTACAGCTGTCCCATTTCTGAAGCGACCAAAGCTGGCAAATGTCATAAGAGTCTTACTGACCAAATGCTCCTCAGGCCAAGCACTACTGCCCAATCTTTTAGAGGAGTATACGGTCCACGTACTGGATACTGTCTCTCCGTCTCTTACCCTCCCATCATCCTCCTACCTCCAGTACCTCACCCCAACATCGACCACAACCTCACTGCAAAGCCTCCTTTCGTCGGAAGGTTACGTCGGTATCATACACTTGGCCGGTGTTTTCGATCCAGAGCTGTGCGACAATGACCCAGAGGTATGCTCAGACCACAACGTCAGAGGAGTACAGGATCTTCTGTCCGAGCTTCACGGGAAGAGCAGGAAGAGATGGTGGAGGGGGACTTCGCCTAAGCCATGGGTGATACTGGGGAGTAGTGTGCTAGTTCACCCGGACCAAGCTATGTCGGAGCCATCGACCGCACTCGGCAAAAGCAAAGCTCAAGCCGAACACCTTTTACGCGAAGTGTCGACTCCAGGATCGAGCTCGCTGTCCGCCGCTATAGTCAGATTCCCAACTGTATACGGCTTTCCGGCATCAACTACCTCGCCTCGGACATTCATAGGGGAATTGCTGAGGACTTCGGTGGCCTCTCTCAGCATACAGTACGACTCGGACGCTCCGCCAACGGATTTAGTGCACATCGACGATGTGGTTCGCGGTGTTATCGACACTGTGGCATACCTCGAGTCCCTCGAATCACCAGAAAAGGGACTCATAGAGGTGGACTTGGTGTCCGGGAAGAGATGGTCTGAGGATGAGGTGGTTCAGATGGTGAGAAGGATCAGCGGGTCAAACTCCCCCCTCAAGGATATTGGTTCTGGTCAAGCTGCTACTGGCCTTTGGACCCAATACGACCCTAGGCCCGCGTTAAGCATACTCGATTGGCATGCGACTATCGACTTGCGAAAAGGTTTGGAGGAGTCGATCATCGGGACACACCGCTCGAGTGCGGACTGGGCGTTGTCTTATCATCAGGAACATTGCCCAAGGTCCCCTTCGATACCTCGGCCTCCCACATCACCGGTGATCAAGGAGAACGAGCGGAATAGGGCATTGTGGAAACTAGATGGATGTACGGTCAATTTGGCTTTCGAGCGGGACGGGTATTTGGACTATGTCAAGTGTCCGAATGAACGGACCCCCACCGACAGCTGGTTCAAGGATGGACATGCGATATGCTCAGTCGATAATGAGAAGGTTGTGTCCTACAACTGGGATGCGAGCGTCTTTGTCGTCAGGAGAATCAAGGGCAGCACCTGGACCTCGAACAAGGAACGGAGAGTGAGAGTACAGTTCGAGGAGGAGAAGGGTCTGGGATACCTCGGCTTGTTGGATGTGCAGGGAGTGAAGGGCTTTGAGCTCGTGGGCAATGGGACTGAAGGGCAAAAGACATTCGATCTAGAGGCAAGTGGAAGTATATGTATCAAGGCACTGACGATGTCGCAGATGGCCGAGGACAACTCGTACTTGCGGCTGTATGACCCAGTCTCTGGCAAACAGATACGGTCAGGACAAGATGGAGCACAGACTGCATTAAAACTCTCGACTCCAAGCGTATACGACATGAGGATGAACGTCCTGTGCTGCCCATCTGAGGGAGACTGGCCCTTACTCGCAGATGACTGTAAGTATCGATCTGGCACGTCTCCGGTCAAGGTCGATTCTGACTCTCGGTTACACAGATGAAAGCGCAGATATACGATTTGGAACCACTGGTCAAATCCCGTTCAACTCGTCACGCCGGACGCATCAGTGCCAACGGGCTGAGCAGGCCTACCTCTACAACACGGCACGACAAGCTGATCTGCGATCCGCCATTGTGGAGACCGTGTCAAAGGGCTCGATCGATAAGGTATCCCATCAACCGAACGACTGGGCGATGAAGGACATGCCGGCGTGCTGGAACGATTGCTCTTCCCCGGCTATCTGCGTACAGACTGGTTCGTGTCGGTGTGTCCAGTCAGACTGCCCAACAGCACAACCCCTAGCAGATCGTCAAGACGCCAATCGCGAATCGACCGGGAAGACGGGGGGTGCTGGTAAATCCGCTCTCGGCGTACATGGTGGTCACTCGCCTGTCCTGGTGCAAACGGTTCAACGGTTGCATTGGCAGTCAGTCCTCCTCCCCTCGTTCAAGCGATACATGGACAAGACTCAGGGTGATTTCCCAAAACTCTACGTGGTGAATGGTTATCCGGGTCAAGAGGCGATCGAATCTGCGGAATGCCACAAGTTGCAAAAGAAACACTGCTTCTCCGCCGACAGCATCATGTACAAAGCCATGCGACACCTCAGCGTAGCGGACCCCAAGGATGCCGAACTGGTGGTCTTGCCCGTGTATCAACATTGCGATGGAGCAAAGTTCCTCCTGCACGACGTCATGCGCTATGCCAACGAGAATATCCCCGGGGTTAAGGACGGTACGAAGAAGGTTGCACTCGTCCTCACGCACGATTGGGGGATCTGTATTGCCTTTGCATGGGAGATTTGGTCTGCAAGACACCAACATACCCTGTACCCCGACTGGATCCTCAACAACGTTCTGGTATGGTCCGTCATGGGCGATTTCGACTCTCCTTGCTATCGACCTCATCAAGATGTGGTGGTGCCTCCGAGGACGTGTCTGAGCGAGACGCTCAAGGAGACCTTTGGTGATCTGGCGAATGTCGTTCCAGCGAGAGATAGACCCAGGCTTGTGACGTGGTCAGGGACGTACTGGGGCACTGGCAAGTCTGAGCGTTTGAGGATGACTTGTGATCGCGGTGGAGCGGGACAGAGGGAGTTGGTGGAGGGACGAGGTCCGCAGAGCAGTTGGATCAGCTGGGACTATATGAAGGAGTTGTCCAGCGCTAGGTTTTGTCCCCAGCCAAGGGGTATAGCCGGTGAGCAGACCTCCACTCGACCTGTCCGATATTTATAACTGACATACATGTTACAGGCTGGTCACCCAGAGTTAACGATGCGATCTACGCAGGCTGTATCCCAGTCCTGACGGCCGAAGGATCCCACTACCCATTCGCCAACGCTCTCGACTGGTCCAAATTCAGCGTCAGAGTACTCCCCACCCAGCTCGACTCGATCGAAGCGATCCTAAGCGCCATCCCATTGGAGCAAGTCGAGGAGATGCAGGCGAATCTCATGTTGATTAGGGACGCCTTTGTCTACTCCTCGGACGAGAAACCGGGCGAAGAGTTGGACAGGAGGGGTCCTATGTTCTGGGCGTTACATGAAGCAGGAGCCAGGATGGGTGTGCAGTATCCAGTTGGAGATCAATTCACAAGCTAGGTCCAGCGGACGATACTCCATCTCCAGTGCCAGTGGTCATCAGGGCGATTATCAGTCAGAGTCGCATCTTTCTGTTGTATAAGGGTCAACTTAGATCAGTAGTCACACATGGACATTGAGACAGAGCTTATGCCCTACACATGTATGGTACAGTAGAGCGGGCAAGCCTGGCGCAGATAGCAAGGGTTATGGCGGGCGCATTGCCGCATGAGGTGTGCGTTCATGCATCATTGCTGTTGCTAATTGTCGCTAACATCGTCGGCTTGCGTCAGCCGGCTAGCTCGCTGTCATGGCACGATCCGACGCGGCAGCGTCTACGTTCCAGCTCACTCGTAGCTTCCATGCCTCGTCTTGTGCGTCATGCACCCTGTTTTGGTGAAAGGATGTATTTCCTCCTAGGGGACTGAGATTGCTAATACACTCTCGGACATCCTTGTACGGGTAGATGACCGATCACCACTGGATACGGGTACGGGCCAGGTATCGGCGACACAGGCCTTCGACGCGTACTCTAGTCTTCACTCATCAGTGCTGGTAAGCAATGTGAACCAGATCGATGTGCGACTCAGTGATCGATCAGCAAGCTGCTCCCCACCCTTCCCCCACCCAACGTCCCGACCCTCGGCGACCGAGCTTTCAAAACAATGGTAATTGTAATAAGCACTTTCGCCGTGATTGCTAATCTTTTCTAATCCCGATCAGGTATCGGGGTGGCGTAAATCGTAATATCACTCACTACTCAGCCCTGCACCTGCTTGGCCTTACTCGTCTCGTTCTCAATGGTTGATCATCATCATCTCACTCCTTACATCCAGCTTGCTCAGCATCAACCAGCGTACTTGATCCCCGAAATGTCGGGCATGGGCTGTCACTCCCAGCGCAGTGTATATAAAGGTGGATGCCTACCTCGTACAACTCCCTCATCACACTCATCCACTCCCCGTCCACATCACTCACACCGCATCCATCTACCACACAACCAAGCACCCGTCACAACAGTACCACAATGGCTGCATCACAATCCCCCTCTGCCCCACTAGTCGTCGTCTTTGGCGCGACCGGCGTTCAAGGTAGCTCAGTCGTCAACCACTTGATCGCCTCGGAGAAGCAGTATCGCATCAAAGGCGTCACTCGAGATCCGACCAAGCCCTCAGGTCAAGCTCTCCAGGCTCAAGGTGTCGAACCCATCAAGGCAGAAATTGCCAAGCTTGACGAGGTCGCATCGGCCATCAAGGGTGCTAACGTCGTCTTCGTGAGTGTCTCAGAGGCGTGACCGATGTTTCGTAGACGACGAGACGCTGACGGACATCTAGGCTGTCACCAACTTCTGGGAATCAGGATCCGATGGCGAGCTCCAACAAGGTAGAAACCTCATCAAGGCTATCCAATCCGCCGACTCCGCCCCGCTCTACATCTTCTCAGGACTGCCCGCCAGCGCTAAGATATCTCAGGGGAAGTACACCAAGGTCGAGCATTTCGACAACAAGGTAAGTCGACACTTTTCCTTCGTTCTGTATTGATGCTGATCCTGGACTCTTCTCTTAGGCCCTCCTCCTTGCGGAAGCGCAGCAAGCCGGTGTCAAAGTCCTTTCCGTCGAGCCAGCGGGATACATGGAGAACTTCCTCACCATGCTCGCCCCACGCAAGGTGAGCCGAGACTCGACCGTATCTTGCATAGCCTTTTGCTGATCATACGTTCCAATAGCAAGAAGACGGTAGCTTCGCGCTCGTCTTCCCACTGCAGGAGGGAAAGTTCACTCTGATCAACGCTCAAAGGGATTACGGCGCCTTCGTCGTCGCCGCCCTCGAAGCGGGTCAAACCTCCGGCCGAGTTCTTGCTGGCGTCGAGCACGTCTCAGCCTCCCAGATCGCTGCGGATATCGCGCAAGGTGGGTTCGTAGCTCGGCTGCTGGACGAGCGCTAATCAAGGATCATAGCCTCTGGCAAGGACGTCAAGTTCCAGTACGTCCCGGTGGACGTGTTCGCCGGATTCGCTGGGGAGGAGTTTGCTCAAATGTTTGGGTACTTTGACCAATTTGGCTGTGAGTGTGCACAAGCCTCATGTCTCCCTTGAGCTTTTGAACTGACACTTGTTGACGTAGACTACGGCGGCGAGCCCCTCAGCGAGCTCGGGCGAGGTAAGACCCAGAGCTGGGAAGAGTTTGTCAAGGCTCAGGACTGGAGCAAAGTCCTGGCGTAGAGCTGTGACCGTTCGTAAAAGCCGATGGAGCCGTGGTCTGTGCTTTCAATGATGCGGAAAGACTCTGATCGAGTGGAAGAATGCAAATGCTACCCTGTATGGAGCGACCGCCTCGGCTTCGTTTTTGACTAGTTCGAGATCCTTCCGCTCTCAAGGCTCAAGTGACTCCTTGTGCCATACGTACGTCCTGAACTGCTCATGACGTGAAAGCTATGCAAGTAGTATTGCAAGTGAACAAACGATCGAGCACTATCCGAAGACTCGAAGTCGTCCGCACCTGCTTCTGATCGATCCATCTGTAGGTCTGCGTACACGGTGCATAGGACTATTAACAAGGCAAGTAGGTAGCGAGGGGAAAGACCACAGTGGACGGCTCGATGAACTCCGACACTGTTGTCTTGCTCGCATGTAGGGGGTTGTAGGCCCTTCGACCTCCAACGTTTCCATATCATCCTCAACATCCTCAAGTTCTAGCTCTCATCCGCGGTGACGAGTATCACAATGGTCAGCGATACGACCTGGCCCGAGGTGTTGGTTGAATGGGATCCGGCGGCAAAGTCAGCTATCGAAGGGAGCTATGGAGCCAAGAGAGGGTAGGTGGAGGTCAAGGACGAAGGGCCAGGGGGTTTGGTGTTCATCTTAGCCCAGAGGTAGTGTTCACGATAGGCATCAACTTAGTCGTCAAAGTCACATCTTCTTGTTGTATAAGGATCGACTCAGATCAGTAGTCACACGTTGACATTGGGACCGAGTACATAGCCAGTAGCATAGCCACACATGCATGGTACAGCGGAGCGCCCCGGCTCGGCGCAGATAGATACCAAGCTTCCCGCGTCGAAGCACCATCGCACGTGCGACGTGGCCCACATGCGGCCCAACTGACCTCGTCCCCCACGTCCCCCACCCGTTCCTCGGCGACCGAGATCTTGAAACCAGAGTCCGAGTAAGTACTAAGCAGGAGTACAATAAGCACTGTCTTTGTGATTTCTCATCCCGATCAGAGTGGCGCAATCCTTTGCTCGTCCTTTCAACCGCTGATCATCTTGGCTCCATAGCGAGTGTGCTTACTCGTACATCCAGCTTGATCAGCGTATCCGACGCCCGAGATGTCGGGCATGGGTACGCATGGGCAGGCACTCCCAGCGCAGGGTATATAACGGTCGACGCCTGCCTCGTTCAACTCTCCCACCACCCCCATCATTCACTTCACTTTCACATCACTCATACCGAATCACTTACAACCAAGCACCCGGCAAACCAATAACACAATGGTCGCATCACAATCTCCCTCTGCCCCCCTGGTCGTCGTCTTTGGCGCGACTGGTGCTCAAGGTAGTTCCGTTGTCAACCACTTGATCGCCTCGAAGAAAGAGTACCGCATCAAAGGCGTGACTCGAGACCCGACCAAGACATCAGGTCAAGCTCTCCAGGCTCAAGGTGTCGAACCCATCAAGGCGGACCTGAACAACCTCGATGAGATCTCCACCGCGATCAAGGGTGCCGATGTCGTCTTTGTGAGTTTCCCTTTAAGGTAAGACCCATGTTACTCAGATGACCAGATGCTGACAGTCTTCCAGGCCGTCACCAACTTCTGGGAATCGGGATCCGAAGGCGAGCTTCGACAAGGTAGAAATCTGATCAAGGCCATCCAATCCGCGGACTCGGCCCCGCTCTACATCTTCTCAGGACTGCCCGCGAGCGGTAAAATCTCGAACGGGAAGTACACCAAGATCGAGCACTTTGACAACAAGGCGAGTCAGATCACCCCTCAACACACACATTACAGCATGAGTATACGCTGACAATGACTTTTCCAGGCCCTGCTTCTGGAAGAAGCCCAACACGCCGGTGTCAAGGTAGTCTCTGTGGAGCCAGCAGGGTACATGGAGAACTACACCAACCTGACAGTCCCACGCAAGGTAGGTCTCGCGTTCCCCCTATTCCTATGGAAATCTTGCTGATGCGTCCTTTCCGACAGCAAGAGGACGGCAGCTTCGTCTTGGCCCTTCCTATGCAGCCTGAGGCAAAGTTCACCCTCATCAACGTTCGAAGGGACTATGGTGCCTTCGTCGTCGCCACCCTCGAAGCTGGTCAGACTTCTGGCAGGGTGCTGGCTGGCGTCGAAGAAGTCTCTGCGTCTCAGATCGCTGCGGACATCGCTCAAGGTGGGTCAGACTCGGTATGACCTTGTGATCGAATAAGTGCTGATGATGACCGCTAGCCTCTGGCAAGGACGTCAAATTCCAGTACATCCCTCAGGATGTGTTTGCCGGATTCGCTGGGGAGGAGATGGCCCACATGTTCGGCTACTTTGACGAGTTTGGCTGTGAGTGTTATGACTCTTTGCGTTGGTCTTGGCTTACAGTCACCATATAGACTTCGGCGGAGAGCCCATCAGCGACCTCGCTCGAGGCAAGACCCAGAGCTGGAAAGAGTTTGTCCACGCTCAGGACTGGAGCAAAGTACTCATCTGAGGCTGTGACTTTCCGTAACAGCCGATACATCCGTAGTCTGTGGTTAGGATGATGCGGAGACAAACTGATCGAATGGAAGAATGTAAACGTTAGCATATATCGACTGAGCGCCTCAGCCTCGCTTTGAACCTGTTCGAGACCCTTTTGCCCTCAAGTGACTTGTGGCGGCATACTCGAGTACGTTATGAATTGCCCTTCACATCCAAGTGGGAAGACGATCAAGTACTATTCGAGGCCTCGAAGTGGTCCGCGCTTGATCCTAAACGATTTGCCTGTAGGTTTGCATACACGATGTATAGAGCTATGACAAGGCAAGTATGTAGCGAGGGGAAAGACCACAGTGGACGGCTCGATGAACTCCGACACTGTTGTCTTGCTCGCATGTAGAGTTTCGTAAGAACGAGACACTCCTCAGACCCAAAGTGTCATCGAGGATTCGAGACAACTTTGAGCTGGATCCGGGCGGTAAAGGTCTGCAGCTTCTCTCTTCGTTCAAAGCAGGCGGGTGAGACGCTGTGGAGGCAGGTAACAAGTTTCGAGAAAGTACAGCCGCTGTACTAAATGTGAATCGCTCAACCAATTCGGAACGGAAATCACTGGTCGGGGGCATGGGGCGAATACCGGGTATTACTGTTCGATGATTGGGTTCGGCATCCATAGCGCAAAGAGCTGGTCGACGGCATGGGTCCACTAGTCGATGACTCCGCTAAAGATTGAGTCTCCGTGGGTGGATCGACGGCATCACCTGCTGACTCGGAGGTGGATTCTAGACCACTTCTTCCCTCTCCAAGCTCCTTCTCCCCATCTAAGCTGGCGACGACCTGCTCGGCTACTGACACAAACGAGTCCGATCGGTGGGCGTACATCATTTAGGTGTACGTATCCAGCGTGTTCTTGGCGACGAGGAGGTGGGCGGTGACAGTGCGGGTTTGGCCATATCGGCACGCACGAGCCATCGCTTGGTTGAGAAAGCCCTTTTTCCAAGGCAAGTCGAGGAAGAATAGGGTATCTGCCTGCTGCAGGTTGAGACCCGTCATCCCGACGTCGGTGACGAGCAGGGTGCGACATTTGACCGATGGGTAGAGTTGCACGTCGGAGGAGGTGTGGCCGTGGACGTGGACTTTCTTCTTGGGACCAAAGAGAGCCTGCGACATGTGACTCTTGGCCTGCTGGAACTGGCTTATCACCGTTTCGCGTTCTGTCTCTGACTGTTGGCCGGTGAGGATGGAGGTCGAAATGCCATTACGAGCAAGATGACATGCGATTGTTGAGACCATTTGCTCCCAATGAACGTAGATGACCACCTTGGGCTGCATCTCCACATTGTCCCCATGAACTCGCTTGAACTCCTCAATGCGCTCGTTCATCGCCTTCACAAGATAGGCGACCTTGGACGATAGGTCCCCTTGGAAGTCTCCCACCTTGTGGATCGCAAAGTGCAGGTCGACGAGGGCTTCCCGTGCGATGGTCTGGAAGCCATTTGGCAGCTGGGGGTCTTTTCCCTTGCCGCAAATTGCCTGATAACCCAATTCCTCCTCAGCCGACATATCGATGTTCACGACCTTCAGCACCAAGCGGGTCGACCACAGAACAGGGAGATTGAGGTAGGGGCTTTTGGTCGCCTGCGTCCGCTGGAGAATTCGGCCAGCAGCCAGCTCCTTGATTGGCTTGATTGACTGAAGAACAAGTGCCCGAATGTCGTTCATCGCCTTGTCGTAACTGGCCTTTAGCTCGCGCGAGGCTTCTCCAGGCGGGAGGCTGATGCAACCAGCCAGCTGGGACGATTCAACACCAATGTGGACCGAGTGTTCGTCGATATGGGCGGAGCTTGACGGCATGTTTTCACGGGCCGTTTTGACCGCTCTCTGGACAGCGATACGCGACTCGTCGAGGGACTGGTGGAGTTGACAAAGCGTTTGGTACCAGGAGTGGATCCCCTCGTAGCCCCGGACGGCAGACTTCGCTATGGACAGAGAGATACCACCCGTCTTTGGCGGTTTGTCGGAAGGCGGGACGTCAACGCGAAGACCGGCAAGAAAGAGCACGACCAGGAGATCGAGTGGTGACGACATGATGGGTGTTGCCGTGACCGGCAGTAGATGTCAATGATGATGTGGATGATACATAAGAGGTCGATATGTTCGCTTGTTCATCCCCCATGTCCACCCTTAGTCGGTGAACAGTCGCCTGTACCTGTTGGCTTCCGGGCCGTATACGTATGCAACCGATCGTGTCAACACCAAACTCAGTCGTCTCAAGACTAACACCATTGTCGAAGAAGGCGAAGAAGGCAGAGATGAGACGAAGTAGGAAGATGCAATGGGCAGGTTGCAGTGGAGCTGCCGCCGCGGTTTGGGCTTGAGGGAGAGGTGAAAGAAGCCAAACGATGATTATAGACCTTGCCTCCGGATGACTATGCCTTGGGTGTAGGGGCATCGTTTCGGTATGTCATATGGACGGGCTCATCTGGACAATGACGGCTCTGCCCCGCTTGGCGTCCTCGAACTCTGTATTGACGAAAAGGAAGTGGACAAGAGTCTTGGAGTTCGGCCGTCGATTTCGTTCTGTTCATGCACTGCGCGAGACGTGGGCGCGAAGAGGGCTGTGGGAGCTTTGGACTCCAGAATGACGGGAGGTAGGGCTGTGTTCGCCTCGACTGACAGCTTCCGTGTCGTCGCCGCGGTGTTGCTGAGTTGACTACAGCCAGGTATTGTCGCTGAGTAGCCAGGTGTCAATCTGATCCAGTTCTAGCTAGTCCAGTTCGAGAAACCCGCCTGAAGTGAAGGCGACTTTCGCAGATATCGACACATCTCCATCACCCCACACCTGTATCATAGACCCGATCGAGAGCAGAAACCACCAAAGCGGGAAGCACCAAAGTGGAAGCACCAGAGTAAAAACACCAGAGTGGAAGCAGCATAGTGGAACACCAGAGCGGAAGCACCAGTCCTCGTTGTCCCGCAAGGTTGTTGTAGGTATCGGTGTAGCACCTGTGACGCCAGGCGCCCTACAAACAGAGGAAAACGGTACGGACTCACTGTGTTCAGTTCCGACTGCCACTAGATCGTGGTCGTGTCCTGTTCGGTGGTTCGATGGTGATCTGCGAAGCAAGTCGTCGTCGAGTTTGTTACTGATAATTTGGGTGAAGAGGTGAAAAGCGAAGAATGATGGGGGAGTTTCGTTCGAGCTGGAGGCTTGAATACCTACAAACAGCTAAACAGTAAGCAGATGGCAATCCAGGGTTCAATAAGCTGCTCTTGGCTGACATCCAGATCCAGTGACGAGGGGTTGAAGCAGAGTTGGAAAAAAGGGTCGAGACAGGTCCAGACGCTCTTTTCGATCCATCAACGTCCAACGTTTCGAAGTGCTCGTCGAACAAAGATAGACTAGTCGTTGCTGACATGTGAAATTTGAAAGGCCGTAGGAGGCCGTGGGACGTGTGTGCGAGGGTTATGAGCTGTTATGAGCAAGGTGAGCTAAGCAAGGCTAAGCAGTTCAATTCACATCAGCACCGTGGCCATCAGCTCGATTAGATCGTATAGAGACCGAGAGTGGCCGAGTAAGCCATCACCATCACCATCTCGTCAATATCGCGTCCACGCGTCCACCGCCAGAATCCAAACTCCCAGTTACTCGAGTACGAGTACTTGAAATGTTGCATGTTGGACAGCTTACTGATCTGGTGGGTCGTCGTTGATAGTGACAGTGGATAACTAGTCCTCGAGACCATGTATGGTCGAGCCGACTGAGCTTGAACTTGAGTCCGTGAGACGACGATTTTGATCGATGAAGACCTGCGTCAAGCCTGTACTCAAGTGCGCACATCATCAGCTGATCAGGTAGCTAACTTAGCGGCCTGCTAGCCCATACAGTCGGATGACCTTCACGCAGAGTTGATGCATTGGCTTAGCGGCGTTGAGTGATGTTTCGACGAGGCCCACGCGCTCCTGTTACTTAAGTATCACCTTCTACCCGTATCTATGTTGACTCACCCAGCGGATGGCCAGCTTTGAAGAAGCTCAACATGCCTCGTTCACCGCGAACATTCACTACTCCTGCGATCGCGAGAGCGAGTTCCAGCGCGGGAAATCATCAACGTCACCGGCGCGAGCGAAAACGGGAGAACAAGCCTGTCATGCCTGGTGAATCAGTGCCCGGGATCGGTGATGGAGGTGAAGGAGTGTCAATGGAGAGAGGGGTCGGGATGGTGAGCACCGGTCGTCGAGTGACAGCGGGAGATAAATGACCATGGACCACAGAGCCAGGAGAGGGATAGGAAACGTCATAGTCGACTCACATCATCGACCAACTCCGGCCGTGGTCCACCAGATCCATCGGGTACACGCCATCATGTCTCTTCCGCAAGCACCACTGCTGCACTTGGTTCAGTGATCGATCTTGACGATACCCCTCCTCCTACCCCTGCACCATCTCGTGTCAGTGTCCATGGACCCTCTTTCTCTCGTTGAATCGGGCGCAGAGACAAAGCGGCTCGCTGCCGGTCTACCCTACCCCTCGGTACGATATCGACTTTAACTCCCTCGTCGGTCACTACATCTCTGCTCCTTCCACGAGTGAACCCCGGCTTTCTCAGGGGACGTCTACCGCTGGCCCTGGACCGTCGACGCAAGTGGGGCCCGACCCATTCGAGAGAATCAAGCAGCTGGAATTGGAGTTGTCATCGATGACTTGTCTTCGAGATGAAGCCCGCGACGAGAATGAACGGCTGCATAGTTGGCGGGAGGCGAGTGGGGAGCAGCTCAACGAGGCTCGGAGTCAGGCCAACCATTTGATCGAGCAAACGTGGGGGTTGGAGAGTGAGATGGCATTAGGAGCGGAGCTGTTCGGCCCGGTGATCTCGAGTGCGACAGTTGGGTTCCTGCGGACCGGATCGGGGAGGGGAGATGGATTAAAAGTCGAGACGCCGTTCCAAAGTGGTGATTCTGGCGATCCGATTGGTGTGGACGCTGGCGACGTTGCTGGAGAGAGCATATCAGCCAACAATCCCGTGGCCACTCGGACCCCTGATCAGGATACAAGAACGATTCGCCAGCTACAGCTAGAGCTCCAGCGCCAGTCATCCAGGTATGACAAGCTCAAAGCACAACAAATCTCCGAAAAGCGGGAATTGGAAGAATGTCTCTGGGCCACCAAGCAGACCCACGCGAAGGATTTGAAGGCCAAGGACGAACATGTCCAATCACTCGAGAAGCGACTGCAGGACAGGGAAGCAAGCCACTCCAAGTTGATGAGCGACATGGTGGAGAGGAAGACGAGGGTGTATGCTCTATACTCGGACCGCATGGGCAAACAGTGTTCCAAATTGGGCATAGAGACGAAATACTTCAAGGCGATGGTGGAGGCAATGTGCGGGCGGGTCGATCGTCTGGAGAAGCAATTGGCGCTGTTGAAGAGATCCACCAGTCAGCCACCGATCCAAGAACCGTCTTCCTCTCAGTCAAAACCATCTTCCCTGGCGGAACCACCGTCCGCGATACTGAAATCCCCGGCGGAAGTTGTGGCGCGAGAGGGGGCGATCCTCACATGGGATGGGTCTGTGATCAGCCCGGCAGTCAACTGTGATACTTCTGGAGACGGCACGCGAGGGGGGTTAGACCAGGGAACCATCAACTGGGGTGGAGTAAAGGATTACTCTCGGTCGCATTGGCAAGATACCGCGTCGGCCGAATTGAAGCAGAGGGCGATCGACCTGATGCGTCACTGGAATAAGAAGAAAGAATATTGGGCGTCGGAAGGTTCCAATCGCCAGCTTCATCCGGCAAGTGGGAGAGCGGAATCGGGCGACCAAGACCAGGAGGAGCTGTTGATGAACGGGGAAGCGTGACAACCGGTCGGAGCAGTGTTGGAGCGATGTTTATGTGAGGGTCCGAGGAGGCCGATGTGCTGTTTCCAATGTATGCCTCGATGTGAATGCACAGCACTCACGGAGACCGTGAACGACATCGAGTCTAGCTGGTGATTAGCACGTATCGTCTGGCCATCGGATGCTCTGGGTTCTGGTAAGGTCCTGGACACCTCGGCTCGCGATTGCTACGCGGCGGCAACTGGCGGTCTGTGCGGTACTATGCAACTCGTATATACAGAGTTCATCGACCGACCCAGGGTAGTTATATTGGCTGTTGTAATCAGGGTTCGTCATTCCTTGTTAGAAATGATTCTAATGGGCCGTGCGGAGTCAAAAAGTGAAGTCCACGCTCCACCATAAGGTATCGTATGCCTAGCCGGCGCGGGGCGCGCCGGTTCACTTATATTGACGTGGCAATACTCCACCACGTGTCCGAGTCGATTGCTTATCACTCGCTATCGGTTTCGGACGAGGCCGCCTGCGTTTGGAAAGATTGAATTTCAACATTTCGAGGTTACAACTCTTCGTCTCCAACTTCTGCTATACGACTATTGACATACCCATACAATACTCAAAATGGCTTTCACTCACCCCACCATCGTCGGTGCGTAAAGCTAGCCTCGCTGTCCAACTCTGCTGACTTTGTGTAGACGGCTGGTTCAGAGAGATCAACACGCAATGGCCAGGTGAGCCCGACTCTATGACCTCTCCCACCGTTCGGCGGCATGCTCCTTTGTGCTAGTAGACGCTGATGGAGCTTTGTAGGCCAAGCGATGACCTTGAAGTGAGATACTCGGTGTGTGTTGGGGATGATGACTGATAAGCTATAGGGTCAAGCAGATTCTGCACACTGAAAAGTCTCTGTTCCAGGTGAATAGGACGCCCACGTTTGAGGTATGCCGCTGACTAGAATACAGGACGTTCTTGTCTTCGAGTCCGAGACCTACGGCAACGTTCTGGTCCTGGACAATGTCATCCAGTGCACGGAGAGAGACGAATTCTCCTATCAGGAGATGATCGCCCACCTGCCATTGGCATCCCACCCAAACCCCAAGGACGTCCTGGTCATCGGCGGTGGAGACGGTGGTGTCATCCGGGAAGTCCTCAAGCACAAGTCGGTCGAGAGAGTCACCCTCTGCGACATTGACGAGGTGGGTCAATAGGAGCAAATGACTTTCGATACGAGCTGACTCTCTTAGGCCGTCATCCGAGTGTCCAAGATGTTCCTCCCCCACATGTCTGCCTGTTACGCCGACAAGAGGGTCACTGTGCACATTGGCGATGGATTCAAATTCCTCCCCGAGCACAGAGACGAGTACGATGTCATCATCACCGACTCTTCCGACCCAGTCGGTCCAGCCGAGGCTCTTTTCCAGGCCCCATACTTCACCCTGCTGAAGGAATCGCTCAAGGAGGGCGGAAACATGTCCACCCAGGCAGAGTGCATTTGGCTCCACCTGCCCTTGATCAAGGAGCTCAAGGAGACCTGCAAGAAGACCTTTGCCGTCGCCGAGTACGCCTTCACCACCATCCCAACCTGTGAGTTCTGATAGTGTGGATAGAGCTGACGAGTAGACCCCGCTGGCCAGATCGGTATCATGGTCTGCTCCAAGGAGGCCGGACGAAACGTCCAGACTCCACTGCGACCCGTCCCCGACTGCCGATACTACAACTCTGACGTCCACAAGGGCTCTTTCTTGGCCCTGCCAGAGTTCGGCCGGGCCATGCTTGAAGACGGTGTCAACATTCTGCCCAAGATCACCGCCAAGGAGGCCCCCGCCCCAAAGACGACCAAGAAGAAGGTCCTCCTCCTTGGTTCCGGACTTGTCGCTGGACCCGCCGCCAACTACATTGCCAAACACAACCACGAGCTGACCATTGCTTGCCGAACGTACGAGACTGCCGAGAAGCTGTGCTCTGGTCTGCCCAACGCCACGCCAATGTCGGTCGACGCTACTTCCCCCGATGCCCTGCGACAGGCCATCAAGGGTCACGACGTCGTCGTCTCCCTCGTCCCTTACACCCACCACGCTACCGTCATGGAGGCCGCTTTGGCCGAGCACTGCTCCGTCGTCACGACGTCTTATGTCAACCCCCAGATGAAGGCCCTGGACGCGCAGTTCAAGGAGAAGGGTTTGGTGTGCTTCAACGAGATCGGTGTCGACCCAGGAGTGGACCACCTGTGGGCTATCAAGACCATTGACGAGGTGCAGAAGAAGGGCGGAAAGATCACCAGCTTCTACTCGTACTGCGGTGGACTTCCAGAGCCTTCTGTGAGTGAGCCCGTGGAAATTTTTGCTGATTACAGGCCTCGGACAATGCGCTCGGCTACAAGTTCTCCTGGTCGCCAACGGGTGTCCTCATGGCTTTGAACAACGACGGCAAGTTCTACAAGGACGGTCAGGTCGCCGAAGTTCAGGGCAAGGACCTCATGGCTTCCGCCAAGCCATACTACTTCACCCCAGCGTACAACCTCGTCTGCTACCCGAACCGAGACTCGACTCCCTTCCGAGAGTTCTACGGACTCAAGGACGTCCAGAACTTGGTCCGAGGAACGATGCGATACTCTGGCTTCTGCGAGGTCGCTCTTACTTGGAAGGAGATGGGTTTCCTCGACGACTCAAACGTCGAGCACTTGGGCCGAGAGGCCAAAGCCATCACATGGCTCGAGTTGACCGCCAAGACGCTCGGCGTCGAGGCCAACGAGGAGTGAGTTGCAGACTCCAATCCCAATGTCCAAGGCTGACTCGGTACAGGGCCGTCATCTCCAAGTTGAAGACGCTCAACGCTTTGAAGCAGATCGCCATCCAGAAGATTGTCATTTCCAAGTTCCGATCGCTGGGTTTGTTCTCCTCAGAGGCCATCAAGCCCCGAGGCAGCGTCATGAGGACTCTCTCGGCTCTGCTGGAGGAGAAGTGCCAATTTGCCGAGGGCGAGGTCGACATTGTCCTCCTGCAGCACACGTTCGAGATCGAGTGGCAGGACGGCAGACAAGAGACCATCACCTCTACGCTCGAGGCCTACGGTGACAGGAACGGCGGCCCCAGCGCAATGGCCAAATTGGTCGGTGTGCCATGCGGTATGGCCGTCCAGTTCTTGCTCGAGGGTAAATTGAACAAGCCAGGTGTCCACGCTCCATACGACGAGGAGGTGAGTTAGCGTGTGTCCGCTTTTAAAGCCTAGCTGACAGTTGGGGTAGACCTGTGCCATGTTCAGAGAGAGACTCGAGAAGGAGGAGGGTATCACCATGATCGAGAAGACCGTCTAAGTATCTCCCCCTTTCAAATAGAGTCGATGAGCATGCACGGAAGGTCAAGGTACTTTACATCTGCCCAGGGAATCTATGTCATATGGTCCACTTCGCTATGCGTACTGGTTCACTGTTCCATCGATTGTCTTGCAAGTCCACCTTTGCTCTACGTGTACATGGCGTCCACGCTCCTATCGACCTCTGTCACATCCAAGTCCATGCCCTCCGTAGCCTCCCTTGCATCTCTCGCCGCGGGTTCGCCCCTGCCCTCGTGCTCTGCTTCAGTCTCTGCCTCTGCCTCCTCGTCGACTGGGGCCACTCGCTCGCCTACTTGGTCAATCTGGCGAGCTAGCTCTAGTCTCTGGTGCATGGACGGGGCGAGTGTCGCGAGGAAAGTATCGTTCATGGGGGTCTGAGCTTCCGATGCAGAGGCCGAAGTGGAATGATCGAAGAAGCCAGTGGGAATCTGTACACCCTCCATCCTGTCCAACGACGAGGGATCGTTCACCACGGCGAGAGAAGCGCTCAGAGCGGGATCACCATGCAGAGCGGCAGTGTGGCCTTCAGAGTGATCTTGGCCGTCGGTGATGGTGGTCTGTCTAGCCAAGGGAGCGGCTGCATCCACTGTTGGACCAAGCATGGGAACGTCGCTATTCTCACTATCGCTCACGCCGTTGCTGGTCTGAGAGAGTAGCTGCGCCACACTGGCGGCGCCTCCGCCAAATCCGACGCCTGTGGAGGGCTGACCGGGGGCAACTTCCGATCCGGGGAGAGGAGGCGGTGCGTCTGTGGTAGGGGGTAGCCTGATCGAATGGCTGGATGGTCGACGAGAAATGACAGATGCTCGACGGGATGCCACCTCCCAAGCGTCCTCCGTTTCCACATCTTCGTCGAGATTGGCAAATGTGCGCTAGATGGTCAGCGGGTTCTGGTAGAGTCAGACTCACGCATAGGGGGCAAGAGAAGCCAGGATGATGTGTCACCAGTAGTGGGCGGATACACTTGTAATGGAAGACATGCGAGCATGGTCTGCTGCTGTCAGTGTATGACGAGCATTTTCACTCACGCTATGAAGAGCGATTGACAGACGGTCACGGAGAAGAGACAGATGCAGCAGTCCGTAACGCTAGCTCTGCCCTTCTTAGCCGATCCATCGGCAGGCTTGACATCCCCTCCGAGCGCTTTGAGCTGCTTGAGCGCGTTGTTGCTAGAAGATCAGCACAGACTCGGACTAGGCAGACTCACTTGAACTCGCTGGCGGCGCGTTGCCAATCTCGTCCAAGCTCCACTCGCATCTTGACACATCGGTACATGTCCTCTTGCCCCCCCTGGTAGTCGACTCCTAGCTGGAGTATATCGCCGTCCTGCACATCAGCGGGGAACATCAACTCAGACTCACAGTGATCTGAGTGGGTCTGGAACCTTGATTCGGACTGGACAATCGGATGTGATTGAGGAAAGTGCCCGAGCTGCTCGCCGAGTCACGTATATAGAACTATTGTATCAGCTATGTTCACTATCCACTTGGACTCACCTTGCCGCCGGCCTCGCACCAGATCTCAGCATGACTTCGGCTCACGACTTTACTCTTGAAGGCGACCTTGCCCGAACACACATCTCCCCCACCTCCAGCAATAGTCAGGGTATTTCCACCAAAGCCAGAGCCTGTGGCGCCTGTACCGCTGCCGTTGGCTTGAGCCGAGGTGGGAGGCACGGCTGACTTGTCGGTGAATCTCCCAATCTTGAGGAGCAAGGCTGGCGGACGACCATTGACAGTACGCCCAACGCTGGTGACGGAAGCTGCGGCAGCGGAGACGGATGTGCCGGCTGGGACTCGGATTGGCATCAACTCTCGAACGACTGGGTCGAAGGCTAACGAGCGGGACGATTCTAGGTGGGGCACCAGTCGGATTCGATAGGTCTGAACCGGTGTGCTGGATTCGGGAGGGGGTTCAACAGCTGCTTGTGTCAGCAATGAGAAAACACGACGAGACTCACCTGTGGCTGGACCGGCCGCTGTTGCTGCCAGACCCGCATCGTTGGTTGGAGTGCTGACGCTTCTAGTCACGGAGGTGTTTCCCGGTCGTGTCGAGCTGAGTCCGCTGGCTGGGGGTACTTCGGATGTGGGAGATCCGCCCGGTCTGCCCGAGAGAGTGGCTGCTCGAGAGCGTGATCTCATGAAAGAAGGGAGGAAAGAGCTCCGAGGGGAAGTCGGAGACGCTGGAGTCTGCGAGGGTGATCCATTTGTAGCGACAAAAGGGGTAGTGGGGAGTGGGATGTGGGTCGGGCGATTGGATGTGGGTGTCGCTCGCGACATGTTGGAGTCGGGAGGTTGAGGGTAGGCTTCCTGTATTACCTCGTTCTCGTCGTGATCGGGTAACCTGACGTGATGAGGGTGTGTCAGGCGAGCGATTCGCCTTGAGAAGAGCGAGGAGTGGTCTCTCTGGCTTTGGGCTTGTCTGGCGATTATAAACTCTGGCGGCGTGTGTGATCGTGCTTCCTCGATCTCAGCGAAGAAATCGGGTCGGTGGGCGTAATACACTGTGCGATTTAGCGTTGCCATTGTGAGCTGAGGTATAGAGTAATATAAGGAAGTGGTGTGGGCATGTAAAGAAAGAGCACTGCTCTAGAGTATGAAGATGATCACTTCTCTTCGGAACGATTAGGGAGAAGCGAAGCCAAAGGACGGGGAGGATGTGTACTTGACGTGTGGAAAGGACGACTCACACGACTGGTCTCCACTGGGTCACTTCTAGTGCTAGCGTATCAAGGGGTAGCCGGACACGTTGCGGGGTGAAGGACGATCAACGGTCTATGGCCTAGCTGGAACCGCGTTGTCAACCGGTCGACCGATGCCGCGTGCCTGTATCAGACGGGGTGTCCGTTGAATGCTGGAAGAAGGCGGATGGACGAGCGAGCTGTGAGAAGTGGGAAGTGGGCGAGGATCTCAAGCAGGATAGGTCTATATATCTATGTGTCGCTCAAAGAGAGGACGACGCAATGCCGACCTCGATCTGCAGACTGTGCTCAGTGTGCTGAGTCCGAACGGTCGACAATCCCGGAGAAGCCAAGAGGCGCAGAGTTGGCTCCGAGAAATGACGAATGACGTGCGCTTTCTCCCGCCAATCCGCCTTCATCCACAGCCAGCTATACTGATCGGTAACAGTCGCGAGGGGACAGCTGATCCAGAACCACTCATGCACATTAGGAGCTCTGGACGTCATGACGCATCGACTGCTGTTGATGCATGCATGTGTGGAATGCGCAGACTACTCTTCGAACTCTTCTTCTTCTTCCTCCTCCTCCTCCTCCTCTTCTTCCTCGGGAAAGTAATTCATCGCCTCTTCCTCCCCACCGCCATCGCCTTCTGCCTCTGTGCGCTGCTTGGCCAAAAGCTGCCGCTGCCGTTTGCTCGGCCGATTCCTCTTCTTCTTCTGAGGGGGTTGTATACTCTGACTCTGTTGGATCTTGCGTTTGACGCTCTTGGGCGTCATGTGCAAGTCTATCTTGATAGTAGACTATCATAAGTATATGTCCCTCTCAGCTTCTGACCCACCTTGATCCTCTTGTTCATTTCAGAATCCTCTTCTATATCCCCAATACCGGCGAATTCCTCTGCAGCGCCGAGCTCGTCTATTGTTTCTGTACTGCCAGTGTGGATCTCGTACCACATGCCCCGAGGTCCAGTCGGATAAGGCAAAAGGTCCATGAGAGCATACAGTAGTAATAAGGCGTGAGGTATAGCCGCCGACATTGCATGTAGCGTTAGGTGGGTATACCTATTTGTACACTGTCAGTTCAGATGATCACCCCACCATTTCACTCACCCCTCGTCCACGACTAGACTCCTGCACCTGCCCATCAGGGCTCCAAGAGACACTTTTCGAGTGACAAATACCTCTTCTCTCCCATAGCCATGACGAGTGCCGTCGGTCCTGGCTGCCGCTCTGCCCTGTAGGACTTTGATAGGCAAAGTCTGGGTTGTGACCGAAGTGGGTTTCGGTGGAAGTGGTGTTGCCAACTTTTTCACTTTGCGATGTGATGGGTGCGGAGATTTGGGCTTCACGTTTGGTCGCGAAGGTCCCGCTTCTGCGTTGACCATTATGCTGAACCTGTTGTGCGTGAGGTGTGCTCTGTATCTGCTGCAGATCAGTCTTCTGCCTTTAGACTTCTCTGCATGACCCAACACAACTCTCCCACGGTGCCTCTTGATTGACTGGGCGCGTCTAAGCATAAACCTGATCACCGCCACATTCGGCCGCATGTCTCCCTCTTGCTGTGCCCGGCCCGAACGAGTAATTTCCCCGCATACTCAGGGTGATAGAGGGAAGCGCGGGGTAACAGACTACAAAGGGCGACTTGGGCAGCAAGTGAGCACGAACGATCACACCCCAGCCAACCAAAAAAAGTCGGGAGACGAGACACCCGTCTATATCTGCCTTTACTCTCTACACAGACACAATACTCCCTACCCACTCGGACACGACTCGGCCTAGCCACAGCTGACTAGGACGCGAGCTCGTGTTTGAGAACAGCTGCAAACCCGTCTTTATACCCAAAGCCATACACATACCCAATCATCCTCATCAATCACCCCTTCGCTTAATCATCACCATCAGCCATGTCGGACACGCATCTATGGAGGTCGCCTCCGCCCCACCAGACGCCATTGATCGAGGTGAGTAGCACGCGAATAGTCTGTGGCCAAGGCTGATGGTATGCATAGCCCGGGTCGTTGCCTAATCTCATGTCCCCGGAGTTATCCAACTCGAAAGAGTTGCTCCACCCTTCGTTTCTCCCGCCCTGTCAGCACGGCAAGGACGAAGGCGACATGCACGCTCACGCGTTCGGTGAGTCGAGCAAGTCCAAACGAGGACGCGCCGGTGTTGACAGATGACAGACCTATTGTCACTCTCGCAACATTCCCCAGCGCCAAAACCGTCGCCGTTGCCAACAGTCGTCCCGTCTTCGGTTCCGGTACAGTCAGTGCTCTCCGCGACAAGACCACCTGCTGCTGCTTCCGCGTCTGGGTCCGCGCCAAAGGTCAGGAGAATGAGTAGCTCCACCACAGGTGTGCTGGGTAGAGGCAAATTGGCTGCAACGGGAGACAGCCTAGGTCTAGGCGGTGTCACCAAGGATGTGTGAGTTTGAATGGACACAGAGCATAAGCTTACATGATAGTCGTCCGACTTTGATCTCGAGCGCGACTTCGTATTCGGCCACTTCACCAATACCCAATCGTAAACCTGTGCTCAGTACGACCGGGACATCGCCCACACCGCAGCTGTTCGACTTTGCCAAGACGGACAGGGTCAAGATGACCTCGAGGTCGGTATCTTCGTCTATGCCTTCCAGGTCGCTACCGGCCCATGCGGAGAAGGATGACATGGAGCTCGAGATGGCATTCGATGACGAGGATGACAGCGCGAGCGTAGACATGGACGGGGAAGAAGGGGAGGAGTGGAAGAAACTGGCTTTGGGAACGGGTAGTGGTGGTGTGAAGGGCAGACGAGCGGGTATGGTGTTCAAATGTGAAAACTGTGGAAAGGTGAGCCTGGAGTTAATTGATCGAGGTCATCTGACGCTGACGCAATGCAGGAATACCGACATCCCAGTTGTCTTATCAAGCATAGATGGGAGCATAGTCCTCATTGGAAAGAGCCTACTGCTATTTCAATGTCAAAGCACCAGCAGGTCCAGATGCTAGAGGTGAGTTTGATGCCACAACAACGCTGACTTCACAGGCCGCCGCAATCCTCGCCCATTTGGGACCTCAGCAGCGCAAAGTTCTGCCCACCGACAGATCCCTCTGGCCAGCTATTCTCTCTCCCTCGGACGGCCGAAGACCTTCCATGTCGTCGCGGGACCCTTCTTCGGTCAGGTCGCCGCCAAGCTCGACAGCGCCATTGACCCCGTCCTCGCTGAGGGAGACGTCGACGCTGGGCGAGCTGGGTCGCGGTGGTCCGCAACAGAGAAAGTCGTCCCCAGACAGCGACTCGACCACGTCGTCCATGGGCGAGGGGTATGTCCCTACGCAAACGGGTGTTTCGCCAGCACGACCGTTGGGCATCTCAAGGCAAATCTCGTCCCAATCGTCCGCACCTGGTCCTGGGACTCCACAATCGTTTGGATCATTGCCTCGGGAGATGGCATCTTTCCACATCAACAACAGCTACAAGGACGCTAGGTTGCTCAACGGCGGTCCGGGTCTGAGCCCCAGTGGCGTCTCGCCCATCCCTCACAGGTCGATGGGCATGTCGCCGTCGTTGAAGTCGAGAACGGGACTGGTGGGCGGAGGCATGTTTGGGGCCATACACACGGTCAGGCCATCCAGCAGTGTCAGGAGCGGGGCAATGGGTGATGATGAGGATGAGGGGATTAGTGAACGAGAGGCGAGGGGCAAGTCGAGCTCGGAAGAGGCGGAGGATAGGCGAAAGGCAGGCGACGGCGAGGATTGGGGTATGGCCATGGAGATGGAGCTGTAACATGGCGTGGAATCAGAAGTGGTTCGTACAAGGGAAGTCACTTGTCAAGGCGATGGTCTGCGCGGTGATTTGGGACATCTGTCGTTGGAGTGAAAGTAGAGTGATGGTAGTGTGTCATTTGTACCAGTCATGTCAGGTAGCAGCATAAATGCAATTGGTGAATTTGGACTTATAGGTATCCGTCATCCGAGCCGTGTCGAGGAGGATAGCCCAGTAAACACCGCTCAAGAGATCGACCTCCACCTTGACGTTGCACCTCACCGTATAGTCATGTTTCCGTCGACTCGCTCACTGTTTAGGCACTCTACGAAGGTATTGGAAGCATGCACCACGGGCCCCAAGAGTCGCCTCCCACCTATCCGGTACCACATATTTGAGCAGCCGCTGCCGTATACCATTGGGCTTAAATTGCAGAATGACATTATCGAGAAGAGACTACGGTGGAAAGAGGCCGGAGGGGGGAAGGACGATATCGTTTTGCTCTTAGGTATGCAATAAGATCAATCGACTCTTGCTGACTATGGACAGAACATACGCCGACGTATACGACTGGACGGAGGGATAACTCGCCTAATCCAGATACCCTGCATCCCGAGGAGAAGAAGGTGCAGAATGTGGGAGCAGAGTTTCACATTACAAAGCGAGGTGGACAAGTGACCTATCACGGTCCCGGCCAACTGGTCGGCTATCCCATAATGGATCTCAACGCGATGGAGGTGAGCCCCATCCCACCTCCCAGATCGAGTAAGAAACGTCCTCTGAGACTGAATACACGGTGTGGTAGACCCCGACGAGATGTTACGTAGACTGGCTGCAGGGGATCTTGAAGGGATACACGGAAGATATCGGCTGTAAAGGGATCATGGCCCCTCATCCCGATGGTCACGTTGGAGTCTTTGCCTCGCCCACGGAGAAGGTACGTCTCCACCCGGAGAAGGACGCTGAGAATTCTAGGTCGCTTCGATTGGAATACACCTTAGACACCGGATAACATCCCATGGTTTCGCAATAAACGTGACCAAGGAGCCAGTGCCCTGGTTCGACCTCGTGCTGGCATGCGGCCTTGCCGATGTAAGGGCGGTTAGCCTGGAGGATCTGCAAGAGGGAAAATTGTCCGTTAGGGATGTTGCGAGGGGGTTGTTGCCCCGATTCGAGAAAACGTTCGGGAGGGAGTTGGTGGGTTTGGACGGGGAAGGTGAGGTGGGGGAATTGAGAGAGCTCGTCGAGCGGGCAGAGTCGGATGCCAAGGAGGAGAATGAGAGAAGGGGCGGCTGGAGGTCAGGTCCCGATCTGACCAAAAGAGTGCTCTAGGCCTGCGTCACGTCACATGCACGATGGTTGTTGTATACTACAACAAGTCGGGTGCAGGATTTTACAGGAGCACGGGCGAGACCATAAACACAGGTAGTCAGCGTCCAGGCGGTCCCGGGAGCACTACTGATGAATCCGTCGCTCGTACTGATCTCCGCTCATGTGCTTGATATTGGGCAGTACAGACCATCAATGAGCTGTGTACGGTATACATCGTAAAATCTCATCTATTATACTTGGTAACATATTCTATCTAGTTGTGCGTAAATCTCATCATGAAGTCGTGTCTGGCTAGTGGGCAATGATCACTCTCTCCTCGTCCCCGGGTGTGGCCTTCTTGGGACGGTAGAGGACGACAAAGCCGATACCCCAGAGCAGGGTCCACCCGAGCATAAAGTACCACGAGATCTTCACGTTCGTGAGGTTCTCAATACCACCCGGGTTGACGGTGAGCAGGCCTGCTTGGACGGAGAGCGCGACGGCTGATCCGACTTGTAGCGAGACTTGAAGTACCGCTCCTGCCACACCTGCCATTTCAGCCGGGACGCTGGTCATGACGCCGACGTTGGTACCGGTGAAGACGAGCATGTTGCCTGCTGAACCAATAACACCGGCTGTGAAGATGTATTTCCAATATTCGGCGCCCACACCTCCGTTCCATTGGGTGAACAGGACGTAACCGACAGCTCCGGCAATAACACCGCCGACGATCGGCCACCGGGGTTTCGAGGTGAGTTTCGGGTACATGGTCATGATGATGGTAATGGCGCCTGCGGCGATACCCTGGGGGAGGAGTCGAACGGCAGCGATGATGGCGCGTTCCGAG
The DNA here is from genome assembly GCA_001600095.1 of Bullera alba. Lineage (NCBI taxonomy): Eukaryota > Fungi > Basidiomycota > Tremellomycetes > Tremellales > Bulleraceae > Bullera > Bullera alba. Next base: position 415,675 of record BCIX01000005.1, read on the forward strand.
TGAACTCGGACAAATATCTCTACCAGCGGTAAGAAGTTGAGCGACCACCAAGAGTAGATGAACAGGGCAAAGGCGATGAGCACGGCAAAGTTTGGTATCCTCCATGTCTTGGCGGGGAGAAGGGCGTAGTCGTCCGGCAACCTAGCTTCCCAGATGAAGAAGAAGGCGAAGAGCACCCAGGAAAGGAGGAAGGGGACCAAAAAGTCTGGAGTCTTGAAGCCGTACGAAGCCCCGAGGGTGAGACCGAGGATCAAGAGGATGATTGCGAACAACATGGAGAAGGAACCGACCAGGTCGAGCCGTTTCCACTTTGAATCGACCTCGGCAATCGCACCTTGGGGTTTAGGGATCCAGTACAGCGAACCGACGGCGACGGGCAGGATGAGAGCAGCGAGGATCCTGAAGAACCATCGCCAAGCTACTCCTTGGCCTTGGGATGGGATGTACTCGACAAAGCCGGCAACGATGATACCACTAGGACGAGTCAGCAAACTATCTCCCGAACTCTGCCCGAGAGACCCGCTCACCTCGTGTTGGCCAGAGCACCAGACATGCCATACAGAGTGAACGCCTTGCCCAGCTCATGGGGCTCGAACACAGCGGCGATCAGTCGGAAAGAGGCGGGGATGAGGGTAGCACCGGCAATACCGCTAACAGCCCGCAAGACGAAGAAGGAGTATTGGTCCGGAAGGAAGGAGATGACGAGGTTGAGGATACCGAGGGCGATGAAGCCATACGCGAAGACGGGCTTGGCCGAGCTGTATAATGGTCAGTGAGGTGCTCTTAGTTAACTCTGAAACGGACTCACTAGAGATCCGCAACACGTCCCCAGAACAGTAAGAATGCCGAAAAGGTCACTGCGTATGCTTTGGGTCTGTCAGCTTTAAATTGCTTGCCTCACACGCTACCACTTACACGTGATGACCCAGGACTGTGCCTCAAACTTGATATCCAATGACTCGGAGATTGGTCCAGTGAAGATGAAGAATGCCTAGGGCGGTGTCAGCACGTGGTTCTTGGCTAGTGGGGAGGATCACGCACCGAATAGGACCAGACGTCGACGAAGAAGCCTAGGGAGAACACTGCGAGAAGTGCCCACTTCTTCCGCTGGGACAACTTGATGGGCGCGGTGTTGGTCGGCGTCTTGGTGAGCGTGGACTCGGCTTTGGTCGACTCGGTGTTGAAGGGCTGCAGTTCCTTGGTCTTTGCGTCGAGTGAGGGCAGGTCGGTGACTGTGGGTGACGGTGAAGGTTGGGCAGACTGCACCGGAGGTGTCTGAAGCGCGGACATTGTAGCGAGGCGCGACGAATCACTTGCAGTTGTTGAGGTGTCGTGCTTATGGGTCGTAAAAGGGTTGAGAGTGTGAATTGAGACGTTGTCTGCGCTTGGATGTAGGAGTGATGGGGATGTCAGTGGTCTCTGCTCAGTGTTATATACCCATGGACAGCTGCCCGAACACTGCTATCGTCTTGATCAGCTCTTGTTCGGAGTGCAAGTATGCTTGGTAATGTCTCGTCCTTTGTTAGTAAGCTGGGCGCGTTGCTAGGTGGATGAAGATTTTGTCACTCGGTCAAGTGGAGGGGTGGTGTGATTGAGAATGTGGAGGGGATGAGTGATCGAGATTGGAATATTTGACGCGTCAAACGAGATCTCGGGCCTTGGCTGCCTCCTGGGCTGAATAAGCATGACCAAGCAGCTGATTAAGGAAACGTGGAGTGCCGGGTGCGGGGGGAGGTGGAGTTGGAAAGGGAACTCCGTCGCAATTTCAATACTCGGGTCACGGGTGACCGGTCCACCTCCTGGCAATGCATGATGCATGATGGGCGATAGCATTCTGCCGGTCTGCTCAGCGGCAGTCAGCGCTCATGCTTGCTCTCGACTTCTACAGGAGTATCTATCCGCGCCACAGAACTCGATAAAGGTCGCATTATGGCGGTGTCACCGAGCGGGCAGTCAACTCGACGGATAACGCTCAAGCTTGCCTATTCTCATCCATATCCCTAGCTTGGATGGGCTTATCAAGCATTCGGTCTGGCGACATATGGCGACTCTACGCCATTGCTAAACTCGTACTTGTCCCCCGAGGCCATACGTCTTCTTCTCCTAGTGACTCGACACCTCCACCACGCCAGCGCGACGATGATTGCAATCACGGCGGCGGCAGCGCAGCTCGCGCCTGAATGGCCAAATATCAATATCTGCACGGATCAGGACTTGACACATGACTCACCGGCAATCGCACCGGCATGGTTGCTCGCACTGTCCTTCTCTCCGGGCTCGAGACGCGTGATCAGAGTGCTCATTGTGGTCTGAGACGATGTGGATTGCGGGATGAGGTCGAGGGCGATGAGCTGGATCTGCTTTGGGTTTTGCGAGGGTACGTCTCTTTCAATGTCCAGACGGGCGAGATGGGTGTTCACTTTGGGTATATCTGAGATAGACGCGACCACCGCACTCTCCACATCTTATACACTGGTCCTATCTGCAACCAGGAAGGCGACTCTGATAAGAGCAAAAAGGAGCGAACCTCGCCCCGACGGCAGAGCGGGATGCCGTCGGGACGAAGTGAGGACTCGATCACTGCGGCGTAGCTCGCCTAAGAGCCGTCTGTGACTCTGTCCTCCCTTGCGTCGCAACCTCTAGCACCGCATCTCTAGTACATCGGACCAGCGCATGAACCCCAGTCAGTACGTGGATCTCTGAATCGTATGAAATCGCATCGCTCGCTATCGGACATCCAGCTATCGCTCATCTCCGAATGAGGAGGTTGTGAGGTTGTGACACCGGGCATCCGGCAAAGGACGGTGCGCTATGACATGGATCAACGATCAACTCAACTATAAGCAGGAAAGCATGCGAATTGGACCAGATGATGGTCTAGAAAGTGGAGCTTCCTCTGAGTAGCTCTTAAGAGGGTCGATTGGAATCTCACCTCTTTCGCTCCTGCTATACAAATCCACCCTGTAATTATGGGAAGCACAGCGTACGCCGCGACTGGGGTCGTGGTCCTGCCATTGGTTATTGCCTACTTGGCCCACCTTCCCAATACTAGGCACGTCCGTATTGGGCTGCTCCTGCCGACTCTTTTGGCAGGATACTGGTTCAGCACCACCGTCAACATTGCCAACGAGCCCTGTGAGTGATCCCATTACCTCGACCTCGAAGGTGTTCAGTGTTGACTTGTTCCGGGTCATACGGGTAGTGTTCGCCATGCCCCTCACAGAGACGACCGTGAGTATCAGGCTGCCAACGTAGGACATGGCTGACACTTTTCTCAGCTCCAAGTTGTAGGTACGGTGTAATCGCCACAGCTGACACCAGGTCATCGCTGGCTCGTGCTACTATGCTTCCCTCCCCTCCGTACCGGTATACCGACCCCTCGTACACAAACCCTACTTTGCCAGTGTACGGCGAACCACTCTGTTCAAAGCGCTCAACCTGGTCTTCGACTCTTATCGCAATGTGTCGCTCACCAGCTCTTCCGTCCCTTTGGGGGTACACCGACCTTACGCCAGTTCCTGCGCACATCACCTCTTATGGCTCACTCTACACGCCCTTTTGAGCGAGATGGCCTCGTATCTCCCTTTCTATCTCTCGCCAAATCATGCCACCTTCGGTCTGGGCACGATACTGGGCCAGCCTCTCTGGGGGATAGGCCTGGGAATGGCAATGTTCAATGGTACAGCCGCCATATGGCATTTGTACGCTTTGCTATCCATCGCTTCGGGGCAGTATACCTCGGAAGAATGGCCTAGGCTTTTTCACAAGCCATACCTGGCGAGTAGCCTGAGTGAGCTTTGGGGAAAGAGGTATCACCAACTCCTACGGGTGAGTCACCTGGACCGTTCACTCTGTTGAAGTATTGGTTGACGATGGACAGAACATGTTCATGAGGTTCACCCAACCCCTCGCCTTCTCTCGACCAATACAGCTCATGGCGGCGTTCGGCCTTTCGGGCCTCTATCACGTTGTGCTTTATCACCCGTTCACAAAGTCGTTCGTCTGGTGGCCCCACATGACTTTCTGGCTCGGATGCGGAACTGGATGCCTCCTCGAAAGGGCGTTCTACAAGATCACCGGGAGGAGGGTAGAAGGGTGGTGGGGGAGGATTTGGTTCTGGTCATGGATCACACTTGTCAGTCAGCCGCAGGTCAGATTCGAGTTGGAGTCGGGATGGGTTAGTCGAGCGAGAGCAATGGCTTTGGAAAGACCAGAAGAGAGGGTCACGAATCATATCCTGGCGCTGGTGGGCATCGGACCTATGAGCTCGAAGACCTCGAGTGGGACGTAGACGACGTTAGTAGTCAGGTGTGCAAGATAGAGTCAGGGAAATGCATAGAGCTGGGATCACAGTGAGCCAGGTGTCGGCTTTGTCGCTGTTGTATCTCGGACCAAAGTGCTTCACTCTAATGCTCCCGCTCGAGCGTCTCCTACCATGCCCTTGGAATCGGAACCCGCTCCTTCAATACATCTACTTCTCCTTGCTGTATCTCCTCTGCGAGTCCCTAAGACCCCGCTCATACCCGATCGCCTCGGCTCTCGCCAATTCCGCACCCCTGCTCTCCACCAATGTCAGGGCGCTACGTCTCAGCGCGTGGATCGAGCTGAGGGTGAGCCTGGCTAGATGCCTCCTGGTGCATTCCTCCGCGTCTTGCATTTGGAAGAGGTTGTGGGTGCTATATCGAATCATGCTTATACACCGCAGTGCCACGCGGAGGAAGGGGTCGCTTTGGAGGTCCAGCTGCTCGTCGGGCTGGGTGGGCTGGGCTTGAGAGAATATCTCGACGTCTTGACTAGAACTGGCTGAGGAGCAGCAGTCAGCAAGCAAGGAGAGTGATCGTGGAGGGTTACAGATAGAAGACACACCTTGCCCATGGCTCCTCTCGGCATCCCCGCCTGGGGAATGCTCAGACCCGCTGCCGACCGCGCCCAAGCTGTGATCCACGGATCCGACGGGAGAGTCGCTGTGAAGCTCCTCTGAGCTGTCGACCCCTTCTTGCACAGTCTGTAAAGCGATTGTCGACTCTTCCGACCCCCGAATTGATCCCAGAAGTTCCACAGAGTTCTCGGGATGCTTGATTGCCGCGCTACCTCTTGAGGCGGTCGAGATTGGCGGCTGGGGAGCCTTCGCATAGTCGGTATTATTGTGCTGACGCTTCTGCTTCTTGGTCTGCTGGGTGTCCGACGACTCGACTTTGCTCTTCTTTTGTACTGGAACAGCCCCTATCAAAGGTCAGCCTTGCAGTTTGATCGCGTTGCCTTGATTTCACATACTTTTTTCTCCAAGCGCTCCCACCGCGTGCCCCTGGCTTACAGCCGCCCAACCGCCACTCCCGACGAGCGATGGGGCCTGACTTGCAACCGACGGCTCCGGCTGGACGACCCTGTCTGCAACCCATCAGCTAATCACAACGAAAGTACTGCTCTCGATGCGCTACTCACGGGCCAGCTTGTGCGCCTCGGCCATTGGTCCCAATACCCGCCCGGCGACCTCACAGCTCTCAGCATCGGTGTGGCCCACAAGCTGGCAATAGGCGCATTCCTGCGTTATCCTCCACTGCCGATCGCCGGACGCGACTCCCTGTAGGAAGAGAGTTGGTAAATTCGCCTGGGAAGCCTTCTCGCATATTTGCCCATGGAGCCTAAGATGTTGTGAGCCGCGATCTCATTCCATGACGGAGGATGAGTACATTCTCGAGTCGAGGAAGAGGAGATAGACTTACTGGAAGAACATTGGTTCAGGGATCATCCTCTCTTTATCCAAGAGCGCATCTAGGTCCTCACTCGAGGGGAAGTACCTGGTCGCAGGGTGCATCCACCGTGGCAGAGACTCCGACGCTAGGTTTTCTAGGCCGAGCACCTTTCGCCCAGTGTCTGTTTCCCGCGCCTTGATCGCCTTGGAGGACATGTAGATCGGATCGCCGTAGGCCTGGTTGATGGCGAACATCATGACTTCGTGACTGGCTCGATGGCACGCTTTGAGATGGGAAGGGAAGAGACCGCTCATGCTATGTGGCGACACGTGATGTAACGTGGAGAGTGGTGAAAACGAAGGAGAAGGGGTTGACGATGATGATGAGGAAAAGGAAGGACACAGCGGGATCCACGGAGGCGATCCGAGCGGCAGGGAATTCGGGTTCGGGCAGGCGGGCAGCCTCTCGATGTTGTAGTCAGCAGCAAGCAGCTCGACCAGGTTAAGAACCCAAAGCAGTCAGTTCAGGCGCCTCACGAGCTCAGACGCAGCATGATAGCGACATTTTGGTTAGCAAAAGCGGAGGCGTGGCCTAGGAGGAAGGTTCAATGAAGTGAGCGCTGTTGAAGATGTGACATCGCATACATCGTCGGTGGGGGTGGCGAGTGAGTCTCGTCATGTCTGCTAGAGATACCTGCTTTCGTCAGCTCAATGCGCAGCCAAAGTCATGCCTCTATCACTTACAACATTCGTGATAGGTCGTTAATTGTCGTCATGCCTCGGTAGGCTGCTCTTTCTCGTGCTCCAAGATCCTTCTTCACGGCTGCCTACACCTCCTCCAGGAATCCCTGGATGATCAACCGCTCCACCTGACTCCTAGCCAGTCTAAACCTCTCCCCTTTTCTGAAGTCGATCCTTTCCCCGCCCTCCAGTATCACTTCGCCGGCGTCCTTGATGACCCTCACATCCACCATGTACTCCCCAGGCGGCCTATCTATCCCCGCCGTCAAATCCAATACGTCCAGGAAATCCGTCTTGTAGTCGAGGATCAGATTGTTGTAACCTCTCAAAAAGTCGAGCTCTTGTGGTGAGAGATTTGACCGAATGTCCCCTTCGTTCAGATACGCCAGAGACCCTCCAGAGTCCCAGAATCGCTCTTTCACCCCTCCTACCCTCGTGGCGAGGTACGCCAGCAGACAGCGCTTATTCCGCCTCGCGCTGAGATGCTGTACTGTCAAGCTACAGACCAAAGACCGGTCTTGGGAGAGTGCGGCGCCGTGTCGGTCTGCCGCGGCTGTTATGGACGCGCCGAGCTGTCGAGTCTCGAGGGCGATTGACAGGATGAGCGGTAGCGCGTATTTCGGGAGAGGGAGTTGGGGTGTGGTTGCCAGTGTCGACCTGTGGGAGCCAGTGACCAGCTGCAGAGCGAGGTCCCCGTGCATGTTGGTGTGGTGTTTGTAGGAGATTATCAAGAGAGTGCTCTATGCTACGCGTAGTAGAGAGGTCACCTCGCCTGGCCCTGTGTGGTGAGCGGAGTTAATCGGCAATTCTCCGACCAAGAAGCGGATTCGAATCCCACAACCAATTCCTCTTCCTCCTTATGACACTCGAGTACATCTCTATAGCTCATTCTCACTTCACCTTACATATCCCATACAGACACCATGCTTCGTTCCATCATCGCCCCAGCATCCGCCTCGGGTAGGTGTCACCGAGATTGTTCCTCGCTGACCGTCAGTCCGAACCTTCGCGACGAGCGCCAAACGTGCTAGCTACGAGGACACCATTAAGAACATCCTCATCAGTGAGTCCACTTTCTGTCGCCTCGCTGACGTTCAGACAAGGACACAAAGGTCCTCGTCCAGGGCTTCACGGGTAAAACGGTGCGTGACCTCCACCCAGCAGCACTGACCTGTAGGGTACATTCCACGCGCAACAGGCCATCGACTATGGAACAAGGATGATTGGCGGAACCAACCCAAAAGTGAGTACCGGGAGACTCGTTTCTTGCTGACGCTTTAGAAAGCCGGCACTGAGCATCTCGGTCTCCCCGTCTTCGGCTCTGTCGCCGACGCCGTCAAGAACGCCCAGCCCGACGCTTCGGTCATCTACGTCCCACCCCCTTTCGCCGCGGACGCAATCATCGAGGCTATCGAGAATGAGATTAAGCTCATCGTCACCATCACCGAGGGTATCCCCCAACGTGACCAGATCCGAGTGTTCAACGCTCTCAAGTCTCAGAGCGCCTCGAGAATGATTGGCGGAAACTGCCCAGGTATCATTAGCGAGGGCTGCAAAATGGGTATCATGCCAGGACACATTTTCAAGCAGGGCAAAATCGGTGTCGTCTCGCGATCCGGAACGTGAGTGGAAATTCAACGACTTTTGCTGACTCTGTAGTCTCACATACGAGGCTGTCAAGTGAGTTCAATGTCTGGAGCTCGGAGCTAACTCTAGCCAAACCACGCTCGTCGGTCTAGGACAATCCCTCACTGTGGGTATTGGCGGTGACCCATTCCCCGGAACGCAACACATCGACGTCGTCAAAGTCCTCCTGTCGGACCCAAGGACCGAGGGTATCGTGCTCATTGGAGAAATTGGTGGATCCATGGAGGAAGAGGCCGCAGAGTACCTCGAGAAGCACAACAAGAACTCGGCCAACCCCAAGCCCGTCGTCGCTTTCATTGCCGGACGGACCGCTCCACCAGGCCGACGAATGGGTCACGCAGGTGCCATCATCTCGGGCGGAAAGGGTGCTGCCAGCGACAAGGTCAAGGCGTTGGAAAAGGCCGGTGCGGTCATTGCCGAGAGTCCAGCGCAGATTGGAAGGTTGATGCTGGAGGCTATGAAGAAGGCCGGTAAGGCATAAAGTGAGGTGGAATTCGAGCTGCATCGCAGCGAGAATGAGAGAATGGCTCGCGGAGCACGAGCATAGCTAGTGTAGCGAGAGGAAATGTAGTAAAGATGTAAGGGCACAGGTGGTTGAACAATTCGATGCACATTCTTGCCTGTCTGGAACCTAGCAGGGTTCACGCGGACCAGCTCTTGACCCGGTATGGATGCCAAGTCTTGCGGGTGATGATCTGCGATGATACGAAGTACATTGCCTGCCTATGATTTGGCGAAAGTCCTACTATGATCCGGCGACATGAAGTCCAATCTATCCAGTCATTATGCGCCGACCGAGCTCGCTCTTGGTTTCGGTTTCACCAGCCGTATCAACGCTTTTACCACATCTCCCTCCTCCTTCAACGCGGCCTCGGCTTCCGACTTGCTACAGCTGACTTGCGAGGCCTACAGCCCCAGTGGATATCAGCTAGATTCACACCCTCCCCCTTGTTTGCTTGACTCACGATGAAATCCACATCCTCCGACTTCACGCTCTGGGTCTTGCTTTGCCCGACGTCCAGAGCCGCCATTGCGCTTTGTGCCTTTTTGCCCTCTTCTTGAGTTATCCGTTTCCGCTCGAGGTCCAACACTGCGTTCTCGAGGTTGCCTATCGGTTCAAAGGTCAGCACTCGGGTCTGATCAGCTAGTAAGGACGGCAGGTGCACACTTTTGTTATATGATCCACCGTCGAGAAACTGAGGGAAATCAGCCCGTCTTTTCGATACAAGAGACTCACGTCGATGATGACCTCGCCTTGAGGCACTCTTGAGCTGGATGCCATGGTGCGGTGTGTCCTGTTAATGTAAGAGTACCCTCGCTGTAGATCAACTGTAGAGGTTGGAGAGGTCGATGATCTTTTGGCTGTGACCATGACCACGTGGAGTCTTTACGTAACGCGTCGGCCGGCGATGATCATGTCCGTGTGGCCGTGTGCTCCCAAGCCCAAGGGCGCTCAGCGTTAGGTAGTCGTGGCAGCCATCGTCTGCAGATCCGGCAAGTATCGTCTCTTCTACTGGTATCACTCGTCAGCTGGCGCTCAGGACACGGTGATCGCTGCTCATCCACCATGCAGTCACCACTCATCTCCGTCCCGAAGAAGACGACCTCGGACGTCGATTGGACGGGACCCATCAAGGCTATCATCTCCCAGTCGTACGGCGAGAGCCCATCGTCGTACACTGAGGAATGCAGCGTCCTCCATCGATGTCGCCAGGACGCTGTCAAGGGCGCCGGCAGTGATCAAACGGGTGGGTTGATTCCCTTGCCTATCTTGCAGCTTACTGATGTGTTCATAGCCCGAGATCTGCTGTACAAGTACTTTGGCCAGCTGGAGCTGCTCGAGCTGCGATTCGCCGAGATCAAAGTCTCCTTCACGTGGGAAGACTCGCTCACACTCAAACCCACCACTCAAACGTCCTTGGCGTTCGAGAAAGCCTCCATCATCCACCTACTCGCGTCGGTTCTATCGTCCTTGGCCTCTTCAACCTCGAGGTCGAGCCCAGAAGGCGTCAAGCGGGCCTACTTCAACGCCAGGGCGACTGCCGGTATGCTCACCTACATCAATGAGAACTTTCTCCACGCTCCGTCTACCGACCTCAGCCGAGAAGTCATCCACCTCTTGATCGGTATCATGATGGCCCAGTCGACAGAAGTGTTCAACGAAAAACTCATAGAGGAGAAGAAGGCGCCCGGGCTCGTTGCCCGATCGGCAAACCAGGCGGCGGGGATGTATACCTCTCTCGTGGATGAGATGAAGGAGTTTCAAGGAAAGGGCATATTCGACCGAAATTGGCTATACGTGCTCCAAATCAAGGCAAAGTTGTTCTCCTCGCTCGCCCAATACTACCGCTCCGTCGCCGACGCCGCAGCGGGCAAACATGGTGTAGCGCTCGTTCGACTCAAATCGGCGGATACGCTCGCGGCAGAAGCTCAGCGTTTGGCCAATACATTCACCTATACCTTTGTCGCTTCGTCAACCCCGACATTACCCCACGATGCGGCGACCAGCCTCAACGAGATCACAAAAGCAAATGCCACTGTATGCTTCGAGGCCAAAGAACAAGCAGTCAAAGACAACGACTTGATCTACCACGATATACTGCCCTCGGAAGCTGCCCTCCCCGCCATCGAGAAGCTACCGCCCGCTGCGCCTATCACCATACAAGAGGTATATCAGAATCCAGAGGTATCAAAGCTCATCGGACCCGACATCTTCGTCCGGCTCGTCCCACTCGCCGTACACGAATCTGCCTCGGTATACTCGGAGGAGAAAGCCAAGTTGGTCAGAGGCGAGGTCGAGCGCGCTGATATCAACGAGGGTGAGATCCGCGCTGGTCTGGAACATCTCGGTCTCCCTGCGTTGGTCAATACATGGCGGAGGATCGCTTCTGGTGACGATGCCGAGCTTGAGATCAGCCCCGAGATCCTCGCTCTCGAAGTAAGGTCTGTCGACCTGGCCCAGCTGTCAAGCTCGCGGGATCGATGCGAACGGTCCCTTCGGGAGTTGTCGTCACTTCTCGACAACGAGAGCAGAGAGTGTGAGAGAATGAGGGTGAGTACCCTCTGCTGGGCAATAGCTGACGTCAGTCCAAACATACCCCGAAATTCACACAATCGCCCTCTGGCCCGCAGACTTCTCACTTTCGCTCAACCATCTCGTCCAACCTCAACTCCCTTACCGCAGCTGCCGATTCCGACGCCCAGCTTGCCGAACTGTACCGCGAGATCACTCCGCAGATCGAGCAGCTCTCCCGTGGAGAATCCTCGCTCCGGCAACAAGCTCACCAAATCGTTTCCGGCGGAAACCACTCCCTACTGGATATGGAAGACCCGACTCTTGACCCGGAAGAACGCGAGGCATTGCTCAATTCATGCCAGGTGGTTCAGGAGAAGCTATCGACCCTAAGCAAGATCCGTAGAGAACGGGATGAAGTGTTGAAAGATCTCAAGGAAAAGGTGAGTCAAAGTGCGGTCGACTCGGCTGACTTCAGATCCAAAATGACGACGTGTCCTCGCTCCTGCTGCTGAACCGCCGATCGCAAGGTGTGGAACCGCAGCTATTTGCCTCCGAGCTGGAAAAATTCCGTCCGTACCAAGGTCGAATTGCCGCCGCAGTGACGGCCTCCCAGACGATCTTGCAAGAGCTAGAAGCGACTATACGCCAAGTCGATCAGGGCAAGGGTATCCGTGAGCGACAACGCGGGCAGAAAGATCAACAGAAACGGCTGCGCCAATGGGAACGCAATCTGATTTCTGCGGGTCAATCGTACGAAGAGGTCAGAGCGGGATTGGGCAAAGGACTTTCCTTCTACGAGAGTCTACAGGTGGTCATTGCGGATCTCAGCAGAGAGGTCAAGGAGTACATCCGAAACAGAGAGTCGGAGAGGAATAGGATGGTATCGGAGATCGAGACCAGGCAGCGAGTTGGACTGGAACATTCCTTCTCTGGCCTCAGCGTGCAGCAATCGTATCCCTCGAGAGAGTCTTCGTACTCGACGCCCTCGTTTTCTCCTCCCCCTCCGCCACATCCCAGTACATCACCATACCCTCCAAATCCGGTATCGTCGCCGCACCCTCCTTATCCCGCTCCTTCGACCTATACCCCTCCACCAAAGCCACAAAGCACGTCGAGCTATCAGTCCTCGGCGTACCCACCACCACCGCCCGCACGGTCATATAGCACTCAGCCACCTAATCAGAGTTATCCATCACATCCCCCACCACAGACGTATCAACCCCCAACACAGAGCTATCAACCTCCGCAAACCTATCAACCGCCTAGTCAAAGCTACCAGCCACCACAGAGCTACCAACCGCCTCAAAGCTACCAACCTCCTTCCCAGACGTACCCCTCTCACCCTCCACCACAAACATATCAGCCCCCGCAACAAAGCTACCAACCGCCGTCGCAGGCTTACCCCTCGCATCCCCCGCCGCAAACGTATCAACCGCCCCAGGCTTACCCGAACCCACCTCCCCGGCCATCGTATCAGCCCCCTTCACATGGGTACCAACCTCCGCAAGGAGGGTACAGGTGACAGCCGGCAAGTGAGCTCTGACCACCGTCGATGTCTTGGGGTACGAAGGGATTTGAATGCCATGCATCCGTCCATCCTTTGATGGGCGAAACGCCCTTGAGCCAAAGGACCACTCAAAGGTGACCTTTCGCTCCGGTTGCATGCTGAAACGCGGTGCTTGCGCCAGTCAGGCTGAGCGTACGGTCGACCATCTGGGACTGATCGGCAGGCATATAAGATCTCGCTCCTTTGTTCGCTATCAACTGATAACTCTTCGTCAAACTAACGCTGAATACTCACTACACCATGAACGACTGGACCATGCACAACGCTTACGAAAACTCGAGTCAAGGTGAGTAGCGATCTACAGGCAGACCTGGCTGACTCGTCGACCAGACTTCTTCCAAGTCGTCCCGCCTACCCCGCAAGCACAGATGCACTCGGTTCCCATCCCGCTCCGCTCGCACCGCTCCACCTCTAGCATTGGCTCGATCGACTCGCATATCAGCCACCTAAGCCGCGAGACATGGGCGACATCCGTCTCTTCCGACACGACCGAAGAGAGGCCGAGTCTCAGTATCGACCCCCGATTGTTCCAACGCCCTGTGGACGACGATCTGACGACTGCCAAGCCGAAGAAGGCCCGTTCGCCCAAGAAACCGACCGAGGAGAAGAAGAAGAAAGTCAGCCATGCTCGAAAGGTGAGTCAGAGCTGCCTCAAGTTAGCTAATCTGCAGCAACACCCGGAACACATCCCTCGACCTAGAAACGCGTTCATCCTGTACCGCAAACACGTGGTGGATTCCAAGCTCATTCCTCCCAGCGTGGAGATGAGGCACCAAAACGTCAGCATCATCACCGCCAAGATGTGGTCAGAGGTGAGCCACACCATGATCGTTATTCGGCGTCAGCAAGAGGCTGATTGGAGTTGAGGCTCCACTCGAGCAAAAGGCCCATTTTAACGATTTGGCCAGGATAGAAAAGGAAGAGCATATGAAAAAGTGGGTTTCACATCGTTGAAACTCGAGCTGACGACAGATACCCCGGGTATCGATATCAACCGGTGTACCGCCGGACCAACGTGATCCGCCGTCGGGTCCGACAAGACGAGGCAGAAGAGGAGAAATGTCGATCGGTGGCTGAACTCCTGCTCAAGGGCAAGAGCGGCCAGGATCTCGAGCACGAGATCAAGGAGAAGATAAAGGCCCCAGAGCCTGTCAAAGTCAAAAAGTGAGTAACTTGGCTGTGTACGACGTGGTGAAGAATGGCCTGACTTGTTTTCTAGGCCGACTCGTACTGCGAGCGAGCTATCCAAAGGCGCGATCAGGGCTTTGCGGGCTCAAGCCCGATCCACTCCTTCGGTCGATTGGTCCGACGTGTCCGAGTCCCGAGCCCCATCCCACGAGCCAGAGGAGCAACCCCTCCCACAGCAGACCTGGGCGTACGATACTCAGGTCTACGAACCGGATTTCTTCAGTCAACCCACGTACCCGACCTATTCTCAGCCAATGCAGCCAAACTACTACCCCGAGTACTTCACCTACGACCACGCATTACCCTTCTCGCCTACCCAAGCGACCTTTCAATACGTCCAGCCAATGTCACATCAACACATGTCGCAGTTGTCACTACCTCTCCCTCCACCCATCAACACGACTGACAATAGCGTCCTCCTCGGCGCATCCTTCCCGTCTCCAACGTCGGGGTGGTGCGCGGGTTCAGGCAATCTCGCCCTGCGTCTGCCCATCTCGCCCAGATGGGATCGTACCAATCATCAACTTCACAACGTCGTGCCCTCTGAGGGACTGGTGTTCGAGCCGAACGACATGTTGCACGACTTTGAGAACGCTCTAGCCCAGGCGGAAGACATGTGGTGACCAAGGTGGAGGTCACCAGGCGACGAGGACACTAAACGACTTTGCATTGTGTGATGTATGCATGAGAGGACCAATCTGACCGAACTTCGTCGCCGGAGTGGAAACACTGAATGAATGATCAGACAGCCCAGACAGGCCCAGACTAGCATAGGCCTAGACAGGCCTAGACTCTGGACCGCACTGAGTCTGACAGTCTTGGACAGTTCTTGGACGTCTTGGAATGGATCACGTCCCGCCACTCGGCCGCGGGTTTAACAAGCCTTTCGGCCCTTTTATGCTTACTCGTACAGTGCAATTTGAGAGTCCCGATTCGGGCGCAGCTGACTCCTCAATGACATTGAGCCAATGTTTCTAATCCTGCCCGAACACTCGTCTAAGTCGTCTGTCGTTTAGTACAGCCCTTACCAGCTTGCTATAGAGGGTACTTTCCAGCCCGAAATAGAGGACCGTCCTGCCGCAGAGAGAAACGTCGACTCGACTGCCGCCAAACGGCTGGTGACTCACCTCCACCCACCTCCACCTCCTACCATTACCTTTCTCGACTTGTACCACAACAAACTTTCATCAATCGCATCTACACAACTCTCAGTGCTCGACCTCGTCTCACGATGTCTGCGCCTCTTGGACCGACAGCGTCGACCACTGCGGCGTCGCTGCCCAGCGACTCTTCACCCACACCCACGCTCACTCGACACGATGACCATGACGAGGAGCGAGACGTCTTCCAGGAAAAGCCCTCATCAGGCTCTACCTTCAAACCGCTCGCAAAGGTTGAGAGCCGGACATCCCGGCCTAAACGCGCCACGAGTGTCAGCTCTGCTCGCTCTGTAGGCATGGTCCCGCTCTCGCGGAAGATCAGCGAGCCGCCCGCCGTTGGTCTATTTGGAGGAGTCGCACCCACCGGTCCCGACGCAGAGGAGGGGTTGAGAGCTGTCCGATCACACGCAGAAGAGGAAGAGCGGGAGATCAAACGACAGGCCCAAGGGCCAGATCCTTGGAGTGTCAGATTCGAGCCTGGAGAGAATGCCAACCCGAAGAATTGGGGTGTGACCTATCGATGGTTCCTCACTGGAATAGCGGGTTTGCTCGTGCTCAACTCGACATTCGCCTCTTCGGCACCCAGTGGAATCATCACGGATCTCATAGCAGAGTTCGGCCTCTCTCAAGAAGTCGCCGTGCTCACCATCTCACTCTTCGTTGCGGGGTACTGTGTCGGGCCACTGCTCTGGGGACCATTGAGCGAGGCATATGGCCGTCGACCCATCTTTATCTTGACCTTCATTGGTGAGTCTCCGTCGAGACGACTTTGCTGATCAGTAGTGTACACTGGCTTCCAGGTCGGATGTGCATTGTCCCCGAACACTGCGTCCATCTTGATATTCCGATTTCTTGGTGGATGTTTCGCCTCTGCCCCACTCACCAACTCTGGTGCTCTCATTGCCGATGTCTGGGACGTAGACCACCGTGGACAAGCAGTGAGCAATAAATTCAAGTGACGTTGGCTGATGACAGATGTCGCTTTTCTCCCTGATGCCCTTTGCCGGCCCTTCAATTGGACCCATCATTTCTGGCTTCATCTCGGTATCTGGTACATCTTGGCGATGGGTGTTTTGGATTTTGACCATCTTCGCCGGTGTATGTCTTGTCGTCATCATATTCCTCATTCCAGAGACCTACGCTCCGAAGATCCTTCAGCAAAAAGCCATTCGACTGCGGAAAGAGACCGGCGAGCAGCGATGGTATGCTCCCTTGGAAAGACAGGACACCTCGTTCAAGGCCCGTCTGGAAACTATCCTCCTCAAGCCATTCATCATGCTCGCCCTGGAGCCAATGCTCATGGCAGTCACGCTGTACATGTCCTTCGTGTACGGTGTCGTTTACCTCCTCTTTGAGGCGTTCCCATTCGTGTTCCAGCAAAATCACGGGTTCAATGCCGGAGAGAATGGATTGGCTTTCCTCGCCTTCTTCCTCGGTGGCTTCACCGCAGTAGTTCTGTGAGTGATGGCAATATGAGCATCCGCTGACTCCAGATTCATGACCGTGATTGAGCCTCGGTATCAGCGTTACGCAGCCAAAGTCGCGCCTATGCCGCCAAAGCCGGAGAAACGACTGGAACTATGTGTTATTTCGGCCTGGGCAATGGCGATCGCCATGTTTTGGTTCGGTTGGACGTCGTACAGCTCCATCCACTGGATTTCGCCTATGCTCGCCGCCCTACTTCTTGGTATCGGAGTGCTAGGTGAGTCAGCACTCAGCCCGCGTCGTCGACCTTGCTGATGCCTTGTAGGCATGTTCGTCTCTTGTTTCAATTACATCATCGACGTGTATCTCTGGGCTGCGGCGTCAGCACTCGCTGCCACGACCGTCGTCAGGTCGATGTTTGGTGCCGGATTCCCTCTGTTCGCCGGGCAAATGTTTGAAAAGCTCGGCACACAATGGGCCAGCAGTCTACTCGGCTTCCTCGCCCTGGCGCTCGCTCCGATTCCCATCCTCTTGATGATCTTTGGGCCTCAGCTACGGCAACGGTCAAGATATTCGCCTAATAAGCACGCTTAGTACTACCAGTGTATCAATACTAACTACAACCATGCATGTGTTCAGTATACTTTTAGCGGGCATCTACTTCGCCATGAGGTGAACCACGACGTCGCCCTGTTTCCCGGCGAGCTTGCCGTTTTCGTCTTTGGCATAATCACCTCCGTCACCTTCTTGCCCTTTGACCGATTCAACTTCGTCTAGCGTTCCACTCAGGAAGCCCCTGGTCAACTTGTGTATCGTGGCAAGATGGTCGATTCCCACGCCTGGACCGGTTGGCATCAGTAGCGGAAAGTCGGAGAACGATTGATCTAGACAGGTCAGCAAGGTCGACTTTGCTGCATGCGGTAGGGTTGTGGAGTGGCTCACGATTCGTGCCGTAGACCGTGACCAGACTGCCTTTCATATTCCTGACCAAATCTACACAACGCTTGAAGTGGGTCGTCCATTGCGTGAATCCAGGTGCGTTGATGACCAGCAGTGGAGGATAGACTTTATTGGGGGAAGCTGTTGAGGGCGCTGGGGTGGATAGCGGCTCGAGCCAGGGATCTAGGGCGACCGCCTTGCGGATCGGTATGGAGGGGATACCCTCTGGGGCTTCATTTTGCAGCATGTGTATCTGGAGTCAGCAATGTCGATGGAGTGAATACTCACGACAGTGGCTGATCCGAATGAATGCCCCGTAAGGTCCACCTTGGTGGTATCCACTTTATCCCGCCACGAATCAAACCAGCCCTCCTCCACGCCCGTTACACCCACATCGGACCCCTCGACGATCTTCTTGAACGAGTGATAGGCCTCGTACATCTCCCGAACCCGCATATCCAGTTGTAGAGTCCGGAAATGCTCCAACGACCGCTTGTCCCCTTCCCAGACTAAATCCTCTTGCTTGACATACAGCATGATCCCCTCGTCTTTCGGTATCACCGCCGCTGGTGCCGATCCATCTCGGTGCTCGACCACCAACACAGCGTATCCTTGGGATGCGAGGGCTGAGACGTATTGCGTGTATGTCGTTCTTGTCCCCGCTAAACCATGTGAGAATAGAGCCAAAGGCCATTGTTCCGCTCGTTCTTCCAGCGGGGCATTCAAGTGGACTGGGACTTTGAGTCTCCCGATCACCAATTTCATCAATCTGACTACCGAGCAATATCAGCTCTCAGCTCGTTGCGCTTCACTCACGAATGTACCCTGCTCCGCTCTTGCCTATAAACTTCTCATACCCGCTCAACATCCCAGACGTGGGCTCGGGGAACCACGCCACCTTTTCACTACCGCCCCCGAACCAGCCATTGGCTTTCGGCTTCTGACAGGGATAGAACAGAGCATAAGAAACACCATCAACCTCTAGTACCGGTGCGTCGGTCTCTTTGTGCTTTGGCGTGGGGATCGTGTATGGAAATAAGGGCTTGGTGCGGAGGTAGGCATACCCGATGTTCTTGTGTGGTCCTGGGGTGAACGACGGCAGCGAGCCGCTCAATAATGGCGATACAGGCATGGCAGTGAGGGCGGATGGGAGTAGCGGATCTGTGGCCTTGAGGCTGACCTATTCCTTGATATACTCGTATCTGCTTCAACAACAAAGCAGAGACAAGTGAGTGAGGGATGATAAGACGATTTGGATCGACCTGGATCGACGTCGTCTTGAAGATCGACACGCCTGTTTCAATGACGCCACTAGCTGTGTTTCAGATCTTAGCGGAATCAAATTTCACTATGTGGAGGTGGTCCACTATAGCTCCTGACCTCCTCCAGCAGGACCAGCCGGGTGCAGGCAAGGCTTGAAGCTTGATGATGAGCAACCTGTGAGGTGTCTAGAGAGACGAAGCTTCCTGCAAGAGCCGTCAGATAGTCCTTGTATGGCAAGAATACCTAGGTGAGACTCGTTCTCTAGGTCCTCGACGAAGTAGCTTTCTTCTAAAGTCCAAAGTCAAACCGCCAGCGGCACTGGGACTCTAAGTGATTATCCGTGCTAGCTTTTCACATTGATACGGTTATGATCCTCCATGCAATGTCTCATAAGCCGCATGATCCATCTAGCTCAGAGGCAGGGTTCACATTGTATCGGCTCATGTACCACCACTCCCACGCCGCATTGATGAGATCAGGAGGGTCCAAGCGTCGACCGGGATCAATTTCGGCGGCGAGGGTACCTTGCCGACTCCATGATATCTCCTTCCTCCTCATGTTCTCCTTCTTCTGTCTCTTCTCAACTTCGACCACGCAGCTTTTGCCTCGCACTTGGTTGATATTCTGCCTACGATGACGATTGAAGCTTGGTGCACGCGTAACGAGGTGCCGTTGTGAGTGTGTCTACCTGTAACTCTGCCAGGTGTTCTAATCTGCACCAGCTACGAGCTCAGCAAGTATACCATGGTGTGAGTCTTGATCATCCGACGCTCGACTCATATCATAGCGAGCGCGAGTCACAGCCTGAAGAGGATACTTCGGTCCAAGCAAGAATCCACCGCCTTACCAAGCAATACCAGGAGACCGGCGTCCGAAGGTCGATTGACGCTGTCCTCATCGTGACTGTGGGTCCGCCTCATTCACCATCTCCTGACCTCAGCTCCATGGGGTACCGCACATCCTCGTCCTTCAAGTCGCCAACGCTTTCTACAAGCTGTAAGTCCATCTCTACCAAAGACGGGACTGACGGTAGACCCGGAGGATACCTCGACCCGACGGAGACTGACGCTGAGGGCATCGTGATCCGTCTTGACGAGCAGCTGGGTGTTCCCATCGAACATTCAGGCGAGGGCAACAAGTACGAGCCGGGAGGTTGGAAAGTCAGGGAATGCCTGAGTGCTTGGTGGAGACCGAACTTTGATACATTTTTGGTAAGTCACTCAGCTTGATCGACACTGACCCAAGTAGTACCCATACCTCCCGCCTCACATCACCGAGCCGAAAGAGTGCAAGAAGCTATACCTGGTGGAACTGCCACCAAGCAGTGAGTCAAATGAACGGAAGACCTTGCATTCGCTGACTCCCCCAGGACTTTTCGGTGTACCCTCCAACATGAAGCTCCACGCAATCCCGGTCTTTGAGTTTTACGACAACGCAGCCCGTTACGGTCCTCAGTTTGCCGGACTGCCCTACATGCTCAGCCCGTAAGCCTACCAGACCGAGTTATCCTTACAGATGCTAGGTACTTGCTTCCCCGACACAAGCGTGCTCTCAAGGTGTCCACCCAACACACTGCATACGGCGACGCCATTGCACCTGTCCTCGTCAAGTGAAGTGTCCGGTTAAGTTCCGGGTCGAGTGGTTCTGAAGTGATTCTTTGCATTGTTGTTGTAGTGAAATGAATATCGGTATCCTGTATGCTACCATCCTGACTTCTCTCCTTTCTCCGACAGGTATGATTGCGGTGCCACTGAGTTGTCGACATGCTCTGAATGCTCAGCCTTCTCATCAGCTTCGCTATCAGTGGGATCATCTTCGGCGACTGCTTCGTATGTCCAGCTGTAACGTTCGTGAACGTCGTGCAGCGAGCCTGATACCTGATTTGACACCTTGTCAATTCCTTCCTCGATCGCATTCTTGACTCGGATGAACTTGAACCTCCCGGTGTCAGTACCGTGGATCAGACTTTCGCAATGATCATCGCCTGGATCGACGGGGCCGCCGTTGTCGTTTTTGTCGGTTCCACGTGCCTGGTTGTAGGTTTCATACTCCCATCTGTCCCCGTTCTCATCAGAAGCCGAGGCGAGAAGACTGCCCGGCTCCCAATCCTCGATGATCCGGATACTCAGACCTGAGATATCGGCTGGGTGGAGGAATCCTCTTTGGTGGAGTGCATCCCACTGTTGGACCAATCCCCTCGCTGTTTGATGGAATCCCCTGATTGACCCCTGTGTCCAATCGCCAATCGCTACGCTCTCATCTCTCGATCCTCCTTGGGCGTGGAGATATGCCCGTTCGGCGCTTTGTGCACTGTCGGCAAGTGCTTTCGTGAGGGTGAGATTGAAGCGATTGTCGATGAAATTCCGATTACATTCCTCAAATGACTGGAGGTCAAAGCCTACCAGGTGGGCCTCGGATTGATGACCGTCCACGTGTTTGAGAAGCCTTTTGTTGAGGTTGCTGGTCCAGTATAGATCCAAATGGAAACTTTGGAACGCCTCCGATTGACGTTTTTTGGCTGGATCATCATCGGCGGATGGGGCGGGGTAGGCGTTGATGAAGTCGTCCAGGGCTGTTTGCGTTGGAGTGAAGCCGGAAAGGCCAATAGGCAGCGGGGAGCTCGCTGTTGCTGATGCTGACATGCTGGGAGTGGGCGATATCAAAAGAAGACGCTCAGAGCCAACTCGACTATGTATACTCGCGCCGTAGGCTTCGCTTGCTGAGGCGCACTTCCACAGTAATGATCGTCATACACGTAACAAAGTCGAAGGTGTAGATCGGGCTGCAGTTGAGCTTCAAGTCATGGTCGATCCTTTCCAACCATAGCTCAGCTGGATGTTCCTTTCATGATGTGGGTGAAGGAGCTTCGTTTCACCATGAGACTCGAAGTGTGAGAAGGGGTATCAGAGTTTGACGTTTGACCATCATTCGCCATCATCGTAGCATCTCCTCCTTTCACCAGCGGAATGAGCCTGCTGAGAGCGATGTCGTGCCGGACATGACGGTTGATGGAGCGCAGAAGCAGGTTGACGTCGGACCGGGGCCAGTATACAGTACGAGTTGAGTACGAGCTGAGAGCCTTTGAGTCTTGAGTTGACAACCTGAAACGCGGAAGCAATCCTAGGACGTAAGCGTTGACAACGAGTGGTCCAGCGGTCCAGGTTGTGACGTGTGAGTCCTGCTTACAACCTACGACCAGCCTGTAGACATCTGATGTGATAGACTTGCCTGCGAGCCCAACAGAAGAGCGTTCACAAGTCTTGCCATTCACTGAACTGAGAAACTTTTCACCATGGGACCCGCTGTGACCTTTGAGCCACGGCATTCGCAACCATTCACCCTCGAGCAGGCTATGCAACTCGAAGTGGACATTCTCGCTGCCGGTACGTCAGCTTGCCCCTCCCCCTGCATTTCCAGCTGACCCCGCTTCAGAGATCAGCAGGCTGGAAAACTCGATCAGGCACCTACAACGGACGCAGGATGAGCTCCGGGCGTTCCTCCTCGAGGAGCCGGAGGAGAATGGCGAAGGGGAGCTCACAAAGGCAGTAGCAGAGAATGAGGTGGTCATGTGAGATACTCGTTGACGATCTCGGCTGACGTATTAGATCGAGCCAGAGGGAGAGGATAACACTCATCAAAATCGCCCTGTTGAATAAAGTCGGCGAAGGAGGAGCAAAGCACTACGGACTAGATACGGGCCCGTTACAGCCCCCCAAATCAGATCCACCCGCTAGCACAAGCAACGACACCAGCGAGGACGGACTCCACCTGTAATCTAGACTCACGCAAAATTGTACTGCTAGAAACTCTGACGCCTAGAGATGACATTGCATACACAGATACAAACACGGACTGTGGCTCTACCTAGCTATTCTACAAAAAATGGTGTTTTGACCTCTATGAGCGACTCGAAAAAATGGTGTAACCCTCTTAGAGACACTCTCCGCTCCTGCTCCTCTTTGAGCGATCCATCTCGATGATCTCGAGCCCGTCGGTGGAGAGCCTAGGAGCGTCCTCTTCCCGCTTTCGCTTGCTCTGCGAGCCAGAGGGCGCGACGCCCGTCAACAGCTTCTCGGCGTCTTCCGGGGTAAAGTTGATAAAAGTGGCTTCGCCCCAGCTGAAGCCAGCGCCGGCCTGAGCCTTCTTCTTTGATGCGGGGGATCGCTTGGCTGGCGAGCTGTTGGCCGAACCTGTCACCTTGCGCACCCTTGATGGAGTGGAAGGTAGTCGAGCGACGGGTCGAGAGAAAGGCTTGGCTTCGGGGTATGGAGGAGGGTGGACCCGATGCGTAGTAGGGTGAGGGGCGGTGTAGGATCGGGATTGAGATTGGTAGTGGTAGTCGTTGTGCTGAGGAGGAGGGTGTATTGTCACCAGGGGGGTAGTGGTGAGAACGGGCAACAGGGCCGTCTGCGCAGAAGGCCCCTCCCATCCAGTGATGGCAGGTCGAGATGACCCCTGCTGAGGTCGACCTTGCTGCTGCTGCTGTTGTTGCTGCTGAGGCTGCTGGGGTTGCAAGACACTGGCGTTGGCCATGCCAACACGCCGGTTGGCAGCTTGTCGCTTGAGCTCCTGTCTCTGAGCCTCCTCTTTGGCTTCCTGCATCTGGACGATGGCCTGCGCTCTGACGAGGTGCGCAGGCATACTGCCGCTTGGCTCGCTAGCTGACAGCTTTCTCGTCGTGGGTAGCGGCTGCGTACCGGCCCGAGTCATCGGGACTGGCTGCTGCATGCTGCTGGAAAAGTCGCCAAAGGTGGCCGACTGAGGAGTAGGTGGGAGCGGACACTGCTGGTAGGTGGAGAAGTGGGGTTGTTGAATCTGCACCGAGAGGCCGTGTCCGGAGAGTCTTCGGGAAGTCGAGGGTGAGGGGATGGCTCGTGGGTAGTGGTAGTACGACTGCGAGGGTTCGCTGGTGTACAAGGGTTGTGGGACTGGTGGACCCGAATAGAGCTGTTGTGGGGCGTACGAGAAGAGTTCTCGTGGCGGGGCTTGTCGCTGCGGGAGGACGCAATCGGAGGAGGCACTAGGTGAAAGGGTCAGTAATGCTCAAATCTAGTGCCCGCGGTACTCACCTCCTTGTCATCATCCCGGCAGCCAGAGGCACGCTCAACATCCCACTCGAGAAAGACTGATAGCTCTCGCTCATAACCTGAAGACCCGGAGCGGTCGAAGGTCTGGGCTCCTCCTCGTACGTCGAGTTGGCCATGAGCATCGGGTCGATAGTCGTGAAAGTCGCGACATTCGAATGGTCAAAGGGGGTCATCTGATCCTGACTGACGTCCTGCGTCTCGTTCAGGGGTTCAGATATCCAAGTGGAAGATTGCTGATTCGACGAGGCTGTCGAAGGTGGTAGCGAGTCGTCCTCAGTGTATAGCGAGTACAGGTTATTGCTGTCATTTGAGAGCTGCTCGTTCATGTTCCCCAAGCCGTACTCTCCAAACGCCCATTCCAAGTCTTCTATCAATAGGTCGTCCGGCTGGATGTACTGGGAGACGGCATTGTTGTCCATGTTGAGGGATTGAGAGTCGAATGAGAACTGCTCGGTTCCGTCGAACCACTGAGACGTAGCACCGTCCTCCTCTTTGAGCGATGGCATCGAAGCGACGTGCTTGAGTTGGGGTCTGGTGCGGGGAGCTGAGCCGAGAGAAGGATTCGAGGTGGCGCGATGGGCTACCTGATTTATGGGAGGAGCGTAAGATGACGAGCCGGAAGACGAAGGTCCAAACTCGTAGTGTCCTTCCTGGTCCGGGTCCCAAGATCCAAAGTTTTGTCTCGAAGAGGTGGCTGAGCTGTACACAGATGACCTGGAAGCGACAGAGTAGTCTATCGACGCTCGGGATGGGGTGGTTGGCGACTCAAAGGTGGAACTACTGCTACTGCTACCGCTCGACCTATATGGGCTGTCGGTGCAGAAGACGTCGGCTTTGGGAGTTGATAGCTCAAAGGCCGAGTCGATGATGGCAAATGGCTGTTCTGTTTCTGATGTCGTGGAGGAAGTTGTAGATGGTGTCTTTTCCATCAATGGGACGTCCCAAGATGCGATAATGTCGAAAGGCGAGGTGGACACTTTGGTCAGATCGGCAAATGAGGAAAACGAGATGAAGGAAGACGAGTTTGAAGGGTAGTCATCGTCTAGATGACTTGGGTCGAACAGATACGATTCTGGCTCGAAGAACGACGCCATGTTGGTAGACGCGGCGGGGCGATCGACAGGGCAGGTAAAGAGGAATGGATGATCGTCGGATTGCGATTCAGGCCGGACGGCTAGACCAGGCTGGCTGGCTATTTTCGACTCCTGCTCGAATGCTTGTCTGCTTGCACTATGACGATGCGAGTCCTTTCCAGCCTTTGTCGAGGTCGACGAGGCTTTGGAAGGCCTAGAGCTGGGCTCGGGGATTGGTGGTCGAAGACTAGCTTCTGATTATAGGCTGTATATTATAGGTCGCCTTGTTGAGCCGGGCTGGGGCGTGTTTGTGATAACGATGTGTTCGGCGCAGCCGTGTTCGAGGTTTGCAGGAATGCGGAGGGATCTAGAGGTTGTAGAAGAGGAGGATGAATGAGGAACGAGTTGTCAGTGAAACAATCTCATTTAGATCGACCAACCCCTGTCGATACCCCACTCACAGGTCTCGGAGCAGAATCTGCAGCAGGAGCGCAACGTAGGCGCACGTCGGAGCCGTTCGCCGGCGGATTCGACAAGGTTTAGACCTTGTCGAGGCGTTTGGGTGGTGACGTCTTCCACAGACTGGGCGCATCGCGATGGTTAGCTTTGGACGGAGAGAGCTATCTGAACATGGCGCTCACGGTATGTACCCCGTCTGATGGGTTGTGTATTCTACTCCCAGGGTGGCAACGAGTTAAAGGTGGAGGTTGCTTTCTTTAATCTTCTGGTGGTGTTTTGAGCAGTCACCAAGTCGACCCAGTCAATGGGGTATGTAGCGAGATGGATGGATGCCTGATCCAATCTTCCTCCTCTTCTATATCGCAGAGATCGCACACGACGGTCCACCGACGGCAGATGTCCAAAGCTTGCCTCGATTGAAATGACGACAAGGCGTTGGCCGCGGGCTCCGAGAGATACGGGCTCGAGATGGCTGGTCGGGGTAACGAAGATGTGCGGCACTTGTGCTTCGGCGCAAGGGAGTCGTATATGGCAATAGGGTTAAGAGATGGGGATGTCGAGAACTGGCGTTGAGTTTGGGCGTTGATATGGTTATACGATTATGAGCGATGTCGTCCTGATCTTATGGCGTGCACACGTTGAAAGGCGGTTTGGTGAAAGGCAGGCTGGAGCTCTGAGCTGAGCACACAGGACGAGCAGTTGTTACAGACAAGTAGGTACACGGTTTTGGTACACAGGTTGGGAACAACAGGACGGTCGGTCCAGTTGAAAGGGGTACCTCATATACATACGCTGCGCCAGGCTGCCAGCTGACAGACGCCGTGCCGATTCCAGTGAGTAGAGCATCGATGCCTGCTCAGCTCACATCCACCTCGTCCCACTGCCAGCGTCACTAGATTAGCTCGGAAAGCTTGCTGGATCGTTAGCTTTTCAGTCTGGAATCGCCGACCCTGCGTGACCGTCTATGCCCGCTTCGTGCCTCTGCCTGGCGCCTTCGGATCGATGCATATCCTACGGCTGTGGCGCCGGCGAAAGATCAACTGTCTCTCGGAAGCTCGCTGACTCTGGCGGATCGATTGTCGAGCTAAGCTCAGAGAAGACCGGCTACGTGGCTGAGACATCCTAAATCGACCGGCCTCGACCCTCATCACTTTCTCACCCTGCACTCCTCCTCGCGCCTCACGCCCCCGCAGCCGAGTCGTCCGTCCTTCCGTAGCTCGTGCATGGCTTCATTTTGGACCGGTTCCTAACCTACTGGTCCTATCTAAGATTCAGACGATCAAGACAGGGCCGCAGATCAAAACCAGAGTGCCTCTGCTCGCTTCAATCGTGAACGTTAACTGAGATGGACATTGATAGTTGCATCACGATGATGTATGGGAGGAGCTCGACGGCCCGGATGCTGAAGAGCCGAATAGCTCGACAAGATTACAGTGAGGGGAAGATCAGATGGTGCGTGGACCCTGGCAACATCCCTTCGCACAAGGCGATCACGCATTCTGCTGGCACTTGCTGGCACCGGTCTCAGCGCTGGCGTCGATGCGCTTTGTTCAGGCGATCTAAGGTCCCGAGGCGATGTTATTGTCATTACATCTCATTTGTCACGTTGCCTAATGCCGATGACTGGCTCTCGCGATCGGCATCCCATTGTCCACGGCCGTCGCGACAATGAGCGTTCTCCACTTAATGAATCTGACAAAGAGATTCCATGGTGTCATGACAATACGACGAGTGGATAGATAAGTCGGAACTAGATTCCGGCGGGGAAGGAAGGAAGGAGGAGAGGAACCCGTAGCGCCACTTGGAATGCCGGTACGTAATCCCGTAGTGCGAGTCTTGTCAGCCATAGTCAGCCTCTCCCTCTGCCCCTCCAGCTTTCTCTAGATCGGAACGGCAGACTTCTAGCTCGGCAAACTATAAACGCTACTCTCGTTAACCCAGGGTCAAATGAGAACATTAGATTCCACATCCGGCCAACATTACTAGTGGCGTTTTACCTCTCTGCCTTCTCAGAGCATCCTAGAGCTTCTCAGCAGTTCTTAGCCTGCTCGCCGGGGCTTCACGTGCTTGTGCAAGACATCGCAGCAGATATTCCAGCAGCTGATCAGCCATCTCATGTCCTCACTCTTCTTCACTAGC
Source organism: Bullera alba (assembly GCA_001600095.1). NCBI lineage: Eukaryota > Fungi > Basidiomycota > Tremellomycetes > Tremellales > Bulleraceae > Bullera > Bullera alba. The sequence continues at coordinate 443,071 of BCIX01000005.1, forward strand.
CTCACTGCGCCACACCAGTCCCACACCCTGCCACGGCCTCTCACAGCTGTCACCTTCGCGAGCATCTGTGAATACTCCGCGGTGCGCCGGACGCTAAGGACTGGTCTGCGACTTGTATTGCGTCGTCCCGTTCTAATTCGATCGCAGCGTACGGATGCTATCAGTACCATGTACGTCCTAGTACGTCGACCGATTGCACCGTTACAAGCTGTTACAGGGTGACAACCGGAGGTACATCTACTTCATCTGACATCATACTTGCATCAGATCGCTCGCTCATTCTCGCTGATCGGTCAAATGTCTCCCCATGCACGTACTGGCCCGCTGAGCCACTCTCCTCCTAATCGTCCATCATCCCGTTTGGTGACGACGAAGCAATCCTCCAGCCTGATTCCCACGCCATTCAGGCCCTTGGCGTAGGATTCGCCCCGACTGTGCCTGGGAACATAAACGCCCGGCTCGAGACTGAACACGTTTCCGGTCTGAACCACCTTCCGGCCGACATCCCCTGGAACGAGGTACGGTCGTTCGTGTCCTTCCAACCCTATACCATGGCCCAGGCGGTGTGTGAGAAAGGTGAAGTCTGCTGCTGGGGAGGCGGCTAAACTATCGCTCGGAGTCGTCATGTAGTTGTGAATGACGGTCCTTGCCGCGTGATCCAGGCTGCCGAGTAGTGGAGGGTGTGTGGCGTTTGACGATAAGAGTAGCTCGTAAGGCGCATACTGGGCTTTTCGGACCGCCTCCCAGGTATCAACGTGCTTGCGAGGTATGTCCGATTTACACAGTGCAAATGTCTTAGGTTAGTCCACAGTCCGATCAAGGTCAAGCCCTCACCCGAGTGATGTCCGAGACGTAGCCACCCCAGGTGCCCCCGGCGTCGATTAGCACGAGATCGTGTCTGCCCAACTTCTTATCGGTTCCCGTGCCATGTGGTAAAGCGGCGTCCTCTGCCGACATCAGCCATGGCGGTTACAATGCAGCACTCACCTCCGAACAAGACTAGTCCGTCTCCACCTGTCAAGCCCGTCTTGCGCATCTCCTCTTTGAGCATGAGCGAGGTAAGCGACTCGCTGATCCCGATATACATCCTGTCCCTGGTTTTCCGTATCGCATGTAAGGTTTTCTACCGATCAGCCAAAGCTCCCCCTCGATCCACCTACTTGGTTGGCACATCGGAGGAGATCGATCTCTCGCTCGTCCTTGCGCTCCCGTAGGGACGATACGGCCTCTCTGACCCGTTCATCCGCAGGATCACCTCCCACTGCCTTCTGCACTCCTATCGTGATGAACGACCGGACCATATCGTCAACTAGGACCTTTGTGGCATTGACAGCTCCCGCCAAGGCCAAATAGGCACTCTGATCCTCTTGCCATGACACCCATTCGACCTTGCTCTCCACCTCTTCCGGCAACTTGATCTCTTGGGCTCGCAATCGCTCAAACTCCGGTGTCACCAGTGTAATCCGAGCCTCGCCCTCGGGCGAGGGCGTAATGGCGATGAGGAACGGTCGTTCGGATAGATGCCAGTGTCGAGAGCCGAAGGTTCCTAAGAAGTATTCCGCTGATGGACCCGGCTCGGCGATCCACGTCGTGCCCGTGCTGCCTTCACTCAACGCTTTGGCCAGTCGATCGAGCCGCGAAGCGTAGTAGCCCTCCTGCGGGTCGAGTATCCGCTTACAGTGCTCGTTTAGCGCAGAGGGTTGGTGTTGAGGCAAGTGAGGTAGCCAGGCGTATACCTGCCAGAGACAGAATCCTGCCACGAAAGTGTTGAACAGCACCGTGCGGAGGGACCATCCGTTCTTGGTCCGAGGAGCCAGTTGAGCCTCCTCCCACATGTCGTCGCGTGCCTTCTTTCTCCCCAGCATATCGGTTGATTGAGTCAGACCTCTGTCAACGCCAGTAACAGATCACTACGATGCATTGCGTTACTCTGTCTATCACTCTGTCGGCCATGGCACGGCGTGGGCACTGCAAGGGCATTGGGCTGACCGGGAAGCGCTCAACAAATGTATGTCGGAGATGTCCGATGCTGCTAAGTCGACGATCAACTGACTCGATGGCCAAACACATCCTTGACGTTGTCACTTGTCTCTGTCAACTGTGACTCATACGCTGGAGAGCTTTCGTTCCCTGCCGAAGCACACCAGGTGGATCGTTGACACATCATACGCCGCGAGTTGTACTCGAGATTGATCAATCACCCGCGACATCCCGTACCGGGCCGCTCGCCTCGTGTTGTGATGGACTTTGCAGCGCTAGAAGCACGACACTCCGGCGAGGCAAGCACACATTGCCATGTCACCGGACAGACTCCATCCTCGGCGGATAATGGGCCTATCCAACATGAGGTTGACTCGTTGTTATCAAAGGACCACAGAAAGAAGCAATGTCCCCTATCAGCTCTATTGTTCGAGTTGTGAATCGCCCAGATCTATCATACTCGACCTCGCCGATCTCGCCTTTGCACACATCGATGAGGGGGAGGATATGAGCATGAGAGTGGTGCCGGAGCCTGGATGACCCTTCACCACCTCGTCAATAGGTGCTTCTCGGATGTCTGAACGTGCTGTCTCTATCGGTAACAAGTCGTGGGGGGTTTCGTGGATGAGTAAGATATAGCCCCGTTCTGAAGTACTCGCTCATCCCACTCATCCTTCAGACGCCACTCACCACCACTCATCGTACTGATACTTCATAGCAATCCCAAGCTTCGGCAGGATGCCTCGAATCGAAGCTCCCGACTCGAGACCGATTCGCGCCGTGGTAGCAGCTCCATACCCCCTCCCAATCGTGATCACCCGTCCTACCCCGCCTATCCGCCCGTCAAGCATTACTGGCCCACTCGACGAGTCACTCCTCCGAGAGACATTGACCAATCAGCTCAACCAGATCCAAAGCAACAATGTGTACATGCTAGGTGGATTCCCATACAATCCGAACTGGCGAAACCAACCGCCCGCAATACAGCCCATCCCATACCCCGCTCCTACGGCGGAAGACCTGAGGGAGAGGCACGAAAGGAGGATCAGGGTGAAGTCGAAGTTGAGGCAGCAGCAACATGGTGCAGAGGACCTCATGAGTGGGATCGAGGAGGGGCCAACTTTGGAAGCTGGGACGATGAAGCAAGCGGCGATGGGTGCCGGAGCGCCCACGAATCCAACCTCGGTGGGTCATGGAACAATGCGACTACAATCTGATTTGGTGCTGACTGAGCTGCTGCTGGTCATCCTCCAGATGTACAACGACGGGGGCGATGGACTGTTGACTACGATGATGGAGACAAATATCGGTAGAACATTCTTCACCACCTCGCCGAAATCCAACTTTCCTCCACGCACCAACCCCGCTGTGTTCAATCACCATGGTCCCTCCACTGACATCACCATGGCGACATTGACAACTCCTACCACCGCTGCCACATTCGCAACTACCACTACAGGGCAGCTTGCTCCCGCGCTACCGATTTACGAGGGGGGGATTGATCTTCGACGCAGATTGCCCTGGGAGACTTCCTCCATTGGTGATTCCACCCGAGCTGACGACGAGTTTGACCATTCGCCCTTGGTGAGTCATCCCAACTGGGAGATAGATGAAGACTGACGGACTTAGTCACATCGACTCATCACCCCAGCTGGGGCAGCTCGGAGTGTACGACCCGTATCGTTCTATGGGCAGTCGAACCTCTTCCCTTTCACCTATCACGAGTCTGGCAACCAAGGCACTGCGTCACAAAGCTCTGCCTCTCTGGGAGAGGGGTACGAATCGGACGCTAGATCCATCAGGACCATCACTCGTATCCCTCGAGGTCGACATACACGGCGAAAAGTCGCAGAAGTGCATCTGGCCAATGCTCAGACTCAGCAGCACAACCACGGAACACTCCATAACGACCTCCATTTCCAGAACGATGCACAACTCAATGGATCGAATCAGTTGCAGTCGACACAAGAGTATGGTCTGGAGGGCGAGGTACCGCTTCGTACACAACATAATGGTCAGACTACCGATTTGTTCCAGGCCGCCTTCGACGATCCGACAGCAGCCCACCCAGGCCATAACCCTTGGACCGGCTACGGGTCGTTGTACTCGCCAGTCCCCATGGTGATCGACCCGAAGACTGGTGACATCCTCAGCATGGACCCCAGCTGGCCGAACCACTCCCACAGCGGCGATCATTCTGGCGACTATGGCGGAGCCGCACAGTTCACCCAGGAGGAGATGAACAGCCTCCAAGCGCTGTTAGAGGGAGGCACTCTCACTCCGTACATCACACCCAATCAGCTCGATGGGATCGAGAATACGCCTAGAGCCAATCACCCTCAGCTATTCCAGGCCACTGGTTTCAATCATCAAGGTCCCTCGAGTGGTGCCCAGAATTCATGGCCGGAGACCATCGACCCAACTAATCTCAAAGTATCCGACTACCAACAATATCCACAGCCTGAATACAGCCTCGATGCCTCCGGCCTGCAAGGTGGTCAACCCGTTATCGACTTCTCCTCCATCCAGCCAAATACGCCTCTCTCCTCCCAGACCGTGCAATCCCTGGACCAACGAGCGCCCTCTCGACCTGGACCAGTGAGTAACGTGGCCAGTCGAATCATAGAATCCATGTTTCCGCACTCTGCGCCACCGCTAGTATCCCCGGTTCCGCCCACTACTCGAGGGCTCCGACTGCCCTCTGCTCCAGATGCGAGGCAGAACCCGATCCCCGTGGCAAAGGCGTGTCATAACTATCTGTTGGCGCGAAAGGTCTATTCGGCCAAGAAGAAGAGGAAGGTCAGGGAGCACGAACAGCGAGTCGTGGAGCGGGAGAGGAGGGAAGAGTCAGCTGTGACTATGGCCAGGAACGGGGTAGAGACGGTAAGTTGCGGTGTGAGCTGAGCGTGCTTGATAGTTCGCTGACGCATTGAATAGCTCGAGCACTCCCAGTCTGGACAAGGGCAATATATGAACCCGACTACTACCGCTCAGAATCCAGTCGACAATCATGTCTGGCCTCAGCTGGATGCTGGACCACTATGGACACACCCTTCACCTCAGGTATATCACCCCGACCCGCTCACCTCGCCTCGAGAGAGGAAGCGCAGAAGAGGGCGTTCACCCACTCCAATCCCGCTCCCCGGCACCCGACTCGACCTCCACCTCAGCCCCTCGCTGATCAACACTGCGTCTCATAATGCCAACAGCACGAGATCTACCATTGCTTCTCGAGTCGATCGACCTAGGAACAATGGAAACAGAGGCGAGGCTGGAGGGAAAGGGAAGGGCAAAAGGACTTCCGAAGACTCTTTCGACGAGGATCAAGCTGGTCATAATGGAAAGAGAGCTTCTTCAGAGGGCGGATCAGAGTCCACGGTGACTGAGAAGCCGAGAAAGGGGTCACAAGCTCATCTCGGCAGGATGCTCGGTCATGGACTTGGCATTGACAGAGGTTTGGAAATGGTTCAACTCCCAGACTTGCCGGTCCATCCTCCGCAACAGATTGACCCACTCGGTACCTCCAACCGACACATTGAGCTCCTACAATTCTTCACGAACCCTCTTATCCCAATCGGGCAACCCAATATCCTCTCCCACGTCGATAATCCACCGTCGTTCGCTCTACCTGGGATTAGCACCTATCAAGGCGTCATGCCCGTGCAGTCCATTTGGCCGACCACGACCCATGCTCCAGCTCCCACTGCTCCCACGTATCCCATCGCTCCCCTTCGCAACATGTTCGACCGGGCAATACCCTCGCAAGGACATAATGACGGTCTGTCGATCTTCAATGTCCTGATGCGTCAGTCGGAGGGATTGGGTCGGGAGTTGAGCGTAGATGAGAAGAGGCGCCGTAACGCAATGTGGATCGAAGCCGATCGTCAGCGAGCCATGACCAGCACCACCCGCCAACCCCCCGCGAATCGATGGCAGACTGGGCAGCCTGACAGCCGAGATCTCTCCCCGTTCAGGGAGGCGGCGGCGGAAGCTCACGAGGTGGAATCGATAGCCCCTTCGATCTACGGGATCAAGCGGGAGTCGAGGGGCGCGGGAGCGGGCGGGAGAGAGGCTTGGTTGAAGGATATGCACAAGTTGATTCAAGAGGAAGTAGGACTGGCTCTGAAGGATGTCACGGGCAAGTTGTTGCAGCAGAGGCAGGGCAAGAAGAGGAGATAGTCGTCGAGGGAGGGACATTCCAAGTGTCTGGGTTGTAAGGCAGGACTTGACGAGTTGTTGTTGTGCAGCGGGGGAAGCGACATCTTGCGTGATGAGTTGTTGTAAATCGGCGGAATTGGATGTGTTGTGCAAAGCAAGGGCGCCACGCTCGCATGTAACATCCTGTAGCATTTGTGAGATGTATCTGCTAAACGACCGACGAGCGAAGTGATCCACCTGAGCGACGGAGAGCTGCCAAAGCGCCGATAGCTACTTGAGTCATGCTCAGCAGCCATGTACTTGCTCATAACACACATGATCCGCATTCACGATGTAACATTGGCACTACCAAGAGGTATAACACAGATTGATGAAGACTCCACCTCTGACATCTCCGCTGTCTCGCTCATTTCCCATACCGCCTCCCATCATCCTTTGACAAGCTAGATGACTTCCGCCTAGCCTCCCTCTGCCAACGATCGCACTACCTCTTGCTGAAGAAGCTCTTGAGGCCCTTTCTCCCAGCACTCCCCTTCATCCCACTGCCAGCGTGGTCGATGCCGAAACTGCCAACGGACCCATGGTCATGTTGCGCATACATCGATTTGACGGCTCTAGCGTCCGCCAATGGTCTTCCCCCCTCTGGTCGATACTGCGGTTCGTACGACAATCGACCTTGAGCCTGGCCAAATGTGTTAGAGGCCGGGTATTGCTGATACCCATAGACCCCTCGATCTTGAGCTAAGCCACGGGCGCTTTGCGCAACGGGCGTTTGGCTGGGGTACATTGGAGTCGAGTTTGGCGCGGGGTATTGCCCGTTGAACCTGTCTTTCGGGGAGGCGTAGCCGTATTCCATGTCCAAGTCGGGGGACTCTCGAGGACTCGACGCAGATCCAGGGAGGTTACTCTGAGAACCAGCTCCGGGGGGCGGTAGTGGTGGCAGACTCTTGAATCGATTCGGCGAGACCACATTCTCCGCTTGTTTCGGAGCCTGCTGGATCGGGCCTTGGGACATGGTGGGCGAGGTGAAGAACGCATTGGCGCCGTTGACACCAGGTGGGGGCGTTTCCACCATTGGCATCAAGAGACTCGAGTTGGACAAACTCGACGTCGTCTTGTTGTTGTTCGGTCTCACGCTCAGAGGGGGGTATGTCGATGATCCAGCACCGGGCAATGCCGCTCTTGGGACGTTGACATTGAGTCCTCTCTCAGTCTCGCCGGCCCGAGTCTGCGACAACATCTCCATTGCTGATCCTCGCCTGTCCCTCTCAAAGTCGTTGACGTCGACACCGACATTTCGCCCCGAGGCGTAGCTCTCTCGGCGATACTTGGAACTGGTTGGAGAGGCGCTTTGACTGCCAGTGTCGGTTGAAGAGGCTTGAGGGGCTGAAGTCGACCTCATGCCATACTGCCCGTAGGGGTTGTAGGCACCTCGAGCCTGGCCTTGCTGAGCTACGCCCATGAGACTCGAGCTGTCGGTGAACATTGACGAGGTTGAGCCACTTCGATCTCTATTCTCCCGGGCGTTCTGGCCACTGAGGTACGCCATTCCAGGTGGAGGAGGAAGTGGTGTGCCGACATCTGAAGACTGCTGCGAGTCAACAGGTCGTGTCGCATCCGGGACTAGCTGGCTCGAGCGGGAAGACGAGTTTCGACTGGCTTTGGGCCGCATCTTGCTGAAAAGCCCTTTGAACCCTTTCTTCTTCTGAACGTTCTGCGCCGTTGGGTTCTGCTCCGTCCACTCTGTTGGCAGGGGGTCATGTCGGTCTTCCGATGGATCGGATCGCAGCATTTGCGAGAGTCGAGACGTGCTGATGGATTTCGACACGAACTTCTGGCTCGCGGCTGGAGCTGGCTCCCCGTGCACAGAGGTTGCACGACCCTCTCTCGAGAAGAATCCTGGTCGACTGGGTGACGCCATCGACACCGCTCGGGGCTGAGCGTGCACGTAGCTGGAATGAGTTTGGTTTTGACGATCGTTATCGAGCCCGATGCTAAATGTCCAAGTCAGCGAAAGGTTTCTCGTTTCAATGAGCCGGACGTTGTGACTTACTGCATGTCCATCATCGATCCGCTGCCACCTTGACTGCCGCCAAAGAAGCTTGTCACGCTTCCGCCAAACTTTCCGAAGAAGCTCTTTCGGCTGTGCTCATCGCTGCTGCCTCGTCTTGCACCAGCTCTCACCGCGAAAGAGAAAGGTCGCAGACCACTCTCCGTTGGCGATACCGGTGGCCAGACGTCGTTCTCCCCATTCATACCGTTCTTCAAAGATCGGGGCGTTCGCGAGCTGTCCACTGTCTTGATGATGGAGCCTCGGTTTTGAATAGGCGAGCGGGCGAGCGCGTTCGGAGTCGCCTCGCGGTCGGGGTAGAAGTGAGTGACGGGTCGGGTGGGGATAGGCTGTGTCTGTCTGACCCCAGCGTTGGACAGATCCGCCGGAGAAGAGGGGCTGGGTCGGACTGTCGGGTTGGGCGGAGAGTAGATTTGTTGGATGGGGACATGCGCTTCGCCAAATGCTCCCCGCATGTGCTCTGACAATTCCCGGGCGTGATGAGACGATCCACTCCATCCTATAGAACTGGTCCGAGGGCTGGTGAGCACGCTCGCGTCTGAAAGGGGTCGTTGTCCAGGAGCGGGGTAGTATCCAAGTCGCTGGGCGTCTGCGCGGATCTCCCTAATGAGGATCGCCTGGTGATAGAGGTATGTGTCTAGGTTCTTCGCTCGATGCGCAGAAGCCGAAGGCCACTGATGATTGTCAGCCTGGGCTGAGTTGTATATGATTGCAGTACTCACTTTTGTCATTATCGCTTTGATACCTTGCTCTGATAGAGGCGCTCCTCTACATCCTCTGAAACCGCGAGGCAGACCTTCGCCATCTTTGCCCTCCTCCCACTTGAAACCCCTCCATCCGCATTCGCGGATCACTTTGTAGTCAATCTCTCTTCGCTGAGCCCTCTTCGCCTCCCGCTTCTTCCTCCTGATGGCCTCTGCCCTCCTCGCTTCGGCGTCCTCGATCGAATAGGAGTGATTCGTCGAAGGCGGAGAGGTACTGTACTCTTCCTCGTCGTCACTAGGTCCCGAATGCGCTAGAGAGGGAATGGAGCCGCTCATCACACTGCCGGATCCCAAAGACCGCAAGAGCTCAGTCTCCCTCGCCTTGAGATCCTCCCAAGCGATGTTGCTCTGCCTCTCCCACGCGCCTGGACCGGTGACGTGGACGTCTGCCAAGTCTCGGTCTCGCATCATGCACTCTATGCAGATCTCCTCTTGAGGCATCGTCGGGTTCTGAGGTCGACCTCCTGGTGCCCGTCCGAGACCAGCTGTGCCGCCAGATGGGTCTCTGCGGCTGATCGAGGGGTAGGGTCCAGTGTCGGCGAGTCCGGCGACTATGGGGAGGGACGAAGCGGATTTATTGGGCTGATGACGGGGTTGAGCGACGATCTGGGGAATCTCGGGAGGTTGGAGGGTGTATTGCTGGGGTTGGGGTTGTGGCTGCTGCTGCGGGATGCGTAAGGGTGCGACAATCGGTTTGGTGCTGGGCACAGCTGTAGCCGACCAATCGGATGGGTTGGCTCGCGACACGGGGCGAGCAGAAGGCGACAATGATCTCTGCTGTGGTGGTCGAGGAAGAGAACGCTTGGGAGTCGGGGATGCTGGACTTGCGTTTTTCAAGTCGTTCATCGACGCCTTCTTTTCCAACCGTCGAGGGCTGATGGGCATTGTTTCCACATTCGGCGTGGGCCTAGCCACTGGCATATTGATTGATCCCTGCGTCAAGGATGACTGCCTTCCCGCAACCTCTGGCGAAGACTCGCTGGATCCCGTGTCTCCGTTCTGAGCCTCTTGCTCCTGCGGCAAGGAATTCATCACCTGAGACAGTCTCATTGGCGACGCGCGGGAAGCCGCTGGACTAGCCTCGATAATGGTCGTTCGTCTCGCCAGACTGGGCGAGTCTTTGAGCACGAGCGGAGGTGCGAAATCGCCATCAAGCATTGGCGGGTTGGACGATCTAGGAATGTGGATCGTGAGGGAAGGTCCTAGAGGTCGTGACTTGATTTCCGACTGAGGCGATCTTCCGCTGAATGTCGCAGGAGGGGAGAACGGCCGAGCGGCTGATGTTGCTGGTGATGTGGGGAGAGACGAAGCGTTCAAGCTCTTGTCGGCAGAAGACGACCGAAGGACTGACGCGGAGGAAGGTGAGCGAAAGTCGAGGGGTGACACTGATGGTAGAGGGGGAAGAGCCATCACTGGTGGAAGTGACGATGCAGGTGGGTATGAACTCTCCCTCATACGCGGACTTCGAGCTGACGGCCCAGGTGCACTGTACACGCCTGTCGCGGTGGCAGGTCGTGGACTATCGAGAAAGTCGGGAGTGGTGGCGTACCCCTGCCTATCGAGGATGTTCTGTAGCATCGGAGCTTTGGTATTCCCTTGCGCGCCGCGACTGTTGCTACTGCTCGCAAGGCTGTTCTGCCTATCAAGGTTGCCGTTGGTGTTGTCGGCAGAGTCTTGTCGGCTGAGCTTGGATGGTGAGGGGGATGGCAAGGGGAGTGTATACCTCTCTGGGGACAGACCGTCGAATGAGCCCAGGTGCAGGGATGGCAAGTTCATATTTAGCGTCTGTCGCCTTGTCGACGTTGTGATTGATGACGAGGGCGAAGGCAGTGGTACGTTCGCAGCAGCCATTGCGGTCATCGTGACTGAGCACTACCTTGTCGACCGCAGCGGATCTCTCGATGTCGTGGTCCGTGTTCGACTGTGGTATGCGGTGCGCAGGGTGAGGGGTGTTGTTTTCAAAAGTTGTGCCGAGCGCAGTGACGCGGGTAAACAACGCCCTATAAGGCTGCGGGCGGGCAGTGCTGCAAACCGTGGTGATAGAGTGGGAGATGGTCGTCGTGGTCGTGATGGCGATGAGATGGATGACGATGGTGATACAAGCAGTCGACTGCTGCGCTTCGAGTCGATAGCGTCTTTGGTTCGATGCATACAGAACAGTCAATCCCAGGTAGAGAGGATAGATGACCTTCGCGCTGTCTAATCGGCTACGTGCCCCGATGGAATAGGCCCGGTCTCGACCTTTTTGGGCGTTTCCCTTGAAGGCGCTCAAAGCTTGCCCTTCCGCGCTCCCGGCCTTTCCCCCTGCCCCTCCCTGCCCGAGCCAGCAGCGGGATTAGAGTGCGATTTGAGGGAAAAGTCTAATGAGACACGATCCAAGTCACACCTTAATTACAACGTATCCAGCAGATCACCTCGACGGGGCACAGTGAGAGGGTGTGCATAGAGACAGAGCGGTGGTGCAAGTGTCGATGGGCAAAGTCTGGAACGAAAGTGACGACAGAACTCACGTGCAAGTCGCCTAGCTGGAAGCTCTGGTACCAAAGAGTCAAGACGGTCCTCTTCATCCTGGCCAGACCGGGCCAGACCGGGCCACACCCTCAGCTGCTTAGGGCTAGAGATAACGGCTAGTATGAGCAGAGATTAATCACCTAGACAGACCTAGACCACGTCTACCCGTGAAGGCATCAAGTTACCCAGTCTGGCTTAGCAGGGCTTATAGCACCACGATCCCGCCCGCTGTGAGAACTTTCCGCTGTACTGGATCGATCGATCGGGTAGCCGGTCACGGTTTGTAGCGGTCTGTACGTGTTCATTACGCGTTGGATCGTTGGATGCGCCAATCTGTCCAGATATGGTTATCTGGTCAAGGAAGTGGAGCCCGTTCGTCGTTTATTTGACAAATGCATGGGAGACCTAGCTCGATCTGGCTGGTAGATCGTGCCCGTGCTAGGTGCTTGCCTACTGTGCGCGATATTCGACGGGACTTGCCTGAATCCCATACGATAGGGACACCATCTGCGTTCCGGCGTCGCCATGATTATTCACAACTCTATATGACCCTAACCACTCGGGATGGCCTCTTTGGTGACTTGGTCCACAAGCAGCCAGCAGCCAGCAGCCGGCAGCGCGGCAGCAATGTGTCAAGGAGCCGCACCCACTGTCAAAGGACGCCTCAACATGCGACGCCGACACTCGCGTTTGACACCTCCAAAATCACTGCTATCAGTCTGCTCTCGCGTAACACCTCGACTCAGGAGCCCAGTCAAAGGATGCTTTGCAAGTGCTAGAATGGGTGTACCCCGCTGAGACGACTCGACAAACGGGGCATGTGTGATGCAGCCCACCTCGCTGGACGGCTCAAAGGAGAAATGGAAAGACCTAGAAACGGTATATCACACTGAGACGGGTGTTGCGTATAAAGAAAGCAGAGCGCGCTCTTCAGGACTGGGCAATACTACACCATCACAGTCTACCCACACCCCGTCCAAGCTACTCGAGGCTACGACCTTCCCAACCTATACCATCACGATTCATTGTCCGATATCCTCACTGACGCACTCATGTCCACTCTTACGGTGAAGCCAAACTACACCCACCCGGCCTTACTGACCGGTCTGGCCACACCTCCACTGACGCCCATCTCGCCAACGGTCCGCAAAACCACTATCAAGCCTACGCCCCCCGTCGTCTCTTACGCCCAGCTCCGAGCCTACCACGTCACCGCGATCAAATACACCATTGCCCGACTCCGCTGGGATCAAATGAACAACGGTTACTTGCGAGGTGAAGACGCCTGGATCAACCACAATACCGTGATCAACAAGCTCGAAAAGGAGCTCGCGGGAGTCGAAGCCGCTCAAAAGGGTTTGGACCAATTCCCCGACATGTGCTGGTACCCCATTGCCGAGCCAAAGACCCACGGCCCGCTGTCCAAGGATCAATTCGAGGCGGAAGTCAAGGCGGAGAAGGAGAAGAACAAGTTGATCGACGAGAAGCTGGAGGCTCAGTTCCCATTCATCAAGCAGCTCTTTATTGGTCCTCGAACCAAGCAACAAGCCCGAAACGACAGACTGCTCAGAGAGGGCATGAAGGAAGGAGACTTTGATGATCTCTCGGTACTGCTGCCCTCGGAGAACATGAGGATGCTCATGGCTCGCCAGGCGAACAAGGCGGGTGGAGGCGCCGCGGAGAAGAAGAAGTCGTATCAGGATGAAAGAATGGAGAGGGAGAAGGCCAAGATCGCCGCTATGCTCGAAGCAGAGGGAGTCAAGCCTCCTCCAAAGGCAACACCCCAGCCTCGAATCGGTCCGCTCACCCGAGAAGAGTGGATCGCAACACTGCCTCGATTCGGACCCCCGACAAGGGGTGAGGCATACCTCCCTATGCAGCGAGAACAGCGACATGTCATCTTGTCCTGGCTGAGAAAGCCTTGGCCACTCTACGACGAAGACGCCGCGGAGCTGATGGAGAGGCTGGGGCGAATGGCGCTCAAGAAGCTCGAGGCAGAAGCCAAGGAGGCCAAGCTGGGCAAAGAGGTCAAGGAAGGCAAGGAGGAGAAGGGGGTGAAAGAAGGCAAAGACGCTGCAGCCAAGGCCGAGACCCCGGCGGCCAAGGAGGGGGTAGTTGAGAAGAAGGCGGTGTGAGAGTGTTGTACTGTTGCGGCTCTATCATCCTTTGTCCATAGCTCAGCCCGATGCAGATCAGTTTTGATATTCGCAACAAGCAGTAGAGATGAATCCCCGCTGATGCGTTGCATGTCACAGGTAGCTGGCGTGAAAAGTGGCGTGTTGACCGTACAGTGAGGTCTTCTAGCATGCTCCGTGTAAGTGAAGATGAAAGGATCTGCAAGCAGAGGTTTGAGACTAAGCTGAGCGCTGAGCTGCAGCTGCCCGACCTTTGTGGACGCCCAAGCAGCGTTGTGTGATATCAGCTCGTCGCAGTATAAGAGTCGGCCCACATCTCCCAGATCGAGGACAAATCGCAGCGCCCACCCTGCCACCAGTTCACAAATCACCCCACAACTCACCTCACCTCGCCTTCCTTCCCGCCTCGCCCGACTTAGCTTTCGAACAGGATGTCTCACACAGCCGAGGATGAAATGCAAGCAGAAGAAGAAGAAGTCCGAGACGACTTCCGCAGTCTACCTGGTTACAACTCGTCGGTCGAGCAGAGATCCGAAGCCGCTGACTCTGGAATCCAAGTAGAGAACGAGCTTTTCTCAAGCCAGATCCTTCCACTGCCAGGCAGAGATCTAGCCTCACAATCCGACTCACGCTCTCCGTCCCCGGAGTCCGATCTGCCCGACATCCACAGACTCCTCGTGGCCCCATTCAAGCAGACCACATCTGCTGAAGGATCTCAGCAGCTGCATTACGAATGCACTGTCTTGACCGCCGATGAGCCCACTGACGAGGAATCCGCCGACGCCAAGAACAGTATCATCGTCAAGCTGACGAATGCAGGAATGGGTCTGTTCCAAAATCCAACTGCATGGACTGAAAGCGAGAAGCACGATACAGGCTTGAGGAATCCAATATCCAGTGACCTGTCAGCGCCTACGCACTGGGAAGTAGAGCAAATCAGTCGAACCAAGGACGCCCTTGGAGCAAGCCTGGAATCGGGTGCAGAGGGAAGCAGTGTCCGATGGACAGTCGAGGTGGGAACCCAAGATGCCAATAGAGAGAAAGTTGTCGATCACTGTTCCAACGACTACGGCATGGGAACAGATCGTTTCGTACTGGAAAAAATTGCCGATGGGGCGGTAAGCTCGGTGGACATCGAGACGGTCTGATAACTGATTTCGAAGTCGATGATAGATCCTACATAGGCATCGCAACTGATAGAGGCGATAATGAAACTGCTGGTGCTCATGCGGTCGATGCTACCATTCCATGCGGGGTTGCGTGGATGCGATCCATCAGGTCGTCTATAGCCTGTCGTTGTGCGTGATCGAGGTAGTAGATTGAGAGACCGGCTCGATCAGAACGTCGCTGCAGAGCAACTGCAGAGGATGTGGCCGATGTGCGATCGATGTGGCCCTGGGGCCGAACAGCTCACCATCCAGCCGGCCTCAGGGCTTTCTGTGAGCTGAAGGCCGGCCTCAATGCAGGCGGAGATCGCCGCGCGTTGACCTCGACCCGTGCTTGAGCTGTCTTCAATACCGCTGCTCGCAAAGTGCTTGCTGCTGCATATCTGTAGTCACACCAAAGTCAGTCAGTTGATATTCGTTGCTCGCCTGCACTGATACCGTCTAAAGATCCCGCCAAATCGAAATTTTGATCTCGACGAACGATGTCCACCGGGAAGCAGTACAAGTCAATAGGCGTGAGCAGCTTCGCCCTCTCGACAACCTTATGTCTCTCGCTGATGGACCCTTAGGAGGATGTCTGGAAGAGAACGGATAAAGTGGTGAGTGGACGTTCAAGAGTTTGTCATCACGAGCTGACGGATATGCTCAGAACGCCGAGCTGTTCACATTGACGTATGGTGCCCTGGTTGTTCAGTTGATAAAGGTAGGACCGGCTAGAATGATTTTGGATCTTCGTATCAGGCTTGAAGGCAGCTGTTCGAAGATCAAGATACAAGTCACACCTCTTCCTGAAGGTCTCAGGGAGCGGGAGATGGCAGAGAAACATCGGGAGACACGTCGAAAACATTGAGCGACTAGCTGACACAATATACAACTACAGGACTACGAAGACTATGGCGAGGTCAACAAGCAATTAGACAAAATGTGAGTGATAGGCCGTATCAAACTCCTGCAACTCGTTTTCCAGCTTCTAAAATGTCTCTGAGATTATGCCTAGCTGACCTGCGATCTAGGGGCTACAACATCGGTACACGCTTGATAGAGGATTTCCTCGCCAGGACAGGCTTACAGAGATGTTCCACGTTCGCCGAGACAGCTGAGGTCGTGTCGAAGGTGGGTCATCGGGGCGTGGCCTTGACGCAGGATCTCTAGCTAATCGCTCCACAGGTCGCCTTCAAGACATTCCTCAACATCACACCCACGGTCTCATTTCCCCCTCCCTCGGCACCTCAGCAAACCTCTTCAGGACAGACATTACCCCACCCCTCGGATTTCGTCCTGACATTTGAGGAGAATCCATTATCTGAATTCGCAGAGCTACCTCGGGATGCCAAGGAAGGAGGGTTGTGGTTCAGCAACGTTCTCTGCGGGGTCATCAGGGGGTCTTTGGAGATGGTGAGTAATGGGTCGTGGATGACATACGGGGCAAGGTGTAGCCGTAGCATAATCGCTAACCCCTCTTAGATTCAGATGCAGGTGGAAGCCCGGTTCCTGTCTGATACGCTCAGAGGTGACGAGACGACGGAACTGCACGTCCGTTTGATCCGTATACTAGAAGAGGAGCAGCCGGAGAACGACGAGTAGTGGGGGTTTCAGGGGGATGTACTATTGGGCGTACATGTATACAACTGACGACCTCTGATCTGTGGCTGAGACAAATCAAGATCGAGCTTCAACCCGAGTCCACGAGCGCATGTCGCCAGTGTCTCTCTGTACGACCGTATTGCTACCTCCGCCGACCATCCACCCCATTGACCTCACTACTTCCGCTGCTCTCCGTCCTGTTAGGCCTTCTCATTGGGTTCTCCAATGCCGCACCCAGTGTCGCCCCCGCTGTGGCGGACACGGTGCCCGCTGCTGCCGGTCCCGCGGTCTGGGGTGGACCGAGCCTTGGATACCCCGCTCCCTGATATGTTCCCGGTTGATAATCCTCTCCGCCTCTGAACGTGCTCACACTGCCAGTCAATGTGCTTGGGGCGGCACTACCCAGAGTGATCCCGCTGATGCCAGACCCTTGGGTGATGTAATTGTACTCATCCTCTCGGACCGTGTTTCTCGGATACGCCAAGGACTGGCCGGGCGTCGTGTCGTCCTCGTCCTCCTCTTCGAGGTCCATTCGCGGTCTGCCCCACCGCTGGTCTGTCGCTCCTCCGACTGTACTCTCTGACATTTGTCGATTTGGCACGAGTGCTCCTCCGGCTGTGGTCCCCATACTGCTGTTGGCTCCCGTGGCGGTATTGGAGAAAGGAGTTTCGGAATTGGGATTATCCACTTGACCCCAAGTGTGACCGTAGTTGCTCGACGCCCGCCATCCTCGACGCCGATACCGTATCGAAGGGCCTTTCTGCAGTGAAGTCCTGTTCTGCGGCGCCACTACTGTATCCCCCGAATAATCCCTCGAATCCACCGGAGACCGATCTTTGGGGGGCAAGGGGGTAGCGGTATCTCGGGTCGGAGTGGGGACAGACGTCGGGGCGTTCATCCTCTGTATACGCCATCGAACGGCTTTACCCAGTCCATCAACGCTCTCCCTCACGCTGAAATCCCTCTGCGATTGATCGGGGAAAAAGGTCGAGTATCGCGCTTGAGTGGATAAAACCAGGCTCATTTGGAGCAATCGCTGCAGATCAGTCGAAGTGGGTTGCACAGCCGCATAAGATGCCGGTTGGGTGAGGAGAGGCGATAGTCGCGGTAGGAGCGGTAACAGGATTTGGAGCAGGAAACCCGAGAGCAACAGGTTTCGTACCGGTATTGGGGGACTGTTCGAGTATGACGAGTGGGAGTGTGTCGAGGGCAGATCTCTAACCTGCGTAAAGGGCAGGAAGACTCCTTCTAGATACTATGAATTGAAGAATCAGCAAGATCCTACTCACTCGAGGTACGACTGTCAGATCCACTCACAGGAAGAACTTGAGCCCAGAAGAAACTCCACACTTCCGACGCCCTCGCGACTATCTTGCTCTCTTCCAATGTTTCAAACTTTGCCTTGAGCGTGAGCATGCCCGAAGCGACAAACTCGCGCAAGTCTGAAGTTAGGAGAGCGACGATCCGTGCCGGCTGAGCTCGCTGCGAAGTCGCAATGATGTGCGAGTGACACAGCTGACTAGAGTAGATATGCGTCAGTCCCGTCCATTGCGAGAGAAGCGACTGGACCCACTTGAGATCCTCTATTGGTGTCTTGAGGTGGCCACCGGCAAAAAGCGGCAGGACATGGACTGTCATTAGACTCCAGGGTGAGTTCGGACTGCTATGCGCCATTGTCTCCATCAACGTCCGCCCCATACCTCCAATCCCACTCATTCCCTCCATACCCCCTCCACCGGCACCAACTGGACCGGCACTGGTTGACTGGTTGCTAATGGACCTGTCGTTAGGACTGGTCGCCAATGCTGTGCCATTTGGCAATACCACCAGACCGGATGACGAGGAGGTAGGCGCAGCAAATCCTGGTCGGGGAGAGGTTGAGTATGACGAAGGACCAGACGCGGGGTGTAAACGGGATGACGAGCCAGCTTGAGAGTACTCCCGAGAGGACATGTGCGAGGTACCAGTCGGTGTGGGTGATAAAGGCGGCAGAGGTGGTAATTGCGATAACGTCGATGAGACCTGGCAAGCGAATATTAGCATGGGCTCCCAACTTTGAGTAGTATCGGCAATAGAAAGGGTGTCCTTCAAAGGACACCTAGGCGCAGAAAACACATAACACGTCGCTGTCTAGGTTCGAAGCAACACAACTCACCAGTTTGTTGTCGTACGCACCTGCGAAACTCCCTTTCCCTGGTCTATGGGGACTGGTCTGACTCGTGATCAACGTTGGTGTCGGCAGCCGCGATATCTTTGACGGCAGCGGAGGTGGTCCTACATCGGTATACGGCCTTGGGACATCGATGCTGCTTCTACTTCTCTCTTCTACCCATGGTCTATCCCTATACTCCCTCGTGTCCCCTCTATGCGACTCGCTCCTCTCGCCCAGACCATAGCCGTACTGAGGGCCTACACCAGTAGGCGGACCATGAGGCGCGGTGGGGAACGTCGGTCCATTCGTTGAATATGTTGGTGAGGGCGGAAGTGGACTCCGCCTGGGAGAGGATAGTAAATTCTGATTCAATTTCGTTGGAGACGACAAATTAGAGGGAACGGTAGGTGAGGGTGGGATGATGGATAGACCGGATGTCTGATGTCGAGCCGGTGGCCGTGTAGACATCGTTACTGGCGACTGCTCTTTGATTGCAGACTCCAGGACTGACGAACGCACGAGGCCGGTGTGCAGTCTGCAATGCCGGAGAAAGAGCCTTCGCCGTACAGTCCAGCTGCAATGCGAGAAGTAGCCCTCCTATACTCGGTCCACGCCTTGCAAGAGCTGGAATTGAGGGTCATAGACACTGCGTTGACTCTTCAACAGAAGTCAAACACCTGTACAGCAGGTGCACCCCAGCCGGTGACGGTGGACGGTGGACACGATCGACGTTTCAGCGCTCAGCCGTAATACTTGCATCCGCGCGCGTATAGGGGTAAGCGCAACCGCCAAGCTGCAGCTTGCTGCCTTGCTGCCTGATGCATGAATGAGCAACTTACTCTCGTGGTGACCCTCGTCATGCATGTCTCGTGCTCTGACTGCTTTGATCTTGAGACAATTAACTCGTATTCCATGATCAAGCTATACAGCTTGCAGACCGATGTTGTGAGCTCAGCAGCGTGCGGACAGCTCCAAGTCGTGACTTCAAAGCCGCGAACCAGATCTAGAGTAAGCCCAAAATGCATCCCGAATCTCAATTGTCCTCTGATCTATGACCCTGGCGAACCGACTCGGTGCAGCCAGATCGTACCACCGGATTAGCCGACTACGAGTTGTAACCATAGACTGGCCTGGCGTTGGCATCGACAGCGGTAAAGTCATTGGCGTTGTTCGGGTTCCACGTGGTCCGGCAGTGCCACAGGTCGTCCGACTCGTCGAACCAAAGAGCGACACCGTAGTGTTCGCCGCCAGGAGTTCCCTGACTCCGTGCAAGGTCGACGCATCGCTGAGCCGCGGCTGCAGTGGTCACAGTGTTGTCGTAGGTGGCGAACGCAGAAGGGCTGCCTGCATTGTTGCCTAAGATGCAGATTCGTTGTTCAGCTTCAATACAAACGACTGCTAGCCTGCTGGCGGGAGACCTACCGGAAGGGTTGGCGGTGAGGATAACGCCGGACCCAGCGAAAAAGCGGGTGTAATTTACTGCGGCCTTGTTCGGGAGAGCCGTGCTCGTCACTGTTAGGGGCGCCCCGCCTGCTCCAGATGGAACAGGAGCTCGGGGCCTGACACCCCTTTTAATTCGTCGAACGACCTGGAAGCTGGTCAGAATCGATCGCCATGTTGCCCAACTCACCTCGTCTCGTGAGGCTTGCTTGAGCTCGTGAGTGGATGTGGGTACGGCTAACGTCGTCGAGACGAGGGCAACAAGAGCATAGACTGAGAGCAGCATTGTTGAGTGGAGTGGTCTTTCGATCAGGAGTGAGGAAGAGAAGAGGGATGTTGTGGTGGATGATGGTTCTTGTTCTGCTGACGCATCATCTTTATACACAGAAGGTCGGGATTATCGGTAGCTGCTGAGCTCTTCGGGGTGCGTTGATACAACTCGTCCCCTCGGCTTCTTTGAGCTAAAAGGCGCCATGAAGCCGACAGGGTGCTCACCCGACAGCTGCTCGCTTCCATCGTGTTTCATGGGCCCTACTGTCTCCTATCGTTGGGACCGCTGGGGACCGCTGGGGACTGCTGCCGACAGGCGCTGAGCAGCGCGGAACCCTGCGGAATCGGATTGCTGGTGCAGAGACTTGCAGATCAATGTCTCAGTTCTGAATGAGTCACCCTGAGTCTCCATAGCGGTACGCCGGTATGGACGAGGCATCTGTTGGCATAGGTCGGCATGTTTGGAGCTGTCGAGCCTTCTCACTCTCCGGTGACATCCTCAGTCGTTTACCTTCCCCTTTCTTCCCCTACAAGCTCCTACAAGATGAGAGGCTGTCTGAGGCTATGTAGGGGCTCGTTTGTCTCCCGGGGTCGTTGACACATCCGACGAGGTGGCCGGAGTGATTATCTATGCGTAAAGTTTGATAAACAAAGCCGGAAAATCTAAGTTGTTAGAGCGGGCATCTGCCGGCACGCGCCACGCAGCAGGGCAGCTAGGCACGCGCGTGGGGGCAGGTGGGGGCGTCGGAGGGCGTCGTTTGTTACACAAGCATCAGCTTGGCAAGGGCCGTACAGAACTCTAGAGAACTCTACAGGACTGTCCAGAATCGACAGCTTGATGTCCTACTTTATGCATGTGTTATCTCAAGTCATCTAAGCTTTTACCTATGTTCGACAAACAAGAATGCTGAATTCGTCAGGTGACAGCAGGTGACAACCTGTGCCATCAGGTGACATCGCCGCCAAGCTCAACGAGGTTCGGGCCCGTTGCAGCCGGTTCGAGCCGCAAGACGTGCACCTGGGCTGGCCGAGGATTTCCAGATATCCGATGCACATACTCCCTCAAGTAGCTAACTAGTCTGTTCGTTCCATACAAGCCCTGTGGAGAGGTACATCGATCAATTGAATTACATTACCACATCCTACAAGACTCTGATCTCGTGTGGAGGGAGCTGGGACGAGCGTATCATACCCCATACACTCGGTCCCCTAGGCCTTAGGCCTGACGCCTTATGGCTTACATACCACCACCGCCGCCATCACCTCCTCCTCCACCGCAATCACCTCCGAAACCACCGCCGCCAAAGCCACCACCTGTCATGACAAGTCAGCCTGCTGTCAGAATCAACGGCTGGCGATCGACTCACCCATCGCACTGCCCATGAGCAGACCACCTCCGAGACCGAGGCCCATTCCGCCCATGAGGGGCATACCCATTCCCATTCCCATTGGTCGCCCGTACCCTCCGTACCCGCCATATCCGCCGTAGCCAAGTCGACGACCGTACCCTCCGCCGTAGCCGTAGCCGTATGGCGAGCTATACAGCCCTCCAGCCCTGGAATAGGCCATGGACGGGGCTGCGTAGCCGTAAGGATTGGAGCTGTAGTATCGACCTATTCCAAGGATATCAGTATTCAAGTTTGATCTGCCTTGAAAAGGTACGCACCGATATTCGGGTCATTGAGCTGCTTTCGGATCAACTCCTGCCTCCGTTTCAAGTACTCCTGTTCGGCAGCCTGAGATCGAAATGGTTAGTAGAGCCGAACAAAAGGTCGTCCGTTCATCTCACCCTCATTCTCCTCCTCTCCTCTTCTTTCTGTTTACGTCTAGCCTCTTTTGCCTTTGTCCTCTCTTCCTTGGTGCCGATCAACTGGTCCTTCTTTCTCTGGATCCAGTTCCTATCGTTGTCCTGCGCGGCAGCGGCTGTTCCTGTACCAGCAGTCTTGCTGGCTTTCCTAGCTTCGTGCTCCCTCTTATACCGCTCTTCTTCTTCGGCCTGTTGTCTGACCTGCTGAGCCTGCTCGGAACTCGGGTTGGCGGGGTGTGTGTCCGGGAGAGATTGGAGGAATGTGGGGTCGTCATACGGGTGCACCCAGATTGCTCTGTGGTTTGGGTCCTTCTCATCGACGTAGAATGCGTGTTCGGTCCTGATAGCTCCTTATCAGCTATTGTGTACAGAGAATGCGATACTTTTCGACTGACTTTGGATCGAAACATCTGACCCAGCCTTCAGGCAGATCCCTCCGCTCGTCGTCTAGACTCTTCCTGGTGTCCTCATCCAGCTCGCCCCCAAGGGTACCATTGGAAGAAACGGACGACACGGCAGACTCGTTGGTCCTCACTCGTTCCAAGTTGTTCTGCTCACTTGCCATCGAAGCCGATCGTGTCTCGCCAAATGGGTTTGTTACGGCGACGTTGGGTCGAGCACCGGATTGTGTCGCTGCTTCGTAGGGAGGTGGTTGGCTTGACATGTTGAAATTATTGGGTATGAGTGTAGTCTATCGGTAGGGTGTGGTTGTGAGCGACGTTGGGATGAGGCTGCTGGGTTATGGTTTAAGAATGGCGGAGATGGACTCATGGCCATCTCACCGGTCCACCACCATCTGGTCTGTCTGGCTGCTGACCTCCACCTCAATCTGCCTGACGTCATTTATGAACAGGGCCCGGATAAGCTTAACGATGATGCGCTGTTAAAGGCTGATTTAAGGCTGTGAATTAATTTGTAGTGCTTGAGTAAGCGCTTTCCGCGCTCTTCATCGCCACGTGGCCACTTCTCCCTCTTAACGCTCGCTCCGGCTCTGGCATGTCCTGGAAATGGATAGTCTCTGGAACACTGGGTTGATCCCATACAATCTAGTACGGCGACATCGAGCCACAACGACCTAGCACCATGACAGACATTGAGCCCATCGCCAATGTCGCAAAGCTCAAGGTAGTCGACCTCAAGGAAGAGCTCTCCAAACGGGGTCTCGAGACGACCGGGCTCAAAAAGGATGTGAGTCACTCAAGGCTGCATTGGAAGAATCGCTGACATCTGTACAGCTAGTGGAGCGACTTGAGAAAGCGCAAGATCTGGCTAGAGGGGGTGGCACGGAATTAGCTGCGCCGACGGACGAGGTCAGAGATTCGGCGGTGCCGCTGGGCGAAAAGGTCAAAGAGGATGTCGGACTAGAACAGAGCTCCGCCCAGGTGTCAACAGAGGAGTCAGAGCCAAGCTCCGCGGAGGTGCCAGTAGAAGAGGGAGTAGAGGGCAAAGTGGAGGCAGAGACGGAGAAGGAAGTGGAAAGGGAGCCTGTGTCTGAACAAGAGGGCGCGTCGGTGCAGAATGAGGCTGTCGATGTCGGAGTTGGTCATGTCATGGTAGAAGGAGCCACCGAGGCAATTGAGGAGATTCAAGAAAAAGAGGAAAAGCAAGCTGAGGAGATAGCCCTGGAACAACCCAAAGTCCTGGACGACGAGGTCGCTCAAGTTGTCGCCGAGCAAGAGGCCATAGAGAGATCAGGACCGAGTCCTTCGCCTGCAAGAGCTATCTCGCCAATGTCACCGTCGGCCCCTGTCTCGCCAAAACCTTCAAACGAGGCCGGTCCCTCAAGGCCGGTCGAAGGAGATCGCAGCAAGACACCCTCGGAGGACATGGAGGTGGAGATGGAGGATGAAGCCGCAGAGCAAGAGGAAATTGTCCCGCCAGCGAATAAGAGGCCCAGAACGGCATCGCCCGCTCCGGATGACTCGGCCAAGCGGTCAAAATCGCAACACACGATCCAGCTCCCTGAATCACTATCACATCTCCTTCACCCACCCACTACGACATTGTTCATAACCAACCTGAGACGGCCATTTCTACCAATCAACTTACACGACCTCCTCAAGCCGTCTGCTGGTAATCTATTACCACCACCTAAAGCGCCATTCTCGCGGGAAGATCACCCCGGACTATGGCTATCCGGCATTAAAGATCACGCGTATGTGACTTATCCATCGATAGAAGAGGCAGTGGAGGTTGCGGTCGAGGTGGAAGGTCTGAAATGGCCAGAGAGTACTGGACAGGAACTTCACGTCGAGTTTATCCCCGATGACGAGGTCCGGCGGCTGGTAGAGACTGAAGAGTCGGCCTGGGCGCAAGGCAAGAAGGGGATCAAGTTGAAGGTTGAACGGAGAGGAGACGGACAATTGTCATTCGAGCTTCAAGACGCCAAAGGAGGCCCTGTGAATGTTGGACCGGCCAGCAGAGCGACAGGAGGGAATGGCATCGGAGGCAGACCTGCTCCCACTGGTCCGACGGGATACGGCCCTCGTGCCGGATCGGGCGTACCTGGAGCACCGGCTGGACCATCTGGACCACCCGTCCATCCCGATCGGTTGGGTCTAGTGGGATCAAGGGCACCACAGCCAATTGGACGCTTGCACGGTGAGAGAGGGGGCTTCGGGAGGGAAATGGGAGTCAACCGGCTTCCCCTTGGCTCACGACATGAGATGGGACCTGGGGGACGGTACGATCGTGGACCGGTTGGTAGATTCGGAGGACCAGGACCAGGGGATAGAGGGCCAAGGGATATGCCAGGGAGAGTGTCAGGATCGCACTCAGGGCGACAGGATGGGGGAGACGGCAGACTATCCGCGCCGGTGAACAGGACGAAGAGTAGACCCTTCTTGTCGTGGAAAGAGGGTCCAGGTGGGCGATCTAAAATTTGACAATGACAATGTCAGAAGTAGGCACTAGCAGGCAGTGGCTTGAAAGCATGCACATGCACATGTACCTGTGCCCATGCTCGACCTTGCAGTGGGGCCACGAGTGCCAACTTGCAAGGTCCGAGTAGGAGCAGGGGAACGGTAGACACGCAATGCTTGTAGTTGCACAGGCTGCCCTGTGCCCTCTGAAACCGTCATCTGTCATTCGCCACCCAAGTTGGTGGAGTTGCTCGAATTGACTTTTGCGCCTCCACCTCGCCTTGCTTCTGAACTGACCACACCACTGCACAGTGCACACGCCCCTTGCGCAAGGTCTCCTGTCAAGTCTCCTGTCAAGTCCCTTGTTCAAGTTGCTCCTGGCTTCAATCTCATCGACGACTTTCCCACCTAGTGTAACGGCCCCTCCTGCGAGAAACAGACCGACTCGACATGCCGCGCACTTGGGAGCTCATGGAACGGCAACGTACAATGCGAGCAGCGTACGGCGACAATTGGGAGGAGGGATCAGATCGCATAACGGATGAAGACGACCCCACGGATGACGACGGCTTAGGCAACGAAGATGGAGACGAGGACGATGAGGAGTCTGAGGAGAGTGAAGACTCGTACTACAGATGGCGCAGGGAGAGACCGTTGCGCATTCGCGGGCGTTATGGCGAAGAGAGTATGAGCCCCGACCCGGATGAAGTGGACTCCGAGGCAGACCCGGAGGACGAGGATGGCAGTGAGAGCGGCGCTGAGGATGACTCTGAACTGGAGGTCGTAAACCCAAATCAGGAGAGGAATGGGGATCAGGGCAATCCGGTGCCACAACCTCACGATGAACACGGGACTCGTAGCTCCAGCGCAAACACCATCAGCAGCGACGAGATCGAAGTCATGCCACGGCCAAATCTTCACATTGACGACGGCGGCGATAACGCCTTCGGCGATGCTCTACCCCCCATGCGACCGGCAGCACTTGCTGGACCTTCACATCAACGTAGATTCGATCTCGAGCAAATCCTCAACCCGGCACGATCACATCGAACTTCAGACACCAACCAGTCTGCTCCAGCTTCGACAGCCGGTTCGTCGTCGCGAGCTCCCAGTGCGGCAAACCAAAGAGGCGGACAAAGCGGACCCATAGACCTGACGGGGACCGACAGCGAGGATGAGCTGGTTGTGACTGGGGCAAACATCAGGTCGAGAGTGCCGCCTCAGCAAGCTAGAGGCGAAGGATCCCGACACCGACCTGCTCAACAACCCCACGGTGACCATCAAGCTGGCCGTCGTGGAGGGGACGAGTTTGGTCGAGCGTTAGCAGGTCAGTGCCTCTTTATTAGCCGCTCTCTCTGCCGATTGGGATCCAGTTGTTGACTGGCCCATGTAGACATTGATTACGCGCTGTCCCGCGCAGCAAGGGACACTACAGCTCTAATGCAAGCAGACGCTCAGGATGATCGACGACGCGAAATCATGTCACCGGCAGAGCAGCGGGATCAACGCCCTCGCGGTGCTCGCAACGAACGCCCGGCTCACGCGGCAGAGCCTGGAGCTAGGAGGATCGGCCTTGGTGGTGCTGTCTTGCGAAATGGCAATCGACAAATCCAATACGACGGAGCGAGACGACGGATCCGCCTACCACTGGTGGACTCTGATGAGGAGTGGCTCGAGGATGAGCAGGAACCACAGGGAGCACAACCAACTGGGGGAATCGAAGCGGACTACATGATGCGCATACGGGCATTACGCGATCGATACATGCACCTCGAAGCTCCAGCGGGATTTGGAGCCGCTTGGCCTGGGTTGAACCTCGGTGCGATCATGAACGCGGGACTTGGTGGGCTTCAATACCTGGGCGCCGGTGGGGCAGGCGGAGCTGGACCCGCTGGTAACGCTTTGGACCCGGAGCATATCATTTCCAAAGTGAAATTCCCAAAGTATCCCACTCCGAGACCGACCGCTCATCAACGGTTCACTGTCGACTTTGCCCTCGACTCCGCGAATCCAATCACCATCGACGACGACGGACGGGTGGTCAAGAAGAAGAAGAAGTTCGTCAAGCCCTTCCTAGCCTGTATCTCCTGCAAAGGACCACTCCTCTTGTCTTCGGGGTACAAGGATGAATCGGCAAAGGTCTGGGTCCTTCGCTGTGGGCATTCGATCCACCAAAAGTGTCTACACACCCTGTCGACCCCTACGACGAGTCAAGAGGTCAAATCGGCAGTATCGATACCCAACGGTGGAATTGCGGTACTAGGCGCGCCAGAGAGAAAGAAGAAGAAGGGGAGATACTCAGGGAGAAGTGAGCAGGCGGATAGGACGGAGTATACCTGGGGATGTCCAGTGGAAGGCTGTGGAGAACCCCACAGGAGTGAGAAGAAGATTTCCGGAGGCGAGTGGGTCCAGAAGGAGGACGAGGGCGCGTTCCCGGTGTACATGTAGGTCGTGACGGGTGTAGCTGTTACTCAGCAGTCTCCCCCTCGCAACCATCTAATTAGGACACTCCCTATCAAGCTTGTATCATGACGAGTAACGCCCAGAGATGACCATCGCCGTTCTAAAGGCTCACGATGTCATGTCGAGCTGCTGTGTGGATCCCCTTCCACTAACTACGCACTGTAAGGACGTCAGAGCATAGGATAACTTACGATAGACTGTAGACGATACGGGCGGATCAAGCGACGAGTTGAAGCGATCGATCCTAACGTAATTGTCCACGTGGTTTTCGGGTCAACCTCCGTCATCGATCTATTTATCGGCTGAGAAAAGCAGAGGTCGCAACGAGGCTGTCACCAACGTCGACTCACTTGGTCTTTGACTCGACACTTCTCCATCAGTCAAATATACCGTCGTGCTCGATACCACCGCCTCTGTAGTATGAGGCGAGCAGCCACTCTGGCCACCTTGCTGGCTAGCAGGGCTGGACAATCATCGTCGAGACGAGTCATCCAGAATGGACCAAAAGTCGGATTGCCCCAAACAACACTATCTCTGATCCCAAAGCGAGCGTTCCACAGACTACCCACCCGGCTCCCTCGTCAGCCCAAGATCTCCAGCTCGATCACTATCCAGATCCGAAACTCCTCCTTCAGAGCCGCAGCCAAGGAGTTCGGCGTCAACCACCCCTATGCCTCGCTGGCTCTTCGACTGGTGTTGTCCTCGATCTTGGGTGTTGGCGTGTTGCTCGGCGCAATATTCATCCACGACACGACTACCTACACTGAGAGACACACGGACAGGGTTCCTGTCAACCCACTGAGTTTGAATCCGAGAAAGGGGGGAAAGAACAATTTGCCCATAATCGAGGTCAACCTCGATGACGAGGAGGATGAGACCAAGAGAAGCATGAAGGACAAGCCCCGTCTGGTCATCATCGGCGGTGGTTGGGGTGTGAGTGGGCTGAGAGCTCGATATGTTTCAAAGACTGATATTTTGTGACACTACAGGCCGTGGCAATCCTGCAATCTCTACCTGCTCAAGCATACAACGTCACCCTGGTCTCCCCACAAACGTACTTTGCATTTACTCCTCTACTACCATCAGCCTGTGTCGGCACCGTCGAAGCAAGGTCACTTGTCGAACCCCTGCGCAAACTCATCGCTAGAGTCAGAGGTCATTATGTCATGGGATCCGCTGTCGATTTAGATATGAGCGAACGGCTATTGGAGATCGAAGTACCTAGCGACCAAGGCGAAGGCACAACCAGGGCTTACTTGCCATGTGAGTTGGTCCATTACTCCCTCACGGTTCGACTGCTGACTGTGGGTATAGATGACAAATTGATCATTGCCTGCGGTTCCACGTCCAACGATCACGGTGTCAAAGGTCTTGAACATTGCTTCCAGTTGAAAACGGTGCCAGACGCTCAAGCTGTGAGAAGACGAATCATGAGTGAGTCGACATTTAATCTCTTCTGCCTTGAAGTCCTCGTCTGATATTTGATCTCCTAGCCAACCTCGAACTTGCATCCCTGCCAACGACCTCCTCTGAAGAGCGTAAACGATTGTTGTCTTTTGTTGTCTGCGGAGGTGGACCGACCGGTGTCGAATTTGCGGCAGAACTGGCCGACATGATGGCTGAAGATGTTCTGAAATACGTGCGTACCTCCATCGACCGGCATATTCGAGATACTGACCTACCCTTCTTCAGTACCCCAAGATTCTGGAAAACGAAGTCTCGATTCATGTCGTGCAAAGCAGGGATCACATCCTCAACACGTACTCTGAGAAAATCTCGCAATATGCCGAAAAGCGATTCGCCAGGAACGACGTTAACATCATCGTCAACGCGAGGTGGGCATGTCATTCTGAAGTCATATCCATTGGCTGATTTGAAACAGAGTGTCCGAGGTCACACCTGAAAAGGTCATCCTGACAATCAAGGATTCCAAAGACAAGAGCGCCAAGGCAAAGACTGTCGAGATTCCCTCTGGCTTTGTCCTCTGGAGTACTGGTATCGGTGAGTACAGCCTCTCATTAGACGATAGAGCGAGAAGACTGAACCTGTTGGCAGCAATGCAACCGTTCACGAAGCGACTAGTGGAGCTGCTGCCGAATCAGTACCATAACAAGGCTGTTCAAGTGGACGGATATCTTCGAGTCACGGGTGCACCCACCGGTACTGTTTATGCCATTGGCGATGCTTCCACTGTGAGCTTCATCACGCCCCTTCATTATTACCTGAAGAGTAAGAAGCTTACCCGTCTCGCTCTAGATCAAGAGCAACATGCTGCAACACCTGCTCGACATGTGGGACCGATACGACCATAACAAGGACGACAAGATGTGGGTGACAGTCTCTCGGCCGTACGCAGGAGGTGATCACTGACTTGTCACAGCAACTACGAGGAATGGCAAGCTATGGCTGAGGAGATCAGGAGGAAATACCCACTTGCATCGAAATATCTGGGCAAGATGTAAGCCATACTTCAAATATACTGTTAGAGGCCAAGCTGACACGTCCTCTAGCCGAGACGTGTTTGACGAGTTTGACAAGGACAAGGACCAACAGATTAGCTTGAACGAGTGTGCCGCGCTGTTCGACAGCTTGAGCAAGAAGGTCACTTCGCTACCCGCCACCGCTCAAGTCGCCAGTCAGCAGGGAAAATACATTGGAGCCATGCTGTCGCAATTGGCCAAATCGACAAAGACGCTTCGAGCCAACGACCTCCCTGACCTCTCGGACGAGGCTTACTACAAGCCATTCAAATTCACATACTTGGGTTCATTGGCTTACATTGGTAACTCGTGAGTCAAATGACAAGCGGTCTCGAGGGGAGAGAGTTGACAACGTGTTTTAGCGCTGTCTTTGATTACGATGGGTTCTCGCTCGCTGGCGGACTACTTGCGATGTATGCCTGGCGATCGTGAGTTATAAATCGGAGCGAATGGATCCGGTTGGGCTAATGAGATGTAGGATTTACTGGTCTGAGCAGACTTCGATGAGGACGAGGATGCTCGTGATGCTGGACTGGATCAAGCGCGGTATCTTCGGACGGGACCTGTCCAAGGTGAGTACCGCCAGCGGGCATCGTGTCTTGTGCTGATCCTGTGATCAGTTTTGATACTGCTGTCGAGTCGCGAGGCTGTTGAATTATATAGAGAGTGGGATGTATCTGTACCCCTAGATGCGAGCAGGTGGCGCCTGTGCGCCGTTGGACGGGCCGACGATTGGTTGGACTCGTACAAGCCATTGGCCGTCTGAGACTCTGAAGAGTGGTTGTCACTGCTTCGACTCTGTCATGACGTATGAGGTGGCGCGGGTGGCGACGCGGCTGAAAAGCTGAGGGTGAAACACAAAAGACAAAGACAAAAACCACGCGACGCGTTTCACCCAAAGGCAAAAGCGAGGTTGAACAAGGACTTCGCTGGCTGTCTGACTACCACCATTGTTCTCCTTTGCATGCAGTAACATGAGGGTCCGTGTGGGTATAGGCTACAGCATGATGGAAAAGGATAATGATGATGATGCAGTATTGTAACTGTGACTTGGACCCCAGCCAACTCACCGAGCCAAGGCAAGGTCAGTTTTGTTCGCTGGCATTTTCGCGTAGATTCTTGTTCCCCCTTTCTCCTATCTCCTTCTTCACTCTTGTTATTTCAGTGCTCGATCGATACCCGGGATCCACTTGACGCAGGTCGTCGAGTCAGTGGTCAGTGGAACGATAGATCGATTCATCAATCCACTCTCTCCGTG
Source organism: Bullera alba (assembly GCA_001600095.1). Taxonomy (NCBI): domain Eukaryota; kingdom Fungi; phylum Basidiomycota; class Tremellomycetes; order Tremellales; family Bulleraceae; genus Bullera; species Bullera alba. Next base: position 474,171 of record BCIX01000005.1, read on the forward strand.
TTGGAACCGCGGCCGCCCAGACGCCCAGACGCCCAGACGAGCACAGACCCCCTTTCGATCTTTGGATCGACCTTGGGACCTCGTCACAGCTTGTCACGAAACCACTTGATCGACTTAGGCTCACTCTGCTCGACGACGATCACCCCCGGGCACCCCCTTTGACAGGATCAGTGTCGCGCTTGGCTCAGACAAAGGACAGGCGACAAGCAAGCTCTAGACTCTTTGGCTCTTTGGTGTGTATCGTTCGTTCCTGATCCCTTCCTCTCCCCGCGTTTCAACCCTCCAATCCCATTCAAAAGGCCTCTCTTCGCCATCGGTCATCGAGCACTGCATCGACGATGTGCTCCAACCCATCTATCATACCACTCCACCCCTCTTACAACTGCTAGATGTGTATTGAGATCATCTGCTGAGATGCCGCTTGACTTAGACATCGTGCTGGTTCACCTCGAGCACATCCCACATTCCTTTCCAACACTACTGTGACCAGACACACAAGACCAACCCATACGGGGGCCACATACGACTTATCCAAAACGAATATAGAGAATCGTATCATCCACTATGCCGCTTATGGTCGACTCGTCAGGTCAGCCAGTCTACGGCGACCAGCCATCCGTCTACACCTTCGACACAGTCTCGACCAACGCCCAGGCCGGCCCGAGCTCGCTTGTCGCCGCAGCACCACTTCCTTCTGCATCCAGCTTCAATGCCGGAGACTCCATGTCGTCGTTGCTCGACGCACAAGCCAAGGCGAGGGAAGAGATACTACATGAGCAAAAGGCCATTCAAGCAGGTCTTGATAGTGAGTTGGCGACCCGGCAATGACAAGAACATCATACCTCCTAACCTTCCTTTGGGATGCTCATTCGCTGATGTGACCCTCTTCTCCAGGCCAAACACCTCGGAACCTCATGCTAGCTTTCGCCGTTCTCCTCCTGCTGTGTATGCTCTTCACGCATAACAGATTCTTGGCCAGGTTGTTCGCCTCGAAACGCCGGAAGGCCAATACTTCCCGATTCCAACAATACGCCTCCGATCTGCCCATCAATGGAAACTCGCGGCGGCCTGTCGGAGGAGGAGATTTGTTCACTGGATGGCTATTGAAGAAAGGCTTTGGAGCTAGACTCCCACTGTCGCCTATGGACGACATGGCATTGAAGTCCAATCCTTTCGCCTCGCCGCTCGACCGTCCTATCACACCCATCACGCCAATGACTCCGAGTACGCCCTTGCCATCCTCTCCAGCGAGCCGTCCTCCGCCGCACATCATCCCGTTCATCCAATACCTCCCCTTCTCGTCGATCCTCTACTGGGCACCACTGTCCAGGTTCCCTTCGCCATTCGCCTCGCCAGCAAACCTCTGCGCATTGGTCCTTATCTCGTTGTACCTCGCTCTCTGCGGTTTCGCCCTTATATGGAGGTCGGACATCACGCCGACGACAGATGACAAGGGGTACGGATACGACTTTATGAGGACGGGGTTAGTGGCCGTGACTCAGATCCCGCTGGTGGTGGCACTTGGAGTCAGAGGGAACATTGTCGGTCTGTGTGTGGGCAAGGGATATGAGAAGTTGAAGATCTTCCACAAGATTGTGGGGAGGATCTTGTTCCTCTCTGCGTCTTTGCACTCTGCCTTTCACCGTAAGTCTGCGGCTCTCACCCAACGAAATTTGAGCTATAATCCTGATTGGGTTCCGCAGTGCACCGATTCGCGACGACAGGTACATTGGCCAACTCGATGAGCAAGGGTTTCAACATCTGGGGCACGGTAGCATGGTGCGCTTTGATCCTCATCATCGTCAGCTCGATCCCAGCAATCCGACAAAAGACCTACACCCTGTTCAAGGTCTGCCACATTATCGGAATGATCGGTATGCTAGTCGGACTGTGCTTCCATGTCAGAGTCTGCATCCCATGGTGGTGAGTGACAACAATTCTCGCTGCTCAAGGATCGAGACTAATGCTCTTTCAGCATCGCCGGACTTGTCATCTACCTCATTTCAATTGTCTGCACGGTGACCAAGACCCGCCTGGCACATGGCGAGTTTGTTGCATTGAGAGACTCTCACACCACCGTTGTGACGATACCTTCGCTCCAAAGCGGCTGGAGGGCTGGTCAGCACGTGCGACTCCGAATTCCCTCACTGCCTTTCCCTCTCAACCTCCAAGCTCACCCCTTCACGATCGCCTCTGCGCCCGATGGCGAGGGAATGGTCTTGATGTGCAAAGCGGCCGGTGATTGGACTTCGAGGCTATACAACTTTGCCAATCAGCACGCATCGTCCAATGCCTACTTGGACAAGGCTCGCCAGGGCGCCATCGCCGCGACAGTGATTGTAGAGGGTCCATATGGCGGACTTGGAAACACGATGCTGTCGTCCTTTGGTGGTGTTATGCTGGTGGCTGGTGGTAGTGGAATCACTCAAGCGCTCTCTCTCGCCCATGACCTTATCAACAAAGCACCCAGTGGAGTCGTTCGACCTCGGACTATCGACCTGGTCTGGATCGTCAAAACCGAGGACGTGGCTAGACCACTGATGCCAACTCTACTGGACATGGTCGAGGACGCCAAGCGGTTCGAAGAGCAGTGTCTCGAGGGACGTAAGCTACGTCGGGATCTGCCATCTCCTGTCGGCCTGCGAGTCAAGATCCACGTGACTCGATGTCCAATTTCTTCACCTTTGACTCTTCTCACCGCCCCTCCCGAATTCGCTTGGGATCCATTCGCCGATCCACCCACGTCAGGCGCCAAACCCGATCGACCTGCTTCACCCGCCACGTCATTCTCTCCGTCGTCCTTGGCGTCGCCATTGGAGAAACCCTCGTTGAAGCGACAGCCCTCAGAGGCGGAGAGGGAGAAGGCAATGTATCTATCCCGAAACGCCTCGAAGTCGACGTATGGTTCCGCCTCGTCCACAATGTTCTTCTCAAAGACCAACGACAAGTCCAAGTACTACACCACGATGAGCGGGATCGACGCTTCGAAACGAAGACCCAATATGGCCGATGCGGTCGGCAGCCTCGTCGACGAGGTGATTGAGCGTCAGGACAGAATGCGCTTGGACCCCAGTGGGGTGTGTATCACCGTCTGCGGGCCGCTCGGCCTCGTGAACAATGTCAGGGAAAAAGTGATGCAGGTGGAGACTAGTAAGAGGAGGAAGGTGGGAGGAATCGAGTTGGAAGAGGAGTATTTCGGGTATTAGACAAAGCAAGGCTCTGCAGGAGGCGCAACGTGCGCCTTGTTGTACCATACTCGACCGAGGAGAGCATACTATCCGAGCGGCTGTTGATCGGTCTGCTCTATCGTTCATTCATTTGTACATCATGCAATTCAGCATCTGACGGTGTGGACGGAGCATCGCCCTGCATTGCATACACTGATACAAGATATAGTAAACTCTTACACGGAGACCAAGATGTGGTGTTCCGACGGCTAGAAGGCACTGCGATCATTTAACCGCCATTCTTTGAGCGGTCCCCACCACGACCAACCGCCCTGCATAGTAGGCTCCGCCCGGCCCGTTTCTCCAGCAGCTCCTGTCCTGCCAGACGTGGCATCACCACCGGCGTCGTCGGACCGCCGTTTGCCCTTGTTAGCCCTCTTTCTATCCTTCTTGCGCCAGGTGAAGCGCCCTCCGCTCGAACTACTTGTAGTCTCGTCGAGATCCTCCCATTCGCCATCGCTCTCCCGGACTTGGTTCTGCCTCGCCCGAGATCTTCCTGGCTCGCGACTAGGCCCAGCGCTGGGTCCGGGCGTGTCGCTGTCGACGACCGGGGCGAGTTCCGGACGACCTTGACCCCCAGCCGTCTGATTCGATCGCAAGGGTGTCGATGGTCCAGCGGAAGTACCTTCCCCCGTGTTTTCAGCGTCGACAGCAGCCTCTCTGGATGATTGGACCAGCTGCTCGTTCTCCTCTCGTGTCGTGTTGAGCAATTGACCCTCCTGGAGCCTCTCCCTAGCTGCCTGTAATCGCATCGCACTCTCCCTATGCTCTTTGATGCCGAAACTGCCCAACCCCCAGCCTACTCCTTCACCATCTATCAACGCCGCCTCGGCCAATGCCGCACTATTGGTCACTTGGGGACCTTCGGCGTGTGCACCGCCACCCGTTGCTGATTCCCTGCGACTGGATTCAAAGACCGCTTGTCGCCTTTCCACGCGCTGCAGCGCCGCCTGCCGGGCCGCTTCCTCGTGCGCACGACGCAGACGCCGGAGGTAGACCTGTAACCCGTTGATGGGGAAAGACATCAATTGCCCAAAAGTCCTCGGAGTGTGGAGTGACGGTGTAGCTGAAGTAGAGGACGTTTCCGAGTTTGTCGACTGCATCACAGCGCCCGTCCTTGAATCGGGCGGTGTGGGCGTGTTGGTGAACTCGACCCTGCCGGTGCCGTTTGTGCCGTTGGTTCCGGCCCGACTGGCCCTATCCCCAGATCGCCGGCCACCCAGGTTTTCCATCTCGATCGCAGGTGAGGAATTCGCTCGTCCGTCAAGACCTTCCTCGACGTCCCTTACCCTACTGTCGGACGGCACGGATCGGGTGGTGCTTCGACGGACGAGGGTGGCACTGCGGTTCCGCAGGATCCCAGTGACAGAAGTGGTGAACCCAGCCATGGCATTGGCAGAAGCTTGACCGGCGTCGACAATCCCAGCCAAAGAGGAAGATCGGTGTCGAAGGGGAATACGCTCGCCGCGTTCAGTGGCTCTTTGACGAGCTGCCCTTCTGGCCGCTTTGCGCTTTTTCCGCTCTGCCCGTTCCATCAAGTCCTACAGACGTATTGAGCTTCTCTCACATAGTCAAATCGGATTATAAACTCACCTCGACCTCGCCAATGCCCATACCACTTCCCACCCACCACCACCAGCCGAGCCACGTTTGCCACAGAATGGCGGCAAACAACAAGTGTTGCAGCCAATCAATGCCGTCTTCCGCCACGGCTACAAAGTTCCCAGAGGTACTGATTGCCGCTAGGACCATTGCTCCGAATCCAAACGCAGCGGTACCGCCATCTGTCCGCCATGCCCGGCGTCTGTTCACAAAGAAACCCCAGATGACGAGGGCCATACTGTAGATCAAGAGTAGAGTCGAGTTGAGCACGTTTCGTATCGAGTCCGTGACGTCCAATACCGTTTGAGACCCCGACAGCGCGGAGAGGCACAGTCCAGAGGATATGACTGCCAAGGGTCCGAGAACGAAGATGATCAGGCGAGCTTCCGTGCGCGAGGGGTAAAGGAGGGTGAGGAATTGGATGTGTGTTATCTACGTTCCGTCAGTGGATCACAAGGAAAGTTAGGTTGGGCTGAAATTGCTTACATGAGTCAATACATTGTTGAACGTTTGTAGAACGAACCACGCAGCGTCTTGTGCAGTGTTCCACGCTCGAGGAGGGATGGACACTGCGACGTAATCTAGACTATAGGGCCAAGTATCCGCGCTGTCACTCGAGTCGACGAGAATGACCCATATCTTCACAGTGACCGATATGATAACCGTCACTATCGACAGCAGTTGGAGAGAGTAATTGAGGGGAGCCAAGGGGTAATGGTACTGTGTGGTGACTAGCTCGCAGCGTCAGCTTGCGCCTCTTACCTTTTTACCCAAAGTGCGTCTGTTCATATACTCACAGGCAAGGTGCATAAAGAGCACGAGAAGGAGGGTGATCGTGATCCCATTCACGAAGAGCTGTATAGGCAGGGTGTATGCGAATGCAGGTTGATACTGCAGATACGGGTCCTGGCCGTCAAATTGCCCGATGAGACGGTCGTCTGTCCCATATCCCTCGGACATTGCGGGTGGCTACAGCGCTTGTCTCCTGCCCGGGAAATCCTATCTCTCGCTCTTTCGGCCCATGCTCGTCGTCTTCACTGTTATGGGTACCGCTCTTGTCTGTTGTTGCTGTTGTTGTGAGTATGGACACGGCAAACAGCAACTCGAGGTCTCCTTCACCTTAATGAGCGATCACCGAGAAGAGGCAGTTACGTAATTTGTGTTACTAGGGTGGCGTCTTCTTTGTCGGTGATGTTCCTGTTGATTCTGTCTCGAGTTCGCTCGAGGTTACTAGAGTATTCGACTACACACCTGGAAATCGAAGCGCTGTTCAATAGCCTATACCAATTCTCGAGCAGCTCTACCGACTTGAGAATCATTAGAGACCATGTCCGGTCAGACGTACACCCCGGAAGAACAAAGAGCGGCGGTGAGTGACTTGCTCGACTTGTGCATCGAGCCTGGGCTCCGCGCTGACTCCAGCTGTAGTGGGCAGAAGTGAGTCCCTGGGCACCATTGTCGTCAAGGTCATTCGACGACACCCAAAAGGTGTACATACTGACTCCCTCTGCAGTACTATAGGCAACAGGGGTACGATGAGGCTTCTATTGCCGCCGCTCTTGGACCCGCTGGATCCGGCTCTTCTACCGCCTCTACATCTCAAGGTGGTGTTGGCGTAGGCGCGCCCTCCCAATGGTCGACCTACGACTCCACCGCCGCCAGCACATCGTACAAACCGCAAGCTGTGCCCACGAGCGGGCCTTCGACAGCGCATGTCAACGCAGCTATGCCTGCAGACGTGGCAAAGCTCTATTCAGCCGATTACATGGGTGCAAACATCTACGCTCCCGGACAGGGCGAGGACGGAGCAGGAGCGCCCAAGCATAAACCGAAGCCACCCCCAGGAAAGAGGGATACCGTTATTAGGAAAGGAAACGGCAGGACTTGGGAGGATCCGACATTACTAGATTGGGATCCAAGTGAGTGATTGCGGACTCTCGTCTTTGCCTCCACCCCACGCCGCCGAAACGCAGAGCGTGGATGAGAGCTGATACTTTTGGGCAGAGTGGTACCGGCTCTTCGTGGGGGATGTGTCTAACGACGTCAACGAGAAAACACTCGACGAGGCTTTCGGCAAGTATCCAAGTTACGCAAAGTGTAAAGTGGTCCGTGATCGGCTTAGTCTGAAGGTATGTCAATGTCATTCCTCCAACATCCTCTCATCTCCATTACAACGCTGAACGGGCCTACAGGCGAAATACGGATTCATCGCTTTCAAAGACCCCGAAGATTTCTTGAGGGCTTGGAAGGAGAATGACGGTGAGTCGATCGCGCCGTGACCTCGACAAAACACGACAAGAACCTGCGTTGTCAGGGTACGAGATCGTGAAGGGGTTTTGCTGATGATCATTCTCGCTTCATAGGCAAATACATTGGAAATAGACCGATCAGACTCAGTAAAGTCAAGGACGAGCAGTATGGCGGTGTGGACACCGTGACGGTGTCTGGGCGAAAGGTGAGTGCCTCGGGCGCTGGTCTATCTGGCGCAGATTCAGGTAGATATTCAGTAGTATGGTGGCTAATGACTCTACAGGCCAAGATGCTCGACAAAGTGAGGCAGAACAGGGGTAAACCTCTAGATGGAAGGCCGGTTCCATGGTAGTTTGATAAATGGGTCGGTTGGCGGAGGCGCGACGCTGTCATCCCCGAATGCAGACCATCAGCCGAATATGATACTGGTGACCGGAAGATTCCGGAGACTAGTTGCGAATCTCAATGCTCGACCGCAAGTGCAGCCCGGTCTGGAACACCCGATGAGATCCACGTTCTTGGTATCTTCTTGACCGCCTGGCAGTCATTATGCTACCCCAAGACGACTTCGATCCGACATGCTTTCATGACAACATGGCTAGTAACAGATTCACTTATTATAAACATTCCTGGTCCTGTTGCCCCTTTTGGCAGAAGATCTCGCACCCCCTTCCAGTCTCTCTCTCTCTCGCCCATAGAATCCCACTTTTCCCTCCCGCTGGCCTCATGCTCACGGCCGGTGTGCCTTTGGAGTCTGAGTTCCATGCCCCATCCTCCTTGGCGTGACGCCAATGCCGGGATGACCAACGCTGGCGTTGACTTGACTCGCCAGCGCACTGACTGTCACCACATTGTCCAATTGACCCATGGCATTGATGGCCTCTTCATTCACCCCCGACCGGAGGTCTGCGTCCGCCAACGCCCTCAAGAGGTGTATTGGGTCCTTGTCGCGCAGCCTGGATTTCCCCTTCGTATCCCGTTCCTGCTGCCGCGTCGCAGTGGACAAGAGGGAGATGTGGTCCGGACCACCCTCACCTTCACCTTCCACCCCGCCGACTCCGGTTGCATGCGAGCTGAGATCTGCGCCGTGATCCTCCCGCGACCGCAGGTCAGCGGTCAGCGAGGCGAATATCCCATCAAGGAACCGGCGAGTCTGGTGGGAATATTGAACTGCCATGTGGGTCGATTGCATCAATGTGTCGATCTACACCAGTGTCAGCTGCCTCCTTCTAATCCACTGATCCACTGCACAGGTGAAACTCGCCTTGTACTCGACGTCGGCAAACTCGCCCATGCTCATCAAATCGCCCTCTCCGCCTTGGACAATTTCGTCGGCGAGGCTCAACGCATCTTTCATCCAGGGGTCCGGCAGGCTCGTCATGTCTGGAGGGCGGTAGGCTTGTTGTTTTGCCTTTGTCTGGTGGATCACCTCGATCTCTTTCTGGTTCGCCTGTCTAGACAATTGACCCCATTGGTATTTCTCGGCTTTACACCTGTACCAAGTGCATCAGCAATTTCCATTGCATTTGGATCCAGATGTAGTCTCACCGTTTGATGATCACAGAGTCCTTTGCCTTTTTCTCCCTATTGGCCACGTTGCGCGGATGAGGCCGCATTTGCGTAGTGTGTTTTGCTCCCTGCGTCCATATTTTCAGTCAAGACGCCTGGCATATGTGCCTAGTAGACCACACTCACTGCTTGACCGAAAACGTTGGTGTCGACTTTCCCAGACCCCAGCTTTGCCAGAAAGTCATCCATAATCTCCTTGACCAGCCTGTCCCCCTCTGTGGTCCGAGTCACACCTGCACTCCGTCTCTCCGTACCCTTTGCCTTGAGATCTTTACTCGAGCACTCCGCGTCTGCAGCCCGCTTGGCACACCACACTATCAGATGCTTTGCTCGAACGGGCTCGGGCATGGTCGGCGTTATATGCGTGTAGAACAGAGCTGTATCCACCGACGAATGGGGTATGCCTAGGAACGCATATCAGTCAAAAACAGTTCCCCCACAGAGAATCGTCGATTTTCACTCACTAATTTCCCCTCGGCCTAGACTCGTACTGGCCCTCTGACCTCTCATGCCCAATGAACTCCTCCGCTGCTGTTCCTCCCTGAGCTCCTTGTTCTTCCGTATCATTGGCGTCTCGGATTCAGGCAGAGGCACCATCGAGTCGATACTCGAGCTCGCACTAGCTTCTCCCTCCAATTCTAGGCCTATGCCCATCGCTCGCATCGACTTCCTCGTCTTTCTCACAAAGGCCTTGGGCGGCGCCATCTCCCCTCTCACGCCGTCCAGCATGACTTTTGATGAAGAGGCGAAGTTGCTCGGCGGGGACGAGGGCCGAGGTGCTGATGCCATGCTCGGGGCTGATGACTGGGGCATCTTGCCCGGCGCCTCCGAATCCTGCCGCTGATTTGATGAAGTGCCAGTTCTCGCGGCCGACTGGTCACGCGAGGGAGAAACGGTCGTCGCTCGCTCTCGCACAATGCGCGTCGAGTCCCTCTTTCTGGCAATCTTCCGTTCTGAGGGCGGAGGCGGTAGGTCCAACGAGCCATTGATCTCATCTTCAGGTGGCGTATCAGAGGAATTGAGACTGATGGGCTGGGGCTTGAACGTCGCTGCGATGGAGGCAGGCATGTCAGTGAGAATTCGTCACAGGGATGTTGATCGTAGAGCAGAGTGTCGCTGCCTAGGGATCCAAGGGAGTTACGACTTACATTGCTTCTATAAGAACACACGTTAACGTCAATCCTCATTACAGCTCCCTCACACGTCAGACAACTCACCACCTTCTTCCTCTTCTTGTCCTCGCCGTTCCGGAAGAGGATCTCTTCTCCATCCACTCTTCGCTTGCCTGATATCATGACAGCGGGTGTTTCCCCTTCCTCCCTCCCGGTTTATTGACGGCCGAGTTCTATGGCCTGTTTGCTCCCTCTTGTCTTTCGGTGCCCGGGTAGAGGGTCACCCAATGTTCGGAGTCGGTCGTGTCCGATTGATGTTGAAGATTCCGGTTCCAATTCTATCTCTAGTCCGCTGTTGCTTGTGGTCGGATTGTTCCGATTTCCAGGGCCAGTCCTCTGATCATTTCCATTCGCTCCCTTCCTGAGCTATTGGTGACCTGTGGTCGTCGGTGACAGAGTTGCAGGATCGATTGATAGATGACATGCGAGTGATTGATGAATCCCACGCGTGCTTTGTTTGTGCACCAACCAAGTACCCAGTGGAAACGTTGATTTTGCCACCCAGATAAGCGGCTACCGCGCCACACGACCCGCTATCCGCCTTGGGCAATTTGATTCCGCGTTGTGGTCATAGAAGGCATCGATGTCCTGGACAGGACCAGGGGAGCCTGACTCCTGAGCGTCCTGGGTTATACGAGCACTCGTACTGAATAGCTTCGAGGTCCACTCCAACTGTAAGCAGTACAAGCTAGCGACTGGAAGACCTGCCCGGTCTCTGTCGCCTTAACAGCCCGCAGCAATGGCGTCCCTCGCCTTGGTCATTTTTCTCGTGGTATTCTTCACCCAGCTCGTGTCTTGGGTAGGCAAGTCGGTGTTGCAAGATGTGGTGAGTGCCAACTTCTCTCCTCCGGATCAGCTGCCCGTCACTTAAACTGATGGTAATGGTGACATAAGCTGATCGTGTGTGGTACATAGGCGTTCTCGATATACTCGAGACTGTTCCTCTCTTCAACGAGCTCCAAGCAGAGACAATTGCGGAAACAGGTCTTGGAGGATAAAGCCGAACTATCGCGGACCTCCTCGCAAGACGAGTTTGCGAAATGGGCAAAATTGAAGCGCAAGGTGGACAAGGGACTGGCAGACTTGGAAAAGATTAGTGAGTCGGCAATGCCTTGATCGGGGAAAAGAAGATGCTGAATCTCGTTTCCTTCAGACACAACCCTCACCTCGTCGAAGACCGGGTTTGGATTGAAATTCAAGTCGTTGATATGGATCACCACCAGCGGCTCGCAGCTGATATTGGTGTGGTGGTATCGCAAACAGCCGATCTTCTGGCTACCTAGAGGATGGGTTCCTGGACCGGTTCAGTGGCTCCTAAGTCTGCCCAGTGCGCCAATAGGTGAGTCCAGCCATCCATCACCACTACCATCACCGCTGCTACGGCCTGAGACTACCATTCGTGGATATTCGGCTAACTCACCTGGCAGGCTCGGTCAGCTCGGGGGCTTGGTGTGCTATTTGTAAACGAGTCCTAGGCACTTTTGAAGAGATCGCCAAGGACCTCATGGTACCCAATGGTGAGTACCAATCGGGCAAGTACTAAAGGCACGAGCTGAGCAAGACGTCAGCGCCCGCACCAGTGCCCGTTGCTATGCCATCGCAGACGCAGTCTCAGGAAAAAGCAAAGATAGAGCCTCTGGGCATAGAGCACGATCACCTGGATTGAACGGGCGCAATAGTCTTACGGTTCACCGAACGCATCATGGTCGACAACTCAGTCGACTGTACTCAGCGACAACGATGGCAGTCGTGACTGTCCCACAGGGCGGTCTCACTGGTTTCCCGCTCTGTGACCCAACTCGGAAGCACGGCAGCCGGCGTGATCAGTGCAGTAGGAGCCAGCGCCGCCGAGTACAATGTACGATCCCAGATGCATGACAGCATACGATATGAAGTACAATGACCCTCAGTAGCAGTGATCAGATTTGCAGGCTGTTCCATGTCTCGCTTATCACGCAGCCCTACGGACAACGACTCCTTACCATCACCCTCATTCACCGTTTGACTCGCTTTGCCAATTCCTCTTCGGCCTCACCTTGTGCTGATCTCTTCCCGTTCGTCTCTTTCGCGGCGGCCCTACGACATTCGCTTCAGAAAAGAGTCTTTCACACGGGCATTGCACATAACGGTGGCCAGGTCGAGGTCTACGCTCAAACATCGATCCATGCCATCTATAAATCTATTGCACGAGATGCGCCTCTTGCTACTTCCTTTCCAACTATTCCGCTCGCATGACACCGTGGTGGGGTGGAGATACAGTCGACCTACTGCTTGCCAAAGTACTTCGACTTGTCCGAGGTGTCGATGGTGTCGGCGCCCTCCTCCCAGCCAGCTGGGCAGACCTCGCCGTGCTCGTCGGTGAACTGGAATGCCTTGATGACTCGGATGGTCTCCTCGACCGATCGGCCGACGGGCAGGTCGTGAACGTGCGAGGCTCGGAGGGTACCCTTGGGGTCGATGAAGAAGGTGCCTCGGAGAGCGATACCCTCGTCCTCGAGGAGGACGCCGTAAGCCTTGGAAACGGCGTGCGATCGGTCAGCGAGCTGTGGGCCATTCGTCAGCGGAGCCTCCTCAAAACAACACATCTTTACCCACCAGAGTCAGGTTGAGGTCAGGACCCAAACCACCCTCCTTCCTGGGCGTCTGGGACCAGGCGAGATGGGTGAACTCGGAGTCGGTGGAGACACAGATGACCTCGGTGTTGATCGACTTGAACTTGTCCAAAGCGGCGTTGAACGCGAGAATCTCAGTTGGGCAGACGACTGGACATGTCAGCGAGGGTCTGATTTGTGCGAGACCGGCTCCGGTGATTCGGACAGCGGGGTACATCGGCCTCTCAGGACCACAGTGGACACGTCTACGACCCACAACCGAGGGAGGTGGGCACTGGTCTGAGAGACGGAAAGAAAGCCAGCGTCACTCACACGTGAAGTCCATAGGGTAGAAGACGAGGATGGTCCTGAACAGCATAGGTCAGTCTGGGAGATTCCTGGTGTACAGAGTGGGTCGACTCACCATTTTCCCTTGAAGTCCTCTAGCTTGATCTCTTCAAAAGCGCCCTCTTTGACGGCGGTTCCGGCGAATGAGCTAGAATTCAGTCAGCAACAACGTCGGCATCGAGGGCAAGAGGTAGGTGGTTTAATAGCGTCCTTCGCGAAGCGGCACTACCGACTTATCGGCATAAGGTGCCGGGGTGACCCGAGGGCGGGGATAGCGACTGGACTCACGGAGCTGGCTTCTGGATCTGTGGGGACATTGCTGCAAGTGCAAGTGTTGTGTTGGTGTGAGAGTGGATGAAGTACAGTTGACAAAGTTGAGATCAGATCCGAGCCTTTAAAAGTGTTCGGGTGGAAATAGAAATCTCTGGAACATTGCATCCATTTTGCCACCGGCAATTGCATCCCACGCGAGATCGTAGTTACTGTAGTCGAGTCGCGACTCGCATCGTGCCATGTCCGCCTAGCATGGCGTGCAAGTGCAAGGGTACCCCAGGGTACCCCCCTGGAACTCCCTGGACTCACCCAGCGAACGCACTCTGCAAAGCCCGGGCATACGCGACGGTTGTAAGCTGTGTCCACTGTCGAGGCTCCTCCGCGGTGATCGGCCGACGGATAAGTCCCCGACTCGGCCGATGGCCAATGAGATTGGCGTATCAGATAAGCGGGGGTCGAGCGAGACGTGAGATCTGAGACGTCGAAGACGTCGAGCACCAATGTCAGCAAGCAGCTGTGTAAGCCTCGATTGGCATGATGGGCGAGTTTGAGTGTGTTCGTGCCAGTGCGTTGGTTGCTCGACTGCTATGTACTTCATAGTATCGTTTGGCATAGCACCTCCCATGTGTGCATCCTGTGAATCACAGCTCTGCCTACGCCCCGGTCCACGGCCAGATCTTCTTCGGTTTGCACTCCCGCTTCAACCACTTGACCACGGGTTCATCACCGTCTCCGTCCAACAAGGGGAGTAGAGTATCTTGAACCGAGGTATTGTGCTCGTTGAGCCATTTGATCTCGTCCTTGGTCATGAGGGAGTAATCCACCAGCTTCGTCTGGATAGGTACCTGCCACCGAGCGTCAGCAAAGATCGTACGAGCCCGTTGGGCAAACCACAAGAGATGTCGAGGGCGACTGACCTGAGTGACCCTCTCCCATCCTAGCCACCGATGTCCGCCAAACTCATACATCGTCTATGTCATCATGGTCAATACACACATCGACACGCCGGATCTCACTCACATCGACGGATTGACACAAATACACGCTCTCAGTACGGATACCCCACTTCCCTTCGAGGTAGAAGCCAGGCTCGACAGTCACGATATGACCGGGGAGGAAGGATGTGCCTCTAGCGTACCCGGGGTCTAGAATTGTTAGCTTGACTCACAATCACCCAATACGAGTCGTCCCGGGAAGGACACGTAGAGAGAAGGATGACGGCAGGGTGGACGGGTAAGGAACTAGGATATCGGGTCCAGGAGATCCGTGACGAGCAGAAAGATACTGCGCCTCGCCATGACTCACACTCGTGAACGGCTAGATAGGACCCCACGCCATGTCCTATTCCATGGCCAAACTCCAGGCCATCTCTGTATAAAGGCTCCTTGCCTAGCATAGTGAGATTCTGCGAGTCGTAGCCTCTGGGGAATTTGACCCGCGCTATGGCCATGTGTGCTTGCAAAACTCTCGTGTACGCCCTCTTGATGTCATCGGATGGTTTATCCGAGCCGAACCACAGTGTTCGGGTGGTATCGATCGTTCCATCGAGATATTGTGCTCCAGAGTCACTGCAATTCAGGAGTATTCAGTATGTCAAAGAGACTCTAGGTTAAAGGAAGAGGCGCTACTGACATGACATATGGCGCATTGGGATTGATTGGGCTTTCCTGCCCACGCTTCGGGGCATAGTGCGGCAACGCTATGGGTCTTCAGCTCGCTGTACAAGGTGATCACTAGGACTCACCGCCATTCGGACCAGAGCCCGAGATATCATCATACGCGAGCCCACTGATCAACAAAGTAAGCTCTACCCCCGGGGTGCAGATCGGCTGCGCCGCTGCAGATCGCCACTCACGCAAAATGCTCCTCCTGCCGCCTGAACCGGGTCAAACCCTGCGCTCCGGCCCATTCCCCGACTTGTCGCTTCTCCTTGATCAGCTTGTCTTCAAGCCAGCTCATCCACCGGACCTAAGCTCAATGTCAGCCCAGTCTCTCCCGGTTGGAAAGAGCACGCGCCATAGCCCGGCCGTCACGGAGATAAGCACGTCTAAAGCCTTCCTGCTCGGTCTTGTTCTTGACGCCCTTGAGCACCTCGATAGGGCATTGTATAGCTTCGATCGTGTCCTAAAGTAGTTCGTCATCAGTCAAGACTTTGGCTACGGCATCGCCACAGCTTACCGGCTCGCAGATCTTGGCCAAGGCCCAACTGATCTCTTTGGGTCCTACAACCACAGACCTCTTCTTCTCGTCCCCCTCCTTGAGACCCTTGACATGGTCCTTGATTACATTGCCCACGTTGTCCACTCCGTAGTTCTTCAGTCTGACGCCGTCTTGCTCGAAGTGCTTCCTCAAGTCGATGGCGTCTTCGGGTACCTTTTTCTGGTCAACGAATAGCGTACAGCCCTCCTGCGTTAGGACGAGGTAGGCATAGGGCACGGGCAAGAAAGGAATATCGCTACAGCGGATATTGAGCAGCCACGCAATGGTCGGCAGCGTGGGAAGGATGTATACCCAAGACGAGCCTTTGTACTTGGTGTCAAAGACGGCTCTCACGCGGGCCAACTTGGTGGCCACGGTATCCCCGGCGAATTGCAGGGGGTGTACTTTGATCGGATCAAGGGGTCGCGGTGGTATAGAGCGGACTTGATCGACTATGTTCTTGGAGATGGGGACCAGTTTGGTGCTTGAGGAGGTTAGACGAGTCTGCACGTTTTGCACGACAGCTGAGCATGGCAAGAGGTTAGCTGTCTTTCCGGCAAACAGCAGGTCTAAGCAGTGGCGTACAGTATGACACCAATTTTGGGTCTATTCCAACTCTCGTACCGTCTTCCAGTTGCTACATAGCCAAGATCAGCTATCACCCACAACCCCGTTGTTATGACTCTTGAGCCCACCTCTAGCCACTCGATCCATCCGCCCTGCACGTCATCTCTGCCCGCTTGGCCTGTAGCGCCGACCTTGACCACTTCCCAATTGGACTTGGGCACCTGCTGCCCCGCTTGAATCCAGTATCTCGAGTCGACAAACAAAAGCGCTTTGCTGTCAACCGCTGAAGACGGTATTATGGCGGTACCAGCGGAGCCAGTGAATCTGGAGGAAAGTCAGTCAGCTGTCTGCCAGGGAAGCTCCTGCACTACTTGCCCTGAGATCCAGCTCCTTCTCTCGTCTGAGAGGCCAATCTCCTCTGACTAACAAGTGTCAGTACATACATCTTAGAGAGACAAGGCATTGCCTGGCTGATGGCGACTATGTAGCATGGCCACATACCTGATGTTCATCCTCACTCGGCACCACGCTATGTAGACTGTCAGCTGCGAGCTTGTTTTCCTGGGTATAGAAAGTCTAGCTCACTACCAATCCACTTTGGCATCTCCGATCCTGGACCGCAGCTCGCTCAGGCGGCGTTGCATCACCTCTTCCGGCTCGGCAAATGTTCCCTTCTCATTAACGACGGCGTTCACGAATGATCCGGCGTCGAAGGAGGTAGGAGTTGGATCACTGAAGCAGCCCATTGTGAGTTATGACTGGTCTGTTGAGGGTGTTTCCTGGGCGCAATGAGTGAAGTTGAGGACGTCCAGTCAATAATAGATGTCCAGCTCTCGAACCGGTGCAACAGCTGCTGGACAGCGAGGTGCAAGTGGGTACTCGATCGGTGTTGCCCGGCGGGGCTCCAGTACCGCTCACGTGGTTCCGTACTATCGGCAGGCCCGTTGTCAACCGCGCGCATGAAATGAATGCCACGTATAGCTGGCGACTCGCTTCACGACCGCGCAGAGACGTTTTCTTGGGCATTGCGCCAGGTACGATGAGTTGGCTTGAGTCAGCTTGGGCCTAGAATGCCTAGGCAGCTGCATCCAGCTTCATGTCATGGCTTCGCGCCATGACTTACGAAACGCGTACGTTCCCATTACAAGATCCTGCTGGCGTCCCTTGCAATACTATCAAAGACGTCTCGGCCTCCATTCTCCAAGACCTCCAGGCTCCAAGTCTGTGTGAGATACGTCGTCGCCGAGACCATAGTGGCCCTTGAAAATGAGCGCTGATCTTGCGCCGATGGATGTATCTGAGCGGCAGCCACCCGGCCAGCACATGCGTCTTCCTTGTGAGTAGTGGTCGGATGTCAAGGCTATGCACGCATGGTCACTTGGCCACTGGATTCCTGATGATCGAGGAGGAGCATCAGCTCGCAGCAGTCTGCAGCCAGCTCAATCACTCAAGCAGAGCCAGTCGCAGCCGCTGCGGAAGCTTCTGTGCCTGTGAGTCATTGACGCCGAGGATGCCGAGGAAGGATCCTGAGTGCCAGGGTGACGGCTTTCTCCGCCTGCGGTGACGTCGATCATTGCTTCTCGTCTCTCGCTCTTTTTTTCGATCAGTTTCCAGACTCTACTCCACATCCTCGGCTGTCATCATCCTATGGCGGTGTACGCGCAGGCTCAGGCAATTAGGGTCGTCGCATGCGAGGTATGAAGGGTATATAAGGAGGGACTTTGTGTGAGATGCATCATCTTCGACTCATACTTCACACTCACGACAAAGACCACTATGAGAGCCACCACCGCCGCCGCCGTCCTTGCTCTGACTGCCGCTTCTACCACCGCCCAGTCGGTCGGCACGCCACTGGACATTGCCCGAAACTTGCTCAACCTGTAAGTCCAAAACCCACTTTATCAGATTCATATGACTGATCGTGGACTTATAGCCTCTCGCCAGAATGCCGAGCGGTCGTTGGCAACTTGACTCAGTCGTCCAGTCCGGTCTACCAGTGTCTTCAGGTCGACTCCCTATTGCCGGCTCTGTTGACCAATGGATCGGTCATCCCCCCAGTGGACGACTATCTCAGAGCAGTGTGCTACAACGATCCGTGCTCGCAATCGCTCATGAACTCGACCGCCCAGACGATCATCGAGGGATGTTCCGCCGATCTCGACACGTTCAACGTGCCCAACTCGACAGTCTTCGAGGTCGTCGGTGCTTACCCCCTCGCCAGGGAGATCGCCTGCTTGAAGACGTGAGTAGACGGCTCATAAATTCCGAGGCGTCTTTGTACTGATGACCTTTCTCAGGACCGAGCCAGAATCATTTGACAACGCCACTATCCCCATCAACTCCACCAGCTACAACTCGACCAACGGTACTTTCTGCGTCACAGACCTCGCCACCGATCTGTCCGCCTACCTAGGTGTCAATTTGACCAACAACTACATCGACTCTTTGGCCCTAGGCGCAAATGTCACCGCTCTGCAGGCCGTCACTGCTATTCCACCAACGGCGCTGTGCTCGGATTGCGTGTACGCCGCCCTCGACCTGATATACACCGAGTACCCCCAGTTTGGCAACATCACCGTCGACCGACGAAACAACGTCACCATCAACTCGTTCCTTAACCAGACTTGCTCTGCCACCGAGGACGGATTCGACGTCTCGAACAATGGCACATTGCCAGACACGATCATCCCTTCCGCCGACAACTCCACCTTCAGCGCTACCATCGTCGCCGGAAACGTCACCTATACCCCAGAGACGGCCACCGCCAACGTCAGCAGCGCCACCGCCTCGGTCTCCGGCACCGCGACCATCCAGACCACTACTCCAGCGTCCCCAGTCAGCTCTGTCAGCGCCGCTCTGACTTCCGCTGTTGCCGGCGCCCCATCGGCCGTCTCATCTGCTGGTATCACCGCCAGAGGCCAGATGGCCGAGAAGCGAAGGTGGTTCGGCGCATGAGCATCGTGCGAACCGTTACGATAGAAGCAAGTCATAGATATAGTCAACGCATCGCCTCAGCGTGCTTATACATGTAGCCATAGTGATGCATCGCATATAATGAGCCAGGGTGATGTAGGTGGAAATGCGCAGCTAGCGCAGTTCGCAGATGTAATTATTTTACAAGTGGTGAAGTATACAACACACGGTGCAGCATGGAATGGGTTCCCACTGAGGCGGTCTTGTCTCCATGTGCCCGCTGCTCCTTTCCGCAGACGATACGATGTCGGTCCTTCTCTCCTAGACCCTCCTCGGCATGGCACGAAAGCCTTTTCTGTCGGTCGAGTGCCTCTCTAGTTTCTCTAGCTAAACGTGCTAGGAGGCTCACTTTGCTTTGCCTTTACCCGCGCCCTTCTTGTTGAACATCTTCGCCTGCAGCGCTTCGAAATCTGCGTCCGAGATGTCCTACGCACATAACGCACAGAGTGTCAGGCCCTTATCGTGATCACCAAACCAACGAGTGATCGACTCACAGGTGGACCACCGCCTTCCTCTCCGTCACCTTCTTCTACTTGCTGACCCTTCTTCCCCTTTCTCTTCTTTGCTTTGGAATCCGACTCTATTTTGGCATACTTCTCCGCCATGCCATCCAAAAACGACCCTCGGGCCTGTTGTCGCTTCTGGATCAAAGCCTGCAATCCCCCCAGATTCTCTTGTTCCTCTTCTCCATCTTCCTTGCTCCTTTTGCCCTTGCCCTTCCCTTTACTCTCACCGCTGTCGTTCTTCTCCCCGGCTCCGTTCGCCTCGTCGGCTTTGCGCTTGCCCTTCTTCCCCTCCCCGTAAAACTCGTCCCAGACACCTAACTCCTTGGCAGACTTTTCGGCCTCTGCAGCTTCTTTACGGGCAGATTTGGCTCTTTTCGCTTTCGCCCCCTGATCCACCGAGGTGCTTGCCCATTTCTTATTCGAGGCTAGGGTGCCATCTTGGATTAAGGAGTTGATGAGCGTGACGAGTCGTTCTTCATCGTCGATGCCTGCGTGTGGAATGGAATCGAGGATAGAGGCAAGGTTGCCCTTGGAAGAGTTGTACGCTTCGATCACGTCATCCTTCTCGTCTTCGGAGCCTAGAAAGAGGTCAGTGGGACGATACCACGTCAAGTGGTGACCCGTGGAGAGTGCGCGTAGTGCCACACATCCGGGCGGAGATCAGGCCAAAGCTCAAGCTCTGCAGCCTTGACCCCTCGCACCCTCGTGCTCCGGATTTAATGTAGCTCACCTTGATACTTCTTCTTGTGATCATCAAGCATCTTCCTATCGACCCGCTCGAACAGAGAGGCAAAGTATGCCTCCCAGCCCATCTCCTCGGCGTCGGAGAACGCATTCTCGTCCGTGCGCCCGGTCGAATCGTACCTAGCGGGGTTCCATGAGTCAATGATCATCCTTTCCGGGATTCGGCACAAATCTTGCTTGATTGAGTTGGAAATGGCCTGCAGCCTCTTGAGCTGATATTGGCTCGGGCAAGCAGTCCCCACTCCTATTGGGAGTGGCTGCACCTTCCGGAAGCCTGGCACTCACCGCTTTCGCTTCTTCTCGTCACTCAGCACAGCGTACGCAAAGCCTACTTTCTGGAATTCCTTCCCCAGCTCCTCTTTCTCCCTTTCGCTCTTACTGGCATGTTTGTCCGGATGATACTTGAGCGCCTGCTTTCTGTATGCCTTCCGAACCTCCTCGGCCGTCGCGCTCTTCTGGAGCGAGAGAGTGGTGTACAGGATATCCGGGCTTTCTGCCTCTTTGGCGCTGAAGAACTGTGTGATGGGGTCCGAGTCGGCCATGGTGATTTCTCCCGCCAAATGACTCCAATCGAGGCTAGTTCGGTGCCACCAAAGAGCAGTACGGATAGAGCAAGACTGAGCAAGAGCAAAAGCAACATTGATTCGAGCTCGCGATCATCCTCCTCGTTTGACGCGTCGCGACTGCCACACTCGGTCAACGCCGCTAATTGGGTATTTGCTTCCGCTCCACGTCGATCATGAGCTCGTGCTACGCTGTGCTCCGGGTGCTGGTGGTGCGAGCAGGTGCTGGCTCGAGTGTTCACGAGCTAATTACATGATATCCAACTATCACTCCCGTTCGCAATGCTCGGAAAATCCCTCCTCACGCTTCTGTTCGCTATCATCGCCGCAGTGTTGCTCCTCGCAACGCCGGCCGATGCCTCGAAAGGACCGATCATCACGCACAAGGTGAGAGCCGACGTCTGCCAGGTCCACCTACGACGGAACCGTGCTAATGCCCAAACCCCTAGGTCTTCTTCGATATCGAACATGGAGGCAAGCCTCTAGGCCGGGTGGTCATGGGCCTGTATGGAAAGTGAGCGGGACGCATCCTCTGTGCGAGGACAAGGAAATGCTCATTGGGATTCCCGCAGGACTGTGCCCAAGACGGTGGAGAACTTCCGAGCTCTGTGCACTGGCAAGAAGGAAGACGGCACCGAGCTAGGATTCGGCTACGAGGGGTCTTCCTTCCACCGAATTATCAAGAACTTCATGTAAGTCAACTCGTCTTTGCCCCTTGCCGGCAGGAACTGTGTCGGGTCAGAGTGTTTCGGTGCTGACATGAGTAGGGCTCAAGGTGGTGATTTCACCAAGGGCGATGGTACTGGTGGAAAGTCAATCTACGGCAACAAGGCGAGTCCAGCTACCTGCTGTTCTGTATCTTAGCTGACTCAGCTCTAGTTTGCCGATGAAAACTTCAAGCTCAAGCACACTGGACCCGGTGTTCTGTGTAAGCTGGCCGCTGTAGCTTTACGGCATTCGTAGCTGACTCGTCTTAGCCATGGCCAACGCTGGACGAGACACCAACGGATCTCAGGTCAGCTGTCCTTAGCCTGCCGCAAGGTGTTATCAGCTGACCCCGTCCAGTTCTTCATCTGCACCGTCAAGACATCGTGGTTGGACGGCAAGCACGTCGTTTTCGGTCACGTCCTCGAGGGAATGGACATTGTGACCCTGATGGAGAATGTGCCAAAGGGCAGGAGCGACAAGCCCACCGAGGCCGTCACCATCGCCAAGTCCGGAGAGGTGAGCCGTGTCCCGCACTCTCAGAAGCGGACGGCATTGATGATTCTCTACAGCTTCCGATCGAGCACGAGGTGGACGATTCTGGAAACCAGGTACCTTTCCGTGTCGAGCTCTAAACCCCTTCCCATCTCCTACCTCCCTTGCATCTGCATCGCACTCTCCAAAATCACCGTGAGGAAAACGCAAAGTACTATTTCTGAAGCATGCATTTCCTCTGCTCCGCTTCCACTCGATTCCCGCACCCTCGCTCACCTCTTCGACCATTCCATCCCCTTTCCACTGACTATACATCCGACACTACCCCACGCCAATTACACGACCTACCGCCATCCTCACACAGCCCGATTACGAAGGTGACCCCGAGCCGATCGAAGTTTCGGACCCATCGGATCCTTCGGACGACATCTCAGGGTCACCCATCACAGGGGGCAAACTCGACGAAGAGCTTTATGAAGAGTACAAGACCATCTCCAGCCCTTTCAAATACTTTGCCTTTTTCGCAGTCTTCATCATACTGCCCGTCGCCATCGGCGTGTACTTTTACGGAGGGGGTAGGGAGAAGGTGAACAAGTGGCGGGCAAAGGGTTCGTACGAGAAGATTCAGATGAGTCACGCATAGCTTGGTCAGGCTCTGTTCTGTACCGACCGTGGATGGATGGATGAAGTGTTGTGTACGTCTACCCGTTTCGCGTCGAGATGGAGATCGTTCCAATCCACTCTCAACGAACGGTGCAGTCGCTGAGAGTGTCTACCATATCGTCCTGGAGCGTCCTGCAGAGCCATCTACGCACTCAGCACGATCACTGCAGAGTACAAGCCGGACGGCCACGCAAGGTAGATCCAAGCCCGACCTCTACAGTTACGATAGACGCCCGATGGCGATGCCGTTGGAGGCCGTTTGAGGAGCCTGAGTCTGCTTTATTTTTGGCTCATGAAGGCTCTTGGCTGCTCGTGGCTGCTCGTGGTACCTGTAGCACCCTCAGCCCTGTAGCGCCAGCTACTCCCCTGGACCCCCTGCATGTCCGACTCGGCTCCTACAGGCTCCTACCCACCCCTATCCGGCGCCGTCTGCAGCTGGTAATGTTACGGCCGGCACTAGTAATCCTCTCCAGGGCAGGACAAAAAGCCTATCGTTATCGATACCCCTACACGAGGGTAACAAGCGTAACAAGCCGGTGAGATGAGCGAGCTGTGCGGCAGCAGTACTTCACGTCGGGCATCGTTGGGTGCTCAGTGGGAGTGACTTGAAGCGACTCTGACTTGAAGAATTGTTCCTGCATTCCACATCACCAGGCGTGTGGAAGGACTCGATCACTCGAAGACCTCCTGGACACTGTGACCGTGAGTTGTGCTGCCTGCCACGGCACAACGCACTTCACTACCTCTGTGAACGCAGCTAACTGTGATTGATACAGGATCCACCTGTATTGCTGTGCAACCCACATCAACAGCAAGCTCATCTACGCTTCGCATCATCCAGTAGTGCAGGAGAACCCTTGTCCGGTAGCCGACCTCTTCCCCCTACAGGTAGCCCCACTTCGATGGAGAAGGACGCTTCGCTCGACGCTTCGGTCGAGGCGACTCAGCCGCTGCTCTACACCCAGCCCAGCCCGCCGAGGCGGAAACGCTCAGTACCGAAATGCGTCGCCATCACTTGTATCATCTTCAGCGTGGTCCTCTTCGCTGCCTTCCTGTTTCTCGTCGGATCCGGCATTTACCTCGTCATTGACAATGCCAAAAACCCACACAAGGAGCTGTACATAAACCCCAAGGAGGCCGCCTCTACGCCCAGCAACAAGGTCGTCCTCCCCCTCTTTGACAGGAACATGACGTTTGACGTCGCCTACACCGTTTTCACCAGGTTGCCCCATGATCAAGCCGACGCCGAGGCCAGGATAGAGGAGTACAAGGCCAGCCGGGGCGAAGGGTATGATGTCAAGGAAGACGAGTTCACGGCCCGAATGGCAAGTACGACGTTGGAGGACGTCTTGTTGTTGCCGAGGGAGGAGGTGCTGTGGTCGGGTATAGCACTCGAAGGGGTATCCCTGGATGTCAAGTCGAGGGATTTCAAATTGGCATTCGATCTCCCCCTGCAGCGATTGTGAGTGGGCCCACAAGCAGAGAGGGGGAGTTGACCTTGATGATTAGCTATGACGAGGACATGGGATTCCCCCACTTGCGACTAGGTGTCGTGTTGTTGCCGAGAAAGGGGTCGAAATTCGATAGACTCGAAGCTTGGTCCGATTGGAAACCCCCCTCAGTTCAAGTCCTGCCCAAGGTCGCTCCCAAGTGAGCATAGAGTCTAGTCATGGTGAGATATCATGACTGACGCCAGTAGTCTGCTCGAGGAGCATTATGCCAACGAGGCCAATGCCGCCGACAAAGTCGAGGCGATCAAACATCTCGGATTCTCACTGTCCCTGCTCGAGCTGTACGACTCGACTGACAACTGTACTGCCAACGGCAACTCGACCGACACAGCCGACAGCACCAAGGCGGAGGTAGAGGACGACGACATCTACTCCATCTTTGCGACGGAAGAGGAGAAGCCCAAGCCAGCGGAGAGGAGCAACGCGGATAGAGAAGCGGATCTGAGGAAGAGGAGAGCTAAGAAACACCCGTACTTCACCAAGCGGCGAGTTTAATACCCCTTCTTGATCCCATCAGCTCAAAATCCCAGCTGACAATTCGCAGGTCGCATGTCTATATCCTGGACGAAACAAGGCCTATGCACCGAGCAGTCTTTGACAAAAAGCACAAGGATCTCAAGGATACCTCGGTGAGTAAACTCCTCCCGTCACATTTACCAGGCGCTGACGCCTATCATTGTCCAGTGTGGCCAAGGCTCCGGCAGGCCGCCCTCGAGGTGGCTGTGTATGAACGTCTTTGCGCTCACCGGCCACTGGAAGACGCGATTCGGCCTCTTGCCCGCCGAGAGAGGTGGAAGGAAGGAAGTGGCCTATGGTCCACATTTGAGTTCGCTGCGTCACGCCTCAGGCCCCTTGGTACGCAACTGACTTCGAGGCGGTATGCCGTATTGAAGAGAGAAGAGCTGACGTGAAGCCGATGACAGGATGTGGAGAAGTTGCCCATCTCTAGAGGCAACTGCTCTGGTGTGCCAAGAGACCGTAGCAACGACACCAAGGTGCTCCGCGTCGAGCACACGGTAAGGTTCTCGTCGTTGACTCCCGGGCGGGTGCATCTGCTGGAAGAGTTCAACACATCCAGAGCACCGAAGCAGGCGAATGCCACCACGGACGATTTGATGGGGTATCACAACACATGGCAGCAAGTCGGTGAGCATCGTCCCAAAAGCACCATGATGAGTACTGATTTGGAGGTTAGCTGGTCTGCTTGGTGACAGGACAGAAGGTTATCATCCCTGGAGACGGCTGTTCGTCTCGGTCATGTCGTAAGTCCAGGAATTGCGCCACCTGGGGCCCTGGGCCTGCAATAGCTGACCCCGCGCCCACGTGCAGTGTCTTCGGCATCAGTCTACCCACTCGTATTCTGACCTGCGTGTACTGGTACACCCGACCCAGCAGCACCAATATCAATCACTCCGCCACGATCACCATCGCCATCGGTGCGATCCTCAATGTGATCCTCCCGCTGGCATTCAGCTACAGCCACACTGGGGAATGGGTGCTTGTTGTCATGACTGCGGTGTTTGAAGGGTGGATGTTGGTCCCTGCGGCGTTGATGCTCAAGGTGGTTTGGCCGCTGGAGTGGATTCCTGGGAAATGGGCCGTGAGGCGGGCCACCTGGAATCACAGGGAGAGACAGACGATGCGAGTGGAAAAGCAGGTTCCCTGGGTGTACAAGGTCGCGGTGAGTCACCCTTCCACCCCATCAAGTAGCTACGGGGAGAATCCCGCTGATGACATTGACGTAGTTGTATCTCGCGATATTCGCACTTTATTGGCTTCCGGGATACTACGACATTCACGTGATTGCTCCCCAGAGTAGAGGGGAAAAGGCCAAGGAAACCGTTCGATGGATCCTCAAATCGTGGCTGCCAAGGTCACTCGTATGGGCCCTCGCCCCGGCGGGATGGTTGATCCAACTTGAACATAACCGCCGTTCAGGCTACTTTGCCGGTCAGTTCGGTCTGGTGGCCCATCTCGCCCTTGTGGGTGAAGTGCTGGAGCTGCTGTGGTTCGTGCCCGCGGTCATGGGCAAGGTGGATGTGAATACCGGTGTGGCATTTAGTCACGTTGTGAGACTGGCCAGCTGTGTATGGGCGAGCTGGCAGGCGGCGACGCTGAAGCGGCCAGAGATGAAGGAGGAGGCGGATGCCGAAGAGGAGTAGGCGTAGGTCCGAGCAGCTGCGAGGCATGGGTGGCTCGAAGAGCGTGGCGAAAGGAGGATCCAGATGTATATCTTGGATATTCATCGACAGGGTCTTGCCAGATCTCATTACTCAATCAATGCTCGAAGACAACTGGTAGAATACGGATGTCACAGAAGTATAATGTCACTACTCGCAACAAGCCCTCAACCCCCGTGCATCACACGCTCTGATTCCGAGCCAGGCTGTCCATTCATGCTCCCTTGACCCCGGCATTGTGTGTGAAACGCGGACTGGTCAAAGGATATCTTGCGGTACACGTCAACACACACTCATGAGCCATGAAGAGCTGAGCTTGAGCTTGTGTTGATGCTCTCCTGACGATATACCTACAGAATCAGTAACTCGCCGACACCGCTTCCAGTTCAGCACACACTCTCGTCCTGCCTCGCCACGGAATGTCGCGCGACGAGTGAGTGCCGATTCTCTGATGTTCCGGGTGGGACACTGACACGACGATCATCCAGATCCGGGAAAGAGCCATCGAGGTGAGCGTTTGATAGGGGGCGTGGTGCTGATGGCGATAGGCGAGAAGAGGACGATGAGAGGGAAGGGTGCGGCTCTTTGTGCTGCTTTTGCTGCGTGTTCGCCCTTTCGTGCTGTAGTCCCAAGGGAACAATGTGGTGGTGTCCCTTCGGCTGGTGCCAGCCCGAGAGGAAGTAGGCGGTAGACCATCATGCATCATGTATCAGTCTATAGCTCGCTGCGCTGTGTATTGGTGCAGACGACAGATCGCATTTGACTGATCGGCAAAAGTGCCGCCGGTAATGAGCCAAACTCAATCACGACGCGTCGTCCCCTATTCCACACTGATCCACCACCATCAGCACTAGATCGATGCTATGGCTTTGAGAGTCAGGTCAGCATCTACTCCTCATCCCCCTCATCCTCTCCTCGCTATGCGATGCACGCGAAGCTGTCAGACATGTATCGGGAAGGGAGAATGTCTCGACGCGTATAAATGGAAAAGAGTAATGTTCACACTTTTCCCGCAGATCCCACGCCGCCTTATCGGTCTTTGCATTCCAACCGGGGCTTGAACCTGCTCGTGATCTATCCCGCAGAGCAACCGAGACATTGGGGTCATCTGCCGACCAGGCCCCCCGTGTATCACTGCATACCAGTATCATCGTGAGCACCATCAGCAGCTGCAGCAAGACGCTTGACGCTGCGAGACGAGAGAGAAATTCCCAAAACGCAAGAAGTTACTCGATCTGGCCGACGCGTTTGTGCACACCATAGCACCCTGGATAGATATTAGATGCCCGTTGTGGTATAGTCCAGAGAGAGAGGCACTGCCCACTGCCCACTGGACTATCAGCTTTTCACATCCTCTTCTCAACTAGACAACTCTGCATATCCCCCATCCCTAATGACTTGAGCGACGACGGAGACGCTTTGCCCGTTCGACAACATCCCACGTTCGACAACCGACGACCGACAAGACAATCGACACTCGACAAACCCCGGCATTGCGACAATCCAACACGCCAAAGCCACGACGAACACGCCTCATCCACACACACACCACATGTCCATTCCCAGCCGTAAGCGCCGCGCGGTTGCGACTGCCAGCGACGACGAGGGCGGCCATGTCATCATGACTTGTCAAAGTCGACCCAAGAAGGCTCTTCCCGGAGCGAATAGTCGACTTCGAAGTGCGGCCAAATCCCAGCAAGCGATCGCCTACAAGCGATATCGAAATGCCTCGGCTGCACTCTCCAGCTCGTCATCTGACGAGCTCACCGATCTCGAGGCCGAACCCACCGATACCGAGCTTGGAAGCGCTCTATCCGACATCGAATCGGTATGCAGGCAGGCCAGCTCGTCCCCCTCCCGAGCCTCGGCCGCCCTTGGGCGAATCACCAGAGAGACCAGTCTCGACGATGACGACGATCAAGTCGAGAGCGCGCTGGTCAGTCGAAGCACCAGGTCGTCACTCTCCCCAGGGCTCAAGGTCAAAGTGGATTCCTTTCCCGCTTCCGGTTTCCCACTCGATGTCAAGGGAAAATCGGTCAATCCGCAAGAGTATGGCCCGGCTGCAAAGAAGCGACGAATGAGCATTGGTGCCTACGAGTCAGACGCAGAGCAAGGCGATGACGAAGGTGCACCCTCGGCTTCGAAGCTGAAGAAGAAGCGCAGGGTGAGTGATGGCACTCTCTCATAGTCTAAGCAAGCTATGATAATACCATCCTCCGACGCGACCAACGCCTCTAAAGTCGCACCTTCTCGTCTACAACGTACGCTGACTCCTAGCTCAGACCGCGCCTCCCGGCTTGTCCCTCGCCAGGACCAACCTCGGCCCCACGCAATCCATCCTCGAGATCTCTGAGCGCATGGGCAAGATGGGCGAGTCCGTCCATGAGATCACATACGCCATGGACGAGGACGAGACGGACAACTACATCGTTTCGGAGACTCTTGGCGCTATCTCCACTTCGCCATGCGATGTTGAAACCGACTGGCATTTCTCAGCTCGTGCCGCCGCATGGGTCACCCAGGAGGACAAGGACGATCAAGCGGTCATCGAGGTTCTGAACGCGGTCATACCGTCGTCCCCGGTACAATCGCCCCCATCGCCCAATCCGGCGGGTATACCCAAACGAGCCCGTCTGTCCCAAGGCTGCTCCGACTACAAGCGCCGAAAGGGAGTGGTGGTTCCCGGTCGGAAAGGTTCCCGAGCGGTATTGCGCATCGGCGCCAAGACGAACGGTCTGCGAAGCTGCTCCGGCTCTCATCAGAGATCACAATCAACCTCGTCCAGCACTTCCTCTGGGGACGAGTCCGAGGCGGAGGATCTAGTGGACGGTGTCTCATCGTCAAACTCTGCTCGAGCATCATCTCCGAGTGACGAGCATGCCTTCCCCACGCGATATGTCAACGCCAATATCCATCACGAGCGGCTTCCAGGTCAACACACCACTGCGAAACTGAGGCGAAAGTCGCCCTCATCGCTCCTCCCGATTCGAGAACGTCGACAGCACGTCTCAGTGTCCCGAGGATCCAAATTCGCCCGACCGACCGTCGCCGTGGTCGGGCAGATGCTCTTGGCTGCCGTCCAGGCCGTCCAGGGAGATCGCCTGAGGCGAAGGGAGGCCATGGCAAAGCACCACAAGAGGACATTCGGCTATCAGCCATCCACCAACCCTGATCAGTGGGGGATCATCGTTCCACCCGTGCAGAAGATGACGAGGGGCGGTGTTCGCTTGAGCCGATGGAGTCTGAAGACGCTCAAGCGGCGAGCAGCTCGAGATCTTCGTCGACGGATCGCCGATCACGCTTGGAGAATGCGAAATACCGAGATGACCACTCTTCCACCACCGTTGATCTCGCCAAACTCGATCCCCTGCGCTCTCCTCCCTCCCAGCCCTCCATCGTCCCCAGCGCCATCCACAATCGAGTCGGAGCTTTCTATCCCGGACAGCCCGCCCGTCTACTGCGACCCCTGTGCGAACCCCCTCATCGTCAGGCCAAACCTGAGTCAAAGGCCTCGAGTCAACATCCCCCAAATGGAGACTAGTGCTCTGCCCGCGTACCGATGGCTCGGACGACAAGGTGGCGGGCAATACAATCGAAGGTCGCCGTCCCCACCGCCGCCATTCAACGCGCAGACCGATTGTCAAGTGGTCATTGCGGCGCGATTCATCGACGACGACGAGAGCGAGGAAGAGCGTCGACTCATCGCCAGAGTCAGGCCCGGTGGTCTTTCCGACGTCGATGAGATCGACAACATGACCCAACCCACGGCTGTCACTCTGGGAGAAATGTCCGTGGGTATCACACTGGGAGGGACCACGGGCCGAGGAGGCAACCAGCCTCGACGATTGGGCTCGCCAATCATGATTGGATCGTTCCCCTCATCGTCCAATCGCTCCACACGGTCGATCTCGGTGGAAGTCATGCCAGACGATGTTGAGGATGACGAATCGTTCATTGAGGACCAAATGGCATCAGAGACTGGTCCAGGTTCACCAATGATCCACGCCCCTGTGCCCAGTAGGCCCTTTGACTTTCGATTCGCTTCCAACCTCGAGTCGTCGTTCCCCATCACACTCTCCCGCCGTCACGACGTCCGAGATGGACACGACGTGGAGGACATGTTCGACGTCGAGGTCGAGGACGAGGCGGATCTCGGACTGGATGACGATCAGTGGGAGGATCAAGAGGAGCAACCAGCTTCTGGGGGACTGAGCGGCTGGATCCGCAGTCTCTGGAGGCGATAGTGTCCTGGAGACACGGGAACGAGCGCTGGACGCGAGGAGGAGGAGAGGCTGGTCGACAGAGCTGGACTCGTCGGTACAACGGGAAACAGGGTCGCCTCGAACGAAATCACGAAAAGAAACCAATACGTATCGCCATTCAAGTGCTTGTTGTTCCATCACCCATATGTCAACCTTTTCCCGCATGCCCAGAAGCCAAACGAAACATAAAGGGTCATCACGAGTTGACGTCGACATTGTATTACTAGTCTAGTCACTATCGCTGCGTCGTCTATTACCCATGCAGAGCATCTTGCCGAACCCAATGCGTTGACAGTCCAAGGCGGAGCTGAGTTGGCCGTGAGACCTGCCTCGGCAAGGTGTCCTCGCTACGAAACTCAACCCGCAAAATATCTCTACTCGGGCTCGTATCGCAGGTCAATGACGACCGTCCTGAGACCGGTGAATCCACTCGTGAGCGTCCGTATGTGCATAGACCATCGCTGCTTGGGTCTGGCGATATAGATTGGCTACAGACTTCTTACTCGACTTCTTCATCTTCCCCTTTGCAAACTTCACGCATGCCCTTGCACTGCTTAACCTGGCGCCTCGCACTCGGCACTCTACTCGTACTCAGCTTCGCTCGGCGGCGCGGCGGCGACTAGTCCCTGGGGATCCTGTACCCCTGGAACAGCCTTACTGCACTCTGACCCGTCGTGTTCGCAGTGACTGGCGCAGAGGTGCTGTTGGTGATCTCGACAATAGGGATCAAAGGGCAAGTTGGCTCTGGGAGGTATTGCCCGTATTCGCCCGCTATCCACAGGACGACACCGTTCGTCCAGCCAAACCCGACTTGAACGGTATACTCTCCTCCGCCTCCAGCGGCATCAGGCTCAGTCGCGTTGAACTAGCAGAGAGCGTCAGCTCTCTCCCTTTTTCCTTCTCTTCCTCCTTCCCACTCCTCTCCCGAGGCAAAAGAACATGGACGCACCTTTTCGAACATGACGCCCGTCTGATCAGGGGTATACGTCCCAGTCGAGTTGAGATCGCTTATTGGCAATTGGGTCAACAACCCCTCAATCTCCCCACCGGTCGAATACCAAGAACAAAACGCCGCCTGCATGTATCTAGACGTGTAGTGTCAGCGCCGTGGTAAGAATCGGGTCGGCGAAGCAGGATGGGGACGTACCGGTTGGCATATTCGATCGAGAGGGCCAATGGCCACGGCTTGCCCTCTGCCTCGGGCACAGAGAGCGAGGTGTTTCCAATTGTGGACTGTGGCTGGACTGGAATGTCCGTCTCGTTGACGCCTAGTTGACCCTGCGTGACTCCGCCATAGGCGAGAGTGAGATTGTTGAGAGTGCTGGCGTTGGCAATGACTCGTCCGAGGGTCTCGAACGACTTGATAGTGGTGTCTGCAAAGCAGCGTTAGTAGCGCTTCTGGGAGCAATGCTCAAAAGTGGAGACTCACGAAGCGTAGGTGGCCAGCTGGTCGAAGAGGGCGAAGTAGTCAGTAATCGTACCCAATCACTGACACTAGAGTCCAAATGACTGATCACTCACGCATTGGGGAAGTCCTGGGAGGCACGTGATCGTCAGCTACTTCTCCTGTGTGAAAAAAACGGGTAGCTATGCTCACCCAGTTCAATCCCGACTCGTAAAGCGAGTTGACGCTCGGCAGCCCTGCGTACTTGCCAAGCAGGTATCGCTGTCCCGAGACGATCGCCAGAGCCAACGTCTCGTTGTTTGTCAACTCTGTCGGCGTGATGTTTTGCCAGAGGGGGAAAGTGCCAGAGGGGGTATACACCTCGCTCCTGTCATTTCCAGTAGTGTTAAAGTCGTAGAACCAGCTGGGGATCGTTAGCATTTGGCCAGAATCAAGTTGGGACCGTAGGGCGTCAGCCCAAGGGAAGCACTCACGCCTTTTCGACATCCCAGTGGAGATCGAGGGTGGCATCGTAAAACTCCTGCGCTCTTTGCCTGTTGTAAGCCAGCTCGGCGGACCAATTGCCCATAGCGCCCATGGAGCTGTTCGTCATGGTCGAATTTGTACCACTCGTGCTATTTGCCGAGGTCGAGTTTGTGCCCATTCCTTGGGACATGTTCGCCCATAGCTCATAGTAGTTCGCAAGCTAGCCACGTCAGCTGAATTTTCCCATGGGCAGTGTGAGAGAGTGCTCACCAGAGCGTGATCACCGGCGAGCAAAGCTGTCAGATCGACAGGGATAATGGCTCTGGCGTTGAGCTGTCGCAACGCGGGGTCGTTGGAGGTGAGGTTCAGGATCTTTTCTTTACACCATCGGACAGAGTAGTCCCAGCCTGACTCGGCTCCAGTCGCCAGTTCGGCATAGAGAGCCGCTTGTTCCGTCTCATTAAGCATGGGCGACGACTCGTGTACGGTCAAAAAGTCCTCCACGTAGCCCTGCACGCAGTCAGCATTGCAGTGACGGAAAGCAGGGACTAGATGGCGAGGGGGAGGCGTAGCTCACCTCTGGCCTCGGAGCGGTGTTGTTGACGTTGTAATGAGCGATAAAGTACTCTCGGCCGGTGTATGGCGAGGTGACGTTGATGCCCCTATTCTCGTCCCACCACCTCATCTCGGTCTACGAGCCTGCGTCAGAGGTCATGCTTGTCGTTGTACGGTGGACTGACCGATCCGAGGGGAAGAGCCCTTTCGAGAACACTGTAGTTACCCGTGACTTTGACATAGGCGTCGACCATCTGTGGATCTTGATCAGCACAGTCTACATTGGGACTAGGCACTATAGCTTACCTGCACAAAGACGGGCGGCTGAGATCTGTTCAAGTAGTATTTCCTGGGTACCCTGTCAGCACGCAGCACGAATCACCCTCCCCTCGGGGCTGGACACACCTTCCACCGTTGGGAATGAAGCCGTATACCTTGGTCAGAAATCAGCTTCACCAAATCAGATCCTGGTGGGCAACCCCTCACCTCGATGAAGTCCATCATGTTGGACAACAGGTCCCAGGCATAATTGTACAGCTCGGAGTGGAGGAGCCCCTCCATGATCCACAGACTGTCCCAGTAGTAGATCTACAACGTGCCCACAGCGTCAGTACAGCAGTATATCAGAAGAATGGACTCACCTCTCTGTATCGACCGCCTGGGACGACGATTGTGTTGTTCAGAGGAATCAAGCTGGACTCGCAGTCGTCCGGACCGGAACACACGGCCGTCTGGTTGGTCTCCCTGGCGCTCGGTATCAGCCCGCCATACTCTAAAGCCTAGAAAGGACCTGCCTGATGAGAAGACTCCAGTACGAATTCACGACGCTGACCCATCCTCTAAGCACGGGATCCTCGACATTGTCGAGGATAGCTGGGTTTTCGACGAAACCCTCGATCTCAATCTGATTCAGCTCGAGGCCTTCTCCTTGCTGGGGACGGGGATCAGCACGTTGAGATTGCAAAGAGAACACTGGTCGACTCACAAAGTATTCGTTGACGAAATTCTCGATATCCTGGATTGTCCGGTTGGACGGCAGAGCATCGTAAGCCGCCAGAGTCTCATTGAGCGTGCCTCTCGTTGGCTACGACGTAGTTAGCGGCCTTCCCGGGCACAAGCTGCATTTTGTTTTCATAGCCCACCTTGTCCGGGAACGTCTACAAGGGGTCAGTATACTGGTCATGATAGCTCTTGCCCTTGTGGATACCACTCACCTTGCTGTCCGGGAAGATCCTGGCGAGCTGAACATCTTGCAGGAGCTATTAAAGAGTAAGCGGCTGCCTTCTGTAGCGGATTGCGACTCGGCTTACCGCTCCCGGGCAGTACACGTCCGGTCCACCATTATTGCACCAGCCTACACACGGTCAGCGTCAGCCATCATTGGCTTTAGCTGTACCAGCCGGAACGAGCGGGCTCACCCTGCAACGGGGGGTACTCCCCCTGACCGGGCACGGGGGCGTTGAGCGCTGCCGTTGCCGATGGTACAGCTGTAGTCACCGGAGTCGGGCTGAAAGCGGACGACGAGCCGACATCCGAGGTCGCGGTCGTATTGGCATTCTGACCCAGGACGGAGGGGATTATCGCTGCCACAAGGACAGCTGTCTTGCTGAGCATGTTGTATAATGAACCGCAGTGGATCAGAGAGAAGAACACGAATGCTTGATTCTCCAACTCTGGTTGCTTCTATACTGTTCATCCACTGGCTAAACCTCTGGCCGACTGGCTAATTGCTTGACATCATGCAAAGGGCAGCTGACTATAGTCTCTACTCGTTCCTGCGCCAGAAGCCAGTGTCAAGTCAAGTTAGGCTCTCTTCTCTGAGACACGGTATAGTCTTGGTACTCTGATTCCCTGCATCCCTGCGTCTCCCAAGGTCTCCCCGCTTGGTCCACACACTCACATCCGCCCTCATCCTCCCTCATCCTCAGCCGTCGACGTCTTCTGACTGCAGGATCCCAAGTCTGACCAGGTCTGACCCAAGTGGAAATTGTCAGAAGAAAAAGATGATGACGTCAAGCTGCAGTTCCGGCCCGAAAGTTGCCGCAAGCTGGAGATCTGCTTCCGAGCACAGTCACGGACATCTACCCATCTCCGAAGAAATGTTGAGATCGTTCGCGGAGAGTTGACTTCTGGTTGACTAGTTGCACCTTGCTTGCACCCCTGCACAGTGTACCATCATCTCAAGGGGCACGGTGGAACCAACACGTACAACTATCAACATGCCCAAGGCTTCGAGTAGCGCCAAGGCCGGCAAGAAGCCAGTCAAATCAACTTCTCAAGCATCCACCATCAAGCACACCAGCGCGAGCACTTCTACCAAATCCTCGCCCAAGCTATACTCCTCCTTCGTCCCCATCCCACTTTCCATCCCGTCGCCAGTCCCCATCCCCTCGTCATCCTCCAAGTCACTCACTCACACCACGCACTACATCTATGTTCGACCTCACAAGGCCGTCAAAGAGGCTTCGATATTCGACTCCCAAGACGGCGAAGGTTCTTCAACCGACGAGAATGGTCGAAAGATGTTCGTGGCGAATCTCCCGGTCGACATCACGGAGCGAGATCTGCGGATAGTCTTTGGCCGATGGGGCGTCATCGAGTCGATAGACTTCACCGGGCTCGGAGATGGGGACACGTTAGCCAAAGCGGTTCTAGATCTGCAAGCGGATGACTCCGACTCGGACGATGAAGAAGACGACACTGCAGATCAAGGTGAAGATGGACAAGGGGACGATCAGAGGGCAGAGCCTACGTTTACAGGAACATCAAAGCCATATCTGCCCCGAAGGCTACGACCGAGAAAGAAACCAGTGTTGCCACCATCGGTACCGACAATCACACCATTACCGCCCTTGTGCCCCCGAGCCACGCCTTACGGTTTGAGCGGGACCCGCTGTTGTCATATCACGTTTCTCGATTCCGTCACAGTTTCCAACGTCATGTCACATCCGACGTCCAGTGTCATCTCCTTGGCGCAATATGGTGGTGCGCTAAGTTCCTCCAGTAAAGCGCAGAGCAACCCCTCCGGACTGCAATACTACCTCAACCTCCATACCAGCCTGCGTCCCGATCTGGGGGATGTGAAGGAATTCGCCGACTCG
This sequence comes from Bullera alba, assembly GCA_001600095.1. NCBI lineage: Eukaryota > Fungi > Basidiomycota > Tremellomycetes > Tremellales > Bulleraceae > Bullera > Bullera alba. The sequence continues at coordinate 510,097 of BCIX01000005.1, forward strand.
TCAATGGCGCGATTCGATCATCTGCAGTCGATGCTGCTCTCCTCCCGAGCGAAGAAGACCGGTGCCGGGGCGTTGGTCGACGAAGATGGCTTCACGGTCGTCGTCCGAGGTGGGAGGTATGGCCGGACCGGAGGTCGAGGCAAGGGTGTCGCTGGCGTCGGTGTCGCCTCGAGAGGTTTCGCAAAGGGAGCTCTGGACGAGCCAAAGAAGGGAGGAGCGGCCGAGCTCGAGGGGTTCTACAAATTCCAAAAGGTGGAGAAGAAGAGAAAGGGTGAGTCGAGGCGGTGTCCATGCTGGTGTACTGCTGACCTCTGAATCCAGAACTTGCAAACCTGCGCGCAAAGTTCGAGCAGGACAAGGAGAAGGTCGAGGAGATGAAGCGCAACAAGCGGTTCAAGCCGTACTAGCGACTGGCTGTGGAAAGGTGTTGAGAAGACGATTACGGGATGGGTCTGTGCTATTGAGTACATCCCCGATTCTGTCCGTTGCCGTCTGCGTTCAGAGGTATTGGATCCGGTCTTGCATGAGGTGTATGTATGTAATCCTGGAACCCTCCCTGGGACGTTGAAAGCTGCAATTCTGCTGCATCGTTCTCCCTCTGTCTATTCTCCTGGGATGAGCAGATCTTCCGACTTGACTGATCATCTGTCTATCAACCCCAAATTAGTAAACTGGAGTTGTCCATGCGAATGAACACTCTCTTGAGTTCGCTGTGAGGCCATCTTTTCAGCTTGCTCCGCTTGCGATCTTGCTACGCTTGCGATGAAGACTTTGATCTGATACTAACCTGTCCGCGAACGGTAGCGCTGATGCACGAGTATATGCATTATGCTGGATCCAATTGGACTGCCTCGGGCAGACGGGACTGCGCGTCCGTATGACGCCAAGAGGCGATCATGCCAGGCGATTGTGTTCCTATTATCCATCTCTACGTCTATCCTCAGTCCTGTCCCCTTCTCTAGGCACTCTTGCCATCCTGCTTTGCGCTGCCTTGCTCCGCTGTGGCCGCCGCAGACTTTGCATCCGCCGCCCGAAGCCTCAACTCTGCCTGCTCTACCGCTCTATTGATGTCTATGACCTCGTTGGCCCGAAGGTCGAACATTCTCGATATCAGGGGCACCTGGTTCAACGTCAACAGTACATCCGGGTGAACGGGCGTCGTGGGCAATGGCGTCGATGATGATGACCGGTTTGTCTGCGTTTTCGACTCTGAGGAAGCGTTGTAGACCATCGATTTGGGGGTGGCTGTACCGTCGATCGAGCCTTGTTCGCCCTTTGCCTGTTTTGGCAACTCGTCCTCTCCACCCTGTTTCGACGCCGGGGAGGCTGGGGGCGAGATGACTGATTTGGCCTCGTTTTCTAGGCCTTTGGAGGATGTAGAGTCCGGAGCTCGATTCTCCTCGCCTTCTGGCGCCACAGACATTCCCCTCGAAGCATACACCTCGTCCAGCTCTGCGCTGGACGACTTCTCCACGATCATCCCGTGTTTCAACAATGAGTCGAGGTACGTCGCCCCTCGATACGCCTTGTAATGGGACCAAGCACGCCAGAGGACGTAGAAGAGGGGGAAATTGGGCAAAATGGGGATGATAGCGAATGGCCATGTGAGCGGGGATCTGGAGATGGCGGATAAGCGATCGAGCAGGTGTAGCTGTGATTGTGATCGGACTACTCACAGGATGATTGCCCGTTTCATCATCTTGCGATGATACGGTATTCTATGCGACAGTTGTCGATGTAGTTTTGGTAATAGACTCGGCAAGGGCTGATCCTTCAAAGTCGGCTTGAGCAAGGGGATCTTCGAGCACCCTGGAGTCAGCGACTTTCCCCCCTATACTATCCTCGACACCCCTGACGCTCGACTCACCTCGATCTTGCCCTCGACGATCTCTTTGCCATCCTTGTCCCGACTGAACCGCACCCCTTGGTTCTCACTTATCGCCTTCAGAGCCCATTCCTCGTATTCGATCTTGTCCATCAATCCCTCGCCCTTGCTGTAGAACCAGTACATCCACGATTTCTTGTCCTTCTCCCCGAGCTTCAACCACTGATCCGACGCCTTGTCCAGGGCCCATTTGACTCTGCGGGCTGCCGCCGAGGAATGCTTGAGCGATTCGGGCGTTGGATCCGGCTGTTGCACGTGAAAGAGGAGGAGTGGTGTCCTTGCCTTTGCTCTACTTGCCTGGGCGACACTATCACCGGCATCAACCGCATTCTGGACCGTGGTGCTGGGATTGGGCGATGGACTTTGAGTGTCCGAGGGAAAGGGGCTATTGGCGGATGCTGGACTTGACACGGGGCTTGGGCTGGAATGCCGGGGCAGTCGGGCTAGCGGTAATGCCAATATACGAAACTGTCTCGGTTTAAGCGCCTTCCCAGCTATGCTCGATGCCATCTTGCCCGGGTGAGTATGCGACCTGAAGGCGGTCCGAGGTGAAGTCTTCAGTCAAGTATATCAAGAAACTGAGAAGAACACCACGCGTTGTCTCTTCCGTTGAAGCAATTTTTGGACACCGCGAATCGCATCGAGCCGAGGCCGAGCATTTTCAAGTAGTGCGTCATCAAAGCTGCAGCAAGTGATCGACAAGATCTGATCTATAGCTGTATCGATGCATAGGTGACAAGCCAACTCTATCAACTGACACCACACACTCTACCATGGCGACGACATCAGCCACCCACGAGCCACCGGCACAGTCTGCCCAGGCGAACAAGTTGGAAAAGGCAAAGGTCAATCTGAAATACCTTGCCTTTGGAGCTTCAGCCGGTGTCGCTCCTGCTTCACTGACAACCAGGTCATTCCTCACCACCACGAGGTAGGTGGCAGACGTTCACGCTATCACTTGGATCTCTGCCGGACGGTGGAGATTGGCTGGGGCGAAGCGGGCTACGGCTGATGAAAGCTGAGCTTAGATACGTACTGAGATACGTGATCAGACGGTTGATCCGGTATGCGAAATACGCAGCTATAGGCGGGATAGCGGCCGTGCTGGGTGGCACGCTCTTAGGGACATTGGGCAGTGGGATTGCCTTCTTTGCTGCACCCAGTCTGGGCGTGGGCATGGGGTTGGGCGTGTTGACTGCTGTGACAAAGGTGAGCAAGGAGCTAAGCCGGGTCGAGCACTCTGGAACGGGGATGGAGAAGGAAAGAGGTCTCGTGTACTGCAAGGAGTCCAGGAAGGCACGCGATGTGCCTTGCAAGCCCCACTTGACCACTTGACCTGCTGGAAATACGATGCTCGATTTCGAAAACCCCTGCAGCCAAGACGATCTCTACATCACGGAACGTTTCTGTAGTGCATCACTCGAACCCTCCATCTTTGCCCTTCCTGCGTCTTCGGACTTCCCTCATCACCCTGCACGCGCTTCGTGCTCTGCTAACGCCTCCTCAGTTCGGCTGGAGACACCGCGGGAATCACTTCCGATGGGGAGGCGCTCTGGACGACGTCAAAGCGAGAGCGGCCTCGGGGGCAGATGGCGCATCTGACGAAGCTACCGATGCGAAGAAGTCAGATGCAGCCTCAAGGCGGTCAGATTCGAATCGGCAGGACGTCTGGATGCGGGCTTAGCTAGTACATGGACACTGTGTGATGGATGCTCTTGGTGATGCGGGATGCGGGATGGCGACTTAAGGCCTTGAGGGTTGGACTTGGATTGGCCATTCTCGCGTGGTATATTTCATCAGTAGACAAATGAGAGACGGGCATGCTGCCAGCTTCCACGACGTCACAGCTTGACGCTCTCAGTACATTAGTGGTCTGTATGTGGTCGTTATCGACTAGCCCGAGCGCATCCACACTGAAGGCCCTCTTCGGCCATCTTGTCAATGATAGTTGACCAGCCCACAGTGAACCCAAGCGATGTCGAGTCTCAGTCGGCAGCCTGTGTCCTCTAGCCTCGAAGTGTCGGTGTTCAATGTGTTGGCAGAGTTAGCAGTCCCTGCTGATTGACACCGCCAACGTCCCGCCCATCCCGATCCTGCGCTAACACCTCGGGACATCCGCGCAGCTCGAATCAATACATGGCATCGACTATCACCCCCAGACCCGATATGCACTTAGTGCGTACCGGCCTGTCGTCTCTGCTCCTGGATGACGTTGGTGAGCTCCTCGAGCTTTCTCTTGGATCGGAGGAGGGTACCGAGCTGGATCAATGAGTCAGTACAGACATTCCAGTGTCGTGTGAACCAGACTCACCCTCTTCTTGGTGAGCTTCCTGGCCTTCTTGTCCTTGGAGTTCCTCAACAGCTCCATGACTCGCTTCTCGTATGGGGAGAATCCAGCGACCTCTCGGATGACCGACTTGACAAAGACCTTCTTCTCGCTATGGCCAAAATCAGTACGCCGACTGAGAGGGGAGCACACGATACTCACGTCTTGACACCCTTCTTGTGGGAAGGCTTGACCTTCTTGGCAATGACGGTGGTTGGGTGACCAGAGTTGGTACCGACTCGGAGGTCTGCGGGAGGTTAGCAGAGATTCGACCAATTTTCCCAGTCGCAAGATCACGACTCCGCTCTCTCTTCTCCTGGGGTCCAGCGCCGACGACGGGCTGAGACGATCGAGGCTGGCCGACTTGTGGTTTTGGGCAAGATTCCATCCACCTCGACTCTTTGGCCACAAGTCCGTCCATTTCCTCGATCATATCCGTCCGATAACGCCAGCTTGCCGCCCATCGTCCGTCTCTCCCCTTCACTGCTCCAAATTGTCCCCTTGGCTACCGTCGTGATTCCTGTCCCAACCGCCAGTCGTCCATGTCTCCTCCAATTCCTCTCCCAATCCGTGATCCGCTCCTAGTATGACCATTCACTCACTTGATCGCTCAGCCATTTTGATGTCTAAGCAGTAGGTCAGTGCTGAACAGACGTATGGTGCCACGGGGTCGACTCACTGTTTTACCTTGATGGATGAAGCTCTAGTCGACGACTTGACCAAAAACCTCGAAACGGCGGAGCGGGCAGGTGCAGCGGTGTGGGCCAGGAAGCGGATTTTTGGCTGGAGCGGCGTTATACTGCAAAGGGGGAAATAACTCCGGGGTGTAATGTGGCGAAACTGGAAAAACTTGGATTGGGCGGACACCCTTTGATCTCCGGCGCAAGGCTGCCTGTTTCCATGCCCGCGCACGCCTATTTCACTCCTGCATTCATGCGCCTCGACGAATGCTCCCACGGTTTTAACCTACGCCCAGAAGCAGCGCTGCAGCACGCTCCGCCGCCAAAATAATCTCTCCCTCCTATTCCCTCTCCTCACACATGTACTCTGACTATACCATGTTCGTCAACTAGCACACACCACGTTGAAACGACTCAATGGCGTCGGAGGAGAGGGATCTAGGAGCCTGTTTATAATACCTCGTCGTTGCTTCGAAAGAGGGTTCCCGACATCGAGGTTTCGCTTAGGGCCCACAAACACACGCCATGTCTGGAGAAGTAAATGGTTGTAAGCTGTATGCTATGAAGGTGTTCTGGACCGCTCTCGATTTGGAATGCCTTGCGACTTGCTGCAGTGCGCGTCAAGGCAAGGTGCTCGGGCCGACTCGCCTAAAAACTTGTGCGATGAAGATTTGCAGAGCGCCTAGATCGCTCTACATAGATCAGCAGGGTGATCACCTCGGAAGTCGGGACGTATCCGAGTCTCGCTTCTCAGCAGGATCGGCGGCTCTTCATTCTGGCAGAGCTGAATACCCAGTCGGCGGTACTCCAGGCGAGCGATCATAGTCACTAGTGTCACCACCACTATAATTTACTGGTGACTCTGCCACGTGGGTTGATCGAGGAGTGGAGGTCGCCCGACCGGACACTGAATTTGAACGGACTGTCTTGTGCAAGCAATGTGCAAGTCTTGTGATGGTCTCAGGTTGACACGCATCATACGACCAGGAGACTAGCAACAGGAAGCAGCACGCTACGAACTGAACATAGCCAGACTCCCGCGTCAACTGGCGGTTTGTCCCACCGCCTCACTCCGCGTCAATGGCAACACGGCAGTTCGTAGCCGGACCGTCGAACCTCAGCAGGATATCAAAAGGTCAGTATCATTCCAGCTCCTCTACTCGTGGGAGGACTCGAAAGCTGACGTCCCCAGTTGCCAGATGCTGCTCATGCACATGCATCTCCCAACGCGCCTCCGCTCGGGGACCCAGCTTGTCAGTTGATAAGCCCGGACTGCCATACCGTCTTACGACATCGTCTCAACGGTCATTCGCTACTTCCGCTCGCAGCAGTGCCTCGACCTCTGGACACTCCGATGGCGTCCCTCCTTCCCGCGACGCAGGAGACAAAAGGGATGACACCCTCAAGCTCCGGTCGGCGGCATCACCTGCCCGTGAAGTGAGGAGGGGAGAGTGGAGTTGGGATTCCGAAGTGGATTCAGATTTCGATCTCCCCTCCGCATCCAACACGCCGTCTCCTGTTCCTCGGTATACTCCACGAACTGGCGCGAGATTAGTCGATCCGAACACCTATCATCGATCTCCCTCGTTTAAAAGGGGGGAATCGTTGCCTGTAGAGCCCAGACTTCCGAACAGAGCGACGAGAGCAAGCTCGTTTGGAATGGCAAATGAGAGGAACAGGTGGACCGAGGGTGTCGGAAGGCCTGTTACAAGGACAACGAGCGGGGATTCCCGGCGGTCGAATCAAGCTGTTGGAAGACCGGATGCAAGATCGCCAGAGGGGAGTCATCCTCGGACACTTCATGGAGGATACAGGCGGACTGAAGGCATCGGAAGACCCGATATACGATCACCGGAGGGAAATCCGCCTGGAATGTCAAATGAGAGGTTTAGGCGGAGTGAAGGCGTTGGAAGGCTCCTAGCGTCATTGACGCCGGTTGCTCGCTCCGGGACGCAGGATGGGAGAGAAAGGGGGATTGGGGCTGGTGGAAAAGCCCGTGCTCTCCCAGGAGAGAAAGTCGTGAAACCCGATCCATCCGAGCTTGACCTGGCGAAACGACATCCCAGTCGGCATATAGGTCGCTCACCGAATATCTCCAACGCCCCCGAACTATCCCCGATCCCTGGCATCAGTACAAGGAAAATAGTGAGTAAACAGATCCTGCGATACCACCTATCCTTCTATCCGGACTGAGGGAGAGCTCTGAATCTGACACGCAGCAGGTCCACCTCGCTCCACTGGAAATAGACGAGATATTCGATAAAGTATTTGACAACAGCGTCCAAACGAAAAAAGTCACGATGCCCGGTTTCTCCATCACCGCCGTCCCGCCGCACGCCGCAGCTCAGCACGTGAAGTTCAAGCTGCCACTGGAACGACGGGGACAGATGAAGCCGCCTCGGCAGGAGAGCATGGTCGTGGGCGTATTCGCCATGGCGTCCATCAAGCGGACGTCAAAGCTGGCCGTGGAGCGCAAACGGTGTCAGAGAAAGCTCAAGACTGCAATGGATTTGATTGTCAATCGAGGCGCGGGATTGCCCGTGCATGAGAATGGCTGGGATCTCGTCTCACAAGGTTAGTACAGTCTCGCGGGTGGGTGATTGGGTAGTGCTAACAGAGTGGGGTCTAGGCTGGGGGTATTTGATCACGGCGGAAGCCTTGAGTTGGTCGATGCCCATGGAGCAAATGATCAAAGATCTCGTGGCTGGTTTGCAGCGGATCAATCGCAAGATGACGGAGCGGCCTCCCAATCGGTTGTCCGGGTATCGTCGACCAGCCCCTATGGGGGGATTTCAAGGCAAAGTGAGGCGCTGAGCATGCATTGGGATGCTGGCGAGTAGAGCGTGTGTCCCGCCCAAGGCACGGGCGCTAGTACATGGCATGTTCCCTAATGTTGCTGGTGCCTTCCAAAGCTGTTCGTAATGAGACCAGCTCCGGCCGCCGAGCTCGAAAGAGCCCCGGTCGCTCCGCGCCCTGTCTACTGGACTACCTCGTACACCTCGCCCTCGCCCTTCCACCCCTCGTCGGCCCTTACCAGAACCGTGCTCCAGAACTGCATGATCCCTTTCCACTCGGAAAAGCCTTCTGGCATGTTCTGGCTATTTGGCTTTGGCATTTCCACCACTGAAACATCCTTGAACGCTCTCCGCACGAGGTTCAACTCGCGAGCGGGCTTGGACGCTCTTAAATCCTGTCGCGTAAAGTAGCACACTGGGGTCGGGAGGAGCATATTCGACGTTGGAAAGGATAGCAATGTTGCACAGACCGTTGTTACCGATGCGAACCTCTTTCGTTTGACCATCGAGCCCGATGGACCTGAAGGCACATCGAGCCCGTTCTTGCCTATATCATAAGCGAGCTCGAGGGCCATTGTCCCGCCTTGAACCCAGCCAAACAGATGGATCTGGCTCAACTCCCAGCCGAATGCTGGACCCGTGAGTGCCGTGAGGAGGTTGCGGAGTTTGGGTATTGCCGTCGAAGCGGTTTGTTGCTCTAGGGGCAGCATCTCGAACATGGGTCCAAAGGTATTGTACCATACGTATCCGGGTTCTTCAATCAGCGGTAACCTGTCCTACGGTCAGGACATCACCAATCTACCGAGATAACAACTACTGAGACTTGGACAACCAGACTTACCGGTCGGGAGCTTGTAAAGCCAGGACTGCTGTCGAAGGCAGGTTTAACGTCTTTCCAAGACCAGTGAAGGATTCTTTGACGTCGCCTAAGACACCGATAAGCACATGCATCAGAGCTACAGGTGTGCAGAGGACACCATAGCTCACCAAGGCCGTGAAACATGATCATCAGGTTGGCATCCTTGCCGTCGGGACTGGGTATGTAGTTGAAATCCCAAGGGTCGAGCGATGCTGGAGTTGGAATCGGTTTTGCCGAGGTTGTCTTTGAGCTCGAGGCTACCGGGCGGAGATTCAAGTCTTGCATGGCGTAAGAAAAGGTGCTAGCTGCGAGAAGGGGTCTTGACTGAGGTAGAGGTATCAGTCGGACGGTCTGCAGGCTAGCACACCACGATCTACGTATCGGTAATTTCGGTATAGCTGACCGTTGTGCTCGATGAACATCTGCCGGATCCGACTTTTGTAATTTTGATTCCGCTCGCCCACTCCGTCATTACCAGCGAGTTGATACAGTGACGATAAGTTTGGACCGAGCTTGGAACCCTACACTAGCACCTTGACAACACGGCGAACAGCTCGCCATGTCCCGACGTAGAGGCTTCGATACCGGACTGACCGAGAGTGAACGAGCTCCAAAGCCCGTCGCCGATGAGCCCGAACCCATGAAGGGCCCGAAGAAATCGCATCAGCCATCGAAGATCGTTGTCAAGGCGTCAACTTCTGAATCTGATGTCCCAGCTAGTCCAGCTCAAGAAGTCGTGGTGGCTCCAGCACCGGCACTGGCAAAGCCAGCCGAGGAGGAGGACGGGGATGATTCGCTGTGTTTTATCTGCGCCGAGCCGATTACTTTCTGGAGCGTCGGAGTTTGTGGACACAAAACATGCCAGTAAGTCGGGGTCCATGGGGAAGAGCAGCACCCTGGAGATCAGTGTCGTCGGGGCTCAATTGACTTCCTGATAGCATCTGTGCGGTCCGTCTACGAACCTTTTACAAGTGAGTGCATTGGTCTAGCCGCCGGGCTCACACTGATGTCTGCTGCAGGAAGTACGAGTGCACCTTTTGCAAAACGGTCACCCCTTCGCTGCTCTTCTCTCGGTCGCCGGACTGTACATTCCCTGCGGAACATCATGTCCAGCCATCTCCACCGAACAAGATCTCGGCGGCACAGAACAGCGCAGAGAAGCTGGAAAAGGGGAGGGTATGGTATGACGGTTTGACACTACCCGGGACGTTGGACTTGGAGCAATTCGAGTTTTCTGATGACAAGCTGGGCGTCGTCTTTGAAGATGAAGAGTTGGTGAGTACACTATCATCTGAGTGATACGTAGGGACGGATCACTGACTTGAGCCTAGATGGACTCTACGCTCCTGTTATTGCGGTTCAACTGCCCTTCGCCCGATTGCGCCCACATGGCCACCGACTGGAGCTCGTTGGAGAAACACACCCTTTCGAACCACGGCATGGTCATCTGTCGAGTTTGTCGCTCTCAGCTCTCCCGTTTCGCTCATGAACAAGTGTTGTACCCACCACACCTGCTGCCGCTCCACGATCCCAGCAGACTTCGACAAGGTCAAAGGCCACCCAAACCCAGAGGAGAGAAAGAGATTGAAATGGTCAAGTCGTGGGATGCACCACATCCTATCTGCGAGGTAGGCCAAAACATTTGAACGATTCCGGGATCCTCACTGACCACCTCGCAGTTCTGTCACCAAGCGTTCTTTGGCCCGGACGAGCTGTTCTCCCATATGAGGACCAAACACGAGGAGTGCTTTGTCTGCAAGCAGCTAGGCGAGAGGGACGTGTAGTGAGTCGCTTGGATTCCACTTCAAGACAGCCGCTGACGATGTATTACCAGCTTCAAAGACTACGCAAAGCTGGAACAGCACTTCGGGTGAGCATCCCAAATTGACAAAACGAACATCGGTTGACGCCTCCTTAGGCAAGAACACCACCCGTGCAGAGACCCCGGATGCCTCGAGCAGAAGTTTGTCGTCTTCCCAAGCGATCTCGATCTCAAAGCGCATCAGGTCCAAGTTGTAAGTCGATCTAGCATGGGCACAGCTGACCCGTCGCTCAGCACGGCACACAAATGTCGAATCGAGATCGAGCGCAGGCCCGAACAGTGGCAGTCGACTTCCCTTCATACACGGAATCCAGGCGGGGCGGATCTTCACAGAATCAGCAGGGTGGAAGGGGTTTCACCATCGCCCGAGCGCCCGTCATCGAGTCCTCTCGCAACGGTAACAACAACAATGGTAACGGCAACACCAGCAATCGGGATGCGCCACAAGCTCAGCAGTTGTCGCAACTACCCTTGATGACGGCGGAGCAAGCGGCCCAGCATCGACGACAAATACAGACCGATGCGCAAGATAGCAAGCGCCGCCGGGCGTTTGATACTGGTTTGACGGGAACCGTGCGAGAGCAGCGAAATCTCGCGGCAGGTACCATAGGCCAGGACAACGATGGTGGCAGGAGAAGCGGCTATGCCACGCCAAGGGAAGATGTTGACGATGCCACTGCCGAGTGAGTGGCAGTACATCCCTACTGAGAGCAGGATCGTGCTGACTCTGTATAGGCGACACGCCGCGCTGCTGAATCGAGTCTCGCTTTTGGTCAATGATTCAGAGGTCAAGTTGTCCTCGTTCAGATCGGCGGTGCGACAATTCCGAACCAACGAATCCGGTGCTAAAGACATGGTGGACACAATCTTCCACGTCCTCGATCGGGACATGGACGCGACGAGCGGTGTCGTCCGGGAGATTGCGGGTCTGCTCGAGTTGGAAAAGGAGACTGAGAAGAACAAGAGTGTATTGGAAGCTCTTAACGGGTTGCGAGTGGAGCAGAGGGAGCAGTTTCCGGCACTGCACACACCTTCTGGTTATGGAACCGAATGGTCCGGTATTGCCTCTGGCAAGATCCTCAACGCCAAGCGAACCACCCACACTGCCGGACGAAGCGGCACTTCCCGCGCCGTGTGGGACCGAGTGGAAGCCGCTGCTTCAGAGTCTCAAGGATCATCAAGCAGAGCAGGACAGAGAGCGACCGTGGGGGTCAATGGGCGATTCGTTCCTGGAGCCAGTGGAGCCGCGTCAGCATCGTCATTCCCCTCTCTGGGCAGCGGGAGCACCGCTGGACCCAGTGCCAGACCCGCCCAACATTCAACTCCTTGGGCCAGTGGAGGGGCGGGATCCTCTTCAAAGGCTCCGTCTGCGCTTGCAGGCCCGATCATCCGATCTGTCAACTACCCCTCTGCGCCCAATGCCTCCAAACCCCGCCCACTCAACACGAGCGCTTTCCCAAGTCTGCCCGCGTCCAGTGGGAATACAGTGACGGCAGCAGAGAGAAAGGCGCTGTTCAACAAACCCAACCCGAGGGAAGAGAGCATACGACGTATCACGGGAATGAAGAGTCCTCCGCCGACAGCGTCCACGGGAGGATGGGGCTCGTCGTCTTCGACGCCAGTGAATGAATTGCAGGGGCTGGAGATCAATGACGACGCTGCTCCTGTGGCGGGCTCGACTGCGGGAGGGAAGAAGAAAGGGAAAGGCAAACAATTGCTCTTCGCAGTCAGTGCTCGACCTAATTAGATGTGCATTGGGCCAAGGAGACTTGACGACGATCCGGGCTTGACACACACGAGCAAATCGTCAGGCGGTAGAGGTTTCCAAACCTCCGAAATGGATATACAACCATCATATCATCCTCCGCTGTGCCAGATCACCGACAACATTTAGAGGTCCACAAGAAGCGCGCGACGCAACTACCGTAGTCTAGTTGATGCATATTGCTACACGAGCACTGCTTGCTTCGATAGCTATGTTCGTCTAGTTGCCTTCTTCCTTGAGCACCTCCTTGCAGTCCTTTCCAGCGACAACCTCTTTGACCCGCTCGAGAACCTTTGTGCTGGATGGCATCGATCGATTAGCATCAAATTGGGCGCAGGAAACCCTGTGCTTACAAGTCTTTGAAAGGCACAAAGGGGATCGTTTCCCTCTTGCAGTAGGCCATGAGGTCCGACTCGCCATTGGGCATCTGCTTGGCGAAGAGGAGATCCGCATGGGCCGCAGCAGACATGTCTGTACACGACAAGTGTCAGTTAAAGCACGAACCTAGTCTGAAATACCGTCGTCCGAGACGTACCGGAAACACCGTCACCGCAGAAGATCAAAGTTGGCTTGTTGGGCAGATCCCGGTATGGCAGAATGGCCTTTGACTTGTCGTGTCCGTAGTGCGATTCAGGATGCCTGTAGACGAGATCCCAGGTGGTGCCTTTGCCCTCTGGGTCGGTGTAATGGACTCCGTTGGCGATCACGTCGATGGAATCGGCGTCCTCTTTGGGAAGGAGGTTGGACAGCACAGCTCGGATCGTCGGCTCCATTCCACTGCACGAGGAGTGGTGCGTTAGCGACAGTCCTTGAGAGCGATGAACGTTAGGGTGGGATGCTTACCTGGAGACGATGACGAACGGCACGCCGTTGTCCTTACACCAGTAGTAGAACTCTTTGAAGCCAGGGTCCAGACCGATGTCTAAATGGTAGGGCCAGTGAGCATACAGTAAGAGCGCTCCTACTCGAAGGTGGAAGATTGGATCACGACACACTCTTCTTGAGGAACTCTTTGCACTCCTCGAATGGGAGCTTGACCGACTCGAGCTCAGCCTTGAACGCGTCTCGGTATGAAACCTCTCCGCTGAGGATCTTGACATTGTACTGCCTCCTTGCCTCGTGGCCCTAGACATTCAAGTCAATAGACTGAAAAGTCCGAGTCTCAGAGTACTGACCATGCCGATGTTGTCCGTCATGAAGTCATTGCTGTCTTTGTCGGTGATCGTTCCGTCCTGCCCCAAAAAGTCCAGACCGTCAGTCGCTGCAGTGGAGAATATTCCCGCTGGACACTCACCCAGTCGGACAAGACGACGTACTTTGCGTCCTTCTTCAGAGGGGGGTAGGGGAGGACGGACATGTTGCTTAGGGAGGGTATATCACAATGAAGTATGGATTATCGACTTGGAATTGGATGGAACGTTGTTGGTGCAGTTGACAGCGAACTCCACCTCCATTCCTCCGGGCAGACATCGTGGGAAAGATAATCTTGGTCGTAAGTATACTGCTCGAGGCAGGGACGCGTTCTGCGCAAGTCCAACGCAAGTCCAACGCGTCCCCTTTTAATGTTTGATCTACCTCAACGGCTTTCATACATCGAACCCCAAAACCCTACTAGCCATGAGGATACATCTGCCCCTGGAACCACATCACTTTGTGCCGCAACCCACAGCCGGGCCATCATCCTCCCCGCTGGTCAGCATCGGCGGCGATCTAGTCCTGATCGAGCTACAGGGCGAGCTGTCCTGGGAGGGTGATAAACACAATGGTCTCGTCGGGGTACTTGGCTTTGACCGACCAGTAAGCCGCCAGCTGTAATATTCATCATCTCAGCAAGCTGATGCCGCTTCCTTCTGTCGTAGGACAAGCCCACCCTTCACCTCGGACCGCATCACCTTCTGCATGGCAAAATATCAACCCTGCAAAAGCCCTACGCGGTGATACGCCGCGCTGTCGGTGCACCCGCTGCCGTCGGTACCACATTGGAAGGCGATCAATCCGATGAAGAGGATATCGAAGTGGACGAGATCGCTCCGGCGAAACGACCAAAGGAAAAGGGGAAAGCGCAACCCGGCAAGAGTGGAGAAGAGGAAGATGATGAGCCTGAGCCGCCGTTGTTCGAGCCTGAACCTTCGATATTCCCAAACACGCCGTCCAAGCAGTCGAAGGAGTTGGCATCCAGTAGCCCTTTTATGCCCGATGGAACACCTATGGACTATTCCTCCGAGCTGGACCCTTCGAGTCCCGCCAGGGGATGGGGCAGTGATAAGGAAGGTGATGAAGATGGCGAATCGGACGATGAAGAGAGGCGTAGGGAGGAGGAATATGAAAGGCGGAAAAAGTCCAAGGCGAAGCGCAAGCGAGAACAGGCGGATAGAACACGGCATTATGAAGTCGTGGGCATTGTTCGCAAAAAGGTCGTCTTTGCTCTCAGGTGAGTGGATCACGGACAAATGCAAGTCGCGCGACAAGACTGCTGACCTCGACGTCTGACATAGGCCAGAGCCGATCGTCACCGCGACCATCCTGCCAGAATGATCCGCTCGCATCGCAGTCGCAGCGGAAACGGTCGCGCGTCCTCGGTGCTCGTCGATCTCCGTGCGGACATCCTGGAGAATGGCACTTGCGACTCAGGAGGTCCACTGTATGGCGATCCCAGCCAGCACCGGCTCAATTTCGGTCCCTGTTCGAACACATCACCAGGAGTACGAGGCTCCATAGACCTATCTGTCGATCGAAGTAGACCAGACCTGTCTCCTCGGGACCTGACAACGACACACAAAATGCACGGGCGTGTATCGTACTGCTTCTGCGATATGCTGCATCTAATTCTCACTTCACTATTACTTTCTGCGGCCTACTATGCCCAGTCTTGACGCTTCTCTTAGATCTCCCTCGACTCGTCGACGTTGACGATAAAGTTCATGAACCACCTGACCTCCTCGATGAAGGTGTACGCGGGCTGGTATAGGGTTAGCTGCGGATCCACTCGACTGGCCGATGATACAAAGACTACTGCTCACAATGTGCTCGTCGACAGTATGGGCGTTGCCAAAGCCGACAAAGCCAGCTGGGTGGACTTGGTACGCGAATCGATAGATGTTCCTCGTCAGGCCCCAGTATCGCTTCGTGTCAGTGTTCTACCAAGCCAATACGTCAGCGGTCTGTGCATGTGCGAAGTTGGCTCGACTCACTCCGGTGGAATAGGTGGGAGCCATCTGGATAGTCTTCTTGGCCAAGGTCTCGTTCTTGGCTTCTGGCCGGGTGGCATACACGCTCTTGACGGTTCCGGAGAGTAGTCTCCACGCGGCGCTGTCCACAGTGTGAGGGCTAACGGGCGCAGTCTCGAGCCTGCCAAAACGATCAGTTCTGGAGGTATCTCTGAGGAGGTAGGACGCACCATGAGTTGAATGCCTCGGAGAGGACGATCTTTCCTGCGTTAGGCTGTGCCTTCTTCATAGAGCAGCCACCTAGGTCGATGCTTCTGCCGAATGCCACGAGCTCGAGGTTGTGGTGTCTGGCCACTGGGCCGAGGACGTCGACCAAGTGGCGCGTCAACTCTGTAGGCGAAGAGGCGATGTTGATTCGGTGGTTCACGACCGCGGTAGCGACTTCGGGCTGAAGCAATCCATTCAGTGTCAATCTCGTGACTAATCAATACCGCAAGCTGGACTCACCAGAGCATTGACTTTCATACCGCCACTGATGATGTCGACAGCTTGGGTGGTAGTGATCATTGCCTTGCCGAGACCTTTGGCCAGGACGCCGTCTTTCCAGCTACCCTCGAGCCACCAGTTCTCGAGCTGCTTCCAGGCCTTGTGGTTGACTCTGCCTTTCTTGAGGTTGAGCGACTGCTCGATCCGTCTAATAGTTCGCTTGAGGCTGCTCGGTGCCTCGGGCGAGTAGTCTGCCATGCAGGAGGATAGGGTGACCAGGGGTGAGTCGAGGGAGATGTGCGGTTGATGAGGGTTCTTCTCAAGCTCGGCGATCAGTAGCGCGAGGTAGCCGATACCGGTGTGAGTGGCTGACCGTATCGATAAGCTTTTCAAACTCCTAGCTGTAATGATGGTATCACTTCACTCACGAGGGACTGAACTGTGACCACCAAGAGTCTCGACTTTGATTTCGACGTCGAGGTATCCCTTCTCGGCGACGGCAGGGGTGGCGTATAGCTGTCATAGTCAGCTCACCCCTTCCTGAGTGAGAAGAACTGTCTGCTCACTTGGCCATAGATGTCCTCGGTGCCGGAGCCTTCGTCGACGAGCATAGCGATCGAGTCTTTGCCGTACTTGTTCTCGATCCACTCGTTCAAGTGGTACGCTCCCTACATCCAATATCAGCACTGAATATCTAACCCCAAGGCATATGGGACCACCGACCACCTTTCCGCCGGTCTCTTCGTCGATGCCGAATGCGAGGATCACCGTGCGGGCGGGGTTGAACTTGCCAGACTCGAGGAGCAGCTCCACCGCGGACCTAAACCATACAGTCAGCATCGTCGACATCGGACAAGGATGGCCACGTACAGAGCTCCGATGGTGCCGGACTTGTCGTCACCACTACCTCGACCCCAGATGAGACCGGTGGATTCGTCGTATTCTCCGCCGTAAGGGTCGTGCGTCCACAGTCCCCGAGTGGCATTGAGAACAGGGACGACGTCTTGGTGACCCGTTAAGAGGAGCGGCTTGAGAGAAGGATCTGATCCAATCCACTCAAATACCAGAGCGTGCGTCACCACCCGAGTTCGTACGAGGTGCTTGTGGCTGTGACCACAGTTAATCGCAAGACCGAAACCCTCTCGCCTGCGTGACTTACACCAGAGGGAAAGCTTTCTCCAGGTCTGATAGGCAGTCAGTCAACGCACCAAGATCAATTGGTAGTATAGCAGCACTCACAGTCGGCAAACTTGTAGAAGACGTCCCATCTCGGATCTTCACCTATCGGGCCCATGACGTCGAAAATCTCGGTAGGAACCTTGACAGCATCGCTCAACCAAGAGATGATCTGCTTATCCTTGCCCTGTACCAGGGCAGACACGTCGAAGGACTTTGGCGTCAGCGCCTCAGGCTGAGCGCATGCTCCGGAGCTACGCTCAAGATCGACATTGTCGCCAAGCGCAGGGAGGAGGATGAGTCGAGATCCGAGGAAGACCAAGGTCAGAAGACCGGCCGCAAGCCATTTCAAACCAGAGCGCTTCTTCTCCTCGGCCTGGTATTGCCTAGCTCGAGCCTCGGCGTCGGCTGAGGAAACGGGGATCAGGCCCTCTTTCTCTTGCTCTTTCAGTCCGATCATGGTGTGGTGAGGATGAAGAGTACGAGTGGGAGACGAGACAATCCCAAGCAGCACATGCGGTGAGCATTTATAGAACACTCAAGCATCGGCCAACTCCGACGGTACTCGGTCATCTCCGCACGCTCGTTATCAGCGGCAATGGGTTTAGTGAATCTGGCGCAATGGACCGATGGACTCGATGCGAGCTGATGGTGTCAAGTATCACGCCGAGCTGATACGGGAGCTTACAACGTGCATCAATGTCTGAGACTTTGGCTTCGAGATCTAGACTCTAGGTGGTCATCGGAAGTTCAGCTTGATGAGGAAGAGGAGGATGTTCATCGAGACATGTACCGATGCCCAAGCTAAATTGGCAGTCAGTGATGCGATTCGCGACCTGACACTATAGTCGACAGCTCGTGAGCGCACTCACCACATGCCGGTACTGATAACGCAAAGGATGGAGACGAATACGTCAGCCAAATCTCGAATGATGGGTGGTAGACGTTCGATTTGGCCGGTGGTGTGGCCGCGGATGCCCCTCGACCCGCCGTTCGCAGACGTCGGAGACAGTGAGGAGGGAGGCGAGATCATCGCAACGGAAAGGGCCTTGGGTTCATCAAGAACGAAAACTCACCCAGCTCCGGATACTCTTTCATCTCCCCGAGTCCAACTTGCGTAACGTCGACTTTGAACCATATCATCATGATACCTCTGGCAATGAATGAACTGACCAACTCGGAGCCCTATGATCCGTTAGCCTGATCCCGGTGTGCACTTTCAATCATGTACCCACCCAAATGGCTATAGAAGCTGTAAAGGTGAGAGGAAAGGTATATGGATCTTCGGGCGTCGGCGAGAACCGAAAGAACGGGTATATGTCTGGCCGAGGGGCTGTCAGCTGTAAAGTACTCTCCGGCATAACAGAAAGCATGAGCGAAGGATGATACTCACGAGAATTCGGCCCAAAATGCAATATAGATAACCATCCTGTCAACAAATTAGCCCTACACCCTACCTTACACGGCCGGTACTCACCCAGAAATCCAACCATGGTGACGTTCTGCGCCAAACTCCGGCAGAAGAAGCTCGTGGCGATCCCCTCGACGTGGTCCTCCCATGACTGGGGATATCCTATCAATAGCTGTAACAGCCGGTGCCACTGCCTGGTCATCTGCAGTGGGAATACCAGGACCGAGAACGATGATAGGAGTTGGACGGTAGCGAATTGCGAGGGGGAACGAAGTCGAGCAAACTGGGCGTTTCGTGACGTCTCAGCTCATGGTGACCATCACGAACTGGAAACTGAGATCAAAAGACTCACCAGATTCCGGTAGAAGACGTGGTAGACCAATTGGAAGAACAGCTTGTATAGGAATAACAAGGCCCTACTTCTCACTTTGCCAGAGAGGATGAACATGGACACCGCGGACAGCAGCTGGACAGCTGTCGCATGTTCTTCAGCAACTCAACTCAGCGCTGGGAGCTAGACTCACTGATGACCCAGGAGTACACCCACGTTCCGGCGTCGAGGGATGTGTGGGGTAGTGTCGACAGATACAAGCTAGCATACGCTACAGATCGATCATCAGCGCAATACACATGGACGGATTCGACCTACCTTGCCCTGCTATGAGCGAGAAACAAGCGATGCCGAGACAAGTCATGAACCATAAGAACCGTCGCCAGCTTGCTGGGATCTTGCGCGAGAATGCGTCGCCGAAGAACCTGTCCTCGAGTCAGTATGAACGAGGTGCCATTGAATGGCCCACTCACGTCATGGCGACAGAGGGGACATTGTTGCGCAGGGTGTGCCTCTTGTCCCGTTTGAGCTTGGAGAAGCAGGCGATCGCTGGCATGAGCATGGCCACGAAAGATAGTACCACCCAGAAGGCTGAAACGTCAAATTCATCAGTCGTCAAGCCTTCCTCAAGTGGGGGCAGTCTGTAGCTCCGACTCACTCTTCCGCTCCCAATCCACATCATTGGCAGGGTCCCTTGACTCCCACCGGCGCCGAAGATTGAAAAGATCGAGATGATGTGTCCATAGGCCAATCAGGAGCGTGACTCCCCATGACAAGCCATAGCTCAGCTTGCCTCCTAATGCCGATGGCCACCAGTCTAGAGGATATCAGTTCACCGTCCAGCCCTCGGAGAACTCACTCAGGCGATACAAGGAGAAGAGGTTCGTAATGAAGAACAGAGCCACGGCGAGGTACATCCTGACACGGTCAACCTTAATCACTGTACTACCACGTACCCAAAGTACCTGGTCGATGTGAGCTCTGAACCCTTATGAGAAGCGGGTCCACTCACCAGAAGAGGAAGAAGTAGAAGTTGACGTCTAACGGTAACGAATCCCTCTCTCCATCTGGCACGGTGCTATTATCGCCAAAGGGCTTGCGAGGCCATGAGGGGACCGGAATATCGGGAAACGGGTTGTCTTTATAGGGGTCGGATACTGGAAAGGGGATAGCAACCCAGACCCAGACCTATCGGGATATGTTCAGCGATCCGAGCCAGGAGCATTTAAATTCTTGAGCTCACCACCACGCATGGCAGGACGGTCAAGACGGTATGCCGCATCCAGAATGAGCTGAGCCATTTGTCCACAGTCTTTCGTTTCGGCTAACAATCAGAATCCTCCATCAACATCGTCCATTGTCCCACCCTATCCCCCTGTCAAACTCACTCGTATGAACCACCGCGTCCAACTCTGCTCTCCCTCGTCTGCTTCAGCCATACTGATTCTCCGAGCAGCTCTCTGTCTTGTAGACTGCCTGCGAATAGGAGCCCCGAGGGGCGCGGTAGACCTCCCTTCGGGCGCTCGAGCCGCATTGGCAGAAGCACGAGGTGTAGTTGGCTGAGTTACTGGAGTTTGGGATAATGTCGTTCTCGTTCGCGGTTTCCGAGGGGAGACGGTGTGATCTGGTAAGCCGATCAGTTACTGGTACGTTGTGGCTAGGACTCATCTGTACTGACCCCATTGATTGTCTTGTGCCCTCTCAGAGCCTTTGGAAAGAGGCGTGAACATATCTCGCTCAGAGTGCTGCTAATCCTCTGTGTTGACAGATCCGGTCACTCCTCATGGACCACTCCTCCGCCAGCCGAATACAGTAGTCGTCATGGTCATGAGGCAGAGCCTGTATTCGTGAAAGACTGAAACGGATAAACAGGATGTACAGTGTATGCAACAAGAACGCGCTCTGGCCGGTGAGATGAAACAGCCGTGATTCGATTCTCAAACACTTTCACACGTTTCACCGTCCATGGCCACTACTGGTCATTCTGGATCGCCAGCATCCCAGTCTCAACGAGTCTGTAAATGACCTGCACCGCGCCTAACTTCTGTCCCAACATTGAGCCCGATGTATGCATCTGTGGTGTTTTGTCTGCTTATTACGACTCTACGCCTGCGACCCGTGCTCTGCTCGTAAGCCTCACACATCTACTCCCAACATCTAATCTCAATATCTTAGTAGATCATCGAGGACATGTCTATGGTCAGGTCAGTATACACTCCACATGGAAAGTATCCACGCCGCACTCACCAGCTCGGAGTCGTCCGTAGTCGAACAGTCCCTCGACACGGCCAATGGCAGACAGGGCAAAGTCCTTGTCCCAGAGGTATGTCTGAGCGACCCGCTTGATGTCGGCGGGGGTGACGGCGTCTACGTATCTCTCAATCTCCTTTGGCGTGTATCGCTTGCCAATCGTGACCATCTGTCGACCAATCTAGAAAAGGTCAGTGACCGTACAAGAACCCAGTGACTCACGTCATCGGCAATGGCGTTGGTGCCGTCTAGGACCAATAGCTGAGCAGCCTTGGTCTGCGACTTGGCCCGCTCGACCTCGGCGGTTGTGGGGTCGATCGACATTCGCGTCCACTCTTTTAGTGTAAAGTGCATCAGGTCGTCCACGTTCATCAAGCTAGGCGATTAGCGCTGCGCTAATTTAGGTGACACTCACTTTTCGGTGATAATGTTGACACCCCACAGTCCGGTGTCAGAGTAGTTGGTGAAGAAGTGTTGGTACGAGTTGGCGAGGTTGTTGCTCGAGATGATGTGACTCAGCTTCGAGCTCAGCAATGGCGAGGCACCAAGCCCTCGGTCCCAGTTACCGAAGATGGCAGACATGACCAGCATTGGCCAGTAGTCTGGCGACCTCCATCCGACGGCCTCGACGGCAAGAGCGATGTGCAACGATGGCATCGTGTCGTCTCGAATTCGGACCTCGGCACCGGTGAAGACTGGCTTGGGTCGCGAGACACCGCCGAGAGGGATGGGGTTTTTCGAGGTGGGCAACGAGGCAAAGTGCTTCTCGGCAAGCTTGACAAGAGCATCGTGCGAGATACCTCCAGCTCCGACAAGGCACATTCGGTCGGCAGTGTAGTTGTCGGCGATGAATCCAGAGAGGTCGTCTCGGGACATGTTTCGGATGTGCTCCTCTGGGCCGAGGATGGTGTTTCCAAGGGGTTGGTCTGGGGACATCAGCCACACGACCAGCGCATCAAACCCTCTACTCACTCTGGAAGGCAACGGCGTGGAGGTGGTCAAACAATGTCTCGGTGTGGTTCTGAGCGACATCCTCGGCTTCTCTCAAGATCACATCCTTTTCCCTCTCCACAGCTCCGGCCTCTAGCTTGGACTTTTGGGTGATATCGGCGAGGATCTCGACCATCTTAGGGACGTCCTTGTCGAAAGCGTGGGCTTGGAAGGCAGTCTGCTCTCGCGATGTGTAGGCGTTTAATGTGGCTCCGAGGTTCTCAACTTCAAGCTCCAACTGGTTCTGCGTTCGGGTCGGCGTGCCCTTGAACGAGAGGTGCTGGGACATGTCAGCTAACGTCCATAGGGGGCCAAAGATGACGGGCAAGCGGTCCTCCATTGAACGCAGTACAAGCCTGATCCTCGTCTATCCGCTTCTCGCTTGCCCGATCGCCATTTTCTAAACTAGCTCACCTCAAGGAAATGAGCGGCTCCGCTGGCGTTCATCTTGTCCGCTCTCGATCCCGCATCAATGTAGATGGCCACACTCGACGTGCTCATCCCTGGAATGGTCTCAGACGAGACGGAGAGGCCGTTGGAGAGGACGGAGGTGTGGGTGACTGGATCGGCATATTTCGAGGACGAGGTTGAGACTGGCGTAGCGAGGTTCCTGACGGGTGGCAGGGCCTAGTAGTCCGGAGATAGTTACCATAGTCGTGTGATGGTCATGATGCGCCAAAGTATTATTGAATTGGGTGAACAATTGCGGAGAAGGAGGATCAAGATGAACACCATGGTCAGCCAATGAGATCACGGACGATGGGAAGCAGCAAGGTCCTGCTTCTTTTGCTTTTGCACTCACGGGTTGCCTCAGGTTCCTGATGGCCGATGTCGTCTGTCGGCTAGCAGCCCTCGAGAGGAGTCTGGAGGCTGACATGGCGAGAAGGTGGTGGGTTTGTATTGGTTGAACCGAGTATGGTGACTACGTTTTCAATAGCTCGCACTCGCTCACCGCTCTACGCTCTCGGGATCGCTCGGTGAGAGAGCAAGGTGGGTTAATTGGGGGATAACTCCGGATATTCCCGACCATGTGGCACTTGTCATCCCACCCTCTGTGCAACCTCCACGATAGACGTCCAGCTGCCATCATGCACCGCAGCTACGACGAGTGACTACCCCTCAACGACTCAGAGCATAGACACAAAAAATCGGAGCATAGGAAAGCGGCGGTTGCAAGAGCCATACAGCACGCGGAGCCTCTCCAATGTCATCCTACCAAAACTCTTACGGCCAAGGTGCCGCTTCGTACGGCGGCCCTTCTGAACCACTCGCGTTCTTTGGCGGACCTTCGTCCAGCAGCAACTCGCCTTACTATGCTGGCTCGAGATCATCCCTCGAGGGCAACATGGGAGGGAGTAGCGGTGGAAACTATGCTACGGGAAGCATGGCGAGCAGTGCGAGGCTGGGCAGTATGATGGCTGGGGAGGGACGTTGGTGGGAGGCCTTCACCGCGACTGGGTTCGATGGCGAGCCAAGTCTCATGGAGGGTATGTGGCTCTCGCGAGTTGACTCAAGTTGGCCATGCTGATAGGACTCAGAACTCGGTATCAACCCCTCACATATACTGCAAAAGAGTTTGACGGTGTTGAATCCTTTACGCCGGATTGATGCGCATATCATGGATGATGCCGACCTGGCGGGACCTATCGTATTCTCATTCGCCTTTGCCTTTGTCCTGCTACTAGTGAGTCAAGTGACCCAGCTCCATCATGGATCTTCGCTGACCAGTCGCAGTCTGGCAAGCCACAGTTCTCATACATCTACGGCGTCGGCTTGCTCGGTACCACCGCCATATACTTCCTCCTCAACCTCATGTCGGAATCCGGGATAGATGCCTATAGAACCGCTTCAGTCCTTGGTTACTGTCTAATACCCATGATATTCCTCGGCTCCCTGGGCATAGGAGTGGGAATCGATCACCCCATCGGCTACCTCCTCTCGGCTTTCAGTATAGTCTGGTGCACGCATTCTGCGAGCAGCATCTTCGTCGTCGTGCTCAGGATGGACCATCAGAGGTTACTCGTGGCATACCCCGTCGGCTTGTTGTATGGCTGTTTCGCCCTGTTGAGCATATTCAATGTGAAGAAATAGATGGCAGAGGAGGATGATGACAATACGATAGCATACATGCATGATATACGTCCAAAGCCCTCTAATGTGATTGAGCGATACGCCCTGGATCCGATTCCTGATTGAGCTGATCTCAGTTGAGCTCGACAGAGGCTGTGACGAGTTGAGTCTCCCTCCAGACTTCCTCTCTAAACTTCAACGATCGCTCGAGACCATTACCACAGCCCAGCAAACTCGTCTTTGGCAGCGGTCTTTCCACCCTGAAGCACGTCCAACGTGGGCAACGCCTGCTTTGGCTGTGGAGGTGGCAGTAGCGAGGCATATGGTGCGAGGATGGCGTCAAATTCGGCATCCGACGACAGCGGTAGTGGGTTGGCCTCTAGATTTTCGCCCATCAGCATTGCTTGACCCTCTACCGTAGTAACGCACCATGCGAAATTATTGGCTTGCTCGGCTGGGTGGCTTTCGACAACCCGGCCATAATCAACCTCCTCAAAGCGGGCCCATCCAGAGGTGCCTCCTTCTTCGCTGGAGCTTCAGCCGATCCACTCGATATTGCGGACGCCTGAAACCCCGTCAGCCTTGTACATCACTTCCGGGAGGGTTCGCAATGCACTCACCTCGCTCTTCCTCTTGCCGCTGGGTCCCATGATGTCCAAGTTGAGCTTCTCGGCGGATCCATAGGCATTCTTGATCTTGCCCACTGCCAACAACACATCGCCCTTGGTCAACATTCCGCCTTTACCCGTGCCCTTCAGTTTCGAGATTCGCTCGGACGAGAGATCGGACTCGAGAAGTCTACGCAGAGCGTTTAGCCAAGCTCACACTGACGTCCCCGGGGTCGACTTACAACCTGGATACCGAGGGGAACAGGGGTTTCGAGTGTTTGATCACTTTGTGTCCGTGACCAGAGGATTCGCCCGCTGTGTCCTGCTTGGGCGCAGATTTAGCTTCTGGCGCTTTAGACTCCTCTGCTTTGGCCTCCTTCTTCTCTTCCTTGGGTGCCTCGCTGCTCGAGGCGGAAGCCGAGCCTTCTGGTCCCAACTCCTTGGGCACCTCGATTGCCGATAAATCGTCGCCTTCCTCTGCCAGCATGGCGATGATCTGTCCAACTGGAATCTTCGACTGCCCTGCTTCCGTCTTTCATGAATCAGCTATAGCTCCCCGGTAGGGGACATACCAGGATTTTACCCATCACTCCGTCATCCTGTGCCTCGACGTCGATGGTCGCTTTGTCAGTTTCCTAAGAGCAGCAATTCAGCCAATGTCGACTCACAGGGGACCATTTGGGTCAGACCGACTTACAATCTCCAGTAGAACGTCTCCAGCGGAAAATGCTTCTCCTTCTTGCTTCTTCCAGCCTGCGATCCCGCCCTCCGTCATCGTTGGTGACATTGCTGGCATCCGCAGAGCTGACGAGGCGAAACGGAGCGACACATGGGCTGTAGCACGTCCTCATGTCAGTCTAAATGACCTCTTGCTCATATCCTATTCAGATATCCCCAGATCATGGACCGATCTTGACTGTCGCCCGGCGCCGATCTGCACTCCACTCACACTTGGATCCCGATGCTCTGACTGCGCGCAGGGCGTTCATTGCTCCTCTGCTGGCGGACATGGTGTTGATACCGACTGATGTGTGCTTTGGGTCAACATTGATATGGCTTGGGGCGACTTTTGCATTCTGCCGCTGCCGCCTTGTTTCGGGCGGAACGGAATCAATTATTTCGGCACTCGACCATACGCGTGCCGTCTTTCTCCGCACGGCAGGTACTCTGGTCAGAGGTGAGATGCACAATGCTAGATACTATGATAGATGCTACAACAATGGCTTGCCCGTGGACGATGAGCTACTCGCGCTCGCCGCGGCAAATGAGGCCAAATCCCGATCTCGAAGGAAGAGCAATATGGCCTCGTAGACCGACCATGCTATTGCTCCGGAAGCCGCTTTCCGGGATATCCTCAACGTCGATCCAGAGAAGAAGCCTGAAAGCCCTCGGTCCTACGTGAACTTCAGCACAGCTCGGAGGTGACTGGCCTGGTGGCTCACCGTGTATATCCGACCGATGGCTTTGCGTATCGTGGGGTGTTCTTTCGGGTCGACCTGCATCCTCGTCTTGACGCAGTCGGCGGGTGAAGTGAGAAAGGTCGCCATGCACGCGGCCATGGATGCTAGAGAGCTGTTCAGTGCTATCACAGGTGACTGTAAACGGAACTCACCTGATAGACTGTGCAATACGGCATTTGGCACACCCCACTCGGGTTTGATCAGTCGTGCTTTAGTCGAGTATCAGTATGACACGTCAGAGCACCAGCTTGACCACTCACACAGAGAATCCTTGCCCTTCTCGTAGAAGACCAATGACATTCCCGCATACGGAGCATCCCTAGCTGCTGTCGCTGTTGCACCCTGAAACAAGCCCTTCACGCCATTCGTAGCAAGCAGCAACCTGAATGAACCCCAGAGCGAGCGATACTCGTTATACCGACTACTCTGGTAAGGGTCAACATAAGCCCAGGGCAGCTTGAGGATGCTCCGGAACACACCTCGTATCGCGCTTTCAACACCGTTATGGGGTTGAGAACGAATCCGACTGACGTCCTTCCTATTGCCCCAGCCAGCATGTTCCCCTGTGAGGACAGTTTCACCAGTGCCGAGCTTGACGATCGCTCCGGACCGGGTAGGGGTAGTGCGGTGGAAGAGGTCGAACGAGGAGGTATAGGTATCGCAAAGTATGGTATGGATGATAGTTTGGTTCGGATTGTTGACAAGCTGTAAAAGTAGAGAGCTACTCCCGGCACATTTCTGATCGAACTCAGCCATCCGAGCTATACGGGTGCACACTCGCAGCATACTCACCTGACTATGGTCGGGACTGTACCTCGCCAAAGGCCCCTCACACCGTCCTCCCTAATGACCTCTTTCACCACACTTGCCAACTTCCGCCTTTTCACCCCGCTACCCTCGTATCCCTTGCCCTGGCCCTGCTGCAGCCGTGTCTTGAGCAGATCGAGGGGTTGCAAGCATACTGAGGATGCAAACCCGGATAGTGCTCCGGACGATAGGTGATGCTGAGCCTTCAGCGACGACTTGCTTGGACCCGCCTTGTCATGCGTTGCCGCAGCGACATCTGCCATCGGAGGGTGGGAGGGTCGATGTGTGGGTACTGGCTGAGCTGGAAGCTGCGGATTAGTCGAATCGAGTTGGTGTTCCTTCTCTCTCTTATGCGCAGTGGATCTCCCGGATGAGCTGTTCGATGTCCAAATGATTGATGTCAGATGTTAGCGGTTTGTTATCAAGATCTCAGATGCTCGAGATTCTCGAGATCGATGACTCATTTTTCGCCGGCGTCGCTTTTGCCGATCCGTTCATCTTTAACCCGTCTTCATCCCGGATCATCCCATTGGCACTCGTCTGCCATGTTCAAGGTATGCACTGCTGCCTCCATCACAACCCTGTGTTGTAGTCACTCATCTCTTCGTTGCTTAGGACTCGGAGGATGTGAAGAATCTACTGGCTCTACTGCAATCGACCCAAGATGCGCCTCGCGACTCCGCCCCTCCCGGGCCGTCAGCATCCTCGAGTGGTGCGGCTGTCCTGCATGGCCAAAGCCATCAAGCCGGATACGATCCACACCAACCCATCCACTCGGACCTGCGTAGTAACGGTGCTCCGAACTCGGCGCTGCCCAGTCAGCGACAATTAGACGATCTGCTCTCATCACTCAATGGCCCCGCGGCGGCTGGACCATCTAGACCCAGCGGTTCCGCCCGGAAACATCTGATAGAGCCATTCGGACCACTCGCCGAGGTATCTCGCTTCCCGCAAGCCCTGCCCGCCAGCACTCCATCCAGTAATAGCAATGACGCGGAGTACAGAGATGCTAGCTGGGCCAGTCGGCGCGAGAGTGCAGATGGAGGTAGCTCAGCGGGTCCGACCCGTGGGCAAGCACATGATCGAAGGGGAAAAGGCAGAGAGGATGGCTTTGAGACAATGCCGTTCTCCAAAGCCCTGCCGCTCATCTCGGGTTTGTTGGAAGATGAGGATTTTAGGAAGGAACTGAGAAAGGTGAGATCGAGCCCACAAAAACACGAGATGCCACCAGCTGACATGCCCGTCAGATGAAGTCGGATCAGGACGCGCTGGAGAGGCGGCTGTGGGCAAAGGCAGAAAAGCTCAAGGCGGAGCATGAGAAGAGGGTCCAGGCGGAGAAAGACATGTGAGCCATAGTTCAGCCTCGTCTGGGTTCAGGCGAGGTGCTGGGTGGGGGATTGAAATGTTGATACCACTCAGAGCACGGATATCTCGACAGCCTATACCCCCAGACAAGCAGAAAGTGGGTATATGACAGTGGTGGTCGACATCCAATGCTGATATCTGTAGGCATGGGCCGAGACGCTGCGCCGTTCCATCGCAGAGTTCCAGGCGCAGACGTGCTTCCCGGCAGTCGACGGGCTGGCCCTGCGGCAGAAGCAACGACTCGAGGAACTCGGATGTCCTGGATTAGGCGGGGATATGGATGACGAGAAGACGAGGGAGAGGGTGAAGCGGATACTCGACATTCTACAGGCAAGCCTGGAAGGGTAAACTCGTCTACGAGACTGTAGGTCAGAAGGCCTGTAGCTGTCGCTATCTCGACAGCCGGTAAGAACATCTGTACGTGTGATATATGGAGTCATACAGAGCATAAACAAGCCACTAAACTGTTATGATATTTAGATGTTGCGCTACAAACGAATGGAAGCCATAAAAGGAGCTCGATGGTCTCGCCGTCCTTGATCTGCGTTCGCCCAGTGTCTCACCCCTGTCACCCGCTTTCATGCCACCACATAGGGCAGCATAGCCCCGCATACATCCTGATTATGCCATGACGATTCTCCCCTGGTATAGTTTGCCAGCACGACAACGAGTAATACATACAAGACAGGCACAGGTACGAACTATGAGGAACTATGCAGCAGCTGCGATAAAAACCCGGTGGGAAAAAAGCATGCTGCGCATCTCGTCGATTACATGGAGGATAGGGACGGTGGACGGAAAGGGTATGAAAAGCTTCATTCTTACAGGGAACCATACTGCTGAACAGTCAGTCAAGTGTGCAAAGCAGAGATAGCTCGCTCGAGGGGGAGGAAAGAAGTATGAACGGAAGATGAGGCTCACCTGTACTCAATCAAGAACCGCACTCCAGATCCGATCGTCGGATCCATCTAGAGCTAATTCGCCCACCCGTCCTGATAGACTTCTTCGAGGGCGCAATGTGAGTCGAGGAGGATCTCTTTACCGGTCATGCCCTTGTACACTGAGTTGATCCAGCTGCGCGTCTCGGTAACATTCGCCTGAGCCATAATGCCCTGCGCCCTGCTCGACCAAGCGGAGTCGACATGAGTCGCCATGAACATTGCGTTCTGATAGAGAAGCCAGCTTGCGGTCCTTGGGAACATCGTGGCAGCTTTCTCGATCTGGCGTCGAGCTTGCGCAAGCGCGTCCTTCTGCGAGTCCCCACCAGTCGCCTTAGCGAGGTCCATGAGATGACGACCATTGATCACCCCCTGTTTGCTGTCGAGCACCAACAGGCAGAATTTGAGGGTTTTGTAAAGCAGCGCAGAGCTCTTTCCTTTGGCCAGCTCCCCCAAAAGAAGGGTGGTAGCACTTTCGAATTGCATGCACCGGATCTGAATCTCCACGGCGTCCAGATCCGGAGTATCGCCATCGAAGTCGGTCAAGACTGCTAGCGCGGTTGCTGTCTCATACAGTCGGTCGAGATGTCTGGCGGATGGACAAACGAGCGCGTATGCCAGTATTTCGAGGTAAAGCACCTGGGCGATGAGATGAGGCTTGTCGGTCATTGGCGTCAATTCTGTCGACTGGTTGTCAGGTCGAAGTTGACGAAGGGAGTAGTACTGCCAAGCGATCATCAGAACTGAAGCTTCGGTGTTGGTGGCCTCCTCGGCCTGCGTAATGGCGATGATGCCCTCGCATATGAGAAGCGTTACACTGTTTGAGGGATCATCACAGGTGTTCGATTGAATGAGCTATAACTCGATCAGCCTCAGGCGACACATCGAGGCTCAGACTTACCTGTAAGATGCCTTTGATCGAAGCTCGCAAAGCCCCAACAGGATCCGCATCCTGGCGTCGAAGCCAACAAAGGTGTGCCCATTGGAGCGATGCCAACACTCCACTTTCACTCATTGCGGCCGTCTCGAGCTTGTCACATTCCACTTGACGCACATCTACAGGTCGATCGTGGTCTACTTCCCGGCCCGGAGCCGCCTCCTCGTGGTGCTCTGCCAGTACGTTAGCTCATGTCAGCAACCTGAAGTCATCAGACACGCACCGATGATCGTGAAATCTACTTGGGGGTCCGGATCCAATGTTCCGCTCAAGCCTTTGGACCAGCAGCAGAGATCGTAAAGCGCGGCAACCTTTCTGAGCCGCTCGAAGCAGCTCGTGTGAGCTCCAGAAGAAGGACTTAGAACGGTGCCCTCCTTGAACAAATCCAATAACGGAAGATATGGCTTGCACAACTGCTGTTCAAGCATTGTCTGGCGAGCATCGAGCCCATCATGGACGACATCGATGTAGTGCAGCTGGTCGGTCCAATCGAGCAGGTGAAAGCGGAGGCTTAGACGAAAAGGGAACCACCGCAGTGCCCAGGACCGGCCGTCCGGAGAGACGATCCACCCGTTACGGTAGGTCAGGGTGGGCTGCACCCGGACCCGCTTGAATGATGTATAGCACTCGGTGTACTATGGTCAGATTCAGCTAGCGTTCACACTTGAATGA
The DNA here is from genome assembly GCA_001600095.1 of Bullera alba. NCBI lineage: Eukaryota > Fungi > Basidiomycota > Tremellomycetes > Tremellales > Bulleraceae > Bullera > Bullera alba. The sequence continues at coordinate 540,897 of BCIX01000005.1, forward strand.
TGTAAGAGAAGCCATACTTACCTCTGGGTCGTTGATGAGCAGATCCACATGTAGCGTCAGAGGATTTTGGTAGCCTTGGATATCCGAGGTCATCAGGCAGCCTTTTTCGTAGTCCCATCCCATGGCAAGGTATCTGACCTTGAGTCAGTAATCTTCAAGAAAGCCAGCTGCGTACCCGATCAGAAGATCTGCCTCCTGCAGCGTTGTGTGGACCGTATCATCCGCCGAACTGCATCCAATCGTCGTGACCTCTGCACGCATGCCAGACTTCAGAAGGGTCAGCAGATCTTGACTGCTGGAGCAACCAATACTTACGATGCCTATGTCAACAGACATCCTGCCGCCGCTCCGAGCTAGGCGACTGACTGAGTAGATGTCCTCGCGATCGAAACCGAAATTGAATTTCCTGGAAATGATCTCCGGACCGGACCACCAAGCGGACCATGATTTGTCCAAAATGTGGAAAGCCCAGGTAACATCGCCTGCCTCGGTGGTAGGTTGAGGGGGCGTATCGACAATCCCTGGCTGGGCGACGCATGCGGCTATTACGATTCCGCCTTCAAGAATCAGCGCATGTCAGAGGACCACGAGGTGGCCTGCGTACCTGGAATGTAGGTGTCGAGCTTCGAGTGCTGAGCTGCTCACCGGCTCGAGTCAGCGGTCGGCGAGGGGAGCGTACTCAGTACTCACAGCCAGGAGAGTAGGTCGCTTCGAACCTTGGTAGGTGTTTGAGAGCGCTGCTGAAGAAGCTTCGACCCATGATGTATTCGACTTGCTTCATAGTCAACAGACCATCTCCACCTCGCAAGAGGAATCTGACCGCCCTCTCGCCCCAGAGATTCTCCCTCAATGGTCTGAAATCCCTTCGATCGACACGGGACTCGTAACCTGGACCAGCAAAAGGGTGTAGTTGCTTGCTATAGTATCGGTGGACGCTTGCCGTGACCTCGGCAAGGGTACCCCCATCTTTGTGATCGACGCCGGCTTAAGTACCGATGTCAGCTGCCGGGCGGGATCTCTTGGCACAGAACGCACTCGTGTGGTGGTAATGGATACTGTACCCATCTGTTCCCTTGTGTCAGTCTCAACTGGTCTCAGAGATCGTATGTCCAACCTACCTGGTCCTATGGCGGCTCTGCCATCCAACATGCGTTTACATTGATCGACCACTATGAGATGGTTGGTGAGATCCCTTTCATGTCACTCACGATCGACACCCGAATGAAACACCATGGGCGAGTTCTGCCAGGTCTGTACAACGCGATCCGGATGGCGATGATCTGCAACGTCGACTCGTATCATGCGGTTGCCCAAGGCTGGCGGATGATCGTTCGGATCCTTGGCGGGCATGTCTGTAGAGTACGATTCAGTGTGATTTGGAAGGTATCTGGAGCAGAAGAGTTATAATGAATTCCTGTGAGCAGGCGGGGCATCGAGATGGTCAGCATTCTGGTGCTCAGCTTATGTACTCAGTGCGGCGTCGGAGGTACTTCTCATAGGGGCGGAGGTTAGTTGTATGGAGCAAGAGTTGCACAAGACCCAACCTCCGACGTCGAGATCTATCCCACGCGGCCAACCTCCGCTCCGCTGATACCCGGAGGTTACCGAACCGGGCATATGCATTGTACCGTCCGCACGGGAACGAGTACACTCAACTGTCTTGCATCGACCCTTTCCCATGATCTCTCGTGCTTCACGCTGCATCATCAGATGTCATAGCTGGCGACTGATGGACAACAAAGCTAAGACCAAATCTTCCAACACCGTCCTCGGCAAGCGAGCGCATGCTGGCCGTACTGGCCCTAGGGCGACCGCTTGCGACAGGTGCGCAAAGAAAAAAAAGACATGTGACACGAAAGACAGTGATTGCACTAGCTGTGCGAAGGCTGGCGCGCCCTGTACTCGTGACCGGTCAAGTGAGTGAACGCCCAGGCATACCAGGCAGACTCTGGCAGGAAATACTAATTATAGGCTCAGCAGCGCACGCCAGCAATGTGATCGGCCCCCATGTCGACCCAGTTGCTGTAAGTCCACGACTGCCTCCGACACATGTCTGACCCGCTGATGCTATCAGGTTCATACCACACAGCCCCCATCAACTTCGCAGGAGACTGTGACCCCAGGAGCTACAGGATGGTCCTTTCTGGGAGGTACTTCGGCCGGCCTGAATTCAACGCAGCAGTTATCGCAGTGGGAAAATGGACATATGGCCCCCGAACTGAACCCGTGTGCTGTACGTCTAGGACTGCCTTCAATCCATACCTTACTCGCTGATGCTATCAGGTCCGTCCGACAGCTCCCATCAGCTTCAGGGGGGACTGCGACTCCAGTCAATACAGGATTTGACTCACTGGAAACAATCTTGGCCGAGATGTTTCCTAAGGGTGAGGGGCACGTTCGATCTCCCATTCAGTTTCAAGGAGAACCTGACTCGGGTTGCCAGGACGACCCTTCAACCTCCTTGGATGCCTTCCTCAACTTTTCGGAAACTGGGTCGTCTGACGAGCGGACCAGCACTTCACCTAATTCTAGTCAGCCGAAAGCGAATGCTACGCATGACAGTCTGACTTCACCCCTATCTGAGGCGAACGAAGCCGTCATAATGCCCAGCGGTCGCTCCAGGGAGCTGAGAATAAAGGGGCCTCGACAAGTCGTTGACCTAGATTTCCGCTTGGACACCAATTCTAGTAAACGCGTCTTGTTTCCCTGGTTTCGGTACTGGTCTCGCTCACCTGCAGGCGGGACACAGTATATTCCTTTCTGTGCGACCGACTCAGATATCAAGATCGCCGGTCACCTCCGAGATAGCGTACTTATCGGTTTGTCTTTACCTGTTGGGAGCGGTAAGTGAAGAGTAGCCTTCCTCCCGGACCTGACCCATTTTGGTTCACATCAGTCCCACTGGATGCTACTGCGTTGGTCCCGGAACCGCCGGCGGAGTCACCGCGTTCGGGATCCGCAATGACCGGGAGTACTTGGTCACTGAATCAAGAATCCACTATCGAGAAAGGCACAGAGGCGTCAGTCGCATCGAAAGACGGCGAATCGGTAGTCAGTCCCGACATTGACCTCCAGGCATTGGAGGACGCTGTGCACAGCCTGGCAGATACTCCAGGAGGCTTTGATCAGGATGCGCTTGATACTCTGGATCGTGTGCTGAGTCAAGGTGAGCCGGTGATGGGACGACCCTTGCGTGACGAGTATCTTGCTGAGGGTCGAAGAACGAGAAGATTCCGGAAAGACGAAGGGCTCAGTCCACGTCAGCCCTAGCGCCGAGTCAGCTGTCTACTCCACGGATCCAGAGCGACCGCACTCGTGCTGGAGTTCCAGATTGGAGGCCGCCTTTTTGGGCTACTTGTCTGAGTCTCCTCGGCCCTCAAAGGGAGGGGGTGGCGATTGCCGATGGAAAAAGAAGCCGACCATAGAGGTGGGTTCTGACCCCTGACGATGTCGCTAACTGAGTCCAAGATTCTGTCATATACGCCAAGCGGTGATCCTCGATCTGGATATATGCTATCGTCACTCAAGCATACCACCCCGACTACCTTCCGATGGGATGTACTCATTCTCTTCAACTTTGAAGAGACTTCCTTCCATCCAAAGTCGAATTGTGGATACGAACAATGCGCAAGATGCCCCAGGATAACTTGGCATCTGATCAATCATGATGTCGAGACGCCCCTACCCTACTTCTGTGTCCTTGAAGAAGAGTCGGTGGTCATGGAGACTATGCAGACTCACGTTCTCATCTCCGGCCATTTTCACCTACTCGAGGAGGATGTCGATCAGCTCAGTCGATTCCCATACGCCGATCCAGCTAATATCGAAGACTTCATGGTAATCAAGACCGCGATCCTATCACCCGCCTTGCTGTACCAGGCCGGCTGGGGTCGACCGCAGTGGTCTGACCGTATCGACGACTGGTATCCGATTTGGTCCAGCCTACAGCATCTCTCTGCTCTCATCGCTTTTGATCCACTAGCCAGAACAGGCGGACTCGATTATGACCCCAATATTGCGGACGGCATCAGATTCTCAGAGATCTTCGATCGCTCTGCTGGATGGGCTAGGCTTGTACGGATCTATACCGCGTGGGCACAGATCGACAAACATCCCGGGGAATTTTGGCCGGAGTATACAAGGATGGGCTGGAGGGGCCAGGAATGGAGCTTCCAGTACATGTACGCACTAATGCTGCGAGGTTATGCTCTTGTCGTGAGTGAGAATCTCCAGTGTCTGAACCCGACGAGGAGACTGATGCCTCCCAGTCCGACCGCAACAAGGATGCAACGATGATCGATGACAACACTGCCAGGGCGTGCGCCGAGACTGTGAGATTCTTGCTCAAGCTACACCAACGCAGTGGCAAGTTGAAGCGAGCTCTTCAAGGATACACACTACCGCCCGGAGATTCAATTTCAAGAGCTATCTGGAGGCTCAGGGATCAACGTGTGGCCCGCAGGACGGCAAGGGCATACGGCTTGGGCTTCTCCAGCGGGAGGTCACATCGAGCTGGTAGTGTAGACTCCGACGGTGAGGGTGGCGCAGGTAGTGATGACGATTCAAACTCGGAGTGGGAGGATCTATCATCATCGGATGAATCGGACTGAGGGAGTGATTGTGTCTATTTTACCGTCAGTTCTTGTCGGGGTTCCACGGACACTTCATGTACAACCATGTGAGGTAGATGAATTTGTATGGCCGACCTCTGTACTGAATGCATGGATAATCTCCGCAGCGGATATGTGAGGAGGAGAAGGAGGGAGCTGGACAAAGGGGTCGTCCAGACATCTATTCCCGCCTTGCAGAAGGGCAATCCTAGACTCATAATTGTAGATCACATGTTGTTATCACGCTGATTTGATTGCTGAGGTGGATGGCACTTGCGTGTGTACAACAAGACGCGGTGCGCCCGTACAGAAGAGCATATCAGCGTATCCGGATTGGGAGATTGAAGTGGAGGACTCTATGATCAGTTCTGATACTTCCTCAGCTCTGCCTCTTCACGCGATTCAAGTGCACTCACCTCTCGCCATTGATGGCCGCAATCGACGCATTTGCTACCCTTGTCAGTACGGCAGCCCCATGACCTCCTGTATGACTCACTAGAACGTGGTCATCGGCTCGTCGGCAGAACGGATTTGCAGTTGTCGGAAATACGCCTCTCTCGCATCGCACTTCGGGCACGTAGCTACGTGTGGGCGTTAGTCGGCCCTTCCAGAAGATGCCCTGAGAGGATACAGTACTCACCCTTTGCCTTGTCGACATTCGCCCAGCTCTCCTTGCCGCCGAGGACGTCGTCCACTTGTTTGCGCTTTAAATGCGTCCGCATCGATATCTACCGATAGTCAGTCGCTGTCCATCTCAGAGGTCCAAGGGGGTGGCGTACTTGATTATCGATGTTGAATTTGTAAGGACATGTCGGGCAGATCCTAGCCCAAGTCAGCCAATCCTTCTCAAAAGCCCAATCACCTCGGTTGATGGGACCTGCAACACTCACCAGGCCTTTTCGCTTGAATCCTCCCGGTCGCCAATGGTCAGATTGTTGGCGCAATAAGGGCAGAACAGCATTTCAACGCTGAGACCGACTGCCACGGAGCCGCTAGGGATAGGTGTTGATCAAGGAGTTCGGTATGATCCTCGTAGATATTTTCAACGAAGAGCAACAAGCAAAGATTGCCGAAGAGCTGAAACACGAAGCACCTCCACCGTGCCAAATCGGAAGTAAAATTCTGGGAGAGTCGCTGCCGCTTCCACAGGTGAGACCACAACGAGAATCGCCAGCTCCATTAATTGGATGGACGAACGCCTTCGAAGTGAGGCCTGCTATTAGATCTCATCATCGCATCTCAATGGGCTGGACAAAAAGGAGTTCCTGGCTGCCCACAATGCCGGTAAAGGAGAGGCAGAACCACAGCACAATCAGACGGGACCGGGAGCAAAAATGGTAGTTCTGACCGTGAATCGAACACGGGACCTACAGATAGGTGCGATTTTGCAATCTGTTGTTATAACCCCTTAACTATCAGAACTAACATCTTTTCCGCTTGCAACAAACATAATCATCTCCCAGACACACCACAAAGGAATCCGTCGAGCGGTCGCTTGATCTGTCTCGTCATCGGTTTCACCTTGCTGGTCAGGCCAGGGAAGTGCACCTGCTCCGTCTGTCTGTATATACGTATCACTCTAGCTGTGTCGCTGTGTTTGGCTCAGAGTAGTCCCGGGCACAGTCAGCATTATAATTCATAACTACTCTTCGTGCTTTACATGACTTCTGACTTCTGAGCCGAGACCCTACCCCTTGGTGATCTCCACGTCGGTACATGAGAAGTCTAGGGTACTCTCATCTGCCAGATTCGCGCATAGGTATTTCGCAGTGCCATTCTTGGGCTTGAGGTCGGTACCGCTAGACGTGATATTGACGCATTGAGCCGAGCATTCCAAAGTCGCAACGGTGCCATTGGCCACTAGACCGGAGGCCGTGCCCGTGACGTCGATGTAATGGACGTCTGAGATTTGCAGCGTTGCAGGGTGGTCTCGACACCTGACTCGATCAGCATCCGCCCGTTGGGGGATTTGCCAAGACTTACTGCTGTGCAGAGGAGGAATAACATTGTGTCAGGTAGATCGGGTTGTCAACATCTACGCCTTGGTTAGTAATTGGAATTAGAACACTGGCCGACGACTCACTCTCGTTGCGGAAGTCTTGGAACGTAACGTTTCGAACATACCCACTTCCACCACCGGAAACACTCTTGGTATCGTTGCTCCCACCAAACACCTTGATCCTGGCACCGTTCTGGGCGTTCATCATTGTGATGTTTCGGACGTAGATGTCAGAGACGATGTCCGTCTCGCCGTAGTATTGACCGAGTGAGCCGACAGAGATGCCATGGGACCCATTGCACCACATTGATTCCACGGTGATGTGGGTAGAGTTCGGCTTGAACGACACGCTGTCGTCAGCAAAAAGCACCCAAGATAGACTCACCAGTCGTCCCCGTTGTTGACGTGTGAGTCGTGAATGTAGACGTGGCTGGACCTGTAAATGTCCCATCCATCCGAGTTGGCCGCTTCGGCAGATTCGTTGGACGATAACGCTCTGATCTTGATATTGGAGTATTCGACGTCGGTGGAGCCATACACAAAGCTACAACATCTTAGCTAGATCCATGAGATGCGTGCGACATGACTCACTTGGACCAGAAGGGCGAGTTGATAACGCTAAGATCGGCGATCTTGACGTTTGTCGAGTTGCCGACTGTGAGTGGGATGGGTCTGGCAAAGACTCTCGACGATCCCCCGGCTACACCATGGCCCAAGTCGTAGTTCTGGGCGTAATAGTTCCACCAAGCTACACCTGTCAGCTCGTGTACGCTCCCACTACAGATGGACTTGTGGCTCACTTTGACCGTTTCCATCGATTGTACCTCCGCCGTGGAACGTGACGCCGTTGCCTTCGAAGAACCAGAACGTAGTTGCATTTTGCTAGTCATAGTCAGCAATGTATACAGCTATCCACCCTGCAGTACTCACGTAGGTCAGGAAGATTGAGGCCGGGGACCAGTACGCGATATCGGGGACATAAGAGATCGCACCGCCTAGTCGGATCTCCACGTTTGTCAAGTTGGTCTGAAGGACTGTGTTGATAATGTAGTATCCGGGGAGGTTGATTAGTGCTTCGGAGGAGCACAGATTGAAGGCATATAACAAGTTTGGTCCATCATCTTCGCCTCCGCCCCGAGGCTGACGAGCAAAAGGTCAGCAGGGCTCATTACCGAGGCACTGATGACTCACTGTGACTGTGCAGACACTACCGTCGACAGTGACCAGCGGGTTGTCAGAGGTCCGACGCTTTTGCAGTCGATTGGAGACATGGGTATAGCCCGTGGCAGCGAATACCGAGGTTGCTGTAGCAAGAGTGGCCAGAGCGAGCAGCTTCATCGTGGCGGTGATTCTCATTCATAGTGGTCATTCCAGCTCGAAGTCTCCTTATATCCTTCCCACTTGCCAAGAACCAGGACCACTTCATGAGCAGTGGATCACGGCCCGGTGGTCCCCCGAGTGGATCAGCTCATGACATACGGGGATCCACTCCGGTGCCTCTCAGTCGTAGACCAGCTCGTGGTTGTGTGCGGAGCAGAAGAGACTGAGGAGACTGAGCTGTAGACTGGACATGGCAGGAAGACCAAAATAGCCAAAGTGGAGGTGGAGTAGTGCTAATTGACCGGGCCGATGCATGTAGATCGGGGAGGGTTGGTCATGTGCAAGCCGTCTCCTGAGCTTAACCTCATGTCCTCGACTGCCATCCTCTGTCATCTCCCATCGCTAGCTCCATGTCTATGAACTCCTGCCGGCCCGGACCGGGAACCTCATCTCTTGACCCCGAATTATACGGCCTGTGGCTTTGCAGCTATGGAATTCGAGGCGTGTAGACGGATCGTCGCCCACGGACTCTGCTTGTAGGATGGATGGGCTACGACTGCTGGTATCCGCTTGCTCTCCACCGCACTAACAATCAGCCCAGAATCTTCTTGCTACTCACATTTGCTTTCGCCTCGCGGCTTCTTTCAGCGTCCTGCCCTTGCCATGACCGATTTTGGCTTCCTCTGCTCGTTTCTCCCTCCGCGCTGCCATCTTTTCTTCCCTACTGAGCGCCGGGGCGTCATCCTCGGCGTCGGAGTCTGCATCGAGAAGTGCGTGCTGCATTGGAGTGAGACCTCCGCCGGCCAGTTGTTCTTTCGCTTTGCGCTTTTCTCGTCGGGTATGTGATCGGGAGTATGGGTGGGCGGGGGGTGGAACGACTGTACAAGTCAGCTTGGGGACAGACGAGGTAGACTCACGGGCAGAGGCTGGAGCCTTCCCCTTTCTCCCTTTCGAGATACCATTGTCTATAGAGTCATGCGAGGCGAACGGGGTGTGGGTTGAAGGGCCGGGAATGGGATTCGACTGGTCCGACTCTGTAGCGCCTCTTCGGGGAAGCTGTACCGCCGATGCATGCTTTCGTGCTCCTTTGGCTTTGGTCTCTCGTGGCTGTCAAGTCAGCTCGAGCCGCTCAAAGTAACTTACCATTATCGCTAGTGATCGACTGGTGGATGTCTGTTGACAAGAAGAGTCAAAATTGTTCTAAAGTGGAGGATGTCTTTTTGCCGTTTCACCACCACCACACACCATGGCGAGGTAAGTCAACAACACGAGGGCGATCGCTGACTTGTAGCATCGGGCGGAGTATCGGCGGAAGCGTAGCGAGAAGTATAGGATCCAGCATAAGACGGAGTACAGGAGGGAGTGTTGGAGGAAAGTTGCGGCAGAACGCAGGATCGAGGAACTGCAGGATATGCCATCTGCGGCGGCTGAGCGACATTGTCCCGATCAACCACCCTGTCACGCTCGACAACCTGCTCGAGACCTCGGAAGAAGACTCTATCCTACCACTCGACTACGCCGCAGATGAAGAGCTCATCGATGCCATTCTGTTCCAACCGATAACCGTGCCTAAAAACAGTCAAAACCCCTATGATCCCAACTGGCAACCCTGGCTCGACCCCGCCGACGCCTTCGCCGCTCTCCGGGTCCGACCCAGCTTCCACCAGTTCATGCAGCATGTACGGCCACAGCTGAAGCGGGTTTATTCAGTCCTCCAGACGTCGTCCCTGCACGAGATACTTGCCTCTGATCTGCTCTTGCACAATGGCGAGGCCGACACGATCCGGGAGTTGCTCGAGATCGACGCTCATGTTTACCAACATATCCGATCGAGCGTCATCGTCGCCCTGTACGAACACATCCAGCCGGCTCTCAACGCGGGATATATACCTCCCCTGACCGAGCTCACCAACAAAATCGTCGCGAGGGCATTGATGAAGGAAGGGGACACGCAGTTACTGCCGAGGGTGTTCGAGAACCTGTACGCCACGCTGGAATGGAGACCTTCGGAGTCATGGGAGCTATTCTCGATCATCCTCCATATGAACAGAATGGGCGCCAACGACGAGGCACTGCGGATGACATCGAGAATGTCACTCGACGATAGGATCCCATCGAGCGGTGCTGGTCGATCCGATCCCCGACACCAGGAGGCCAAGAGCTTGTTGGTACAGTCCATCGTCCTGCGTTCGGCACTGCAATACCGCCTCTGGGTCAGGAGTCAAGCCGCTGTCAACGACCTGCTAGAGACGATCGAGCGATCGGGCAGCACGCCATTCGCCATGGACCTGCTGTACGAGGCGATCCGAGCGACCATCTTCGGCAAGGATCCCGCTCAGGTCGGCTGGGCTCGAAAGACTCTTGCCCGGATCACCCACGCTTCGGCTACACCTCTGCCAGGATCGATGATCGACGCCTTTGTGGAGAATTGCCCGAATCGCGAATCGCTAGCGCTGTACAAGTCGATACAAGGGGCGTCTTACGCTGCCCCCTCCGCCAAAAGCATCATCACAATCGCTAGCGCCTGTGACAAGGACGACAGGGAGACTATCCAACGTCTACTGGCTGAGATCGCTCGACTGTCGCCAACGGACTTTGTCGCCCAGCGTCCAATGTTCAACCGTGTTCTGATCAAAGCCGAGGAGAAACGAGCCTTGATGGAGATCTACCGAGATTGGCGATTTTCTGTCGCCTTGAACAGCGATTTCATGCTGAGCGTAGTTCGACTGTTCGCCGTTGGAAAGCATGCGAACGACGACTTTGAATCCTCTCAATTCGCCAATCGCGTCGTGGAGGATTTCGCCCAAAGACACCCCGAGCCCAGTATAAGCGATGCCCTCTCACTCGCCCGTGCATACCTCGGTATCGGACAAGTCGACAAAGCTACCGAGGTGGTATTACCCCTCGACACGACCGATCCAGAATGCAGGTCGTACATTCTCGCTCTTTCTACAGCCAAGCCTCTGCAGGCGTACAACCTGATCGACTTTCTTCGAAAGCTCAACAAGCCAGTCCAACATCCTCGCGAGGTGATCATCGAGGCGTGTATCGCCGGGAAATGGTTTGCATTCGATGAAATCCCCGATGACCGGCAGGACGAGGTGGTGGACCTGCTGAGGGCGGTGAGGAAGGGAGAGACCGAGGCAGCACTGAGCATGGTACGGGGGATGGAGGATTCGAGGCTGTATCACATGTTGGTCAGTCGGTGCTTGAGCCGGAAGGAGTTTTCGACCGCATTGAAGGCTTGGAAGGAGGCGCCAAAGGTATCACAGGACGACCTCGCCAATGCCTTTTGGTCGGGAGAACGGATTCTGCGGAGGATTCGCTCCGAGCTGAAAAGTGCCTTCGTGGTGGAAGCGCTCGAGGGAGAAGGAGGCTTCTTGGCAAGTCCAGAATATCAAGAGTTCCTGAACGAGCTTCAGGCGACGATAAGCCAGTCTGGAAGCGAGCAGAAGAAAATGTGGGACAAGTCGGAGGATGCGGAGAAGGTGGCGCTGAAAGAGATGAGAGCCCAGCCCGCACACCTGGTCGAAGGGTTGATTGAGAAAATTCAGACGTTGTCCGAGCAGCGAAGGGAGAGGACTTCGGCGGGGCTCAAGGTGTACTCCAGAAAGGTGCTTTCACCAGAGGTCAGCTCGAGAACCCGTAAAATCAAGGGAGCTCAGTTCGGCATGGCGTGAGATGTATTGACGATGTCATGCATCATGTGTGTCAGAACGTGTATTTGGCAGTGAGAGGCTGAAAGACAACGATCGGATTCCGCTAAAGAATCAGATTTGAGTCAAAGTCAACATCGGCGATACATCCGAATAATCGATGTCTGAGTCGATCTGCTGGTGCGTTCGACTCGCTTTCGCCAGCAACGAAGACGACGAGACAGAGCGAGACTATCACGATGAATGGAGTATGGGATTCCGGACGCGTCCAGAGCTCGAGCAGGCGGTGGTTGTTCAGAAAGACTGTCGCAGGCTGTCGCTCATCGCATTGAGAGCTTACAAGAGCACCCGCGTGCTCACACCGGGGCTCCTGACTGGCTCACATGAACCCACGATCTCCTGTGATCTGTCAATCATCGGTCAAGATCGAACCCTTCGGCCACTCCTTTCGGAGACTCCGAAATCCGAGTCACTTGAAGCGTCGACCCTGCTCGACCCGGCTCGACCTCACCTCTACCGGTCTACCCTGCTCTACCTGGCTCAGTGGCTCCGAGCAGCTCCGAGCTCAAGTCCTCGGCTGTTCTCGGCTACTCCGATCACTGATGGCGGGCGATCACTGGGCGCTTGTGGACGCCAGCAGATGCCAGCATGTAAATTCTAAGCCGTGATCGACAAACGGGCTGAAACGCGACTTCTTTTGACTTTCTTTCACGCGTTCACCGTGGCGGCATACTCAAGGTAATTGACGGCGTGCATGACGAGAGCGACGGGAAGGGCGGACTATCGTCGATGTGACGAAATTATGCCTGTTGCCTTCTAGAAATGGGGTCTTCCACAATTGGTGACATGGAGCAGCATGGAGACAAGCATGATCGAGGGCGAGCAAGGGCACTCGAGGGTGCATTGTGGAGATGTTGGATCACTGATACGCAATTGATTGCGGTTACACATGCCCTAGACCTCCCTAGCTCCCTAGACCTCCCTGCGACGAGTACAACAGGATACAACCTGATACAACGTGCACGTTACTCGGTTCCTCACTGACTCTAGCGCGTTTGCTGCATTCACCGCTGGATCGCAGAGGATATGCTGTCAGCGCCGATGACATCTCACTTATCAATCTAAGCGTAAGCTGTATAGAGACGGCACTAGATCGCACAAGCTGGCACAGGCTGGTACAAGCTTCGTGCTAGAATACATCCATTGCCTAGAATTTCGGATGCGCATTGAGTGCAGTCAATATACTTGAGCAGCTTACGGCCTTGCGGTGTTTCAGAAGCGCTCTACGGAATCACTACGGAACCGGGCCTGGAAAGGCTAATCTAGCTCGCCCGTCCAAGCCTTGCAGGAGGTTCAAGCGCGTTCAGCGTCAACTTCCATGCGACATGTGCCTAGCCTTACGAGGTTGCGATCGTGTGATCCCTGGCGCCGCTGAGACGCGGGCGCCGATGCCCAGTATGCAGCAAGAGCTCACAGTAGTCTCACAGTCTGCGGCTCCGAAGAACTATCCTGTCCTATCAGATCCTATCGCTGGCACTCGCCGAAACTGCGGGTGGCAAAACGCGGTAACCTTGAACGCAGGGCCGAGAACGTAGAAGCAAAAACGTAAAAAAAGAACAACGCGTCGACGCCTCCGAGTGTGCCGCACTGCCGGTGATCGAGGTGGGAGCACGACGCTCTTGCTATAGATTGTCATTGACAGTGATTGAACCGCTTGCATGACGTTTGCAGCCTTGGCCAGAGAGCACAAGTGCCGGGATCTACCACCGCAGGAGTATGTACAACGCAAGAGTCTCGGTCTGACACCGTGGCTGAGAGCCTTGGTCGCAGACCAAAGCTGACCGAATTTTTCGACGCGACCCACTCTGATCTGGTCGAGACCTTGGAGACGCGCCGAAGGCTGTCCTTGTGCCAGCGCGCGACCTCGTCGGAGAAGCCGACGCGATCTGCGACACTGGAACCCTCACAGGACCCTCACCTCTGACGTGTACCGGAAATCCCTTATTAAGGTTGCGTGCTCCTTGAGCTTCCCTTTCCATTCACAATTTAGCATAACTCCTCCTCCTCTCCACTTGCACCTCGACCTCTTCGACCTAAGCCTGGCGCTTTTTACGACCTTTTTGTTCAATTACCCACCTCTCACACCGTGCCGCTGGCGTCACTGGATTTACCTTTTTTCGATTACAACACCCTGCAACCATCCGACGGACCGACTTCCGTGACTGTCTTTGCCTTTTCCCCCTTGCGCGTCAAAGATAACCTTTCGTAACAGGCCTGGCCCCCTCGTGTCCAAATCCCAGTCACCAAACGCACGTACGTCCTGATCCGAAGCTAAGATCTAACCCTTTAGGCACAAGCTTGCCTGCGTGCATCCCTGATACGCGGTTGAGAATCCAACTCGTCGAGCAACATCGCGTGAGTAGCAGCGAGTTATATACCCGTCTCTTGGTCCGAATCTCAATCCAGAGCGCCCTCTGTATCAAAAAAATCCACCTCCCAATCTCTGTACCTCTCCGTACCTCTCCCAATCCCGACCACCCCTCCACCCGAGCTCCTCAACCTCAAATCTAACCGTTGCTCAGTCCGCGCTGAGCGCTGGAGACCACCCCGACCGCATCGAAACCTCCCCTGCCGACCTACCGAAAAAACCCAATCAAAACCGTCGAGATGTCTACCTCCGCCTTGTCCTTCTTCCCAACTGGAACACCTTCGTTTTCACCAATGTCCCCTTGCTTCGAGGAGAGAACACACCCAGCCTCGCTCAGTGTCTGCGGCGTCCACAACCCCGCCCTCCTCGAGCTCATCCGGACCGATGTCTCTAGGGAGATGGTCTGTGAGTACCACTGGACTTGGGACTGTGCTGACTTTCTAGACTACCTCGCCGACCGAGCGACCTCTGTCATTGCCTGCAGTACCATCATCCCCCTCCCACCCACACCACCCACACCCGCAAAAGACGCAAAGCCCGGACTCCCATCTCTCGAGACGTTCATCGCCGTCGTCTGCGAGCAATCCAATGTCCAAGTCTCCACCCTCCTCGCCACGCTCGTCTACCTCGAGCGACTGCGACACCGCCTGCCAAAGGTCGCCAAGGGCATGCCATGCACTCGACACCGAGTCTTCCTTGCGACGTTGATCGTCGCGGCCAAGTACCTCAACGACTCGTCCCCAAAGAACAAGCACTGGTGCCGATACGCCCAAATGTTTAGCCAAGCCGAGATCAACCTGATGGAAAAGCAGCTACTTTACCTCCTCGACTACGACCTTGCCATCACCGAAGGCGAGATTGTCTCGCACTTTGAGCCATTCCTCAGTCAATACTCGTTCGAGTCGCCAGTTTCGTCACCTGTTCAGTCGCCTGTCATGCCACCGACGCCCGTCACCCCTGTTCGATTCCAGCAGCGCCGCCGAGCATCCCGAGAAGGCGTCGACTACGTCGCCCCTCCACTCGACCGATCCGGCTCGTCGTCTTCGCTCGAGTCGCAGGGTCCAAAGACGCCAGATCTATCGCCAGAGCCACCGGTGACTATCACCAGCAAGGGACGTTCCGTCTCGTCGGCAGTGTACAACAAACCAACATTGTATGAAACCCCTTCAACAGTCAAACCACTCCCTCGCAGCGTCACTACCTCTCTGCAGGATATGGGCGTCTTGAGCCGGTTACTCAAGGGAAGGCAGAATAGGAAGAAGCAGCCACCGCAGTATTACGAGGAAGAGGAGACGATCATCCACCAGCCGATCTGGTAGTGTAGCATTAGGGTTTGATTTTTGGGTAGTATCTACGCCGGGCTCCTGGCGGGTCCGGCCTCCATCCTGTAGCATAGACAGATACAATGCAGGTCATCAACAGTCGAAATGCTGAGCGGTTCTTCTGGTCAGGCAAGGGCGGGCTCGGTCTGGCCTCTGGGTTTGCGTCAAAGCTCGTTGATGTGACTAGACAGCAGGAGAATCCCGTTGCGGATGAGTCAGTCAGTAGTGCAAGGTGTTGAGCAGCTTGGTCAGCTCGATCAGCTCTGTCAGCAGGCTTCGGAAGAAGATTAGCTCGTATAAATGCATACATCCACAGGACTATCGCTTGACCCAGGTTCGCTACGACGTCAGCAGGGCCCTTGACGAGATTGCTTACCGATTTTCGAGCCTTGACCCTGTTCGTCTTCTTCCTCTCTGTGACTCGTCCATCCCGTTTGAGCGCGTTGGCTGACGTTAGCGACGATCAACATAGTCCAGACTCACCTGCCATGAGAATATCCTTGGTATCCTCCCTGGCCAGAACCAAAGCTCTGGCCAGAGCGAGAGCAATCGCACCCGCCTGTCCAGTGGGTCCTCCTCCCTGTGTCTGCGCAAAGACGTTGTACGCTCCGAGCAATCCCGTCAGCCGCAGTGGTCTGAGGATGAGCTCTCTGTCGTGAGGCTTGGTAAAGTGGACCGGAAGTGGTAGGTGGTTGACCAAGAATCCTCCAGCGCCATCAATCTTGACCGGTTTGTCGTCTTCGGCGAGTGACACGGGGGACGCATCCAATATGCTTCTTGCCAATTGCGAGGGGATGATCCAGACCTGCGCCATTGCCGCCTTTCTCTTGCCCGTCGCGACGAATCTTCCAAACTCATCAGGCCCCGACTTTTCCTTCAACTCTGTTTTTCGACCGCCATCGTCGCTAGGTCGAGTAAATTGCGCCAGGGCTCGCCTGACGGTCGCCGCGAGCTCGGGTTTGCCTCCTAGTTCCGCCATGTACGCCATTTTGTGGACCTCGTTCAGCAGCGTCGTCAGGTGTCGGTAGGGTGTCATGCGTAGGGCCGGTCCGGCAATCATCCGTTGTAGCTGCATAGGCGTCTTCCATCCGACTTTTGGAGGCTCTGGCAGTGAGAGATGTCGTGGGAGGGGGTACACATGGATCGCCCTCAGAGCCTTTTCCGTTGATGTCAAGAGGGTTCGTAATAAGGCCATCCGGGATTGTAGCTCTGGCCTTGCAGTGAAGTGGGTCGGTTCTGCCGGTCGAGGACGACGAACTGGCTCATCGCTTACGTTCCAGGATTCTCGAGCGTACGGGCGGGGTGATCGAATGTAGGGCTGTTCGTCTTTGAGTGATGCGGATTTCGAGTACGCCCTGATGGACAGCGGTAATGTCCTCTCTTTTAGCAGCCGGACGGCCGAGCTCGATGCTGCCATGGTGGTGTGTGATGGATACCAGCAATGAGCCGGATTCAAGATGTTAGTACTTTTCGAGCTCAGGTGAGCGATCGAGTGTAGTTGCAAAAATCCCACGTGGCAGCCGGGTCAGCTGATAAATTTGATGCCGCTGCGGTAATGACCTTGCCTGGCTATCTGATAAAGCAAGCTCTCCAGCATGATGCAGATCAGTCGCAGATCAGTCAAAGATCAGCTGGAAGTAGTCAGTACACAACACAGCACGACAACGATCACCCTCAGATCCGAGAGCTACAACCTACATAGGAAGCCTCAAAAGTCCAGGGAAACACAGGATCGCTCTGGAGCGAGTTCCCGCTCATGGAGGCGCCGATCCAACAGCGGATAGAGGACAAGCTGAGGGCGAGCCTGACTGTCGAATACTTTGTGAGCTACACCAAGCGTCTGGACTATTCGTGCTAAGCGCGGCTGTAGGACATTGTCGACACGTCCGGCAACTGCGGCTCGTCCTTCGCCTTGACATTGGTCTCACCGGACTTTGGAAAGAAGACGACATTGGCTCGACACAAGATGAGTAGGTGATAGTCCGTCACCGGCTTGAAGGCGACGCTGAGCGTTCATAGTCAACTCACTACTTGCGGAGGAGATTGCGGTGTTGCATGCGTTCTCACAAGTGAGTAACAGAGTCGAACGTGACTGATCTCTAGAAATCCTATACACCGGAGCAGTGGGTCAAGGAGCAGGCGAAGCAGTAGCTACATAGGGAATCATAGAGTCAGCATATGCATGTATCCATAGCCTGATAGGAAGGCGCATCGTTTACATACCTGGTATACTCAGGATAGACCAACTCGTCGCTTCATCCTCCGAGACCACGATATCGCGATGGATCAACCCGTCGCTTCGTCATCTCCGACCTCCACTTTGACGGTCCGCGAAAGTTCGATTTCAGTCTTCTACATCACTCACTCCCGCCGCAATGACTCAGCCCACGATCAACACGGAGCAGCTGCCCGGCTTCCTAGCAGAGATCAAGGCCGCCGTGCCATTAGCGTCCTCGTCACACCTCCCGACGTCTCTTCCACTGGCCTTTCCGACCCCGTTGCACACTCTCAACACTCTGACCACGCAGCATCTCGTCTATGCCGTGCTGTCACATCCTCAGCATGCTGCCTACTTCCGCCAGTCTGGCGCCAACGTCCGCGACACTACCACTCGAGGGGTCTTTGGACTGTATTTGTCTTCTGGAGAGGAGTGGAATAGGGAGAATCTCCTGAGCAGTGCGGCATGGGGTAGCGGTGCGATCAACGAGGACAAGATTAGGGAGTACTTTGGGATAGAAACGACACAGGAGAGGGAACACGAGACGATGAAGGGTATCAAGGTTGGAGGGAGATGGGAGGAGGGAGCTCAAGTCGCAACGGCTCTGACGGACCTGTTCCACGATTTGGGCCAGAAGTTAGGGGCTGCGAAATGTGTCGGCGAGGTCGTCAAGGATGTCTTAGAGAGGAACAGTGAGGAGGATGACTCTGCAAGGATATGCTGTGAACAAGTGAGTCGACCTATCGACCCCGCTGACAGTAGGCCGTCGCCCTAGTACCCTCGCTGGCAGATCCATACGAATCGAAACGTGAGTGCGCATAACGGTCGTGGCTGACAAGCAGATGTCCCGGTCGCTCCTTTACGACTACTGCAAGATCTGGCAGTGCGTCAGGAACAACACCACGACCTAGACATTCAGATCTCAACGGTGTCCGAGCTGTCCAATGTCTCTCCGCTGCCGCTGCCTCTAGAACCATTAATCCGGTGCAGAGTCTTGACAACAGATACGCCTGGTGTGGAATCAGGCGACATACCGCTCGACGTTCAACTCGCCTTGATCGCGGCTTCCCAAGAGGTCAGCGTGACGCTACACGCCATTGACAATACGTCCTTGTTGGACCTGTCCCGCGGTTGTGAGAGACTTTGTGCATGAAATTCGTGGTGGGCAGTACTGAGGGGATACACGGAGATGGAGAGCGGGAAGCCAGCATACGATCGAGGAGAGGGAGCAGAGGCACCGGTCAGATACGGTATCGCTATGTGAGATATGCCCCCTATCGACTACAAGCCAAGCATGTTGGCGCAAGCATAGTCGGAGCTGCTCGCATTCTGAGTTGGATACGCGGTAATCCGAACCCCGTCGAAGTGGCCCTTCACCAGTGAATATCCAGTACTTGTTCGTGCGCCTGGCATTGTGGATCGGTGGTTGGACGATAAGATGAGAGTACACTGATCGTTATATTATGCCTGATCACCAAGCACCCTACTTCCCCTGCGATCTCCAGGGACGAGAGCCGAAGGCTTGATGACGAGCACCAACCCAAGCTCTGCCCCCGACTTCCAACTGAGCCCAGCACTACCACCTCAACCCGCCAGCCCAACCACCGGCCCTCTTCCCCTCACACTCTACCACCCTGACTAGCCGCGGAGACATGAGTGAGTTACTCGCTCTGCGATACTGTCGTCGATCCCAACGGATTGGTGACTGAGATGGCTGCAACCCGGTGTAGGCCATCGGTTCCGTAGCGAGCCCAATCGGGCAAGCTTATAGCTGGGCAAGCAGTCATTAGGGGACGTTGAAGTTTCCATCGTGCGATCGCGCGAGATTTCCGATGTCGATTACTGGTAAGGGTGAGCCATGGGCAGTGGGCCATCGGCGCGATTGCGAAATCTCCCGCGATCTCCGGCGACCAGGTGACATGTAAGACGGGCGGCGATCACTGCGTCTCTTGTGGACTTTATACCTGGTTGACTCTGAGCTCGAAGACTAGTACCGAGCGCTCGAGTGTACCTCTTCTCGGATGTAATTGAGCTCGCTTCTGCGCAGTTCAGGCCCCCATAACTTAGCCCCAAGCTTCAAGCTTGAACTATAGAGTGGCTCATCAGCCGGCGAAGATGAGTCTGCTAGGGTAGCAAATTCCAGCGAGTGGTGTATCCTGCGCTCGAACTGGTGCTTGTGCTTGACGCTGGATGGGACTGAGTTGAACGGTTCGCCACTATTTGCAGAGGTCCCATCCTCCAAGCTCGACTGTTCGAGGCTGAGGCATTGTGAGGCGTCCTCCGGCGATCTAATCAGGGGTATAGACTCATTGTCGAAGCGAGTGTAAACTATGAGCACGAAGATTGCCATCCGAAATCCAGCACTTGTCCAGGTCCTGCTGGTCGCTGCTGGTCGTCGTTGATGTGTTGATGGACCGGCGGCAATCGTCGCTGACAGCAGGAGCAGCTCACAGTGGCCAGCCCGGTAAAAGCGGTTTCCAGCTCTTGCAAGAGGACAGTAGAGGACCTAAGAGGACCTGGGCAGGGGACTGCAGGGGAAGAGCTCTGTGACGTAATATCCATTCCGACTCGATCGTTCCTTAAGGGACCTTAAGGGTCGAAACCCGAAGCCACATTGACGACACTGCCGTAAGCCGACACGCGAGGTTGTCCAAACTCCAAGCTGTTTAGAAGCTGTTCTAATCAGTTCTAATCGCCTTACCTCTTCCTACAAACTTTCTGAGTAGACCCCGGGTGTTGCCTTGCTCAGACTTTGCTAATGCTGAGATCCTGCACTGGCTGCACAGGGCCACAGGCTAATTGTGCTTGAAGCTTGAAGCTTGAAGGACGAGGTGCATGGAGCTGGGTGCACACACTCACGACAATAAACGACTTCATCAACACTTGCACCGCGACCGATCCTCCTCGCCGACATCAGGCTGCAGCTCAGCTCACAACGCTCAGCTCGCCTCGGGGAAGCTGCTGCACTCAAAACCAGCTCGGACCCGCTGAAACGCTTCCCGCGTCAACTCCGATCCGCCAGAGCCGGCAACGCATCGACCGCAGCAGTACAGCTGTATTCGTAATTTCATCATCGACACAACGTTGTTGGAACGTTGGAACAGGTTGGGACGTCGAGGTCGGTGTACGGAATTGAACCTGGCCATCCTTGTCAGGACTCAGCCTCGACGGTTCCGCGACGATGCTAGACCGCTCGAGGATAGACACATCGTCCTTGCCCAAGGCGTACTTGAACGTGAGTGGGCGACATCGAGCTCTCACTTTGGCAGAAGCTAATTGCACAACCCTAGGCATACCCCTATCCCGCCTTCGTACTCGTCTCACCCATCCCTCTTCCGACTATCAATGACGACGTGGACAGAGATGGACTGCCTATACCGCCCGAGGGGCACCAAATTCCATTCACCAGGTCGACCCACTCGCTCATACACCCCTTCAAGCCGATATACTCCAACGCCAAGTGGACCAACTTGACGCAAGGAGTCGACTTTTTGGACTGCTTGTCTGTAGATCAGGCGAGAGTGGTGGGCGAGTGGATCAGCGGAGCTAGAGCAGTAAAGAGGAAGAGGGAATCGTCAACGACATCTTTGCAGCAATTCAGCTCGGCAGGACCATCGGATCTGTCAAAACATCATCGCCGTTCAGCGAGGCGACACTTCCCTCGGTACGGTGCGACGCCGAGCGAGGTCACTGCCAGCTTTGCCAACACTACTATCTCCCCTCGGACCTCGTTCGACGCCACAGATGGCACGCCAATGCCAGACGTCACCCCGAGATCAGCACCACCCAGCGAACCTCCGGCCGGCTTTTGGGAACCGGAGAATCACCCTTACGACGATAGAAGCTCCGAGGGCATCGCCTCCAATGCCGACTCGGACACTGGCCTGGAGGACTACCATGAAGGAGAGGGCAATGGATCCGAAACATTGACAGTTCAATTGAGCGGTCCGTGTTCGGTGACATTGGAGATGACAAAGACGTCGATGCCAGTGTGGCAGATCAGTGCGACCGGTTCGAGATCACAGATGCACACCCACACTTTCAACATCATCACCACTATACCTAAGAGCAAAGTGCGGTATCCGAACCAGATAAACAGGGGAGATGAGCGGGAAGAACAGAGGGAATCCGTCCAACAAACGCCAACAGCACTCTTACCGGTCGTTCCTCCGAGACCAAAGACCAGGATATTGGGCAAACGGTCATCACCGACTCTAGGTCCCGAGTTGACTCTGCCGCAAGATCCATCGGACCGGATAGACATTGAGCCTTCCGCTTTCGACATTACGCCTCGAGATGAAATCATGGCTCTGGATCTACCACCACCGACCGTCCTGAGGCCGTTGCAGAACAGTCGAGCCTTGGTGTTCAACAAGGATGGCACGGTGAACAGGCGTACCCATGTTCAGAAGGGGTTGAGCAGTAGCGGCAGGTCGATGGACGTCCACGAGCTGCTTATGACTACGGATTGGACAAAGACCCCTCTTGGACCGATGGAAAGCTGGCCGCAGTCGCTCAAAACGATTGGTGAGTAACATATGTCACCGTCTGCTGACGCTCTTAGTCTGCCTGGTGATGCAGTACCCACATCAGTGCTGTCTGTGGTGGGGTCCGGAACTCACGTTGATTTACAATGCGCCCTATGCCGAGGTCATTCACAAACACCCAGACATCTTCGGCACATCAGGCCCCAAGGCGTGGTCAGGTGAGCAGGCTTGAGCTTGAAGGCGATGGCCGGCCTGATGCCTTGGCAGAAATCTGGAATTCGTTGGGCCCTTTGTCAGAATTAGTGCTCAGTGGAACACCAGTCTACAAGGAGGATGGTGAGTGATACCCTGGTGGTGGGTCGGGAGACTAATTCTGCCTAGACTTTCTCTTGTTCAAGCAACTACCGCACCAGGGCACGGGGACTTTCGAGGTCTACCACACCTGGCTATGGGTGCCTGTACTCCAGGAGGACGAGACCTTTGGCGGTCTGTGGAACGCTACGATCGACAGTACTCAGAAAGTCCTGGCCGAGAGACGGCTGGCTACGGTGCGAGAGATGGGAGAGAGGACATGTGAGTGGCCATCGTGAAGCTTCGCTGACCGAGCAGCAATTGTACGAACGATGCAAGAATTCGACACCGCCGTGCTGGACATTCTCGCATCCAATCCCCGAGATGTCCCCTTTGCCTCGCTATATCACGTAGAGGTCGACCAGCAAGAACAGAAGGCGTCTCCAGTCCAGTTTTCCGGCAGAGCAAACGTAATGTCACCTCACCACGACGAAGAGGTCAAGAGTGTGACTCTACACCTCGCCGGTCAGGTCGGCGTGCCTGACAAACATCCATCATCGCCCTCGATCGTCAAACTCAGCTTGTCGAAACGTGCGCCTCGAGACAGTCGAACATCGCTCAACCCATTCTCGCATGGAGTCGCCGGTTCGCCCACAATGTCCATCATGTCAGGATTGTCGAGTATACCTCGGCCCAAGCTGTCGAGATCGGAGAGTCCGTCCGTGACTTCGGAGAATGGAAGTCAGGGAGCGTCCAAATCGTACTCTGGGACAAACCCCACGAGCGCCTCGAAGACGACAACCGCCTGGCCGTTCAAGGAAGCTCTGCAGACGAGACGGCTGGTGCTGGTGGAAAACTGTTCAGAATTGATAGATGGATACGACATCAAGGTCTGGGACGAACTGCCAAACGCTGCAGTGGTCATTCCCATTGCCAATGACTCAGACGATGGTGTTCCTACAGCCGTCATGGTCGTCGGTCTCAACATCAGGAGACCTTTCGACGACGACTACGAGTCTTTCCTCCATGTGTGAGTTGGGGAATGCCTTGGCAAAGGAAAGGAGAACTGATGTTGTTTCAGTCTTCGACTGCAATTGGCATCTGGGCTCGCTGCGGCACGGTCGTATGAAGCTGAGCGACAGCGGATAGACGAGTTGGCGGCATTGGACAGGGCCAAGTCGCTGCTCTTCTCCAACGTGTCTCACGAGCTGCGAACGCCCTTGACGTTGGTAGCGGGACCTTTGGACGATTTGCTAGCAGAAGCACAGGAAGGTCCAAAGAAACAAATGCTGGTCATGGCTCGGCGGAATGTGTGAGTCGTTGGATCTTCGCTGGGGTATAGACGCTAATCAATCCTATAGTCGGCGATTGTGGGTACACGCGCATAGTTTACGCAGGAGATACTGACTACTCGACAGAACACGTCTAGTGTCCACTCTTATGGACGTCAGTCGACTAGAGGCAGGAAGGTTGAAGGGCTCTTTCCGACTGGTCAATCTAGGTGCAATGACGCGTGATCTTGCGGTAGGTCGGATCAAAGCGGCTTCGGGGAGCTGTATTGATCCTTCCTCCAGGCTCTCTTTGGGGCAGCTATCCAGAAAGCAAGATTGGAATACGTGATCGACTGTGATTTGAGTCCCCAAAATGTCTATGTCGATCCTGATCACTGGGAGAAGATCTTGTTCAATCTGATCGGTGCGTAGATAGGGACATAACTTAGCGGAGCCCGTCACTGATGAACCTGTAGGAAACGCTTTGAAGTACACTATGGCTGGGTGAGTCGTCTTCTCTTTGGAGTGTGGTAGCGTGGACTGATCTTGGCTAGATTTGTCCACGTCCACCTGTATTACAACGCCACCGAGGTGATCATGGACGTGAAGGATTCCGGAGTCGGTATCCCGAAATCCGACATTGGTCTCGTGGGCGAGCGTTTCCACAGGGTGCAATCCGTCAGCAGATCGTACGAGGGGACGGGAATCGGTCTGGCTTTGATCAAAGTGAGCGTGCTGCCAACAACGCTGATGAGGTATGCTGACTCGTGTAGGAACTGATCAAACTCCATGGCGGTGTCTTGGAGATTGACAGTCACACAGCCGAGGAAGCCGCAGACAAGTCTCGTGAGTCTAGGAGCAAGGCAAACTCACGCCATCAGGACTAACGTTTACCAGATGGCTCGACATTCCGCGTGAGAATACCGTAAGTCCAGCGTGACACTTCTGGCCTTTTAGCTGAAGCACTCCTCTAGTCTCGGCTCTGACCACCTCCCCCGGGATGCCATCAACATGTCAGATGCAGAGCCCGCTTCCGGACGAGTCTACGGTCAAGGCATAGTGGACGAAGCGATGCAGTGGAACGAGGACCGGGACACGAGGGACAGCGGGGCTGGATCGACAATGTCCGTGCTCTCGTCTGGCGATTCGGCGGAGAGTTCGACCGGGTCAAGGGGTCTAGACCCTGCCACTCTGTACTTCCGCAAGGACGACGTGATTCTGCTGGTGGATGACTCGCATGATACACGACGGTACGCAGCTTCTCACTCAGTGATAACCTCCGAAGCTGATCTTCTTTGGTAGGTACATGAGATCGATATTTGCGCCCTACTGCAATTTGATTGAAGCGCGGGATGGTCAAGAAGCCCTCAAGCTTTGCGAGTCTCATGCTCCGGATCTCATCATATCCGACGTCATGATGCCAATTGTGAGTATGACACCCTTGCACCGTGCTGACCATCAGATGGATGGATTCGGACTGTTGAGCGCGCTCAAGTCCTCGCCCAAATTCAAGATCATCCCTGTCATCATGCTGTGAGTAACCCAGAGGTTTCGGCGCTGATCCTATCAGGACTGCACGGGGTGGCGACGAGGCAAAGGTGGAAGGGTTGTTAGCGGGAGCTGACGGTAAGTCGAGGCCAATGACAGCCTGGCGGTGGACTGACCAGCCTAGATTACCTCGCCAAGCCGTTCAATGCGAGGGAGCTGGTCGCGAGGGGTGAGTCGTTTCGTGATAGATCTAGGGTAAGCGCTGATATTTGGGCTCAGCGCACATGCAGTTGCAACTGGGGAAGAAGCGGAGATACCTCGAAGACGCCTTTGCCGAGCAGACTGCGGAGATACGAGCATTGTCAGAGTGTGAGTGAACCTGCTTGCATCCTGCCTGCTGACCCCGCTTAGACTCGCCCGGTGGTATTTTCCGCTTGGACGAAGACATGAATATCACATTCACCAACACCGCCTGGCACGAAATCTCGGGATACCCCACAGGAGAGGTCGTCTCCGATTGGACTCGATACATTGCCACCGAGCACCGCGAGGAGGCAGAGGAGTTTTGGAGCCAGATTCTAGAGTCGGACGCGCCTCAGCACACCACCGAGTGGCGTTTCGCCAATGGTCGCTGGGTGCAGATCAAGATCATTCGACTGGACAAGGCCGCTCCCGGGCTCAAGGGCTTGTTGGGCAGTTGCACCGACATTACCGAGCGCAAGCTTCACGAGGAATCCCAAGTGGAGCGTATGGCAGAGGAGAAGAAGCGGAGGGTAGAGGCGGAAGAGGCCAAGCGACAGCAAGAGCTCTTGATCGACATTACCTCGCACGAGATCCGGAATCCGATCAGCTCTCTAATGCAGATGAGTCTTCCTCCCCTTGAGTGATGAGTGCCATGCTGACATTGTTCTGGCGATTGTACTGCTCCTCCCTGGTCAAGACAAATTTGATGTCACTGCAGGAACAGTTGGAACTTGCCATTGAGAACAAGACCGGATTCATGCCCACCAAACAGCTCTTCACGACCATCGAGGAAGACCTGGAAGCTCTGGAGAGCATCTACCAATGTGGTCTGACGCAAGAGCGGATCAGCAACGACGTTCTCTCGCTCGGCCGAATCCAGCTCGACATGCTGCAAATGTACGATGTGGAGGTAGACGTCAGGAGCGAGGCCCAGAAAGTCATCACCATCTTCCAAAACGAGGCGAGGATGAAGCGGATCGAAATCTCGCTCAAGATTGGCGAATCGCTCCAAAAGTCGGGTGTGCATCATATCAAGACGGATCCCGTGCGACTCGGCCAAGTGGTGACCAATCTGCTCTCCAACGGTATCCGATTCACGTCAAACAGTATGATTAGAAAGATTGAACTTCGGTACGACCTCAGCTTCTCCCCACCCGCAGACGAGTATAGCTGTTCGCCCCCGGTCGGTGACACCCCGCCCATACAGCTCAAGGACGACATGGACGTCTACCTCTACGTCGCGGTCAGGGACACTGGACCAGGCCTGACACCGAAAGAGCTCAACATGCTCTTCCAGCGTTTCAGCCAGGTATCCCCCAAAACACACACCATCTTTGGCGGCAGCGGTCTTGGTCTCTTTGTCTGTAGAAAGATTACCGAGATCATGGGCGGGAGGATCCAGGTGGAGAGCGAGCATGGCAAAGGGTCCACGTTCAAGTTTTACATCAAGGCACGAACCGCTCAAACGGCATTACAACAGGCTTCGTATCGGCGCAAAAACGACAGCAGCTACGACCGGCCATTGGAGGCTGGGGACGAGACTATCAACATGACAAAACCGGCGACCA
Organism: Bullera alba; assembly: GCA_001600095.1. Lineage (NCBI taxonomy): Eukaryota > Fungi > Basidiomycota > Tremellomycetes > Tremellales > Bulleraceae > Bullera > Bullera alba. The sequence goes on from BCIX01000005.1 coordinate 567,798, forward strand.
AGAAGAAACCGTCGCGATACATCGCGTCGGGGTACAGGCCACACGTGTTGATCGTCGAGGATAATCTGATCAATCAGACTGTGCTGATGCGACAGCTCAAACACGTCGGTCTCACTTGCGAGGGTGAGTGAGAGATCAGTGGGTGGTAAGCTGACGTTGGATAGTTGCGAGTAATGGTCTCGAAGCGCTGGAAAAGATTCGCCAAGTCGCCACAAAGACGGGAGCGCGGCAAGGCCAGATGTTTGATTGCGTCCTCATGGACCTCGAGATGCCGGTCATGGATGGCTTGACGGCCCTGAGGCATATACGGGAAGAGGAGCGGGATGGGTTGTTGCACTTGAATCTTGTGATAGCGCTGAGTGAGTTCACAACAGAGTTGTTGGAAGCGTAGCTGAGTTGATTAGCTGGAAACGCCCGACAAGGCCAGATTGACGCTGCCAAAGCAGCCGGCATGGACGAAGGTGGGTGGCCGCTGTGACTGGGTTGAACGAAAACTGATCAAATTCTACGTAGTCGTCATCAAACCATACAGACTGGTGAGCCGGGACAAGTCCAACATGGATTATCGCTGACGTTTGATAGGACGACTTGTTGCACAAAATCGAAGACATGGTCAGAGTTCGCGCGACGACGCTCGTATCGCCATAATGCCCCTACTTGGGATCAAGCTGTACTATTACCACCGGGACATTGGAATCAAGAACTCATATTTGGGACACGCAGCATGGGTTGTGACATAGATACAATCATGGAGAAACAATGTACAACACATGTATAGATACAGAATGGGAATTCCCTCAAAGGAGAGAAGAGATTGTTATTGTCGGGCATTATGCAAAGGCGACTTTGGATATCTTCTTCGGTCTCTCCTTGTCCTCCTTGGCCGCTCGTTTAGCTGGACGGATGGATGTTGGTGCCACATGCTCTCCGGGCTGATGGGCAGGCGAGGCAGATGTTGGTATGGGTGTCGGAGTGGTTTGCCCGATAAGGTCATGAGTGACATGTCTTGACTGTCCTTGGGGACAAGGCGACCCTGGGGAGCGAATGGTCAGAGTTGGATGCCCCGGCGGACTGTTTGGCGTGACGAGATGCTCTCCTGATAATGACGTTCCTGCAGAGTCGAGCACGTCGGGATTTGTGAGTCTTGGGGTAGTGGGAATCGGAGCCTCTGGTCCAAATCTGATTGTGAAAGGCGTCGTCTCGTTGCTCTCGACCTTGACAAAGCGAGGGTTCTGACGACCATCAGCACACCTTCTCAACTCCAGGACCCACCTCGATCAGAGTCCTCGAGTACAACTGCTCCTCTGTGTCTGATCTCGAGGCGGACGTCCGCTTCGCAATCTCCTCCTCATAAGTATCCTGCGCGACCAGTATCTGAACCGTTGTGGGCCTCGTCTGTCCTATCCTATGGATCCGCTTGACCGCCTGTGCTTGTACATCCAAATTCCACACCGGAGCGAGAAAAATCATCCGATTCGCAGTCACCAGATTGAGACCTCTGGCACCAATCTTGAGGTCCAACAGGCATACCTTGGTTTCGGGGGATTTGACCTGTTCCAACACTTGGAATCGGGTATTCGCGCTCACTGTCCCACCGGCAAAGCAGGATTTAATGTCGAACAAGTCGAGAGACTCAGTGACATGCCCTAGCTCGAGGTTGTCCCCGAAAATGACAAATTTGTCGTCTGGGGCCGAGGATAGGATGATGCTGATCAACCGATTGGTTTTGGCCGATCGGGACGTGAGTCGCAGGGTGGGGGGTAAGGGGAGGGGTAGTTCGAGGTGATCATCGATACGCGTGGCTTTGGCAGCGTTCCGTGCTGCTTCGTCGAGTGCGAGATCGAGATTGGTCTTCTTTGACCTCTTGACGGGCGCTCTTCGCACAGACGGTGGAGCGTGCGCGACTGTCTGTTTGGCCAACTTGCCAGCTCGCTGCTCCGCCTTTTGCATATCCTCCAGTCGCTCAGGATGTTTATGCGCTCTGTGCTCCCATCCCACCAGGTGGAGTTGCTGTAGTGTTTTTCCGGACCGATTGAGCGCTCGCAGCGATTGAAGCGACTTTGCATCGATCACACTGGGATCCGTATCCATACTGTCCGACCAAGAGTCGCGAATGAGGTATGGGATCGCTTCGGTGTCTACCTCGTAAGGTAGTGATATTCCATTATCCATCCATTCTTGCCAGCCGGGGGTGTCGATCGCTCGTTGTAGATGCTCACAAGCTTCTTCCAGCCCAATTCGACCTTGTGGCGTGATGATTCTGTTCGACAAGAGATGCTCTTTGGTCCTCTCCAAGCACTCCGCGACGCCGATCTCGCGGGCGGAATACCAGAATGCCGCTAGGTGGATGTTGGCAATGACGGCGCGGTACTCCTTGACCCTTCTCTCGTGCAGGAGATAGTCGGGGTCCTCGAATGCGCCTAAGCGTCAGCATAGTGCAGATACCAATGACTCACTTGTGAATACGTTAGAGGTGATCAGGGCCATGATCACGTTGTAGGAGATTCGCTGCATGGGGCGAAAGGGGACAATCTCGTGGGTGATGGTCAGAGGGGGCAGTTGTGCTTCCGTGTCAATGACTCTTGGTCTGAGTACTGTCAGCACCTGTGGCTCAGAAGCCACTCACGCATGCTTGACCATCATCTCGCTCATGAGGTATCGAAGGCGTCTGACGGCGCCGAAATTGGGTCCGTCGCGACCTCGCAGGAGGCTGGTGACTCTTTGTTGGAATGTGGCTTCTGAGCGGAACGGCTCTGCGCCTAGGAACCCGCCAATCATGACTCCTACCCGCGTAGCATCGTCGAGGTCCCATTTCGACCAGGACAGGGGGTTTGCACGTGGACGACTTTTCGATTTAGGTGCCTTTTCCACCTCGCCGCCTTGTTGCAAGTGTTTGGTTGGGGCTATTGGTCAGTGCGGACTTGACAAGTCGGTACTCACTACCCGAGACGATCCAACGTCTCTCCACGCTCAGATCGATGGCCAATCTCATCGCATTGCTGGTCTTCTCCCCGGCAGCATGGCCTTCGTCAAGGATGATCCGCTTCCACCTCGCCTTGGTAAGTTCCGAAGGGTCCTTCTGTAATTCCATCCTATGCACCGTCTCCTCCTGGCCAAAGCGGTTCACGTCGACCAAGATGACGTCGAACTTGATCAACTCGTGGACAGGCGGTATATCCCCTTTACCAATCTCCAGGAGTGACATTGTGCCTGGTTCGATGTGCTTTGCGATCTCAAATTTCCATTGTTGGAGGAGGATGAGGGGGACGACGATGAGTGTCGTATTGGCGAGATACATCTTCGTGACGGTAATCTGCCGTTGTCTCCGCTTTGCCTCGCGCTCGCATGGGTCATCCCGGGGCCAGATGTAGTAGAAGCGTGGTAAATCCAGCTGCTTTGATTGAGTAATCGGGACGGTGTCGAGCTTTCTCGCAGAGTGGTCGTGATTCGACAGCACAGTAGCGCACAGGTTAGAGAGGGAGGGCATTAACCCGGGTTCAGCCATTTCGAGTCGTGACCTGGCCTCGCGGTGTTCAGCAAAGGGGTACGTTCGGAGTGTATGCTCAGTTAAAGCGGGTGAACAGTCCAGGGTGTTATCAGGCGGCTGGGGCGGTGTGTGCAGGGTTGCAACCACGAGTGATAGGCACATCAAGGTCTTTCCCACGCCCATCTGTTCACATCTACAATGGTGAGTATTCCGAACATCCGTAACATCCGTGAATATACACTCACAAGATGCCCCCTCGGGGCAGGTCATACCATCCGGGATGGGACTGAATATCCCACGTCGTCGTATTGAGGTAATACCGCCCCTCTCTGCCCGCCTCGTCCAAGGGGATGAAGTATGGATCAACCATTCTGCCCGGCGACGTCTCCATCTGCAGCATCCTCGCCACGGAGCGCTAATCCATGCGTCAGTCCGCTCGAGCTTTTGAATCACCCACGAATTGATAGTCGTAGAGCGGGGTCTTTATATTATCGAGAAACTCGTATCGCTCCAGTCGACCTTGTATCTCCCTGTCTATAGCCGTCCTCGCCTTTCTATCAAAGTTTGGCTCTGGGGGGGAGGGTATTGACGCATAGAGATCATCTATCTTCTGTTCATCCGCCGCCTGGCATCCATCAGCTCTTGATTTCTTTGGACAGATAATCTGATTTCTCACCGTTCTTGCCATCAGCCAATCGACCTTCTCAGTCACTCCATGGCTTGAATCTCTCTGGAGAGTCCAGCCGGTTCGCAAGTGCTGGAAAAGCCTGGACAGGTGATACTCCCGTTTCGGACTGTGATGCCGTTTCCACAAACTCCCTTGCCGATCCGAGGGCAATATCCCAATTCTCACTACCGCTTCGTTGCCCTCATAGTCGAATTCGAGCTGAGTGCCAAGACCGGCATCGGAGAGGATGTAGCTGAGAGTCGAGGCAAGGAGTTGATGATCGGGATCCCAGTTGGTGGAGCGTAAGATGTCCTCGAGGGAACCCGTGGATGTGGATGCGATCGGGTCGGTGGATCGCAGGTGGACAATACCAAGTTGAACCAAGTGATCCCCCATGATTCAAGTTGATCCCCAAGGAACAGGCCGAGGTCCTTGAGTGACCTTTACAGACCTTTCCACCCAGGCCACTGACTATGCAAAGTCATCACCAACGCTGAGATTGTGCAGGATAAGTTCAGTTTGAGTTATCGATCTCTTCCTTCGGACATTTCCGACAGCCAAAATAGAGTCAGTCACTCGATCTGTTTGGTTCCAATCGCATTGGCGAGATCGTGTATGTACTTTACATTGTGACAGGCCACAGTCGCCCGATCTAGTCTACAACACATGTCTATACGCTAGTTCTAAATGACTCGACTGATCGGCTCCAAAACCTCCTAGTTGCTATTCGAGAAATACCTCATGTCCGGGTACTCGTTCGGCCCGTTGGCGTCTCTCATCAACGAGGGGTCAAAGGTGAAATTGGCAAACAAGTCGTCTATTCCCTCCGAGCCAGGTTGTCCCATTCTGGCCTGTGGAAATCCGGTCTGCTGCATCCCCTGTTGCCCTTGCGATGATCCCTGCGAGCTCTGCGATTGATGATGGGGCTGGGACTGGGCGATGGATTGACGAGCTTGTTGCTCTTGCAGCGCTTTGAGGATCTTTTCGACGTCGCCCGCGTCCAAGGGCTTGCTCAGATCGATCACATTTGGGTTGGACCCCTGTGTTGTCGTCGGTATCGAGCTCCGCTGACTTAGCAGCTGCTGGAGATACGCGCTCGACTGCAGTGGCGGATACGAGGGATGAGGTGGCGGAACGGTGGATGAGCTTGGGACATTTGGTAGCATCTCAGCATCCCCAGAGGCGTGAGTGGCCAGCCACAAGTCGACCAAATTGGACGAGTACATCGGGTCGGCCACCTGCGAGTGTTGCTGAGGCGCATCGTCTTTCGGCGACCGTTCCGGTGCAGCTTGGAAGGGAGGAGCAAAGTTGGTAAAGTAATCAGGCTGGAGATTTGGGCGGAACGACTCGGCGGGAGTCTCGCTTGGTATCGAGGCCGGATTGAACGGGTAGACGGGGGAGGTATTGAAAGACGGGGGTTCAAACGGGATGTCCGGGGTTCGCAGCTGATGATCCACGCTACCCTCCGACGACGCAGTCTGATACTGGTACGGTGTGGTAAGATTGAGATTGACCTGCCCGGCCAACTGGTTGATATAGTCCATAAAGTCGGTGTCAGAGCTAAAGTCGGTAAAGGACAGGTCCGGCACTTCAGCCTGATTCTCCGAGGATATATTGGGTAGAGTGGGTACGTTGATCGTTGGCAGGCCATCCATCGGATCCGACGGGATCTCGGCGGGGGGCATGGCGGGTGATCTGGAGTGGATCGACGAGGCCCGGGAATGCGAAGGAGATCCGGATCGGCTGGTCCCGGTACTCTTGGGCGGACCGAGGTGGCCCGGCGAGGCTTTGGGGCCATGTGGGTGATTCGCGGGGATATTCAGTGCCAACGCCTTGGACGCCTGTTTACCCGTCGAGGCCGATCTCGCTGTCGTTCCTGTGGTGATTGTCGCCCTTCTACTGCTCCCTGCCTTCTTCTCTTGGGTCCGACTCGAACTGGAAGACGCGCGGCGAAGGACTCCCGGTGGATCCTGCGGCGTAGGGGATACAGGCCGAGAGGCTTGCGCGCCGTAGGCTGACTCGGGAGAGAGGAGCGGTGGCGTCAACTGATTCGGATTGATCGTTGTAGGGGACAGCAACGGTGCCGACATTCGCGAATCTGCCGCCAGCATCGTATTGTCCGAGCAACACGACGATGGCTGGGGCGAGCTTCCCATGGACTTGTCGGCGTCTTCGTCGCAAGCGCATCTGACGCAACAGCCACAGCAGTCCTTTTCACAGGTACACTGACCTGCGGCGCATTGACATCGGCCGTTGCAGCATTCCAGCGGTTTGAGCGAGACAACGCCGTGGGTCCGAGCGGCTTCCTCGCTGAGGTGAACGGTAGGAGGTAGAACTCGCGTGTCGTGGGCGTTGAGATCGTGTGGCCGAGGGCGGGCAGGCGGTGGGACGTTGGCAGCGGCGAGGGAGAGAAGGTGGCTGATCGACGTGATGCCACTTGGCAATGACAGATGGTCGGCACAGTCGAACGAGCTTTTGCACCCGTCCCCACAGCCACCTTCATGATGCGCATGACTCTCCTTTCCTGCATTGTCGTGCATTGCGCAGCCAGGACATTCACAATCCTCGCCACAGGTGCAAGCAGCAATGACCACGTCCTCGCTGGTTGGGAAGGACACTGGAGCATCGACTTCCATTTCCATCGGTTCGACCTTGGCACCGCCGTTCTGGGCCACCGCATCGAAGCTTTGTATACCAGGAAGTCCCAGAGCCGATCTTGGGATGTTTTCGGCCACAGATCCGTCGTCATTGAACATTGCGCCGAGGAATCGATTCATATCTGCCAACGGACGCAGTCGCGGCGGCGGCAGCTTGTTTGTCGACGAGCTGGCCCAGCCACCACGACCTCGTTCGCTCGCGGCGGAATGACGACGTGAGCCGTGTTTGGGATTGGGCGAGGTCGAGTAAGGCGAGTAGAGCTTCGTCTTGTGAACATGCGGCGAAGTGTGGCTAGGATGGTGCATGTGATCGGGGGAGAGGTAGTGGTTCTCTGGCTGGATGACCTTTGCCCAAGCGGGATCCATGATGCCGTCCGCGGTGGAGATGGTGAGCGAGGGTGTCCTGCGTGACGATCCGCAACATGAGGAAGGTTCGGGCGGAGTGGCGGCAGTAGTGGCTTTCCGCTTGAACATCTCAGCGAGACCATCTGTGCCATTGGGCGTTCTCGATCCGCTCGACGACGGGCCCGGGGAGTGTAAACGCTCCCGCTTGGGTTGGCAACATTTGCAAGGACCACCGGTCCGACAGTGACACGGGTTCAACAAGTTGGCCACTGAAAGCGTCAGATCGTGATTTAGTGTAGTGACTCACCCTTTCGTTCGGCCATTCGCATATGCTCTTCGTCACCTCCCATCCCGGACAACGCTTCGGCCGCCTGAGCCATCTCGTGCACATCTTTCAGGCCATTGGGGAACGTGGGGTTTGACCCCGGCACTCCCTTTCTCGTCTCAAAGACATCTTCCGATGTTTCAGATGCTTCAGAGGTTGTTCTGGGGAGTGGTGGCGCTGTTGTGGCCGGGGGAAGAACCACTGTCGTCTTTGGATCACCACACGCGCACTACAGTCAGCAAAAGTCCTACGTTTTGACCTACCTTTGAATGCACCGCGCCGTTGTTGGCTCCGCCGGTTCCGCTCTTCCGCTTGTCCTTGCAGTGGTTGCACTGTGTCGACGGTCTGCCCTTTTTCTTGATCTCAAACAGGGGTCGCTCGGTGTGGGTGCATCCGGACACGCGGTGGCCTTTGATGCAGGTGGCACAGGCGAATTTCTTGTCGTTGATCAGCACCATGGCGATGGCTGTCGATGTGAACGTTTGTTGTTCAAGATGATGCGGGCGAACCTGTCGACCTATCCTTTGTTCCTTGTCCTATCTCACAACTTCTCGATCGAGGTCGACCAAGTGGATATATATCTCTCCAGGCTCGATGTTAGTGACTGATGGGTGATCGTGAGTTGACCATGATGTCCAGTGTCGCGTCGTTTATCGCCCAGTTGCCCAAAGCCTCCGTAATGGGATGTCCTCTGATCGGCTTGATATCTTCCTCCGTTTCTCCTTCTCTCCTACTCCTATCTACACGTTTCTACAGCTGATCCTTGTGTGGGCGTGTGGAAAACTCGCCTTGTTAGTTTGGCTCTGGGACAGTTTGAGTGGCAGCAGCAGGCTCTCTCTCTCAATGTCCCGAAAAGGCAAAGCCGGGGAGGAAGGGGGGGTGTGGCAGCGGAATCAAAATGCTTGTATCGAGTGGCGAAAAAGGTTTAAAACCCGAAACCAGAGCGCGAGGCATTTTCCGATCAAAGGCCTCCTGCTCTGCTCTGGGGTTCGGTCTCGAGCCGGATACTCATGGCGAGTGAAGCAGAAGTTGTTCGAGTCTCGCTCAACCGACGTATGGTCATTCTGTGCGGTCATGTTGACAATGTTCATTCGTGCAATTCGTGCAGGCATTACAATCATATACAAGTAAGTTTTGAAGAGGCAATATTGGTCTAACAACAGCGGCGAGGCGGATTCCATGTCGTCGAGGCCGGGTTCATCTAATCCCTAAAGCCACCGTTTTTGGTTTTGCCATCATCCTTGGCCGGTCCCGTAATGCCCAATTTGATGAACCGCTCTTTCAACCAGTCCGAAGCCTGCTTGCCCGTCTGGCTCTCGTACTCTGCAACGCTGAGTGGTTTCTCGGCGTGAGGCGTGACTCGTAGACCGTGTCGCAGGGATGGCTAAGAGGTCACTGATAAGCATTGATTCTCATTTGGAGACGCTGACACTCACGTAGGCATCGAAAGTCGCAGAGTGGTTAACGATCCGGTTATCCCAACATGCCACATCTCCCGTCTCCCATCGCCACCTGATGGTAGCGTCGGTCTGCTGGGCGAAACAGTCTTTGAGGAAGTTCAAGGTCATGTCGCTCTCGGCCTTTGGCACACCGACAATCCGGCTGACGAATCCTGGGTTGACAAATACCGCCTTGAGTCCGGTGACTGGGTGAACCCGGACAACCGGGTGGACCGTCTCGATTGGCTCTCTCAGTGGGATCCTGTGGCCAGCGGCGGACCGCGAGGACGCTTGGTTGTGACCAGTGTGGATGGCGGATAGAGATTCGAGGTAGATCTGGTAAGGACGGGATAGCTGAGAGTACACGTTGTATCTGTAATAGATCAGTAAATCACTCACCACGATAAATATTTGTGTACTCACCCAGAAGACCATAGCGTGTCGTTTCCGACCTCGGGAGTGGTGAGTAGTCTGAGGATAGTGGCTCCAGGTGGCTGCAGCTCGTACGTGACGTCAGAGTGGAAGAGCTCGGCTCGGGAAAAGGCGTAGAGGTCGGGTCGTGAGTTTCGGTCCGAGTAGACGACTGAGACGCTCAGCCGTAGTCGCTAATCACTGCAAGTACTACTAACCGACGACATCGTCAAGGTCGCCCCGCCTTGGGATGGCATAAGTGGGATGCTTGTGCAGAGGACCAAAATGACGGCCAATGTCTCGTTGCTGGTCGATGGTCATGGACAACTGCTTTCGGAAGACTGATTGATTTGTCAGCTGATGTAGCGACTTCAAGCTACTTCTACTCACAGACAACGCCGCGTTGAGCAATCAGCAAGGCCCTGGAAACACGGTCAGCTCTTGCCCACATGCTGGATCCCGCACCACCCACAGGTCGTCCTTCTCGTCGTCGCCCAGCTCCTCCATCTTGATCCCGGGACCCTCGATCACAGCGCCCATGCAAACTCCAAGCTCTTTGATGGTTCCACCTCGAGCCTTGACCCAGGACCTGATCCTGGAGTGGTTTGGGTCGGCAAAGTGCCCCCGATCCGTAATGTCCTGGATACCAAGAGGTGGCTCAGAGGCTGTCCTCGTGGGGTTGTACGCTGTTCAGGTCAGCTATAGATCATGACTTGTGGGAGAGATCAAGCTTACGAAGTAGGTCGTTGTAGGGGTAATCCTCTCCAGGTCCACTGCCAAACGTCTCTCCCTAGTTCACGAGTGAGTACGCGTCACTGCACTCTGTCCTGTATTACTCACGACATAGTTGAAGGGGTCCACTAGCTGAGGCTCTTCCGTGACGGCGGGATTCAGATGGGCTGGAGCACTTGACGTGGCGGCCTGAGCGTTGAGCTTGAGCTGGCCAATGGTGTGCTCGACCGTGTTGGTCAGGATAGAAGTCGCGACGGGCATAGTGACTGGCGATAAGTGAGTGAGTTTGATTGGGAGTTGATGAACACTGAGTACTCGTACTGAGCTTGACTGGCAGTTGTCAAAAATGCGCTCGTCCGACTTTCCAGTTCTTTCGATGGATCACTAGGCACAGGGAAACTCGGAGCTGTCGATCTTTTTCAGGTCCTCGTGAATGAGCTGGAAGTGGTCGCGTGCGTCCTTTTGTCTTATCTAGGATCCAGTAGAGCTGCTCTTGTAGTCGCGGTGATTCGTCTGGGGGTCTGTATGTATAGTCGGAGGGAGTATGTGCAGCGGCAAGATCGGTCAGCCAACTTATACATGCGTAGGTCATCGTCACCGGCGACTGTTCCAGCGTCGTTGGGAGGATGTTGGTCATCGAGTTGCGTGCTCGATGGTCATTGTGTCAATTGCGAGTTCAATTGAATTGGAAAATCAATCCTCGTGCCCTGTTTAGAAAAGGACTATTTCAGGGGTTTCAGGGCAGCTCGAAAGGTTAATGAGAGGGGAACCCGGATTTTGCCGTAAGCTCTCCGGCCGGGTTCCCTCGGGTTCCCCGCCGCGAGCTGCCACGAGCTGCCGTGCCTCGAAGGAACTTGCCCTCCGAAGATTGAACATGGAATGATCGTCGCTCATACCCTCATCGTTGTCGCTCCAGATGGTTTCCAGAATCTTCCCCATTGCGAGCTGTGGGCACCATCACCAGCAGGCAGCTCAGTCCGAGACTCTTATGATGAAGTGACAACGACAACCACGACATTGATGGCTCCAGAAGGTGAAACCGTCAGAGCAGGTCAGAGCACTGCTATCGAAAAGGGGCCAAAGCTCGATCTGTCATCGTCATCCTCGTCGTGAATGCCCTGGCTATATACAGTCTCACGGCCTACAGAAAGTCTACTCAGTACTGGAAGTGGAGACCTACGGAAGTGCCAAGGTTGGTGATATACTGCCTTTGTCATGTCGGTATATCTGGACGCCGCGGCGGAGCTGGAACATGCAGGAGAATGACGAGTCCTCCGTGCGACTCTTGCTGACATTGCATCCGTCTCAGTTCTTCAGTCGAGCTTTCTCTTCCTTACAATAGCAGCCTCAACTAATCGCACAGTCCGCGAAATAGGACAGCGAACAGACAGCAGCTGATAGTCTGCGGCGTGGCCTCCCAGCTGAAAGAAGAGCTTGCCCTTGAGACAGCTCACAGCCAGATTCACCTCGTTCTCTATTTGATCCCTCCTCATAATGCCCTGACCGCGTTTCACCTAAATTTCCACCACCACCTCCTCTTGCCTTTCATCATCCTGTCTATTCCGCGGATTTTCGCCCAGAGCACCTCTCCTCGGACACGTTCGAGGGAGAGGTGTCTCGTAGCTAGTCGTCGTCAGGTTTATCGACAGGAAGAGCGAATATGTCCCGTCAAAGGGACATTTCGAAAGCTCACGTATCTCCTGTTCTTTCTCGAACACTGTTCGCGTGGGGGGACGGGTCGAAGAGGGGCGTACATCGGGTAGCATAGGTGGTAATGGTATTCATGACTGCTGGAAGGGCTCGAGGCTGGATATTCGAGGCTTGCGTGACAGATACGGGGACGTTGGAGGGTGGATGTCGCCGGATCAAAGAGTGCTCAACGGGTACTGCCCGCGTAATGCAGCACCATGATCATGCATCAACACGTATATCCAAAGCATCTCTGTCAGGCCTGGATCGCTGCTCGTCCTAATAGAGCTCCTTTGCGCCTCGACGCAGCAATGTGCAGTGGGAGAGGCATATTCGCCAATCAATCAACCAGGCTCAGCCGAAACGTCGCATCCTCGTGAAAGTGGCACTTTTGATCTGACCCGCGATTTCAGCACCTCCCCCTTATCCTTCCTTGCGCAAGTCGTCCCTATTCGACCGTCTCTCGTGCTCATAGCGAGCTGTGTGCTGCCTCGAACGGCGGGATACGAGGCTGGTGCATACATCCACCAAGTTTCGCACTGGGAGCTCGCCGAAGCGAGCAATCGATGATGGACGAAGGACAGGTTGGATCTGGATCTGGACAACCATCGACATTGGCTTCTGAGCGTCCTTCGCAGATCTCGCAGCCGTCCTCTTCACTGGGCGACGGCACTCGACCGCAAAAGACGTCTGGAACCACTGGTGACGCGCCGCGACCGCCCTCTGACACGACTATTGCCCATATCGACGCTCCAGGACCTTCTGCCGGCCAGTCGAATACGGAATCCACGACCACCATTCCGCCACAGTCACATCCACCCTCAACCTCAACACCTCTTCCCGCAGACAGCAAACCTCTACACCGTGGGCAGATCAATGCTCGAGCAGGGTCACCGCCAATCCGAACACCTCCGTCTCACTTACAGCCAACGCCAACGCAGGACGCACTGTATGAGAGCACGGAGCAGACACCAGGATCGCAACCAGCGAAAAAGGGCCAGACAAAGTATTGGCATTGGGTCCAGGAGGGTATGGACGCACCAGAGGTCCCACTCACTACTTTGCCAGGGCAAAGTACACCAACTGGCACGTCTGGCAGGAAGCGGAAATCAAAGGCCTCCACGCCTAATGCCGTCGCGTATCCTTCAGTGTTGGCCACCTCTGCAACACCTATCGATACCCCCGTTCAAGCCTCGCCATCAGTCGCGATGACTACGGACAACGTTCCTGGGTCTTCAGGCAGTGGTGCGAATGCAGCGCCTGGTGCCAAAAAGGGCATCACGCTGCAATTCAGGAGACCAGAGTCGAATGGCAATCCTGGGGAAACTAACCTGACCCCCGCGCCCACCGACCAAGCCGCTTCCTCTGCTGCCAGCAGCCCCAGTGGGAGCACATCGTCCAAGCCGAAGCGCCGAGAGTGAGTATACAGCGGCACAAGCCTTAAGGCTATCTTTAGCACGACGCGATACTGACGACTGGCTCAGCATCAGCTTGAACCCCACCCGCGCATCTCGACAAAGGATAGCTTCACCCCAAACCAAAGCCGCCGACCCTTCCTCGGCCCTCACTTCTCAACGTCCTACGCCCGTGCCAACTTCGGCTCCAGCAGCGTCCAACTCGTTGTCAATTTTCGCCCCTCCTCACGATGCCACACTGCCAGAAGCACTTCAAAGTGTGATCGGTCCACCGACCGCAGCCGTGAACCCTGGTTCCTCCACGAGCACGCCTGCCTCTTCGAGACGCAGCGAGCCTGCCAATGAGGCGGGTCCATCAACAGGCACCGTCACCCCTCAGACCGCTACTACACGCGGTGGTGGTCGTTTCGGGGGCCAAAATGGCAATTCGGCTCGCAAGGACAGAGATGGGGATACGATTATGCGAGAAGCCGGTGAAGGGTTGGAATCTCGACTACGGGCAAGAGCCAAGAAGGACATCCACGTCAAGACGGGCGTAAGCGCAAGTGGAAAGGGTGTCACGGTTGGAAGTGCCGTCAAGGAGAGCGGGAAAGCAGTCAAGAAGAAGGACAAGGATAAAGCCAAGCCTAGTGACGTCGAGATCGTGAGTACCTTCCCGGATCATCTGGAGATCACAATGGATTGCATCCCCGTTGACCCCTTGGCCAGCCAAACCAAGACTTTTGCTCGGCTTGTCGAGGAATAGGCAAATTCCTCTGCTGCGATGGCTGTCCTAGGAGTTTCCACTTTATGTGCCTGGAGCCGCCATTGCGGATCGACGAGCTACCGGAGGAGGAGACCTGGTACTGTAAGAAATGCACGGCGGAGCGGGTAAGCGGGACCAAATACCGATTGGGATCATCACTGATTCAAGGTGTATATCCAGAATCCAGCTCCCCGTATTCCGGATGCGAAGGGCGATGGGGAGCGCGAACCCGTGCAGACTCTGTTCAAGAAGCTGGCCAAGCGGGTTGATGGGGATAATCCATCTGCATTCCGACTTCCGACTGAAGTGAGGTCGTTTTTCACCGGAAGTGAGTACACAACAGCGAGTTTATTGCCGTCAGACTGGCAATGGAAGCGATGAAGATGCTGATGATGCTATCAGCCTCGAGCGACGCGAAAGGCAACTACCTTGATTCGGAGGAGACGAGGACAAAATACGAGTGAGTCTCACTCATCGTTATTGATACCGACAACATCCTTGGTAGATCGCTGATTCCTTCTAGTCGTAAAGGCTTTCAGGAAGACCGTGATGGAACCCGATTGCGGGATGGAAAGTCTCGTCCAGTGTCATGTTACGTCTGCGGCGGGACCTCCATCCCCATACGATCACTCACCACCGACCCGGGCAGCACATGGCGACAAATTGTCTCGTGTGATTATTGCGCATTGCACTGGCATCTCGACTGCTTGAACCCTCCTATGCCCAATATGCCCCCCTCGAACCGGAAATGGATGTGCCCTAACCACGCCGAGCAGGTCATGGTAGGTCATACTAAATATCGTCCTTCTGCCCGAGAGTGAGTCACTAACAATGCGTTGTAGGCGCGACGACGGACAGTGCGCAATGGGCTGGAAACGGTCGATGTCGACGCGCCAAGTCAGCGGAATAATGGCAACATCGTCATTGTTCCCGATGAGGACCGCGAACAGCTAGAGTACGAGGATATGATCATCAACAAGCGCCGATATCGGGTGCCGGAGAAGATTATAAAGTTGGACTTCTGGGAAAAGCTTGGCTATGGCACAGGGTGAGTCAATTCTCCTCGAGGTAGCGGTGGTTCCGAATGTCCTGACCCTCTGTTCAGCCAAGCGGGCCCCTCTGGGAGAAAGTACATTGAGACCAGCGGAGCCTCGCAGATCGCCGGTCCATCCAATGGCAGGACAGAGGATGAGCCTGTGAGTAGCTAGGACCTCGTAGACAAATCTCAGAGTAGCTGACTTTCCCCAGCCATCACAAGAGGACATTGACGCTGCGAATCTCGTCCTCTCAGTGGCTCGTGCTCGACCACAGCCTTCATTAGGGCTCGCTAACAATATTGGGCGCCCTCCAGTCGCTGGTCCGAGCAAAGTATCCACGAATGGCAACAAAACGGGCAACGACATTAGCAACGGCGACGACGACGACGGTGTTAGCGATGGTGACCCACCCGACTTGTCGGCAAGAACGGAGGGAGTCGACCTATCGGAACCACCCGAAGAGTCGGTCTTGACGGAAGACGAGCGATCGTTGAGCGAGGCGGAAGGTGATGACGGCTCGAGGTCGTCCCCGGGTGTCAACGGAGGAAAGGCAGGCGTGGAGCCAGAGGTGGATAGGGTATCGATCCCAGCGTCAAGAGTGTCGAATGGGTCAAAGGGATCCAAGAGCTCTACTCCGAGGATCGTGCTGCGTGTCCCAAAGAAGGGATAAGATGCGCCTGGAGGGGTGAAAAGTCCTACAGCACGATGGAACGAGAAGTACTCGGCTCATGCAGGGCCGAGGGGCTGGCCGTGAAGAGGGGGATAGATAGGCGTGATGACCAGATGGCTTGTTACGAAGATATAGCATAGTTGTTTGGAACCCAGCATTCAGAGAGCATCATCAATACTAGCATGCAGATCCGATTGGCTGCTCGAAAATGAGAAGAAGCCAGCAGGGTGTCATTATAGTGTGCATGTGATCCCTCCCAGCAACAGATCTTGTCTCGATAGTTCAAGATGTGCACAGCAGATGGTCTGAGCCAAGATGCTGACGGCAGCGTGAGATGACGCAACGTATCCCCCAGGAGAGTAAACTAGTGGCGGTAGGGGAGGGCGATATCTCCTCTGAGTCCACACAAACTAGCTCATGGCCCTCATGGCGAATTCGAAAGCGACAAATGTGGCTCCGTTGGCGAATGGCGACCTGTTGGAACGGCGAGTCAGCTCAGCGTCGAGTCTTGGAGCTCGCTCGGTAACACTCACCTAAGGAGTGTGGGGGCCAGTCCACCAGTGAATCCCCTCCAGCCTTGCGTCCTCCATACTTTAGCGGCGCAATCAACAAGACCTTTGTATTGGCGTTTGGAAGCGTCCAATGAGTCAGTCTGGAGTTTCGACTTGAGCACGTCGACCGGGTATATCCTAAAGAGTTGGGTTAGCATCCTGCTGCTGCGGCTACTTCATTGATGGCGCCCAGGGGTTGACTTACGAGGCCCAGAGGGCGTATCCCGCTGTAGCACCATAGGTCATTGACCAAACGGGGGATATATCCTCCCTTCGGACTCCATTGACTCGTATGTGCCGCTGAACGAGCCACTCGTATGCGAGGAAGTATGACCTGACCCAAGACATCAGCTCATGCTTCTGCTCGAACTCGGGTCGAGACGTACCCGTAACCGAGACCATCACGGAGCATGGTTGCGACTTGTCCTTTCATGATCCCACCGACTCCTCCAGCTCGGTATAGCTTGACAGCGCAGTCCAGGGGGCCATTGTACAACTTTGGCGTCACATCAGGCTGAGTTTGCAGTCCTAACCACGGGCAGAACAATCAGGGTTTATACTGACAAGTAAAATTGGTCAACTCACTGATTCGGATATGTTCCACGGGGTTGGCTACGATTGTGTTGGCGACTCCGGCAATAGCACCACTTGCATACAGCTCCGCTACGGCCAGTCAGCGAGCCGAGCAAGACCACTAGGATGAGACATGGAGAGCTCACGCAGACTGAGCTGTTGACCCGGTAGTTTCCTACCGGAGAAGTATCGCTTGGCGTACTCCAGCGCTCCGAACTGTATCGAAACACAGGCGCCTGTAACGACCAGTCAGTCCTGATAAGAGTATCGCCTTGACTTGACATACCGATACCAAGTAGAGGAGTGAGGGTTCCCTATGACAACGAGAAGTCTCAGCATAAATGTCCAATGTGGACACTACCGACGCTACTCCATACTCACCTTGTAGAACCCCAAAGGTCCCTCGTTCTTCAACAGCCTCGAGGCGCATTCGAGCGGAGAGCCATACGTTCCCGCTGGAGCAGTCTGCACTCGGACCTTGACGATGTCAAAGGGCTACGAGGTATTAGCATAAAACCTGCTCTACTTGGTATCGTATATGTGGACATCCTTATAACTTGACTCACCTGCCCAACAAGCACTTGTGCCATACCACCGACTGAACCCGCGATAAGGTCTTTCTGAGTTTGACCCAACCCGGACCCTTTCACAGGTGGCGCTGGCAGGAGTTCCGACATGGCTTATCGTTGATTTGATCCAGCGGGATGCCACCAGACTGAGCAATACGCGATGACTTCGATGCGTGTGTCGATGATGTGTCAGATCAACAATCTATCATCGACTCGACCATGCCTGCTGCATCCGAGATTGTGGCTTTTTGGAAAAAGTCAAAGATTGTCGAACGCGGGGAAACTCTGCGGGGCTCCAATCTGATTGGCTCGCCCTGCTGTTTCAGGTTTGGGGAGCATCAAGTTTCAGCTTTGCGCAAGCTTGACTCAACCCGTCAACCTTATCGACGCAGCATGCTCTCGTACCTCCGCACATACACTCACTATAGATCAAGTTAGTAGATCTCCTTCTCCTGGCAGTCCCTACCGCAGACCGCGATGTCGATCGCAGACATCCGCCAGTCCCCATTTGTCCGCGCTATTCGATCTGGCAAGAAAATCAAAGACTTTGTGAAGATAATCCCGGAACCGACATGGAGTCAGGATTGGCCTTGGTCCAGGGGTTATCTCTACAGATTCGCCACAGATCTCTGGTGGGTCAGGTCTTGCTGCCCCCCATACAACAACGATTACTCGCTCAACCGCGCATTCGCAAATTTGATGAGTTGGATGGTCGATGAGAGGGAGGCACACGTTGCTTTCGGTGCTTGCAAGCTGCGATTGGTGGGTAATCTCGCTGTGATTTTCCCCCAAGATCCAGTACGGGTTCGCAACGGCAAAATCTATCGGCCCGGCGATACGTCTCATTCCCACTTCTGGTACGCCGGTGAGAAGTGCTTGCACTGGGACCGGGTTCCAGATCCAGTCGGCATTCATGTCCATGGTGACCGTATCGTGGGTGCTTTACGAATACATAGAGGCGGCTAAACCATTTCTCATGGCCCACTCAACTCCTCAGGTCCAACGACTGGAGCACCACCTCGTAGGCAGCGCTACAAAGAGACGCAGAACGGATACGACTACTAGTAGGGGACCTTCCGCGGCGTCCGGGCCGATCGATTCCGGCGTGAGTCATCGGAGTAAAGCTTGGAGTAAAGCATCGTAGCTTACTGGTGAAACAGACACTACACTGCGATTCAAGTCCCCACAGCGTTCCATCCGTACGGCAGCAAGATCGCCCGTTGGAACCTTCGTCAACGAATGCCCGCTCCACCCCACCATTGTCATCACCAGTGCCACCGTCTCAGTCTGAAAGCGAAGCCTCCGAAGTCCTCACAAATGACTCCGATGCTACCGGACGGGCAGGATTCAGCGGGATGCGCAGATGTGATCTGATGATCGGTGCCGAATTAAGATATTTCGACGAAGAGGTCAACGCTTGGACGTCATACATCTGCTCTTTATGCGTCGGCGGAGGAAATTATCACGACACCTCACCCGACACCCAGGTACGCTCGCTCAAGGTAAAGGAGGTGCTTGCACAGACTTGCTGGAGCTTGCTGGAAACATGGGAAACGGGAGGCACTTGGATGGGTTTTGTGGTAGTCAAAACGGGTTTCGGCAGAGTATGTGTGATAGCTCCGGCACTTCTGAAGACGGAGGGCACAATCTCGACCGGAAGGGTATGTGAAGCTTGCTCTAGCGCGGGATATTCACTGACACGATTCGCATCCCAGCAAGACCCCGAGGTCGAGAACGCGACGATATTCGCTTTGGAAGTCCCGAACGACTTGAGACCAGCCCTCATCCGCGACTATCCAACTTTCTCCAGTCTGATGGATGCGGACTGTGACACCCTCGACCAAATACTGCCCATGAATCTAGACAAAGGCGGCTCTCCGCATGGCCGAGTGGATTGGGACCACGAGGTCCTTTCCCGGATCTGGCGCTTCTTCGAGACTGCCTACAATCTAGTCGCCGATCATCCCCTTTCGGCCCCGCTCGAGTGCTTGCCATGCCCGTCGTCCGATTCTGCAGCTGCGCTCTACATCCGTACTTTAATCGAAAATACTGGCCAGGACCTGTGGAGAGGCTCGAATCTAGACATTGGAGGGACCGTGCCGAGTAAGAGGAAGATGGAACAGCAGGAAGGGACCACAGAGTCATCGGAACACTCAGTCGCCAAACACATTCGCACCACTCTTCTCCCCAAATTAGCCAGCCTCGAGACCTCGACAGACCCCGTAGTCCTTCCCAACGAAACTTCGACGAGCCCAGAGCAGGGTGTCGGTATCGCGAACGACGTCGTTGACGAAGCTTCCACCGTCGTCCAAAGCCAGAGTGGCTGCCCATCCTCGGACACACCTTCGCCACATCCTCTAGACTGGATACGCCAGTGGTCCGAGATGGTCGAGCCCGTTTATGCTCACGAGAGTCCGAAATCACCCTCCCCTGAACCTCACGAGGAAGACTGTAGTGCTAGGATGGTGTACCTGACGAGCGAGGAGATGGATTGTTTCGTCGCGCTGCGAGCAGCAAGAGAAGAAGTAGTCGCGAATGGAGACGGAGATCAGCTTGCATAGTCCAACAAAATCGTGCTTCTGCCCATAGCAGACTGCATAGCGCAAGTAGTAATGATCGCAACGACAAATGATGTAAATAACGATGTAAATGAGTCGATACCGCAGTACCGCTAGCGCTACGAGCTCGCTACGCATCAGTCGGCGACTGCTGGCCGAGGAAACGAGCTCGGACGTCGTGATACAACTCAATGCGGGAGATACATGTACTATCAGAGACACCACCGGAACTACAAATTGATCACACGAATAGGAACTACAAAGGTACAAATTGATCACACGAATAGGTATGATCACAAACGGGCAGCCCCTAAAACGTGGAGTCGGAGCAGCACCACCATCCGACACAAGCGTGTTCCCAAGTGGAACTGTCGGTTTCGGCAATGCTGCCGGTGACGGTACCGTTGGTGTTGACGGTACTGCCGTTGTTGACGAGACTGGCGTTATTGTTCGCTTCAGTCTCATCCTATGTGATGTCATTAGCGCATCGACTGAACACAGGAGCAGAGCAACTCACGGTGTTCGCAGCTGGGGTGGTTGCGAAGATCACCGGGTCCACGGGAGTAGGCCCAAAGATATACTGCGGGGCGATGGCAGTATAGTGGATGGGCTCCACGAAGCTCCCGGGGCGTTGCCTTGGATCTGTCAGCACATTCTGGCTTATCCAGTCGCGCCAATGTGGACTCACGGGATGGAGGCGATGACGCCGTATTGCCATCCCTTCCAGGCGTCGTTATCTCCGTGGAGAGTCATCGCCAGCCTTCGTGCCCACTGTGACCAGATGGACCTCAACCACTCGGGCATGAAGACGTCTGGTCGGACGTTCTCCGTGCGGATCGAGTGGTGGTGAACCACGTCGAAATGGGGCGGGTTCAGGATGTGATCCGGGATGGTGCCGCGGGCGATCTCCCCGATAACTCGGTGGAGTGCCGTGATGATAGGGTGTGGGGGCGATCGGATCATGTACACGAATGGAGCACAGAGACCCAGGGCCTGGGATGGGAAGAGATATCAGGATCGCGTCACATATATGAGGATATTATAGGATCGCGGACTCACGGCAGCTGTGTGCGGCGATCCTTGCATCAAGCGATAGCTCAGTACATCACAGGTCCACACCGGGCCGCAAAGCCAACTAAAGGTGTCTTTAGCTAGAGTAGGGCGCGTTCAAGGACAGGGAAATGCCCACTTACAAGACAGGTGTCACTGCTTTACCGTGATCATCGACCCCGCAAGCAAGGTTGACAAATCGCTGCATTGACGACATCGAGTGGTCAAGCGAGCATTCGTGACCAGAAGTCATGTTCCACAAAGCGCACTACGACCATCAGCGACCACCTTCGCGACGCGTAGTGAGTTGATGGGAAAATGGTGGCGAGCGCACAGACCTTGTATTGCTGGGCGACACCGCCTCGATAGCCATCGAAAGCTCCGACTGCATACAGCACGGACCCGGCATTGGGCATCCACAGGGGTTGTTAAGGAACATGGTAGAGGATGGGCACTGAGCAAGGATTGTAGAGTCAATGTGAGGTAGGGTCGAAAGATTGAATTGGGTGAAAGTATAAAGTAGAGATTGAAAAGTTGAGCTGGGTTTTGGACCACTCGGTAAAGTCGACTACCGCGCGCCTTGACTCCAACGTGACCAGACTGATATTGCCGTGTTGCCATTTGGACTGCCACATCATCAATGTTTCTGCGGTTCGGCCTTTCAGCACGTGACTCCGTGCAACCAACACCAGAGGTCCAGCTCAGTGTAAGTGGTAAGTCGAGCCTTTCAGCACGTGACTCGGTGTAGCCAATACCAGGGGTTTGGCTCAGTGTAAGTGGTAAGTCGAGGGTCAGATCAAGCTCACCAGTCTGAGAGGGCTGTCCTCTTCAACTTGTCGGGAACTCGACGGCTTCCTCACCTGTATCACTCCTACACCTGTCGCCTTCCACCCACATCTCTCATACCCTGTGATCTTTCCTCTCCCAGTCTCCATTCTCGCAGTGAAGGAACGCACTCTCTACCTCAGCAGCACGTGACCAAACCTGGGCCCTCATACGCACGAGGACAGGCTATAGTAAACTCACATGTTTCCGTCAATCAACCTCGAACATCAAGATCACCAGGCTTCTGGAGCAAGCGAGCAACAATTGACCATGACAACTCGACGCCGTACACGAGCAAATGTCGCCACTTTCTTGTCATGCTGAACGACCAGCGTGTTCGCTCTTAGGTGACACCGATAAGTGAGCGGGTCCGTGCGTTCAGACCCATTCATTGACTGTCCTCATATCCTCATTGAACGTCAACTCTGGACTGCATCGATCCGGATCGAGCAGAGCGTCCAGGTCCCGATGATGGATGCATGCCAGGGAATCAATGCTAGGTCGCCGTTGAGGTCGACTAATGCGACATATACTGACTCATACTGAGGAAGGTATCAGCTCCGGCCATCATAGTGGTATAGCTCACTCTCTCTTGCCAGATTTCTCATCTGACTTTTTCTGCAACCTCGCCTCTAGCTTTTCAAATTCGTTCAGAGCTATCAATTCTTCCTCATCCAGCACCTGTACATCGTGAGTGGAGATTATTCACCTACTGCACGATTCTCGACGACTCACCTGCTCCACCGACTTGACTTCCGGCACGTAGTGCATCAACATCCTCTCTATTCCATTCTTCAGGGTCACACTGCTCGAGCTGCACCCTCGACAACTTCCCTTCAACTTGAGCTGCACAATGCCAGACGCCTCGTTGAAGCCTTTATACTCGATATCTCCTCCGTCCTCCTGAATGGCGGGTCTGACTCTCGTCTCCAATAGCTCCTTGATCATGCCGACAACTTCAGAATCGGTGTCCAGAATCCTGGTGTCCTCAGCTCCGCCCTCCTCCTGACCCTCTTTGAACAATGGTGCTCCGGAGGAGAAGTGTTCCATGAGAATGGCGAAGATTTCGGGCTTGAGGATAGGCCATGTGTACTGATCATCCTTGGAGCAGGTGACAAAGTCTGGACCAAAGAAGACGCCGGTAAGACCTTCGATGGTCAATAATCGAGTGGCCAGAGGCGAGCCTAGGGCTGATCGAAGGTCGAGAAACTCGTGCGATCCAGTCCCCATGACTGGTACTCCAGGTAGGAACTTTAGCGAAGCTTCGTTCGGCGTCGTCTCCGTCTGAATAAACATGGTCCGTCCTGAAAGATTGGTCAGCTTGCACAATTTCTCACTCCTGAAAACTACGGACTCGACTGATGCATTACTGCCAATCTTGAAGATTGACCCGCTCGAGCTGGCTGCTTCAATCGAAGAATACTACTTCGCGGCGACGACTGATGTATCGATCGCGTGGAGCTCGACGAGAAGCTCCGCGCGGCCGCTGCTAACGACCGCTGGGGCGTGATTGCGGATCGAGCCAGTCTAGAGGACGACGCGACGACCTGTCTCATGATCGATGGGGAGCTCGACATTGTGGTGCTGCTTTGTCGTTTTGATGTCGATTGCTTGGTCGAGTGAAGAGGACTAGTTGAACAGATGACAAATGCTCGCAAGGTGTTGGCTGTCGCTAACAACCGCTCTCACGGCGCATACCACGTCTAATCGCCACCCAAATCTCACCCGAATTTTAATCTTATCCGGACCCCTCCCCTCGCGTTTCGGCTAACTAGACCGACGGCCGCCTGCCACGTGGCCAAGAGCCAACAAGCTGCACAGAACCCCTGGCCGGCAGACAACCCTGCGTTTGAGCGTGACTGAGCAGCCACATACGCTGCATGCATCGGCATTGGGATCGCTGGCGTTCTCTCAGTCCCACCATGTAGAAACTGGCATCCACGTCGTCGAATTGAGCGCTGAGTACGCTGAGTGCTGAGCTTTTGGGCAAATCCGGTTGGTCGGCGAAAGTAACCGGTCGCCAATAATTGTCAGTTGACCTTTTGGTGAAGGCTACTGGCTAAGTGAAGGCACAGGTCGACATTGACTTGTCAACAGTGGTCGGTCAAAAGAACGTCTATATTACTCAGTCAACTCCCCTCAAACCAACAACTGATCAGTTGAAAATCAACTGCAATGTCAATCAAAGCACCCTCCGATGCTACCCTGCGACAGAAACTGGGCCAACTGTCCCGGATGACCGGCACACTCCCGGGTCTGGACGCTACGTTGATGGTCGCCCAGTACACCTCTCCACTGGTCGTCGCTCTGCTGTTGAAGATTGCCAAGCTGAGGACAGAAGTCAGGGTGAATCCGGCGGCTGTGGGTGGATCGAAGGTATCCAGTCTGGTGGAGATTGCAGCGGGATGGGCTAGAGTCGGAGGCAGTATTGGTGATGCCAGAGTTATCATGAGAGCTGCGGGTAGGTCGGAGCTTCATGGATGTGACCATGTGTACTTATGACTCCTGTAGGCCTGCTTCCGATGATCCAGTGGCTGCTTGCACTCCATCCACACCCTCTCCAAGCGCTCAAGTCTCTCCTGACTTTCAACACCTCGGTCAGCTTGTCCAGCCCAAAAACCCTTCCGACGCTGCAAGTGCTCTCCCTGCTGTGCTACTACCCACTCGAGCACATTGCTTGGCTGGCAAGCAAGGGAGTCGTGAGGATCAGCCCTCAAGCTACCGGCAAAGCCGCGCTTTGGAGCGTGCGATTCTGGGCGTAAGTCTCACTTAGTCCCAACAGTAAAGCAGTAAAGGTCGAGACGATGTGCTAAAGGCCCTTTCTAGCCTCTACGTCATGCTGGCTATTTACGGCCTTAAGAATACCTATGGATCGTTGCTCCACCGTACCCACGCCATGCGAAACTCCAAGCCAGCGGTCAGCGCCTCCGAAGCCGAAGGATACGAGTTGACCGAAGGCAAGGAAGGCAAAGAAGGCGCATTCACCGTCCCACCTATCGAGCTGCAGGACCAGCAGGTCAAGGCTCTGATGACCGATTGGCGTGATTGGAAGACGTCGGTCATGGTCAATGCGTGGGTTGAATCGTGCTTCACTTGAGCTTTTGGGATAATATCTGATTGAAATTAGGGGCTACGCACCGCTGACTCTGCACTGGTCCACGCCAGGTGGATTATGGACGTCTCCCTTCCTCACCTCGATCTTCGGCACTGTCGCCGCCGTCGGTCAGTTCACGGTCCAATGGCGCAAAGCAGCGTGATTGGCAAAATGGACATGTCCTGTGTGACGAGGCGAAGTCTCAGTGGGTGTCGCTTATGGGGCAATGGAAGGCCAGTCGAAGTAGTAGTCAAAACGTCTATCTCAACACAATGGAACAGAGCTCATCAGACAACATGGCTAGACGGTCGATTGGTGACAATCTGATGTCTCATCGCAAATCTCGCGAGATTTCCTCCGCGCTGATGTCTGATACGCAGAGACCATCCAATAGCCCCCTTGGTCCCGAGTCCTCAAACGCTTCACTCGGATTCAAAGTTCTCAAACGCGAGAACCAGGCTTACGACGTCTGCGTCATGGGTGAAGAGGAGGGTGGGGGATTTGCAATCCTCCCACTCGTCCCCACGTTTCACGCGCGCTCTAGCCGAGCATCCTCTGTGTCCAAGACTCCAAGTCGGCTGGAAGAAGGCGAGTTTTGTGGCATGGGTAACCCTCCTTTCGACACGCTACAGACGTCATCTCTCTTGTCACAAGATCATGATCACGTCGCATGACCAGAGCTCTACAACGGACTGCGGACAGTGCACTATCTCTCATGGTTGTCTCAAGGGGTTTCTCAGGAGGCAGTCTCTCACCCTTGCCGCCTAGGGTATTGGCTTGATTGGTATAAAGCCTCGACCAAGAACCTGAGGATGTGAAAGCGTACACACCCTCGCAGGCTCGCTCACAAATTGACCTTCGAAACCTATTTGTTGACTATTTGTTGACAAGCAGAACTGAGCTGAACTCTGACACAGAAGATAAGGCATCTATGACGGACAAGCTGGAGGATACGGAAGCTGAAGCGGTAACCGTCTTCACGGACAAGGACTCGAGCTCTGATAGTCTCGACAAGCGAGCATGTAAGTTTTCGAGTGTAGGACATGCTTATCCGTCAAGTTGACTTGTTTCAGATGTCAACCTCAGGTCCAAGGGGATGCTCAGACTGTATCTCTGTTGGTCAGTCGCTTTCCTCTCGACCTTCCAGGCCGGGTGAGTGGCACAGTGTCGTCATGTTCGGGGACGCTGAGAGGTCGGTCAGTTACGCTACTAGTACCATGACTGCTATCAAGTGAGTCTTCCATAGTCGACCAAAGGTGCATGGCGCTCATGGACTGTAGCTCGATGAAGCCTTACCAAGAGTATTGTACGTCCTTGAACCTGTCCCGAAGGGCTACTTATCCCAATCTGGCTGACTATCATGTCAAGTCAAATTCACTGGTCTGGGCGTAAGTACAGCTGTACACCACATGACTCACGGATATAGCTGACTCGCTTCAGATCTCCACGGGCGTAAGATCCTTCCTTTGTCGGATGAGAGCATACCATTGACCTGGGTCTCAGCTCGTGTTCTCCATGTACCCCATTGCAGCATGTGCGACTTTCTGGATCGGACCTCCCATTGTTAGCAACGGGATAGCGAACCATATTGCCGAATTGCTGATGTCTCGCAGGCTGATCGATATGGCAGAAAAGGCGGAATGCTAATCTGTGAGCCGAGGAGTAAACTCCACATCGTGCCATGCTGACGCTGTCAGCCTCGACCGTGTTTCTAGGAGGCTCTGTCCTGGTCGCACTGGCGCAGAATGTGGCAATGCTGCTGAGTGGCCGATTCCTCCTTGGTGCCGGATTCGGCATGATGATCCCCGGTGAGTTCACCCACCAATTCGTGACCCGATTCAAGGGGCTGAGGTGCCGCAGCTGCTCCACCATACATTGTCGAGTTGGCACCCCCTCTCAACCGAGGTGCCTTGACCGGATTGTTTAATACGTGAGTCTTTGGCCTGGATCCTATAGCTGATGACAGGTGCTGGGGTATGTCAATCCAGCCCTGAAAATTTCTGACCTATGGTACCAGTCATTGGAAGTATCGTCGCGACTGGCATCTCCATCGGAACTTCCTCAGTGAGTCTCTTGCGGAGCTACTAGCTTGAAAGTGCATCTGACCACCTTAATAGATGAACAGCCAGTGGTCGTGGAGGATACCAGCCATAATGTGAGTGTCATGACTGGGATTTTGCTGCTTGGATTCACCTAATGTTCATAGCCAAATCGCTTCTCCGTGGGTGACACACAACCGACCGATCGTGCGGAGCTGGACTGACAGACGGAGCCAGGATCATCATGATAGTCGCTCTTCCCTTCCTGCCAGAATCTCCCAGATGGTGAGCCGATACATACTGAATTGGTTAGCGCCAGGGAAACTGACTTGCTCCAGGCTATACGCCAATGGCCTGCCGGACAAGGCGAAGGACATGTTGATCAAATCCCACGGTGACGGCCAGCTCACTCCAGCTGTTCAGATGCAACTAGACCAGCTGGCCGCTTCGATTAGCTCAGCCCGACCGGCGTCTAGGCGGGACTATCGAGGTTTGGTGAATACCCGCTCGAAGCGGTACAGACTGATGCTGGGTGGGTGAAGAGCTGATACAGACTCGGTCGGGTCGCTGATCGTCACCTACAGCTCTGATGATGGGTTGTTTCGCTCAAGTGAGTTGAGGAAGTGTGTAATCGATGGTCACTCACACTTGGTCTAGCTGAGTGGAAATGGCTTGTGAGTGGTTGTTCATGCTCTAGTGCCATGGCTTACCCAACGCGCGAACAGGTCTTTCTTCGTAAGCGTCCAGTGAAAGATCATTTGGGGGACCAGAAGCTAAATAGAGCAATCCAGCTTCCTGCGTTATACGAACAAGGTAAGCACTACGGAATTTCACCTTGCCTGGCTCACCCTCGTAGTCGGTGTTAAGAACGTTCAATCACGACTCGTCATGACGTGAGTGACAAGCCTCTTCTTCCCCTCTGTTGCTCAGCTCACCCGTAGATCAGCTTGGTCGCCTCCATTGCCGCCCTCGTCGCTGCCGTCATGGGGACCTACCACACGGACAGACTCGGTCGCCGTCCCGTTCTCATCTTTGGAACGCTCCTCTGCACACTCACCCTCACAGGCTCAATGATCAGTTCCGCCCGATCCGGTGTCAAGATCGGTGTCATATCCGACGCTGTGGCCTCAAATGCTGATGCGTCAAGAGCTGCAATTGCAATGTTGATCCTCTTTGGAGCGGCGTACGCTTGGGCGTACACCCCCCTAGGACCGATCTATCCCAGCGAGGTGATGAGTAATGAGCAGAGGAGTACAGGTATGGGATGTATGGTTCTAGCTGGGAACGCGTGTAGTGAGTGCGACAGATATGGCTACGACCACCGTGGACGGAGCTAAAGTGATTGTAGTATTCTTCAACCAGTTCGCCATTCCAATTGGTAGGCAGCTAGATCCTTAACCGTCGCAAGAGCCCCAGCTGATCTTGACTTAGCTTTACAGAAGGTATGTCCGCACTAGCACACTCATCCCACGACACAACTAACAGAAACCGGATGCTCAGATCGGCTGGTGTGAGTAAATGATATTTCATAGAGCAGGCCTCTTTCCTGACTCGGGCAGGGACATACCTCCCGTTCATCTGCTGGGACGTCATCGAAGCTGGGGCGTGGTATCTGCTCGGCGTGGAGACCCGTGGACGAACTTGTGAGCTCTTCAGGCAAGGATTTCGGTCTGCCTGCTGACCATAATAGTGGAAGAGCTAGATGAGGTGATATCGACAATGCCAACGAAGCGGTCACAGGCTGACGATGTGATGACAGATATTCGAGGCTAAAGACCCGGTAAGAGCTTCACTACAGCCTCGGGTAGTGTCAGGCGCGACACCCGTGAGCAAGTAAGACACTCGGCTTAGGGCCTAGGGACCAGTATTTCGTGCTGTTCCAACTCACCGCTTCCGGGGCGTACTGACAAGTTTGGGCTTACTGTGGGAAGCCGCAGGCATTATGCACCATGTTCCCCGTTCTAGGGTCTCCAGGTCTCTTCGAACACGTTCCGCAATCGTGGAACGCGCTTCACGGACCACCTCGCCCTCGACCTCGACCTCGCGCATCCCGCCAATCTGTGCTTATCATCTGGCTGCTGACCTCCTTTCACCCCGAGAATGGCTTTGACCAAAACCCGAGGAGAAAGGACCGGCGTGATCGCCGTCATGAGCTGATCTCCAACGCGTTACAGAATTTCAGCTGAAGTCTCCGGTGTCCAGGGGTTTCAGTGAGACTGTCTCCTTTAATGCGTTGACAGCTTCTGGCATAGAGGTCTGCCTATATACATGCGAGGCGGTTAAGAAGAGTTGCCTACACTCCATCTGCTCCTCACCTCATTCTTCCACATTCCCTATCCGCATTAGACACCTGACGAACAGCGGTACTATTCTAAATCATGTCAGGACCTAACATGCTCAAGCTCGACACCAAGCCTTCACCCGACTCTTCCGCTCCATCGCCAATCGACCCTCTACCAAAGGCCGAGTCCGGCAATGTGCCCTACGAGCATCTCGAATCCCTACGTGAGTCGCCTTATGACACTGCGACGTATAAAAGCTGACACGGCGTAAATAGACGTCGACCTTACGTCCAAGGGGATGCTCAAGCTGTATGTCGTTTGGATCATCGCCTTCCAAGCGACCTTTTTGGCTGGGTGAGTTAGATCGCCATTCCAGTGTCAGGTAAGGCGACATATACTGACTATACTCGCAGATACTCAATTGCAGGCATGACGGCGATCAAGTGAGTGGCCTCCTCTGGTCTGTTGTCGTGAACTGCTAGCTGACAGTTGTTTAAGCGCTATGCCGACTTTTCAGCGATATTGTGAGTGGCTGATCGGCTGAGAGGACCACTTCGACGTCTTCATAATTGCTCAATGACTAAACTTCTTCTCTCAGTCGACTTTGACGGTCTTGGCGTAAATGTCGGGGTAAGCTGAATCTTTCATCTCAAAGCCAGCTTGTCGATACTGAGTACTCACCGATTCGTCCTCAGCTCGTCTTTTCAATGTGGCCGATCGCCGCCTGTCTGACTTTCTGGGCGGGGCCAATTCTGGTACGCAAGCAATAGCACTGCTCACATCCTGGTCTTGAAACTGACTATCTTGCTCACAGGCAGATCGACTGGGTCGCCGAGGCGGGATGTTTGTCTGTGAGTTCACCTCAACTGCACAATGATCCGACTCTGCTGATGGTCATTTATTGTCTTACAGGCGCACTGATCTTCCTTGCGGGTACTGCTATGATAGCCGGAGCTAGAAATCTCGGGATGCTGCTCGCAGGGCGATTCCTCTGTGGATCTATGGGCATGATGCAGCCCTGTGAGTAGTCCAACGACTCAGTCTATTGATCGACTGACGAGCCTTAGCTTCTGCCCCGTACATCGTGGAGCTGTCACCGCCTCATGCTAGAGGCATGCTCACGGGTCTCTTCAACGTGTGAGTGACTGTGTCTGTAGAGACGGGACCTGATGCTAACGATCGTAAAGGTGCTTTGGTGAGCTCAATCGTGCGGTGACTTGGGACAAGCTCACCGATATAGTCATCGGACAGATCGTGTGTACTTGCATTTCCATCGGGACCTCAAACGTAAGTGCAAGGTACTGTCAGCTGTTTACGGGTGTCCGAGCTGATGTCCTGTTCCAGATCAAGTCGGACTGGGCGTGGCGGAGCATTCTTGTCATGTGAGTCAGCATGCCTATCAGTCTTACATGTCGATTCCATTCACGTGCTAACGATACTATAGCCAACTTGCAATCCCGTGAGCACCTAGTCGCGCAATTTAGAGGATCCCGGCTTACTTTCCGCAGCGCTATCATGGCCTCAGCTGTACTTTTCCTTCCTGAGTCGCCGCGATGGTAAGTCAGCTTAACGAGTCTGAATCCAGTCACTTCAGCTGATAGCGGGAATAGGCTATACGCCAACGGGCGGCGGGAGGAGGCACAGGCGGTATTGATGAAGTATCATGGTAATGGGGAACTCACGGCTTTGGTTCGATTGGAAATGAGGCAGATCGGGGACAGCGTCGCGACCATGCCCAAGCGATGGGATTATGGGACTCTGTTCAAGACCCGCTCAGCTCGGTATAGAGTGATGCTTGGTGAGTGGCAGCGTTCTGATGGGAAGGTGAGGAGCTGACATGTGATTGATCAGCTCTGTTCATGGCGGTTGCTCAGCAGCTGAGTGGACAAGGACTGTGAGTACCCAAAGCTTGAAAGGCACCTGTTCTGATCACTGATTCCGCCGTTTAGTAACCACTTCGTGAGTTCACGACTTGGGCTATAGCTTCATGGTCGCCCTTCTGACGGATGGGTATAGCTTCCAGTGATTTAC
Organism: Bullera alba; assembly: GCA_001600095.1. Taxonomy (NCBI): domain Eukaryota; kingdom Fungi; phylum Basidiomycota; class Tremellomycetes; order Tremellales; family Bulleraceae; genus Bullera; species Bullera alba. The sequence continues at coordinate 598,989 of BCIX01000005.1, forward strand.
AAGCAAGGTGAGCGAGTCAACTCAAGTCTCTTTGCATCTCTGACCCAAAGTAACAGTCGGTGTGACCAGCGTCCAGAAGCAACTCATCATGACGTGAGTGAAGCGTCGGCGACGATTGAACAAGTACTGACATCAACCACTACCTAAGACTTATCGCGGCGCTCGTGACACTGGTGGCAGCCCTACTTGGCACTTACAACAGCGACAGACTTGGCCGCCGCAAGATGCTAATTGGAGGCACCTTCCTCTGTGCCTTGGCTCTGACTGGAGCGATGATTTCCTCGGCTTACGCTCACGTCAATACTGATGGTTCCACTGTCCGAGGCGAAAACTTCAACTCTGCCGCTTCCAAAGCCTCGATCGCGTTTTTGATCCTTCTGGGAGCGTGCTATGGATGGGGATATATGCCCTTGTTGCCATTATACCCAAGCGAGGTATTGAGGACCGAGCAGAGGAGTACGGGTATGGGTCTAGTGGTCCTCGGCGTTAATCTTGCCTGTGAGTGCCTGAGTTGAGGAGCGATCATGTTATTGAGCTGATTTGTTCAGCTTTCATAAACCAGTTCTTAATCCCCATCGCTTTGAAGCAGATTGGGTGGTGTGAGTAAACGTCTCAAAGATGAGTATGATAGCTGACCTCGGACTAGGGACATACCTCCCTTTCATCATATGGGTTTGCATTGAGACCGTCCTGTGGTACCTCTTCGCCGTCGAGACAAAAGGTCGAACTCGTGAGTGGACCGCCTGGACTAGATGTGAGGTTGGAAGACTGACCACTCTTTTGCAGTGGAGGAGCTGGACGAGATCTTCGACTCTCCCAAACCAGTCAAAGCCTCCCTGCTCGCTCGAAACCATCAGCACAAGCCCTCAGATCTGACAAAGCCTCAAGATCTCGAGAAGGCCGCTACAGGTGCCCCACTTCAAGTTGCGGTTTCCGGCGGTCCATAGCTCAAACCTTGCTTCTTATGCCTCCAAGATCGGTACACATTGCATTCGCTTCTCACGACTAATACAGCTGTTAGACTATGTATACACGCTAGATGCATCCTCATGTAACTCTCCAGACTGGCTTAGAGCCACTTGGCGCCGTTGTAGGCTCGGAGTCCGACGATACCGGCCACACCGAGACCCAGACCTCCGAGCATTCGTGCCCATCCTTCCCCTCCACCACCTCCGTTGGTGAGGCCGCCAATAGCCTTCTGAGCGAGCTGGTGCTGTCCGATAGCAACGCCGGCCAGGTCGTAGGCAATGCACGAGCCGAAGAGCAGTGGGCTGATGAAAGCGGTCACTGGGGCTGCGATGGCAGTAGCGACTTGAACGAGGGTGCTTGGGGCGACGCCCTTGTAGTATCCGGCGGCGGTGTTGTGGAACAGGTCAAGGATACCGCTGATATTCATGGTCAGCATTCGAGGATAGGATAATCAAATGTGAAGACGTCACTTACATTCCGGCAAAGGTGATGTTGATGATGTTGGTGAGCTTGGACTGGTAGGTGCTTGGGTTCTTGTTTCGCAGGGCGACGAGGTAGTACACCTGGGTCAGGGTGTTGAAGATGACTGGGATGTTGGATCCCTTGAGGTTGTTGCCGTTCTGCAACAAACATGATTAGCTTCCAGCGACACAAGTCAAGTCTGTCAGCTACTACTCACCCAGAGGAACATCCAGAGGGCGATGCAAATGTTGCCGAAAGCGTACCAAGGCACGTATCGCAGAGTACCGTTCTCGACCTGGGCTGGAGATCGGTAAAGCTCTCTCATCCAGACGAGCTGCAGGATCTGCTGGGGCGAGAAGAATCCAGCTATGGCGAATGGCTGTGGGGAGAAGGCACATGGATTCTGATCATGGATGGTCTTCATGTTGGGCGTGGCGGTCATTCCATAGACTTGACACGCAAAGTCGATCCTGAGACGGGTCAGCTGGGTGTCTTGGAGGCTACACTAGGAACTCACGCGAAAGAAAGAGGTGCGATGACCTTGGCTGTAGATAGTGTGACTCCCATATTGGCTAAAGGTGCAGTAGGCTCGTCTTCCTCTGGCAAGTTGTTGTTGGTCGCTGGGGCGGGGAGTAGCTGTTCGGAGGATGCTCGATTATCGTTCATCGGTGTAAGGAAAGACAGTCAGAGAGAGCAGACGAGGACTATAAGTACTCTACCCGTGCGTGGACATACTCTGCGATCTCGAGCACGCTCTGCTGGAATCGAGCAGCCAGCGGATCGACATCGATTGGAATGATGTCACAAACCCGGACCTCGGGCATCAAACCGCACATGCACTTTGCAGGAACCGGGCAGCGGACAGGAACGGCCTGAAACCCTGATTCCAGCAAGCGCGACGGGCGGTTCGCAGAAGCGCTTCGAGCGGTGATTACCGCCATGCTGAGATCGAGGTGGCACAGACCGCACAGGCTCGAACCTGTAGCTGCAAAGCTAGAGACGGCTCGTTGCTCGCACGACAGACTGTTGCTATATTACTATCTGATCTGGATTGGCCTGGTCTGGCTTGACCGCAGGTGACTTGTGATACCGCTGTGTCCCTTTGCCCCCAACTATATCACCCGGCACGACCGCAATATCGCTTATCTCCTGGAAGATGTCTCCGCCAGAGCTACCACCCGAGCTGTGGTCTGACATATTTGGGCTTTTGAAACGAGACGTTCCCCCGCCATGGAAGCAAGCGACTTGGTCCGACTTTCACCAGGATGACTTGGCCTCCGTCTGCCTGGTATCAGTGGTGCGTATGGAGTCCAAGTACGTTTACCTCAGCGTGCTATGGAACCTCCATGTTGCCCTGTACAGTTTAATCTTTGCTGACTTGGTGAAAGCTGTTCCACGACCTAGCAGCGCCTATACTGTATCACTCGATCGTAGCCAACGACCTTCCAATCTTGGTGAAGTGTATTACGCTCTATGATGCGCCGAGAGCTGTGCGCAGGAGGACCCAAAACAAGAACGCGCTGGTCGCGAGGACCAAGCATCTTCGCATTGTTGGCTTTGGCCCAGTCGGCAAACCGCAAGCCAAACTACAATTCCTGCTGAGACATGGCGATTGGAGCATGGTCGGCATTCCCCCTGATGAGGCGTTACTATACTCTCGCGAGAAAGCGATCAAGGATCTCGCCAACCTCCAGAACTACCTGGACAGATTTGGTCTTGGGGGTGGGGCATTACTGTTCGAATGTCCACCCTTTGCAAGACTGGAGACCATGGTCCTGGGCCAGAGGTACGACCGCGGCTGGGACTATCTCAGCGAGGAGCAAGTCGAGAATCTGGGAACAATACGACTTCGTCACGTCGGGGCGTTCATAGCCGCCCACGGTCCACGAGTTTGCGTGCACAACATGCACGGTCCGTACGCCGGCCTCCTTTTCCAGTACACTGATCCGGGAACGACAATCACCAGTGTCACTCGACACATCTACGAGTATGACGGAGAGAAAGCCACTGCGCAGGTCATATGCGGCGCTCGAAACCGTTGGATATGCTACCCTGGATCCATTGCACGGAAATCACACATCAATACGGGAGATCAAAATTACACAACCGATTTCATCAACGACGCCTTCCACGCCGCTCAGATCACGAAGAGGTTCGAGATTCCGACCAGGAAACCGAGATGGGCTCAAATGACAGCGGACACCACGGTCGACATATACGGACATGCCATGGGAGCGTTGCCAAAGTCGAGGTTGATTGCCGATCTTGCTACCCTAGACCCTCGACCCCCGCCGGTCGAGCCAGAAGAACAAAGCGGGCAAGGCAAGACGACGGCTCAGACCTCCAATATTTCAGCTTTCAGGATGTGGGACGACCTGCGGTCCGGCGAAGCAAGTATGAATAAGTGGATCGCCAACCAAATACACACATTCGAAAACTACGATGAGGGATGGGCGCGAAAGATCACCTTCAATCGCTGGCAAGACTCTCCGGCTTGCGATTGTTGCGGTTGGAGCATCAAGGACTGTCGCGTGTAGAACGAAGAAAGGGCGGACGAGCAATGTCAAAATCGCTTTGGGTTCTTCTCAAGGTTGCGTCAAATGGCACAGGAAACCCGTCAATGAGGTATGGGGCGGGACTAGATGGCACTCGAGTGAGACTGGCTGGGATGACAAGCTCAACTTCATAAGCTGGCATGATACTCCCGCTTGCGACTGTTGTGGCTGGACCCCGGAGATCAGTACGATGGAATTCGTTGAAAGCCTGCCTTTGGAAGCGCAACATCATTACCGCATGGTGCTCGATGAGACGTGTAAGGATTCTATCGACCAAGGAGTGGCAGGGATGAACGTCGCGGACTGGAATGTCAGGGACTGGAGCTAGAGAGCCATAAGGCAGCGAGGCTAAGAGCGTGTTAGACGGGTGGATCTAAATACAGCGCGGACTACGCATGTACTCTTACGTTGGTCTGTGGCTGCGCATGTACTATGATCAGACAATCGAATCAGCCTCGTTGGCCACGAACGGCAGCGCCTCCCTCATCCTTGGGACAGTGCTGAAAAGATCCATGGTCGAACTGTCCAGTTCGTCTTGGTATTCTTGTGCATCTTCACAGCTGCCCCTGGGAACCACGAAGAGTATTGCGGATCTTCGTCAGATCCTGATCACTGAAGCCCAGCTGGTGCCGGAAATACCCATCCAATCCGCCTTCCACCTCCGTCTCCGCTCTTGATATGAATTTGACCATAGCATCAGGCCTATTTGTTGTCAGGCTCTGTTTCGCTCTCTCATGCAATCTGGTCTACTCACGGCAGGTCCGCCCACGCCTTGACTCTTGGGTCATTCAGATCCGTTCCATTGTTCTTCTGCTGTATGAGTTTGGTCAAGTGGTGCTTTGCCGGCTCGAGCCCTGCCCGTGTGAGAAGGTAATCCAGTGTCATGGTCTCTATTGGTGTCCCGGCGATGTAGAGGATCAAGGCGGATAGCACTCCAGTACGGTCTTTGCCCCCTACATGGTCGTCAGCCAACGTCCAACTAAGGCCTCAGAGTCTAGGTATACTGACCCATGCAGTGGAACATGAATGGTATCCCGGGCTGATCGCGGATATGCTCAAACACCGCTCGATAGACGTTCTTGTGTGTCTGCAGAAAATGTAGGTACAGGTCCTCGAACTGAGTCAAGGGGTAGTCAGAGCAAGTATGACTCAGAAGTGATAGCGACTCACCCTCGCACTTCCACTGGCAGCCGCAATAGCGCTTGGAAGCGTGATCTCATCCTTTGTCGAGGGGAACCACCTGCTTTCCACACCTTCGACCTCTGGCTCTGGATCCCTCTCCCTCTCCTTATCCGATCTCAGATCAAATATCGTCTTGATCCCCAGATCCCTAATCTTCGCCTTGCCCTCCTCGGTCAGATACGATAGCACTGCCCCCCTGTAGATGTATCCCGGCTTGATGGACAGCGGGTTGACTGATTCAGGATCATGGACATTGGCCGAGTTGTCCAGGTCAGAGGTGATGTATCGCGCGTTGAAGGTGCCGTCAATTCTGACGAACGGGGGCCGAGATATCACTGTGTCGATAAGACTCTTGTCCAAGTCTACGTCCCAGTGCTGGCTGAGCTGGCCTAGTAGGTCAAGCGAGGTCATGTTGGCGAAAAATGCGAGCGAGCAAGGGTTAAGGGACCGAGCAGGTTCGATGATTGCCCGGCGGTTCGCAGAAGATTCGAAGAGGGTGGATTCTGTCTTTGTTATTATGCTTAGCGTATTGCTGTCGTCTGGATGATCAAGGCTATACAATATGAGTGAAGCTCCTATATGGAGAGGACCTCGTCGTCTCGGATCTCGATGACGGATGACACAATGATTATCGTGCGCCAGCAGGATGATTCAACGCGGTAAAGCCGAATAGCCGAGCTGTCCACTTCGTGGCTGGGTACGCTAGAGCCCTGTTCGCTCAGGCCATGAGGTTCGCTGATCAGTCATTAACGCAGGCAGTGGTCTGTTCCCCCGGTGCAGACCTAAATGCAGAGGTGAGCAGGTCCGGGGAGGATCTACGCGACATCGACAATGCAACGACCTCTCTCTGACCGGCAAGATCTGATACGATAAGTGACCGCTCATATCCATGACCGATGCCACCTTGTCACCTGGATGACCGGAACGCCTGGAACATTTTGCATGTCGTCTACTCTACACCCGGTTGAAAAGAGTCAAGCTGATACACAATAAGTATATGGTTTGTACTTTAGAGCGGCATGTAAGACCCTCGGCGATTTCGCGAACCGCTCCGAAATGACAGATCTTCGACACCGAAAGGGTTACGATGGCGAAAGACGCTGGGGGCCAGCGTCCGTCTCAGTGACCCAGATTACCTGTTCACTACCGTGGAGCGCATTCGAACACTCAGAGGGGAAGTCCAAGACTGTATCACTGCCGATAGATGAATCAGAAGCGGAAGAGACCGAATGTTGGTCAATCACCTCGGAATCCTCAAACGGGAGTTGTGAGCGATAGAGGACGTCTGATGGAACGTCTCGAGAATTCTGGATAGGACAGAGAAGTGCAGCAAACCCATTGACCGTCTTCTCAGGTTCACTGCTGCTCTGTGAGACGAGATATCGGGCTGAGAGGTGATCGAGAGGGCACCTGAATTCGGGTTTGTGTTTTGAACATTTTTATTTTTACGCTTGTCACTTCGGCGTAAAACGGTTCACAAGACCCGCTCTTACAGCGCCTAACACCGGCGCAATATAGGTCCAGGTCATCACCGCCCGGGATCCTTCGGTTAGGCCCGCTTCTTCGTCCCCGCGTCGCGTCTATAGAGATCTGGACTGCAGCTTGGAAGCGATGCATAAAAGACCAAGCCATCAGCTGTGCCAGTAGTGTCCTCGACAGCGGCTGTCTGCAAGCATCGTTGTAACACTCGCCATCACGACTTCGCTCCCCTCTACATCCTGTTTGGTCAACTCAATACTGTACCTGCACCACTTTGGCACGATACCCATGGCTTCAGTAGCTGCAACCTGTCCCACGGCATAAACGTTCTCGTCATTCGCAAACCACACAGCTACCCCCACAGGCCACAGCTCCATTTCAGCACTGGCGGCCAGGACACCTTATCTGCAGCATGGCTGAGGATCCCAAGGAGCTCGGGACTCTCATCGTAGTAGTGGGAAAAGCGGTGAGTGACCACAATCCTTAATTCTCGCAGCACGTTGATAGCGGAACAGCGCAATCTGCCCAACAAGTCTCGGTTCGGGAAACAGGATCCATTCTGCACTGTGCAGTTTGACGAGGATAAGCAGAAGACCAAGCCAATTAAGCGGTAGGTCAACACCGACCTACTGTAGTACTCTTGGAGGACGGGCTGACCTCGGGATAGGGGAGGGCAACATCCAGAATGGGACGAGGAACTGCGGTTCACGGTCATGGAAGATCTCGACGATCATTTGGCCAAATCTGCTTCAGTGACCGACGGCCTCACAGCATCTACTAGCTCTGTCACATCGCTATCAGGTAGAGAGTCTGCCGTTGGCGTGACCTCAGCACAGGCATTAGCGGCGAGGAGTCGGAAAGGACCATTGAAGAAGGGGGGCAAGGCGATCACGGTCGCGTGCTGGGCCGACGATGCCAAGGAGCCAGAATTGATAGGAGAGTGTACGGTCCCAATAGAGGAGGTACTGAAAAAGGGAGAGGTCGATGGTGAGAACGATGAGCTGGCCGAGTTTCTTCGCGCATGAGCTGACCTTGGCCGATCAGAATGGTACGAATTCCTCTACAAAGACAAGTACAGCGGAGAGGTGTATTTGGAGTTGACCTTCTACTCCAATGTGAGTATACGATGGGCTTATGTGTCCACATCTGACCCTCCGTAGGACGCTCCACCTGTCAAGCGGAACGTCCCCAGACCCTCAATCCCCAACCTGAGCGACTTCGGACCTTCCGCATCGACTTCATCCTTTGCAGCTGTGCAGCAGCGCTTGACAGGGGGTCTAGCTGCTTCTGGAAGTGTCTCCGGCATCAGTCTCTACATACCGCCTTATGTCAAACCTCCCGTGCAGAGCAGTACACCGGTGCCGCCCTCCGGCAGCTTTGCAAATCTAGGTCTGCCGCCAGGACATGGACAGCTATCAGTGAGTTGTCACTGGAGATTATCTGAATCAAACTGACGTGCGATCTCTCAGTCGAGTATGCCTGGACAACCAAGCTACCCGCCAAACCTTTCGTACAGCCAAAGCGGCAGTATCGACGCTCTCACCCGACCAATGTCTTCACTCTCGATCGCCTCGAGCGCTTCTCGTCCTCAGCCGCCCACACCTACTCCACAACCACAGTCCTATGGTCACGGGTACGGTGCGCACAGACACTCTGTTGGCGGACAACAGGAAGTACCCTGGGGTCAACTCCTCCCCCAAGCTCAGCCCCCATCGGCACCGACACCCCATCCTCGACCCATGTCGACGGGCGACACACTGCCTTGGCAGCAGCAACATCGTATAGAGGAGGAACGAAGATTGGCAGCGGCGACACCGACGCCAAGACCGCAATCTGGGATGAGTCAGCAGCAGGATTATAGACGACAGACCCCGATTCCACCGTCTCTCATGCCGTCGGGTCCGCCACCGGTGACTCATCATGCGAATAGCTACTCGCATCCCATAGGCCATCCAGCGCCGAGTATGACCCCTCAACCTCCTCACCGACCCGAGCCACATCATGCCAATTCGGCTCCACCCATCTCCCCCGCCACGGGTCATTATGCCATGCCAACCTCTTCTTTCGGTGCACCTGTCCATGAGCAGCAGCAGCAGCAGCAGTATGGTCAGCAGATTAACGGATATCCCGCAACAGACAACAATCAAGGTCACTATGCTGGCCATAACGACTACAACGGACATTCATATGGTACACCGAATAGGCAGCAGTCGTATCCTCCCCGCGCGCTCCCCGACCCCATTCAACATCAATCGCCGCCTCCGCCTACTCCTCCTCGAGACTCCTATGGCTACGCAGCGAGTCAGTCACAGAGCCTACCTACTCAGCCGTCACAGCAGCCTTACCAGCAGCCTCCTCTGCAGCAGACTCAGCAGACCACAGAGTCCGGCTCATACGTGCCTTGGTATCAGCAGACGAGGACAACACCTCAGCCGCCGGCTCAACCCCCGCAAAGCCCCTACCCGCCTCAACAATCGTACGGATCGCCACCGCCCCCTGTGCCGGACAGGAGACCCTTGACTAGCGTTTCCACCGGCTACTACCCCTCCGACGAGCTGTACAGCAATCAGCAACAGCAATCGCAGCAGGCCCAGCAATCTCAGCCGCATGGTGGACCCTCGCAATGGCAAGGCCATAATCAAGGACAGGGTTATAACGCACCGCCCGGCCGATCCCCGTCACCTCTGCCTCAAAGCCATTCGCAGCCACCATACCAGTCGTATCAACGTCAGCCGTCTCCTGCTCCACCTGTCCAGCAGCCACCCGCGCAGTCACAGCCTTGGTCAGGCCGACAATCCCCACTCCCGCCTCAGCCATATGGAAGAACTCCATCACCTGCCCCTCCTCAACAGCAGTACCAGCCCCAACAACAATATCAACCACCGCCGCAGCAACCGTCAGCACGAACGCCATCCCCTCAACCGCCCATCAACAATTCGTATCAGCAAAACGCCTATCAGCCCCCAGCGCAGAATGGCTATCAGCCTCAGGGGCAGAATGGCCTTTATCACTCACAATCAAATCTGAATCTCAATGGCGGTTCCTCTTTGCCACCACCGGTACAACCTCACAATACCTATGCGACATCGCCAATCCCTACTCCGGCGCCTAATTCCGCCAAACAGAATTGGAAGGCTTACATGCAGAGTCTCTCGACAACTAGTAGCCCGGGATCCGGTCCTCAGGCGGGATACACCTCGCACACCCCTACGCCCATCAGAGAGCCTAGCCCGGCGCCCCCGCCGAAAGAGTGGTACACTCCCCCACCGTCTTTGCCGACGAGCATACGCCCGCCAGAGGGATGGAGGTCGACGCTGAATCAAGACCATACCGGACAGCAGTGGAGGACATAGAGCGCCGGAGCAGAAATGGCGCGCAGGAGTTGGAGGAGGACTTAGATCATTTGTATTGATATCGAAGGGGTGAAAATGATCGTTTGGGACAATGATCAACTATGGTGCACGTGGAAAGCCATACATCTTGTATCTCTAGCTTTAGATTGGCCAAATGCACACCGGTATGCATACCCGTGTTGTGCTGTACATCTACGTGTGTCATTGTTTCATGTCTCGTCATCACGCTCGTGTTCCGCCTCATCTCCACCTTATGACGCCGCCGTGTCGACGTTGAGAGGCTTGGAGGCCAGTCTGAGGACTTCTGTCGAGACCTGCTCGTTTGTACTCCTGATCGTCAATCGACACAACTTGGCATCCTTGTTCGGCTCAATCCGTCCTAGGATACCACTAGTGAAGGCCTCATGAGCACATTTTCGATGATGAGAACGCTCTTAGGTGAACTCACACTTTGCCCGGGCCAGACATATGCAGCACTCCCGCCACGACAAGCTGGAGTGTTTTTTCAGCGAGGCTGTGGTGATTGTATATCTCGGTGACTTACGTTTGAGGGATTTGGATCGACGTTCGGTAGCAGTGACAGTCTGGTGCCCGTCATGACTTTTGAGTTTTTGGCCAAATCGACATCTCCCGTCTTTGTCAACTTGATCGGAAAAATCTTCTGCGCCTCCCTTGGCGGACCTAATGGACGATGGTGAGCTTGTCTCCACCGAAAGGATGGCAGCTCTGGGATATTTGACTCACCTCCAATAACCTTCCATCGCTCAAAGAACGGCCCAGCTTCCAACGTGACGCCCTCGATGAACCGCGTGAGGAAGATGGGCAGCCGCAACACCAACGTCCTCAAGCTCCCGGCAAACTCGTACGTCATTCTCAAAACGGGAGGATCGCTGAAAACGTCTTTACACTCGACATGAATCATTTCCTGGATCTGAGCCCGTCCGCCAATCTCGCCCACGGGTTCGTCGTGGAATCGAGCGCTGACTCCGCTCTCTGTCGTCTCGTTGGGGTACTCTATGCCCATTTTGATATCGGATATCGTGGTCGAGACTTTGTTGCCGAAGAACAGGGCGAGACGACCGAGAGCACCGTGATACTCGGACTTGACGCCTATTTGGATCGTGTCGTCTTCGAAGAGCACACCTTCGTTGCCGTAGCTCAGTCGCTCGAGCCACTAGACACAGTCAGCTCGAGTCCTTCACGGCAAGATGGTCAGCTCACCTTTTCGATATTTGGTGCTGCGGTCAGAGGCGCGAGTAAGGAAGGAGCCACTCCGCCTAGAGTCGCCTGATATTTCAAGCCTGCGTCCTCCAGTCCATTCGATTCCACTCCGTTCGAGCCGTTCGACGCGGGCGCTGGTACTGGTGGGGACATCATCGGAGGCACCTCGGATATCGATTTGGGTAGACTGCTTGACAATAACGGCTGTTCTTGGATGTTGTTCCCACCAGACATATCCAGACCAGCGAGTGACGCCATGATATCATCTGCTGGTCCTGTCGACATTCCCATCATCGCGTCCGCACCCACGCTTGCCGTCCGTGAGCGCTGCGGCTCGGGCAATGGGGCAGTCACTGGAGGAGAGACCGATTGACTAGCCGAGCGAGAGCTCTCCGCCATCGGCTGCTGTGGTGGCTGCGTGACAATAGGTGAACCATTGGTCGAATCGCCCGTTGGCTTCCTGAAGGCCTTGAAGCGTTCCGCCTCTCTCTCCTTGTTGTCCCCAGAATGTCCAATGATCCAAGTCCGCTTATCCTGCGCGGCGTCTCCACGGCTGTGTAACCTATTGATGAGGGTAGACTCCCTTTCGGGGAAGACGGGCATCTCGTCACACATTGTAGCGAGAAGATCGCCTTCGTCGTCTCTCCGCGCCAGAGCTAGGTATTCGCATGCTCGCTGCTGGAGCTCGGCATCCAGAACGTGCGTGTACCGTTCGAAGATGTTGATAAGATGGTCTTTGATCTCCGGGAACAGGTTGACCCACTACCGAAAAGTCAGAAACAAATATAACGTGAGCTCCAATTCGACTCACCTTGATGTACGTGGTCAGCAGGAGTGCTCGAGTGGGCGCTGTGCACAGGTTGACCTTTGAATGCAGAGCTTGGAATTGCTCTATTGGACTGCATCCGGGCTCGTTGGCAATCAAGTGACCAAACTCCCCTAAGATGTAACCTTCGAACGGTGTGAGCTGGGTATGACGGTGTACGAGGTTCAAATAGCTCACCTCCGACTCTGATCATATTCTCGTGACAGGCCGATGTCTGGAGATGCTGAAAGACAGCCGACGCAGCGTATGGTTGCAGATCCTCATTATTCGTCACCAGCTGGACGACTCTGTACCAGACCTCGGCTCCAACGTGGTCTCCGGCAGCAGAGATCAGCTTTAAGATGGTGTCGACATACCATTCGAACTATCAGACCTCATCAGTACACTTCCTCCAAATGTCACGAGAGCTATCGCACGCACCTCTGTTGCGAAACGCTCGGTGAGAATGGCAATCTTGAGGACCATCTCTTCCCGCAGGTTGTAATCCGCGACCTGGAGATATCGCACAAGCTCTCCAACGATGACTTTGGAATTCGTCGTGTCGCACATCGAATACAGCAGATCCAAAGCCCTTCGCCTGACCGAGATATCCCTATCTTTCAGCGACATAATGATGGTGTCTTGATGCTTTTTGACAGGGCTGAGGGAGCTCGAACATGCAGCCAAATGGGCCATGGCGTCAAGACCGAGATATCGAACGTTTGTCTCTTTCGCCAGGATGAAGCGACCAAGCAGGAGGGACGCATTGGCAACAACGCGGGATTCGGGATCTATGTGGATACCCAGGTTGATAGCCTCGAAAAGGACGGCGTTCTGGGCGTTGTTGTGTTGAACATTCTGCGAAATGTCAACTCAGCATCCTATCATATGCGCTCGAGTTGCGATGATGCTTACTTTGGGTGTCTCCTGGGAAACATCTATGATAGCCTGAAGTATACCATTCAGGGTGTCCAGCACTTTCTCGTTGTCTGAGGCAAAGAGTCAGCTCGTGTCGCAGACAAAAAGCCAAAAAGTGAGCTACATACCTGGAGGAGGATAGTATTGTAAGAGCCGCAGCAGCTTGATCTGCATCCATGGATTTGGCACTTTGTAGTAGACGTATTCTGGTGGCATATCATCATCGAACACAATCTGGCGTCAAGTCAGCAGCTATAAGCATCTAGTGGAAACCTCTCAGCTCACTCGATCAAGACGCTGGACTGCCCTCTGGTAACATCCCTTGAAAGCGTCCAGATTGCTTTGAGCCATCGCCGTGACCAATGTCGTTGCGGTGACGGCGACTCCGGGGTCTGGATCCGATATCAGAGCCACTATCCTATCTGCCCATTCCGTGACGTCGAGTACGCTCGGATGTTTCCGGTATAGTCGTAGGAGCGTCAGAGCCGCCTTCTTCTTGACAAAAGTGGACGACGTCCTGATAGGTCGTCAGCTGATTACCTACATAACCAATAAATGGAAGGTCGATCGCTCACTGGCTGATAAGTAACCTGAACACAGATTCACTGAGCGTTTCTGCCATCTCCTTTCCTCCGAGATTGGCTATTGCGTGCAAGGCGAGACAATTCGTCACCTCGTTGTTGTCCTCCAGATCTTTTCTGAACGAGTTGATCACCAGTCTGACCAGGTCCGACCCCTCATGCATCAGCAGCGTGATTGCCAGGTATCCCTATTCCGACAATTAGCACATTGCTTGTCGAGCACACCTGGCAACTCGGAATAGCCATCCAGAGTCCGCTCGGTCCTGACGAGGAAGACTGTACTCACTATTTGCTTCTCGCTGTATTTCTGACTGCTGATCAGGTTGACAGCCTCCATATGTCCGACGTCGACCTTGTACCCCAGGATATAAGTGAAGACGACTTTGGCAAGGTACTTCTTCTTCTGGTATCCGTCCAGGTTTCCGTCCTTAAACTTCTGCCTGATGTGTGCCATCTCCCTGTTGATCCGCTTCTCCTCTAGCTCTCTGACTCGACATGCCCGCAAATCCGAGATATACTACCGTCACAGCATAAGAGTAGCCCTCGATGGCATGCAGACTCCGACTCACTTGGGTCAGACCCCTCATGGAGGTCGCCATGCTGGGCTATCAACAAGATGTGGAGGTCCAGTCGAGCGGGAGGTGAATCGTTGCAGGCTTCTAGTGTTGTTCGGTCAAACCCAGCAGTCCTTGCGATTTCAGTTGCCCTAGATGGCCGACGACGGGTTGTACTGTCTGTTGTACTGTATTGACCTGTTTTTGCTCGACATTGACAATAGAGTCTAGACCACCGACCTCGGGCGCGTTGACGTCGCCGGGCTCACTGTCACCGGCGAGATCCAACGGAAGTATTCTTATCACCGAGGTTGTAGTCAGGTCGTGGCTTTTCTCTTCTGATCGATCGATGACATGCTTGCTTGAGCTTATCTAGTACTGCTGCTTTGCTTTATGTACAGCTGCCCGCCTGAATCGTAAACATCCGCTCAACGACGTTCGGGCGATCATGGGATGGACGCACTACCAGAGGAGGCTCATCTTGGAGATCCACGGCGTGAAGCGCCTCAAGGCATACCTGCCTCGGGCAGGAGAAGGCGAAGGCCGATCTTTCAGAGGTTCCTCCTTTCATCCAACCTATTCAACGCGATGAATGGGGTGGTCTTGCCGCACTTCTTCTCTCTCATGCACTCACTGCTGAACGAGCAGACGTTAATGATTCTGGACAATCTCTGCTCAATCGATCATCCATTTGAACATTTTTTGCAGAGACCGGTACAGCCTACCTCTGAGCACTATGCCTCGACTCGCCAACCTCTTCATCACGCTGCTCGCTTTGGCTACAGTCGTCCCAATCGTCGATAGCGTCGCTACCGGTGGCCTTCTATCGACCAGCCTGCTCAACCTGGTCTTCAAAACCTCACCGCAGAGACCCGCTCTGGCTTCAACCTCCCCGGTACATATTCGACTGGACGACGAGCTCGAACTGCTCGTGAGTCCTCAGCTACAAAAGCTACATTTTGTGCGACCCTGAGCTGAGTCTTTCCTAGTATCATGTCGAGGATGTGCCATACTTCTCACCAAAACACGCATCACTCGCCATGCTATCATCTGACCAGCTGCCCAGATACTCCGACAGGGCTTTGATCACCGTGCTCTGTATTCCAGCATCGGGACCTTTGATCACAGTACAAGACGTAACTTCAGCTCTTGACGACGCTCTGGCTATTGACGACGTCATATCACCTGCATGGGTCAAAACCCTGGTCATCGTCCCGCAGCCTTTACGATTCAGCACCAAGTCCAGCTCAGGGGTTCAAATCCACGCAGACGCGGAATCCGTCCTCAAAGCTCGATACAGAGTCGAAAGGGTATTGCCGCATACATCCTTACTGATATCCGGACGTGGCAGCCTTGCCGCAGCATCGGCTCACTTGGACAGCCTGGATGGACCATACCTCGCCGTCCGCAGTACTCACCTGGAATTCATGGACCTGTATCCCGTGTATCGACTCTACTCGGACATTTACCGCACATTCATGTACGGAATTTACAAGCCCCTGATCGCCTTGCCGCCACAGCTGCCCGGAGGGTATAAGGCATTGAGAAGGGTGGACGAGTGGGGATACAATATCATCCCTGTGCCGTCCAGACTGTACGGAGATCAGAGTAAGCCTCTCAGCGGCCAGAGAGTCGGTGTCAAGGGTGAGCAATAACCGGCGCATCGAGACTTTCAGCTTATACTGACATTTGCATTCCAGACATATACGATGTCCGGGGCTTAGTCACTTCAGCCGGGTCGAGAGCTTATGGCGAGCTTTACGGCGTCGTGGATGACTCTGCCTATGCGGTGTCCAAACTGGAAGATCTTGGAGCGATCCTAGTCGGCAAAACAAAAACGGCATCGCAAGTTCCTCTTCACTCGACAGGAGACAATGGCTGAACAAGTTGATGCAGCTTTGCTATGGGCAAGTGGGAAGGTGTAGGTGATCCCATTGTTATGACTGTGGTACCGACTGACCTGCTATCATTCAGGCTGCCGAGTCCCTCGAGGAGCAATAGTGAGTGATCGAGCCTTCTGACCCCGGTACACAAGCTGGAACTTGTCCACAGCCCGTTCTCCGCGAGAGCAGATCTATGGCAGTCGTGCATCCAATCCTCCTCGGGCTCGGCATGCGCTATGACTGCCTATGACTGGCTGGACTCGGCCATCGGCTCTGACACTGGAGGTCAGCCCATCACTTCTGTTGTATCGGGGTGTACTGATTCAGAGCAGGTTCCGTTCGATTCCCCGGAGCCACAGCCGGTCTATATGGGAATAGAGTGAGTGAAATGGCACTCAATTCTGCTGAGACTCATTACTTCAGCCTAGCAATGGAGCTATATCTCTAGCTGGCGTGATTCCCGCTTTTGACCACGCGGATACCGCTGGTGTGTTGACCAGAGACCCTTTCAAATTCGTCACCTTCCTAAAGTCCTGGTAGGTACCCGTTTCACAGTATGATCGACCGGCAGCTGAAGCGCACTCACTATAGGTACGAGGACTCGAGCTTGCACTTCCGATCATACCCCCGCCAGCCAAGACGTCTCCTTGTTGACCCAGACTACTTGAAGCAGAACAGCTCAGTGACCCGTGACCTGATCAGCAAGTTCATCGAGAACGTCAGTGAAGTTATGGACATCAAAGTGGAGACGTTTGACCTCAAAGGCGTCCTGGACAAGAACAACTTCACCGAAGAGGCTATCTACGAGATCATACCAGAGTTCAATACTGCCTTGCAGTGGTCAGTGAACATTTTCAGAGCGAGCCATCATAGATTGAGCTGACAGGAGTTAGGTGGACTTGGATACAGGTTGGCCAGCGATTCCTCGGGGATTATGGTCTTAAGCACGGAGGCAGGGAGCCTCCCATTGACCCGACGCCCAGGGGGCGTTGGGCGACGGGGAAGGCAGTGGGAAGTGAGGCTCAGCATGATCGTACTGTGAAGCGACTACAAGATATCGGAGAGTGGATGAACGACGAGGTCTTGGGTGAGGCTAACGAGGAGAGCTGCTCGGACTCCATGTAAGTGCAAGTCAATGAGTGAATGTGAAGGGACAGACCATTGACGACTAATAGCTGGATATACGATGTGCTCATGGGCCAAGGACCGATCTACCGCGAAGCTGCGCTGAATGAACCTGACTCAGAAGATCAACCGTGAGTTTCGAGAGATCTGTTCGTGTGACATGTCTCACCATCTGGGCAGATTCTTCAGTGGAAACAATCTCTGCAACATTGCTGGTTGCGTCGACATCACCATTCCCATCGGGCAAGCGCCGTTCAACAGCTCCGTCTCGAAAATAGAGGAGATGCGACCCGTCTCTGTCAGTCTGGTCGCCAGGCGAGGATGCGAGTGAGTGATCATGCCAGTCAAGCGGGATGACTATGATGCTGACGGGCGTCAGCTTCATGCTGCTCGATTTCATCGAGCTCCTGGCCAAGGCAAGTATTCTTGACGAAGTCCGGGTGGTTGTCGAGATCACACCGCTGACATATTTCGTAGCATGGGCTGGTGAAGACCGTGAAGACTGGCAGGACCGCGTTCTGAGCCTCTCCTGGTTCGAAACCCCTCTCCCGCATCTTGCTTGCATCATTTCGGCTCTTGAGCGAGACTCATTGTCTATAGATACTTCTGCAAATTGTCCCATACCATCTTGTACCCATTGGCCCACATGTGAATACCGTCGAATGTGAACTCCTTTTTCAACATGCCCTTCTCGTCCGTCAGTCCCTCGTTGACATCGATGAATTTGGCCCCCAACCCCTCCGCCATCTCCTTGACCGCTTGGCTTGCTGCCTGGACGGCTTCGTTCGTCCTTCTTCTCTTGAGCTCCGCGATGAACTCGGCAGGTACACCTGGAATGTCGATACTGACGTCCGTATTGCCCGGGTAATAGGCCATGACCAATATCTCACAGTTTGGAACCCTCTCTTTGACCTGTTTCAACATTGCACTATAGCGTTCCACCAGGATTTGGGGGGTGAAACCAGTCTGGGCGATATCGTTACTGCCAATGTTTATGAATAGTCGACTTGGCTCGAGGTTGAGCACGCAATCCTCAAAGGCGACTTGATACTCTTTGGTGGTAGTCCCTGCGATTCCGCGGTTGTAGATTATGGTGTTGACGCCGTGGGACAGGTTGAGCTCGGCAATGGGGAAGAATTCCATCAGGGACGAGCCGGCAAAGACGACTTGGCCCTTTTGAGCGTATTGGTTGAGATGACGGTATTGCCCTATCTTCGCTTTCATCTCCAGTGTCAAGTTGGGCGGGTCGTTGATGTGCTGCATCTTGAACAGGTGAGGGCTGGGAAATGTGGAGGATCGTTCCGGTGACAAGGAGGTCGCAAGTGTACGCCAGTCAAACGTCTTCTGAGTGATTCTCTTCAGGCCTCTTCAGACCAACAGGCGAACGGACTCAAGATTGCGCTCTTGTGTGAGCATTTGGGGCTGCATGAGATGCAGCCTGGATGGGGTATAGATAGAACGCTACCCTAACCGGCTAACGGATGGCCGAGTCGATTTGGCCGACCGCATTTGTCCGCGGAGGGGGAGTATCTCCGACGGACCGACGCAGCGACTCCCTACGGCGGCCGGCTGGGGCGTCCATGGGTGCATGCTGGTGGGACCCATTCGCTCTTGTATGCTGCGACGCAGTCAGGAAAGCCAGCCAGACGGGCGTACTTCCTCGTCCTTCGCATGTACAGGATGGATTGCTACCAGCACCTTCGAGCGACACCGAGGCAAAGTTTCAGTATCTTCCAGTCCGAGGCCCGTGGCTTGCACGTGGCCATCTTACGTTTCGGCTTAATGCTGAAACGCCACAGGTCTGAAACCGTTTTGCTGGGCTGATGCAAGCGATCACTCGATCACCTTAGCATCCTGTCTCTACATCCAACTCGATACGCAGCATCTACGCCACTACTCGACCGTCCGAGCATGTCCACTCCGGGCGGTTGTGCGTCATTCAGCAGGACGACAGGCGCCTCTGGCGCGCGCAGATGAAGCGATATTCCCCAAATGCCACGACAAGCTCTTCTGCTCGCGAGAATGTCAACTCAAGGATTGGCCCTCCCACAAGACCACTTGCCGACAAACACCATCAAATATAACCAGGTCAAAGTCGATCCAGTCCAATCAAACGCAGAACCACCAATGGCCAATAACGCCCATGTCGCTACAACACCCACTGCCTGGACGGGTCTCGCTCGAGCCGTCCCAACCACCGACAACTTCGGTCACACCTCAACTCCCTGGAGAAGGACTGATCGGTCCATTGGACTCCCACACGCGATGCGCTCTACTGGTTTCGCTGATGCTAGTTCGGACAGACAGGCACCAAGCAGCAGCGCCCGTGTCGCGTCAAAAACCGCGACGACCGGTTATGCTTAAGCCAGCCCGAGCACAGGAAGGTTCGAGATCCATAAATCCAAGCCAACGCCAACTGCTTCGTCAGGCCTTGCTATAGCCAGGCCAGCAGGACGCAAAAACACCGGCTCCTATAGCAGTCATCGGGCAAAGAGTGACGCCGCTGCCGACTCTGAAACTTTTGTCTTGTCCTGAGCCGATGTTGACTCTGTGTTGACCTGGTCTCTGCATTCACTCCATCATTATAGATTTCAGCCCCATTTCTCAAAGCTACCAGCCCATATCTCTCAACCATGTCTTCTCCCACTTGTTCCTCTTGCAGCAAGATCGAGGCCGATCTTGGCACGCCGATGAAACGATGCGCCAAATGTCACGACACGCTCTACTGTTCTCGGGAATGCCAAGTTGACGGTCGGCCTACCCACAAAGCCTCCTGCCAAAAGAAGGCCAGTGGCGCACATCCACCACCCACCGGCTCAAGTAGCTCCTCTGGCCCGGCGCAGATGGGTATCATGGCACAGCTGTTGAATGGTAGAAAGCCCATACCCGTGTCCGAGTAGAACAGGGTGTATGGCTATTTGGTCGACTGTTTCCAAATGCGCGTAGAGGACGAATACACCTTCAACGGCGAGCTACACTCTGTCTACAACCTACAATAAAGTGAACGCTCTCCCCCCATGCCGCTCATTCCTCAACTCTGCCGAGAAGAACGGGAATGTCCTGGCGAGTTGGTGGTCGGAGGAGAGACGAGAGCTGTGCGAGGAGATGGCTTTGGATAAAGAGGGGAAGTACTGCATTCACCATGCAGTAGAGAAGCACGACGTCCAGGAGGCGTACAATGACACTATGATGCCAATGAATTTCAGGCTGTTCACGGATCAGATCTGTGGGTTCCTGGTGATGCGAGGATAGAGAGGACAGGCCGGAGTCTGAGAACACGAAGCGGAGTACGAGTCCGAGGAGTACAACACTGAGGATTACGGCGCCGAGGAATACGGCTCCGAGGAGGAGTACGTGTCAGAGCCGGAGCATGACTCTGAGGGGGGGCATGGTTCTGAGTCGGATCACGAATCCGAGTCGAGCAGGGCCTCCGCAGGCCGCAGGCGGGCGTTGTAGTGGACCTATGATGCAGCGACTTGCAGAGAGAGAAGTAGAGAAGTCAATTGAAACCTGTTTAGGAAATGCTTACAATCAATTGTGAACTCAGGATATTTTGACTACAAACTTATATTACGATAGCATCGGCCGGCTGCTTGTTTTGATTAACCGTGCTCGGGAGCAAAACTGAAACCCGGGATCAGAGATAAGGGATCTGAGCGGCTGAGAGATAAGCTCGTGGGGATCGTCGCTGTATTGCTTTATCGCTGGGAAAGGGGAGGGGCAGGAGGCCGGAAGCGGGAGAGAGGAGGGAAGGGAGGCTTGTTTGGTTCCTATCAAGGCCAAGCTATCACACACAGCGAACACGACCCACGCACGCGTCGCAGCTTCCCAGTCACATCAGCCATATCATGAACCCCTTCCCACATCACCTCTCTCTCCCACCATTGACCACTCGCTCAATCAATCTCATAGCCACGAGCCCGCGGAATGGGCTCATCTTTACTCACTCCCATCAAGACCACAACCACTGTACTCTGCCTTATCCCGCTTATCTACCTTTTCCTCAGCCTCGATGTCGTCACTCAATCCCTCTCCGCTGGTCGCTTCCTCGAACTCAGCTACAGGGCACGACAGCGTACTCAGCAACCTTCGCGACATAGGCTGAGCCTAGACAGAGAGGATGAGCTTCTGGTGAGTCTGTAGCTCCTTGACACGTTGGCTGACGACGCCATAGTACCATGTCAATGACGTTCCATACTTCTCACCTTTGGCGGCCCTGGTGGCTACCCTGCCAATGACTCTGCAGTCCGAGCAGGATGCTTTGTCCTCATCTTTGGTCACCATCCTCCACGTACCATCTACCAACTCAACAATCTCCCTGCATGACGTGGTCACATCGATAGAATCAGCCTTAACTCTAGACGATGTATTGTCACCCGCTTGGCTGGACACGTTGATCTTGGTGGCCGACGCCATCGACACACCTATCCGTCTCGACGTAGCAGTCGCTTCCGCCCTCTACCTCGACTATGGGGTTAAATCGCTCTTACTACATCCCTCTCTGCACCCACCCCCATCGCGACGCTTCCCAGGGGTAGACCTTGAGATCCAGTCTTTGCCCCCTTCCGCCATTATCCCAAAGAGGGTCAACGGACCGTACCTGGCCAGAAAGAATATGAACAAGATGGACCTATACCCAGTATACAGGCTCTACAGCGACATCTACCGGACCTTCCTATTTGGAATGTACAAGCCGCCCTCGCTATCGGCAGAGGAAGAGCCATATCGCACCTTCCGGCACGTCGACTCCAAGGGTTACACCATGATTCCAGTCCCATCAAGACTGTACGGACGATCATCTGACCAGCTCCACGGGAAGCGAATCGGCATCAAAGGTGAGCATTGGTAAATAAGACACTACAGCGATCATTGCTAAATGAAAGCGCAGACATCTTCGACGTGAAAGGTGTGGTGACCGCTGGGGGAAACAGGGCCTATGGAGATCTATACGGAGAGGCGAATGTGACCGCATCTGCAGTCTCCAAGCTGGAGGATCTTGGAGCTGTGCTTGTTGGCAAGACCAAGACCGCTACGTGAGTCTCCGTCAAGCTGCCTGTGCGCCTGAGCTAACTTGATCTAGGTTCGCAATGGGAAGCCAAGGGGTAAGTCGTCCCAGACTACAATGTACTGATTTGCTCAGAACAGCGATACGGTGGACGAGCAGTAGTGAGTTGAGCTGCGTGGTGTTAGGCGGACCCTGATATCTGGTGTCTTAGCCCGTTTTCGGCAAGGGGTGATCTGTGGCAATCATGCGTGGGCTCTTCATCTGGGTCGGGATGCGCTATGGGTGCATACGACTGGCTCGACTTTGCGCTAGGGTCAGATACCGGTGGTGAGTCCTGGAGTCGCTGTCGTAAGTTCGTCATCTGAGGCAAAGTAGGTTCCGTCAGAGGTCCCGCTGCTGTAGTCGGATTGTATGGCAACAGGGTATGTGATCACCGCACAGGTGTAAGGTGCCTGCTCATAGAATGTCAGCCCAGTACCGGTACGATGCCGCTGGACGGCGCTATACCCCTCTTCGGACACGCAGATACAGCTGGGATCTTCAGTCGAGACCCCATTGACTTCACTAATCTCGTCCGAGCATGGTAGGTCCGCTGACACACGTCAGGAAGCGAACCCCAGCTGACCTATCTCAGGTATGAGACCTCGCCTCTCGAGCTCAAGGCGTACCCTGCTCTGCCTAAACGGCTCCTTCTGTCATCGAAATACCTCCAACAAGAGACCGTCATGGCTCAGAGCCTTGTGGACGACTTCATCGAGAACGTCTCGTCAACCTTTGGAATGGCAAAAGTTGAGCTGGACATGGAGGCGGCTGTGGAGAACGAGAGCTTTGGGCCGGAGGACATCGCGGGGATGTATCAGGATTATCACCTTGCCGCAGCTTGGTGAGTCGCAGTCTACGTCCTATCGGCCTTCATTGCAATGGCTGAGTGATATCGGCTCAGGTGGGCTTGGACGCAACATGGACAAAAGTTCCGCAACGACTATGCTGCCCAGAATCAGGGCCGAGAACCGCCCATGGATCCTTGGGCGAGGGAAACCTGGGAGAATGGACGGGTGAATGGGAGCTGGGAACAATTCAACCAGACATCAGAGTGGTTGGTCGAGATGGGCAAGTGGATCAACGACGACACGCTGGGCCAGAACGAGGATACATGTTCAGACGGCATGTAAGTAGCTAGGGACAGGAGTTGGGATGTGGGCTAATTGGCTTAGTATGGTCTACGACATTGGGGAGGGTATGGGACCTGTATATAGGGAGAAGGACCTGAACCCGAATTGGGAGACGCGAAACCCGTGAGCATCATGTCGATCATCAGCTAGTCAGCACTGACATACGGGGCAGATTCCGATTCTTCCCCGGAGCCGGAGTGTGCCCTTTGGCAGGATGCGTGGACTTGACTATTCCCATTGGACAAGTACCGTACCTCTCGGCCGTGTCGAAAGTAGAGGAGATGAAACCTGTGACTATCAACCTCGTCGCGAGGAAGGGCTGCGAGTGAGTCGACCCGGACCCCTCTCGCTCGCGAAGGCGAGAGGGCGGTCAATTGCGATCAGAATAGAGCTGACCTACATAGCTTCATGTTATTGGACTTTGTGGATCGTTTGGCCGAGGTAAGTGTCGTGGAAGCGGTATGAGTCATCGGATGAGCTGACTGTGGATCAGGCCGGACTCATCACCGCTGTCAAGACGGGTCGGACGGCGTACTAGGCCCGAAGCAGGTTCTTCCGGGTCGGAGGTTGTACTTTGCTTATCAGTTGTAAATCACCCTCGATCAGTAGTCAGTCGTTGTTGCGTTGTCGGGTTTACGATGTGTATAAATCTATAGACAGAAACGTTCCAGGCATGGACCAGGTTGTACGAGCGGAAGTGAGCCAGTGCAGAAGCCAGCTGGGAGTCTGGGACATGGGAGCAGCAAGAGCGGCGTTGAGCGTTGAGGCGGCCCGCTTTGTCCCGCAGCCTCCTGTCAGCGTGTCAGTCGTGGCATCTTGGAGTAGCGGATGTGGCATCGCCCTTACACTTGACTACATAGAAGCTTCTCATGCTGTATGTGTACGATTAGCCTTCTCACCAAGTTCTCCTCCGAACACTGCACCGTTAACCATGCCTGAGCGATCGATCCCGCCCACATCGTCATCTGGTTTTTCGATGCCGGGCACTACTCCTGACAATGCCAGCACTACCGCTCCCGCCGTCAACATTGCTGAGCAGCGACAACTATGTTGCTACCGCCCTGACCATCTAGGCCAGTGCGTCTACCTCGGCCACAGCCCAAGCGCGGGATTTCAGCCCTCCGGATCCAATGGACAAGCGAGTGGAGCCTCTCCCGGTCGGGTCGCACAGCACGATTTGCTCAATAGGACACCGGCAGGCCTGGCTTTTATGGCAGCTACCTTCGCGGCGCAGCCCCCGAAATACGGGTTCGACGTGTCGAAAGGCGTTGCGACGGATCTCACGGGCAAGGAACTGGATGAAGAGCAGAAGAAGGAGTATGAGCGATGGAAGGGGGAGAATGGCAATTGAATTTGATCTATCCGCTTCAGTGTCGCCCGGAGATGTACCGTCAATCAAGACCCGCGGGTCGAGGCTGTCGAGGTGAACGAAGTTGTCAGCTTGGTCGGATCGGACAGAATGGTCGTACTGCTGTGTGAGGATTTGGACCTAGGCGCACGAAGAACCTTGATGGGTATCGAACTCGACCCCGCCCTCATTATAGAACCAATGGGCACGTAGAGCACGAAACTTGGACACTGTGTCCACTTCCTGGCCAGGTCAAAGTCCCAGAGCCAGGGTACTCGAGGCAGTATAGTACAACATAGTGCATTCTCACCTGTAAGAATACACCTATAGCAAACCGAGGCCTCGATACTACTCACTACCGCGAGAAGAGCGATTACACCTATTGGACTTGGTCTGAGCCCTGCTCAAACACTGAGAACACAGCCTCCAAACAGTCTCCAATCGATGGATGCTGTCTAAAGTTGCCCCTCTTCCTCCTGGATCTCCTGATCCAACGCACCATTCCCACAGCCTTCCAAGGGAGGTGGCCCCTTACAACCCAGCAGCCACATTATAGCTCGCAGGCAGCGCAGCTACCCGCTTACCACCCCGCTTGAGCGCTTTGGCAGCGAGTCTCTCGTGTCTGCGCGCCATGGTACCATTGCTCCTCTTCCTCTTCTTGCAATGACCTCCGGACACGGCGGTACTAGTCGGTTGTGGGGCTTTGGCGGTCGACGTGACAATGTCCGAACCGGCCAACAGGGTCTCGTGACCATTGGCCGCGGCCTGAGCCGTGGATGTCGAAGCCGAGGATGAGGGTGCGGCGGCACTGACCTTGGAGGGTGCGGCGGGGGATGGAGATGGCGATTGAGCAGGTGTTGATGGCTGGGCGGGCTGAGGGCCGACGGCATTGGCGCAATCACCGGAAATACCGGCGACGGCAGTAGGTTTGCTCTGGGCGTACGAACCGCCGTATTTGACGTTCTTGCCGGGATTGGGGAAGACAACATCGATACCTTCGATAGTCGTGCAGCCGGGGGCAGCGGCGACATTGGCGACGAATGGCGCAGGGTAGTCTGGAGCCGAGAGACCGGATCCGCCATTCGTGACGGTGATCACTGCGCAGTTTTGGTCTAGAGGAAAGGCGTCAGTCCAGATGTACAGGATAGATAGGGTTCCGTTACGGGGCGGACTTACACATCTCTCGATTACCAGCTTGGTTGAACCAAGACCAGGCGAACAGTGCTTCTCCGCTGGGTGCCTCTTTCGGGATGGTAAACTCTGTCGTCCTCTCATCCACCATACAACCACCCATATAACTCAGAATGACGTTCCAGGTCTTTCCCATGTCGTACGACATTGCCAATTGGCACGAACCGCCTCGATGAGTGGCAGTGCCGCCGATCGAGTATGTTGCCGATGAACCTGCTGACCATGTGGCCACCGAGTCCATGCTCGCGTCTGGAGCGTTGATGTAGCCCTGCGGGGATGTTAGAAAGGGTTCTCGGGACGATCGCAGACCTGGGAAGGGGGGTATGCGTGTCGATCATGTCGATCGGCCTCGGTACATTGGCCAGCTGGCGATGATCGACATCAAAGGGATCGCATGAAGGACCGAGTTCGAGGAGGGACGGAAGGCTCACCTTGCAAGGATAGTCTCCCAATGGCTGGGTCATAGAGTAGTCTGAGCCGCGAGTCAGTACGTGCTCGCGCTGGGATGCTGGGATTAAACCAGCTGGACATGGAGACTCACCGATGTTTTGATAGTTGGCTTTGGGATGCTTTGAGCTTTTCAAAGGAGGCGGCGAGGTCATTTCCATATGAGCGAGTGTGCTCGTCGCCATGGCCAGCGCGGCGATTGTCACTGTGATGCGGTTGAGCATTTCTGGGGTCGTTGATCGTCGGAGTTAGGTATACGTCGAGGTGTTCGATTGGCCTTGTTGGGTTGACGGTTGTCGAGGTTGAGCGAGTGGTGATGTTAGTCGCGTCTTTCGTAGAGGCTCAGCCTTGATGAAAGAAGTTTTGTCGATCCGTGTTGTCGTCGAGACGGTGTTGTAGAAGGAGTGTGGGTAAGCGTATGTGTTGCTCAAAGTTGAGAAGCTAGAGACGGGAAGTAGGAAGGAGAAGGATCAGTCAACGTCCCGCGCGTCATGTTGAGAAGAAAGAGCGGTCCGTGAAGGGGAGAGGAGGGTTGGGCGCAATTGTCCTGACTCCTGGCGCTCGAGCGTTGAACGTCACGCGAACCAAATACCCCTGACCTGACGCGATCACTCACCTGTCGAAACCTGTCGACGGGTAATGTTGAGTTGAAAAAGAGAGAAGGGTCAGTCGAGATGCTGAGGATGAAGAGGGTGAATGCACATGCTGATGCATTGTCCACATTGACCAAACCTACCCCTTTGACGGAATGCACTCACATCGAGATGAGCGGCCGCAAAGGGAGACGCCACCGAACAAAGAGAAAACCGACACGACCCCGCCTCCCCCTTTGGGCACTTTCACGCGCGGAATCAAGTTTCCCCTTTTGTGCACATTTTGTAATCAACTTTGTTAGTCACCTACGTCACAATTATTAGACACGCGTTCGTTTCACCTTCCCCTGCCTTCCCCTTAATTAGGTCGGTCGCTCAGCAACGTCGTAGAGTAGTCACAGCAGCGAGGTAACTACCTCTCTCTGGTCTAGTCGACTGTCGAGTCCGCCCATTTATGCATTGCATTCTCAACGCTCTGTCTAGGCAACATGGATGGTACTGTCCCTAGCGGGTCCAACACCGATCCACTCAATCTTCACCCCGAGGTAGTTCTCGATGAAATGGACGTACTTCTGGCAGTTCTCGGGCAGATCCTCGAACTTCTTGATACCAGAAATGTCAGTCTTCCATCCGGGCAGAGTCTCGTATTGCACCTCGACCTTGGCGAGTCTGTCAAGGTCGGCTAAAAGGGAGTCGGGTCAGCGGGAGCTTCATTGTACGGTTGTGTGTGAATCCTGCACTCACCTGGGAAACCGGCAATCTCCACTCCGTCAATCTTGTACGAAGTAGCGACCTTGATCTCCTCGAAGCCGTCCAGAACGTCGAGCTTGGTCAAGTTGAGACTGGTGTAACCGTTGATCAAAGTGGAGTACTTCATGACCACCAGGTCCAACCATCCACAACGCCTTCTTCGGCCAGTGACCACACCGTACTCGGCACCCACTTCCTGCAGCGTCTTGCCAACCTCTTCGAGGTCTTCAGTTGGGAAGGGACCTCCACCAACTCGGGTGGTGTAGGCTTTGATGACACCGCAGACCTTTTTGATGGCGAAAGGGGGGATACCGAGTCCGGTAAGCACACCTCCGATAGAGGTCGCCGAGGAGGTGACGAATGGGTACGTTCCGTAATCAATGTCGAGCATCAGGGCGTTGGCACCCTCGACGAGGATTCGCTTGCCAGACTGGATAGCTTGGTGCATGTAGGTTGGTCCGTCGACAATGTGAGGTCGAAGTCTCTCGGCAAAGGCCTACCACTGTGAGTCAGCTATGTCCCTGGTTTCTCCAAGCGGTACAGCTCACCTGGAGCATCTCGATTTCTCCCTCGGTGTCGAATTCGAAGTGACCGTACCTCTTGAATCGACCCTCGACGAGCTTCCTGAATTTGGCAGGGAAGCTTGGGTCGTACAAGTGGTGCACTCGCAATCCAGATCTGGACGCCTTGGACGAGTAAGCTGGTCCGATACCCTTCTTCGTGGTGCCAATGGACGAGCCTCCAAGTTCAATCTCCTTCAATCCATCGACAATTTGGTGGAAGCCGAGGACGAGGTGAGCTCTGTCGGAGATGAACAGTCTGTCGGCACATTTCAGTCCCTTTCGCTCGAGGGTGTCGAGCTCGTTGAACAGGGATGGGATGTGGACGACAACACCGGATCCGATGAACGCATTGCACTTCTCGTTGACCAGACCTGCATACCATATTCAGCAATTATAGCCATAAAGAGCCCGGCCAACTCACCACTGGGCAAGAGGTTGAAAGCATAAGTCTTCTTCTCTCCTGGTTTGTCACCGGGCACAACGATTGTGTGACCGGCATTGTTACCACCTGCACATCTCGCGCAGATATCCGCCTGAGCAGCGAGGATATCGACGAGCTTTCCCTTTCCTTCGTCACCCCACTGGGCTCCGAGGCTAGAAGTGGGGTTAGCGAAACGAACTGAAAACCCCGCGCCGACCGAGTACAAACTTACACCACAGTCACTCCTTCTGGAGCTAGAACGTCTGGATCAGCTGCATTCTAGCTTACCATCACTTTTGCAGCTCACCTTGTGCCATTTGGAAGTTCGCCAGAGAAAGGCAGAAGAGACCCCCGACTTTTGCTGTTGATTCGAGGGTGGGTGGTCGACTCGTTTTCCGAACTCGTTCCGCCCAATCCGGAATCAAAAGTCGACCCCGGTTATCTGCCCAATCACACGTCAGGACAAGTCGACGAAGACGGAAGTATAATTATCCTCGGCGCGACTGATTTTCCTCTTGGTGGCTGGTCAGCATGTCTCGTCCAATGTGTTGATGTCAAGTCTCGATATAGGCGCAGCGAGTAATGTTCACTGACCGCTGGTCGGGCTCGAAGGCGGAGCTGGGCAGAGGTGAGCAGGAGCCTGGCTGAGCCTGGCCATGGATAGCTCCGCCTCCGACAGGCACCGACGTCGCCGCCGACACGAGCAACGATGCGGACACGACCTCCTCGGCCCAGCAGCGAAATGTACACAACTTACACAGACTCTGCCATTGCTCATCTACTTCGACATGGATTGACAAAGGACTGACTGATCTGAATTACGATCTCGACCGGACCTGACTCGGAGGCGGCGGCAATCATCCCAAAACGACAACAGCGGAACTCAACAACATGACGACCAGTGCAGCATACACCCGACAACAAGATCCGACCTCGCCAAACCACACCGCTTCGACGGCTTCATATTCGACAACGTCCTACACGTCCGCTTCATCCCGACACACCTACTCGACAGGACTGACGACACCGGATTTGTCAATAGCTTCGCCAAAGTTTAAGAAACAGAACCTCGACGTATTGGAAACC
This sequence comes from Bullera alba, assembly GCA_001600095.1. Classification (NCBI taxonomy): domain Eukaryota; kingdom Fungi; phylum Basidiomycota; class Tremellomycetes; order Tremellales; family Bulleraceae; genus Bullera; species Bullera alba. Next base: position 628,652 of record BCIX01000005.1, read on the forward strand.
ACGTACGAGGGCGTGGAACATGATCCGTCGTCAGCTTTGAGGTCGGTATCCTCTACTTCGACCTTGCAACCTCGACCTCAACCAAACCTAGTCGGGCACTCTCAGCCGGAAAGTAGTGCTTCAGCCTTGGGCTACACTGCGACCAAGACCAGACGGGGAGACACAAGTAGACCACTACCTGGTCTGCCCCCATCCACGGATATGTCCAACTACTACCCGGAGATCACACCAGGAGCAGGAACGCGGTCTACAGGGAAAGATGGGGAAGTCCTTCGAGGGCCAAGTGTTAGACACCGTGCGAGTCAGTTCGAGCAAGCGGCCCAGGCTTCTTCATCGACAAAGCGGACTCGATCGACATCACCCTTGCGAGTCAACAAGATCCGAACACCATCAAATAGCTCGCCAAAGACGCCTGAGCCTCGACGCCCGGGCAGGGTTCCCGTCCCGAACACCGCCCCGGCCCAATCTAGGGCTACGTACGGAGATTTGGGCCGTGCAGGACCATCGACGTCCAGTGGTCAAGTCAGTCCTCCTCGATTGGCAAGAGGAGCAGGATCAGCTCGCAAGATGATTCAACAGTGGGAAGGAAAGCCGGGCCAGTCTAGTCAATCTGGTCCTTCTACACCTGCTTTCCCTCGATCTCAACCACAAGCAAGGATCATGTCGAGGGAATACCTCAACAGCAAACCATTACCCGATCACAGACTTGCCCCTTCCCCCTTATCCACCCCCGGGAGAAACTACAGTTCCAATCTCACCGGCTCTCCCCAGTCCAAATCCAGAAACCCATACTCCCACGCCAACGCCTATTCCCCGTCTCAACACCTCCAGACGCCGCAACAGTCGAAATCACTGCATGCCTCTCCGTCCAATTGGTCGCTCAAGTCCTCTCCCGGAGACAGGAAGAAGCGTGGGGACAAGGGTCCCGGCAGGTCACCGCTGAAAGAGATCTTGAACCTGTTTGGCGGAGGGGGCGCATTCCGCAAAAAGGGCAAAACGAGGAGGAAGAGTGCAAGTGGGGGATATGAGCTGGATATCGGGGAGATGATGGGGAGTAATGGTCTGCCGGGGGGAATTGTGTTCCGGGACAGGATGGGCGATCAAGAGATGGACGGTAGAGCACAATCCCAATCATTAGTGAGTGGATCCCCCAAATATTATAGTGATTTACGATGACTGACAGCTGAGCGCGTAGGTACGATCCACTGCTGTCATCTACCTCGTTCCAACACCGTGCTCCTCGGTCTCACAATGGGGTTCCTGGTTGACATCATGGGCGAATTTGACCAAAACGACTTTATCAATCACCTACTGTCCCGTCTTTCAAGAGGTACAGAGCGGGAGTATGACTCCCAAACGAGTACTGTCGGGCTCTGGACCGATAGGCAAGAACACCGAGCCGGCAATCGCGTACTCGACCATCCCTCAGCCGTCGCCTAGCACCGGACCCGACGTCGATCTCGACATGAAAGACTGTGTGGAAGTTAGGAGTCTGAGGAAGGAAGAGATCAAGGGCAGGGGGATCCCCTCAGCGCCAGATGGGGTGGGGACGGAAGTTCTGGAAATGGTATGGAGCGATGGCTCTAGGCGGTATATAGGAGTCGAAGGAGTTGCCGGGAGGTTGGGTTGGGTCAGTGCGATTTGGTGAGTAACTTCCGGAATCTTGGATACGGCTGCTCTTAGACTCTTGGGCCAAAATCTGAGACAGGCAGAGCTCCGGGGGTCTAGAATATGTGGAAGATGTTCAAAGTGGTCAGAGAGTTGGACAACGGCTGACAATGTCTCAGGGATGTCTTACTCGCTTGTAAATCCAACATCCCACCAGCACTCCCACCTCCATCCCCACTGTCGTCCCCGAAGCCATCTTCCCCTCGATACTCCCTCACCCCGCTGAGCAATGTCAACCTCCCCGATGATCCATTCCGGCTATCACACACCTCCACCCAGGGCGGCCTAGGCCAAGCTGATTCTCGACGTCCAAGCGGCTCGCAAATCGTACAAGCGAGCACGGCACCACCTGTGCAGCGGATAGGAGACCGCTGGATCGCCGCAAGCGTCATTGGCACCAACAGCCAGTTGGGACCTAGCCACGACATCGACACACCCAAGGACACCGCAGGAGAGAGAGATATCGCACTTGCGACAGTGACGAAATCGGGGTCGAATCCCACTGCAGAAGAATTGAGGAATTCGGTTCAGCGGATGTTTGATGCTGGACCGGATGAGATGCCGTCAAGTCAAGGCCACAGACAAGGATTGGCATACTTGAATCGATCGAGTAGTGGACACAGCGCAGAGTCTGCTCGAAAAGTGCTAGAATGGCAACCCACAACAGAGAGGGAATTGTCGATCTTTGCCCGAAGCAATTCTCGCAAATCGGCCACTGGTCAAACTCCCTCGGCCTCACCGTATCGCTCCAATCAGCCACTAGCTACGGGTATCAACAATGCCGTGTCACCCGGCAGGCCATTGACCATGTCAGAATTGGGTCGCCATGACAAGACTTTCGACGCGGACACCGTCTTGTCCTTTGACCCGGACGATGTCAACCCGTCCCGATCAGCGAGTCAAGTCCGGCGTAAATCCATTTCGGATCGACACAAGCCGGTGAATCACCTGGCGGTGCTCGAGGAGAATGATGGTAGTCTATCGGATGGAATGGGTCCCGGACCGCTCAAAGCCCCTACGTTCCTCTCCCACGTCACATTCCCCAAAGCCCAAGTGGCAGGATTACCCGTCGCTCCGGCTTTCAGCGTCATGAGCAAAATCAAGGCGTTCGAGACAGCGACTTCACCCACACCCTCGCAGCCTCCGCTCTCCCGCCAGAAGTCAGGAGCAACCTTGAGAAGCCAGACAAGTGCTGGAATGGCAGGCATCGGCGCCACTGGAGGCGAGGGCATGTCCAAAACTCGAACCACGTCCTCTGTCGACACGCATGACAGCCAAGATGGTCTCTTGAGGACGCCGGCCACTCAGACATCTTACGCCCTGCCCTCGACTTCGGACCACAATAGCGGTAAAGCACTATCGGGACATTTGGACCGTCATTCCCGAGACCATGACGTACTGGCGAGTCAAATTGGCGGAGTGCAAATCGATCTCAAAGCCGTCTTGAGCTCTTTGACGAGTTTGGTCAACGGGACCAAGATTGACGACAAGTTGGACACCCTCGGAATGGACATCAAAGCCATTGAAAATGCTTTGAACCTCAACTCGCTGTCAACTGCCCGTCTGAACTCGATCACCTCGCCCGAAGATGCCAATACTCAAATACCCGGTGGAATCAGTCAAGTGCACGACAAGCTGGATGCGATTGCCAAACTCTGCGAAGAAGTGTTGGCCAAAGACAAGGCCAGGACCACCGAGAACGGTAAAGCACCGGCGTCACCTAGTCCACAGGGCAAACTCGGTATTATGGTCGACGCCGACGAGCAGAAGGGTGCAGGGCAAGAAGTCGCTCAGATCATGGCGGAATTGACGGGAAGCTCGAACAAGGCATCACCGAGATTGGCCAATTTGCAAGTCTTGCACCATGTCGCTTCGAAACCGTCAAGTCCGAGGGGGTCGGCAAGCAACTCTCCGGTGATATCTCAGCATTCCCAGTCGAGTCCAGTGACTGCCGATGGACCACTTTCCGATGAGACTAAGAAGCAGGTCGGCGAGGTATTGGGTCTCGTGAAGGAGTTGAAGGAGGCAAGAACACTTCAGACTCAGCAAACAACAGACATTGCGAGGTGTAAGTCCGCCCGTCTTCACTCTCGTAACCAGCTGACCCTTATACTTTCCCGATCAGACCTGAACGAGCTCAACACCTGGTTGGAGAAATTCGTCCACAACTCGACCAACGAGATTTCGTCAATGTCCAAACGACTCACCTTGATCGTTGGCGCGGATGACGACCCGGAAAACCCCAAAGACCCCAATATGCCCATCACGATGCCCGACCTCGTTGCAGACATGCACAGCATGGTCACCGAGCAGAAACGCAAGACCGAGGCGGATGGTGCGGTGGGAGCTAGACTGGATGCGTTACTGGCAATGATGGGCCAAGAGCAGGAAAGACATCAGGGCCAGGCGGGGATGATGGATCAGGTCATCAACATCCTCGACAGACAACGGGCAGATAACGAGATGCTCCTTCGAGCGCTAGCGACGGGTGAGTCTCAGTATCTTGCCTGCGGGGATATGCTGACCTAAGACAGATCTGACGACGGAGATTCGGGGTGAGCGACTTAGATTCGTCGAGGCCATGCAGCAGGCCACCACGATGAACATTACGAGTGAGTCGGACCGTACCCTGCTTCCGTGATCATGTGCGGGTGATGCTGATAGCGACGTAGAACACGTGGAGGAATTCAAGAAACTGCTTTCGACAGAGGTACAGAAGTCGATGAAAGAGCTGGGCGAGATGAGGGAAGAGAGGAAAGCGCTCGAGCATCAGATCTCCGACTTGTTCGCTCTAAAAGCCAAGTTTGGTGGACCGGTGAGTACAAGCAGAAAGGCTCGGTAAGCTCGGAACGGATATTGACAACGAGTAGTCAAAGGGTGGACCGGGAACACCTCCCCAGCGACCCGCGTCGGGTCTTGCTCCGGGGCCATATAGCGCAATGAGGGGACTGCCCGTAGCGCCAGCAGGAGGTCCCTCCCCAGTACGACGATAGGCTCCGGAGAGAGTGAAGGGTTCGGAAGTCAGCAGGTAGATCTTTGTGGACATTTGGATATCGGATTGGACAATGGAAGAAAGGACAATGATTGATATAGTTTGGATTCTATTCGGGTTGGTGATGTTGTACAAGATGGACACTATGGTGCTTTACTCGACATCGCCAGCGGGGGTCGATCCACAGCTGGTAGTCTTCGAGTCTGCGGCTGCCGTCAGGGAGCAATGCCAGGTTTGGGTGACTGATTGCGATAGGTGAACTGCTCGACCATCTATCATCACCACATGACCCCTGCTTGTCGCATGGACCGATCGCTCGCCATGAGCGTCCACGCAGTGTCGTACCGTGATCGTCTCTATGATAGCCCTCGGTGAATCCCCGAAATCCAACTCTGGGCTGGAGGACTCATTGGTCAGGCGAGCATTAAACTCGATGGTGGTCAATCGGGGTGCTAAGGTCAATCGCCCGACGAGCCCATCTGACATGATGACACTAGGCGCAGTACCTACACTGTCGATGTTACTGGGGTGGTGTGGTTTGTTACATGATACGACGGTGTTTGCGCGATAGGACAAAGAGCTTGGTGATCTAGATCTATCGGGGTAGAAGGTGATCTTGCGGAGGTCAGGCAACGGTGGGATATCGATCTCCTACGTCGATTCCCTCTGAGCAGCTTCAACCCGGACTCTTGGATATATCGTACTCACCTCGAGGATCTTTGCATAACAGCCATCGTACTCGACCCGCAGGACGACCTCTTGTAGGGTATCCAGCCCTGAGAGGGGTATTGGTAACATGGCCTGCACGTCAAGTTTTCTCAAATCAACCATGCCCCTCAGCCCAGCTTCCACCTCTTTCCACCATGGCCTCCTCCTGAGTCCAAATGCCGAAGCGAGCCTCACTTCCGATATCCGACTTGTCTCTAGGAGATGCGTCCAGAGGGGGACGTACTCCTCCACCATCATGTCAATGCGAAGTGAGACCAAGGTTGGAAGGGTGATATCGCACACATGCTCGAGGCCATGTGGGGGTGTATGGCTGAGTTGGAGGGGTGTAATGTGTAGATGTTGGATCGTGGGACAGGTCGTCAGCAGGGTTAGAGTGACTTGTTGCCAAGTATGGTCCAGTGGAACAGTCAAGTGGGTCAGTGAGGGAAATAGAGACTGACTGGACGAGGAGATTGAGGTCGATGGGCCTGAGAGGATCAATTGACGGAATGGGACCAATACGTTGCCGGCTTCTTGCTCCCTGTCGAAGAGGATATGAGGGGGTGAATGCTGAAGATCAAGGTGAGTCAGATTCAGCCTTGTCAGCTCTATTAGCTGAATGAAGAGGGGGTAGTTGTGTGCCGTGAGCTGTCCCCTGAGTGAACGGACGACCTGTGCTCTTGGGCCTCGAGCTGTGATGCTAGTCAGAATCGCGTGCAGGGTGGAGTATTCCTCGGCTCGAGTGTCGAAGTACGATGCAACGTCGTGCTGACAGCGAGAGAGGTTGATGGTGCGATATAGCTCCCTCTCGGCGTCCTCAAGCAGGATTCGACAGGTGAGTGCGACCATGGCCAGCTCATGTTTTGGGAGGTTTGTAAGCGACTCGGAGATGACTTCTCGTGGGAGGGACATCATCTCGATGGTAGTTCTCCGGATTATAGGGGTGTACACTGACGAGGTGGTATCATTTGCTGACCCTCACTCCTGGTCTGGTACTTGTACTCAGCCCCTCGGTTAGTGTGCCCATCCGATCTCAGGTACCCTTTGTCCCAGCTGGCCGTGCATACTTGATGCTCATCAAAGGAGGTTAGCGACCGATGGCGATGCGTCCCGCGAGCTACAGCTGCTCATGTCGCGGATGGTGTCGGGAGGTGTCGGGCTGTGGGCTACTTAGCTAGTAGACCGGCTTGTGCCAGTAAGTCGGAGCAGAATCACTAGAAGGATGACAATGGATATTTATTCCTTAGAGAAGGGGGTACCACTCTTCTCGTCTACTGTATACACTAGAACTCGGTGCATCCTCCTAAGTTCCTAACCTCCTCTTCGGAATGAGTCAATGAGATCCCTCAACGTTCAACGTCCACCATATGATCCATCCGATAGTCGCCAGGTGGCTGGTCCTCCTTTCTAGGATCTAGTCCCTGAGTCCCTCATGTCAGTTCACGACAGCTCTGTCCTTCAGCAGAAGAAATGGCTCCACTCTGCTCCTGAGTCCTACCAATTACCAAACGACTAGTAGACCGTCTGTTGATTGGGTCTAGTCTGGTTACTCTGGTAGTGCAGTCCAGTCAGAAGGACGTCCATACTCCATAGGTTCGTGATGGACAGTGCACTGTTGTTGGCGTTTGTCAAGATCGCATAGAATGTGATGCATCGCCTCTTGTTATGTTGCTCATCTTTCGAGTACGCAGAGATCGTCCTCGAGCTGATTGAGCAGGCAGCAGGCAAGTTTTCAATCATCCATCGATCATCTACGTACTATCAAGAGACCTTCCACTTGGAGGCTGGAATCACTGGCTATCAACTCATTCGGTGGGCACGTACGAGGAGAGATTGAAGCCTACAGTCCACACTGCATCCTCTTCCCCTTCGCTCGGGGTGGTAAGTGTACACGTCAAATGGGTTGGTTCGGCTTCACTTTCGTCACGGAGGCTGGTCAGCTCACCCACGTCGGCCGCTGAACCTTTGTGCCACTGCCCATGACGAGCCTGCATCGAATCGGGATCCTCGACTCTGACGAGCGCAGCGGAGATAGAAGTCTTGTTGTTGATTCGCTTGAGGATTCTCGCAGTGCTCAGGATATTCACCATGTCAGCAGTGAGGTCAGACAGGACCTCGTAGTCGTCGGCGTCAAGATCGTCAAAATCGTCACCCCTCTTTGACAGGGTAGGTAAGAGCTCCTCGTCGACCCAAGTGAAAATCTGTTCCGCGGCGCTCTTGACATCGGAGACGTTGGCTGCCCGTCTCGGGTCTTCGGTCAGCTTCGAGAGGCGGTACTCTGCTTGCTCTTTGAATGTGTCGCCAGTGAAAGGCTTGACGACATGTTCTGGCAGAACCAGATCAGGCTTCTTCCCATATGCGGTATGGTTTTGCAGAAGGTGTTGGCTCTCGCACGTGATTCCCTGATCTTTGAGGTACTTCTTTCCCACATCATCCAAGGCCTTCACCAAGCCAGCGTTGAGGATCGTATCGTACATGAACGACTTCCTGTACTCATCGTTGGAAAGCAGGTCGGTGAGAGCTGTTTCAATCACAGGTTTTGCCGTCTTGAGTTGCTCGGCCGTCAATACCAATTGATTATTGGTGCACGACCACAGGATGTTGTTGAGCGCAGCTCCCCTCCGGCTCGTTTTCTCGACTAGTCCCATATGCCATCGCATGCTCTCGTCATGGTCGGTGGACACCACGAGCGAGGATGACTCGTCGAGGTCCGGATTCGGACAGTTGTTCGAACGGACCCAGTCGCTCGGATAGGCAGCATCGTAGCCACCGGGAAGGATGATGAATTCCTCCAGGCCCTGTGGGAATCGATAACTGGTGTCCTCCTTTTCTGGCCACTGATCCTGCTCTGCATGTATGAGCCGCAGCTGATCGTCGACCGTGAACTTCTGCTTCCATTCTGTGCTGGCTTTCTGTAGTTCTTCCGCCGCTTTTGGCCATATCGTATCGGAAGACTCAGACAGCGGAGCGGAAACGAGCTCGGAATCCAGCTTGCAAAATGTGTCGAGGACATGTCGCCAGTGAGCTCGAGTTTGCTCCTGAGTGAGCTGCAGGCGACGGTCACTGTATGGTACGCTGTCGTCCACGATGTCCACTTCGTTGTCGACTTCGATGGTCACCGCTTGGTCTGAGTACTCTGAGACATGAGTGATGTGTACTCTGGTGAATGGATCACTGTCAGCTTTGACCCTCATCGTATGATCGTATCGTCTCAGTATCAGTCAGACTGGGAGGGGGCACGATTGGTAAGAAATATTGGGGATGAAGGTGGCGCACCTCTACCTATATACCCTACGTTGGGGGGAGAGAAGGAAGCCAAGTCATCGAAACATTAACACAGGGTCGTCCTTTCAGCCGCGCTCCTTTCGGGATCTCTGACGTGTCAGAGACTCGAAATAATCAATCACCTACGTCACACGCTGGGGTGATCGATCAGAGGATTCGCGTCTTCTAATGCCAATTCAAACCGAACAACCCACCTGCGAAGGCGCGAGCATCGAGGCAGTGGTAGTGTCGCAGTGGTCAGGATGTTGAATGTTCAGCATGTCCGCTGTGATATCCGGCAAGATCCCGTAGACAATGTGTACCGCCAAGATCGTCATGCCCGCTTCGACAGCGTGGGTAGGTCCTAAGAGGTCCTCGTCGCCCCATGTCGACATCGGTGGCCTCTTGTGAGAGGTGAGAGTTTGGCAGCGTTTGATGAGATACGACAACGAGCTTGCATTCGGAGACTAATGCAAAGTATAACCTTTCTCGATCACTTCCTTGCCCTAGAGATACAGCGTTCACGTCACACAGTCCATTCTGAAACCCTTTCCCTCTTAGCGTTTCTCCCAGAACCTCATTTCCCGTTCTTGTCTCGTTCCAAACGACAACCTAAAATCGCAATGCAGTAGCGGCCTATACGAACAACAATCAGCACTGACACGAATCCTTCTCATCTGCTGACTCACCTTGATATCGTCCATGTTGATAGAACTCTTCTGGCACATTTCGTAGAACGCCCCTCCGGCCTGGAAGAGGTTCTCTGGCGTGTCAAACTCCTCGACCCTTCCATCAGCCATGACCAGGATCCTGTCGTACGACAAGATCGTCCTCAGTCTGTGCGCAATGCAGAGTAGGGTCTTGTGCTTGAACTCGTCTCTGATCGTTTGCTGGATCTTGGAATCCGTCTCGACATCCACACTGGCCGTCGCTTCGTCCAGCACCAACACTCTCGAATCTCGGACCAGAGCTCTGGCAAGGGAGACCAAGGATCGTTCTCCGACCGACAGATTGCCTCCTTCCTCCTCGATGACAGTGTCCAGAGTGAATCGCTTGCTCGAGTTGTACTTTGGTGACAAGGCGTCGTCGAGTAGTTTCTCCCCGTCGAGCGAGACTCGTGCTGTGGGTGGGGTGTCCGTTGGCGTACTCTGGACCAAGTGGGCTCGCTTCAAAGCGTCGTATAGCTCAGCATCCTGCTTGGTGTTGAAGGGATCGATATTCGACCTGAGCGAACCGCTGAACAAGAGTGGATCTTGCGGGATGATCGAGATGCCGGATCGCAAGTCGTTCAGACCGATTTTCGAGACGTCGACTCCGTCGATCAAGATCCTGCCACTTGACAACTCGGCCATTCGGAACAAGGCGATCATGATCGAAGACTTTCCAGCACCCGTCCTGCCGACCACACCGATCTTCTCGCTAGCACCGACTCTAATATCGAGGCCCTTGAGTACGTCGGGTAGCTCCGGTCGGTACTTCATCCTGACGTTGTCAAAGATTATCTCTCCCTTTTCGGGCCATGAGGCGGCCGGCTTGGTGTCTTCGATGTTGTGCGGTGCTTCCTGTTCGAGCTCGTTGGCGTAGTGCATGATTCTCTCAGCGCCGACCATGTCGTTCTCGACTTCGGCCAATTGTCGAATGAGCCACGAGAACGACTGTTGCACGGTGATCATGGTAGACAGACCGACACCACCATTGGCCGCAGAGACGGTATTGGACAAGACGACAATGAGCGCGACGGCGAAAGTCAAAAGCGAACCGAGGAAATCGAGTCGTACACCCAACCAACGTTGATTGACCGTGGTGAGGTAGTACGCCCTGTTTTCCGTGTCCATCCTGTGCACATTGTCCCTGACGAATCGCTCGCTTTCGCCGTATGATCGGATAGTAGCGATACCGGAGAGCGATTCCGAAAAGTGCGAGTACAGCGATGATCGAAGCAGAGAGTCGATTCGCTTGAACTCTCTCGAACTTCGACGGTAGAACTGGGCGTTGTGGGCGTAAAGCAGAGTGACGGTTCCCATGGCGATGAGGAAGTACGGCTGGATGATGGCGATCAAGATCGTAGCACCCATGATCTGAGACAGTGTGCTGATGGCCATTCGCATCGCGTCGGAAAGCGTGTTGTCGATCGTGTCAATGTCCTTGCTGAACCTATTCATGATTCGGCCAAGAGGCGTGGTGTCGAAGAAGGCCTGGGGAGCGAACATGACTCGTTTGATGGCGTTGCTGTGGAGTGTCTTTGACGCAAAGTAGTTCATGAGGGCGTTGATGAAACCTTGGAAGAACATGGCGACGGCGGATCCGATACCCAATCCGGCGTAGATACCCATGTAGACTCCGTTGGCAAGTCCCCATCGCCTCTCCTGCCAGTAGACCAGCCAGAAGGAAGTCATGATGAAGAATGCTTGGGAAAAGGCGACGGCGACGAGCAGGGATGGGATCATGATGTGACCCTTGCCGGCTTTGAGATAGTTGAAGTACGTGCCCTTCTTCATCGCACCAGAGTTTCGCTCCTCCTGCTGCATCAAGATCGCGGCGTTGCCCTTGGAGACCAGGTCGGCTCGGTTGTACTGCTTTTTCGGCATTGCTTTCTCAATAGCCTCGGCTTCGTCCTCGTTTCCAGCCTCGTACGAATCTTCGTTTCCGAAATCCTTGATGAGTCGTGCAAAGGCGCCGTCGGTCTTTTGTCGCAGCTCGGCGTAAGTCCCCTGCTCGACAATCTTGCCTTCGTCCATGAGGATGATGTTGTCGACATAGGGCAAGAAGTGAAGGGCGTGAGTGACGAGGATCCTAGTCTTGCCGGTAAGAGCACCGAGGATAGCGTTGAAGAACAGCGATTTACCAACACCGGCATCCAAGGCGGAGAGAGGGTCGTCGAGGGCGATGATGTCGGCGTTGAAGTAGAGCGCTCGGGCAATGTTGACTCGCTGTTTCTGACCGCCAGAGAGGTTGATACCCTTCTCGCCGATCTCGGTTCCATCACCATCTTCGAGCATCTCCAGATCGGCTTCGAGGCAAGAGGCTTGGATAGCGGCCCAGTATCGCTCCTCGTCCCACGGCTGGCCGAAGAGAACGTTCTAGAAACAAATCGTCAGCTATGATCGGCTCTAACGACATCTGGCAGCTCACCTCTCTGACGGTCGCGTTCTGAATCCAGGGGGTCTGGGAGCACAATGCTGTCGAGCCCGAAAACGTGACCTTTCCTGCTGTCCTACGCATCTCTCCCATTAGACCTTGAAGCAAACTCGACTTTCCGGAACCGATAGGACCGACGATCGCAGTCAAAGAGCCTTTGGGAATGGTGAGGTCGATGTCCTCGATCTTGAAGATCCTGTCCTGGTCCTCGATCCTCTTCTCCTCGTCGGTCATTTCTTTCGGCAGTCCGGGGATGTTGGCACCTTCTCCACCTCCCATGACGCCGGGCTTTCCCGCCTCGGCCAGGTTGGTGGGCTGACCGGAGATATCGGCGTGAGCTTGCTCTGCCAATCCTGCACTGCTAGGCTTCCTCGACGCTCCGCCAACCATCTTCTTCTTCTTCTTCTCGACCACGACGGCTTTTCCTCCGTTCATAGCCTTGGCAGCTTTTCCCTTCAAAGACTTCATTATGTCTTCCTCTTGGACTGGAGCGGCATCCCAGGTGAACGAGGCGTGTTCGATGGTGATGCCGTGTTTGATCTCGGGGTCGATGTTTCTGCCCTCGGTGAGTACTTCAGCCTCGAAGACGGCGCTGAGACGGCCCAAGGCGTTCCAGGCATCGACGGCGGAGGAGAGGGACAGTGGCCAGATCATAAGTGGCATCCTCATCAGTTGGAAGAGGGTGATGACAGAGAAGACGGTCGCAGCTTCGAGGTCGTGCGAGGTGAGCGAGTAGGTAATGAACGAGAGGATTGCCGCTAGAACGGGGAGAGATAGAGCGAAAGCCATCATACCGGATCTGAACCAGAGTAGTGTTCGGACATAACCAACTTCCATCGTTCGGATCGCCTTGATTCGGTTCAGGAAGGGACTCTCCCATGCCATGAATTTTACGATCCGCATGCCGCCGAGAAGTTCTTGCAGTAATTTGGCACGTCTGTCGGTCCATACCATTCCCTTCTTTCTCACAGTGAACAGCTTCTTCATAATGAAGGTCTGGGCAGGCAAGGCGACCAAGAGGAATCCAATACCGGGTAGGGCAGAGTAACCGATCTGAACGAGCAGAATGATGGAGATGACGATGAACTGGATTGGCGCGGTCCATGTCATGTGGAAGAAACCGGCAGCGAAATCGATTCGAGATGTGTCGGTGGAGATGTGGTTGACCAGTTTACCATTGGGCAACTCTCCTCGGGACTTTTGGGTGAGACGGAGAGCTCGGTTGAAGATGGATGAGATGATGGCAGATCGCAGCATGACACCGACTCCCAAACTCCCTGCACGAACATCAGCAACTGAGGAGCATATGATGACGACGCGACTCACGAAGGAAGAAGTGATGTTGCAATAGAGAAGATGTCAAGAGCATGAAGAGCAGACCGATGGCTAAACCAACGCCCTCTCCGTAACCAGCGTTGCCACCGGCGTTCCTTCTAGCCGTCCAGGCGATCAACCGTCGCAGCATCAAGGGCGTGCATGCCTGTATCGTGTCACCGGCAATCTTGAGCAGTCCACCCATCCAGAAGTAGATTCCAAAGGTATCGCTCAGCGACCACGCAAGACTGGCCGACTGTTTGCCGGTTTTGGTCCTCCATTCGTGCTCCTTCTTGGCTCGATCCGATCCGAGACTGAACTGAATTCTCTTCTTGAGGGGGAGGGGTATGCTAGTGTCGGCCAAGCGGGCGTTGTACTCTGCGGCCTTTTTCTGCCTTTCGACAAAGAAGCCGACCATTCTCGGGGCGAGTACACCGGCTGATCGAGCTTCGTCCATTTTCCAAAGATCGGTGGCTTGTAATGTTCTGGCTGATCCAAGGGCCATGAGCGGCGAAATCCAGTTGAAGAAGAGGAATGATATAAATGAAGCGGTGACTTCTGGTGTGACTGGAGCATCGTCGAGGGAGAGTGGAGCTGGCGGAGGTGGATATTTGGGCTTGATAAACGGGAGTGAATGTCTCCATCGGGGTTGAGTGTAAGGACCACCGGACAACTCCGTGATCAACTCTTTGCCCGACTTCTGCTCCATGACGACTCTGACTTTCCGCTTTGTGCCCTCCTCCTCAATCTCGAGCTCTCCGCGGTCCTCGTAGGCGTCCTTGTCGTCATATTCGCGTCGAAGCTGTGGTACTTGGTTTTTCAATTCTTCCTTGGTGATGCCAGTCGTGGTGACTTCTGCATTTTCGTCAGAGTTGACATGGGTGGATGTCGACCTGGACGAGCTAGATGCCTCGCCCATATCGCCAGAGGTCAGTGACCGATCCCTGTGCATGGGAAGTCCCGACATGATGGTTGCTGAAATGGTATGTGGTTAAAGGGGTATGGCTCGATGCGCGATTGATTTCCGTCGATCGTCCAAAATGGCCAAAACTTTGATGGGCTGTTGATGACAGTCGTGTGAGGTCGATGGGTGAGACTTTACACAGTCTTGACCGCAGCGAGAACTACCTCTCGATACCCCAAAGCGAGAGAAGGTGTACTGTACAGCGAGAAGATATAAGAGGGTTGCATTGAGGTAAAAGGAGAAAAGCTATTTCAGTGAGAGGCGGGTCATCGAGACCGCTCGCTCATCACCATGCACACGCTGACTTTCCCCCCCTTCGGTCATGTCCGAAAGGGGGAAACAAAAGCTCGGTCGCCGAAAAGCAAAAAATCGGCGGCGGGCGGCGGAATTCCCCCGAAAAGAGCATGCACGCGCATGGTGACAAACCAGTGCGGCTCAGCGGCGGGATAGATGAATGACGCTGCGTCGCTGATAGCCCTCTGAAGCTTGAAGCTTGAGAAGCGTAGCCTCAGGTAGCCTCACGCGCTCACGTCTGCGTGCGGTCTGGATCGAAGGCACAGTCAGAGCTGCCCAGGCCCCAGAGGCATTTGCTTATCGATCCCGACCGGCCCGAATGGCGCTGACAGGCGCTGACTCCCGCAGTCTGGTTTATGCATGCACGCGGTGCCTTTGCCTCGGGCTCATTATCAGCTGCAGCTCCAGGCTGTCTCAGGCCGCACAACGCGCGTCCTGCTATCTCTGGCCCTCTCTAGCCATCCCTCGTCTCAACACCCCGATCGCGGTACTCAGACGGAAACTCACCAACTTCCACCCCAAATCGGCCCAGCACCGACTCTCAACTGCACATAGGACATGCTATGCACCATTCTCCGTAGGTTCTGTCGACTTGGCCAGCGCCCGCTGGTTTGCCTCTTCCAATCTGGCTCGCAGCGATGGATCCGGTGCTATCAGTCCCAATGGATCGGCCAACTCTGTAGGGAAGGCCAGAGAGCCCTCTATCACTGAGAAGTTCTTGAATCCCGGAGGACAGTTTCTGCTCGCTGCAGTGACTGCATTGGCCCATCTCATCCTGGACTAAGGTGGACTTGTTCACCCTACTCCTGATAGGATCCTCGAGAGCGACTTGCTGTTTCACCAAACCCATGATTCCTGCCAGGTGATTGCTCAGGGCGTCACTGAGAGCTCAAGGGCTGGAGTGATGGCTGCCGAGGGTCCGAGGCCGTATTTGGAGTTCAAGGTGAGCCTGAGGTCGAAAAGGTCGCCCCCATCCTCACGATTGACTCGACATCTTCCTCCTCGTGGTGTTCCCCAGCCCGAGGGTGTCATTTTCTTGGGGCTGAGGTGTTATCTTTGAGTGCCAGAGCATGGAAAGACTGGTAAGCAGAGGCGAGGCTCAGGGTGGATGCGACGCTCTTGCGAATCCAACCTGCTTGGGCGGCTTCATGGTCGCAGGTGCTGCGGTTTGCGCCGAGGATTCGCAGAGCTCATATCCAGCAGCGCCGACGCTTGTGAGGACGATGTCGAGTACATTGCCCATTGTACTCGAGGCTGGTCTCGTGGTCGTAGGCTATACAAGAGCTTGGACCTTACTCGCTACTTGGGATTGAGGAGACTCGTTAGCGCTGTCTGAGCACGTAATGTGACTGAAGCGTGTCTTGTTGGAGGACACCTACGAGTATCAGCTCAACCAAGAAGCAGAATTCAGTCTGACGATACTATGAAACTGACAAGTCTGATAGTACCACACAATATTTTAGGTAGTATGAGGCCGCAGCGAGGTGTGGCCTGGAGAGAAGAGGATAGGTCCGTATGCTTGACCCTTAGTTCGGCGTCTCGCAGTCTGTCACGCCTACCGAAACCTCAAACTATGGTCATTCGTGAGTGTCCGCTCGCCCTGAGTCGAGACTATTGGGCTTTAGCCGGGATGCGTCGATGCGATTTGCGAGTGTGCCGGCTAGGACTACACACCATAAAATCGATGTGATATGTCATATGAGTCGTATGAGTGTGAAATGTCGTGCATGCTATACACAAGGTACACAAGGGTCGAGAATGATATCGAATATCTCCTTCAACACCCTCGCAACGCCGGCCGTAACTGATGATTCCACCTGGAAGATGATGAACCTGCTATCGCCCCGTCGGGCAATCGGGCCTAGTTGCTCTGGGAGGAGATAGAGGCGGCGAGCAGTTGCAAAATTGTCAATTTGGCTCGCAGCTGCCTGGTAGGGGCCAGAAGCCCATCTGGGTCAGCAAGCTCGGTCGGGAAGGCCAGGGAGCCTTCCGTCGCGAAGTTCTTCATCCACGATTGGTCTTTCGCCGTGACACGCTTCAGGGTGGACGCCCATTGCAACCTCATCTCATTGGCTGTGCTGTTTATGGGGTCTTGGAGCTTCAGCTTTGTGTTGACGGCTTTCATGGTTTTCTCGAGACACCTGCTGAATCGAGTGCTGAGGTCACTCGCCTTGTCCTTGGCCGTGGCCCCGTCAAGCTCGTAGCATTCCACCAAGGTTTTCTCCAAACCGGACATGTTCGCGGGTCGTTTCGTCATG
Organism: Bullera alba; assembly: GCA_001600095.1. Taxonomy (NCBI): domain Eukaryota; kingdom Fungi; phylum Basidiomycota; class Tremellomycetes; order Tremellales; family Bulleraceae; genus Bullera; species Bullera alba. The sequence goes on from BCIX01000005.1 coordinate 645,252, forward strand.
ATGACTGTTTCCGCGACATTCCTATCATCACTAGTGACAGGCGCGTCCTCCGCATCCAAAGTGGGAATAGCCTCACCTTGTGCGAGGATGTGGAAGACACTAATGGCAGAGACAAATCTGCTCGTAGCTGCAATGCTGCGAATAATCCAGGCAGATTGAGAGGCAGCAGTGTCGCAACTGTCTTCCAGCTCGCTCAGCATCTTGCGCAGCTCGACACCGATGCGGGCGACATCGGTAAGGGCGGTGTCGAGGGCTGTATCTGTGTGGTCACTCATGTTGTCGGGCTGGATCTGTTAGTACTCGTAGTAGTTGGTGAAAGGCTGATGAAATGTGGACAAAATCAAATAGTCGTTTGTCGTAGTGATGTCGTCTCGGTGTTTGTGGTCTGTTTGGGGGAGTCGCGGGTGAAGATACAGGAAAGAGAGCTTCGAAGGCTGCACTCCGTCTTTATACCTGCTCTCAAGCGCTCCACGTAGAGCGGAGGAAAGAGTGAATGGATCAAGGAGGGGAAGTAGTGCAAAGGTCTCCACCTCCTGATGCTCCCGACGCGTCACAGACTCACAAGAGATGTCACATGTTGCCGTTTTCGCAGATCTACACCACCCCACTTGCTTCATCTCGACCACCTTTGTCCTTGATGTCATCGCATCTCGCCGTAAGCGAGGCAGCGGGCATACAGGCAGTGTTTCAGTCAGCCGTTGCCAATGCTGAGGAGGACTGACAACTGACTAGCTATGGCGAGAGGGCTTCTTCGACCGTCAGCGAAAGACGACAACGGTTGAACTCACAGCATTATGACTCGTGCGTCATCAAGCTCCTGTTTGCTTTGGCCTGCTGATGAAGAATGATCCCCTTAACCTCGAGACCCCGGCCGAAGCTCGCGTGTCAGAATTTGGCCAACATATGACCACTCTTGTTTGGGAAGCTGCTCAGAGATCAACGAACCATGGACACACTGTCAGCGACATGTCCCAGGGCGATGTCGATGCGGCAATGCCGAGGGTCCGCGATCGTACTTATCATCACTACAATCGACGTATGTGATCAGAGACTATCGATCTGGAGCGCTGAAGATTGGAGAGTCTACTGTAGGTTGGACGCATTTGTCTCGAGGTGAGGTACCGTGGGCGTGAGGATGTTCGCAAGGATTGGTTCACGATGAGTACAGCTCGCTGGCCGCTGCACCACTCCCCGATAGTTAGACCACTAGGCGAGATTGAGGAATGCACACCACATGATAAAGTGCAGTCCTGGATCATCAGGAGGACTGTGATGCATGCTATACACAAGGGTCGTCATCTGTCGTCATTGACCCATCTCCTCCGAAACTCTCGCAGCATGGGAGACAGAAGGTCAGTCAGCAAACGGCATAGAATCTGAGAAACCTGAGTTTACACCGTCCGGGACTCGAGTCGGCGGTGCTGTGGCGTGACTGTCGGCTGGTGTTGACCTACTCGCGCTCGGCAAAGAAAGCCTTCAATCGTGCCAATTCGGCTTGCAGCTCCTTGGACGGAGCCAGAAGCCCATCTGTATCATAGAGCTCAGTCGGAAATGGCAGAGAGCCTTCCGTCGCGAAATTTTCGATGTGCGATCGATCGTCCTGTGTGATTTCGTCCAGAGAGGACGCCCAATTCAGTCTTACCCCATTGACCGCTCTGAAGGTTGGCTCTTGGAGCTTGAGTATCGACTTCACGGCGCTCATGGTCTTGTCGAGACATTTGCTCAGTCGAGAACTGAGGTCATCTGCCTGGGCCTTGGCTGTTGCCTCGTCAAGCTCGTAGCTTTCTGCAAGGGATTTCTCCAAATCGGCCACAGTTGCAGGTCGTTTCGCTCGGATGATTGTTTCAGGGACACCGGTATGGTCACTGTCGTCAGGTGTGTCATACTCATGGGGACTCAGGGTGGGGATATCGTCACCTAGAGCGAGGGTGTGAAAGACACCAAAGGCAGATATGAACTTGGTTGCGGCTATAACGCTCTTGAAGGTCCAGTCCACTCGAGATTGAGCGGTGCCGGTGTTGCAGGTCTCTTCCAGTTCGCTCAGAATCTTGCGCAGCGCGACACCGGTGCGGGCGACGTTCGTAAGAGCGACTTCATGGGTGTTGAGTTCACTCATAGTGTCGGGCTGGATTGAATTAGTAGTTGTACGAGTGGTGAGTGGTGAATGGCTAGGTGTATGGGGGTCAAACGGAGTACGAGTAGTATCGTGGATATGCTGTGAGTGGTGGTCCGTTTGCGAAGAGTCGCGGGGTAAGATACAAGAAAGACCTCTGAAGGCTATAGCCTGTACTTATACCTGCACTCGAGCGCCCCATGTAGAGAGGGGAGAAGTGTGAATGAATCAAGGAGGAGTAACAGGACAAAGGTCTCCACTTCCAAAAGCACCCGTCGCGTCACAGACTCACAACACAGAAGGGATGTTACCTGTTGCCGTTTTCACATTTTCACACCACCCCACTTGGTTCGTCTCGATCACCTTTGTGCCCGATGTCACCTTCTCGCCAGCGGAAGGCATGGGAGAGTGGCAGTGTGGCATACGTTCTAGATACTGAGCTGAGCGACAAGGCTCCGAGCTTTATCGGCCAGGAATCGGTGGTACCATTTGCGTCATCGAAGATTCGAACTCGGCGTCCTCGAACCCTTTACCCTCTGGACACTGCCAACATTGGCCCATGCTGAATGCAGGGAGGTGGAAACACTGGACTCCCCGGCGTTGAAGGATAGCTGAGAGATCACTGAACATGCCGGACCGGCGGACAGGAACATGACCTAGGGAACAGGGAAAGGCGGAGGTGTGTTGAAACGTTGAGTGATCGTATCTACCTGATCGCATACACCATGTCACCCACTCTCGGCGGTGGAATATCAACTCCACCCCTCCCACTTGCGTTGATCTTCTCTCATCACGGCCTTTAACGACTTTGACGAACGACTTGACGACTACTCTGCCACCCGGCAAGAGGACGACTTACGACTTTTGACGATAACGAGGATTTTGACGATTGTGTGATTAGGTCCAGGTCCCGGTACGAACGACGACTTGCGAATCACGAACATCACGATCCAGCGATATCCTTTACGACCACACACCACACCCACACAGCTGCCATCCCCTCTGGACATAGATATTCCGACGGTGGAAGAGTAAACAGTGGAGCTCGTTTGAAGGGTGGGTTCACCGTCCTTGCGGAATAAACACCTCACTTCGAGATGCATAGCTGACTCTTGGAGCAGGTTGCTCATTCAGAGAACGTTCATCTTCCTGTAACGACTATACGAACCTCCACGACATCTACGAATTCTATCACGACTGCTATCCTAAGAAACGCTTAACGAAACCACGACGTGCTCGACGATCTTTCCCAAACTTCGAACTCAGGGATCTGAAGCTTGACGAACACACTGCACACTGGTTACACCCCCCGGTTTCACCAAACATCTCCCTCTCAGGTGATCACGAGTAACGAATAAATACCCGATACGACTGTACGACCTTTACGCTTCTTCCTCATAATGACTCACTCTATCTTCAACCCCCTCTCATCTCGACACGCCCCTACCCAACCCTCTCTCCATCAGCAATTAGGCGCTCAACACAGTCTTCAACCCCCTCCAACTAGCTTCTCCCGCTCCAGTGCCGCCGTCAAGAGCTCGCTGAAGAAGATCCCCTCGGCAATCTTCACTCGGTCACCAGAACGAAAGACTGTCAAATCGACACTATCCAGAGCACCGATTTACGTCGACGACTCTATCCCAGCACCGAAGGCCACCTCGAGATCGTTCTTCAACTCGCCGAAACGGATGAGCGCTAGCAATCATCCACCGGCAAACACTGCCAAACCCGCTCAACCAGTGTTTGCGGATAAGAAGGAGGAGACAAAGTCGAAGAAGACACGGAAAGCACTGGCCGATATTCTAGGTTGGGGTAACAGCAACTCGGCCAAATCTGCCGCACCTCCCACCAAACCCGACGCTTGGGTACCTCCCGTCATCGCCGGTGGTTCCGTTCGATACACCAACCCTCCCCCATCGACCAAATCACCTCTCGAGTCAGCACCGCCCGTTCCCGCCAAGGACAACATGCCCAATGGACATGCGGTGCTGAAGAAACGAACGTCGAGACCTCTTTCGAATAAGTCATCTCAATCTGCCTTTTCGACATTCTCCTCTTTGCGATCACCCAACGCCAATGATGGGCCTCATCAGTCCCGCGCAAGACCCAGCATGGCCCCGGACCCGTTCAGTCGGCATGAAGGGGCGGAAGTCGTGGATGTGGTGTATCGTCACGGCACGCCTTCTCTCAGAAGTTCAACCAAGGGATCAATCTCGGGCGAAAGACGTGTCAGCGTGGCGTCGAGTAAGGCCATGTCGGGCAGACTCACCATTGGCGAGGAGAGCATCAAGGAGCAGGCCGAGACGTGAGTCCACTCTCACGACACCACTTCCATTCGTTGACGCCTGTAATAGTCTACTTCCAGAGCCGCAGGCCAATACAGAGGTCCAGCAGCACACCTTCTCCCGACTCCAGCAACGATCGCCAGCCAATAGTGCCGCTTACCAACATCAGACACTGACCGATCTGCCGATTCGATCAGCCTCTCTCGGCCGAGTGCTCGAGTCGACAAGAGCACCACCTGCGTCTATTAGCAGTGACCACGTACCCACCTTTCAACCCCTCGCTGTCGAGCCGCCAGCCGATGCCACTCTTCAGCAGGATTTTCGCACGCTCAAAAAGGCCAAGACTAGGTCGAAAGTATGGGGCATATTTGGTAAATCGAGAAAGGACAAGTCTCCCACTATCGACCTCGACCCCCGACCAGCCAAGATCCTGCCTTCCAGCCACAGTGAGTCTAGCTCGACCCCACAAGGCCGCCGAGCTAACTATCAACTAGCTGTCTTGTCCTCGATGAGCAATTCAACCAATGAGGCCTCGGTGGGCACTGCTCCATCCTTTAGATCTGGCTCGACTCGCTTTTCCAACCGATCCGCCCTTGGTCACCAGTCTGACCTGCGTTCGGTCAATGAGCAAGCAGGCCCTTCCGCCCGACATCAAGCTGCAGAGTCGATCCGAGGCCTGAGGACACAAGATTCTACGGCGACATTACGACCATCAGCATATGCCTATCGACCCGTGGTGGAAGCCCCAGCCTCGAGCCAACACGACTACACTACAGCTCCCCGGGGGGTATCGACCATCTCGGGTCAGGATCTGCCGGTGTTGACGGGCAAAGCGGTCCCGAAGCGAAAGAGCCTCTCGGGACTGTTTGGCCTGGCTATGAAGACTTCTCTGGACAAGCTTCGTCCGCAGAGGGCTACACTACAGCCTGTCAGCCAAGCAGAGAGACCACAAATGGTGGACCCCTCCTCGCGCAACTTTGCGACCGTCCAGCCGTCGACTGCTCGATCCCTTGCGGCTGAAATGCAGTCTGCCCAAAAGGAAGTAGAGAAGGATGGAGCGAGCACTCTGCCATACTTGACGAGGCTGCCAGTCCGCAATGAAGACCCGATCCGTCAACCCAACGGTGAGTAGGCTATCTCGGTCCTCGCAGACCTCTTGCTGACTGAATTTAGGGACACTGCGACGTGTCGCCTCTGCTACCGACAAGCTGCTCAACCTCGTCACTGCCACCAACGATTTTTCGCCCACTCCATCCGAGCAATCCTCTCTCGCTGCTCCACCATCCCTTGCATCGTTGGACTCTAGCCCGACTCCAGTGCGAAGAGTCAAGTCTGCCGTGTTGACGAGCAAGAAATCCAATGGCAGCCCTTTGAAGACGCAGAGCAACATCAGTCCTCTAAAGCTCGCACTGCATCGATCTCAAGTCGCCAAAAAGGTCCCTCCGCCTTCGTTCAAAGCACCGCCAGTCTTCCACCAGACTCCCCCTAGAACCAGTATGGTCAAAAAGGGCATGAAGAACGTGTTTGCACCTACGCCGCCAAGAGAGTTGCCCGGGGGTATGGCTCTAGGGTCGAGGGCACTGAGACCTTTGGACAATCAAGGCAATATCCCAAAGCCCTTGAACGCGACTTTGGATCCGTACAACCAACTCCCGGCCGACCTGAAGCGGATCTTGGCCACATCAGCACTGAAGAACCGAGCTGAACGCGCTGAAAGTGGTGATTACCCCACATCACCATCAGTCTCCTCGATGAGCCAATCACAGCCTTTGGTTCATCGCCAGACTCCCCGACGGGCCGATCACACCCGAGCCCCCTCAGCAGTCCCAGAGGTGCCAGCGCATAATCAACGTGAACCCAGTCGATATGGCCTCTCGCCCCCGAGACTGACGCTCAACTTGATTCCCGGGGATATCAACTTCAGCCCATCAAGCTCGTACTTCAGTGATAGCAACACTCCTACTCTCGGTACGGGGGAGTATCGAAATTCGTTCGACTTTACGAGCGAGTACGCCTCTTTGGACAGGGGTGACCACCGGGCTTCCTTTGTTGAGACGATGATGATCATCCAGAACCAGCCCCCAGCTCAGGTGCCCTTGCCCCCGGTACCAGCTATGACGCCCCTGCCGACCTCGATGGGCCATGACCTTGGAGGCCAGTATGAGGACTACGACTACGAGGAGACGGACAGCGAGATGTCGGACGGAGAGGATGATCTAGAGATGGTAGCCGTGGAAATGGGTTCGATCCACTCTGGCCTAGCACGCTCTGGATCCGTCTGTTCTGCCATCCACGTCGAGATGAGCCGTACGCCAAGGCCGAAGCCGTTCGAAGGCAATGTCGCTTTTCAAAAGCATATCGCGGAGACGAAACGCCTAAGCTCTAGTCCACCCCGCTCACGACCCATGTCCCATTTCTCCGACGAGACCATCGAACCCACCCGAGAGCCAGAGATGGAGGTGGATGAGATAGAGAAACAGGGAGAGGAGCGACCGGCCGAGGTGGTGCCGAGGAGACGACGCGGTCATGCTCGAGACGAAAGTGGTTTCAGCATTGCCAGCATGAGTTCCATGGGTAGTGTGATAGACACGAGATTGGACAAGGACGACGTTACGAATTACTTCGAGGTCAACTTCTCGAATCACCTCGCCGAGCATGAAGGCGCACCACCACCTCTCCCCCCACTCCCGGCTCATCTCCAGCTTGGATCCCAAGGACTGTCAAACCCCCCATCCAGGGACAGTCTGCGTTCGAGGCGACACAGGCGAAACTCCTCGCTTGTGTCGATCGACTCTTTGGACGAAATGGACCTCGGAGTCATAATGACAACTGTGAACAATCTGACGGCATCGGGACCTCCTGTGTCGATGCACAATACCCGACGATCGAGCTACATCTCCCGCCATCGCAGAGGTCTCGGCAGCGGAGATGGATCGCTATCCATCTCCTCGTCCGGACGATCCGATTGGAAAGCCCACCATCGACGCAATTCCTCTCAAGAGAGTAATGCCTCTGCAATGTCAGTAGCGAGGTTAGCCCGGCCTGGGCTCGGAGAACGCATGTTCCAGCTCGATGGCGGTGTTCAACTCACTTCCATCTCGGCGTCTCCACCATCACACCCCAACTCGGAGACCAACGACGCTCGGAGCTTGACTGGCTCTGTGGAGGGTCTGGGCTTTGGCAGACGAGGAAGAGGTCCCTTGCATCGTGATCAACCGTCTCTAGAGAGGTTATTGGAGAGGAACCGACTGGAGAACAGGGACCAAGATCGACAATTGCTCGACGAATCGCAGTTGCCATTGCAATACGATAGTGTGCTAGATGACTCCAGGCTCTACGACAGTGTGCTAGACGACGCTCGACCTCCTTACGACAGCATACTCGACGACTCCCGAGCTCCCTATGACAGCCTTATCGACAGCTCGACACTCGTCTACGACAGTCTGATGGATTCAACGATGGAAGCATCCTCGGTGGAGACTCACCAATCGCAAGCGTCTGGATCTTTCGACATTGATACGACGTTCGGCACGCGAACGAGACAAGGAGATTCGAGTGGTAGTTTCTTGATCAAAGGCCTCAGACCGATTTCCGCCATCAGCAACGACAGCTCAGCGCCTTCAGATGTCGAAAACACTTTCACTGGTATGCGCAACAGGGTCAAACGCCAAGCTCAGCTCGAAGTCGGGTCTAGTCCCGTGCCGAAAGGTCCAACCGCGTGTCTCTCCGGCGAAGGTCAAGATGACAGTATGTGTGAGTCGTCCAGTATTCTGAAGAGGAATGAAACTGATCAAGTAACCGGGCAGCCCGATCTGAGCTCGATTCGTCCACCACTTCGGGACGACAAATCCTCAATACCTCCATGACGCGTCCGGCCAAGCCAAAGCGAAGACCCGCTAACCTCGTTTTCGACCACTTCACCCCCGAAACCCCCGTCCTCAGCTCGCCTTCGGCGTCAGAGAGCTCATCCCGATTGTCCCTGGACACAAAGTACTCGGAGCGGATATACGGAGCGAGTCGCGGCCGACCTCATGGCGCGGGGCATAATAGGCAAAAGTCCTCTTTGAACATTATGGTCCAAGCGACAATCCGAGAAGAGCCATCGATCGCCTCGTTGAAGTACAAGACGGAGGGGCGGCTCACTCGGGACTCTGTGGAAAACTGGGTCGACGGGGAGGCCGGGTATAAAGTGAAGGAATGGATAGATTGGAAGCGGGAAGCCGATGACGAGTTCAAGCGGACCCAAACGTGCTGGCAGGACAGCGAGGAGTCGAAAATGGCCCTAGCGGGTGAGTGCAGCTCCATCCTTCCACTCTCCTTTGTGAAAGGCGAGCTGATGATTATTGCAGAGTTCAAGGTCCCCTCGACGGCGAAGGAGATTGCGGATTTCCTGGCAAAGTCCTCTGCGGCATACAAACCACTAGATCAACTGCCCTTAGGTCGAATTGCCCATCGACGCAAATCTTCATTATCCAACTCCAGGCTGTTCATCTCTCCCTACGGCCTTCCACTGCCCAGACCGCCCACATTGCCCACCTCGACAGCACACAGCGACTATGCCTCGACCTCGAGCGCTGCGATAGCGGCTAAGCCCAAGCGAATGTCAATAGAGACCAAATTCGAGAGGAGCAACTCTGCCACTAGCTCAAACTTCACTTTCGGCTCTCGTCCCTCCTCCACCCCGTCGGAAGTCATCGAGGTGATGATGGGAATCTCCGGCACACCCTCTCGTGCCCAAAGGCTCTCTGCGCCGCCAATGTCGTCCGTCTTTGCGCCCTTTGCGGGCTCGGGATCCTCGGGATCGACTCCACCTTCGACGTCAGCGAGCTCGGCATTTGGGAACGCCAAGTTTGACCTCCCGTTCAAGCCATACCTCGACAAGACCAGCAAGGCGAATGAGCGGGGAGAAAAGGACAAGGTGGAGGATAAACGACCGAGGGTGGATTCTACCGCGAGGAGGGAAGCCCTTGATTGGGGAAGGAGGCGGAACTCGGATGGACCGACGAAAGTGGAAGCGACCGTCAAGACAGCATTCGGCAAGGCGGGCGAATCTGTCAAGTCGAGGTCGAACATCGGTCCGGCTGTTGCCTTGGGCGAAAGGACCAATGGCGTTCCAAAGATGATGGCTAGGCAGTCTTGGGCCGATACAAAGGAGAACAGCGCACCTCAGTGAGTAGACATCGAGAAGGATGTGGTTGGACCCGAGCTGATGATGGGGTAGACAACATGTGAGACCTAGTAAACTCCCTCGTCTGGTGGTCAAGACCCGCACGTCGGGCACCTTGCCCCGGTCGCTACGAGTCTAGTGCTATAGGGGATGTGATGCTACGAGGATGGGTACCTGGCCTTCGCACTAGCTCTCGTTGGAGCGGGACCAGACCGGACATTGATCGATACCTCTCTTTATTCTGGGCGCTGTATATATGCAAGAGATGGTCATGCAGCTGAACGTGGCTACCTCCGGGAGGCAGACTCAGTATCAGCATTGCATCTACACACCGAGAGTATATCAGCAGTTGATCAGCAGCCAACTCCATTACTTGCCTGTGGATTCGGCGCGAAGCGGAAGTCGCGTCGAGCGTTGTCCAAATTAGTCGCCGCCCACGCGAGCGACGCGACTGAGTCGGATTTCGATGCTCTCTCCATGAAGCTTGTTGTACCCTACTCCCCCCTCCATTCACTGTTCTGCAACCCATCTGCTGCACCGCAATATGTCTTCGGCATACGGTAACGGCTCTGACGACGAGGATGGAGTTCCCGTCGTTGCTAGACATCAGCCTGGGGGACAATGGGCCAACAACGCACAAGCCGGTTCATCCCGACACCGAGAATCGTCCATTGGGTCTTCAGCCGCCGGATCCCGCTCATTCCTAAACAGACTGGAGAACACCCTCTCACCCGGTCGGTCTCGGTATGCTCCCTCGGATGTGGATGAAGTGCCGGGAACGGAGGATCTGGATCTGGATGGTGAAGAGGAAGACGAGGGGAATGACGTTAGGCGAATGGGGAGGATATGGGTGAAGGAAAGGGGGACGGTGGATATCATGCAGTGGGAGGGGGATTTGATCGATACGCTGTTTGATAAGCTGGAGCAGCAGGTGAGCCCAGCTGTCTAGCAAGGAACGGGAGCTGGGAGAATTGTAGACGGGATGGTGCTGATGGGGTTAGGCCAAAATGGTCAATACGCTTCGGACGGATCCACAAACCTCTGAAGAGGAGCACTTCAAGTTGATGCTCGTGCAGACGGAGATGGAGAGGGTCAAGTTCTTGGTCAGGTCGTATGTCCGCACCAGGCTGCATAAAGTGGGTCACTCCGTCTCGAAGGAGATTTGTGCTGACGGGGGGTAGATTGAGAAATATGCCCATCATATCGTCCTCACGCCAGCATTACATTCCTTGCTCTCAGGAGCAGAATTGTCCCATGCTGAACGGTATGTCTGCCCCTTCGGTTCTCAGAGGGCTACAGCTTACATGTGGACAGGTATTGCGAGCTACTGCATACCCACTACCAACATTCGGTCCTGGAATCACTGCCCGAATGGCTACGGCGGATGGATGACCGTTATGGCGACGGCTTGAGCATGGGTGTGTTCAAGTTTGGGAGGGGTTGCTGACAAAGGGTAGTCTCGAAACCGAACAAAAATGTGCCGGTGCTGATATACTGCCGGAGAGATTGTGGAGAGATCACACTAGAGGGGTGAGTGCGAGGTGGATTGTGGTGGATGTTGAGACTGACGGGTGTAGAGGTGAAGCAGCTCAATTGGGCAAGGGGACCACACATTTGGTCAAGTACAAAATGGTCGAGAGGTGGATCAACCTCGGCTGGGCAGAGATTTTATAATGCACCAAAGTGATCGATCCACCCTGCACTTCGTGGAGGATTGTCTTCACGGAAAAAGTAGATTGCATTCGGAGTCTTCTATCGGCATTGACGGACAATCAGGACCTCTTCTGATCGATCTTGCTCCCGGTCTGACTACAGGGCTCACTGGCAACAGTGCCGACGTCTGGCTAGTCGGCATCCCCGCCATCGGCATCGTCACCACCGTCGCCTCCATCACCACCTCCACCACCTCCGCCATCGCCACCTCCACCCCCCTTGCCCTTGTTCTTCCCTTTGCCCTTGCCCTTCTTCTTCCCTTCTTCCTCTGGCGGCGGGAGGTTCTCCCCCACTGGCATTGGAGTAGCAAAGGACAGACCATCGGTGCCAGCCTTGTCCGCATCCCAACTAACCCCATTCCAGCCCGCATGACCCCACTGACCCGACGTCCAGGCGACTTTGCCGCCCTTTCCAGCGGGGGCGGTCACTGTGGTGTACTCTGAGAATTGGGGTAAGTTGGGGTAATGGACAACTGTTGCTTGGCCTACCCTAGATTGATGGCCCAATGCGGCTGATTCGGCGGGATTGAGGGCATAGGCGAATGCGCCCGAGAGGCCGGGATACTGGTTGAGCGGGTGTGATGGCGTTCGGAGGGGTGTGTATTCGGGGAAGTAGGTGCGCGCGGCATTGGAACCGGTGGTGGGTGTTGGGGTTGTTGGGTGGATAGGCTCGTATTCTGGGAAATAGGAGGTATGATGCTGCCAAGTCTCAGCCGGCGGACTTGGTGGCAGGGCCATGGGCATGGGCTGGGCGGGGGTATGTGGGTTTTGGGGCTGTTTGGAGGGGAGGAGACGGGATTTGAAAGAGGACCTTCGCTTTACTTTATGACCGTCCCCCTTGGGTGACGTCTCCGGAGTGGGGGGTAAGGCGATAGGGGTCGTGGGCACGAGGACATCCGGTGCCAGGATGAGGGGGGTGTCGGGTGGTGAGGTCAAGTGGACCGTGTTGCGATGGCCGGGAGGCGGTTTGTGTAGTTTGTTATGGTGCTTTGGCTCGTTCCACGTGATTGACATTTTCTTCAGGATCGACTTCGGTGGCTTCGCTTTGGGTGTCGGTGTCGGCGGTGTCGGCGCAATGGGTAGCGCTGATATTGGCTCAGATGCTGGTGGAGGCAATATCGGCGTTGGCTTGGGACTCGATGAGCGGTGAGAGATATGAAAGATGGGAACGCCGGGCATGATGCCATGACTGCTAGGGTTATATAGAGGATTGGAGGTGGTCAGCCATGCTTGGAACAATCAGCATCAGCAGCCGTATCAGCTTGAATGAGCACCTCGGTAGAGAACGGCCATGGTCGACAGTGTATTGTATTGTGTGTGTGGGCGAGGGACAATAAGAGCGGAGATCGGAAGACCGCGGTTCTTTTGACCACGTTTTCAGGCCTTTGTCAGGACGCTACAATGAGCCTGAGCTGCCCACTTTGTCCACTGTTGACTGACTTGCGAGTCTATGGATAGAGTAGGAGGTACTATTCTGGCACTATGCTCATCCGATGCAGAGACACTGCGGAGTGACTGCCACGCTCGATCGATAGAGGGGTGCGGAGAATGCAATTAGCTACCCCTGACGTTTCACATTTCACGCACGCGCCCGGAATGCCACTACGAGTCATTCCTGCCTGGGCGCCCAGCAATCACGTCGAGTAGAAGGAGGGGAGAGGGGAAGGGGAGGAGCTGGTCCTTTGGTGGAGATGACGCTGGAATGGTATTGATGTTCAACTCTACACACCCGTCAAAGCTGGCCTTTGAGCGACATCGACAAAGCAGTAGCACCGACCTGGCTGGCTCCACATACTCGACTCTACCTCGACTCGCACTGTGTCTAGCTTGCAGGTAACCACACTCGTTTCACCTCGCCCTCTTCATACTCGCAACCACCACTCCACAGCCTCAGCCAGGATGAGCGGTTACCAAGACGACCACCTCGCGTCGTACCGACCTGGCGTCGGGGCGAGATCGTACAGCAACCAGAGTAACGGTAACCAACCCTACAACCCCGCTGGCTACGGAGGCAACCACAACTTGAACCAGAGTGTGCAGAGCAACTACTCCCAGCCAAGTCAGTACGCCCACCCAGACTCGATCTACTCGACAGCCTCTACAAACGTCCAAAGGGCCCCTTCACCCGGATATCAGACGCCGACTCGAGTCAACACGGCCTATCCGACAAACCTCAATCCCAGCCCTGCTCCCGATTACAGCTCGCCAAACGGTCACAGCATGCCGGCCATGCCAACGTACGACCCATACCCCTCTCAACCGCCTCCTCAGCATTTGGCCTCGCGGCCATCCTTCTCCTCCTCTCACTACGACTACCCCGATGAGAACAAGTCGTACACCTCGACCACCAACCTGAGGAACAAGGAGTGGGACGTAGGAACCGTCGTCCCACCCCTTCCTACCAACAACTCGTACTTTGGCAACACGGGATACCCGCCCCAGCAATCCCCAATGTACACCGGCAACCCGTATGGACAGCCCCAGCCCTCTCCCCCGCATACCGGCTGGGGAGGGACCTCTCACTGGCACCAGATGAAGAACCAGCTCATGGAAAGGCGAGTCGTCAAGCAGATCCCACTGAGCGATGGAAATCTCATCATGGACGTGCCCGTGCCAAAGGGCGTAGTGCCCACCGGTCAAGGACTTGGATTTGGCCAGGACGAAGTCAACAAATTGAGGTATACCGCCGCAACGTGTGACCCAGACGATTTCATGAGGAACAAGTTCACGCTCCGACCATACCTCTACGGTCGGAAAACCGAGCTTTTCATCGTCATGACAATGTACAACGAGACGTCGGATCTCTTGCTCCGAACGCTCAACTCGGTCATCAAGAACATTGCCCATTTGTGCACCCGCGACAAATCCAAGACGTGGGGTCACGACTCGTGGAAAAAGGTCGTCGTGTGTATTGTCGCCGATGGGAGAAAGGTCGTCGATCCAAGAGTCCTCAAAGTGCTCCAGCTCATGGGAGTCTATGCCGAGGGTGTGATGAAGGATACCGTGGCGGGAAAGGAGACTCAAGCGCACGTGTTCGAGTATACCTCCCAGATTGTCGTCACGGAAACTGGAGAGGTCGGCTTTGGGTCTGTTCCCGTCCAGATGATCTTTTGTCTCAAGGAGAGGAACCAGAAGAAGTTGAACAGCCACCGGTGGTTCTTCAACGCCTTTGGACCTCTGATCCAGCCAAATGTGAGCTCAAAGTCTCTTCGAGGCGTGTTGTGTTTGACCTGGTTTAGGTGTGTGTCCTCCTTGACGTCGGGACCAAGCCCAGCGGTACTAGCATCTACGAGGTGAGTTTTGATGAAAGTATCTGAGCTGACGGGCAGCTGTACAAATGCTTTGAGAAACATCCCAACGTCGGAGGCGCATGTGGAGAGGTGAGTCACTGCTTGTCGACACTGCTAACCTTAGATCTTCGCCGATACCGGCCGATACGGCAAGCTCCTCCTCAACCCCCTAGTTGCGGGACAGAATTTTGAATACAAGGTGAGTCACCACCGCTCAGCCATGGCTAACGAGCAGATGTCCAACATTCTCGATAAGGTAAGGACCACCCTCATCTCATTCGCTAACCTTTAGCCCTTTGAATCCGTCTTTGGTCTCATCTCGGTATTGCCGGGAGCCTTCTCCGCGTACCGATACGCAGCAGTGTCAAACCACGCGGACGGTACTGGCCCTCTAGCGTCCTACTTCCACGGCGAGATGATGAACCTCCCCGGTGCAACGGCCAGTATCTTTGACAGGAACAAGTTCTTGGCTGAAGACCGTATCCTGGCTTTCGGTGTGTCCAAACTTGGGTCTACAGCGCTGATATTTGATAGAAATCGTCTGCAAACGAAATGCCAGGTGGAGATTGCAATATGTCAAGAGTGCCAAAGCGGGCACAGACGTTCCCTCCAGAGTGCCAGAGTTCATCTCCCAGCGAAGGCGTTGGCTCAACGGGTGAGTCCGTCGCGAAAGTGCTCTGAGCTTATGCGGTCTAGGTCGATCTTTGCGGCGACTTACGCCATGGTGTCCTTCTGGCGTATCTGGACCTCTGGCCACGGCTTCTTGCGAAAGTGTGCTCTGATGATCTTGACACTGTACAGTGAGTGGAAAGTGCTGCTGGCGGGAGCCGGGGTACGGACGAGCAGCTGTTGACCACTTCTCTAGACCTGATCAACCTCATCTTCAACTTCCTCTCCGTGTCGTCGTTCTACCTCGCCTTCTTCTTCCTAATCGATTCGTCGATCAAGGGGACCAAAGACCCCTTTGGCGGAGCCGGCGACGAAATCTTCCAGGTCTTCAACAAGGTCTACATTGGTCTCATGTGAGTTTGCAAAGGTCGAGCTTAGCTGACTCTAGCTTCATCATCATCATTTGTTCGCTTGGCAACCGGCCCCAAGGCTCGAATTGGATGTACACCCTCTGGTGCGTCACACAGCGAGAAACCCTTGCTGATCGGCTCAGCATTTTGATGTTCGCTATTTGTCAGGGGATTCTGCTCTACTGCGCCGGCTGGACAATCTACCAGACGGTCCCTCACACTGCTGCCGGATGGCAAGACGTCTCGGCCTTGTTTGACAATAGGACCTTCCTGGACATGGCACTCTCTCTGATGGTGAGTGAAGTATCGGGGGTGAGCTGACGATTAGGCGACGTATGGACTATACCTCCTCTCCTCGTTGCTGTACTTTGAGCCATGGCATATGATCACCTCATTTGTTCAATACCTCCTACTCCTCCCGTCCTACGTCAACATCCTGCTCATATACGCGTTCTGTGAGCACTGATTCTCCATGTACAACGCGGGACTCCAGCTGATAAGACATTTTCAGGCAACCTGCACGACGTGTCTTGGGGGACCAAAGGCGACAATGGCTCGTCCAAGGATCTTGGCGGGGCGAAAAAGGTCGAAAAGGATGGCAAGGAAATGGCAGAGGTCGCCCTGGTCACCAAGCAAGAGGACGTGGAGGCGCTCTGGCAGCAAGCCAAGCAGGAGCTCAGGGTGCCCGTCAAGGAGGTCAAGGAGAAGCGTAGTCCGGAGACGAAGCGCGCCGACGGTGAGTGGTTCGGGTCCATATAGGCGCTTGCTGATGTCGTTGGAATGGTAGAGGACAGGAACTTCAGGTGAGAACCAGCTAACCACCGATATGCATTGGGTGTAGCTGATCACCGCTAGGACAAACGTCGTGCTGCTGTTCCTCGGCTGTAATATGGTCATCATCCTGCTGTTCACTTCGCCCGTATTCACAAATTGGATCAGCAGCAAGTTTTCCACTGCCTCGGAATCATCGTTCAACCCCTATCTCGTGGGTACCATCTGATCACAGACGCACGCACGCTGATGGCCTGAGCAGACGGCGATCTTCTGGGCCGTGCTGGGTCTTTCGACGCTGCGGTTTGCCGGGTGCTTGCTGTACCTAATCTTCAGGCTTTTCGGCCATTAGAGAAGTCAACAACTAAGACCTGTCAAGATCTAGATCAAGGAGAAAGCCGAGATGCCGCTTGTCTTGTAGCTTAGTTGTCACGTCTCACGACTTGAGTCTCGAGACCGCTCACCGCCACGCCGGTCGTGGTGGGATGCATGTTGTCACGCCGACCTCGTACTCCCGGAATCGACCACTCGCATTGGCAGTCGATCGGGTGGATTGCGTGGAGATTGGGATCGCGAGTGGTGTTGATGGACTCGTTCTGGGCGCCGCACCGAGGCAACCGGCTCGCTCGCTAAGACAGGAGACTCCAGAAGTGCGACCATGCGTAGTACGAGACTACGAGTACTAGTGCGACCATGCGTAGATGCTGAGCGTACGTGTCAGCTCTTGTACAGGCGTCAGGAACGACCGTTCTTCCAGCACCCCCTAGACGAGCGTCGAGTCGACCAAGCTGCTGGCTCCATGCGACAGACCACGAGGTGGCTCCTGGTGGCTCCTTGGAGGTTTATGAATGCGGACCGCATGGATTCGCCGGTCGGTCAGTATAGTTACTTGAGCTGGGACGCACTCATTATCCGGACCCTTGGCATTCGTCCGGGCACCGCATGCTAAGGGTCCACAAGGGCCGTTTTCGGTGCGCCTAACCTACACTGCGGATAGGTTTGGGAAGTGTTTCGCACGACTACCAAGCATGAGGGGGTTAGGCCTCTCGAAATGGCGGCCTAACTGTGTTTTTGGCTCAAACGCGTTCAAATCCGTTCAAACCAGTTCAAACCAGTCCAAACCAGTTCAAACCAGTTCAAAATGTCCCGGGCATCGCCGGCCCGAAGGTCACCGGGTGGGTCATGTAGACGATGCAGTCATGTCCGACGAGGCTGCCTCGAGGCCGCTCGACTCTTGGTCACAAACGACTGATGACTGACCACTCGATGGTATACCCTGTATTCGTGCAGGAACAGATCTAAATCCATCACCCCCGCTCGCTCTGCACTCTCCAATCGAGGCAGGATGTTCGCAAGACAAGGTCTCCAACCGCTCCGCTCGATCCGCTCGGTGTCTCTGATCCCCCGAATGACGGCCTCTCGCCTCCCACTCCATGCCACCCATACCCGAGCCATGGGCACCGACGCGAAGTCTCGTCAGTCCTTCTATCCACCAATGGGCCTGTAAGGAGAGAGGACTGACAGTCACATATAGCACCCCCCACTCCCGCCAAAGTGGACGCATACCTCGAGTCGAAACTAGTCCCAAGGGGACAATGGGCAGATGAACCGGGACTCCAAGTATCACGAGCCAGAGCCCTCCAGGAGGGAATACCGGAAATCGCCGTTTCGGCAATGCAAGGTCATTTCCTCACGGTGCTAGCGAGGGGTATGGGAGCGACCAAGATCCTAGAGATTGGGACCCTGTGGGGGTGAGTCCGTCCGAGTCCGAGTCCGAGTCCGAGTCTTCCTGTCTCTTCCCCAGCATTCCATTTGAGAACTACCACAGCCGGAGTACCAACTGACCATACACTTGTCCAGATACTCGACATACTTTCTAACTCGGGCACTACCCCCGCACGGCCAGATCGACACCCTCGAGGTCAACCCCCTTCACGCGCAGGTCGCCCAGGAGACATTTCTCAACTGCGATCTATACCCATTCCCCAGTATCCACCTCGGTCCGGCCCTCTCCACTCTCAAGAAGCTTGCTCCTCCTGGGGCGCAGGACGGGCTGCAGGGCGACGAGGTGGGCTACGACCTGGTGTTCATCGACGCGGATAAAGCCAGCGTGAAAGAGTACTTCCTGCAGAGTCTTCGGTTGACGAGGAAAGGCGGAGTGATCATCGTCGACAACGCCGTCAGAAGGGGAAGGTAGGTCAATCCTCCTGAAGGAAAGGTGTGGGAGGAATGCTGATCAATGGGGGGCAGGATTTTGCCAGAGGTGGAGGCGGATGAGCAGGATAAAGGCCTGAGAAGGCTTTACGAGTGGGTCGAACAGGATGCTGGGAAGACGGTCCTCATGAGCGGGATACAGACCGTCGGCGCAAAGTCCTGGGAGTGAGTGCGAGTTGGTTGTGATCCGGAGTTTATCAGCCATTGGCGGGGTGTGAAGCTGCTGATGGGGCCGTAGTGGGTTCGCTATCGCCACCAAGCTGTGACCATGATTGATGCTGTGCCCTCGAGTACGGCCGCGCTTCCGCCCTCGTACTCTGAGATCCGGAGCAATGAGTCTCTCTGCAACCTCGCGCACCCCGACTCTAGGTATAGGTGATCCAGCGCTTGTGTATAGTCCTGAACACTCGGTCAAAGCCTGTCAAGGCGCAGTGTTCCCACAACAACGCGGGGCAAGGGCCGACATCCATCTGTGCAAAGAGGAGGCAAGGTCTAGGACGACCGTTATCGTGCGACCTTGTATCTTGTGTGTGATCCCATACAATCTGTGCGACGCTTGAACTTGATGTGCGATGCACCAGTGATACATGCAATCCACGTCGGAATGGCAGTAGTCCATCTTCTCCATGTTCCAGATGGCAATCCCTGGAACTCCAGAGTGGCATGTACGACCTTTGGCTCTCAGTGCGCGATATCCGAAGTGCCAACTCCAACTCGAAGAGGGTCGCAAGCTAGGCCTGATGCCGGTACGAGTACATGCCCCTCTCTCACTACCTTCTCACTCTCATCCCAGCTCCCTCCGTACCCTCATAACCCCCACTACACGCTAAAAGTCACCTTGCCACCACCGGGGAACCCCCTTGCGATCTTGATGACCCGCTTCGCGACTGCCGAATACATCGCCTTGGTGCCATCTTCACTCCCCTCCCACCCTCTATCCCTGATAACGGCTCCAACGGCCTCTTTGAGCGTGTTGACCGGTATTCCCTCTTCTCCCGCCCTGAGCACGTTCAGGAGGAGATTCGCCAGGACTATAGTGCTAGGGGTCAGGGGCGTAGCGGAGTCTGCGGCCGACGAGCTGGAGGGTGAGGAGGGTGGAGGCGGGAGTGATGTTGATATTTCAACGAGGCGGCCTCTATGTCCCGATCAATAAAGACGTCCTGTAACGGGATTTGACACTTACGTTCTACTCCCGACGTCTGGGGGAACGACCTGACCCTCAATAAGACCCTGGCCCATGACTTCAGATAGCGAAGACCAGATCTTGCCCTGGGGAACAATCAGCCTGGTCTGAAGGTCCGCACTCACAATCGCATCGCCGACGTAGGCCGAGGTCAAGTCCACGCCTTCGACTTCGGGAGGTGTATCCCGCGCTGTGGTCTGCCTGGGCGTGGCGTCCTCCTGCTTGAGAGGCGGCTTGGCGGGGGTGATGGGCGTGCCACTCGTCCAAGGGCTCTCCGCCATCGTCGCCTCTCTGGGCAGTGGAGGTGCGAGCACGATCGTCTCGTCGGTGACACCCTCTTGAGCATCATCCACCACCTCGTCATCGGGAGCTGCAGACACCGGGCGTGTATCCGGAGCGAAGAGCCCGTGTGCCGGTGCCGATACGCTAGACTGCCTCGGGATCCCAAACAGCGTCTTCCTCCTCTCCCCGCCGTCCTCCGCTTCCTGATCGTATCGCAGTCCACTGGGTCGAGAGCGTACTCGCGGAGTACCGATCAGTCGCAGGGGGCTGAACCGATCGATAGGCGCCGACGGCCTTCGAGGCGTCGCTCCCGCCACCAGCGTGTTTGCAATATGGGGCATGTCCTTTGGTGTCTTTGCGGGCGTCCTCGCGGGCCAGGCGGTAGATGGAGGCGGGGAGACAGGTGCTTCCAGTGATGGTGACGGTGGGCGGATCTGTTTACGCAGAGGGGCCAGCGATGCTTCTAGCTTGCGAAGGGCGATCTCCTCGGCTCGTATCGCCGCGTCGGGGGACATTGTGGCTTTCGATGTAACAGGCTCGTTTTGCTTAATAGCACCAGCTGCCTGTGTGGCTCTCGTTGCCTACAGCCTCGTTAGCCATGCTAGATTCGGTTATGGACACACCTCCTCTATCAGGGTTTCCAACTCGGCAATCCTGTCCAATTGCTGTTGATGGGCATCCCACAGAGCCTGAACATGAGCCCGCGCTCTCGGCCCAGGGTGGCTATTAGACCTCAATCAGCGTCAAAACCCAGTGTAGGTCTGGGAGGGGACTGACTACTCGTCCATGAGCTTCATTGCCGTTTTGAGCATGACCCCCACTTGTTCCCCCTGCGAACTTCCCCTCACCCGCTGATTATACTCCCTCAGCGGCGTTGCTATCGATCCATCCCGCTTCTCCACTTTCTTCACACCGGCCCCTTCCTCGCCCACGAACTTGAACAGTCGAACTTCGGACGGTTCGGCATCCCGAATGAGAGAGAGCACAGTCTGTGATTTGAGCAACGCGCTGACGAATGGGCCTGCGGGTTTGAGGTTGTGGTTCGATTGATGGTAGATCTCGTCCGAGAACCCGGATAGGTCGGAGAGGGTGTTGGCCAGCGAGGGCATCGCTGAGGGGGTGACTGGTGAGTGTAAGCCTTGGATATTGGATTTGTTGACAAAGAGGTGGATGGACGCGTTCGGCGAGCAGACGTTTCAGATTTACGCGGCGACCACCGCCGAGCGTTACCGCGGTGTACGTTAATTCTCCCCCCCCTTTTGGAAGCCTCCCGAAAAGTGATGTTGCTGCTGCATCTTCAAGCTTGCTTCAAGCAGTACTGGCCAGAGATCACTCGATCACTAGTATCTCGACAACCCAAGCCAACCCATCCACTAGCTTCGCTGCTGCACAACCACGCCCGACACTCGCCATGTCGGCCAAACAACTCACGAAGATGGTCCTGCCGGGAGGTGTCATCACCCGAACCATCGGCTACACACCCGATCGAGCGACCTCGCTCGCATTCCTCAATGCAAACAGACAAGCCAACACGCTCATCCCACAAGCCTTTGGCGGTATCCGGGCGTACGCCGGTCAACCCATCATCTCACTCACCTCATCCTCGACCGTAATCCAGATTCCATACATGACACACGAGGTTGGAACGTCGATACCCCACGACCACGTCAACACCCTCGGTTCGATCCTCGAGGGCGTGTACCAGCGTCCGGTGGAGCTAAAGCTCATCAGGCTGAAATACCCCTATCTCGACGCATACATCCTCGCTCAGTATATCTCCGATCAGCTAAAGTCGGATCGATTCGTCATGATGGTCAAAAAGCTGTTCTCGAGTATCGCCCTCGCCAAATCGAAACAAGACCCAAAAGACCTTCCAGCATGGCCAATAGGTCTCAAGGTCCAACTAGGAGGCAGACTCATGAACGAGCCCATCAGACCGAGACAGACGAAACAGGTCGCCCAGGTCGGATCGCTCAAAGTATTCGGCATGCACTCGGTCCAAACCGCCTCGTTCACCCAGATCAACGGTAGAGGCGCCTATACCGTAAAGGTATTCCTAGGTCAAACGGCATCGAATCGGGGGTTGGAAAGTCTGCTGCCCGAGTCGCAGAAGCAGATTGAGGGAGGGTCGCAGAAGCAGAGTGGGCAGAAGGCGCAGAAGTAGATCGGAGAGGAGTTTAGCGGACGCAGGCGAGAATAGAGCACGGAGTGGGAAGCTGCTAGGAGGGTAGCGGAGAAGCAGAGAGGCAGGAGTTTAGTTCAGGAGGAGGCATCGTCACGGCTGGACATCCCAAGTACCGCCCAGCTCGCATAGAGGCGTCTTCGCCCACACCATTGTATTTTATGCATTACTAGCACCAATACAAGGATCGATCGATTCTCGGGCACAATCCCATCTATATTTTTCTCCGCAATTACTTCTTCTCGCTGAGCTCGGCAACACCTGGGAGGGTCTACACCATTAGCGCACACTCAACCTATTGCACTCACCTTTCCCTCGAGAAGCTCGAGACTGGCTCCTCCACCGGTACTGACGTGGCTGAGCTCCTCCTCCTTGCCGGCCTGGGCGACCAGAGTGGCAGTGTCACCTCCGCCGACAATGACGGTCGAGCCGTTCTTGGCGGCCTTGATGGCGGCCTCGAGGAGGGCTTGGGAACCACCGGCAAACGAGGGGAACTCGAACACACCGGCCGGACCGTTCCACAGGATGGTCTTGGCCTCGGCGACAGCCTCGGCGAACAGCTCTCGGGACTTTGGTCCAGCGTCGAGACCCTGCCAGTCGGCGGGGATACCCTCGGCATCGGTGGCAGAGCCGACCTGCATCAAGTCAGCTTGACCGCTTGACATCGCGTGAATGCCACGGCGACCCACCTTGGCGTCCTTGTCAAACTTGTCCGCGGTGACGTAGTCGACTGGGAAGACGAGCTTGACGTTGTTCTTCTTCGCCTTCTCGACCAGAGCGCCGACTTTCTTCGAGCCGTCCTCGTCAAAGAGCGATTTGCCAATCTGCCATCAGCTGCCATCCGAGTTTGGGTAACCCACCTCGACATTCTCAAGGGTCTTCTTGAAGGTGAAGGCCATTCCACCGCAGATGATGAGGGTGTTGACCTACATCTCAGCAACAGTAACTGCATCTTGAACCCACCTGGTCCAGCATGTTCTCGATGAGCTGGATCTTGTCGGCGACCTTGGCACCACCGAGGATGGCCAAGAATGGTCGCTCTGGGCTCTCGAGCACTTTGGCAAAGTACTCGAGCTCCTTCTTCATGAGGAATCCAGCGGCTCGCTGGGGGAGCTGGACGCCGACCATGGAAGAGTGCGCTCGGTGAGCGGTACCGAAGCTGCAATATATCAGCAACTTCCATCTGGTCGTAAACCCACGCATCGTTGATGTAGACGGTACCGAGCTCGGTGAGCTGTTGTCTGAACTTCTTGACGGCCTCTGGGTCGGCTGCCTCGTCAGCCAAAGCCCAATGAATGTCCTGACCCACCCTTGATCTTCTCGTCGCCCTTCTTGCCCTTGCCCTCCTCCTCGACGTGGAATCGGAGGTTCTCAAGCAGGAAGATCTGTCCGTTCTCGCCAGCGAGCACGGCCTTCTTGGTCTCCTCTCCCACGGCGTCCTCGAGGAAGGTGACGTCCTTGCCTAGCAGCTCGGACAGCTTGGCGGAGACGGGCTTCAGGGAGTACTTTGGCGTGACCTGGCCATCAGGTCGGCCGAGGTGGGACATGAGGATGACGGATTTGGCACCTGGCGTTAGCACTGGTACTTGGGTGGGGGCTTACCATTCTCGAGGGCGTATTTGATAGTTGGCAGAGCAGCGACGATTCGCTGGATGGTATCAGTGGGATGCTAACGTTGCAGACCTGTTCGCTGGCATCACCTACAGCAGGGTTGGTGATCTTCTGCTCCTTGTCCTGGCTGCGAAATGTCAATACACCTTGCCAAGACCGAACCCGGCTTTGTACTCACGGGACGTTGAAGTCGACTCGGATGAGGACTCGCTCGCCCTCGAGCTTGAGATCCGTGATGGAGAGTTTGGAAGAAAGGGACATTGTGTTCTTGACTGCGTGGGGTCCGTTGTAGAAGTATGAAGCGAGTGCGAATATCAAAGTGAGGAATAGGACAATGCGGATATTTGGCATATACGGGGATATGGCAATGGGGACAACTCGACTGTCAGCTTATGTCAGACTCATCCCTTGGGGGCGGTATGCTCACCGAGTTTGCTTAGTCTTTGATAGTAGGATATGATGAATGTCCAACTACGAGGATGCTCCAGTGGATGCGATTCAATGGGGGAGGGGATCTCGATTCTCGGGTGAAACGTCACCTGAGAAGTAGGGTTTCGGATTAAATCCAGTTGGGAATTCCAGTGTTTGATTATATTTGTTTCATGCACGGACCGATGAGCACACACCTTCAGATCGCGAGCACGGGGGCAGGGAGGGTGTAGGGGGGTATAAGAGGGAGGGAGGGGGTGAGTGTCCCCATCGTCCATGAAAAACTTTCACTTTGAGTGACATCCGCTCAGAGACTCAAATCGAGGTGAAAATACCTTTGCACCTCAACCACGATGTACGGCTACGACCGTCGGGAGCAGGTGGACCAAGGGCAGAGAGAGTGAGTGGGCGTCCGGATACTTATACCCTCTCTCTTCCTCATCCTGCAGTCGGCCTTCCTCTCGATCAGTACTTGGTCCGACTTCATCTGCAGCTGCTACCTCCCGCGACAGGAGATTTGCGGCTCGGAGCTGGCTGGCCCTACAGGTGGTCATCCAGGAGCATCCAGGTGATCACTCTGAGCACTACCCATCCTTTGGGCTCCTTTCCACCTCCAGGAAGGGTGTAACCTCCTTCCTCGACTATTGTGATAGGTTCCAAGCATGACTGAACGCTATCGGCATTACTACCCCCGCTCATATCAACCTCGTGATGTCAGTGGCGAATTTGACCTCCAGCTGATCCCCTGCTATCTCAGGTCCCAGCCGAGTCCGAAATACAATGGCGAGGCCCATCGCCACATGTCCAGGCCGGAAGATTCCGTCTCTCACCGACACGATTCCTTCAATCAATCTCAAGGACCACGCAGCCCTTCTCGCGGCAGAGATACCAGCGTACCTGTGACGCCGAGGGACACTAGCAACTACGATCGCGTGAGTCACAGCTTCCGGGATCCGCACCTTGCAAGCTGAGTGCTGACCATACAATTGTCTGCAGTTCGATCAAGATCCAGGGAAAGTGGCTCCTGACCTCTCAGAGTGGGATTCCGAGGATGAAGAGTATTTCCGTCGAAGGGCGGCTCGAAAGGCGGCTGCCAAGGCTGCCGCTGCACAATCGCCTCAGCCAGCTCAGCAAGCTCAATCACCTCCACCACCCCAACCACCTCAACCACCTCAACCAGCTCAATCAGCTCGACCGGTTCACGTAGAGCTCGGACCGGGTCCTGTAGAACAAGTGAGCTGCGAACATGTAAACCATGAACCTTTAGCTGACGTACTGATAGGTTCGCAAGTCGGAATGGAAACAGCCGAAACCTTGTCATCACGGATTCTCCTCCGGCTACGGCCTGAGGGAGAGGGTGGGTCCTCCTCTTCCATCCATCGATTCTCTCCCGCTGATGCAAATTCGTCGCACAGGGCGATGTCGGTCCGCTCCCTCCCAAAGAGCAGCGGGTCGGACCTGAGGGCTCCTTTCACCGAGTGTACCCCGCTTCCACGGAGATTGCTCCTCCTCGCAACGCCGACGAAGGGTGGGACAAGTCGTCCGAGGCCGAGCTGGCCCCGTCGGTCATCCTGAAGTCGCCTTCTCCGCCAATCTCTCGCCTTGCAACTCCCCCGGCTACGATATCTACCAAGTACGAGCATCCATCGGTTCGACCCGGTGCCGGTGTCGAGGGGTCCCCGAGCGAATTGCACCAAGAGCTAGAGGGGCTCGTGCTCAAGAATAAGGTTGATCAGGGAGAAAGGCAAGAGGAAACTGAGGTATCCAAGCCGGCGGCGTATATCCCCTGGGAGCCAGTCAAGTGAGTCAGCTGCCCCCAACCTCTTCTCCCGGAGCGTGATGTAGCTGACGAAGGTAGGTACGCCGATGAGAAGCTCAACGAGGCCTGGGAACCGCCCGTGTACACCCCCAAAAACGACTTTGCACCGCGAGACTTCGGCCCTCGACCAGGAGCTATGAGAGGCGGGTTTGCCGGTGCCAGTGGTGGTCGAGGTGTCGGTGCCGATACCATGTCTATGGGCTATGGATCTAGACCTTTCAATCCGAACTCCCCGGCTGGAATGGGTAGAGACTCTGGATATCAACGAGATTCGGGCTATCAGCGAGACTCTGGGTATCAACGCGACTCAGGCTACCAACGCGACTTCACTCCCGACCGTCCCATCGACATCAAGAGGCCTCAACCCTCGACAAGTGATGGGGGATGGGGTGACGATCCGAAAGACCAAAACGGGGATCCAACCCCAAGTCCACAGTCACACACCTTCGACGGCCCGGAGCCAGTTGATACTTCCCCCACCGACGACGGCGGATGGGGTGTCGACCCGGTACCCACGCCAGTAGGTGGTGCAGCTACCACCCCAGGATCGGGATGGGGTGCTACCGAAGCACCTCGTGCTGCTGAATATCGACAACCTCCGCAGGAGCAAGCTCCAGCTGACGACGGAGGCTGGGGTCCACCAGCTCCAGCCCCAGCTCCTTCCGCTCTAGGTCCCACATACGCACCCGCACCCGCACCCGCATCCGACCCTCCGCCTGCACCCGCGCCTGGAGCTGGGCGTGGTATGTTTATCAACCCCGAGAGACTCAGGATGATCAGCGGCGCCGGCCCTGGTGGAGGTGGCGGAAGCCGTAGGTATGACGGCGGCGGCGGTCGCGGTGGAGGAGGCGGAGGAGGTGGGTATGGCGACAGACCATCTGGCTTCGGACAAAGCGACGTGAGTCAGCTATCAGAACCCAATGCGTGGATATAGCTGACGCTCGAGCAGGGCGGCTGGGGCGGCCGCGTCTCTGGTTCCGGGGGCACTGGTTCTGGGCACAGAGCGCCCGGATGGTGATCACAAGTCGTCGTTTTGGGCGAAAAGGCCAACGTGATTGAATTAGAAATCGTCAGTTGTATATATCAAGTCATCGCCTCCACATCCCGGCCGATCAGTAGGATCAGACGCCGAGCTCTGGAGTCGCTCGAGCGTCAAGAGAGGATCTTGTAGCATAAGCGAGACTCTAGCGAGGAGAACCATGCAATCGTCTTCATGAGCACCCAACAGTCTCTCGATTATGTTGCATCACGCATGCGGGTCCAGTGCCGACTGAGTAATACATTGAGTCGATTGGTTGGATGAATGCGGAGGCTGACGACTTTGGTTGAGGGGTCGTAGCCTCGACACTGATGTGACCGCTGTGGCTCTGCTGAAGGTGGTCTGAGGCGAGGACCATGGCAAGTCGGTACGCCGGGATAGTCCATGGGGACTAGGGGACTAGGGGACTAGAATATCGCGTCGTTGTCCATCTCCCACAGCCGGGCAGCAAAGGCCGACGGGGTCGTGCTTGGCGTTGGCTGTATTCCCGCCAGGGGCAGCACTCTCCTTTGCACCTACGCCAAGTCAGCTCCTCGCCTCCAAGCAGCAGATGGACTCACACTGTCTATCCTATAGGCGTCCTTTGATTCCTGGAGGTTGACAGCGTTGACCTAGAGTCTATCAGCACCGCTCTTCCTCCCTCCGCAGTATCCCTCCCCCATACGGGAGAGGGCTCTGGCTCACCTTCCACCCATCCCTGATCTTCCGGGCGGCTTCTCTCTCCGGGCGAGCGGCCTCGAACTCGGCTTGCTGCTCGGCCCTACCGATCGTCAACACCGCCCCAGCCCCAGCCCATTACTGTTTACTCACGTGAGGACCCACTCTCCGCCCCAGGCATCGCCCTTCCGCTTCTCCCTCTCCTTCTCCTTCTTCCCCTTGTCCTTGTCCTATCGCCCATTAGCTCCCACTCAACCGTACATCGGGAGACTCACCGTCTTATCCCCCCCATCGCGCTCGCGCTTCTGGCTCAACGCCGCCATTGTGCTCTGTAGGAAGCTCATGGCCGGCACCGGGGTGGTCCCTTTAGATTCCGCGAGGGGCTTCTTCTTCTTGAACACGGCGGATTGGGGCGTTGATGCTGAAGACTTGTCCAGGAGTTTCTTCTTGACGACGGGCGGGGCGGTCTCGCCGGGCGAGTCGGTGGGCAGGGGTTTCTTCTTGGTGAGCTTGGGTAGAGTGCGTTTGGCCTCGTCTTTGAGTTTCGGGTCGGCCTCGTCTTTGGGTTTCGAGTTGGCGTCGTCCTTGGACTTGGCGGGTGCATCCTCTTTAGCTTTGAGGGCGTCGTCTTTGGGGTTGACTGTGGTGGCCTTTGGATCCACTTTTGTCGCCTTCGAGGGACTCGCTGACGTCTCCAAGGGCACTTTGACCGAGCGTACCACACTACCCTCCTCCCCCCTGCCCTCCTTAGCCATGAGAGCTGGGATTGGTGACGCCGCCATCACTGGCCCTGGAGTCGGAGCCTCGTCGCCAAATAGATCATCCACATCCACGTCCATCTTGTCGTCCTCCTTCTCAGGGCTCGACTCGACGATCCGCCTCGGCCGCCTCTTTCCAGCCGTGCCTGGGTTCTCCTTCTTCCCGACTGCCGCCTTGGAGTTTGCCAAAACAGGGATATCCACTGGAGCCAAGACCTCGGTCGGATCGTGCTTGGTGGACGCTGCTGTTGCAAATCCTTGCCCTCCCGATCTCTCTGACTTCTTCTCCTTGCTCAACTTCTTCCCCTTCGACTTGACTTCCGGATCCGGCCTTTGCTGTACTCCCACAGGCGACTCGTTGGTGACCTCGGCGGGCATCACTGGCGGATCGACCATGCCCTCGCTCACAATGTCGTCGGGGTTGAACCTGGCCGAGCTCCTCCTACCGGCTCTGAGGCCCCTAGCTGATTTCCGGCCCGATTCGACCGATCTGCCATCGGACCCAGCTGTCGATTCGGCATGTGACGGTGCGGGGGAAGTTGACTTTGAGGTCGAAGTGGATTTCGGCTGGACTTTCAATTTGATCCTCAAACCCTTCTTCTCCGCGGGCTCCTTCTCTCCCAACTCCTTCTCCACCGCCGCTTTCTTCTTCTCTCCCGACGCCGCGTTTCCTTCCATCGGCTCGTCCTTGTCCTCTGGAGGGACGGCCGACTTGCGTTTCTTCCTCAAGGGCTCTTTGACCTCCAACTCGGCCGGGCGTTTGCCCCCAGACTTCTGAACCGGGGTCGCGGCATCGGCTTCTACCGAGGACATCGCCTCGACCTGTGGCAGCGGCTGCGTGATGGGTAATGGAGGTGTCGGGGGGCGTTGCACCTCGGTTCCCGGGGGAGAATCGATCGGAGGCGTGGGAGGGCGTTTGAGCTGTGGCGGAGGGGCCGATTCGTATGGAGGCTCATTGGGCTGGACTGGCGCTATACTTCTCCTCTTGGACTTCCTCTGCAGTTCGGTCAAAGGTCCAGCTGCGGATTCTTCCTTCTGCTTGGGCTTGTCCCGTTTCTGACTCTTAGATGGGACCTCCATTTTGACTGGAATCGCCTTGCTCACGACTTCCGAGTCGGAGTCGGGTTCGGGGTCCGACTCGACGATCCTGAGGGAGCGGCGTTTTCCAAGCGCCATATTGCGTTGCGGGGACTGCGTTGACAGTAGAGTAGGGATGATTGTGGAGCTGGTCGCTTTGTAAGGTCGACTGGTTGAGACGATTGGAGTTTCGCTCGGAGAAACTTTTGACAGCGATTTGATCGCGGGTTGTGGTGAGGAATTTGGTTTAGGTTTTGGCCGATTCGAATCCCGACCAGTGTGTGGCGATTTGCTCGGCTGCCTCGGACCCCAGTGGTCTATGGGAAGCGGTAGGGCTGATCTCTCGGATGCTCCAGCTCTATCCCCGTTTCCAGTTCTCACGGTGGTAACGCTCGGATCCAGCGGTTGAGAGATGTATTCCAAAGCCGGTCCTACGCCTTTCTCATCGATAGAGCCGGAGGCTCTGGCGAAAACGGGAGAGTGAACCAGTCGTCCTGATTCCGACGGCGAGTGGGAGAGGCCGATTAGTCCGCCAAACCGAGCAAGATTGTCTAGCTGATGTTGTTCGAGATTGAACAGCGCTCTAGCGGTTTCTGCAAGTGACCCAGCAGAGGGCGAGTTGCCCGGGGGAGAATGAGAGACGACGAAAGAGGGTTGCGGAGTGAGGAATGTGGATCCAGGACGGATGGCGTCGGATGTACTGCTCGCGCCAGAGTCTTGGCTTGAGGCAGTTGAGCACGATTGACTAGATCCCGCTTGGTCCGAAAGAGTCGTCTGGGCAGGCGAATCCGACGGTGTGTCGCGAGCAAGGGGTTGGTCCTGGTGATGATCCCCGCAGTGGCTATACCGAGATGTTTGACTCGATACTAGTGGCAGGGACAAGGGACTAGATGGCGCTAGCGGTGGGTTCGGAAGACTTGCTGAATCAAGCTGTTGATCCTCGACTCCGATGTTGAGGGCGGTTTCAATGCCTTCTGTGGTGTCTCCCCTAAAGGTTGTGAGAGGCGAGAAATCTCGTGATGGTGCAGGATCGCGCTTTGGCTCTACAGCGGTTCCTTCCAGAGGTTGCAATCGTGCGGGAGGTTCGCGTCCGAATAGGCTCGATTGTTTGGTTGACGGCCGAGGCTTCGCTGTGAGGAGTAATGCGTCTTCGTAGCTCTGCCAGTATCGTCAGCACTGAATCAACATATATCTAGCGTTGAGCTGAGCGCTAGCACCGTCGCTAGGCTCGGGAGAGGGGGCTCACGTCTGAATCGGTTCCGTTGCGCGGTGGGGCTATAGACAGTCGTTTTTTGACGGAGTATGTCTTGGGAGGCAGTTTGGCGTTTCGCGTGACCGCCTGGCTGGACGAGCGGTCTTCCGGGGGGACGGATGCTTGCGACGCAAGCTGTTGAACTGAGCAAAACTGATCGTAAGGCCGGAAGGATGAAACAGCTCGCGATGGATGGCAATGTTCACTTTCTCACGGTAAGATCGAGTGGCCACATACTGAGATCAAAGCTCGAAGGAAGCTGCAAAAGCCACTCTATGAGGTGTACATCTACACACGACCTGCACGTACGAGCAACTCACCGCTTGATACCTTGCACCCCAGTATGGTCGGCACAGGCTCTCGCAGGCGGTCGCCCTCGCCTGCCCAAGCAGACGACTATGAGATCCCCCAGGACTACAAGCCCTACGTCCCGGTAGCGAAACGCCGAGCGGCGCTGTTGAACCAGCTGGGCTCCAAGCAATCCGCCGCTAAGCGAGTCAAGACCAGTGATGAAATTGCCAAAGAGGAGGAAGACGAGGCCAAAGAGGTAGAGCAGGATGAAGAGCGGTTGAAGGAGAAGTTGAGGAGGGAGAGGACGTTGTTGCAAGCTGCTCAAGAGGTCAAAGAGCGTAAAGCGCTACAAGGTGGGTCTCGAGCGTCAGCTCGATGAGGTATTTTATTGTTTGCTGATGACTGGGGTAGATGCGGAAAAGTCGGCGGCGGAGATCGCGGCAGAGCAGGAGGCTGCGTTGTTGGCGGAGATGGAGAGAGGGCAGAAGAAGCTAGCGGGAGCCGCAGAGTTGGCCCACGGGACTGCATTCACGGAAAGTCTCAAGACGTCGTGAGTACTCGACGTCGTGATCCAAGTTGCGGACTAAAGGGACGTTTAGATGGAGACCCCCTCGGTTCATCCGAGACTTGTCGCTGGAAGAGCACCAAGAGGTTCGGGACAAATTCCACATTCTCACAGAAGGAGACGATATCCCACCGCCAATCAACAATTTCACCGATATGAAGATCCCCCGGCCGATACTGGACTATCTCAAGACGAAAGGGATCAAGAAGCCAACCCCGATTCAGATCCAGGGCATACCCACAGCGTGAGCCCCCAAGCCCTCTGATTATTGGATCAATCCGACTAATGCGTTGCAGCTTCTCAGGGCGGGATATGATCGGTATCGCATTCACTGGATCCGGAAAGACGCTCACCTTTACACTCCCCGCCATCATGCAGTCGCTGGAGATGGAAGCCAGAGTGCCATTCACCAGAGGCGAAGGCCCGGTCGGATTAATCATCTGTCCCTCTCGAGAGCTAGCCAGGCAGACGTACGAAGGGTGTCAGCTCATGTGCACGGCGTTGAAGGAGAGCGGGAATTACCCAGAGATCAGGACACTGTTGTGCATAGGAGGAATCAACATGGCTGAACAAGGGGATGTGCTCAATCGAGGCGTTCACGTCGTGGTCGCCACGCCAGGCAGATTGATAGACATGCTGGACAAGGGAAAGCTCAATGCGAACAACTGCAAGTGAGCCAAGGTCATATCAAGTTCAGGGAAAGGGAGTGGCTGACGAGTTAGATATCTCTGCATGGATGAAGCGGATCGGATGATAGACATGGGATTCGAGGAGGACGTGAGGAGTATCATGAGTCATTTCAAGGTGGGTCGCAGCGGACCAAGGTGTTTAGTGCGCAACCTGACGACTTGTCAAGTACCAACGCCAAACGCTATTGTTCTCCGCAACCATGCCCCGGAAGATCCAAGACTTTGCCCAGCAATCACTCATCAACCCGATCCTCGTCAACGTCGGTCGTGCGGGTGCGGCAAACATGGACGTTATCCAGGAAGTGGAGTACGTCAAGCAAGAGGCGAAAATGGTCTATCTACTGGAATGCCTGCAAAAGACACCACCTCCCGTCATCATCTTCAGCGACAACAAGAACGAGGTCGACGGTGAGTGCTTATCTGCGAGACTGCGGCTGATACTTAGATATCCAGGAGTACCTGTTGCTCAAGGGCGTCGAAGCAGTTGCCATTCACGGTAGCAAGAGTGAGTCCAGGACCAATCTTACATACTACCTGAATCCCACTGATACCGCTATAGCCCAGGAGGAACGCGAGTATGCCATTCGAGCATTCAAGTCTGGCGCCAAAGACGTCATGGTCGCCTCTGGCGTCGCGAGCAAAGGACTCGATTTCAACGAAATCCAACATGTCATCGTGTACTCGATGCCGAAAGAGATCGAGGATTACGTCCATGAGATTGGTCGTACCGGTCGTTCCGGCAAGACTGGTATCGCCACCACTTTTGTCAACATGAATACCAGCGAGCAAACCCTGCTGGATCTGAAATACCTCTTGATGGAGGCTAAACAGAAGTGCGTAGTCGATCCCCAGTGTTGGAAACCGGGCTAATGTTCTTCAGGATCCCCGAATTCTTGTTGTCGATTGATGATCCGAGAGCAAAGTCCGGAGGGTCGCTCAAGGGATGTCCTATTTGTGGTGGATTGGGTCATGGTCTCTCGGATTGTCCCAAATTGGAGGAAGAGACGAGAAGGAAACAGGCCGCCAACCAGAAATACTCTGGTGGCGGCTACTAAGGGGGTATCTGCAGTGTCAGGCTGCACGTGTGTATCTATCTACGACTGGCTAGTGTTGTATCTCATATCAATGCATGATGACCATACAGGCAGATAGAGCAAGCTGCAGCTGTCTCCAGGTGATACACTCGCGGCGATGACCGCCCTGGCTGTTATCGCCACCCGAACGAGGCTTTTCCTGTTTTCGTCATCGGCGCATTCACTCAACTCGTTCATTCAGTCCCCGTTCTGGCATCCACTTCGAGATAAGTGCAAGCTAGTCTGTCGCTATAGCCCTCACTCGCCGTTAGCTCGCTCGACCGGATGGGAATGTGCTATATTGTCAACTGAGACTCATTCGACGCGCTATCCTAGAGATTAGAGATCTAAAGAGATCTAGAGTGAAAATAGCTCACGTTCACCTGTCCATCACCCGGTCGAAAAGATTGAAAAAAGCCTCGCCAGACCATCATCAGTCGACTGTGCACGACCATCTAGAATCCGCCAGATCTACCAAGACAACCTTCGTATTCTTTAGATCAGCACAATGCCCACTGGAAACCCCACGATGACTCCCTCCTCACCCCGCCAAATCCAGATCGACCCCCATCTCGCCGCCCCCCGACACCCCAATGGCAGCGGGAATCAACATCACTCTGTGCAAATATCCTCGCCGAACGGCCTATCCCCGTCTGCAGCACGAGCCCACCCTGGACCGCTGCAGCCACCGCCGACTCACCACAGAGGATCATCCGGGGTGATCACCATGGCGAGGAGTTATCGCGAAGACCCGGAGAACGCGCGAGAGAGGCAGATGCAGCAGGATATCGAGAGCGCCATGAGCATGTGTAAGTGCGCCATAGCATTGTGAATCTGCTCGCTAATCCGCTCATGGATGTAGCTCGGGCCAGATCAGGCTCTGTCACTGCGCAAGACGTGTCTCCCGGGATGAGACCCTCGCAAATGCATTACCCGTCCTCGTCGCCAATAGAGGAAGGTACTTCGTTCCCAATGCTCTCGCACATGGAGGAAGCGGCGTTGGACCGGGCCCGCAGGTCTGGATTCAGAGTGGAAGATGCGGGCAACGAAGAGTCGGACGAGGAGAACCATCACTATGACGAACGGAGAAGGAGACGACACGCCTCGGCAATCGACGAAGATGACGATGATGACGGAGGCGCATTGATGGACCACTCTTACCACCATGGAAGAGGGCAGTCTCATCCGGTCGGCTCGGGCGGATCGAGCAATTACGATTCGCATGCCAGACACCTGCCCGAAACCATGGGCCAAGGCGGAGGCGGAGGGATGGCCGGCGGAGGGATGAGGAGACCTGATTTGATCGAGAGGCGATCGGGGATGATGCAGAGGTCAAACTTTGATTTCAAGCCAATGGAGGAGTTTGCCGACCAAGAACGGGGGACAGCACCCGTTGGATCCCAGCAGAGTAATAGCGTTCAGTGGATCCCCGACGACAACAACTTGAGAAAGAGGAGTACCAATTCGAGAAACGATGGTTCCGCTCCGCAAGCCGATCAAGTCCAGCCAGGAAGCTACGACACCGCGATGGAGAGGACCACCACCATGTCTGCCTACGGAGACGAAGGGGACCACGGGACAGGATACTCGACAAAGGAGAACGAGGGCGGAAATGAGGGTCACCGATTCCACCGAAGGCGACAGCGCAAATTGTCACAGTCCAACCCCGTCACTCGGAGGCAAGGCAAGCTGGCACTATTTGAAGGATTCGGATCGCAGGGCAACACCGGGGCACCGGGCGAGGAGAGCGGTACGATCAATGGCTCTCCAGGTGGCACTGGCGGCAGTGGCCCATTCAAAGCGCCACGACAGCCTAAAAACCTCGGCGGGCACAATGGCTTGCCACCGCTAAACCCGGTCGGAGGCGGTTTTATGCCTTTTACCGACGCCGCTCCCGGTCACGACAAGCCATACCGGTTCTCATTCTACTCGAACGCTCTGCCAGTGACTATCCACGCGCGAACCCTCGCCGAGCTGCCGTCAGAGGGACAGTCGTTTGAGGACCTGTTCAAGGGGAAGAACAATGGTGATGTCAAGCGAGAGGATGCTCAGCCCGATGGCACGGGCACAGACTGGGGCAGCGTCAAGGGATCGGGAAGTGGTGCCGAGACGCCAGCTCAGGCAGATGCCATTGCGCCTAATGCAAAGATGAGCCTGCTCGCCAAAGCCGCCGGCGCGGCCGTGAAGGGGAGCGGAGGGGGGGGTGGACCGCCAGGCGGTTCACCGGTCGACGATGATCCAGAGGCCTTCACTTGGTGGCTGGATGTTCTCTCCCCGACCGACGAGGAGATGAGGATGTTGTCGAAGGTGGGTCAGGGGGATGCGGATGAGAGCTGACGACTAGGTCTTTGGAATCCATCCCCTGACAACGGAGGACATTCTGCTAGAGGAGACTCGAGAGAAGATTGAGTTGTTCAGGAATTACTATCTTGTCTGTTTCCGATCGTTCGACCAGGACCCGTACTCCCAGACGTACCTCGAGCCGCTCAACATGTACATCATCGTCTTCCGCGAGGGCACCCTGTCGGTGAGTCCAATCCGGCGTATCTACATCCCTTGGGCGATGCTGACTTGTCTCAGTTCCACTTCCGGGGCACGCCTCATCCACAAAATGTCCGACGACGAATCAAGCATCTCAAAGACTACATCTCCGTCACCTCCGACTGGATCTCCTACGCCCTGATCGACGACATCACCGATGCGTTCGGCCCGCTGATCCAGAGCATCGAGTACGAGGTCGACAGTATCGACGAGCTGGTGTTGATCCTCAAAGAAGCTGAGCAGAGCGACATGTTGAGAAGGTGAGTGGGGTCAAAGCTCAAAGCTGGGACCCCCCTCTGACACCCCCTGCAGAATCGGTACTTGCCGGAAGAAAGTCATGGGTCTGCTTCGACTGATGGGAAACAAGGCCGACGTCGTCAAAGGTCTAGCCAAGCGATGTGAGTCGACTTCCCACGACACTGTGTAACGGTGGGCAGTGCTGATTTGGGAACCGTATAGGTAACGAACAATGGCTCGTCGCTCCGAAATCCGACATCGTAAGTGCCTAGATCCATCCCCGCCTTCTGAAGATCCCGTGTTCCCGTGTCCCGCTTCGCTGACGCAAAGACCAAAAATAGGGACTGTACCTCTCGGATATCCAGGACCATTTGATCACGATGACGCAGAACTTGAACCATTACGAAAAAATCCTATCGAGGTCCCATTCGAATTACCTCGCCCAAATTTCGATCGAAATGACGGACGCGAACAACCAGATCAACGACGTGCTCTCGTACGTACCTCCTAGCGTGGCCCAGACTTGGGCCTCCACGGGCAACCGATGGACCAGCTGACCCGGTCATTGTAGGAAGCTCACCGCCCTGGGTACAGTTCTCATGTGAGTGGTCGTGTCGTCGTACATGCGTGCCTGGTGCTGGTCCCGAGCAATTAGGCGGGCCCCGCGCTTCGCCAGTCCTAGACGTCGCGAGCCCGCGGATTAATTGATCACCGGGCACAAGGCGCTGACTCGCTTCGTCTAGCCCGATGAATCTGGTCACCGGTCTCTGGGGAATGAACGTGCATGTGCCCGGGCAGGACATTGAGACTGGAGTGAGTAATGTTCTCATGTGCGGATCAGAGCCGTGGCTGACGGCGCGGGTAGTACGCCTGGTTTGGCGGGATTCTCGGTTGCCTAGCCCTATTCGCAGTCTTGGGAGCATTTGCGACGGTGAGTGACGGGCAGACGTACCGAAGGAATCAGAGGCGTTGGCTGATCCCGTCGTCTCCGCAGTGGAAGTGCTTTGTCAGGTGAACCTGGCCCAAGCCAGGACAGCCGCGCGCGCCGGCCAGTGGACATTGACCGTTCTCAATGATCTCGTGGATATTCCAGATTGTACAACTAGATTACGGAGCTGTAGTGCGACTAGAGGATCATGCATATGCATTTTAGTAAGAGCGACGGACGATCATGGTCTTGGAATAACCTTGTCCGTGTTCTCCGCCAAGGCTGATCTGTCGATCCGAGGGGTCGGCTGACGATCAGAGGTCCGCGGACGCCGGGCGCTCTTGGGCGCCGGCCTGGCGCTGCCAGTGGGCAAGGGCTCGTCCTCTCGCCTCCTCTCGCAGCCCTTCCGAGCATCTTGGCTGAACAATAGCAGACTATAGCCGGATGAATGTACCGAATCAAAGGATGTGCAGGAACGACAACGCCACATCATCTCCCGAGACATTGCAAGAGGTGACAGTGTCAGCAGCGGGGAAGAGCCGGGGCGTCTAATTCCATAACGAGCGCAAGGGCTTTGCATTAGAGACTGGTCCCATGCTCAGCTACAACCCCGAGGGCGGATTACAATCCCGACTAACCAATCAGCTAATGAGGTTGAGGAGGGTGCAGGAGCACGGGCAGGAGGGCAGTCACCCGGGAACACGTCAGGCACGGGTAATTACCTAATAAATCTCGGAATGTGCCTGGCCGTGCCTCGGACCTGTCCCGGTTTGATCGTCCGAGATCCATCCGTTGGGCAATCGCACTGGCATACTGCCAGGTCACGGGAAGCTTTACGCACGTCCAACGAGGTCATCCCGCGTCGAGGGTGTCAGCGCATGAGGGGAGAGTACGCGTCGGTAGGCTTCGACGATCGTTTCGCACTTTGTCATTTGACCCGGGTGGACGCGGGTGGACGTGTGTCCGTGACGAATCAGCCACACTACGTACAATTGCTATTCCGACATCGTAATCTGGGCCAAGACGGTGCGGTGACCGAGGTATGTGTGTGAATTGACCCGTCACGCCGGGCAGTGACTGGCAGAGCGTCGGAGATCCTGGGCCTTCCTGGGCGGGGCAGAGAGGGGCAGAGCAAGCAAGGTGGAGGATGATTTCTCACAATCTTACGTCCGCCTCCGTCCGGACGGGCCGCACTGGCTTGATCAGGATCCGTGCGGGGAGTGCGAGGGATGTGGGATTAGACATGGTCGACTGACCTCCTGTCGCACATGCCGAGCGAGCCGAGCGTGACATGAATGCCTAATCCCAATTTCCCACTCATCCTACGACGCCGCTGTCTCGCGTCTCGGTTCCCAGAGATTGCGGGATCGGTTCGTGCGACGATCAAGCCACATGTTCGTTATCCGGCAACGCGGGCAGGATATCAGTGAAAAAGTTGGCCAGACCTCTTCCCGATGTCCGATGTGACCGAGTCGAGAGTCCAGGACTGGCGAGCAAACCAGCTCGTCTTGTCTATATAACCTCGAGCAGCGACCCCCCATCGTCCTCTTCTTCATCCAACTCATCTCATCTCTACTCCTCTACAACCACTACTCCCAAACCAAAACCCAAACCAAAACCCAACCCATACCACAATGTTCGTCTCCCTCTCTACCGTCGCCGCCGTGCTCTCCTTCACCGGACTCGTCTCCGCCCAGACCTTCAACGACCCAGCCAACCCCAACAAGTGTTCCGAGAACAACTGCTTCCGAGTCGTCCAGCGACGATGGCAGGGTGAGGCCGTCTACTCGGCCCACATCTCCGACTGCAAGGCCAACCTCGCCTGCACCACTGTCCCAGCCGCTGTCGTCGCCACCACCACCGTCGCCGTGACCGACGGCACTCTGACCATCACCGTCCCAGCCTCCACCGCTACGCCAACCGACATCCCAGGCCCCATCTCTGCTTGCAACTCCGGCGTCCCAGCCTACGCCACCAACTCGTGCACCCTCGGCAACACCTTCCAGCAGTACTCCTCTGCCTGCTCTTGCGCCGGTGCTACTGGTGCTACCGCTACTGGTGATGCCCCAACCGTCACCGCCACCGTCACCAAGACCGTCCCGGCCAGCGTCGTCTACGTCGTCGCCACCGCCCTCCCTTAAACACCTACCACCCAATCGCAAGGCTAGCATAGCTGGTCTCGACAACGCCTTTGGTTTGATGTTTACGCTGGATCACGGTTCTCTCACGCTTCTCGACTGGTTACGATTTCGATGGAGGTTCTCTAGGGTTATAGTAGGGGTTTGCTTACCAGCTGCCCAGTCTCGGATGTCGGATCTTGGATTCTCAGGAGGTTTCTTTGGGTGGTGCTAGGAAAAGGAAAGTAGTTTACTATCTTCTCCACCTATGCATTAGTGGTCTCTCTTATCATCAGGTCTCGAATCTAGAACGTCTCAGCGCGCATCTTGAACTTGTCAGTCGAGCAGATCGAGCAGCGACAGACTTGCGTGACCTGGGCTGGGCCGTGGTAGATCTCATACGTCAGGTCGTCACTGGCGACCGGCGACGAGAGACGTTCAGATCGAGTGGACTGTAGAGTGTAGACATCTTGTAGTCGAGAGAAGCTCAAGCCAACACAGAGGGCTCGTTCTCAAGTCCGTAACTGGAGATTACAATTCTCGGATGCACTCGCATTAGACTGCTGGGGCCGGGTTGTAATGGACGGAAGACTGGTGTCGCTTATAACGCCGAAACGCCGAACGCGTGGCGGCTTCCGCCGGATTCACGACCTCCTCATCCACTTCACCTCCTCGCTATCAACCCTCGTATTGTCCGGTCCGTACTCCTGATATCAACCGAACAGCGACTACAAAACACCCACTACGCCTTGCAATCAACTGAGAGCCGATCAGATCCTAAGAGGATCACTCGGCGCGTTTCGGAAAGCTATACCGCGCCTAGGGTGAGCTAGTGAACCCGACCATCGACTCCCTTGCCACTATACCTCATTCACACGTTCTCCGCGTTCCGAGCTGACTCGAAGCCGTCTTAGCTTCCATCGTAGTAACCACACCTCTGGAATCTAGGGGAAGTAGGGCGTACGAAGATGGAGGTGAGTGACACTGTTGGGGATCCGCGTCGAGCTGTTCATCAGCTCGTCGCTTTGGATTGTTGATGCGGGGTGATTGCTAATACTACTCTAGGGCATTCTCGATTTCTCCAAAGACATCGATGTCAAGTGAGCTAAAAAGACGATATGGTTCTCCGCCTAGCTGACCACTTATGACTCAGTCTGCTTGACCAGGTCGTCCAAGCCTTCTATACGGGTGGAGGTGACCAGGTGAGCTAGGCCGTGCAAGTCTCCGGTACACCAAGCTGACGAGTGGATGCGCACAGCAACGACAAGCACAGACGATCCTCACTCAGTTTCAGGACAACCCGGACTCGTGGCAGCGCGTTCCCGGAATCTTAGAGACGTCCAGTAATATCAACACAAAGGTGGGAGCTACCCGACATTGTGATGTTGGCACGCGGCAGCTTATAATCATCTCTAGTACATTGC
Source organism: Bullera alba (assembly GCA_001600095.1). Lineage (NCBI taxonomy): Eukaryota > Fungi > Basidiomycota > Tremellomycetes > Tremellales > Bulleraceae > Bullera > Bullera alba. The sequence goes on from BCIX01000005.1 coordinate 685,977, forward strand.
CCTTCAAATCCTTGAGAAGCTGGTTCAGACAAGATGGAGAGCGCTGCCGGAACAGCAACAAACGGGAATCAGGAACTTTATCGTCCAGGTGACCGTGGAGATTTCGTCAGATGAGGGCAGGATGAGGAGAGAAAAGGGGTATCTGAACAAGCTAAACCTTGTTCTTGTCCAGGTATGTCTCCGAGTCCGAGGGCCCCAAGGTCTAGCTTACACCTCACAGATCCTCAAACAAGCATGGCCCAAGGACTGGCCTTCGTTCATCCCGGAAATCACGGCCTCGTCACGCACCAACCTCTCGCTATGTGAGAACAACATGATCATCCTCAAACTCCTCTCTGAAGAGATCTTTGACTTCTCCGCCGAGCAAATGACCCAGGCAAAAACAAAGGCGCTCAAGACGACAATGTGCGACGAGTTTGGAGAGATCTTCAACCTCTGTAACGAGGTGTTGGAGAAGGCGAACAAGCCAAGTTTGGTAAAGGCCACTCTGGAGACGCTGTTGAGGTTCTTGAACTGGATTCCCCTGGGATACATCTTTGAAACACAGATCATCGATCACTTGGTGTCGAGGGTGAGTCTGAAAGCAGCTTGAAGTCTTGGTGCATACTAACTCTGCCTAGTTCCTGGAAGTGCCCGAGTTCAGAAATGTCACATTGAGATGTCTGGGAGAGATCGGAGCGCTGAACATTGGCCCAGAGTACAACGGCAAATTCGTCACGCTCTTCCAGGTTGTTATGACGAGTATCAACAGGATGGTTCCACCAAGTACAGGTGAGACCAGCTTAAAGGTTACCAAAGGTCACAGCTGACCCACGCTACCAGATATGGCCGCTGCGTACGCCACTTCCGACGACGAGGACCAGCAGCTCATCAACAATTTGGCACTCTTCCTGACCAACTTTCTCCACTCGCATCTTCGGCTCATTGAAACTCCAGACAATACCGAGCTGCTGATCAACGCGCACTTGTACCTGATCAAGATCTCGACGGTGGACGATCGGGAAGTGTTCAAGATCTGCTTGGAGTACTGGAACAAGGTGCGTCAAGCTCAAGCAGATGGCTCCAGTTGCTGACCTGGTGTAGCTCGTGGCCGAGCTGTATGAGGAGATCCAGTCGATACCGATGAACGACATGAACCCGCTCATGAACCTCAACCTCGGGGGACCACAAGGATTGGCGCTCAACGGCGTGCCATTACGGAAGAACATCTACTCGGACATTTTGTCGAATTTGAGATTGGTCATGATCGAGAAGATGGTCAAGCCCGAGGAGGTGCGTCAGTGGCCTTAGTTTGTGATGATGCTGATCATGTGATAGGTCCTCATCGTGGAGAATGACGAAGGAGAGATTGTCCGAGAGTTCATGAAGGAGAGCGACACGATCGTCCTGTACAAGAGCATGAGGGAGGTTCTCGTCTACCTCACCCATTTGGACGTGGCGGATACGGAGATGATCATGACGGACAAGCTGTCAAAGCAGATTGACGGAACAGAGTGGTCTTGGAACAACCTCAACACGCTGTGCTGGGCTATCGGGTCGATATCCGGGGCTATGAGTGAGTCGATTGCAGCCCACTCTGACTGCGCTGATCATCCGTGCTAGATGAGGAGACTGAGAAGCGATTCTTGGTGACGGTCATCAAAGATCTACTAGGGTTGACGGAGATGAAGCGGGGTAAGGACAACAAAGCGGTCTGCGCCTCGGACATCATGTACATTGTCGGTCAATACCCCCGATTCCTCAAAGCCCACTGGAAGTTCCTCAAGACTGTCGTCAACAAGCTGTTCGAGTTTATGCACGAGACGCACGAGGGTGAGTCGACTAGGCGTGGTCGGGTAACTGACTCTGCCGCAGGTGTCCAGGATATGGCTTGTGATACGTTCATCAAGATTGCGCAAAAGTGTCGAAGGCATTTCGTCATGCAGCAAGCGGGCGAGCACGAGCCGTTCATTGATGAGATCCTGAGGACGTTGCATCGGATCACAGTGGACCTGGCCCCTCAACAGGTGAGCTAGATAGGCAATTCAGAGGAGGTGGGCGGCTCGCTGATTCTTGTGCATAGGTCCACACGTTCTACGAAGCGGTCGGATATATGATCTCTGCGCAGCCCAACAAGCCCACCCAGGAGAAATTGATCGACAAGCTCATGGAGCTTCCGAACAACGCCGTGAGTTGATCCGACGCCAAAGTATTGACCGGGCCGAGCTGACAGACTGCAGTGGGACAACTTGATGCAACAGGCCGCTGGCAATGTCGACGTGTTGGGCAATGGAGAAAACGTCAAGATCATGTCGAATATCCTCAAAACCAACGTCTCGGCCTGTACCTCGATAGGATCGTTCTTCCTCCCTCAACTCGGTCGCATATGGCTCGACATGCTCGGTCTGTACAAGGCCGTCAGCGGTATCATCTCGGAACAGGTCGCCACGCAGGGTAAGTCACCTGAATCGATTTGAGCTGACGACTGGTAGGCCTTGTCGCGACAAAGACGCCGAAAGTCAGAGCCCTGAGGACGATCAAGAAGGAGATTCTCAAGTTGGTCGAGACGTATGTCCGTAAAGCGGAGGATCTAGATGGTGTCAACACAAACTTGATACCGGGCCTACTGGACGCCATCCTCGGCGACTACAACCGAAACGTCCCGGCAGCAAGGGATGCAGAGGTGTTGAACGTCATGGCGACGATAGTGTCCAAATTGGGTGTGAGTAGCACCGGCTGCATGGAATGAAGGTGGCGGTCGGCTGATGATCTGATAGTCCCTGCTGGCGCCTCAAATCGCTCCCATACTGGACGCAGTGTTCGAGCCCACATTGGGCATGATCAACCAGGACTTCGCAGAGTTCCCCGAGCATCGAGTTGGCTTCTTCAAGATGCTCCGAGCGATCAACCTGACCTGCTTCCCTTGTGAGTGGCGTGTGAGATTATGATTGTGGTGCAGCTGACACACTTGATAGCGTTGCTGGAGCTACCGCCCGCGCAGTTCAAGTTGGTCATCGACTCGGTGGTCTGGGCGTTCAAGCACACGATGCGAGACATCGCCGACACGGGTCTCAACAGTGAGTAGAGAGAGTCTAGGCATGTACTGACGAGCCCAGTCGCGTTCGAGGTCGTCAACAACTTTGCCTCGTCGGCGCAGGAAATCGCAAACCAGTTCTACCAGCAGTACCTGCTCAACATGCTCGGCGACGTGTTCTACGTCATCACCGACGCCGACCACAAGTCTGGGTTCAAGATGCAGGCCATCCTGCTCGCGAGGTTGATCTCGTTGGTCGAGACGAATTCCGTGCAGGCGCCGTTGTTTGACCCGGCGACCGTCGAGCCGGGATTGGACAACAAGACCTTTTTGAAAAAGTACATTGAGGATCTGTTGAGCACGGCGTTTGGTCACGTCCAGCCGTGAGTCCCAACACCACTGGTATGGATAAAGCTGACACGGGGTAGTGCCCAAATGTCATCGTTTGTCTCGTTGATGTTTGACCACTCTGGCGACCCCGTCAAATTCAAGTTTACGCTCCGGGATTTCCTCATCTCGCTCAAAGAGTTCTCTGGGGACAATGCCGAGTTGTTCATTGACGAAAAGGAGGCAGAGACGGAGCGAAAGGCGAAGGATGAGCGCGAGGCTGCGCTCAGAGTTCCCGGTATGCTCAAGCCCGCTCAATTGGACGACGACGCGGATTTATAGTGCTCGCGCCAGCGATCAGGTCCATCCCAAAACCCCCGCCAGGCTACCGTCGAGAGCAGTCGAGAGCCCACACTGTAAGAATATCTGTAAATCCATGGCCACGATGTCGGAAGGCGGTCCCCCCACAAACGCAACGGTACGCCTCGGTTCGGCATCAGGAAGACAATGCCTTTGTGTCAATCTACATCCCTTGGGCCATCTCTCTCCTTTCCGAGCTTTCCTTCCGTACGTACGTCCATTAGCTCTGCACCATTATAACGCATGAAACGAGTTTTGTCGATAGGGATCTGAGGGGATCTGGGAACGAGATCGTGGCGTGATAGCTGTGCAGATCGTGCGGATCTGCAGAGACCCATCAATTGATTTCTAGATCCCAACAATATCATCGGGGCGGTTGTGTCAACGGTTTAGCAGTGTGCAAGTTCGTATGTGCACTGCTTCACGCGCCATTGCATCAGTGCACCAGAGTGCACCTCGAGACGTGGATCCTTGTGGATCTCAAGACTGATCTCGAGACGGATCTTCTCGTCTCGGTCGTGTAGAGCTGTGTAGAGACGCCACGGACCGCCCATTGCACCAGATCGCACCCAAATATAAACCGAGGATGATCGCGTGAAGCGGGTCCGGGTGGCGAATCCCCCAGGCACGCTTTAAGGTTCCGGTTGTCGCAGCAATGTGTTGAACTGACACAAACAGACTCTGACCGGCCGATACCTCACTCGCATCGGGCAACATGGACCAATAGACCTTACTCGCTGCATTGACAAACCAATACACACCTGAAAGGACCCACACGACTCACGAGACTGCTACGAGAGCGCACGATACACGACGCGCACGCACATCTTGTTGTTTGACCTATAACACCGCCTCCGCCTCCGGCGAAAGACATACGAGGGCGAATAATCTGCAGGTGCGATATCGAATATAGGCCACGCGACTATTACGGGCTCGCTATAAATCGACCATATCCTAGACATCGCTGAACGATCTCGCTCCATCACAACGCTCGCTCTCACCTATAGAGAGTCGTTGGTCACCGATCTACTTTGCTATACGAACTACGGCTGCAATGCTGTCCACGACACAGGCAGTCCTGCTGCTCTCCCTCGGCCTGGCGTACGAACGGGGAACGGTCATGGCCCAAGGGGTCGCAACGCTCGACGGACTTAGGAGTACTTGGAACTTGAACGCTGGCGACTTTGCCTTTCCAGCTCCCCAGAGCACGCTCAATAGCGACCAAGCGAGCAGTTTCATCTCGCAGAACTGGGACCTGGCCCGGCGCATCGACTGGGGCACTTCCGACATGTAAGTGGGCTGCTCTGACCGTTGTGTTGTGTGGACCGGGAGCTGATGGGGATAGTGTCTTCTCCCCCGATCCCTCCACTTCGACCTCGACGCTAGTCCGGAGACAACAATCCTCCACGACTTCACGGAGCTCGAGAACTAGATCTTCATCGTCCACCGCCTCGTCAACGACGACACAATCCATCTCGTCGCCCGCATCGACCGATCTGGCGGGCGAGGACCCCGTCCTGAGGATCGGATACCCCCAAGGATCGTACTCGCACCGAACGGGCGGAACGCAGTTTTACGCCACGCCACTGAATGACACCAACGCGAATCATGAGCGAATGCTGCTGAGTTATGACGTTTGGTTCCCGACTGGATTCGGGTGGGTCCACAACGTGTTGCCTTCGAGGGCAGTGAGCTGAATTGGTTGACAGGTGGAACCTTGGAGGCAAATTGCCCGGACTGCGAGGCGGCCCAGACACCAGAGGCTGCTCTGGGGGCAATGCGACAGATGGCACGGGGTGTTTCTCCACCCGACTCATGTGGCGAACCGGCGGCGCAGGCGAGGGTGGGTCAGGCTCTGGGCACATAGGTCATCCTTGTGGCGACAGCTGATCATGGTTCAGTCTACGGTTACATTCCCACGTCCCAAAAGGGCTTTTGCTCCTCCTCGCAGGTGACCTGCAATTCGGACTATGGTACATCCCTCGCGAGGGGCTCTTTCAGCTTTGTAACGGGACAGTGGCAGACTATTTGGTTACTCGTCGTCCTCAACGACCCAGCCAAGGCCAACGGCGTGGTCGAGTGAGTTCAATCCCCCACAACAGTCTGCTTGCTTCAACTGGAATGCTGATATACTGCAGGCTCTACTACAATGGCGCCAATGCGATCAGATTCACCAACCTCGCTCTGAGGACATCCTCCTCGATCGCATCGATAAATGGACTCTTCTTCTCGACGTTCTTCGGAGGCGATGATGCGTCCTGGGCGACCCCGACCAATCAATACACCTACTTCCGGAACATACACATGTATGCCGGTTCTGGCGCCGCCACGGGCGATGGCGCCGCTATCACCAGTGCTGCCGGTCGATCGATTTCCGCCCAAGAAGGGTCACTGGGGGTATTGGCGGGTGTGTTGGCCGTGGCGGCGGTCTACCTAGCCACTGGGCTCTAGTGCCGTGGATGCCGTGGAGGAGAGAAGGTCGAGAGAGAACAGGCGTCTGAGACGCACCTTCAGGCATTGCGGAGGAAGATCACCAAGTCGACTTGGCAGGGAATGAAGCCGTGTGGTCGGGGCTGGAGATGGGAGGCAGGGAAGAAAGCTTGGAAGGCTTCTGTACGCATAGAGGTAAAGGGACACTGTTGGAACTGCATGTATGTTGTGACAGCGGAATATGGACGCCCATACACATCATGAGCGTCTGAAGACAGCCTGATGACCCTCAAGCAGGCTCAGCGCAGCATCAGCGCGACTCGGCCTAACACGGGTCGCGACACGTGGTCCTGAGGGTCGTGAGTGCGTGTGGGGCTCCGGTTGTCCTACATCACTCGAGCTCTGTGCTCTATTTCTGAAAGCGATGCGACTGTGCAACCTACAGAGTCTTCACTCGACCCACGTCTCCATGTCTGAGCGTAACGCAACAGCACAAGACAAGCAGACTTTGTTAGGTCAGATACCAGCAAGTTCACCGCATAGACAAGCACAACCTCGTCTCCCGGCACAACGGCCCCGAGCTCAACCCTCCGCGGCTCGGCTCTGGATCATATCGGCCTTGGTGCTAGTAGGAGTGGTATTGTCCTTCTTGACGCAGATAGGGTATATGGGCGCAGGCAGCTCCAAAGGCGGGCACTATAACGACGTCTTCAAGCACGGTCAGAGCAAAGGCGGTAGTGAGGGTCAGAGTCTGAAGCAGGATCAGGCGGTAATGTCGGGCAAGCGATCAGTCGGGTATTTCGTGAGTCTGCAAAAGGGCTCCAGTCGATTCTGGCTGATACATCGCCAGGTCAACTGGTAAGAGCGAGACAGGAGCGGTCGAAGCCTGAATGGAGCTCACGGGGGCATAGGGGAATCTACGGGCGTAAATACTTTCCCCAGCAGATCCCCAGCCAACACCTAACCCATATCAACTACGCCTTCGCCAACATCAACAAGGATACCGGCGAGGTGGCGCTAAGTGACACTTGGGCAGACGTCGAGATTCACTACGAGGGGGATAGCTGGAACGACGAGGGAACCAACTTATATGGCAACTTCAAGGCTATATACCTGTTGAAGAAGCAGAACAGGTGGGTCAATATCACATTCTGATACAGAGCTGAGGTCGGCAGGAACTTGAAGGTCCTCTTGTCGATAGGCGGCTGGACGTATTCGCCAAACTTTGCCAACGTCGCGAATCCAAATTGGAGGGCGGCATTCGTCCACTCTTCAGTCAAGCTCGTCGAGGATCACGGGTTGGATGGGTGAGTTCTTTGCCAGCGATAGCGCTATGATGCTGACCGAGTGATTGCAGTCTAGACGTAAGTGTGGATACTCTATAGAGAGGAACCCACTGATACTGGTTCTAGATCGACTACGAGTACCCAAAGACACCATCGGACGCCCAGGCCTATGTCGACCTCTTGCGCGAACTGCGCGGCGGACTGAATCACCTCGCCGCGTCCAAGGGGAGGGATGAGAGGCAGTATCAGTTGACAGTAGCGGCCCCCTGTGGCTCTAGCAACATGGAGATTCTGCACGTTCACGCTATGGACCAGTACCTCGATTTTTGGAACTTGATGGCGAGTGAATCCAAGTCTGAAACCACCATGCTGACCTCTCACTCTAGGCATATGACGTGAGTAGACTGCAGCCAAAGGGCATACATCTACGGCTGAGCCCAGACACTAGTTTGCCGGATCGTGGGACCCAGTGGCGGGGCATCAGGCCAACCTCTACAGTGCAGTGCCGGGCGGGACATCGGTCGACAACGCCGTGAGGTTTTATCAATCTCGCGGCGTCCACCCGAGCAAGTTGGTCGTCGGTAAGTCGATTGACCCGCAGATGACATTCGCTGAGTTTTTAGGAATGCCATTATACGGCAGAGCATTCGCCAATACGGACGGCATCGGCGCGCCCTACAACGGTGAGTAGAAGACACCGATTGCTCCGTAGCTGATTTGATAGGCACCGGCGAAGGATCGTGGGAAGCCGGGATGTGGGACTACAAGGCCCTGCCCCAGCCCGGCGCGGAGGAGATCAACGATCACCGCCTCGGCGCCTCCTATAGCTATGACAGGTCGGTCTCTATGCCCAATCATCCCAACTTTCGCGTTGCCTTTGGCACGTCACTGACAGCCTCAAAGGAACAAACGCCTCTTGATCTCATATGATACTCAAGCGATCGTCACCCAAAAGGCGCAGTACATCAACCAGAATGCTCTCGGGGGCGTCATGTGGTGGGAGCTCGACTCGGACAAGCCCGAGGAAACGGGCGGAAATCTGGTCAGGACGGTGAGAGAGCAGTTTGGACAGTTGGAATACAGGCAGAATGAGCTTGAATACCCCGGGAGCAGTGAGCAAACGCTGGGCGAGATTGAGCATTCTGGTGGGCGCTGACCTGGGAGCAGAGTATGACAACTTGAGGAAAGGGATGCCCTGAGGCTTGAGCGGGAAGCGGACTGTGACTCGGCTCAGCCTGACAACGACGAGACGACAGGTGTGGTTGTGCAAAGTGACGGATAGGACACGTCGGGATGGTGGATGCCTGTGTATAGATGGATATCGCCGGCTAGTGCTTGATCTTGTGCAATCGCCAATGCCATGCAAATCGAGTGTCTCCTGCTTGACTTTCTCGGTGCGGTCGCCATCTGCGGCTGCATCCTCATCAGCCCTCAGGCCTCATCGCCACGCCCGACCCGAGCTCAACGCTCAGTCAACGCGCTTGTGTATCGCTGTCAAGCTACACGCAACGATGTGTCCAATTGGGAGACTCAGACACCGCTCATCATCGGAACAGGCACCATGCAGTGCGCACGCCGTTGCACTGTGGACCGGCGTCGAATTCACGTGAGAGTGTTGGTGCATCGGAATGATGAGACTCTAAGCCAGGAACTCGGATAAGATGCCAGTAGTAATGGGTAGATCTTTGACGTATACAGGACCCCCTGAACCTCCGCCCGTACTCGATCCTCGCACTTCTATCAGCCTCGCCGCAATGCTATCCATCAACCTCGCCCATCGGCGGCGCTAGAACCCGTTTCCACCTGATCAACACCTCCGCTGTCTCCTTTTCCATCGTGCCTCCAGCTGAAAGAATGATCGGCCTGAATGCGACTCGGGTGATCGGGTTCTTGTCCGCTTTGTCGTGATGGCCCCTCAGGATGTGCTGGCAAGAGGCGAGTGTATCTGACATTGGATCGGTCAGCGATGTGCCATCTCGGGCGGGCTTAGTTGTCGACCGCATAGAACGAGGTGATGACATCGAAGGTACCGGGCGTCGGATCCCGTGAAGATGATGTCGTCCCGCCTTTCTGGCCAAGGCTCGCATTGTACTTGAACGTCGGGTAGAGTTCGTAGGGCAACCACCATGGCGTTCATACCATCGAATACTGCGAGAAATTGCCGAGTCGAGGGGATAAATAGTTCCTTGGCACGGGTGGTCACGTCGTGGTGCCTAGAGCGGACAAGGAAGTAAAGGAGTGGGGCAAAGAAATTGCTAGTACGTCGTTTCGGACCTGGCGGTGATCTTCTTGAGGGCACGATTGGCCGTCGGTCATACCGTAGCGGAGGAAATCGTATCCTTTGACGCTCTGCCCATTTTGGCCATGAGGCATCGACGGCGAGCTGGATGCGGTGTATGGTGTATGAAACTACCAAGCGGGTACCTTGGGTGAGACCAGATGTTGGGAGGGGACAGAGTAACGTTGGTGGTGACATCGGCGTCGTATCGCAGATTGACGAAAGATCGGGTTTCTGCATAATCCCTGCCGTCCAAGATCTCCAACTAGCCAAGCTGATGGTATGTCATGTCATGTTGATATCCTGCAGCCGGTCTCGTGTTTGCAGCACTCGTCGTGCCCGTCCCGAGCCGACTGACTGTAGCGGAGCAAGCCCCGAAGCTCCTCCTGGTTTCTTCTGGTCACTTCGGCCCTGGCCTACTCTGACTACTTCTCCTCGATTGACCCCCTGCCTTCCGTGGCCCTCTGGCCGAACTACTCGTACCGAGGATCGCGTTGATGTGGTGATCACATCCCGGCCGGACCTAGCTCTTGGAGCGGGACGTGGGGCCGGATGAGGTCGGCGGAGTGATTGGAGTCGGTGGGAGGCGGGGTCGGTGGGAGAGATGGAGTTGATGGGGGTGATGGGAATGGTGGGAATGGAGGGGTCGGTGGGCGATAAGGGGTCGTTGGTGGTTCCATAGACACTGGATCTCCGGCCTTTGATGCCTGTGGGTAGTCGTTCCTCCCTCTTGCCCTAGGCGGACCTGTCAGCCCAAGTTGATCTCGGTGGTGGACGTGGACTGGACCACTCAGTGGTTTGGTGAACACGTCGGCGGTCCGGTCTGCTGTTGCGACGTTACAGATCTTGATCCTTGAGTTCTCGAAGAGCTCGCGAATAACGTGATATCGGATGTCGATATGCTTTGTAGCACGTCGATGTCCAGGGTTTGCTGAGAGGGCGATAGCCGAGGTGTTGTCGACGTGAATGGGGACTGCCGTTTCCGGCTTGTTGAGGCGAAAAGCCTCTATAATCCCTATCACCAAGATGACGTCCTTGGCCGCTTCACTCCTGGCCATGTACTCCGCCTCCGTGGTCGAGATCGCCACGCTCTTCTGCTTGATGGCTCCCAGACTGATGGTGGAACCGAGGAACTTGACGACATACCCCGAAGTAGATCGTCGGTCGCTGAGGTCACCGGCCCAGTCAGCGTCGATAAACGCTTCCAAGGGCGCCGCCCCTTCAACCTTCCTTAACGCGAGTCCGAGCTCGCGCGTGTGCTTGAGGTACCGAAGTACCCTCATGCCCGCAGCCCATGGCTTCTGAGTTGGCGCTGCGCAGACTCTCGAAAGCGCGCTGACGGCAAAGGAGATGTCCATGCGGACTGTGATCGCCAGCCACATCAGGTTTCCGAAGAGTTGTTGATACGTAGCGATCTCGTCGAACATCGCCGTATCGGCTGGATCCAGTCTGAAATCGGCTTCCAGGGGCGTGACGGCGGGTCGAGCTTCCGTCATCCCAAGCTTTGCCAGTGTGGCGTCGATATAGGCCGGATTCGGAGGACAGTATGGCTGAGCCGTCGTGAAGCTACAGGATCGACGGTTTGCCGTAGAGTAGGCCCAATTGGCGAGCTTGTAGAACGGTTTGGCGGTAAGTCTGACGCTTTCGGCGGTTGTCGATCGATCCATCTCGTTGAAGGCGTTGACAAAGTCTGAGCTGGCGATGTGGGTGGCTCCTTCGAGCTGACTTTCTTTAGCATTGCGTCTTACGACCAATCAGCTCCGGCCGCCGCGGCCGCTCTCGTCCTCCCTTTACTACACTTCACCTAACGCCGTCGCTGGTCCGAGCAACACCTCCCTGTCCGCCCAAGGTGTGGAGCGAGTTGTGGTAGTCAATATTGAGCATCTTAGTGACCTGCTGAACAATTGAAGAAGAGGTTTATCGACCTCCTCGCCACTGTTCGAGGATACACCGGGAGGATTGGCATAGTGTTGGAGGGATTTGGTGGGGAGTTCTCTGAGTTTGAGGATACGATGAACCGAGCGAGGTGGGCCTGAACGTGGAGCCTCGGTTCAAGGTAAGTGATCGTTCCGTGGCGGAGAGGTCCTTGTGTACGTTAGGAACCGTGTACAACCACCCTGAACCATTGCCTGTTGAATGGTGTGAGCGACCGTATCTACTCCTCCTGGCGATTGTACTCCTAGCTGATCCGGCAGTAGGAACGTCCTGTCGAAACTTCTCCTCAAGAGGGCCTTTGCTGCTAGTCGATACATGAGTCCGCCCACTGCGATGGGGCGGACCCCTCCCGTTCGTTTACCGAGAGGTGTGAGGCGAGCGGAGCAGAGCATGTCTTGACCGGGTGCGTTGCCTGCTCCGATCAGGTTGGCGAGCTTCGTGATGGCTGTGACGACGGTAGGCGATTCCATTGCTCGCCTCAAGAGGCCGACTGTCCATCCCGAGATGCCTAGAGCGGTGTCGTGCTTGAATGATCGTAGTGCCTTGTTGATATCGTCGTCCTTTACTGTGGGCATGCCGCGAGGCCCTGCATGGCAATAAGGGTCGGCTGGCCTTGCTGGGCGCTTCGATTCCAACAGGGTGATCACTTCGGGGGTTACTGAGAGTGGTGGGGTGTGAGCTGTACGGACTCGTGTTGCCGTGGAAAACCGGCCTCTCTCGATGAGGTAGTTGCTGAGTAAGAGGCCGAAGGAGCGGAAGAAGGCGGAGGACTGAAAGCTGATACGGGCGTGCGACCCGAGGGAAGAAGACGAGGTTGAGCTTGGTGGCTTTGAGGCCTTTCCTCAGACCCATCCCTAAAGTCAGTTTGGGCAGAGTTGAGAAGTCGCGGATCGATTCATCATCCGGCTTGTCGATGACTGCTTGCGCAGCTTTCGTCGCGGCGAAGATGAAGGGTCGGATAAGCGATTGGTGCAGTGGTTTGTGTGTCGTTGCGACTTTACCGAGAGATAAGAATTGGTTGAGGATCGGGCCTGAGGGAGCGACTGGCCTTTGGGCGGGGATCCGGGTGGAATCTCGGCATTGCCCTGTTCCCTTGTGTCTGTTGAGTCCTGCTCGACTGGCTGCAGGACAGCCGCAGACGTCACAGGCCAGGAGTCCGGTGTCGGTCAGGTCGTTGACAGTGAAGAAGTGGTTCGGGTGTGCGCTCTTCAGGTGAGTGACGAGCGTGGTGACTCCCTTGGAACATAGCGGGCAGATATTAGGTTGGACAGTTGTACTCCTCTGGGATCCGAGCTGAACGTCTTGGTTGAGCTGGTGATTGGCCTTGGTTTGCGTGTGATTGTAGCTGGCGAAGTTTGAGGCGGAAGGGCGGAATAGGTGACGAGCTGAAGATGGTGTTTGCTGGGTCGGAGCCCTTGTTGATCCGTGGGTTGCTGATTCGTCCTGGCGGCAGCGAGCTGTGCCTCGAGTTCAGCAATTCTAGCTAGAAGGACCGGAGACTGTTCGCCAGTCCCAGCCCCGCCTCCACTCGAGCTTGGCGGGTCCGTGGCAGCGCCGTTGGGGTCGGTAGGCGTACCGCTATTCGCGCCCGCGCGTTCCGGGTGGCATCGTTCTTGCTTGTTGGGGTCGGGGCGAGTGTGTCGTTGCTGGGCGCGACTTCAGACCGGTTGGTGTGCAATCGTGGCGAGTGACGATGTCCTGTGCGAGACTGTTGTCGTGCTGCTGGTGTTGTTTGGGGCGGCGTGTAGCGGTTTGGCCCGGTGCGGCAGCGATCAGGATGAGGTGGGAAAGGCGTCTGCAGCCCACCTGACAGCGACACAAAACAGACGAGACCCCATAGGACCCGAGTGGGGTGAGTCGAGCGACTGGGAAGCACGTCTCGTCGTCCTGACCGGGACTCCGTGGAATGTCGACCAACTTCCTCCCCTTTGGCTGACTGAAGTCTTCCCAAACTCGAGCATCCGCGACGGACTCCAGTTCTCGGTCCATCGCCTTGATTCGTCCTTGAGTAGGGACGCCATGGCTTCTTTGTAGGTCTCGAGGTCGGGAGAGAGGTCTGCGCCCTGCGAGGTGATTTCCCACGGGTCGTCCCGATCGTCGTTGACGCGGAGCGTTGATGTCGAGTCAGCAAAGTGTGTTTTCGCTATTCTTTGCCTTTCGGAGCACTCTGGTCGGAAGGGTGGAGCGTCAATTGGTATATCGAGCTCCTCTTCAACTGGTTGGTCGAAGTCATCGGTATTGTCGAATGAGGGTGACATTGTCGATGGGAGGGGGACATTTGCAGCCTCGATGGGTGCTGGGGCGAGGTCGATGGGGAAAGTCGATTGTGAAGTGCCCGATATCGGCCTAGGCATCTCTACGCCTCCAGCTCCCCTTCTCCCGATACCTCATCACCATCCATGGCTCCTTGAGCTGTTGCTCCGTCCTCAACTGATTCTACTATCTCTTTGTCTTCATCGACGAGGGTTACCTTGGCCTTGCCAACTCAAGGAAAGTCGACATCTCGAGACCTGACAACCTTTCTGGTAGCGGGATTGTAGACGAGGTAACCTGCTATTGCCTTGGAGTGACCAACGAGTTGATCTTTCCAAGCACGAGGGAGTGTGAACTGACTCTTGACGAGTCGTTCACGTTAGATTCACGTGGCTGGAAGGCCACGTTGGATTCACGTTGTGTCCAGACGGCCGAAGAGCCAGTTTTGAAGAGCCTACCAGTCTGCGCTGGCCAGTTAAAGAAGCCTATAATTAGGGTCTGTTGTTTAGGCGCTTCAAAGAGTGAGCTTGTGAACCAAAAATTCCCAGACGTCCCGTCTACGTCGGGTTCACGTGAACGACAGACGACGGGGGATATACGTTGTGTCCGGTCCCGAAGGCCCAGGTTTGAGATGCCTAAGTTACAGAACATGTTCAGGCTCAGCCTAAAACCAAAGTGACGGGATTAGGCGTTTGAAAAAGGGCCGCTGTGCTCCTTAACTGTCGTCCAGCGTCGGTTGACGTCGGGTTCACATAGGGTTCACGTCGTGTCCAAAAAGCAGAAGAGCTGAGTTTGAGAGAGGCCTACATGCCGCGGTCAGCTTTTGCCAGAGACCTAAACAGCCGAATGTGGGAATAGGCGTTTGAAAAGAGGCCGTTGTGAACCAGAAATTACTAGACGTGCGTTTGAGTGAGTCCAGCGTCGCCGCAGCGTCGGTCCACGTCGGACCTCGTGGGACCTCGTTGGACTTCGTTGGACCTCGTTGAACTCGAGTTGCGCACAGGCCCCAAAGGAGCAGATTTCAGGAGCCTACGATCCGGGTTGAGCCCCAACCCGGGGCCTATATCATCGAAAAGGGGATTAGGCGTCTGAAAAGAACTCGCAGTGGCTCTCTACGTCGATTTCACGTCAGGTTCTCGACGTGGGATTGACGTTGTGAACAAACAGCAGAAGTACCGTGTTTGAGGAGCCTACGAGCCTTGAGGCGGTGTTTGCGGGGACCTAACGATCGAAAGGGCCAATTAGGCGGCTGAAAAAGCGCCGTTGTGACACTAAAATTACTAGACGTCCCGTCTGCGTCGCCGTCCCGTCGGCCAACGTCGGGTCCAAGCTCCACGCGCGAGGTGCAGTGGAGGCCGTCCACCGCGAAAGTCGCGTCAACTGAAGTCTGTGTTCTTGCACAGTTGACGCCTGTCAAGGACCACCGTTTCACAAGATGGTAGCCCACTTCACCGTCTACCTCCCCCCGCCCGTGCTCTCCCCCTTGTCCCTGGATCCAAAATTCAAGGGAGACCTTCCTATAAAGTTACACCAACTCCCTCCGTCCTCTCACAATCGGTCGCAATCCCTCGATCCGCGTCGACACAATCTTCTCCTCTCGACGCAAGGCAGCTCAAGGGCTGGTCACTCTATACGCCCTATCGCACGTGACTATGGGCGTGTCCAGGGAGATGACGTGGGGTCCATGGAGGCAGGCGGCGATCCGAAGGGCAAGAGAAAAGTGAGCCAAGGAGTGGAGTCTACCCAAGACTCGACGATATCCACCAGAGCGCGCAAAAAGGTCCAGCGCGGGACGTCCCTGGACAACGGACACGCTCAGCTGGACGGGTCGACTGCCCAACGGCGATCGCGGAGGCTGAGCCGAGCGAACGGTGAGTCGAATGCCGCTGTACTATAGTTGACACCTGGGCAGACTCGCTCTTGGGCTCCCACCTGGCCATAGGGCTGGACACCACCGAGTCGTTCTTATCCTTAAACACCACTATATCCGATACCTCCCTCCTCCCGCCTACCAATTCCGAAAACTCGGTCTACAACCTCCCTCAATGGCACATCCCCCTATCAAAGCTGGTGACCCTGCAGTCCCTCCTCCAAGCCTCACCTCGGCGACAAAGTACCTATGGCAAAACACGGAAATTTGTCGACCAGGGCGGAGGGATGGGAGGGCAAAAGGTGAATCTGATAGTGTGCGTGACGGCCGTAGAGGCCGTCGTGCTGCGACAGCGCAAGGAGGAGAAGGCGAGAGGGAGGGAGGGGACCCTCTACATTGGCAAATGGAGTGTTGTTGCCCCTCCAACAGCCACCAATGGCGGTGGGAATCAAGCGGAAGTGGGGTGCGAGGTCAAATTGTGGGACAGCTGCGCAAGGGAGTGGGGGGACGATACCGTCCGTCGAGGCGATGTTGTCATGTTGGAGAGTGAGTCATAAGTCGCCGTCAGGCGACACTACTCTCTAGATGCCTTTGACCTGGGCTTACGTTCCCACGAACTGTTAGACGCCGAATTCAGACCCGCTTCGGAAAAGGACAAGGCCCATATCGTGCTCTCCCCCTCGTTGCTCTCGACGTCGTCGCCAAGACCGACCATCCTCTATCGCACGCTACCGCGCTATCAAAGCCGCTTGGAGTATGTCTACCAAGGGAACAAGCAGGCGGGGGCACGGCACATGGAGCCAGAGGACAGGGCGCTCAGACCGGATCTACGGCTGGCGCGGAGTGATCCCGGACTGAGAAGAGTGGTGGATGTCGCGAGGTGGTTTGCTGGATGGGTCGAAGGAGAGCCGCCACTCTGAGCTGCTTGCATCGAAGCCAACCTGTCATCGAGTTGATCTGCACCTTGAGATGCATCCCCAATGACTACTGCAATCGCAAGCTTGCGAACCTCTCATCCTCCCAGTCGACATATTCCCCACTCAGCTCGGCGGGCCCTCCGACCGCCGCAAGACCAGCAATCACCGAGCCGGGCCTGCACCGTGGTTAGCGAGGTTCAGTATCGCTGACTCACTGGTCTGGGGGAAGCAGTTTCCCGCCCTCGAACGCCGACATGAACTTTGTCATGTCGGCGGGGTCCATCACCCCGTGGCCCTGTTCTCGCAGTAGCGTCTGCATCTGAGCGTCAGCAGATAGTCACTTGGGCATTACCTACTCCAGTCTACGATACAGTCAGCACTCGTCTAGCACCGATGCGCTGCTCGACTCACATCAACGACACCCGGCCTGACGGCATACACCAGCACCCCGCTCTCCTTCTCCTCCGCGGCCAACGTCCTCGCAAGGGAATTCATACCCGCCTTGACCATACTATACAGCCCCCAAGCGGCATACCCCTTCGCCGAGGCGCCAGAAGACACGAGGATCACCCTGCCGGTAATAGCGGCGCTGGATACGGTGCCGAGGCGAGATTTGCGGAGGTACGGCAGGGCCGGTTTGATCAAGTAGAGCAAGGAGATTAGGTTGGTGTTGACATAGTCTGGTGTCTCTTCTAGTGGCAGATCGGCAATACGACCTAACCCTTGTCAGCACAACTCAATCGATGGGCTTGCAGCTTACAGAGGTTCATATTACCAGCGTTCATAACTATTCCATCGACTGCACCCCATTTCTCGACCGTCCGCTGGACGACGGACTGGTTGTCGCCGACCTTTCCCGCGTCGCCTTGAACAACCAAGAGCCTGTCTTGGCCGTACTCCTCCTCTACGGCCTTGAGCTCGGGAGGGTAGGACCGAGAGAGGGTAGACACCCGGGCGTTGTATCGCGACAAGAGGATCTTGAGCACTGACAAGCCGAGACCGCGGGAGGCGCCGGTGAGAATGATGACTGGAGACGCGGCCATGGTGGGAGTGTCGCTGCTCACCGCTGCTGGTCTGCTGGGGAGTAAGTAAGACTAGGGTGCCAGTGGGGTGCCTGCAACAGAGACGACCACTGACCACTACTTCCATCCTCATTTGATCTTCATGGCTCCGAGTCTCCGGAGGTATCCTTTCACCCGGGCCGTACAAGTTACAACTGGCGGCGGGGTCCGCTTCGTTCAACTTCACTCTACTAGCTCTAGAATCTCGATCTCTTTGCGGTCTCTTCAAGATCTCTTTGGTTGCTCTTGAGTCTTGTGCTTGTAGTTGGCTTGTAGCCTGGTGCGTTTGTTGTGCGTTTGTGACCTCTGGACTTCGCATTCAATACGCTTGAACAACTGCTTGTGCCTCACCTCTGGCTCAGCGTTGCACAGAAATCATGGCAACGCCCACCGGTATAATTCACCGCGCCGTCGGCCATGCGATTCAAGCCGCGAGCTCCGCTGGTCCATCCCGCCTCGGACCACTCATGTTCAAAACCCAAGCCAGGCAGCAGCTGCCCTCAACTTTTATTCCCCAGCGGACATTGTGCACCTCGGGAAGTTGCCTCTCCGGACACAATCGATGGTCGAAGATCAGGCATCGGAAAGGAGCGGCGGACATGGCTAGGTCGAGAGTATGGCAGCGGTTGACCCTGGTGAGTGGGGGAGCGGGGGCTCTGCTTCGATCCACATGGCGGACCACGAGAGTGTGAAGAGCAGAGCGTTCGGGCTATGCTCGGAGGTCTGTGCAACGTGAGTTCGCTGACGCTGGCTGTAGAACATCCATGCAGCGCTGAGACCGCCTCAATCCGCGGATCCGAGCGTGAACCCGAAACTGGCCATAGCCATCCAGAGGGGGAAAGAGGGTGGACTCACCAAAGCCGCTATAGACAATGTATTTGCAAGGGCAAAGAGTTTGTCGGACGGCAGTGGGCAAAATATGACTTTTGAGGCTTTGGGTCCTGGCGGCAGGGAGGCTTTCGTCATGTGAGTCGGGGTCACGAGGGTTCTGTATCTGTGCGAGGGGCTGACTAGAAATTGCGTAGTGAATGCGTGACGACGAACCCGAGGCGGATCGTACAGGTCCTACGGGAGATCATGTCGAGAGTCAAGTGAGCAAGACTTGAATGTTGGAGGAATGTAGGCTGACGCTGGATCTAGTTGTCGCTTTGCGCCTGTACTCTTCCTCTTTGAGAAGAAGGGGTTGATCGTCGTCTCGCCTACCCCGAGCGAAGGGGCAAAGGGCTTTGACGACATCTTCGACATTGCCGTCGAGGCCGGGGCCGAAGATGTCAAAGAGGTCGAAGGGGAGTCTGGGCCAGAATACGAGGTGGGTCCCGATGAAGCTCCCACCCGCGTTCATCCAGAGGCTAACGACGTGGACGACAGATTTACACCCCGGCGACGGAACTCAGTGCTATCACCAACGTACTGGGATCCCCGGCCCATCGAGATAATTGGCAAGTCCAGTCGTCCGAACTGGCCTGGATACCAAACGACCCCTTGCCCGTCGAGGGCGAGGGCGGGGATAGTGGTATGGGGATCAGTGTGGAGAGCGCGGAGAATGTCCAAAAGGCAATAGAGCTCTTGGAGGACGAACAGGATGTGGTCAAGGTGTGGACAAATCTGGCCATGGAGGATTAGGAGATAGCCTCCCATCAGACGATACATGCATAGCACTAAGGTCCTTTCCTCACAGGAGTGTCGTGTCCGGATGTCGTTCCAAGAGGCTACCCCTACATTGCTCTGAAGCATGGGTGGTCCACAACGGGTCATCCGATTAATCCGCGCGTGTAGCTCGAAAGTAGAACGTCGGACGTCGGACATTTCGGCGGTCCTGGGTCTATTATTCTCAGTCTCTACCATTGCTCTTCCACGATCCGTACATAGCACGCTCATAGTCAACCCCGTGAGATCGCCACCGCTCTCTACTCTCACCGTCGCTCTCTCCCTATCCGGAGCTCTGTATCGCCGTATCCCGGTTTTCAGCTCTGACCAGGATGTCCGACACAGCTACCAGCACAATCCGGACACACCTCCACGCCCTGCAGACCGCACATCAAGTCCGCTCATTGCCCTACCTCCATCCATACGCCCCGGCCAGTCGCAAGGGAAAGGAAAGGGATGGGAACGGAGATCTATCTGTGCAAGAGCAGCTGGACGTTTTAGCCCAAGTGCGCAAAGCGGTCGTTGATGCGAGATCGATTTTGTTCACGCCCTCCAGCTCGGGGGTCAAGGATGATGGCAGAGGGAAGCTAGCCAGGGAGTTGCGAGAGGTGTGAGTGCTACGTCCCGACTTTGTCTGTCACGGTCACGTTGAGCAGTCAAGCTGGAACACTGCATGGCTTTGAAGGGGACTTGTGCTGATTTGATCGTTCGTACAGCACAAATCACCAGTCGAACCTCTTACCCCTCACAGCGTCCCTCGCCTCGTCGTCAACTTCAACGAATCGACCTTCGTCCCAGACCCAGCCGAGTAGACTGACAAGGGTATCCCCCATCGAAGTGTTGAGGACATTGGCAGCACAGGTCGACATTCAGATATACCTCGAAGACTCTCAATTCGGCCTTCTCAAGACCTCCCTCGCTCTCGCGGGGGTATGTTTCGTGGTGGACGTCGATCTCGAGGTAGATGCCGTCGAGGGAGAGGAAGAGGATGGTGAGGGCAACAACGTCGAAAGCGCTGCCGAGCAGGGGCAGATCGGCTTGGAGGAAATCAACCAGAGTACAGCCATCAACCCCGGCAAGGAGCTTAGGGCCGGACAGGAGGACAGAGAGGGTAAAGGGCGGTACAGACTGAGCAAGATCACGGTCAACCACGTCCAGGGGGACGTCACCGGGAAATCAGAGTGGATCGCCAAAGTCCTCAAGGGAAAGTTGGAGGTTTATCTCGGGATATGGAATCAACTGGTGGCTATGCCTGAAGATGAGAGGCGGTGGGATGCTCAGGTGGAGATGGAATTGGCGATCAGGGCATTGGGACAGGAGTTGGGCGATTTGAAAGCGCTGGATCGGCTGGCAGAGGCGCTTGGATCTCGGCAAGAGGCAGATTTGTTCACCAACGTGGATAAGATTGGGCCAACGATCGAGGAATACACCGCTGAACAGAGGTACGCGTTTGTCAACGTGTCTGACCCACCGTGCTGATGGTGGTTCACAGTCCAGAAGTGAGATTGTACCCGTCAACTCGGAGTGCTAGCATCTTCCCCTCATTCACGCTCCTACCTGGACAGGCGGAGCCCAATCCGACGTTCCGGATCCGACCGAGACGGAAGGGCGAGGATGTACCCGAGGCCGCGTCCTCGGGGGATATCGAGGCAGATTGGATCCACGGGTCGTGGATCATCGAGATAGTACCGGACCCTTCGGGGTACAACGACGGGATGGTCGTGAGGAGCAATTGGCTCAGTGCCGGGGATTCCGATGTTCCAACCAGCTGGGATGGTCTGGCTCGCGTCGAGCACCTCTTGGTACGCACACTCCTACTCCTCGTCGGGACGCGCGACTGACCTGGGGATTAGTATCGACCCGAAGGCAATCTAGATCCGGGCCCCGCTTTCCTCTTCCCATACACCACCGACTTTGTCCACTCTCCCGCCAATCCCAGTTCAGGGGCAAACGGGTCGACGGGCCTGGAGCAGCGTTGGGCGATGGTAGAGCCCGGACCGGAAGCGTTCATCGTTGGCAGGATCGCATTGCCAAACGGTCTATCAGGATTCAAGCAGACCATCGAGGTGAGTCGGCCGGTCCTCGCGCTATGCGTCAGCGGCTGATAAGTGTCTGTACCAGTGTCTCCGGCGTCAACTCGTTCTCAATCGGCTATTCTGCACCATCTTCAAAGCTGACAAAGTGGATCTGGACTCTGGAGCCGACTTGGACGACTTTGACGATCTGATGCAAGGTGAGTCATACCGACGATGCGTACTGACAATTGGTAGGACCGGCCGCTTTGGCCATAACGTATCAACATGCTCAGTCGGCCATACGGCTCTCTATGCCCATTCCCCATCAACAACACGATCCTTCGGCCACGGTGGAGATTGTTCTCCGTGCGAATTCGAGCCCTCCCTTCGTGGAGAGCCAGATCTCTGCGAACAGCACGGATGCCGGTGTCATGGACAAGGCCTTCCAAGTGATGGCGACTGCCCAAGCGGACAGTCTGGATCTGGTGGGGTTTGTACGTGCAGTCGAAGCGGGATTCAGCGCCTCGCTCTGATCTAATGGCCCGGAAGGGTAAGCTTACAAACGCACCGGTCGTTCAAAATGGTAGCATGCACAGCTTCCAACATGTATCACGTGTTGTCTGTGCGCATGATAGCATCTCAGTCGTGGGTATCTGGCAGGAACAGCCCTTGTCAATCACTTAGCGCTCCCGAGAGCTCAGGTAGATCGGACCGGGAATGTCTCGGTGATCAGATAAGGGAGCGCTACCGTAGAGTCGTAGACTACTGGTGGGTGGAGCGGGGTGCCGGAGGGTGTCAGGGAGATTAGGCTAGAGCTTAAGCGGCTCGACACATGGATCTATACAGGGATCTACAGAGATGCAGCAGGCTAGATCAAGCCTCGCAGCGTAATCTAGTGTAGTCTTGACCTGTCTTGACTAGTCTTGACCTGTCTTAACGCTTCTTGACGGCGTGTGCAACAGGATCGGAGTCAGGTCGATCATTCACTTGCCCTTAATTAACGGGACTCGGGAACAGTCCGACCTGAGCAAGTCCGACAGTAGTCCGACCTGCAGAAGATCGAGCAGGGAGTAGCATGGAATAAGCTTTCATGGATCGTTGAACATCCGAGACCTGGTAATTAGCACCGGATAAGTGACGAGCATGCTCGAGCATGCCCTACTGATCCTCCTGAGCAGTCCTGAGCAGTCCCTCCACGCTCCGGTGGGTGGCGGCGAAAAACCCGAACATGAATGACGGATCTCCCTGTTCTTACGACATCCCGAACTCGAACGGGAAGGTGGGCACTAGTGGCAGCTAGTGGCTTTGCCCATTGGGCGCTGTAGGCGCTGACAGCGGCGTCGCCTCAGGTTGGCTCCCCTGTTCAGCGCATACAGAACAGTCTAGAACAGTATGCTAAAGAACACCTGAGAACACCACATGGCGGCGTCAGGCGGCGTCAGGAATACCGGCTTTCGATGATGGCATGTTTCGGCTGAACCTCGACCCTAACGAGCCCTAACGTTTCTGTCCAGCAGCTGCCTGCAGCTGCAGGCAGAAAGAGGCAGAAGCCGGGCCCGGCAGGAGCCAGCGAGCGCTGGCGCCAGGACGGCCAGCGAGATCTCAGGAACATGCGAAACCAAATGGACTTCGGGAGTTCCAATATCTCCATGTCAAGAGTCGTCAAGCTTACGCGACATACGTCCGACGCCGAGGATAGGCATCTTCACGCCATGCCGGGCAACGCAAGGCAAGACATTGCAAGACACCGGGCAAGGTCGACATCCTGAGGTCAGCATGGGATCGCTTTGACGACGCCTGGCGACGGGTTATAATGATGCTGGGGGCGGTTCGCATTGTCATTCCCCCGCCAGACGAAATTTGAACCAAAGCTCATCACCCATCTCCTCTTATAACCTCAATCTCATTCCCAACCTCATCTCGAGTCATATACACCTCCCCACGCTGTCTAGATATTGGGTTGCAATTCCGACCGACAATAAAACGCCTCTACGCGCTCGCCAAAAACGAATCGTCTTCGACGTCGCCTGCTGTAACGCAGAGATTGCAATCTTGACCAGGTGTTCCACCCAGCAATCTCGTCATCAGTTTCATACCATTCGCTTTCGGACGGTCACCATCGACGCACGCGCTGTTCTAGTAGCGAGCATTCAAAGGGCGCCACGAGGTCTTCACCGGCGCTCAAGGGTCCTATTCCCTGGCAGGAGACTCATTCAGTCGACAGAACAAAGGGTGTCCACGGTACTCGGTTCCCCCACCTCGAAGCCAAGGAGCTAGACGCCCATCTTCAAGAGGCGACCGTGACAATTGGTGTTTGAACCGCCGAGTCACTGTGAGACTGCAAGACATTCAGCAATATCGTTAGCCTGTTCGCCCGCCTTCGCCCATTGCATCCGGTCGGACTCCCCTGTCTCAGCTCGACTCAGCGGACATTGGTTTAGAGTGGTGCCTCGGAAACGATCGACGCAGATCTCACACCAATACTCGCCCACTCCAAAGTCCCCTCGGGCCACCACCCCAAGCTGAGCTGAGCTCCACGGACCCGGCCCAGACCTTTGGACTTGACACGCCTTGTTTGGATCCAATTGCCATTGCTAGCCCCTGAGTCGGCGATCGGGATCTGCACTGCCCTCTCGATCGTCATTGAGCACAGCCAGGTATGTCCATCGCAGGTCGACGCGGAGTGTGATGCTCATCAGCGTGACGTCTTGTTTAGGACAAAGTGAAATCGATTTGAACAAACAATACCAATCCCCCAGGCGATCGACAATGGGAAGACGACCGACTCAATCTTTCCCTTTCACCCAGGGTCCCCGTCAGGAAAGAAGCCAGGACAGATCATTAGCGTCATTATCATCATTCTCATTCCCTAGACCATCATCTTCCTCCCGAACACCCGTCTCGCCTTCATCCTCCCCACGCTCATTCTCCGACTCGCCAGTGCTGCACTATACCGAGCTGGTCGACCCTCGCTCGGCGCCCTCCCCACCGGTCGTTCCCACCAGACGGTCGGGGCTGCCCATAATCCCACGACGAGGCAACTCGATCACGGGCAGCGCTTCCTACCCTTCTATACCGACTTGCAACCCGGTCATCTCAGAGCCTTCGGCCCCTACGACTCCTTCGACACCATCGCTGAACAGGATGCAGACTGATATCATCGACATCTCCTCCCCCCGCAGCAGTATGCTCTACTCGCCGAGGACGGAGCTGTCGATGGCCAACTCGAGGAAATCGATACACGTAGGGGAAAAGGGCGGTAATGTCAACTGGGCCCGTCCTCTCGGTCGTTCCCGCACCACCAAAAGTCCACAACTGTCAGAACCCGAGATTGACGCGTCGAGTGAGTCTGCCCAGATCTACCTCTGAGTCCAAGCTGATGGACATAGTGCTCATTCTGGGACAATCGATGCAACGATCGCGTCGACTGAATCGGCTGGACAACCTATCGCCCGCGCCGTCCCCCTCGGGATCGATATCGTCTCATTCCTCGGGCGACTCGACAGGTCCCTACACCCCATGTTCCAGCGTGGCAGGGGGTTCGACCTCGGGTTCAATCTCGCCCTCTGGCTCGACAGCTTGGGCACTGGCATCGCCGACCCCCGAAGGCGTCTCGAATAGGGGACTCGGATTCGGACCCGAACTCGACTTTGCCTTCCTCGACGAGGTGTCCCGAAAGTCGGCGGTGGGCGAAGAGCCTCTGGTGGACTCGCCTCAGCCGGGCCACTCGCCACAGGTGTACGACAGCCTGGGATACTACTTTGATCAACAGGGTACGCCCACGCTCTCAGCTCTATCCACACCGGCCCTCTCCCCGGCTCCCACCGTGGCCACAACACCTCTCACCGAGCATCAAACCCGGATTCTCAGCACGTCCGAGTCGTTACAAGAGTTGGCCAACCCGACCTCGTTGGACGAGTTGAGATACCTCCGTCAAGCGGCATCCGACCTCGAGAGCGAGGTACTCTGCGAAAGGCGTTCAAGGGCCGATTCCCTCTCCCTCGCCATCAATCAACTATCACTCCCGCGCACCACCTCCACCCCCGCCCTCGGTAGACCTAGCTCGGTGTTGTCCACTGGCACCGTGGTGCCAGAGTCAAAGAGACAAATCAAACGAAAAGCCGTTCCGTCAATACAGCTCGGCGAGCTACAGGGCGATTACAACCGACAGACACCCTCTGCCAACCCTATGCTCGTGTTCACAATGGCTCAACAGCAGCAACAGCGCTTGGGTCTCGGCACACCCTCCTCCCCACGGGTCAGGGGCGCAAGTGTTCCCATCCAACCCCCCTCGAGTCCCAGTCCGGCGGGGCCAGGGCCAATGGTCTCCGCCATTCCATTCCCTCGATCTCGAATGGCCAGCTCGGCCTCGACCGTCTCTTTGGCTCCTCTGCCTGCCACCCCAACCAAAAAGGCCTTTGGGCTCCTCAATCGCAGTAACGCCAAGTCGCCAGACACCAAGGGGTTTTACAGAAACACCATGGCCACGCAGTCCGTATTTGACTTTTCGCCCCGTTCCACCCGGTCCCCCCGATCCGTCAAGAGCCCGCCTATACCCACGTCGGCTTCCCTCGCACTCGGCGTCGACTCGCCCGGAGGATTCAGCACGAGCAATTCCATCTCTTCACTGTCCAGCTCGTCGAGCGGTGCCACTTCGGAAGAGGAGATTGTCACCCCGATCCAAGACAGACAGGCGTTTATCGACCAGATGGAAATGTCTTTGAGGGAGATTGGGCAGATCCCTCCGTTTACCTACGACGACGGCGGCAAGGCAAAGTCGGGAGCGGCGGGCAAAAAGGGTCTCTCGAGGTTCTTTGGCAACAAAAAGGCGGCAGAGGTATGAGTGTAGATTTGGGATCGATGTAGCACTTGGCACATATCTGTACAATACAAGCATTCACTTCTTGGGCATGGCAATGAATATAATGGACATTCTTCAAGTGCTGGGTAGTGGGTATCACATGAACAGTGACCGCCTTTGGCTCGTTGCAATTCTTCCGCCAGAAAATCGAAACTAACGCATCTCGCTTGTGCGATACCTGTCACTGCTGATACTGTTGATACATTGAGATTATGCAATTGTCCTAGATTATGAATCCGCCTCTGATGACAAGCATCGAGCCTGTCTTCTCTCCGATCTCTAACCAGTCCTCAAACTCCTCCTGCTTCATCTCCACTCTACAAGGCCAGGCCGACCTCTGTATACGCCTCCATCCCCATGATAACCTCTTCCCGCATGTCCAGCACTCTAGGCATGACGCTGCCCTCCATCATGCCCTTGTTGACGATCGGCGTCAGCGAGATGATGCTGGCCGTGTGAAGGTCGTCATCGCTCGCTTCGGACGCTAGGGAGATACTATCCCGCATAGCGCCAGAACTGTGCTTGTGCTCGAACCCGCCGGTCGTGATTGCATTGTACTCTTCTCCGGGGTACCACTCGGCCGAGGACTTGCCCAGGTCTTCACTGTAGCAAGCGGATCGCACAGAGTGGGTGCTCTCGCTACTGGCGGTGGTGGAGAGCGAGGATGCTGACGAGGCGAGGGAATTTGACGAGTTTGTGAAGATTCCCGAGGTGGGCGAGTTGGGAGCCGCTTTTGCCGTTCGATAAAATGCAACCCGGTGATTCCGCATGTATGGCATGGGAAGGGGTGCAGTCTGGACCACTGGCTGGTCGACGTCCTTGACGAGCGATAGATCGAGTGGCGCCGGTTTCTTCTTTTTCGACTTGTTTGGGGATAGAGGCGCGGTGATGGCGTATCGCTGTCTCAGGGCGGGTATTGGCGTTGGCATCAACTCGAGACCTAGTCCCAGACCGGGATTGACCTGACCGTCCTCTCTCATCTCCATCCCGAGGTCCTTCTTGATCTGCTCGTCCAGTTGGGGCATTAGGTCGTGGTCGGACAACGAGGCAAGCATGGATCCCAAAGCCTCCTCCACGTCCGGAAAGGACATGACGCTCGACGAGGCTGACGAAGTGGTCGACGAAGACGAGGAGAAGTTGGCGGGCATCATGCTGTCCTCGGAGGAAGAAGAGGGGAAAGAGGCGTGCGACGCCAGCGACGGGAGAGAGGGATACGACTCGAACGGCGGCGAATGAGGCGAAGCCTGGTCCTCTGTCTCTGCGAGATCCTGGTCTTGGAACACTGGCAGTTGAATCGTCGTGGGCGTTGGCGTCGGCGAAGCAGAGTGAATGGGCATGGGGACATGGCTCGACTGATCGGAGATTGTCTGCTGCTCGGGAAGATCGTACAGGGGTTGGAAGGGGGAAAAGTCCAACTCGATATCGATCGACGGGAGGGTTGGCCGGCCAGAGACCTCTTGACTGTGATCCTGGGATGCTCTTACAGCTGGTCCCGACTCCAAGGGGATCTCCTCCATCGCATTCTCGTCAATCCTCGGAGCCTCCTCTAGTCCAATAGACACGGATCTCCTCTTTGACGCCGTATGATCCTGACCCTGCCCCGCCGACGACGTCCACGCACCCGCAAACTCGTCCCCGTTGTCCTGAGGCGTCGCCGGGATGATGTTCACCATTGGGACATCGGTCAGCGTTCGCATACTCTCACTTGGTGTGAGCGTGGCGAAAAGCGAGCTGTGCCTCGGTGGTCTGGCAGCAAGACCATCCTCGTTCATCAGGGGCAACAACGCGGGCAGACCCTGCGAGAAGGACGAGATGGAGGACCGACGCTCTGTCGTAGTCGTGGGCCGGTAAGGCGATGGTGGGGGTGGCGCTCTCTGCTGCATAGTCGACACGTACACTGTCGGCGGGGTCGTGATGTGCGAGCAGGACATGATTGGCGGAGTGGACATGTTGCCTGTCTCGGCGAGGACGCTGTGGTTGGCCAATGGGGAGGAAGGATTGGGAGCGTGTGGGCCAGCGACACTCATGTGAGAGTTTCGATTACTGATCCTCGCGCCAAAAGTCGAGGATGAAGGGGAAGTGGGTCTGGACGACCTACGCGTCACGCTCCCGCCAGCAGGAGCGGACACTTGGCCTTGGTGATGACCCGTGTTTGACATGTTGGGGAGGTTGACTCTGAACGCGGGCTCTGGCGGCGGAATGACAATCTGTGGAATGATGACAGACGTCCTGGCCGTGTTCAGATGATACTGCGCATTGGCGAGCAAGTTGGTTTCCGAGCCCGAGCCCATGTGGGATGTCGCCGCCGGTGTCGGGCCAAAGGTCGAGTATGGCCTGGTCGAGGGCGCACTCTGGCTATGCTGAAGTTCCGGCCTGGGAGCATCGCTAGAGAATCGGATCGAGCTGGGATTGTTGTGGTTGACACCCTGTGACTTGGTAGGCGTGCTCGGCTTTAGGATCGGTTTGGGAGTCTCATTCGAGTGGGGTACGGGTATAGACCTCGCCGTTGGCGACGAGGCTCCACCTTTCCTCTTCCAAAACATCTCGGTCGAGGGATACCAGATCCAGTAGGAGCCAAACGCGAGATTGCAATTGAGGTGACGGGCGTTGAGCGTTACAAACGCGAGAAGTAGAGGCGGTGGTGCTGGTGAAAAGGAGACGTGTCAAACGAATCGATTGTGCCGTGGAATCGCTGTTGATGTCACTATCCAGCCGTGTTGTTTGTTTACAGGGACGCTAGCTGATCTAGTTCGTGGGCGATGGAATGAGTGTGATGTAATGAAAAGAACGTGAGAACGTGTGAGTGGGTGACGTGCCGAGCGACTGGGCGACGGATGAACCAAACAAGTGATGTGCACTAGCCTAGCGATATCAGCGATAGCCCCCAACGTGCAGCTCGTCTTCCTCACCGATACCGGCGCGTAGTGTACAGGCAAGCCAGGCGTCGAGCCCGTGGGTCGAGTCGTTTCTTTATCGAGTAATGAGCGTGGGGGTGCGTGGAGGGAGACGAGAGCGAACGCGTGTGGGGGTCGAAGAGGGGGCTAGCTAGAGCATCAAGCCGCGTAGAGATTGCTTTTGTCCGTCTAGGAGGAGTCGAGAGGAGGCGAAGAGGGGATGTACCGAGAGACGATGGACGCGAACGATGGAATGAGAAATTGAATTGCAAAGACGACCAAGCTGGACGAGGACCCGCTTCGGGGCAAGTTGTAATGATAAACAACTCGTCCCTAATAAAACATTGCAAACAGCTAGGCACTGCTAGACACCTGCCAAGACGGCTGTCTACGAGTGTCTACGTAGCTAGACGTAGCTGCGCCTGGCATCTCCTGGCACCTGCGATAGCCTGCGATCTGACCTGATTCTCTGAGGAAAGAGAAGGAAAGCCAGTCGCGACTTTCCTTGACTCTCGTATCAATTCACAATTCAGGGAAAGTTGAAAACAAAGTTCAAGGCACAACACCCAGGGCAGATCAGGGGCTCAGGGCAATCATTACGTGAGCGGTTGATCAGGCCGAACGCGTTTCAACGCCCGCGTCAGAACTGCTTGTTCGAGTAGCGGACCATCTACTCATCATGGCACAGAGAAGACTCATAAGAGCAGTGCAGACGCTTTACAAAGAATTGTATATTGACAAGATGAGAGCTGCCGCCCGAATGCTATATTATACAAGCACACTACTGCACTCGACCCGGCAATCGCTGCGGCGTCGTCATGCCATTGCCCACTCCGCGCTTACTCCTACTTGTCCTTCTTCTTCCGTGGCTTCTGCCTGCCCTCGCGTTTGGCAACCTGTCTCGCGAGTCTCAACCCGCACCTATAGCGGGTCAGCATTTCTCCACCAAGCTCACGTCCGTAGCCGTTCTGAGACGACTCACGCATTACACAGATCTTTGATACCCGCCTCGCTGCGTCTCCATTCCGGAGACTCTGTAGTGCCGCAAATCCTGCACCGCTCAATATCTCCCGGTGGTCTGATCATCGGGCGACTAGATGACCCTCCGCCATTCCCAGAGTGTGCGTTGGCCCCGCCGTGCTCTTCTCCACCGCCGTCTTCGCTCAACACGCGAGTGTGGGGTTTGGCGTATGCTGCCGACGGGGGCGAATCGTCTTCAAGGGCATACGTTCCCGTAGGAGGATACCCCGGCTCCCGGGGATATTGATCAGAACCTGGTGGGGGGATACTGACATTGTGATCATATGGGCTTCGTGACGCTGCCGGAAAGCTGTTCATCTCGAAGCGCTGGAAGCCATTGGCCGGGTCTGATTGGGAGAGTGGGAGAGATGAGCTGTGTGTCAAGTGGCCCGGATGTGATATTTGATGGTGATTGGATGTGAGCTGAGGTGCGCTTGCATTCCTATAGTGTTCCGAATGTGCTTGCTGGTGATGGGAACCATGATGGGGGTGTGGCGCGCTCAGATGCTGTGATTGGTGGCCATGTATGTCATAGGAAGGACCCGCCGGGTGTACGGGGAGTTGAGCATAGTCGTCTGATTTGACATGCTCTCCAGACCAGCTACTCTCCATCGGGGCGCTATACTCCCAATCCTGGTTCCTAGGCGTGACGATCCCATAGTCCGGGTCGGAATCCCTAGTTTCTGCTGCAAGATCGGTAGCGTCAGAGCTGGGCCACTCCTGTGCGGGCGGTGGGTAGGGGCTCGGCTGAACGCCAATTGATACCCGTTGCACCAGCTCGACCTGCTTGACCGTTTGGAAACAGGCAAAGATGATATTCCCATACGGAATGAACACGCTGACGATATGCCTGTACAGCCCTTCCGAGTTGATAGAGTGTTTGGCTCCGTATCGAGTGGTGCAGTTGGTTCTCGACTCGTTGACCAGGTGTTGTTGTGGATCGAGACTGACGCCGGCCATCAATCCGACATACTCCTCCGCTTGGTACATTCCGTCATACAGGGGCACAAGACTTTGCCGATCTGGAGGTCGAGCAGGTGGCCAGGTGAAGAGCAATCCTCCGGAGGTGTTCGAGTGGTTTATCGAGGTGTGCAGCTGGAGCACTCTGGTTGGAGGGAATCGACTGCGAGGGACAGGCGGTAGGCAGGCTTCGATGTCAGCTTGCAAGGCTGCCACTTGCTGCCGGTCAGCCAGGTTCCACCCGCATGACCCACCTCTGCGCCCATCTTGGCTGTGCCACAGAAATTCGACCACTCCTCGTGCTGCTTGTTTCTATCGTTGTTGGCTACCGGGTCTTTATCCCGAATTGCATGGAAGAATGCCAGTAGCAGTCCGTCGGCGACCTGCCCGCCTGTCAGCTCAGGAAGTCTACGTTGGGTCGTGTGCTTACCCAATTCAGAACAAGATCCAAAATCAGATACTCATCGTCCTCGGTGAAGGACGAAGCGTCGAACGGCAGCTCCAAGTCCTCGGGCTTGCTCCCCAGAATCTTCCGTATACAGCTCAACCTCGCAAAGCGTACCCTGAGCCGCGTTAGCAACGATCACCCCAGTCTTCACTCACCTGGTGACGCTACCTTGCAGGTCATCACTTGCGATAGCGTTAGTCAAGTCCCTCCTTGCGTCTGGCAGAAAGGGATCAGCAGCGACAACGGCGACAAAGGCCGAAGGACATACCCTCCCTTTCTCCTGGATGGATGAACTCTAGTATCCCTCTGCCCAGCAGCGACATCTTCTGGGCAGCCATGTGGACCGCTAGCACGGGGTCGAGGTGGACAAACATGAGCTCGAGCTTTGATCCGGGTATCGACGGGTCCGGCCGTCGAGGGGATAAAAAGGCCCAGTAACATCGTACCCCTCCGACCCGCTGACAGTGGTCTCAGCAAATGACAGCCTCATGAGGGAAGACGTACCGGAACACCCTGCTTTTCTGATGCGGTCGAGCTGTGGGATCCCGGCCTCGAGGTTATCGTTGGACTACTCGAGGACCTCGAAGCGACCGAGCCGCCGCTCATTGCGCTAAAGTGATGATGAGACCGGGTACAAGCTTATCGGCTGTCTCGTGACCATTCAGCGACTATTCCTGATCTGGTACGGATGGTCTGGGTTCCACTGTCGAAATTTGGACCGGATGAGACGAGTGATCGAGATTGATCGATGTGATCGGGGCTAAAACGCCTCGGTGGTCGGTACCGCTATGCTGGTTTTCGATTGTGTAACCGATTTGCGTCAGATCTTCGGTGTTGATTCGTGCACGAGTGTCATGAGTGACTCATGCTGGTGGATGATTGCAGTGGATGATGAGCTCTTTGGATGCCCGGGTGATGAGATAAGCAGCAGTCAAGTGGATGACGGATGTTGATGTTGAGTGGAACAAGCAATGGTAATGTTGTCGACGACGGTTGTAGAGGGTTAGTCGGAAATTACGTTGCCTTCTTACTAGTCCCCCTGTGTTTCCTAATGAAGCAATTAGTAAATACAACTTGTAACAGCGAACAGCGTTCAGCCAATCAAGCTTCAAGCTTAATCTCGATTGCTTCCGGCATTGGCGGTGCATCCGGGCCCGGGCCTCCGCGATCTGAGCTCGGGGTCTCTTTCTGTCCTCTCGAGTCTTGAGTCTTTGCGAGGGCCATTGACTCATAGCTGCCAGTGGACTCTTCCGGTAAAGACGAAGCGAGCACTTCCAGACGAGATTGCTCGAGTGGATCTCATCCCGCCTGGGGACCATGTCACTGCGAGACCGCTTGCAGTGATCAACCCTGGTGTACACGCGACGATGCCTTCGAGACCCGAGCCAACGGCTAGGTCGGATCCTGAGGGATACCTCGCCCTCTGCAAATTCTCCCTCAAACTACTCAAGTGTCCGAGATCCGGCCTGCCCGTATCTTATTGCGACGTAGGCGATCCCAACGGGATCCCTCTGCTCTGGGTTCTTCCCAGCGGTTGTTCAAGATGGTTCGCCGCGTCTCAAGGTGCGCTCTCCCCTCGTCTGAATTTCTCGTCGCTGATTCCATTCTGCAGACCCCGTGGCGAAGAAGTATGGGGTGCGGGTGATAGCGGTAGACAGGCCCGGAGTTGGAGGTACACCGATGGTGCCGCTAAAAAGTCGTATTGCGACGAGCTGCGGTAAGTGAGTCGCCGCTATGCTAGTGACTTTGGCTGAGCTGACTTTTGGGCAGACATGATGCAATCGGTGATTGAATACCTGGGCATCAAGCTCTCCTACGTCCTCGGCACTTCGGCAGGTATATAGTAAGCACTGTATCCATCCCACTCGCTCATCTCTGATCAAATGCAGCTACGTACTCCACCTCTTGACGTACAACTCGGCGATCTTCTCGCACGGCCCGCCGCCAAAGGTATTCCTAGTGTCGCCTTGGTCCCCATTACTCCCACCCGACGACCCAGACTACTACTCCTCATTCTTCGAGTGGATACCGAGTAAAGTGATAGAAACGCAGCATGTCACGGTGCGTCCACCTCCTCCACACACTTTTGCTCAAAGTGCTGATGGACGCACACGTAGCTCCCGGCTCTCATGGCGATGGCGAAGAGCGCGTCGTCGATTTGGGACACGTCCAGGACGGCTTTATGGGGAGGGGTATCGATCGCAAAGTCCTTCATCAGCGACACCCTAGGAGCGGGAGCAGGGAGTGCCTCCAGCACGTCGAGCTCGGGAACAGGAGAACATCCGAGAACGGATGTACATGTCAATCCCGAGGGAGTTCCCGTTGTCCAGCAGGTCGACAGTGGATCCACTTCCGAGGCAGTCGAGGAGACACTGGTCGAGGATGAAGACAGTCGCTTTTGGGGCGACTGTCCTTGCTGTATAGGATGTGTGAGTATTCCTTCCAAGCGCGCAAGTCTCTCCGCTCATCGCACCCAGCTGATGGAGGAGTACTTTGGACTCGAAAACGCCGGCGGAGTCGGGCAAGGTGAGTGATTTGGCACCAAAAGGGTCTGACCCGGTGTAGAGCATTTGCAATGTTTGAACCGCGGACCAGTGGACACCGGTCCGAAATGGTTCCAAAAGTCAATCGCAGATCTCGCCTCTGTCCTCCAGACTCGAGAGAGCTCGGCCGGTGATGCTGATGACGCAGGGCGCCGGCTTGAAATACACGTGTGGTGGGGATGGGAGGATACGATGGTCCCACGCAAAGGGCAGCGTGAGTCCACGTCGAGCGATCCACGTGTGGCTGATGGCCGGGACAGTCTGGTTCAACAAGACGATGATGGGGTATCCCAAACAGATCACCCTCGTAATCCACGACATTCCCGATGGCGATCACACCGATTTGTGAGTGATGCCTCGGTCGTTTTCTTGGCGACGACCTAGAAGCATGCTGATGGGATGGACACGTAGGTTGGGCAGGGTCGACGGTATACACAAGATCTACGGGATGATGTGGGAGGAAGCGGGGGAGGAGGATCGGTGAAGGGCTTCGACTTGGGAGAACTGCATTGTCCACGCGTAGAGTGAAGAGGGTTCAGGGGGGATCGCGTTGTGAAAGGGTCATATCAGGATCTTTGGACATTATCGGTGATGTTTCCTGTTGTATCTCTGCCGTGCAAGGATGTAGCCGCGTTGATACGTTACTCACCTGTATTCGGATTTGTGCGCGTGATGCTCCCGACCTGTGCGGACAAAGGAACTCTCCGGGATCTGGCATCGATCTGCTTATTTCGTTGACTTGTCGTTGACAATCGTTCGTGGTGCTGACTACACTCCCACTGACCCTCGTTGACAATCGTTCGTGGTGCTGACTACACTCCCACTGACCCTGACATATAGTCTTACCGTGCCATAATGCTGGCAGCCTCCCCACGATCACCTCTGACGTGGTGTCCACTCAGCTCGCCCAAGGGACTTTCTCGCAACACATCACCTGCCCTCGTACCGGCTTCAGAGTGACTTTCGCAGTCTGAGGACCGGATGACGGAGTGCCAGTGTTGTGTGTCCCCCCGTCTACATGTTCTCGGTGGTATTTTATCCCCCAGCGTGAGTCGCCCATTGGTGGAACTTGTATGTCAGTAAGTCGCTGATGACCAGAGAACAGATGCACTCTGTGTGGAGAGAGGGGTGAGGGTTATTATTCCCGACAGAGCCGGCATGGGCGGGGTGGACAATGTGAGCTTGGGCGAGAGGATCCGAGTCAGTACCGGTGAGTAAGGAGTAATCAAGGGGCCATTTGGGGTATGAGGTCTATCGGCACAGTCAGCGACGAATTTGTCGTGTGACCTATAGCCACTCATCCACTCATACCCACAACATCGGACTAGCTGGCATACTGACCAGGAGTCACGGATCAGACATGACCCTGTCCATCCTCGAGCACCTCGACATTAAGCCCAGACATATCATCGGCATCTCCGCCGGGATGTAGTACGTCCACTGTCCAACTTCCCTCACGATCTCGTCCTTACCTGACTCCTCTCATGTCAGCTATCTCCTCGATCTGATACCGCGGTATGAGCAGGTCGCATTGGAGATATACCTCATCTCCCCTTGGGTCTCAATCTCGGCCAAGACTAGGGGTAGACTCAAAGCCGCCCTGGCGGCCGTGATCCCAAAGACGGTCATCACTGCTCGAGCCATACATGTGAGTGGAGAGCAGAGACTCTGCATGGTGAATGCGGTTGGATGCTGACGGCAGCGATTGGCAGCCGGGGAGGAAGTACCGTCTCAAGGAGTTCCTCAGAGGTGTTTTCGGCATATCAGCACGACAAACCCCGCGGGAGGGGTTGACCGATGAAGCGAGGTGGAGAGCACTTGCAAGTCCAGTGAGTCCACGGCAATCCCGAGGGAAATCGATTTGCGATGGTGTACTGACCAAACATAGCTGTGCGAGGTCTATACCGCCTTCGAGGACAGCGGGGGTAATGATCAAGGTATTCCACAGTAGATGTATCTGTGCAGCTATGGAGTTAATGGCGGGTACAGAGATCGCACAATGCCTGAACAAAGGAGGCGGGGATACAGGCCCATCGTACCTCCCCTCAAAGCTGGGCTGTCTGCGTGGACACCGTGTTGATATCTGGTTCGGAGGGCGGGATAAGCTCGTCGAGCCGAGAGCACAGGGTAGGTAGCTCAGCTGCATGGTCAGTTTTGATGGATCACGAAGTAGCTGACTGCCGTGTTGGTAGACTGGCTAGAAGAGCAGCTGGCCAAGTTAGGTGTAGAACACCGGGTCCACAGTGTGTCACAGGCGAATCACGATGACCTGTCAGTAGAGTTCAAAGCAAAATTGATCAGGCTGCTGAACTCACTCAGGCTGTGGCGCCCCGAGGGGATATACGAGATCTTTGATCTGATCAGAAGCCAAAGGGAGACGATAGAGGTGGTCTCTAGTCAGTAGAAAGGGTTATCACTCTGTGTCAGCGCTATAGTCTCTGGTCCACCGTCCATGCGATGAGGACATTCGGGCATCTGGCGGATCGCGCTTAGGTTCACTCTTGGCATACTGTACAACTGCGCTAGCGAGCTCTATTCATTCGTTCGCTTATCGATGAGGGCCGTAGCCTCAAGGCAGGGACGCTCAGGCCCAGACCTGATCGGGGGAGACTAGAATGTCACGGCCATTCGACCGAGTATACCGTTTCGCCTAGCAGCCCATCGCGTCAGTATCGCCAAATAGGACAATTGCTCGTGGGACTCACCGAGTCTTTTGGCATTGACTTGCGCATGTCTACCCACGTCGTATTAGCATGGCAGCTGTTTGTGCTGTATATTCGACTCACCAAACCCGTCTAGTTCGTCTCGCGTGCCTTGACCTCCTAGCATGGCATTGTAGTAGCTACCGAATGTCAGCGTCGAGCATGCTCATGTTCGGCTGAGCAAAGAGGCAGCCTCGATGATCCGGATTGGGAGCCATGTTGGAGGCCCGTACTCACTCGACGACCCGCCTATACACGCTGTACCCCATTTTCTCATACATCTCCACCGCCCTCGTGTTGTTACATCGCACAAACAGGTCGACAAACCATGCGTCCACGCTATCCCTCCCTCCTCCCTTCCCACTTGGAGCAACAGCTGCTGAATCGCTGGAGTCTGCGCTGTCGGCCTGGGGCGGGGGTGAAGACAGCGTCTCTAGGATGTCCATGTATATCCGAGCCAGGCCGAGTCCTCGATATTGCGGCGATATTGACAATGCGGTCAAATGTCCGTGGTGTTGAGTATCGGGAGGAGGGGGCTCGTGTTTCGCAATCACTACCAAAGGTCAGCTGCTACACAAGCTGAACCACATAGATGTCGAAGCTAGTGTGCGAATGGAATGGGACCCACTGTACGACTTGATCCCCCCGTCAAAAGCGCCTTCTGTGGCAACGCAGAATTCCGGCCATTGGGCGAGATAGGAAGCGTAGTAGCCATTGTGATACTGAAAGGGTGAGATTATTCAGCCTTATGGCAATCCCAGCAGCTCAGAAGGTGGACATTCACTCACCGTAGCGGTCCAAGAATCTGCTTGTACGGGATTAAACTGGAGTATGTCGGCTATTTGGAACGGCCTAGTGACTGACATGGCCGGCGGCTGAAGCTTTCCCGCTCTTAAATCAAGGGTCCGCTTTTGACTGCAGGCTCGAGTGGTTCTTTGTATCCCAGTCGAGACTTGAACATGAATCAGTCGTCGAAAGATAGGCTGCAACCTGAAACATGGCCGGAAATACTCTGGGTAAACCTACTCCAGCACGTGGCGTCTGGTCGACTCTGGTCGGACAGGCGCTGCTAACGAGGAGGTTACAGTGCTGCCGGAACTCGTTGCGGCCCATCATAATGTCATCACAGCATCTATATACAAGAGCGCCCTCCCATGTCCTTCCTACTCCGTCTTGACGCCTTCCGCCGCTTCTAGCACTGGATAGCTCGGCAGGGGAAAGTCGTCGTCGTTCTCCGTCGCTGCCTTTTTGGCAAAGTATGGGATGCTCAGGATCTTGGGGACGATGATGGAAAGTGTCCAGACGAAGGTATGCAGCAACCACCGCTTGAAAGCGGTCTGTGGGTGGGCGATGGCCGGGACGAAGAAGGGTATGTTTTGGATATTATCGACGAAAGGCTTGAAAGTCGACTCGTACGCCTGGAACGCTTTGGTCGGAGTTGTCTCCTGTTTGCTGAGTTCGCCAGCGAGTACGTACGCGCCAGTGAGGGCGAGCGAAGTGCCCATGCCGGTGAGAGGGGTCGGTGCGTAGGCTGTATCCCCAAGGCAGACGACTCGACCGGTGGACCAGGTCTTCATCCTGATCTGCTGAATGGCGTGAAAGTAAAAATCCTCCGTCGAGGACATTTCATCCAAAAAGCGCTTTGATTCCCAGCCGGAATGGGTGAACTCTTTCCTGAGAATATCCTCCTGACTCTGCCTGTCGCTCCTGGCGGCCTTCATCCACTCTGTCTTCTGCTGCTCGTTACATGGCATAAGGGAGAACATGGCCCTGATGGTGCCATAGGGGTCGGGGCGGGTGGTGACGACTTTGGAGCCGAGTGCTTGGTAGATGTTCCAAAAGTCGTTGTCGGCGGGGGTAAGAGGTACAGTGAAGTATGCCACGAACATGTTCTTGTCGACGACGTTTACTGCGTCCTCGGGAAAACACTGTTTGCGGACTTTGGACCATTGACCATCTGACACCACCAGCAGATCATACTCCTCCACTTCTCCTCCGACTCTGACCTTGACTCCTGCCTCATCGTTCGAGATGACCTCTTGGATCGTCGTGGCGAACCGGTATGTGACGTTGGAGAAACCCTTGGTGGCTTCGTAGAGGATTTTGGCCAGATCACCCCGGAGAATCTCGTACTCGCTGGTGAAACTCGCAGTAGTGCCCTCCTTTACGGGGAACGGGGCGAATGGCCTGCCATGGGCGTCGATGAACTGAGTGCCCTTTTCAGAGGTGTTGTGTTTCTTGACCTCTTCCAGTAGACCCATCCGCTTGATGACCGTCAATGCACTGCCGGTGATGTCGACATTCTGACCGCTGATCAATGGTGCGGGATGTCGCTCAAAGACGGTGACTTGATGGCCGAGTTTGGCGAGATGAAAGCACAAGGCCGGACCGGCGATTCCACCACCACTGATCAAGACTTTCATGTTGTGTGGGTGGTTTCGTCGGGATGGAGGTGAAGAGCAAGCATACCGGACAAGGCTCAATCGTGGCCTAGATCTTTATACGGATGTGAACTAGGACGCGGCACTGCGCTTACACGTACTCGTCATCAAAGCCACCCTTTCGGCCAACATTGGCGCCGTTATCAACCAACGC
The DNA here is from genome assembly GCA_001600095.1 of Bullera alba. NCBI lineage: Eukaryota > Fungi > Basidiomycota > Tremellomycetes > Tremellales > Bulleraceae > Bullera > Bullera alba. The sequence goes on from BCIX01000005.1 coordinate 725,392, forward strand.
GCGTAACTCCGGCAGCCGAACTGCTCTCGCGATCGATCGGCTATTTTAAGGCACGGGTCTGCGAAGAGTTGGCGCACCGTGTGCATCCAATGTACTTCTGGCTCGGTAGAGCTACTCAGATTGCAGAGAGTGTCCAGAGCACATAGAGCTAGGAGATGCTGCTAGTGCGCTCGGACACGACAGTAGGCGTCACATCCGTCGATATTCCCGGCCGTTGCAACGATCCCGCCTACGGAATTGGGAAATGTTTCAACTTTCGACATCGGGGGACTAGCCCGGCCAGCTATCACATGCGCAATACTGGTCTAGCAGAGTCTGACATTCGACACAGCAGCATGCAGAGGTGACCGAGGCGAAATGGGAGCCACGCACAGCGGGACGATGAGATCTAAGGCCTAAGGCTTGTAAGAAGGAGGAATTGCTTCCAAAGGATATTGCTCCGCTCATCTAAAGGAGGGGGAGGGAGGGGAGTCGGTGATGACGGTCCCATCATCGACAGATGCAGCATGCGGCGTGTACAGACAGGCGGGTTATGGTGTGTGAGGACAACTTGTGTGACACTCACCAGCGCTCGCCCGCGTATCCGATCGCACACAGATCCAGGCCGGGTCGCAATCAAACCCCTTGAAGAGGTGTTGACAGCTGTATAGGGGTCCATCCTATCAGTGAGATAGGTGAGTCGATTGCGATCTATATATCATCGCAAGCTCACTCTCTCCAATGACATGGCCACAACATCCCCATCCACCAGCACGACTCTCACATCCAACTGGGCCAATCACTCCTTGGACTAGCTCGGACTCTGGGTGGAACACGGATTTACAGTTTCATCTGGCTTCTTGCTTCCTCGCTTCTCAAACACGCACAAAAAGCATGCCCCACTCGGCCCACGAGTTAGTGATACTCTAGGAAGCCTCAGCTGGGACGTACAATAAGCCTGCGGCTGGAAACATGCAGGTCCAATCCCCTCCTCGTTCTGATACGGGTACACCCCCCTCACCAGCTAGATTGACTTTGGCCCCTGTATCCCCCTTCTACCTCACTCCGCCAGTCTCGCCGCCAGTCTCGCCGAGCGAATCCCCCCACTACCCCAGAGACTCGATACTGAGCTGTTCGACGGGCACCACTGCGAACATCCGTACCGCGACATCGGGGTACATAGCCAGTCGAGAGGTGACATTGGTCAAAGTCCTAGATCTGGCGCTGGTGCGATATTCGGAGGAAATGGACAGGCGAATGCAGGAGAGGCCGTCTCCGGGAGACTCGGACATGACGGCCAGGCCAGGCCAAGTGGATAGGTCGTCAACGTCGCCTCGACGCGTATTGGATTATACATCTCGACACCCTGCACCAACCTCTCCTCTCCCCTCCGTCCCCAATGTCACTCAAGTAGGCGGGTCCCTCAGTGACCCCAACTCCCACGAACATGGACATCAGCCCGAGATCGACTTCACTCTTCCCACTCCATCCACCGACCCCGGTGCACGGGTGAGGCACTCCACCTACCTGTCTAAACCCACTGCACCGCACGACGAGCCTGCCACTCGAAGAGGAACACGATACTCTTCTGCCGATACCGCATGCACCCTCGCCCCTTCCGACGCGTTATCATCCCGAGGGGAGGGCAAGTGGTGGCCAAAGTATTATCCCTACCCACCGCCCGACGTGCCTGTCGACACGTCCTTTCTCCGAATGAGCGTCACCACCGCTGCAGAGTCCGAGCTGGCCTACGGACACTCGATCCCGAGCCACGCAAGTGGAGTGCACGCGAGGCCAGAGAGGGAAGGCGGTTCGAGAAGGGTCAATGGAGAGGAGCAATCGGTAGAAAAGTCGTTCTTGAGAATGACTATCACTACGGACAATTCATCTGCGCCCAGAGACACTGGACGAGCTCATGCTTTCGTGTCCCCAAGAGGAAACGGGGAGGAGGTATTGGATCATAATAGTGGAGTCTCCCTTCACACCCTCCCACGCGACAGTCCCGATCTCAAGCGCACGAGCGTGGACACCAAGGCTTCCGGCAAGAGCGGCACCTTCTACAGCGGCAACACCTTCGGCCACAACCACAGCCAGACCCGCGCATCAGCCACCAGGCCTTCCCTTGCCACGCATCCAGAGGAAAGGAGGTGGAGTATCGAATCCGACGTTGGGTCCGAGGTACCCCCTTCCCAGCCCCACCCCCCGACTGGCACGAAGAAGGGAAAGAAATCGACCGTCGACGGCGCAGCACTGCCATCGCTGAACGAGGTGGTGGACGGGGAGGATTCCGATGCAGACGATCAGTGGAGAATGGACAGTGTACTCCCCGCGAGGAGCCAGAGGGAGAAGCATATGAGTAAGGTCGATCGCATGCTCGGAGACGGTGCCGCCGCCGCGGGAGACAGGTTGGAGAGGAACAGACGGACCTTGAAGGAAGCTATAGAGAAGAGCGTGGTACCAAAGACGTGAGTCGGCCGGAGGACGAGTCTACAGATTGCACTACTGACACGTAAGGGTAGACCTGTTGGGCCATTACCTCCCCGCCGATCCGGTCACAAGGCTTCCGCCTCTGTACCCCTCTATCACCTCTCGACACCTCACTCTGCGATCGAACACCGGGATCAAGCTGAGCTACTCGCCTCGCCGGTGCTGCATACTGGGATTCATGGCCGCCCCCGCTCAAACTCGATCGACTCGGCGATCTCCCTGCACCCGTCAATTGCAGATTCCATCACTCGACTCCTACCCCTCACTCATCCCCTCTCCCCGGGCACCCACTCGCCGTTCAACAAGGCTCTGCCTAACGTGCCCAGTATTTCCAAAGACGACTTATCGATCGAACAGCGTCAACGGCTCTTGAGATCGATGAAGGCGCTAGAGAAACGCCTGGGCGAGTCACTCACAGAGGACATCACCGGTGGCCTTGTCGTAGGTCCCTCGCAGGGCAGTCCGGCAAGCACTTTCCTCCATGACAATGGTCAGGACAGCCACGAGGGGGGCGGGTCGAAAATTGCCAAGAACATCAAAGAGGCATTCGGCCTAGAGAAGAAGATCAAAGATCGATCACTGGGCCGACCTGGCAACTCCCGCAATGGCAGCTACGACGGTACCCGCCTCAAAGGCGAGGGCGTCAGTTCTGGCAGCAGCCTGGAGTCGACTCGGAGGGGGGGGAAGGAGATGAGAGTCTCGCCGAGGTCGGATGGCCGTCCGCTCACTCCTACTGGTCGAGGGGAAATCAGCGACTTGTTCCAGAGTGACACCTCTCCACCCAAAGACTGGTTCAGGGATAATCAAGATGGAGCATGGCCCGAGGGGGATGGCGACTCGGAGGCAGTGAGGCGTATGCGAAGGAGACAAATCTCCAAGGTGAGCCATAACGCCAATAGAGTATCGCACTATGAATTGACATCTGGAATAGCTCAACAAGTGGCTCGGGACGGTTGTCAGTCCCGACACATTGGCCTCTGCGGCAGATAACGCACAGCAACTCCAGCGACATCAGGCATTACGAGCCCCTCTCCCCGGATCACCGCTCGCCTACCCCGATAGCCCAATGGGTGGCTTTGGAAACACTCCCTCGCCCTCGGACGACGTCTCCTTCATGCACTTTGACGACGCAGGCTCCTTCAAGGACGGCCTGTTCAGCAAGGAATGGACGGTCAGGTTGAAAGAGCGTATCGGCAACAAACGGCTCACGCGCACTCCGACACCTCTCCGATCAAACTCCCAGCCTGCGAGTGGTGTGGCTAGTCAGCAGCACAGCAGGGAGAACAGTGGGGATGGGGAGAATGTCAAGACCGATCAATACCCTTTCTTCGATATGGGCACCGAAGCGGCCGGAGGGATGGATACTGCGAAGAGCAGCGGTCGAGACGGCAACAATCTCGGATTGAGCGAGGGCGAGAGGACGCAAGCTAGGAAACGAGCCCAAAAGCTTAGCCAGGTGAGGCAGTGATCACAGATCCCAGCGGGAGTGTCAGGTTGAAGGGGTGTGAGATAAGGAATAGAAACCGAGAGTTTGGATACAGGCCTATGGGACTTGGGAACGATTGGAAGATTCTGGTGATGGAAGGTGGGCTCTCCTCGGTTGCCTGAATTGTTCACCATTCCGACCGATGCGACGGGCCGTGATCGATGATCACTACATCGATTTTGTTAGACTCTGAGCTGATGCTGAAATGGGAACAGGTCTTCGGAGTACTTCCCCCTTTGGAGATGTACCACCCTGCCTACCACAACAAAGGCGAAACTCCCTCGAATACCTTCCGACAACTGAATCAATCCCTGCAGGGGTTACTCTACCTCGCCGAGAATGATCCCGGGCAACTGGCCAAGATTGTTGACAGGCTTAGTGTTCATGACGGAGAAGTCGAGGATTCCGATCGACCTTCTGAGTCGGCCGGTGACTCTCCACACAACCAAACATCATCTCAAGGCAACAAAACCAATAATGCCGCGAAGGGAGGTGAAAATGAGAACAACGACATCGAACTGGGAGATAGGACCGACACGAGGTCTCGAGCAGCTCGACGACGACGTACGGAGAAACTAAGCCAGTTCTTCGGCGAGACGAACTTCGACTCGACCCCTCCGCCCCCTACTCCTTCTCAACCCTCTGGCGCGAATCCACCAACCACGGCCAAGGGGCTGAAAGGGACTATGCGCCGGATGGACACGTATGATGGCATTCTAGCGGAAATAAGGAAATCGGTTCAGGTAGAAGCGTGGCGAGGGCGACTGCGCTTGGACGAGGTGGACAGGCTGGGCGAGGCTATGCGGGCGTTGAAGCGCGAGCGAGAGGCGAAATCGGGCGTATGGGCGCAATTGTGAGAGTGGTACGTGTGTAGGGATAGGAGATTGGAGGGTTTGTATAATGTCACGAGTTTGACGACCTGTGATGATAATGTCGGATGAGGGGATGGTACGCTGTAACGACGACGACGAGACGAGTCTGTAAGATCACGATGTATGCCACCAGATCGCCCAACAACTGCGTTGAAGCTGTGGCATGTCTCTACAGATGGCACACCCGCCCATCAGGCATTGTGCGAAGCCTGGAACAACGACTCAAAGTCTACCACTGTACTCTGCGAAATGACGCCAAAGGCCTCTTGCAACATCCGCCCCAGCGACTCCAACTCCGCAATAACCTCCTATCGAATCCATCAGCCCCCTTCTCTCAATCCACCCACCACCCTTGTCTGGGCGAAGTCATGACTCACCTGCATAGCCAGGGCATAGGCGAAGAAGAGCAGGTGTCGCCCGCCTCCGCGCACGCTGCGGCGCTTGACGACGTCGAGGTTCCGAATGGCTTCGACGAGCCGTACCCTCGCGTGCTCCGCGGGCGGGAGGTACGGCGGCATAGGTGTCCTCAGGCGGAACCCCGCGGATAGGGTGTAGAACTATTGCGAATGCCTGTCATCAGCCGTATAGATGGATTTAAGGATGATCGGACTCACGTAGAGAATCACGTTGCCGGCCATTTCTCGTCTTTCGCGGTTGACAGGCGCGACAAACGCTTTCCGAATGCCCTAAGTTTGTCAGGTATAGCTCTGAGCTGTACCCCACGCTCATACTCACATTGTCCCTAGACAAAAATCAGCTTTGATTCAAATGGCTCGAGAGTTTGTAGCCGAGCTCACCACTCGTCCCGCGTCGTGACGCATCGCATGGAATGCAACCTGTCCAACATACGCTCGCAGCTCAACAGCACTTCTTGATAGAAATCGAAGGCGAAGGGGCCTTTCAACCTAGGCTCATTCTTCGTTTGGGCCAATAGCCCTCTGAGGGTGTTCAGCTGGCTTTGTAGGTGAAGCTCCCTTATTGCCATCTGGTCAGCTCGCATTCGAAACGCTCACTGTGACTTACATGGCCATGAACTGCCGCACGCCGGCATTGAGGTGTGGATGGCGGAGATTGCCCACGGGCAATAAAGGCTCTTCCTCGCCATTCACCACTGGAGTTCCATTCTCCGGGACGATGGGAGCTTCTGGTGGATCAACTCCTCTAGAGTACGTCGTCACGAGCTTTGAATATAGATAGCTCAAGTCCAAGCAGAAACTTCACAATGATCAGCCCACACCGCAGATAGCCTCAGGAATGTAGCTCACTCGCTCAGACCCATGCGGAGCTCCCGGCGGGCGGTGAATGGCCACCAGTACCTCGAGACGACGGCGGCCCAGATCACTCCGATGATGACGCTGGTCGATCGGTGGAAGGCAATTGAGAGAGCAGAGACATCACGTTCTCGGGAGTTGTACCTAGTACTCGTCAGCATAATGCCGCACGAGGTGTTGTAGGATGCTCACGCGTAGAGACACGTAAGATTCTGTTTGGAGCTCAGCTCAGTCCCAAGAAGGAGGACTCACGTAGGTTAGCAAGGTGAATCTAGCCGCTTGGGCGTAATCTGGCATCTGGGTGATTACGTAGAAGCACGGGATGGAGAATATCACGCCTAGTATAGGCAACACGACGTTGTTCTCGGGAAACCTGTGTAGGGCATCAGCGCCGTATCAGCGAGCGAAGTCTCCTGACTGACGCGGTGTAGCAGAGAACTGCGACAGTGGCTCCGATTCTTCCATAGGTCAGCGAGAGCCATTGTAATCGTTGAGACTTACAATGTACCGACCACTCGAAAGAAGGATCTAATCCTGATCAGACATACCCAGGTGATATACCGCTGCCTTGACTTACAGGAAGTTTGTCTGGCCGACGGTGGGACTGATAGCTGAGAAGTAGGAGATCAAAGCCCATTCACCTCTGTACTCCAAGAAGATCGGCCTCCCGGTTTCCGTATACGCCGGAGCGGCGAGCAGAGCTAGAGGATCCTGACATCAGGCCCACCCTTCAGAGTATCACACGTGGCCACTCACCACCGCCAATGCCGGTCTTTAGGGCGTATCGAATACTAGGCTGACGGAGCCAATCGCCAAACTCCCAGAACCGCTGTTTGACCTTTGCCCAGAACGGCATACCGAAGGGTAAGGGTGTGAGGAGGGTGCCCCTCTCATCGCGGGCATTCCTCGGGAACAGCGGGGGTTGGAGCTGCGATGGGTCGACGGGAACAATCTGGCCTGTAGATAGCGTCAACTGTGGGAGCTCTGAGATGTGCCGAGGTATACTTACGGAACCGCTTGTATAGGTAGTCTGTGCGTTTCTCTTGTTTCTTCCGCTTGGAAGGCCACAGAGAGCGCAAGTAGTCTGTCGTAGACATGCCCTCGGCTTCGACGATCTGGTCCAGGGTCAGAATAGGTCCATTTTGCAGACTAGCCTTACGCACCTCGTTGACCGTGTCTAGGAGGTATAGAGTTTCTCTTGCAAATTCCTCGAGAGTGAAGAGGAAGCTTTACCCATCAGCCCTCGTCAGTACGCGCTGTATCATACGCACAAGTAGACCAGGAAGACTGTCTCATTGGGTCCGTCCAGGCCATCAGGATCATCCAGGTAGTCCGCTTGCGCCCCGCGATACTCTTCGTCGCTACTATCCTCAGAAGAGGAAGAATGACCGTTACTGTGATACACTCCTCGCTTCCTCCGAGGCCCGGCGTACACCCGTCGAATAGCCTTACTCGAGCTTCGATTGAAGTCACGTAGGGCTATGGCGAGGTTCGATCGGGTTTCAGAAAGCTCTGTAGTGTTGTGAACCTTTTGCTGCGTTATTGCTTGAACCGCTTCAAGGGCATCCTCGCAGTGGTCCTAGAGGCAGTGATCAGCTGAAGCGACGCTTGGGTCGACGTACCACCAGAGTGTCCATCTCCTTCCCTGCGATCGATCTGAACTGCAGGAATAGCTTGACGTTGCTCTGTATCTCCTTATCCTCAGCTGTCTGCGCAATGTCTTGGCCACTGAGCTCGTCTTGAGGGGAGGTCACGTCGTACGTAGCCGAAGTCATACCGTCCGAGGAGCCATCCTGCAGATCTAGATGGATCCTCCCGTCCTTGCTAGCCTGGATCAAACTCTCCTGCAGTCTCGTACTGCCCCTCAAACTGGCCAAATGCTGGGCCAACCGAGTCAGACTTTCGATCGCGGCATCATACAGGACGAGCCGTTTGCCTCGGATTCTCGGGTCGATCACCCGTTCATGCTTTGCCTCCGCCAGATCGGATTTGAGTGTCTTGAATGCCGCAGCGTGGGATTTGATCGCTGCTTTGAGAGTCGTCTGGGAGCCCTTGCCCGAGGGCTGCTTGAGCAGAAAGGTCGAGGTCAACATGTCAAGAAGGGTGGAAAAGGAGGTGAGAGAGTTGGAGATGGAGTCTTGTAGCCGGCTCGTGGCGGATGTTGGGAAGATCAAGTAACATGTTAGATTGGTGATCACAGCTGAGGTATATAAATGGTCAGCAGACTCATTGAAGGGATAAGCTGGGCTCACCTCCGATGAGGACAATGAGCAGAACTTCCAGAAGCTTGGGGATCGCGCCCTCCTTGATGACTACCGTGTACAGGGTCACGGCGGCCATCGAGCACCCTGCCAGGCTCATCAGCTTGTTGCAGATGACATGATGCGAGAGCTGACTGACCAGAGTTGAAGACTGGATTCGCTACCCAGACCTTCAACCACGCTAAACAGCCCATACTTCCCCCGATCCATAACACGCACACCATCCAGTCCCCAATCTCAGATATCCAGTCCCATTCACTTCCCTGCGACGGGCTGAAAAAGTCGAAGAGATGCACCGTCCCCATGGCCAGAAGCGAGATAATGGTGGCGAAGACTGCGAGGATACCGCAAAAGCGGGACGCTAGAAACATGTTGCCTACTGTTTTCGCGGGATTGAACTAGGTTTGTCATGGTCAAAAGCTGCTCCTGACTGATATTGGTTTCGAAACGACTCACGTAGACGACGATTGTAGCGACCATGTGGGCGGAGTAAGCTGGTTTTGGGGTGACCCTCCCGTGAGCATCGATCTCGGACTGCACCGAAAGGGTGTTGGCCAAGGCTGGCACGAACGTAAACAGCGATGCGACGAGGTATGAGATGGCGCATTTCAAGATGGCGATGACGACAGGTGAAGGCGGCCAGAACTTCTTCAGTGCTGCGATGTCTGTCAATGTGGGCCTGTAGGATCAGATGACGTGTACTTACTGCTCGTTTTGCGGGATTGGGTCGACTCTGAAGTCTTCGCTTTTTGGGATAGTAAGGGCTCCGTCACGGGTGATCGAAACCCGTTCCCGTTGGATATAGGTGCAGGACGAGTCGATGCCTCGCTTCCCGGAGACTTGAACAGCCGACCGGGGCGGATAGTCGAAGCGTCCGAATTGACACTTTGTCCCAATGAATCGATAGATCCCGGCGACGTGGACAAAACATCGACTATCGACCTGCTCTCCACTTCCCCACTTTGACTGATACTGATGGGTCGGGAGAACGCTCCATTACTCGATACTGGGGATTGTTGGGAGAAGAACGACCTCAGACTTCGATAACTCCGTGCCGTATCCCGCCGTTGCAGGGGATCACGCGAAGTCGACCCTTGCCCCCTCAGAGGATCAGTCTCATCCTCGTCCTCGCTCTCGGCCACTAGATCCTGAAGGGTCCTCCAGTTACTATTCGAATGTTCGCGCCGACTGGTATGTGAGGTCTGACTGGTCCATGATCTCGCGGTGCGTATAGCTCGAGGCACGGACGAGCGTGATGAGTATCCGCCCGGACTGCGACTGCGTTCCGGTCTATCTGAGCCTGAGGCCATGGGTATACTGCTTGGCTGCCTGCCATAGTTCAGATGTTCTCCAATCGGGGAGCTCAATGACCGAGGCGCGTTGGTCGGGGCGCTGGGCGAGGCTGAAGATGGTCCGTGGGGCGATGTCATCGGAGGTGTGACCCTATTGTCACGTCGAGATGTTGGACATATTGAGTGCTTCTCTCACTTGCTGTCGGACCGTAGCGCGGTCATGAAATGGCTAGTCTCGGCTCTGCGCTATTCGTGTTGGATCAAAGGAGACGTTGAGGACAGCTTGCAGGCTGCACGTCCTCGACTTGGCGGACCGTCGCGAACTCGCAGATGCGGGGCTCCACAATTTGCCACCCAACTTCGGAAATTGTTGACCATCCTGCATCCACTGACCACCAAATCGACGACTTAGCCAGGTTGGTATTCAGAGCAGCTCAACCAAGGCTCGATACTAAGTATCGACAGAACCATTGATTGTAAAGAAGCCAAAATCACTCAAGGAGGCGACAGCAAACCAAAATCCGTGTATAAATTGTCATCAGCAAATCACAATGTCAGGCGGAGCAGGCAAATCAGGCCCCTCGGCCCAGAAGCACAAGTTTTACAAACATCACAACAACGCTGAGCGCGGCGGCGGTCGAGGTAGGGGCGGACGAGGTGGAAGAGGCGGTCGAGGCGGTGGTCGGGGTGGATTTGGCGGTGGTAGCTCTGGCGGACTGGCAGAAGGCAAAGCAGCCCATTTGGGACGGTACAGGGATGATCAACTCGTACGTCTCCATCTCACTGTTGCAAGGGAGAAGACTGTGCGGGAAAGAGCAGATTAGCTGATGCGATCGGACGTAGAGCGAGATGTTCATGATGCCGGGTATTGTGGCTACGGCGATACAGAACAAGGAGAAGAGCGCGGAGCGAGAGTTGATGGAACACCTGGAAAGAGTAGCGGACGAGCTGTACCCAGAGACGTCGCAAACGGGAGCAGAGACAACTGGAGGCGGAGGGGATGACCTGGAAGCAGAGCTGCAGAAAGAGCTGGCGGGTATGACCAGTAAAGATACAAAGTCGAGTCGGTTCAGTGAGTCCTCTCTCACCGAGGTAGGTAGTGTTCCATGCTGATGAGTATCAGGGCTATGTCGGCACGAGACACCATGCGGTCAGTGCTTTGGCTCGAGAAGATGATCGACGGAGGATTTATACTGATCCACTGCTGTTAGTCTTCTACATCAACGTCCTGGCGCCTTTGGACGCGAATAGAATGGTCGAGCACATCTTAGAACAGACGGAGAGGGAGAAGAGATGTCCATTCAGGTGTGTTCCTTCTTCCCTATGAAGCCACTCTGATACGCTGCATGGACTGACGGCTTTGTCAGATACCTGAAGAGGGTAGTCCCCATTGACGCCGTTTCCGCTGCAACGCAGAGCGCTTTGGAAACGGCATCCCTGCCAGTCCTTCAGAAGGCCTTCACGACCCCTGACAACCAAACATTGACAGTGAGCTATGCTTACCTCGCCATCTTGTGTATAGCTTACACCGTGTTTCCGCAGTTTGGCATCACCCCAAACTCCCGGAATTCCAACAAGATGGACAGGATGGAGATGATACACAAACTCGCGGACCAAGTAGTGTCCGTCAACCCGGCTCATAAAGTCGATCTGAAAGACCCTCAGAGGACGATCCTCATAGAGGTGCACAAAGTGGGTGACAACCACAGCGCGTAAAATCAGGAACCATGACTGATAAGATCGTAGAATCGACTAGGTCTCTCCGTTGTGCAGCACTACGAGCGGTACAAAAAGGTAGCCAGCTCTTTTCTGTCTCCCCGAAGATCAGGCTCATAGCTGACTGACTTTATAGTACAACCCGTTCCAGCTGGCGCAGTTCCACGCTGCCCAGACTGCCGATCCAGAGGCGACAGAGGCAGCAGTGCCATCCAGCGAAGGCGGGGAGGTCGACCTGAATGGCAAGGTACGGAAGGAGCGGGAATCCAGCGAGTCCAGTCCGTCCGGCAAGAAAATCAGGCTGGAGGACGACGAGGGTGTCGACACAACGACATCCGCTGCCCAAGAGCCGGGTGGTGATGTGGCGATGTGAGGGTCACCGGGCATGTCCAACGCTTGGCCGGCGAGGAGGTACACCACGATCAGAATGCACGAGGAGGCTCCTCAGTCCATCACAACCGGTGATGAGCACGGACAAGATAGCATCTGAGATATACAATAATGGATCGTAGTCCGACCCAGGAACACGCTGCGAAGCATCAATGCACCACGTGCGATTTATCCTTGTCCTGCTTGACTCTCTTGCGGAAAGTCTCCTCGGGACTCCGTCGTCCAGGTTGCGTACCTCCCGATCCTAATGAAGAAGCGGGATAGGAGCTCTCTTCGTCGGCATCACCTTGGATCCGGGTACTCATCTTGCGCAGGTCGGCGTGGAGACTGACGACGGGCGAGAAGGGTTCATATGGGGATTTGGGAGTGTCTTCGCTTTTGTCTGGCTCCTGCTGATCGTCAAACTCCGTTATCAGCATCGACAACTGAGAAGCTGTATCTACCCTGACTAACCGCTCGAAACCCTGTGTTTGGGTTTGCCCTGTCGATATGGAGTTCTGCCATGCCCGCTCGAAGATCCGGGTCTTTCTCCTCATTGGGCTTCTGCTCCGCTGACCCAGCTCGGGCATCTTCAATGCTCTGTGTGGAAAGAGGTGCTTCGTTGAAATGGGTAAGCGAAGGGCTGAGGAGGTTGGGGGGTACATGAAGGTCAAGGCTCATGGGCTGGTTTGGTATTGCGATGACGGGGCTTGCTTGGGAGTTGGTGGGATGCTGGATCTGATTCACTGCCTGCTTCATGCCCAGCGACCGTATGATGCTAGCTAGTGGTGCTTGTCGTGCAGTATGTGAACACCTATGATGTCCCTTAGCACTGAGGTCTCTTCTGAGAGCCTGAATGGACTCACTTGGGAGGCTGTGCTTGCATTCGATCCGCCTGAACAGGGACATTCGGCAGCCCAGTCTCGGAGGCGTCCTCAGCGAGCACGGCATCGTCTTCGCTGTTCAAAGCATTGTTACGGAGCAGGTCGTGGGTACGATCAGTGTCAGACGTCTCCAAGCTGCTTTGATCAATGGCGGTCGACATGCCGTCCACCATCGACTGGTAAGTGATGGGGAATCTCGAATCTCGATTCGCGTCAACCGAACAGTGAGGAGATCAGTGCTGACGTTGTGGCGATCAGGCGTCGTGCACGAAGCTACTCGGGACTGACAGAGGTGGATTTCGCCATCCCTGGCCGAGCTTTGGGTACCACCTTTGACCTATCCCGTCGTCGGAGACAAAGGGTGGTCTCACGTTCACGATGCTTTGACGATGCTCGCTTTTGGCTCGAGTTGTTCTGCGGTCTCCAGCTCGCGCCTCTCTTGCTGGGTCAGACCACGTGGCATCAACATTCTGAAACGCGGCGGGCCCCGCTCTTCGCCTTGGCCGGCCGGCTGCAGCAATCTCAGAGGCCATGGCCAGAACAGGCCAGAGCCGTGAGCAGCCGTGAGCCGTGCGTTGGCCGTGCGAGTTGCGACGTTGGAGCGATTGCCTGGGAAGGTTATTGGCAAGCTGTCTCCGAATTGTGTGTGACCTGACCGCTCTCTTCAGCGAAACGCGACGTTTGGTATCGCCTGAGCGAAAAATTCGCGCTACACAACGCCGACGATGTGGAATGTACTCCGCCAGGCCTCCTGGCTTCTCGGTCTGGTTGCGAATCCAATTCCTGCACCACTCGACCACTCTCCAGGAGCGGGGCCATATAGCTATGTCGGGCCCATCGCAAATGGAGGTAGCTGGCTCGAGGGGTTCAAGCTCGCTTCGGCCGTGGTATCCAATATGACCCTTGAGGAGAAGGTACGCGATGATTTGCACCGCTGCGGAATGCATCTGCTTGATGAGAACAACAGTGTCCTCGCGCGCAGATTGGTGAGACTACTGACTTTACATGAACAGGTCAACCTGACTTCATCCATATTCGGACCTTGTCCCTCCAACTCCGGCGGCGTACCGAGATTGGGCATCCCTGGAATGTGTTTCGACGACGGACGTGGGTATGCCCCTGGAACCCAATCCCGGATACTGCCTACTGAACACTTTGAACAGCCGCCGGACCGAGGTATACCGATTTCATCACGCAGTTCCCCTCTGAATCCACCGCAGCAGCATCTTGGGATAGGCAGCTAATGTCCGAGCGGGCAGAGCGCATAGGGGAGGAGTTTCGGGATAAGGGCATTAACGTGGCTCTGGCACCGGTGAGGCGTCATCCAAATCTAACAATTGTGGCTCTGAGGCGCAGGGCTCATCATGTCGCAGGTCACTGGAGGACCGCTTGGTCGGTCGTAAGTGGCTTTATACCGATGACCATATCGTCAGCTAAGATGCCTGCGTTTAGACCTTTTGCAGGAAGTAACTGGGAGGGTGGGTTTTCACCCCTTGTCAATCGCTCAAATCCACATTCCCCACCCCGTCAACCATAACAGCAAGGAAGGGTTGGGCCTGACACATTTTAGCTTTCTCACCGGATCCATATCTCTCCTCGACGCTATCCGGGCTCACTATCAGAGGAATGCAGGCCTCGGGCGTGATCACTTGCGCCAAGCACTATATCCTCTACGAACAGGAACCAGTGTGCAAAGAGCCTCTTGACACGGAACATCGAGGCGAACGCACCGACTGCCGACAAGTCTCAGAGGAGGTGGACGGTACGTCAGCTTGTGAATGTCCCTTTACTCAGCTCGTGAGGGCTGACCGGAGGACGCAGAGAAAACGCTGAAAGAGCTATACTTGCCTTCGTTCGCTGAAGCAGTACGAGCGGGTACCGGTGCTGTCATGTGGTACGTGATATGATTGGAGACGTCAATACTGGGACTTACATCGATCCAGCTCTTACAACTTGATCAATGGCACTGCAGCATGCGAGAATGACCGTGCGATGAACCAAATTCTCAAGACGGAGTTGAACTTTCAGGGCTTGTAAGTGTCCTGTCATCCACTTCATCACCTTGCCATAGGTCTCCAAATGCTCACTTCGGCTTAGTGTTCTCGTGAGCACATTGCTCTTTCGTGTCTGACCTCTCAAGAGCGACTATGGCGCGACGCACTCGACAATTCCGTCCGCTCTCGCTGGTCTGGACATGGAGCTGCCCAGCGTCGCGTATTGTCAGCTGTGTTCATATTGTGAAGTCAACTCGTCTGACGCAGGTGACAGACGGCAAGCATCTGTTGAAGGCGGTGCGGAAGGGCAAGATTCCCATGGAGCGAATCGATGATATGGCTAGACGGTGAGCTGCCTCCACCATGTCGGAGGGACTGAGACAGCTCACGAACGGCCCTGTACAGGATACTCACGCCGTGGTATGCGTCCAAGCAGAACGATGGATACCCGAAGACCAATTGGAACAAGTATGACCTAGCCGATTCAGTCCAGGTTGACGGGCATACCTACCACAACGAGCATGTCGACGTTCGGGGGGACAACCATCTTCTTGCGAGGAAGATCGCTGCGGAGTCGACCGTGTGAGATCCACCTCAGCAAACGAGCCGGTAGTGTTGTCACTGATAGCTCGGAGCTAGACTTCTCAAGAATCAAGACAGCCTTCTGCCCCTCAACTCGAGCATCAGGCGTATCGGCATCTTTGGCAGTGATGCAGGTCCGCCATCCACCCTGTCTGGCTGCGGACCGGATCTGTTCTGTATGGTCGCCTCAAAGCGGCGGTATTGGAATGGTACTGTGACAATAGGAGGGGGTTCAGGTGCCACCTACGCTGACTACGTGGTGAGCAACACGCTGCATCTCCGCATAGCGCCTATGTTGATGGTAGACCTAGGTGTCGCCCCTGGAGGCGATATCCTCTCGAGCCTGGAGTGAACGGATGCGAGTCGACCATGTCCTCCAAGACGACTCTGCCCACTTCGAAGCCATCAACGCTGTTGCTGCCGCATCAGAGGTCTGTATGGTGTTCGTGAGCGTCTATCTAGTGGAAGGATGGGATAGGAAGACCTTGCGTCTAGATCGCAATGGGGAGGAGTTGATCAAGGAAGTGGAGAAAGGCTGTGCCGGGCGAGTAGTGGTTGTGGTTCATTCCGGAGGGCCAGTCGTCATGGAGGATTGGGTGAGTGGTGGGTGGTGTGGAATTGAGAAAAGTTGCTGAGAACGAATGTGTAGGTTGATCTGCCCAAGATATCGGCAGTGCTATGGGCCGGGTATCCAGGTCAGTGACACAGCTCCGCGACTATTCCAGTCCACAGGTCAGCCGAGCTGACGCGCATTAGGACAGGAAAGCGGGAATGCGCTGGTGGATGTCTTGTGGGGAGATGTCAACCCTTCTGCGAAGGTTCGTCATCTACCTCCTTATAGAGTCTTCTTCATCAGAGTTGAGGTATTCTTAGTTACCCTTCACCCTCGGCAAGGAGGTATCAGACTGGCCGACCGGCAACATAATCAGAGAGGCAGTGAGTCACCGGTCTGTCCTCTTTCATCTGGTCCATTACAATGTCCTGATCGTTGCAGGAAGGCATGGACGTGACGTCCCCGAGGGCCATATTCTCGGAAGGCCTGGCTATCGATTACAAATGGTTCGACAAGTGGGACATAAAGCCTCGATTCGAGTTCGGCTTCGGCATGAGGTCAGTCGCCAGGTGAAGCTTCTTGGTCAGTGTTGATTTGTGCAAAGCTATACGAAGTTCCGACTTGCCGGTCTCGAGGTCACTGAGACCTATCAGGCAGTCAGGGACACGGTCCAGCCCACCAACGAGAAGTTCGAGGGGGACTCTAATCTGTACGACGTCCTGGTGAGTAGGACCGCAGTCGTATAGAGGAACGTAGCGGGCCTCTGATTGGGGATGTCTAGTGGGAGGTACGGGTCAATGTGACCAATACAGGTAGCGTCCCGGGCGCCGAAGTAGCGCAACTGGTGAGTCTAGCTTCTGCACCCCGACAATGCCGATAGTCGATGACCAATGGGCCACTGACGCACGCAGTACGTCTCGTTCCCGCCTTCAGAAAGGGATCAGCCGCCGAAACACCTCAAAGGCTTCGAGAAGGTGTTCCTGGTCGCGGGGCAATCAGCGACAGCGACATTCCTGCTCGTAAGTCCTCTTTGTCAAATTCGAAGGGCCCTCCAGCAGCCTCGTGTGCCATCGGCTGACCAGTGTAGAGGAAGAAAGACCTCTCTGTTTGGGATGTAGGGAGGCAGTTGTGGCAGGTACCAATGGGCGAGTTCACCTTCCACGTCGGCACCAGTTCCAGAAATCTGCCGCTGGTGAACCACCTAGTCGTGGGAGAAATCAGGTAGGGGCCGAGCCGATGTGCTTGTACTGGGCTAGGAGTACATTATGCCATCTCTATGTCTACAACTTGATACGGCTGCCCAGAGCCTTTTTGGCGGCTTCGTTGTTGAGCCAATCGAGCGAGCTGTGCTAGTCAGCATCCATAGCTAATCATATTCCCGGCACGGGTAAGAGTATTGGCGAAGAGAGATGAGAGGAGGACTTACGGGTCTTCGAGGTGATCGTCAAAGTCGATGATGTGTCTATACGACTGATCCTCCTTTATCGACTTCAGGACCAAACTCGGCAAGTCTGCTGGACTGGAAGGAGAGAATGCGAATGGCTGGGGCAATCCCTCGTTTGATGAGGGAAGCGCCTTGTTCTGCAGGTAGATCGTGTATGGGACGACAGGTTGACCGAGCTTGTCGTTGTCAATCTAAAACCAGGTTCAGCTCTTATACCTATGGGAGAGAAGCTGGGGGGGACCTAGCCTAAGCCACTCACCACCAGCCCAAAGACACCCTGGGACAACTTCGTCTCTCTCTGCAATGCACTCATGATCCTCTCCCCTATCCTGCCTAAACCATCGGTATTCTCATATCCGATATAAAAGCCGACTACCTCCAGTCCCCCTTTCCGCGCATTCTCACTGACGAGCTCGAGTCCCGCCTCCAGCATGGGACTCAAGGATGTGTAATTGTGCAATATGGGCACGCATTGTTCTACCGAGACGGAAGTCGAGGTTCCAGAGAGGGTAGGAGCGAGGAAGACGCCAATGACTGTTTTGGACAGGTTTTTGGCGGCGTGCAGGAGCGGTATCGAGTAGGCCAGGGGCGATATCGTGTACGTATATGAGCTAGAACCGGTGGCGGTTGAAGTGGATGAGGACATGGTCGGCTGATAGAGCTCTAGACTGCTTGGTAGCTCAAGTCAACGCCTCGAGGTCACAGCACAAATGTACCACAACTTGGAGAGCGACCACTGCGGCACTGCCGACGAGGCGACGAGCTTGGTCGAACCCTATTTCCGACGGAAGCAGGACGCTCGGTGTAGTGATAGACACGGTCTTCTTACGATCCGCTACAGTACTGCAGAGCAACGCACATAGCCCAACAAGACAGTGCATCCTATATTCATACAGCTCGTATCGTACACGAGATCCTAGCGTCACTCGCCATGACGCTTTGACCGCGACACTGGTCATACGCCACTCGACCTGACAATTTCCTCTCTATAACGTGTATGGCACCTCGTGGAAGAGGTACGACTGGGAGTATGTCAGCGCAGATTCTCCTTCAACAAAGAGACTTTCAGCTACTCACTACGGACTCTCCAAAGTGACTTCTCCTGATAGTCTCGGCGAGAACATGACTGACGTCAATCTGCTCAATCTTGCTACATTGGCTCATCTTGTCGTGCAGGGGTATCGTGTTGGTAACGACCAATTTCTCCATTCCGCTCTCATTGATCACTTTGATAGCGGGTCCACTTAGGATACCGTGCGTGGCAAACGCAAAGACTTTGGTGGCTCCTGCTTCCAGTAGATTCCGGGAGGCGAGACCGAGCGTGCCACAAGTGTCGGCCATGTCGTCGACCAGGATGGCGACTTTGCCCTTGACCGAACCGACGAGCACCATTCGAGAGACTTCGTTGGCCTTTTTACGCTCCTTGTGGAAGAGTGCAAAGTCGACGTTGAGTCTGTCGGCGATAGCGGTGGCTCTGCAGAAGGTCAGCGTGGAACTCACTGACGAGACCAGCTTCACTCACCTCTTGGCACCTCCGGCATCGGGAGAGACAATCACACAATCCCGAACGTCCTCGAAGTGATCCCTGATGTACTTGATCATCGCTGGTTCAGCAAAGAGCTAACGGATTGTCAGTCCTCATACGAATGGAAGCACTTGAAGCGATTACCCACGCTGTTCAAGCAAAAAGTCAAGGAGAGACAGTGTTTCGTCAGTCTTTGTCGTGATATACACGCTCACAGGGACCTACTTGTCCACAGGAACATCGAAGAATCCCTGGATTTGCGATGCATGGAGGTCCATCGTCTACAGACCGTTAGCAAAGCCCTCCACTCATTTTCCCGCTCAATGCCCACTCACGATGACATGGTCACATCCAGCTTCTCTCAGCATATTTGCAACGAGCTTTGCGGTGATTGGCGCTCTTGACTTGTCTTTCTTGTCTTGACGGGCGTAGAAGAAGTGCGGGATGATAGCGGTGATACGTCTAGCCGAGGCAATCTACTCATGTCAGCTGAGCACTGGGGGAATTCCGAAGTATGGTGGAGACTCACTTTGCAAGCGTGGATCATGATGCACAGCTCCATGAGCGAGGTGTTGACATCTCCCGCATTCTAGACTGGGTCAACACATCTCTGGCAAATGGTGATGATGCTCGCTCACTGTGTTGAGGATGTAGACGTCGTAATCACGGACACTCTCCGTGATGGTCACTTTGGTTTCCCCAGAGGGGGGCTGCGTGACGCTAGCTCGGGCCAGGGGGATGCCTAGTCTGTACAGAGGGTCAAGAGCTGGAGCAAAATGAAGAGTCCCATGCAGCTCACCTCTTGGCTATTTGATGAGCGAGATCCGGGTGGGAGGAACCTGCGAAAAGTTAGCTATTAGCGATTGACAGGCGGAAGTAAAAGGAGCTCACCCGCGAACAGCTTGATGGCGGCGTAGGCGGCGGACGACATGCTGGCAGATCCTGGATGGGATTGAGGTGAGGTGACCTGATACAATATACAGAAGATGGACGGTTGTCGGGACTGAGCTAGGAAGTCAAGCTCGACGTCGAGGCGAGAGTTTTATCCGGTGACGGAACGTTTGTCTTTGTTTCGAACACGTTCCAACTGGGGAGAAGGTAGTCAGGGCCCAGCGGACTGCAGGTGATGCTATTACACAGACGACGGGATCATGCAACAGGGTTGATCTCCCTCGTCGGTCAGACAACGACGAGCAGCAAACGACCAGGAGCCCAAGCAGCAGCTGGACAGCGAGCCAGCTCAAAATTCTGACGCCACGTGCTGACGGTGCTGATTAGAAGACAAGTGTATTACGTCAGAACTTATAATGAGCGATGGTAACAGGCTCAAGCAGCATTACGATTTCTTGCTAATCTACGTGCAGCGGCTTCATTTCACCGGATACTAATTTACGACCTGGGTCCTGACCATATGACGTCTGTGCGTTAGCGCGACGGCCTCAATTGAGGTCAACACCAGCGGTCCAGCATTCATGCACTAAAGTTACGGCCACCAGAGCATTTTCTCCAACCTGGTACGGCCTCGAGTGACTCGGCTAGAGGCAGTCAGCTCAAGCAGGCTGTTAAGAGGAGTTACGAGGCGACTAGTCGAGACGTTGACAGGGAGCGGTGCAGCAAACGAGGTTTTCTAATTCGAGCTGTTTTCTTATTATCCCGCTTTAATTAGACCACCCGGTTAAACCCCTTCCAGCGGCAACAGCAGGCGCAGCGGTGCACCGAGGTAGGCTCTCTCTCTCACCAGCCAGGAGGGGAGCCACCTGTGCTCACCACAACACCTTCAATCCTCACGCAATTGTACATCCTTCCTCCCATCCTTTGTGACCAGTGACAGGGCAGCCATTGACATTGCCTCCTCCAACTTGGCAACAAGGCTAGCTCTTTATAATCGACCCTCTCCATCCCCGAACTCAGAGACCGCGATCCAGGCCTTGTGAGCTTATCCAGCATTCGTCATTCACGATTCACGCGCCCAGCAAGGAACGAGTACCGAGGACCGACATACCGGGGTCCCAAAGACCATATCGGGCACTGGTGGAACAGATCCCTGTCGATCTTATCAGATAGCCAGAGGGAGTCAAGACGGGCGTCCCAAGTGCTGTGCATATCGCGCCACGCTGCGTGACCGACACGAGTTCACTGCCGGAGACCGATCACCTGGCCTCGAATAGACTCTTCGGTCTGGACTCATCACGACGGCTCGATCATGTCGGGGCAACTCCCCTCTCAGTTCCAACAGCCAGTGTACTACCAACAACAAGGACAACCGCCCCACCCTCCATCCTTACCCTCTCACCCATCACAGCTCTCGCAGCATCCACACCCACATCTCCCTCCACCGCACTACAACCCCGCTCAGGAAGGGATGTATCCCGGCCCCTCGACGTCCTACATGCCTCGCGGGCCTCGACACATGGACTGGAGCCATAGCAGCAGTGAGATGAGCGGTGGGTTCCCATCGAGCTCGTCGCGTGTGACGAGTGGAGGTGTCGACGGATATCCAGCGTACCCCCAGCCAGGTCACGGTCAGCATCGGACCCCACCTTCGCGTCAGGCTACGGGACAGGGACACCCAGGAGGGGCATGGTCGTCGATGCATCCTGGCTCGGGGCTTGACGGTCATCATCTGCCGTCAACAGCAGGGAGCAGGCCCGGATCGTCAGCATCGGCCGGTCGGCCGATCGTTAAATTGGAGGACCTAGTCTCGTCCGAGAGAACATCGTCGAGGCCCGTCTCGAGTCATCTCAAGTCATCCGGCTCACTCCAACACCTTCACATGATGGCCGGACCTGGCGGCATGACCTCTCTACCGCTCAGCACTACCCACTCATCGGATCAGCTGCGATCGGACATGGACGATGACGGCGGGGACGGAGGCGGTGGTGGCGGACGAGGTAGAGGAAAGGCGGGCAAGGGCGATAAAGGGGACAAGGCTGAGAGAGGCGGCACAAATCAATCTGGCCCCAGCGAGTTCATCAAGAAGCTATACAAGATGCTCGAGGAGGAGACGGTGCAGTATGGCCAAGGCCGGCCGCCGGGCGCTCCTCGGCCAGAGGGCGCAGGGAGAGGACCGGTCGGATGGGGAAAGGGCGGAACTTCATTCGTCGTGTGGGATATGAACAGTTTCACCACACAGGTTCTGTGAGTAAAGTCGGCATCGGAGTGTCGCTCAGTCAATGCTGACTTACTGGAAGGCCTCAAACGTTCCGGCATTCCAACTTCTCCAGCTTTGTTCGGCAGCTAAACAAGTACGGCTTCTCAAAGGTAAGTAGGGTCGACCGAAACGGAGGTGATTCTCAGCTTATTGTTCGCAGATCAAGCACGTGGATGAGGAGACGGGTACTATACGAGAGAATGTGAGTGGCTGCCTCGATCAACGACAACGGACACCAGCTGACCTCGTGGTCCGACTATAGGTGTGGCAGTTCCAGCATCCCAATTTTGTCGCTGGCGGCAAGTCGGATCTGGAGTCTATCAAGGTGAGTTGCCCCACCCTTTGATGGATCATCGTTGACAGCATATCAGCGAAAAGTGGTCATGACGAAGAAAGTCGGCACTACAGGGGAAGCAGACAACGAGGGATCGCCACGAGTCTACGCCGAAGAACCTGGTCGGATCTCGGAAATGGAGAGTCGGGTATCGGGCCTAGAGGATCAATTGTCGAAAGCGCTCGACGAAGTCCGCGACGTGCGTAATCGGGAGATGGGAATGTTGAACTTGATGAGAGAGATAATTGGGCATATTGCGAAAACCGCCAAGGGTGAGTGCCATTTCGGTTTAGCTAGCGGGCTAATCAACAGGCGAGCAGAGCTAACGTGCGGTATTCGTAGGCAACTCACCGTCGGATTCTGAACCCTCGCCCGAGGTGGTCCACCTGTATCAGTCTTTCGACCAGGTCGCCTCTGGCACAGGCTCGTCATTCTTCATGCCCGCCAAACTCAGCCAACAGTCCAGTCGATCATCCGGACCCAAGTCACGCAACGCCAGTGCGCGATTCCCACATCCTTCAACGGGATCCGCATCGTTCCCTGGTCATCCCTCGCCCCATGGCACCGACAACGGCAGTCGGAATGGAGACGGACCTAGTCCTGCTGGATCGAGGTTCTCCGCCCAGCAGAACGACGATTCTGCCGATGTAGCTGCTACCACGGCCACCACGCAACAAAGCTCGGCGATCGAAACGCCAACCGCTACAGCGACGACGGCGCAAGGGGGTCAAACGCTGTTCAACGGCGAGCCGCTGGAGATGACACCAATGTTTGCCGACACGCCCGCTTGGTTGACTGAAGGAACGAATGCGCCGATTGCAATGTATCACAGGAAAGCGTCGGAGAATACCGCAATGAAGATCATGATGGAGGCCTTGGGCTCTGCGCCCACTGCCACGGATGTCAACACCAGCAATGTCAGATTTGGCGATGCCGCACAAGAGGCCCTGGACCCCTCGCGCAAGGACGCGTCAATTGCAGCCTCGGTGTTCGGCGGCGTCCCCGTACAAATGGCACAGACGACTACGACGAATGTCAACGGTGCGACCATGAACGGATTGTCTGCTGGCACAGTGCCTGTGAATCCTTCCGTAGCTGCCGCAGCGGGGATCGGGGCAACGGTCCAACGGTCCAACAATCACCTTTCGGCACTCTGGTCATCCCCCCGACATCTGCCCTGGCGGCCGAGCAACAGCCTGTGGCTTCGACGAGCACCGCATCGGGCAGTCGAGCCGGCAACTCCAACTCGACGACCGTCCGGCTGCGCCGAAACCCCACTGTCAAGTCCCACTGGACGCAAACGCCTCGGATCCTGGTGGTGGAGGATGATGTGGTGTATAGACAGTTGAGCAGCAAGTTCCTGGAGAAATTCGGCTGTGTTACGGAAACGGTGGAGGATGCCCAGGGCGCAGTGGAGAAAATGAACAGGACGAGGTACGATTTGGTCTTGATGGACATTTTCTTTGGACCGAACATGGATGGGTGAGTGGGAGTCCTCTGACAATTTTGTTGAACGGAAGCTGACGCCGCTTTGTTTCACAGACGAAAGGCCACGAGCTTGATCAGACAGTTTGACATGTACACGCCCATCATCTCAATGACCTCGAACGTACAGACGCGTGAGTCCACAGGTTTATAGGTGTAAAGGGTGATTACGCTGACCACCTACACTTGCTCAGAGGACGTCAACTCGTACTTGCAGTCTGGAATGAACGATGTTTTGGCCAAACCGTTCACAAAGCACGGCCTTTTTGGAATCCTGGACAAACACCTGATCCACCTCAAGGCGATCCAGCTCTCGGCGCAAGTACCCCGCTCGCTGGGTGTGCCTCCCTTGTCGGACCAGGGAATTGCCGATGCGGTGGCCATTGGCGCTGCGCAATGGGGTGGTGGGGCCAATACCGGAGTGACAGACGAAGTCGCTTTGAGGAATCCTCTTGCTGCCATGGGCTGGAGTGACGAGACGTACGGTATCGTTCTACAGGTGGGTCTTGGCATTCCCAACTAGTCGAGGATCACTGCTTACGAGAGGCTTTCATAGCAATTCATCTCGACCGGCTCCATGCCCGACGCGACGGTATTGACAAACGGGGCGATCGGCACGTCTATCGTTTTTGGCGATTCGTCTGGCTTCAACCGGAAGCGCTCGATCGAAACTCTGGACGAAGGGTGGACACCGCCCGGCAGTTCCAGCGTCAACGTCAATGGAGTCTCGGCGGGGAACAATGGCGTGGCGAGCATCGTTCCCATTATGCCAGGTGACAGTCTGATCGAGGGCTTGAATGGGAATGGGGTCAATGGGGTGAATCCCGCCTCGAAGCGTTTGAAGAGTGGGTAGGGCGGTACGAGGATGGTGAGGGAGCGGCGAGGAGGTCACAATTGGAATGTAGGAGTATGCCTCGTTGAGCGGGGGCTCGGAATTGAAGGTTATGATCATGTCTATCGGAGAATGAGATTCATGAGGGAATTAGGACGATCGACTCTAAAGAGCGATCAGTCTGTTTTGTATCGATAGTTCCAGATGTCACATCGTCCACAAAGCCTTGTTTCCTTGGATCCACTCGCGATCAACTGCATACTAGCGTACTCGTACAAAACACGGGTCATTGTTCTTGCCGTACACACAAAAGATTGTTGATAGAGTCGAGCAGCTAGCCCCCGTCACCCTGAAGCAACTTGTGACTTGGCCGCTTCGCCCCAGGGGATAGAAGATGCCTATGCCCCGGCTACCCGCACGGCCGAGAGCGACGGGCCCTTGTAGTACTTCCTAGCGTTGACGGCGTACCATGCCGTCGCAATGGCCGCAAATCCTGCAAATACCGCGCTGGCATAGTTCATCGATTGCGGCGTGACCGGGATGGCGACGGCTAAGCCCCAATTAGCTTGCAAGCAATTGGCGGCGGGGACACTCACGCATGCAGAAGAGGACGATGGAGAATGTGATCCAGATGACGGTGATGATGTTCTACCCACCAGTCAGTCGCTCTGCAGGACAAAGCAATTGGTCGTTAGGGTGCTCACGATAGCGTAGCCGAATTTGCCTAGGGACCAAGCGGCGCCCTGGACCATTTTCCTCCTTCTCAATAAGGAGCACAGCACGGGAAAGGCGTAAGAGCATCCAAGGCAGATCGTAGCGACTGCACAAACGATATTTGCGTCAGCGGCTTGGCTCGAGGACGGGCCTGCGGCACTTACCACCGGTGAAAGCGCTGAAAGCGGCCGTGCTGCCCAGGTAGATGAGACCCAAGAGCGCCATGACCACCGTTGACAGCAGGAGCGAGTAGACGGGCAGTCCGAATCGATCGTCGACTTTCCGCCAAATGTGGGAGCCGGGGATACCCCCATCACGACTGAACGCCCATGTGCACCGCGACGCAGCGGTCAGTGAGCCGACTGTCGCAAAGAACCAAATGCCGAGGACTAATGGGGAGTCAGGGGACATGCTCTGAATTTAGGCACTTGGCACGTACTGAGGAACAGGAGACCAAGGGCGGCGCCGTTGCTGCCCGTGACTTGCTTGTAGAGCAGGGGCATGGGCTGCAGACTTGCCACTTGGAGCAATGGCTCGATGGCAGGGAGCACAAAGTTGATTGGGATCTGGGCGTGTCAGCAGCGTACAGTGTTTTGCGGTGATCCCACTCACGAGGTAAACGAGGCCGGTCACAGCGGCTGCGGCAACAGAGAGGACTGGGCGACATAGGTCAGACACGTCTTCCATCGCCAGGCAAGAGCGAGCGCGGGACGACACTCACCCATGGCTTTAGGAACCTCTCTAGCGGGTTCTCTGACCTCTTCGCACAGTGCAGCGACCATACCATATCTACAAGCCAAGTCAGCTTCTCAGGGCCAAAGAGCTGATTTTAGCTGGCGCTCACCCGGTGAGCGTGTAAGCGGCTTGTAGTAGACCGACGAACCAGGCCCAGGCTGCTGGCCAGCCAGAGTACGATGCGTCGAACTGCCAAAATGTCAACTTCATTGTCCGATCTCAATCTGCCGGACCTGAGCTGGGAAGGAGCTCACCTCCGTGAAGGCGAACTCTGCGGAATTCGTGTTGTCCGACATCACCAGCAAAGTGACGATGATCTGCAAAAGTCAGCGCGCGAATCTTATGGGCAATCCATCTGGTTCACGCACACTGCCAAGACGTCAGCGCATGGTTTACATCAATGGATGAGTCGAAAACTCACATGATGACCGACGCAGCGGTCCAGTAGAGACACAAGTTGTTCAGCTTGTCAAGGTGTCTAATCAAACCAGTCAGTGATTACTCGTCGTGCCAGGCTCGTAGCTTCGGCTCACTTGTTGAAAAACAGGTTGATCAAGAATGATCCGATGCACGAGGCCCAAAAGACCAAACAGGTTTGCCAGGGGGTGGGCACGTAGTCCTCGTGGTAGATCGTTGCCGCCGCTAGAATCAGTTGACTTCCGCCAAACGTGATCGACGTTGCGACGCTGTCGACCAAGTCAGTCATGCCTCTATCGCAAATTGGAATTGTGGAACTCACGTCCAGTTGCCGACGGTGCCCAGCCAGCCGGTGAGGTAACTCGCGAATGCACTGTACTTGGGTGTTGAGAGCATCGCCGCCCAGTCTACAAACAACATGTCAATGTTAGGTCTTTACCTGGTCACGCGAGCGGATGTCGACGTACAGTAGACTCCTCCTGAAGTTGGGTACACCGAACATCTAGAAGAGGCCAATCAGTGAGGAGACCTACACCGTACTGAATCTGAGTAACCTACATCTCTGCCAGACTTCCCGCCATGCACAACGAAACGAGCGACACAAAGATCCACTACACGCCCAAATCAGTCAAAAAAGCCCCCAAGGCGCACTCCTGCACTCACGCCGTAGAGAATGGTCACTGGCCCACCCGTCGTCAAGGCCGTGTTCAACGTCGTGCTCGTGCCAAAGGGCACTGCCATGATGGCAAAGCTCAGCCCCAAGACAGACACCATCCCGAGGTTTCTTGTCAACTCCTCTTTGTAGCCCATCTCCTCGAGCCTAGCTGCCGGGTCGGACAGCTTGCCCCGGGGACCACCCTCCAGACTGTCCACATTGTGCGAGGCAATCGGCACGATCTCCTTTCCACCCGCAGAGACGACTTTGGGCTTTTCCTCCATCCTGATAGTGGTGAATCCAAGTACAAGGCCTCGCGAGAACGAATGGTCGAGGCGTGAGTTGTCGACTTGCAGTGTTTATCAAGATGTTTCGGTCGAGTTCGAGACTGCTTGTTCAGATATAAGCACTGGCTCAAGTATTCAGACACGAGTCGCTATCTGACTTCGGTTGCTGCTCGCCAATCACTCGTTCATATCAAGGCCTATCGACCCGTCGTGGCAGAGTCAGAGACAGCACTAGATCTCGCTTAATTCGACTGCCAAAGAGGGGATAAGGATTCGTACTCCGGATTCGAGTACGTCACATCCGGGGCACGGGGCAGCGAGCCATAGCGAGCCTGGCCGACTGCGTCTGGCTGCGAGGAGGGGGTACCTAGGGGTACCTGGGCATGCTCTCCGGCGCAAGTGAGCTGTCCTCTTCCCCCCCTCTTCCCGCTTTATCTCACCCCTGCCCCCGAGGTCGCCAGAAGAGGATAATTGGCGTCGAGATAGGAGAAATTCAAATCGGGTAATGCCAGCAGCGGAAAATCCGGAGAGAGAGTTATCAGGTAGACGCTAGTCAGCTGATAAGGCGGATCGCAGGAGGGCGTTGGCCAATGACGAGTCAGCGCCTTGCTCCTGGGAGGTGGTGGTCGCTGCGGGCTGAGCATAGCCATCCTCTTCAGGCTGGCAGTATTCACAGCTCAGAGTCCTGTTGAGACTTGTGAGCACAATTCGGAGCCCTGTGAGCTAGGCTAGTTGTCTAGGTGTGCAAAGTTGCTCTGAACGATATGCTAGATGTATCAATCGCTATGTATTTGTCTCTTCGGCTTCTAGTCCTCTCTCCTCTGCCCTCCTCTGCCCCTCCGCCAATGCTCTTCTCAATTCCAATTGACGCCGTACAACAGGCGCGAGGCGCGCCTCACGAGGACGACCGCCTCTCATGTGCCTCTTCAACCCCTCTGATGATCTCATCCTGGGGCACGACGATCCTCTTCCCATCGACCTCCTTCTCCAACATCCCATCAATGGTCACGTGGGTATCTGCACTCACGCCCGGTCCCAGGGGTTCCTCCTGCGTCGGGACATTCATCAACGACGCCTCTGGCGGCGACGACGCGTGCATCAGCGCAGCAGAGGATGGCGATGCGATGGGCGACAGGGGCGCCCCTGAGATCCCAGATAGGTCAGATAGCGAATTGCGCTGGGGAATGGTGATGGGTGACGAGGGGGAGTTTGCGAAATCGCCAGATCCGAATGATTTTCGTCTATCCCGTGGAATGGTCACAGGGGAGGCCGGCGACCGGGACAGAGTTGATGCTGAATTGGAGCTACCTGACGAAGGGGGAGATCGTCCGGGGGCCTGTTGTATCGACAAGGCCTTTGTCGCTTGGCTCAATCCAGGTGATGCCGGCGAGGCGAATTGCTGGGAAAGCAAACTGGGCCGTTGTCCCGAAGGAGAGGTGGAAATCGGCTGAATTGGATGCGGGGTGGAGAATGGCGTGGACTGGGGAGGTGGCACCGTGGCCGAATGAGCGGGAGTCGAGATGGGTTTGGTCAACATTGGAGCGGGGGCCATCCGCGGCGTGTCCTCCAGCGTCGGACTTATGGTAGGCGGGAGATCCTCTCCGTCATCGTCACCGGTGAATGTCCAGCCGTTGTTGGGTGATGTGCCGCTATTCGGGGTCCCTTCACCTTCCAACGCTCTAGCCAGTCCAGAGCGTTCTTCACCCTCTGTGCTCTCGTCATCGTCGTCATCGTCGTCGAGATTGGGCACCACGATGGCAGGCGACTCGGCGTCGTCGGCAAATTCGCGATCAAATTCTGATGCCCAGTCGTGCGGCGTGAGCGGCTGTGGAGCTCTTTGGGTGTATCTGTTCGCCGGGGTGACCGAAGGCGCAAAGTTGTCGTCGCCAAAGGGATTGTCCGCGTCGTCGCTGTTCGACGAAGTGAAGTTGCCCCATCCGTCGTCCTGTCGCGTATGATTAGCAGAGCTTCTTCTGTCGTGTCACAATCCAGCTCACATCGTCAAAGTCGTCCGAGGAGGCCCGAGCAGGTGTCGAGTTGTGGAACACCTGAGAAAGTTAGTCTTGCTTACACGCACGGTGACTCAGAAGCAAGCACTTACACCAAACTCGTCGTCATCGCTACCTCTACCATGAGCATTCGACGCGCTCGGTCTCAGCCAGTCGGCATCGTCATCGTCATCATCGGACGAATCGACATGACGTCTCGCAGCGCGGTTCGCGCCCCAATACTGAAATCGACCCATCAGCCCTGCTTCATGCTTCCCCTGGCCGCGCTCGCTCGAGACTCACGTTATTATCGTCGTTATCGTCAAACCCGTCGTATTCGCCATTCCCACCTCTCGGCACAAAGCCATCTTGGGCGTGGGTCCTGGTCAGAGGCTCTCCGAATCCACCGCCCATCTCAGCCTTTTGTCCGAATCCATCACCGCCGTCGTCGTCGGAATCGCTAGAACTGTCTTCCGACTCTTTTGACGACTGACCTCCGTCTCCCGTATGCAAGACTGTCATCAGACTCATGGGCTTGCCCCCCGCTAGAGGCTGGGTGTCCCTAGCTTTAGTCTCGCGGAGTGATCCCTCGACAAAGGCTTCCCACTCGGAATGGTTGTACGAGTCTTGGATCTGGGCGTACAGATCGGGTGGACATCGGGAAAGGAGCTTGACTAGTTCTTCCGCAATGAGCGAGATGTGTCCCATGTATGCCAGTCGAGGCGTCTTGGGTTGGCGACTACGAGGTAATCGCCGAGTCAGCCAGCTAACGATCGGAGAACCACTCTTGACTCACATCATCTCGTCATTGACTCGTTGGGCATGCAAAATCTTCTCAACCAACCTCGCTCCATTGATCAACTCCACCACGAGGTCCCTATTCGTCCCCACCAGCTTTCCATTCAGGATCTGCTGAAGCAGATCGTACACCACGTGGTGCATGAAGTCGTTGTTGGTAAAGTCGAAGAACAGGTCGACTACCGTTGGCAAGACATTGTGGTCGATGTACATCTTCTTCAGGCGGTGTCCCGGCGGAAGGACTTCTGCCTCTTTGGCCTTTTCGCTCATCGTAGTCGTCTTGATTGACGTCGCGGCATTAACATTGCTCTCTTCACCGTTGTATCCTTCCACGTCGTCGTTGCGCTCCGAGGAGACCGAGGGGGCGACCGTGGTGGCGGCGACAGCGGCATTAGAGCCAGATACTCCGGACAACACGGACGTCGTAGATGGCGTCAAAGTGCTTTCGATGCCCATGACATCTCGCAATCTCTTGACGTCGGCTTGGGAGGGTGGAGGCGGCATTGGCGAAGGATCAGACAGATCATCCGCGTTTGGCCTTGGGGCATCTCCTTCCTTGTCCTCAGACGATGCTCCAGCAGTCAGCGTCGACGTGGAAGTTGGAGTCGACGATACGTCCTGACTGCGGTCCAGGAGGCCGGAGGCGGCCGGCGAAGGGGATGGCGTGACTTCATCATCCATGTGCTCCAACATATCCTCGTCGTCGGATGCAACTTCCTCGACATCTTCACCGGATGACCCTGTCATTGAGCATTCTGTCGATGCACTACTGATAGGCAACTCCCTCGCTTTGGTGACATTATCCTCGGTGATCTCTCCGCTGTCATTGCCATCGTTGGTGACGGCATCGTCGTCCATCTTGCCATCTCCCTCAATTGCCTCTCCGAGCAGCTCCAGCCCTGCTAATCCTCCAGATAGGATACCGTCCGGGGAGTAATTAGGTCCAGTGCCGACTTTGCGATTGAGGATCGACATATTGGAGCTGTGGAGCAATTCGGCATATAGCTCCACCACCCTGAACCTGTCCAAGGTCAGAGCATTGCTCTTTCCAGGTGCTATGCCTGGATGACCCAGAGATCTCGGGTGGACGAGCTGATCGTTCAACTCTTCGAATCGATCACACAGCACAGTGATCAAATGGCCAAGGTGGACGATACCCATTTTCGGGCTCAACTCCAGTAGAACCCGTTCCATCTCCTGCCTAATCTCCTCTTCTCGCTGTTCGTTGCTGGTGTACTCGGCCTGGCTGTCCTCGGTGCTTGTTGAAGTGTGAAGAGCGGCTTGGTTCTGCATTTGGATATTCATCAAGCGCTGTCGGAGCGAGTGGAACAGGTGGGGTTCCGAGAAATCCGAATTGTTCCGCCTGATCAGCTCGACAAAGATGTTGCAGATGTGGGACAAGGAGGAGGATATCGAGGCTATCGAGGGGAGAGGGTGAATCACGAATGGGTCTCCGGGGTGTGGCGTTCCGTCGCCGTTCAGACCCTTCCAATCTCGGTCACTGGCTTGGACATCGTCTAGCATGTATCCCACCATGGTCCGTATACTGCTCTCAGAGACGAGCTCTCTGATCAGTCGGTTGTCTCGGGTGCCAAGGGGCTGGGTGTTGCCGTTTCCTGCTTGTGGATTGCCGCCTTGCTGCATGGCGGGATTGCCACCGTTGAAGTTGAGCGGCGAGGGCGCACATGCTGTGATGATCGACTTGAGCAAGTCAGAGACAATAGAGTGGAGCGCTGGCGGACTGGACGGTGAGAGATATGATATCAACCGAGACACCAATCCTTCCTCCGCTAGCCAGTCGATCACTCCCGAAACGCCGGCTTCCTCGGCGCAGACAATCCTCCCGAGAACGTCTTGGACCGCCGGACTGGAAATATTCAGGACTATCCGTTCTACCAGATTGGGCATGCTTTTGAGGAATCGCAGCATCTGGGCAGGCGGACGATCAACGAGGGTTCGATGCCCAGTTTAGTAATGCGGGCTCACCTCATGAGGCCGACGGACGATGAAAGCGATATTGGTTCTCGCCCATAACCCTCTGATGATCTCTCTCTTCCGATCTCTTTCCTCGTCCTGATCCGACCAGAACTCTTCTCGCGCACGATCCCTCTCGCTCTTCTCCAAGTTGTCATTGTAGGTCGATGCTGTGCTCGGCGTCGAGGAATCCGTTGCGCCAGCTAGAGGTGGAATGACGGCATCCCAAAACGGCTTCAAGAGGGCGTCCGAATGGGTGACCGCCGTTTCCGCTATGACCCATAGCTCCGAAGTGAGAATCTCAGTCGCGACTTGGGGATACCTGTGAATTGTGAGCTTGCTTTCTAAGCTGCGTCTCCTCGACCCACCTCGATCGGACGGCCTCCGACTCTCTACTTTGCTGTCGCTCGAGACCCTCTCCTAGGCCAATGTTACTACCCTGATATCCAGCTCCGGTGTGCTCGGTGGGCGATGTGCCAGTGAGTGTAGGGATATCATCGCCCATCTTTGCGGGTTCGAGGGGTGGAGAGTCGGGCCCAGGGCCGGGAATGTCGGGAATTGAGGTAGAGCCAATGACGGGTGATAAGGGGATTTGATATAGTGGCGAAGAGGTGGGTAAAGAGTCGAAAAAGGTGGAATCGGCCAAAGCGGCTTCCTGGTCTAGCTCGTCGAGTCCAGCGACGACCCATTGCAGGAGACCTTTGACGGATTCGCCGCGAGAGAGATATTGGATGAGTCTGTGGGAGCGGTGTTCGTTGGTGTTGCAGAAGCGGAGGACAGTGGGGATAGGCGCAAGTGGTCAGGTGAAAATGAGAAGAGGGCAGATCGCGTTAGCGGCAGGATCCTTAGAGGCAGGAGCAAAGGTGAGGGCGACGATGGACTCACTTGTTGTTCTGGGCTTTACACTCGTTCAAAACATCCTGCTCATCCATCACCTCTTCCACCGTCGGAGGGATCTCCCTCGAAAGGAGACTATCCAACGTGGACGTCTGGGCAAAGTTGAACCTCCAAAGCATCTTGCCTGATATTCCGACTTGTTGTTGCGGGATCCAGGGGGAAGTTTGGCTGTGAATGCTGCGCTGGGCGTAATGCTCTGGCGTCGATTATAACGTTTCGGTGGGGTATCGATGGGCTCTATTGTCGATGCGATGCGATGATTCTATTGATACAACGGGTCGAGACCAGGGATGACATTGAACACTTGGAAAGATCGCTGCGTCGGTCGATAAATTGAAGGTCGTCGGCGGGTCGGTGATCGTTCGAGTGGCTCGAAGTTCGTGATGCAAAAGAATCCGGATGGGTCAATGAGGCATCTCGACTGGAGTCTCCTATGTTGGTCCCTTCCTGATACGCTCCCCCTCTACGAGTCTGATGTCGATGGAAGTTGCTGTATGGTGAATGCTGTGTGGGTGATCACTTGAGTTCGCTGTTGTTGCTCTTTCGCCGTTGGATGCGCGGGCCACTCGCTGCTGGCGTGGGCGAAGCTGGGACATTTTGGACGGAATCAAATCTATTATGGCGAACGGAGGTGTCGGCCATCTCCGCCGCGATGTTGTTGCGGGCAGCAACTGCAGCTTGTCGCGACAGAAGAGAGCGTCGTCCGGCGTCGTGAAAGTCAAGCCAAAGTCAACCTGTTTCCTTAGGCTCGCCTCGGGGTTTGAATTCAGTTGGAAGGACTCAGATCGGTACTTGGAACGCCATTTGCAGCTGGGAGGGAGCATCCTGTCGTGGACGAGACCTCAGTAATCAAACCAGGATATCATCTTGATTGTCCTCGTCTTTACCTGACAATCCCAACCAGACGACCTCGCTCGCCATGTCATCCACCTCGGAGAGCGGATCTCAGTGGCCTCAAAAGCGCTCGCTGGGCGAGAAGAATCACGACGACGACGCCATAGCTTGGAGCGGAAGCAAGAAGCCTCGGATAGCCGACTCGGTTCCTGCCTCCCCTGTGAAGCCGACTTTGGAGTCTGGTGTTGTCGGCAGTTTCAGTCCGTTGAGGTCTTCCTCGCCACACGAGAACGCGACCTTTGGCGAGATAGAGCTATCTCTGCCCGCCGAGCCTGCTGTCGCAGTAGCAGCAGCATCCGACCGAGGAACGATGGACGTCGACGAGCCAGCGACAAATGCCCCTCCGTCATCTGCCGCCTCTCCCCATCAATCGGAGCTTCATCTCCCGGGACCTTCTTCGCCTCCAGCCTCTTCTCCCGCTATTGGCTATACCGAGTCCTCCTCAGCGACAAAGGAGATAGTGGAAGCAACGAAGAAATCCAAGCCAAAGTCCGCACCGAAAAAGACCCAGAATGTGGATGGCAAAAAGCCCACGAGCGGGGCGAAACAGGCAAAGAAGGCGAAACCCAAGGGCAAGACCAAGGTGTGTCTCCCGGTCAGATATCTAAGCGTTCCGCTGATGGAAAACAGGTGGACGATCTTAAGTCCTCTGGAGTCAAAGCTCGTTCTGCTTCAGTCTCAGTAAGTGCCCTTGCGTTCTACCGTAGCTCAGAGATCTGATCGTTTGTGGCAGGAGAGTATACCTCCTACCGACTCGGTCGCTTCTTCAGAGACACTGATGTATGAGGAGGAGATCGATCCGGAGGATACTGCAGTGTACTGCATCTGTCAGAAGCCCTACGCTGAGGAGGACGACGAAGTCCTCATGATAGCCTGTGATGCGTGAGTAACGCGTTCTAGTCTGTTTGAGAATATCATACTACCGGAAAGAGTGGTCGGTGCTGATGAGATCAGGTGTAATAATTGGTTTCACCCAGCTTGTGTCGGCTTGGCAGAGGATAAAGTCGATCAGCTCGACGTGTACATTTGCGCATCCTGCGAAAAGTGTACGTTCCGCTCTTCTCCATAAAGTGTTCCTGTGCTGACGACACTCCCAGCGACGACTCAGAGGACGACTTACAAAATGCTCTGCCGGGCAGAACGGTGTGAAAAGTCTGTCGCGGGTTCCTCGTCGAAGTGAGTTCTTAGGGGACAGCTCGCTATTCTGGGCCAAGAGCTAACTGTGGTGTAGATACTGCTCGTCATCGTGTGCGTTCCGGCATATGGCGGATCAGATCCCTCCCATGGCGAACAAAAAGGTTATCAAGCAATTACAAACTGCCTTTATAGGGCTTCCTCGGCCTCGCACCGGTGTTGCCACAATCACCCACCTCGCACCTGTCACGTCCAGCTCCAGTCATCTCAACCAATCGGGCAGGGATAGGGAGGCGCGGGTGGCGGCCACTGTTCGTACTCTAGAGGAACAAATGGCAGCGGTGGAAAGTGCCCTTGCGACAGTTGTCAAAAGACAGCGACTGCTGGAATCGGTGATCGCTCAAACGGAGACCCTGCCCCCGGTCGCGGCCACTCACACCCATGAGAGCGGGAAGAAGGGGAAAGGAGGAGGCAGATCGACTGACGATCGGCCTTGTGGCTGGAATGCCAAGTTGATCTGGGAGGATGATCAGGTGTTGGCCTGGTCAGATACTCCTTCCGAATCCGGAGGAGAGGAGGGTGTTAACGCGGATGATCGGATGGAAGGGGAGGAGCATCCTGGAGTTTGTATGAGTCTCCGCAGGAGATGCGATAGGCATCAAGGGTGAGCCAAATCGTCGATACACAGATGGTTGAGCTGACCTTCGGGAAGGTGGCAGAAGACGATGGCTGTTGGGCTGGAAGTCGAAATGGTGCATCTGGTGAGTTTCCACTCAGCCCCCGTCCCGAAACCGCCAGCTGATGATGACGACGTAGTCGAAACGAAGGGACACTCTTGAGACTCAGGCGGAGATGCTCAAGAGCAATCTTGAATCCGAGGCCGCTTCCAAGACCGTCAGGTGGGTGTAGAATGCTCAGTGCAGTGCCGCTCTCTTACTGACTGACCCCCCAGAGACGGCTTTATCCAGCGACTTGACGCGGCCGCTCTGTCTGTAGCAGCGAGATAAGGCTGGCTTCTTCTGATCTGTTCAGGTCGTTCACATCTGTTGTCATCTGTCTTCATCTATACCGCTTGGAGCTCAGCTTGTATGCATCTACTCTTGATCGCTCGTACCGGAGGGTGCAGGTCGTATGTCGCATCTGTAGCCTCGTATACGAACCGGCCGACGACAACGCCCCTTTCACCCAGGTGCGATTTTAGTGACGTGACGTCATGTCACCGCAGGTCGTGCTTAGCTATTCCGAGGAGTGTTCCTTCTACTCTACCTACGTCTCCGTCTGCAACCAGCACTTCAGGTATACATACAGCCTCGCAACGATCCAGTGTACCGACCCTCCGTCCGCTCCCTGCTCACCATGTATCGCTCCTTGCGAACCCTAAAGGCGGCCCCATCGACCTTCGCCCCCCTGCGAGCATCACTACGACCCACGACACTCCCGAGAGCAGCGCTGGCGCCGGCGCCCATCGCTTCCCTAGTCAGCAAGAGGTTTTACGCAGATGCTGGATCGCCTGGTGGAGCCAAAGTGAAGGATGGGGAGGGTGCAAAGACGGGTGCTCAGGAACAGATGCGAGCTTCGAGCTCGGCTGCTGCAGAGGTGAGTCCACCTCGTCCTGCTGCAATTCACCCATCGTGGATTCTTCTCTTGTAAAACACAAAGAGGAAGAGGATTTATCATGATCCCGACGTCAAGCTGACTGTTCGCCCAGATCAAAGGCATCACATCGGATGTCGCGGGGATGATCTCTGGAAAGTCGAAGAAGGCTCCGAACGCTGCGGACAGAATGCAATCCGCCAACGAGCTCTCCTCTCACTCGCACAAGGGCAGCATCGCCAATGACATCGTGAGCTCTCTCTTTCCTCTATTATTCTGAGCTGCCACAGCTGCTGACTCGAGCTCGTGCCCACCTAGTCTAGCATCACTAAGGACCTGTACAATGAGATTCCGACGCCCGCATTGGTGTTTGGTCTCGCGGGAACGCTGCCATACCTCGGTACCGCCTTCGGAACCATCTTCCTCTCGAGAGAGGCGTATCTTACCCGTATCGGTGAGTATACCATCCCTCGGGGATATAGGCAGCGCTGATCACTGCCCTTTCGCAGGAGCCGATACGCTCACTGGGATGGATGCCGAATCCGCTTTGCAGGCGCTGCACCTAGTGGAACACGTGCAAATCACCTACGGAGCCATCATCCTCTCTTTCCTAGGTGCCATTCACTGGGGAATGGAGTTCTCGAGGTTCCAAGGAACGTTTGGCTATTCACGACTGGCACTAGGAGTCATTCCAGTGCTGTACGCCTGGCCCACGACTTTCCTCGCCCATGGAACCGCGCTCGTCGCTCAGTGGTTCGGTTTCACCGGTACTTGGCTTCTAGACCAGAAAGCCTCTACCAACGGTTGGAGTGGGTACTTCTATTGAGCAACTGCATGTTGAGATGCTGATAGAGTCCTGAACTTAGCGCCTAAATGGTACTCGTCGTACCGATTCTACCTGTCGATGGTGGTTGGAATTTCGATCATGGCGACATTCGCCGGAACAAACTACTATGGCGCAGGTGCCGGCGCCCCTAGCGACCTGAAGACCCCAAGATCGCTCGCTTCGACCGAAAGCTCGACCATGAAACGACTAGACAAGGTCGGAGAGAAGAACCGACCGACGGCGGACTCGAAGATCAAGACGGGTAAAGTCGAGGGTACCGTCAAGGGAGACTTTGCTCTCGAGGAGGGAGACGAGAGTTATGGAAAGCTGAGAAACGTAAAGGCCGAGGAGGAGGCCAAGAAGAAGGAAGAGGAGGAGAAGAAGCAGAAGGAGAAAGAGAAGAAGGAGGGTAAGAAGGACAAGAAGGACGAGGGCAAGAAGGACGATGGTAAGAAGGATGAGGGCAAAGAGGACAAGAAGTGATCGACCCTGGACAACATTTGAGGAACTGAGAGGGTAAGAGAGTAACCCAATGTGAACAATCGGAACGAAAGAAGTGTAGCGACTAGACATGCAACGAATCGGATCGCTTGTCGTTCATTCGCAAACCCAAGTCTTGCATCACCGTTGTATTCGAATCATTAAAGTCCATGAAGAGGTAAAGTAAAGAATGTGGGTACCAAAGAAGCGTACTCGTCCTATTGAAACACGAAGAAAACGGAAACATCTCTGTCTAGTGAGGTTGGAACTCCCGCACGACTGAACATCAACTAGCCTTGAAGTAGAGATGGTGGGGTCGGCTCGTGTCCAAGCCTCGACATGAACGAGTCTATATACACCGACAATGTCCGGAAACCACTACCAAGCGTCCCCGAGTCTTGAGCTAGAGACGAGCCTACTAGATTTCAGTCAGCTGGGGAGTATCAAGTAACGGTCTAAGACGGGGCATCTAACTTACTCAGGTCTTTACTTGGTGCACACGCCCGTGGTGAGGGTCGTGGTAGTCTTGACGGTTTTGGCTGAGTGAGCGTTAGCTAGAGTTCTGATGACTACGGCAATTGTGTTGGTGCTGCGCGGCTGCAGGAACGACCACACAATCGTGTTGGAAAGGCGTGGTCTCTGACGGCGGACGAACAGGGAGCGCGCTCAGAAATTTGTATTCACATGACCCCACATGGAGTCCACCTCGAACATGACTGTTCGCGATGGACGTGCGGCTAGAATAAAAAAACGATAAAACATCATGGAAGGACTTGGTAGGGAAGTTATTGTAGGGACCGGGACCCTGGGGGAGCTTGGGAAGTCAATCAGGAATCCACTCACTCGAAGTTGGGGTAAGCGTCGTGGTGATCTTAGTGGGGGATCCGACCTATGGAAACGGTCAGTATGGGTCCTTAACTTGTAGTCACGGGTCAACGCACCGTGGTGTCAGTGATTGTCTTCGTCTTGTGGACAGTGACGGTGGTTTTCTCTGCGAGTGGGTCAGCACACGGACTTGATTATCAGACATCAGAGCAACGAGACGGATTACTCACGGACTTTGTCCACGGTCTGGGTGAACTTGCACTTGGTGATGGTGGACCACTCGGTAGGCGTAAGAGTCTTTGTGATGAAGGTCTTGGTGAACGAGGTGTGGGTGAAGGGGACACAAGAGGGCTTGGGTCCGCGATGTCCTCCTCCGTGACGCTCTTCCAGCTGGGCGGGCTTGTTGAGTGGCAGACCACGTCGAATTCGCTCGCCGTTCGACAGGAACTCGTCCTCTTCCTCGGGGTCGACTCCGGCGATGATGTTGGCCCAACCGGCCTCGGCTTCGGGCTCTGGGATGGCGTCTCGCTTGGCGTAAGGTGGAGGAGTCGGGGTGGGCGAACAAGTCTTCTTGGTCCTGGTCTCGGTCTCGGTCATAGTGGTTGGCTTGGCCCAAGCGGTCAAGTAGACGGTCGGGGTGGAGGTGACAGTGACATGAGTCCTGACCTTGTCCGTCACCTCTGCGTTATGTCAG
Organism: Bullera alba; assembly: GCA_001600095.1. Classification (NCBI taxonomy): domain Eukaryota; kingdom Fungi; phylum Basidiomycota; class Tremellomycetes; order Tremellales; family Bulleraceae; genus Bullera; species Bullera alba. Next base: position 764,820 of record BCIX01000005.1, read on the forward strand.
TATAGCTCGAAAGGAGGGCGACGGGGTCGACGAGAGTAACGTCGTCGATCTCGCCACTGAGATCACTTACTGTCAGTGAAAGTGTGCGTCTCGGTGGTGAAGCACAAAGCCTTCTTCTTCTCAAAGGTCTTGGTCACAGCGGGCGCCCACGTCTTGTCGACCCTGTGGGATACATAAGCACACGTCGACCGTTGGGTATTTTGGCTCACTTGGTGATGGTCTTGACGACCGTGGTCTCACCACAGTATGGGCCGTGGCCGCCGCCGTGGCCGCCTCCGTAGCCTCCGGTGGCTGATACCACCGCCAAGACAGGAAGTAGGACTAGGAGGTTGAAGAGCTGCATTGCGAAAGATGAGTTTGCTGAGGTGAGCAGGGAGGAAGGAGGGTTGAAGGGGTGTTTTTTTGGTTTCTTCAAGAGCGCTCGAGACGTGAAAGAGTGTCGTCTGGGTGTCGTCTATATCTCTATTAGGAGGTGAGAGTGAGAAGAAGAGTGAGAGTGGGATGAGTTGAGAGCGAGAGTATATGCGAGTTGTGAATGAGCGTGGGAAGATTTTTGGTAGGATCAGGAATGATGGGTACACGGGAAAGGGGGGTCGGGGGGGGATGTTTATTTGTCAGGACCGAGGTGTTCATCAATGCTTTCATCACTTCACACAGCACATTCGATCTCCGGCGATGATGCCTTTGGACCCGGCGATGCTGCGATCGGTCTCGTCACGCTCCTCGACGTCCTGTCAGTACAATTCTCCGAGGGGTGAGTGAGTAGAGTGAGTGAGAGAGGTGTCCGTCGGCGGGAGACACTGTTTGCGTCGCAAAGGGCGTAAGGAGATGGCCTGTATCCTGCCATCAGCGGGATCAGTAGCCTGAAACGCCAGGGGTTTGCCTCCTTCTGGCCCCCTAATCTCCCCTAATACAAACGCAGTGATCGCGCCAAGATCGTTGTCAGCCGAACAGCGACCAATACAGATCGGCCCCGAGCCCTTACGTCGGTAACTTAGCTCGACGCGTCAAGAGAGGTCGAGGCCGCAAGGACGAGGAATAGGATGAGGACAGGGGCTGACAGGGGTCAAGGCGCAAGCATGTGTCGAACGCGTGCCGGCTCGTGTCACCACTCCAAGGCGTGATCGGAGGGCGGGAAGCTGTGCTATTTGTCGCTCGAGCGTGAGTCTGGACCTGATCGATCGATTAGATGGTGAAGGGTGATGGACCGATCATTCGGGGGTCAGTTACCCGCTGATCCGCTGAATTAAATCCGCTGATGGTCCATCGGACTTCGATTCGAGGTGATGCATAGGACGAGATTCAGGCCACTGGACGGCGTCCTAATGTCGCACTAACACCCACTCACTCTACAGCTTCGACTTTGCTTTTGTCATTTGATTGAGATCCGCTCTTACGACACCCTCCTGACTTGTCACAGCCACCAGCACCCCGTCCTGTGTGTATACCAAACCTCGGACGACAGCCCGTCCGGCTGCAATGTCCACAACGACGGTCTCCATGACGTGAAGAAGTGGGTCTCCCGCGTTGAAGTCCGACGGGAAGGGGTAGTAATGAACCGTGTGATCGAGCGAGGCCATCATTCCGAGTCGAGGATTGGACGAGCTGCTGAGGCCAATTGCACGGGACGCCGTGCCGATAAAGTGGAAGTCGGTCATGTATCCAATCATCGCCTGGACATGAGCGTTGTTAGCTCCGAGACGGGAAGAGAATGATCGCTGACTATGCTCTCCGGACACAAGCGTCTAGCATGACATGACTTGGACTCACCTTTACAGTCTCAATATCCGGCTTCTCATCCTCCCCCAGTCTTGGCTTCAACCACACCATCCGGACAGAGCTCGATTTGTACGCCGAGTCCGACTGGTAACGGTGCCTCGTGACGGCTATCGACACGGCAGACTCTTTCCGCTCCTGTTGTTCGGTTCAGCCAATATTGATCGTCAAAGTCACTGAAACACGCCGTGTTCCGCTCACCTGGATGTATCCGTTGATCCAGCCCTGTTTCTTTCGGTCATAACCTTGGCCCACCTTTTCCAAAAACTTAGTCCATCTCACTTGTTCCTCCTCGCACTGCTCGTATGGAATCACACCCACGGGGAATGGAATCTGGAACGAGGGCGAGAATGTGGGTATGGAAGACTCCTGTTTCTTCTTCACCACTTTCTGTCTCGAGGTCGACGAGTTGATCTCCGAGTGGTCATGGTTGTCCGAGGAGGATGACCTAGAGTCTGTAACTCTGGGTTCGTCGCCGATGATGACTTCTTGGTCGTTTCCCTTGATTGCTCCTCCGTTATCCCAATGTTCTGGGCTTTCTCCGTTGGAAGCAAGGCCAAGTTTGAGATGTTCCATGTCCGAGGCCACCTGATCCGCTCGCTCCATCAGACCCTCTGGTAGTGGTATAGGATGGACTGTATAGCTCGCAGCAAGGATGAACACCATTCCATGGCCCTGCTTGACTCTCACTAGTCGAGTCGCATAGCTCTTTCCATCCCGTAATCTGTCGACTTCGATGACCATCTTCTCGGAGCTGGAAGCTGGCAGGATGAAGTAGCAGTGTTGAGAATGCAGACCGAATTTGCTCGTGTCTATCGTTTGTAGAGCCGCCATGAGAGCGAGTCCAATAACTTGACCACCGAAGACACCTCGAGCGCCTTTCGGTTGCCAAAGCTGCTCGTTCTCGAACGCATCTTTGCGTCTCTCCACTGGTCGTAGCGATAGGAGAGCTGAGAATGACTGTCGTTGCTCGGTCATTGTGAGAGATGTGTGGTGTCCTGTCTTGTCGCCTGTATGAGCGTAGACTGAGAGCTAAGAAGCGAAGACGCAGCGAGAGCACCCGAAGACAAGTCGGACAAATCAACAAATTGGCTGGGGACCGGCTATCAACACGGGTTTTAGCCGCACCACTCCGGCCACTGTAGTCACTCCTCCTCTATATGGCTGCCACGGAACCAGCTGCAGGGTGACTGTCTTACACAGACGTCCCTGTTGTGACATAGGGAGAGCTCATTACAAGGGGTCATTGAATGTGCGGATTACATGAGGAACAGGCATTGAAGGCTATTACCGCCTATGACTATGACAGTACTCCGGGTATCCTGACTCGCCCGGTCGATACTGCCCTGCGATTCCGCTGCAGAGCTCCTCCCATGACATGATCCTTCCGACTCCCAGCTTACTTCGACCATCACTCATCTGGTGTTCTGTGGCAGAGAAAGGTGCCGATGATACGGAATCGCGACAACATAGCAATCTCGAGATGATTAGGGTCGGGAAACCATCCCATACTTGCGTGGATCTAGCGACTCGAGCTTCAATCGGATAGCTTCACTACATATTTGATCATGCTCTTTTCGTGTCCGTGTCGGTGTCGGTGTCGGTGTCGAAGGCTATGATGAGGACAAACCATATATGTGACAGTCGTCTCGAGAGCCTTTTGATTGATGTTTGGCTAGGGCTGGAGTCAGACGGAAACGCTTGCTATCGTTGTGACAAGGCGAGGGATATGGTGGTCTGAAGCGAAGAAGCCAGCTGTGGTGGTGACTGATAGGCAGGATACACTGCTATGCTGGAGTCATCAGCTCTCGGCACGTCGCCTGTCCAACGCCAGCGAGACTGGCGTCAAGGGCGTACTCGCGATTGTACTCACCAGTACTCGAGTACTCTACATCCGAGCATACAGCTCTTTGGCCTCTTGCAATGCTTCTTCTCGAGTCAAAGCAGGGTTTTCCTTCTTGAGCGTAATGGCTATCTCCCAGTGGGCCAACTTCGTCTGCCTTTCGAGATCCCGTTCCTTCAATTTGATCTTCTCGCGTTCGAGCTCCAATTGCACCTCCTGCATCTCCAGCTGTCGTTCCAACACGGCCAGCTTGCGCTTCTTGTACGCGTCCATCTCTCCACTATCTTTTCGTTTCTCTCCGCGTGGTAGGGGATCGTCGACCTGTGTTGCGGAAGAGGCGGCTTCAGGTGCCGTCGGAACAGTGCCTGAAGTGGAAGACCCAACCGCTGGTGCGGTGGTCGCAGGAGCAGATTGGCTCTGCGAAGTTCCGGAAGTAGATTCTGCTGTTTCACTAGAGTGCGTCCAGACGTCGCGCTGTCCCTCTGCCCATTTCTTATTGAAGATCGGATCCACTACTTCCCAGAAAGGACAGCATGCCAAGGTCTTTCCTACACGAGTCGTCAGTTGTCACCCTTGGTGGTGTATCAGTCAGAGGCGCTTGACTCACTGTGCACAAGGTCCTCGACTTGTCCTTTCATACTTGTCGGGGCTTCGTTGATACGATGTTGTCCCTCGTCATGAGCGGTGCCGTATCTCCACTGTGAGGCCGACTTCCATGACTCATACATGTCATTGACCTAGATCTAAGTCAGACACACTTCGGCGACGTCTACGGGCGGATGGCGTACCTTTTTCTGACATGCCAGTTCCGAGCGATGCTCTGATGTGTCCTGAGCCACGATATAATCCGCGATCTCCTTAGCGCAAGCCTTCTGGTTCCCATGCTTCCTTCCAAGCTTGAACCGGGCAAAGTTCTCCCCGAAAAGTCGCTCGGGAGGCAGTCCGTCGGATAGCCAAGTGATCACGTGGGTGAAAGAAGGCGGATCACCATCTTTGTCCCAGTTGGGTGCCATACTGCGAGGCTGGACGCGGCGAGTGATGAGGTGGGCGTGTCTGGTCGCTATTAAACAGCCTCAGGAAGCCGTAGAAAGTGTTGTCTCCTTCGCTTGCTCTCCAGACGCAAAGTGTGCCCGGATGACGCGGGTGGCAGTCGAAAGTTCGTGAGCGGTCCTCCGTATGTCCGACTGCGCCTTGTCAAGATGTCAGATGGCAGTCGACCAGGTAGATCACGAAATGACTTGTCTGATTAATGATTCTCCAGCAGTCAAGACTCAAACGCGCTCGTGATCGACATTGGGTCAATGAGCAGGCGCGTCGACGCGGTTCGAGATCACAATTTCTATCTGACCGCATTACAATTCGGCCACTGTCGGTAGGCGCCACTAATGAGAAAGCAGAGCATTCGTAATCTCGTGTCAGTACTAGCTAGTGTGGTCACTGGCGCTGGTCGGGATCGTGGGACGTTGGCAAGTCGCTCCTTCAATACATCCAAAGTCGTTGATGGACCTGGGCTAGAGTACAACATCGAAGTGTACTGGTACATGTAATGACATGCATACCTGCTTGAGGATTTGTACCGACGAGTGCTGTACTACACGTATCTACAGATCTAGGGTCGCAAAGAACCCACAGCCAGGCGAGTTCCACTCGGTCCTGGACTAGAAGCGATCGACGCGTTGAGTAGACTCGCTCGGTCCCAGACGTTCAGGACAGTCTCAGAGTCGGCTGAAGAACGGGACCAAAACGTGTTCGTGTGTCCTTCTTCGGAGCTGAGCAAGTGAACCTCTGTGCCAATGGTTATGATCCAACGTCGTAGCGCTTCGAGTGGTGCCCATTCTGCTTATCTACATAGTAGCTCTAAGGCCTTGCAATGGGCAACGAGTCGTCGAGTAATTACGGCTAGCGAGTGCGAAGCCCTTAGCTCCGCCATCGAATCATGGGCTTGGTCTGGTCTCCTGCTGGCCATAGTCACATCTGAGTCACGCAGAAGCTCACCAGAGAGAAGCTGATCCTCGCCCAGCCGTCCCGTCCTCGATGATCGAAACGGTGCAACTTGCAGTACTAAGTATGGCTGGCTATGGCTAGATGAATTCGAACCGCCCTTCATCCGTACCAACCATCCTCCTAGCATTCTCACTGCCCACCACTCTTTCCAGCTTGATCATATCGTACTTGGAGAAAAGAACCCGACTGCTCACTTCCGCTTCATCCACATCGACCTCTGTTCCTTCTGCCGATTTCGAAGGCAAGAAGGGGGTCTGGAGGTGTTCGGCGTAAAAGGCCGCGTGGTCGGGCAGACTGTAGAACACCAGAGTCTTCGCGCCTCGGATTTTGTATCGACGGTAAAAGTGGAATCGCTCGGTGACCACCAGGAAAGACTTTTTGCCCTTGAAGAATAGTGTTCGGGCTTTACTGATTTCCGCGTTGGACGAGTATCTGAAAGTAGGATCAGCGCTGCGACTTTGGCTGCGTGGTATGCCCTACTTACTCGGAGACGGCGACGTAGGACACATCTTCGGCTTTGCGGAGGAAGTTGGTCACTCGCACAAAGTCAAAGTAAGAAGGAATCACGATCAACGTGTTCTCCCTCATCACCGCGGATTTCTGCAGAGCTGGCAAAGTCTGCTTCGAGTTAGCTGGGTGCAAATGTCCTGAGCACGTCGAACTTACCTTCTTGGTGAACCACTCGAATCGCTTCTCGACCTCTTCCACCGCTTCGATCTTGCCCTCGTTGTCAATCCGCTCAAAGATCTGCTTGACACCGGAACGGACGTGCCCGAGGACGCCTAAGAAGTCGTGCTTCTCCATCCGCAATTTGCCTTGGACGTTGAAGCAGTGCTTGTGGAAGAGCGATCTGGCTTCTGGCGAGTCGTACCGCGACAGGAGAATAGTTTGCCGCAGATACTTTGCTCTGCAAGCGGGGCAAGAGTCAGCACAGTCCTCATGTAACAAATCTCGTACTCACTGGGAGTCTAAGTACCAAGGCTTTACTCGGGAGAAGTCACAGCCATGGGGACTGTCTGGGATCTTGTTCATGTTCTCAAAGATGTACTGGGGAGACATCAGCATGGATCCTGCGACGCCTTCGTGAGCTATCGGAACTCACCTGCACATGCTCCCAATTCTGCATCTGCATCACATCCACACCATCCACCACAGCCACCTCTATACTGCTCAAAAGATCCGTGCTCCTCTCCTCCTCGCTCTTGACCTTGAGACCAAGCGGACTCGCAATTAGGATATCGCATTCCATCAACTTCTTCTCGTTCGCAGGCATCATCACCACTCTCCATGCCTTTCTGGTGATCTTGATCCCTATCCGGAAGTTGTCATCGCTGTTTCCCTTGAAGTTGACTAAATGGTCGACCGGGAAGTTTTTGCTTGCATCGGCCGCTGCCAGAGGATCCTTGACGTCGGCGGGAATGCTGAAAGAGTTGGCAAACGGCCGCTGATTTTCGATCTGGGTACCGGGCGGGGCGAAGGGGAATAGGTGAGTAGTGAGGTAATGGAGCGCTAAAGACCTTAGCGGCAGGAGGAGAAGGACTTTTGGTCGAGTGAATGATTGATCTCGAGGAGGATCCGGTGCCGTGTTGTTTGGGTTGGCGGCAAGGTGAGCTAGCTTCTCGTTGTTTCGCACTATACGTCGTCGAGTCCTGGGTGCGGTTGCTTAGCCAAGAACCATTACTGGTAACTCGAATGACTTTACTCACTTGAGGACATGGTTGAGAGCGTGAGCCACTATTGCCTGCCTCATAGCTTCCTTCTTCTCTCCATACAAAGTCTTCTCGTTCCCTTCAGCCTCGCCGTCCAGAGAATGAAGGTAGAAGTCCTTGTAAGACCCAAGATGTGTTAAAGGTGACGAAGCAGGTTCTGTCACACGGTCAAGCACAGAAGGTACGATCTAGAACAGCTTTAGCTCTAGTTCCTATCTGCACTGCGAGGTGAGATACTGACTCTATTATTCACACTCCCAAGGTTCGCCTCCATACCTTTTGTCGGTAGCATCTCGACGACCTTGCCGTAGCCTGGTAGCGTGGACCGCGAGCTGGACCATTGGTTCTGACTTGCAGACGCCACACTTTCGGTGCTCAGCACTGGTGGCTCAGCTCCGAAGTGCACATTAAACATGTCTTGGCCTGTATAACAGTGAGTAAACCTTCCCGAGCGTCTGATTTCTGAAAGCTTACCGGTACCATCCTCCTCCTCGTCAGACTCGGCATCTTCTTCGAGAGTATTGGCAGTGACTTCTTCCTCCTCAGCTTCAAGGGCAGCCTCCTCCTCTTTGCCCTTTCCCTTATGCGTTCTGGCCTTCTTGTAAGAGCTGCCCGAGGGACCTATCTCACCGCCAAAGACAACCCCTTTGCGGCGTTTGGCAGGTCTGCCATCGTCCCCTGTGGTAGGACTGCCGGCTGCTTTCTTCCCATTCGACGCTAACTCCAATGCACCTTTGGAGCTAGTGGGGAGTGGAGACGATGTGCGAGATAGCGAAGGCGAGCCGCGGTGACCGCCGGGCACGTCGAGGTCCCTGGGCTTCTTGATCGCTGAGACGTTGAGGAGTGTCAACAATTTGAGCTGAGTAGCGGAACTCATTATGGCGAAGAGTCTTTGGGGCGTCTTCAAGATGTACAAGGGTTGACAGTTTATTTCAGAGTGGTGATACGGTGCCCTTCTATGTATCTCGACAAGCTAGCCACACAGATTGGGTTCAAGAAGTGCCCGCAAAGAGAGCTGAAGAAGAGAGCTTGCAAGAAGAGTTCGGAAATTTCAAAACAGCCAATCTACTTCCGTCGGAAGTCACTTGCCTGCATCAGGTCTCAGGATGCTGTCCTCGCCGAGGTATAAGACGTTGAGGTCGCTAGTCTTTAACCTGCATGGCTCGTAGCTTCAGTCGGGCTCTGGTCTTCCCATCAGATACATTCAGACCATTACACCTTCTGATGCTGTGGCTGTATGGTCTTCACTCCGTCCGACTCGAAACCTCCCAGTGATTCTCCCACCTTGACCTTTTCTCCAGCCTGAACAGTGAACTTCCAGTCTTTAGGTGCTTCGAACACCAGCACTATAGTGCTACCCAATTTAAAACCGCCCATCTCCTCGCCTGCCAGCAGAGGTTGTCCACGCAGTATACTAGCCGAGCTGTACACTGCTTCCGTGAAGGTGTGTGCTGGATGCGACATTTTGCGGGTGTTGGTGCGTAGACTCTCGTCGAAATTGATCTTGATCGATCCTACGTTGGTGGCACCAACGGGTACCATAGAGTAGAAACCATGTTTCCATCGGCCGAGCAACGCGACTCGCTCGTTGAGCACGAATAGATCTTTGAGACGGTTGACGATGTATGGCGAGACGGAGAACAAGTCACCGGTGAAGTGCCGACGTCGCTCGACGACCCATGTGGTGGGAGAGTGGAATCGATGGTAGTCTCCAGGTGCGAGGTAGATGACGCAGAAGAAGAGCTTGTTCCTGTCAGGATGTAGCAGTTCCATGTCGGAATCAGGATTTGTAGCTTTCGTGGCGACCTCGGTACCTAAAGACATGGCGACGGAAACGTCGTGACTGAGACCAGGACTTTTGTCCATAGGGTGTGAAGCGTCGTGCTCGCCGCCACTAGTATCCGCGCTGCCTCCCTGCTTCTTGACCAACGGTTCGTCTTTGACTGGTTTGGATTTGGACGATCCAAGGAGCGATCCAATCGAGTAAGGGATATCGTTGATTTCGGCAAAGTTCTTCTCGTCGACAACCTGCACTTTGCTTTGGGGTGTAGAGGAACCAGAGGGGATTTCGGGGCGATTGATCTCTGTTCGCTCTCCAACGGCTTCACTCTCTGATCCCAGCAGAGCCTGCAGCGAGTATGTGATTCCCTTGACCTGCTCGACTCGTTCTCCCATGATCTCTCCAAAGTGCAATACACGACCGTCCGCTGGCGATACCTAACGGAGAGTCAATCATCGCAAATGCCGCGATGTCGAAACCGCACTCACCATCGGACTATCTGCGATTGGCCTCCTACCCTCCTTCATCTCTCGGTAGAAGAAGTCTCCTAGACTCTCATATGAAGCAAGATCCTCGGGCACCTCTTCTAGGTTGCACCCGAATATCCTCGAATACAGCTTGAATCCAAACGGTCGGAACCACACTGGCAGCACCAGCGAGTTCAAGTAACCCCATAGTTGTGACAACGATCTAAGCGGTAGGGCGCCCATCACTCGGACCTAGATTAGAGTCAATACTGTCTCCCGACTAGCATCTGGGTTATCTGTACGCACTTGCCATGGCCCATCGACCTTTCTCCTGCCGACCACAGCTCCTCCCTCGCCTTGGGACTCGACGACCCATGGATCCGCTTTCGTCTGTCTCCTGTACTGTACCGCTAGCAGTACCAGCGCACCGAGGGCTATGGGTATAGGGTACCATTTCGTTGGCGTCTTCCAAGCTTTCGATAATTTCTCTACGATCGCACTTCAGCTGGACGCTCGATACAAAATTGGGACACCCAGCTTACCTCCATACGTCTTCTGGCCACTAGATCCTTCCGCTGTCGGTGTGGTCTTCTTCTCACCATCCTCGTATGGTCGCCTTGGCGGTATACTCGAGTTCGCCCTGATCGGTAGCAAGCTTCGGCACGGGGTTAATCCGCCGCTGGGTCGTATAAACGTGGGCGTTGCTGATAGCCGAGGAGACATCATCAGCGCCCTCCTTAGCTCCCCATGAGCTCTCATTAAGCGACAGGTCTGTGGCGGTGCGTGCGAAGCTTATCGGGTCAGAAGTCGAACGTCAAGATCGAATGACGCTCGGTGTTGGTGAAATTCGGCCGGGTGCTTCGAGATTTGAAACACTTGCGACTCCGCGTCATCTTCCTTGCTCTCCATCTTCAAGTGTACGCGACTGTAGAACAAGCAAGCTCGATGAACACATGAGACTCAGAGGGCCTGCTCAGGGGTCAGCAGGTATAAACCATCAACATGGTCGGTATCGACACTGCATTGGTGTTCCTCAGCAAGGAGTACCCGGCGCCCAAGCCTGATCCGGTGGGTCCGAGTGGTTGCGAGAATGCTGTAGCTCGCCCAAACTAATTTGATCGCTTCAAAAAGGCCTGGATCACTAGATGTATCGCTTTGCTGAATGAACACGGACATGATCCGACCACAGAGGCTATCGTGAGTTTAGCTCGCCGGTTGTAACCACATTGATAAGTCGATAAGCTGACAAATCCTTGGTGACAGCACCAGCAGTACCTCTTCACAGATCTCGCATTGTCGACGTTACCCACACCGCCACCTTTCCCTCCTAACAAATCGGCTTCGGCTTTGCACAAGATCACTTTGTTCCCAAAACCAACGATACTACAGGTCAATTCGTTAACAGAGATAGCTTCTTCAGCGTTTCAGCTTCAGACGGTTCTGGAGCAGCGGCGGGATGTGCTGGACGGAGTAAACAGGATTCGCCAGCTGGACGATCCTGAGAATGGAGACAATATCGAGGAGGAGATTGAAGAAGGCAAGCTGCCGAACTACCCGAGAGGAATGCTCAAGCTGGAGCTTGGAGATGGAAGGAACACAATCAAGGCTATAGAGTACAGAAGGCTCGATGGGCTGAAGCTAGGCGAGACTGAGCTAGGAGCAAAGGTCGGTCGGAATCTCACTTCTGTTGAGGAGCCATGCTGATGAAACATTACAGATACTCCTACATAAAGTCAAGGTCCTCCGAGGCATTTGTGAGTCTTGATGTCAATTTGGGGCAGGATCGTTAAGCTGATTTGTCGATAGTGATGCTCGATCCAGATAATGCGACGGTTATAGGAGGTGGTGTGGAGGACATGGAGGTTGAACAGCCGGCCAAGTTCATTGCTGGGCTCAACAAGAGGCTAGGCAAAGGCGAAGACGAGGGGGACAGTCAATCCGCAACCATCCAAACGGCACTCAGCCACGCGACAGACATGAAGCAAGAACGCAAGCCGGCCGTCCCTCCACCCAATGGCTCTTCAACAAGGCACACAGCTGGTCCGTCCACGAGAGGAGCTCAAATTCCGGCATCGCGAGCGACACAAGTGCCCGGTCCAAGTGGTGTCAGATCCAGTACAGCGGGTAACAGCCGCCCAACTGCCAATCTGGCAAGGAGCGGTAGCGGTACCCAGTCAAACGATGCGATAGTCATCGACGACGACGACGATGATGACGACCTGTGCCTGGCCGCGAGCAGAAGTCGACCTCAGGCGAAATCTGCAGCCGGGCCATCACGACCCAACACGGCATCGGGACGCGCAGCTCGAAGTGCGGCTCTCCTAGCAGCGAGCAAGCATGTCCCTTCCGACGATTATGACGAAATCGAGGCAAACGACAGCTTTCTTCGACAAGTGGATGTTATCGAGCGTGGTGCCACCTCAACTCTGGACGATTCGTCCAAAAGAAGTGAACCTCTGGGTCTCGAAGACGACTTTGACGACGAGTACATCGACGAAAGCTTTGTGAGGCACATCGACGAGATAGAGATGAAGGCCACGAGTAGAGCCGGGAGGGCTCCGGTCAGCGGGACGAGTACGAGGTCTAAAAGACAGAGGATAGTGGACAGTGAAGAGGACGAGATCCTAGACTCCGACAAGGAAAATAGGTATAGCAATCGCGAGGTCATCGAGCTGCTCTCGGATTGACAAGCCGACAGTGGCCGTGTATGTATAAGTATCTCGTGTCCAACATCCCAACGGCTGCAAAGTCCAGGCTATAGGCCAGCAGCCCCGGCTCGTAATCAGCTACGGTACTCAGCTATAGCTCAGTCTGCCTGTCACCTGCCTGCGCCCTGCAGGCTACCGAGTACCGACGGGATCAAAATTTTCGATGGATCTGTCCTCAGCAAGTCCTTTGGATGTGTGTTCGGACTTCTGCCCTAGCAGCGGACCTCGACTCTCAAGGTGTACAGGACACCAGACCACAGTCACGTAGACAATCTTCTGGGCGGCATCAGTTGAAATATGGCTGAGAGCATGACGTCCGAAGCTGGACCTTCTTCGCCTCGACGTAGATCTCCGAGCCCCACGCCAGACTCGTCAGACGATGAAGGAGGATTCGGACTCGGCGACCTGATACCCGTGAGATTGTCCAGCCTTCCACAGAAAAACGTCGTCTGACCCTCGGGATAGGAGCCAGAATCACCCCTGCCTGCGCCATATTCGTTTGCAGCATACGAACCCCCCGAGGAGTTCTCGCTGGATCTGCCAGGTGACAGAAGCAAGATCATCACTCGTCTAGTCGGCTCGCATCCCTTATGGGGGCACTATCTGTAAGCACATAAAAGGTTTTGGCAGCTCAGATTGTTGATGGCAGCTGCTTATAGGTGGAACACCTCGAAAGTGCTCTCGACGTTCCTACTTCGGAATCCAGCGGTGTTTAGAGGGAAACGGATACTGGAATTGGGAGCCGGAGCAGGTCTGCCCGGACTGGTGGCAGGAGTGTCAGGAGCGGAGAGAGTTGTCATCACCGATTATCCCGACGAACAACTGGTCGACAACATACGCTGGAATGTGGGTTGCAATGTGCAGCAAGGGGAACAGCCGCATGTCCTAGTAGATGTAAGTGGTCCTCATAGCTGCGAGACGTAGAGACGTGCTCATACCGCTTCAAGGGCTTTGTCTGGGGCGCAAATGTCAAGGGGTTGCTAGAGCAGTCAAAAGGAAAGGCAAAAGAGGGTCAGGCCATGACTGAGGGATATGAAGTGCTCATTCTCAGTGACTTGGTGTTCAACCACTCTCAGGTAAGCCACAACATGAGCTTTTCTCCTCCCTTGGTATTCGTTGTTGACTTCAGGCTTAGCACTCCGCCTTAGTAGCATCTGTGAACTCGTTACTGGTGCCGACGTCCGAAGTGGTGCTCAACTCTTCGACTGAGATCTCCCCAGATCTGGGCAGTACACCCTGCGTTCTGATCTTCTTTACCCATCACAGACCGAGATTCGTCGACGCCGACATGGGCTTCTTCCCGCTATTGGCGGAGTCTGGCGAAGGGTGGGCATATGAGAAGGTGGTGGAGGAGTTTGCGGGTGCCATGTTCGAGAACGATCCTGGGGATGCTCAGATCAGAGGGACTGTCAAGGGCTGGCGAGCATGGCGGTGCCGGAAAGGAGAAGCCAGGGGTGAACGGGCATGAAGAATCCCTGTGGTATTTTACTCGAATCACCGAGGGCATAAGCATGCATCTGGCTTAATCGGGGCTGTGAGGGACTGTCCTCCTTTATGCAAATGACCCGCATCGACGCAGAAGTGACGGCTCGCGCCATACCATGTATTTCACCATCATGCCATGTCTTGCTGTTCAGCCGGTCGGATGACGCCGGCCGGCGGCGATGAGTTGATGCTCGACACCCTTTGTACGTGTCACTTTGTGTCGAATCCTGTCGTTGTACTCCATACTACAGACGTGACCTCTCTCTCCTCCTCGCAATACAAGGGCTCATGGCAGATTGTTCGTGAGACAGCTGCACGATCGCCAGCCTTGCATAGGAGCCCAAGATGCCCTTGCTCGCCCAGCTTGGCAATCGGATATCGCTACTGCTGCACAACATCGTCTTCTCCTTCCCTTCCCCCAATTCGACCGACTCGAACGGCAACGTCACGTCCGCGTCGCCGGCAACGCCGGCAACGACCACAAAGTCGACTCTGCCAAGTGGATGGGACGGTTTGGAGGACATGCTCAGTGAGCCAGGCGAATCTCGGGCGTTGGCCGGTGGCGTAGGTCCTCTTAGCTTTGCGGGCAGCGGCTATGGTGTCACCCTGGTCATCGTGGTGAGTGGCTGTAGAACTGTTCATGCGAGAGGATGCTCGTTGCTGACGTGCAATTAGGCTATCCTACTCAATAGGATACATCACATCGTGCGTCGGCCAAGGGTACCTGCTCAACCGCTGCCTCACCCCCGGGTCGATTCCATATATCACCGGGCCAAGGCTGCTTGTAAGTCTTCAGATACCCAGCAGGAGTGCTGACGATCGAAGTCTCTCGCGCTCTTGTCTCCCCATCAACACCAAGATACGTCCGGCTGCCAGGTCTGGTAGCCCTAGTGCGAGCTTGGCTGTGCTTCTCAGTGCTCACCCTGCAAGTCGCCAATCTCTGGCCTGTAGACTCGCCATTTTTATTGTCGACTGCCTTTGGCCGAGTCGCGAATAGATTCGGACAATGGGCAAGTGGCATGCAGATGGACAAGGTCTGCTGGCAGGTGTTCCTGAGCGTCTGCTTGGGCCTGATCTGTTCGGGTTTCGCCAATGGGCTAGACAGAGGGTGAGTAGAGAGTTATTGCCAGCTGTAATCGAGCTAACGCTGTCATACAGACGACAGATGCAGAACGGGGCTGGATTCAACCTTGTGGGTATAGTGATCCAGGAGATCCTCCTCTCTCGGTCATTCTCGAAGATTGTACCGACGCTGAACCTCTGTGCGTTCCTCCCTCATTGCCTTCGGTCCTTGTTTACAGTTTGGTTATTCCTTCCTACTACACCTATATTCCTCACCTCTTACCCATCATCGACCTCCTCCAGGCGCCATTCACGGCAGGCCCGACCTGCACGCTTTGTTCCAGCTTTGGCTAAGTCTGACCGAGGTGAGCAGGCTGTCTCCGTCAAGATTGAACCTGACTCACGCATGTGTTAGTTGACCTGGCTTCAAACGCTGGAAGTCCCAAGACACGGTCGAAGAAATCAGCTACTGCCCACTACTGTCTGTGGGTCGATGGGTCTGGTCCACTTCGTTTATGCGCTATCAACTTCGCCCCTCAAATTTCCGAGTTTCACATTCGTTACCCACCTTGTGAGCAATGATCGGGCTCCTGTCTTCTCTCCGAGCTAACTTTATTCGCAGATGGCCCTCTTCCTGTCGACGGTCATTGTCATTTCGATGTTTGTGAAAGCGGCTACACATATGTTCACTCTCGGATACCTGCCATCGCCCATCTTCGCCAATCTCCTTCCGCATGACAGCGCCATACCCTCTCTGCAAGACGACTTCGGAGTAGCCCTCCTCAAGCTCGGCACGGCGTGTATAGAAGCAACTCAGTACTCCGGTTTGAAGAATGAACTGGTTCCAATCGAAGAGCCGACCAACACGTGGTTGGAGTTGTCGAACACTGGATCAGAGATTCAGAAACGACGCAATTCCAGTGGTCGGGGAGGCTTCGCAACCGAGATTAGAGATATCAAAGTCCAAAACGCCGACGAGCCAGAAAAGGAGAACACATACTGGCGCGAATGGCGTGGATTCTGGTCCACGCTGTTTGTAGCCATTTATTCGCTAGTCAAGTGGGCAGTGATGGTCACGCCGGTCGGGAGGAAGGGAGTGGAGCTGGTTCAGCTTGGTTGGGAGTCGCGCTGGTGGTATGGACCGAGACAATGGAGATTCTGGCGCAGAGAGGCTTGGCAGACACCAATCCGATTCCAGCATCTTGCCATACTACGGAGATTGAGGAAGATCGAGAGGTCGAGGGATGCTCAGCGGAAGAAGAAGGCTATTGAGAAAGGAGAAACATCATCATCGGCCACTTCCACTGCCCTCGCGGTCCGAGAAGTCACTCCCGCCAACGATGATTGGAGAGCGGTTCTGCGTGGAGAAGTACAGGTGGATGACGACGAGGACGACTGGCAGGATGACAACTCGTCCAGTGGATCAAGCTCTGGATCCCTCAGTGAGACGGAAGATGACAACTTCCTCTATCGAGATCTGGTCACCCGGCCCGACGACCCTTTCGCCACGGATGAATCTCAGGCTCTCCAGCCTGTGCTGTTGGCACATTTGACGAACAATTCGACACCGCTCACCCGACGTCGATACGCCGCTATCCTCTCCACGCCCACAGGTTCCGCCACGCCGAGCGCCTTTGCGGATGTCGTGAACGATAGGCGGATGGTCACGCAGGGCAAGGTCAATGACGACTGGGATGACGATAGGAAACGATGTTGTGTGGTGTGTACCGTGGAAAGCAGGGACACAATCCTTTGGCCCTGTCGATGTCTGGCTCTGTGCAACGAATGTAGAGAGAATCTAGCGGCCAGGCTGCCCGCAAAAGATCACATGTGTCCGTGAGTACGACTCCGATGGCGATTTACCTCTGGACATTGGTTGCAACGCTGACTGTCTGGTGATGGGTGCAGATGTTGTCGACAGAAGTAAGCTCGATGCTGAGACTGCCAAGGTCAGATTGCTGACACCGTTTTTAGGGTGGAAGGATTCAGCCGTATTTATATCCCCTAGATGACCAACGCCCATGTACGACTGTCAACGACGAGCACTGAAAACGCGTCTTAGCTTAGCTCATCATCACCTGTTGATACCCACGCTCAACTCAGTCCGGCAAAGGCTCTTGGTGAATACGACCGCCATCGGACCATGTTTTACGTCTGCATCAAACGGGGCATCGAACAGAACAAGGACTTCCAGTTTTCTCACGCTACACTGTCAAGTCGCCTCCTCCCTCCCCTTTTCTTCCTTCCCAAATTCCAGACCTTGCCTCAACTACAGAATTAGTCCTCACACTTGACTGTGAGGGGCTTTCCCACCGAGATTTCCGAGGTTTGAGTGCCCTTGCTGTGTCTCATTTCCACTTCCCACTTCTCCTTCGCTGGCTTGGACGGCCATTCAGTGGATGATCTCCAGTTTCTCGACGATCTGGGCGACAAGAGAGTGGCCATCGCCAATGTCCCGTCTTCCTCAAAGTAGAACGTCACTGAATCCCCTGGAACGAGCTGGATCAAGTTATCGTCTGGGCTTCCATCACCAGTCACCTGGATTTTGGCCCAAGATTTGCAAGTGACGGTCTTTTTTGACGGTAGCTTTGACTGTAGCTCTGACCTCCAGTCAGGATCATCCTCGTCCGGAAGGTTTTCAAAGTATGTTCTCGCGCCGTCGGACATCTCGTGTGGATTTCCGGGTGTGGACCGTGAGTAATAGATGATACGTGCAACTTGCTGCTGTGAAGTCTTGGACTACTTATAGACACAGAGTAGCCTTCCAGTGATGAGGTGGATGACAAACAGTCGGTGAGCACGGCGGACATCAAGACCAACAACCAAGCTCCGTCGATACCTCAGAACCCCCCATCGAATCTCTGATACGAGTATCGCAAAGTGGAGCTCGTTTTCCCGCTAGTTACCGCCGTTTCAGGATGCGCGGTGGGCTAAATGACGTCTCCACCTCATCTCATCCTTTGTACCCCCACTGTGCGAGAGTGCGAGTTGACCCGAGAGGAGCGGGGGATTGCAATTATACCCACGCGACCGAAGCTGACGACGCACTCTAGACGGCGCTTCTCGTTCCGCAGCATTGGTCTTCGAAGTGGTCCCCGGAGCTAGGCCATACTCCATAGGTCGGACGTTTGGACTGGCTCGACGCGGTGTGGGGGATACTTTCAGCCTTTTGTGGTCACCTTCCTTCCAAACGCTCGGAGGTTGGAGTCAAGCGCAAAGTCAAAGGACGACACGTATAGGAGGAAGGCGGAGGAGGGCCAGCTGGGCTTCACGGATAGGCATGTCACTCTCGGTGGGGCGGTTGAGCGCTCCCAGCGTTGGCGAGGCTGCTAGTACGACGAGGAATGCGGTCACGTGAGTGTCAGCGGGCTCGTTTGAATCTAATACCTCATAGCACAGATCCACAGTGGGCTTGCACGGTCGGTACCCTGTCTCTTGCTGGCGAGACTAGGCCAATAACGTAGAGGCTGAGAGGATCAGGCCGAGCCTAGCTTCGCAGAGGTCGAGTTTCAACTCCATTACTGATCCCGGACCTGGATGACTTTACTTTCGTCCCACTCGACTGCGTGCTGCGTTTGTGGTGAGTGGGAGTCAGGCTTACGAATGCCATGCTGGCTAAGAGCTCAAGCTGAGAACGGCCACAAATGTGCTAAACGATCATACTCGTGGTAGGACTCACCACGAGACCTCAACGAACCATATCTGCTTCGACATTGCTCGCAAGTTTTCACATGTGCATTCTCACAGAAATACTCCCCATCCTCAATAGCTCAACTACAAGATACCTGGACCATCCGAGGGTGGAGCGCGATGGCTGTCACCAATCCTAGGTCATCTTGTCACTCTGATCATGCTGATCAGTTGCTGGGCGTTACTGTGAGACTGTCCCCTTGAGCCACGTCGAACAGCTTCGTGCCGCCATCGGAAGAGGCACAGGTGAATCGTCGACTGTTTGGAGCAGCAGTCTCAGTAGGATCGGCCCCTGCAGTGAGTTGAATTTCCTCGCCATTCATGCTCAAGAAGCAGCCCGCCGAGCTGACCCTGAACGTGGCATTCTCCCCGGGTTCGACTTTAGTGTCAACAGCCCCATGAGTGGAGACGGTGGTCGAGCCAGCTTTGGAGTAGGTAGGCATGGTGATTGGTGAGTGTTCGGTGAGTGTCTGGTGTGATGTTAAATTGAGAGGTGATGAGGCTTGGAGTTCCCGTAAGCCGAATCACCCTTATGTAGCCGTTCAACGAGAAGGCGTCGAGGTAGAGCGATACATATCCTCACCCTGTCGCGAAGAGCTTCTCACTCGCCATGACCGCTCATTTCCTTCTGACACCTCTCAAACAGCTTCTCGGAGCTTCCTCACTGTCCACACCCTTGCGAGGAAGCCGTTAAAGTCGATCGCAATGACGATTGCGCTGTCGCAACGATCGACAGAAGGCGGGTACAAAGGATCGTGGCCACCTTGACGACGTGATGATTCTGAAACGGCACTGAAACCAGTCGAGGGGTGACAAATGAGCTATTCCCTCCTGAAGATGTGATCGCCACTCACTCATGTGTGATATCATGGCCTTCTCGGACCCCTCGATCACGCAGAAAACGAGATGCGAAACCAATCACCTCAAGTCAGAGCCATCACGAGAAGATGTGGTCCATTCGATGAGTGCCAGATTACAACAGGTGCGTCGTAGGCTCAGAGAGCAGAACTTCTCAGCAGGCAATCAATCTCTGGTTACATGGCAGGCGGGCAGCAAGAATTGTACCAATCGTCAACGCATTGGCAACATCGTCCGACGATGTCAATCGTTGCCAGCACCCCATAACATCAAGTTTCAACGCGTGCATTCTCAATTCTTAATCTCGACAACGCCGCTCTCCGACCATTTGTCTCTACTCTGATGAGTCTACTGACACCTCCGCTTACTCCGTAGGAGTGACGGTGAGAATCTCTCCCAAGGGTATGTCGTAGAAACAGGGGTCGCTAGTAGCGGAAGAACAGTTGAATCGACGGCTGTTCTCCTGGCAGGTAAATCCTTGATAAGCTTCCGTCGCAATCTTAGTTCCTTGGCCGTCTACGGTCCTCTCATACCCATCGGGTAGAACCTTGAAGACCGCTGTGGAGCCGACTGTAACGGTGGTATCGTCACCGCCATCCGTCGAGACCTTGATGGGACCGGGTAAAGAGCAAGTGGACATGATAAACGATGAAATCTGGTTCTAGGTGAGTTACGAGCACGAGTGATGACTGACGAGTGAGTGATGCTTGGTGTGATTGTGGTCATCTAAATCTGTCTTGTCGCAGGCTTATATACCCTCAGAGGGGGTAGACATGCTCCCAGCTTGCGGCAAGTCGAGCAGGAGCAAGACCGGCCGCCTTATACCGCCTCCACCCTTCCTTTCCTCTTTCCTCTTTGTGCTAACTATCTCAACTTCTAGTCTCTCTGGTCCATTCACGCCTTAGAGATTCTCGTAGAGAAGCTGATCTCCATGACCGATGGCCGAGTGAGAGAAGGAGGACAGGAGACAAGTCGAACGGAAGGGCAAATGCCAAACGAATGCTCAGAAAGGATAGCGAAACGCGAAAGCGATGTGAAACCGGTAGATCAGTTGTCGACTGACACTAGCCTGCGATCGACAATCTAAAATCTTCTTCGACTTGAAACGAGGAGCAGTCCTTACATCTGCTCGCTACAGAAGCTCCTTGTACGACTCGCTTACGCTGTATCCGAGCGAGAAGCTCAAAGGTCAGAAGCGCGAAGAGACGTTATCGACTCTCGATGCTGTGACAAGTTTCGGATCAGCCGGGGGTCGTTGTCACGAGATGAAACGGCTGGCGCCGGGATAGGCTCTTGTGCTCATCGATGACCAGCGACTCGCAGCACATGTCAAGGACTCATCGTCAACGCATCTCTCTTCACCATATGCATCGGCATTCTCCTCATCAGTCTACTGGCAGCCTTCCCCTCGTCCTCCTCCTTTCCTATTCCGAACACCTAGTCAGCTCTGCTGTGGCAATGACGAAGTCTGAACTCGGACTCAATGACCATTGGCCCCATTGGTGGTCGCAGCGCTCACGGTCACCGTCACAGAGTCACCTCGCGCGAGGTCCCTCTGGGTTTTGGCGCCACTGACATCTCCGTATTGCACCCATCGACTTCCGTCAGGTGCGGCGTTTCCTTGCTCGTACAGTGACCCGGGCGCTGTCCCCGTCTTCACCCACCCATCCTGGGTGTTGGTGAGCTCGAGGTCCTGGCCGGCTCTGACAAAAAACACACCCCCCGTACAAGCGATGCTCGAGGTGTTACTGCTGGTGTGACTGTAGTTGGACATCGTGGTTGTCTACTTGGTGATTGTGAGAAGGCTGTTGATTGTGACTTAAGAGGCTCCCCGAAGCCGTCGTCCCTTTTATAGATCGAGGATTGCTTGTCGCTATGCAGACTAGCAAGTTCCATTTCGAGGTCTTCGGTGATCGCTTCGACACAACTCACATGAGACGGCGTCGCCAGCCTTAAAGGAGGCTTGAGATAAGCGATGACGACAGTAAACGCTCGTGTCCTTTCAGGCTCAACTATCGCTCTATCGGCACAGCGAGTTGATCCTTTGTCGATTGGTTTCTAGAGTCACCGAATGTCAGAGATTGCGCAATCTGCAGTACAGGCAGCCTTCGTCGTATCCTCTATATCACTCACTCCAATGTAGTTCTGACTCGTGAGCGTGCTATTCTTGTCTTCTAATTCGATCGGCGTGCAGTCTCTATCCTGGTGAAAGGTCGAAGGGACTCGCCGATACATCGATACGAGGCCTGCGTCATGTAGACCAGAGGGCGACGAGGGGACCGACTTCTACACGTTTGGAAAACGGTCGCCTGTAATCATCATGTTTAGCGTATCAGCCTCGCCACGAGTCCAGTGAGGTTGTGATCTGGTCAATCCGCTAGCCACGGCGATGGAGAGATGCCTCGCGCTTCTGACCGAGACAACAAAGCCAAGGACGTCGGCAAGTGGAAACTCGGAGTGCTAGACCAGCGTACTGTCTGCAGGGCATCTACAGATCAACGATGACGACGGTGATGATCCGTCTACACCCTATCTTGTTCAGTTAGTCATCTCCACCGCTTGCATTAGCATTCAGACTCATCCGCATCGGCATAGTGCCTTCTATCTGTACTCATCTCCTCTCCATCCGAAAGCAGTCCCCGATCCCCTACGCGCGCGGTGCCCGTAGACCCGCTTGGTCTCTCTATGTCTGATCCACAGTCACCTCAACGTACTTGTTGACGCCAAGGTCAGTCTGCGTCTTGGCGGAATTGACATTGCCGAAGGATACCCATCGACTGCCATCGGGTGCGGCGTTTCCTTGCTCTTGAAGGGTGCCGGAAGCCGATCCCTCCTTAGTCCATCCGTTTTCGGTGTTGGTGAGCTTGCAACGCTGGCCGTTCCTGACCGTGAAGGACCCGGCAGAGCAGGACACGACCGATGTGTTGCGGCTTGCGTGAGTGTATGAAGTCATGGTGATTGTGACGGAGTGCTGTTGTTGTGTCGAGTGTGTTGGAAAGGTGTATAGAGTCGAAAGAGCTTTTGCTTCTAGTCCTTGAGATTATATAGTCCCAATTTCAGAAGCCTCCAGAGATGCGGAAGGTCCATATCGCTGCAGCATCGGCGTTAGAAGACTGCACTATCCGTATGAGAAGGTGCGCTCGGAGGCTTGGGCCAGGCCTGCGTTGTTGTTCCCTTGAGGCCTGAAGGCCTCGCGAGAGCCCCGGGCTTCCACATTGTAGGAAGGCGGTCGCTATCCTTTCAGGTGGCAGCGCACGACACCGTCGAAATGACGCAGATATGGTGGTCGTAAGCGATGCTGGTCCGAATCTTTGACTGTGGAATCCTGTAGTGGGGGCACTCTTCTTGTTGTCTTTTGATTCGATTGCCCTATTGTGACATCAAAATCGGATGGGAGACTGTCGATGCCACGATGTTGAGGTTCTATCCAGCGGATGGCTTGCCGGTATTTCTCAAGTGTCGGCCAGGCTTTTGTCGACAAAACTGTTGTTGTTGAGAGCAGTTCCAAGGGCTCCAGTGAGTGAGGCTGTGAGGGGCAAGCAAGGGGGCAGGGCGTTGTGAGGGCGTCAGGGCGACAGCAGAGTGACAGAGTTCACTTCCCACGGTGTGGTCCAACAGTGATTTCGCTTTTCATCCCGACGGAAACACCAGTCTGCTATTCTGAGCAGGCGACTTGACTGCGTGGCAACTGCGTGGTATGACGAAGGGTTCTGATCGCTGTCTCCTCGACTGTGTTCACTTCCAATCTGATTAATCAAGATCGTCCTCACTCATCATGGCGTAAGTAGGCGGTGATGGGCGCTACTCCAAGCTGCACTGCTGACGGTATCTTGCAGGTCAGCATGGGAGGTCATCAGCTCGAGCATGATGCTCGTCATCTTCCTCGCAGTCTGCTGTAAGTCGTTCTACACCATCAAACATCCTATGCTGACGAAGGTGGCTATAGTCGCGGCAGTCAAAGTCTCTGGAGCCCTGAGCTCTTCCACATCCCAGACCCGCAACAGTCTGCAGAAACAGGGCGTCACGTATCAGGATGGCAAACTATCAGTGAAAACCGACCGAGCTGCGCCCTCTCGACAGGAATACATCGCCTCGACGCAGAGAGCTTTCGAGAAGGGAGCCAAGACCATGAGTCAGCACCCGGAGGCATTCAGAATGGGACCCAGCAAGAGCGATAGCGAGCCGGTTGCAGTGAGCAGTGTTGAGACTCCGTGAGTGGTGATGGTCAATTTCGTTCACCCCCCTACTCCGCTACTGCCACGCCTATATCTTCGCAAGCTTCTCCTACCTAGTACAACTGCTGAAATCAGTGGATTTAGGGAGAAGAAAGGCTTCAGGAGGACAAAGAAACTTGCGTAGAGCCTCATAAAGCGATACAAGGTTGAATATGACATACAACGTGTTCAAGGCATAGTCCATTAGTTCAGAGTCGATCCTCTCTCATATCTCAGGCATCATCGCCTCGCTTTGGGTTTCGGCTTCTTCTGCCGCATTGCAACCTTTGATGGAGCTGCTGTTCCAGCGCCGCCCATGCCCAGTCCGACTTTCGGTTTGCAGGTGTTGCACCACCACTTGCCAGTCGGAGGTGTGGTCATGCCCACGCAGGGAAGGTGGAACCACTCGTGCGGACATTCCTCGTTCTGTGAGTTGATCAGCACAAATAACCACCTCGCTTAGAAGTCGATAGACGCTACTGACCTCACAACCGATCATCTGTGGCAAGTTAGCTTGCTTTTTTCCTAATCAGTTTCGCCTGACTCACCTGGCCACAAGAGACTTGATTGCAATAGCAATATCGAGGCTCGTTACTGAGATCGAGCTTGATTAGCGACCTTTCCGCATGGAGGACCAGTGCTCCACTCACGGATCGATATCGACGTCCGAGGGGATGACAATCCACCCATTAGCCTCTGCGGCGCTGAGCACCGGTTCCGGTTCTTTTTTGTTATTCTTCCTTCCTCGACCCCGACCCTTCTTCCTCCTAGCACCACCGCCACCAAGTCCAATGATAACGTCTCCTTCCTCTTCTACCGGAACAGCATTTTCATCCGTGGGCAGGTTGAGCGACACATCCACTGCGGTCGACGGATTTGTATCGACTCGCAAGCCAAGTAAGATCGAGGCCTCTTGTGTCGAGAGAGCAGAATCCAGTGCTCGGATGTGTCGGTCGATCTGGTAATTATAGTCAGCTGGGAATTAGAGATCACGATGACAGCGGCTTACAGCATTATAAGCGCCGATAGCCACAGCGACTTTCTCCTCCCCGTTCCTGACTAGATCCTTGACCAGCCTGCCGATTGAGGGAAGCAGGTCGGAAGGCCGGCCGGCTGATGCCGACTGCTCTCCACGGGCCCTCGAGGGTTTTGACGGACCCGCATCGTCCTCTTGTCCCGGTACCTTCCGCTGACCCGAAGGAGAGAGGTTCGCATCCACAGCTCCATTCTGATCCGTGCTGTCACCCTCAATCCCTCCCGGCGTGCTCTTGCCAGGGGTGCTCGGAAAGTGGTTTCGATCAGACGTCGGCCAATCATCCTCTACCAGCCCGATCCGAGCGGGCAGCAGGAGACCCCCTTGACCATCGGGCAAAGGCACACCGAGAGCTTCAGCCGCCGGACCATTCTCCGATATGATATCGGGTACGCCTTCCACACTTGGCCGAGGAGGAGTCTGCCGTGCAGATTCTTCTGGCATGTTGGGTATGGTCTCTTCCTTTGCCTCTGACTGGACTTCGAGCGTCGTTGTATCCTGATCCGCATCCTGATCCCGCTTCGGTAATCTCAGACCGATGTATTCTCGTATCAAAGCTTGCAGCTTGTCCGCTTGGACTGAAAACACTAGGTCAGTCACTGAGGTTTGAAGTAAGCCCAGGTCATGCAACTTACTCGTACACCCATCATCCAGCTCTCTTAGCAAGCGGAAGTTTCGGTGTAGCTCCAAGGGCAGCTGCTCGACCATCTCGTAGTGGTCCGCCGCAAATTCGTGCCATGCTTCCAGCTCTTTCTCAGGGTCAATCTCTTCCGGTGCAGGTGGCTCTTTGGCTTCCTCTGAAGCCGTTACTGGCGCCTCTCCGCTTGTCTCCTCGTTGGCTGGTTCTTCATCCGCAGGTGCGACTTCCACTGCTTCCTCCCCGGCCCTCGTCCGTCTCCGTTTTGCCGGTCGAGCTGAGGAAGATGGAGTGGCTACAGAGTCGCGCTTGTTCCCATTTGATCTACTCTGTGTTGGAGCTTGTGGTGTGACGATTAGGTTCAGAGACTTGCGGGCCATAGCGCCGGACACCTGCTCTACTCGGTACAGCACTCGATAGCAACCAGTCAGCTGTAGTTATGTCACGTCCATCGACCACCATCAGCCACCACCCGACCATCGACCAAGACTTTAGAACTGAAACACGCGAGATTGAATGCGACCTCCACCTTCATTTTAGGCGCGTGACAATGACGACCTCCATCCAACCGCGTGCCTGTTTTGTTGTTTACCTCCGATCCCACTGTTTCAGGGTTTCAGGGTAGCTCAGGGTGGACCCCGTTTCAGGTTTCGAGTTGCGCCCCCCGGGGGGTCAGAGCGTAAACAAACCGTCAGATGAGGTGTATCGACGGGATGATGGAGATGTTAGTCTAGGATGCTGGATGGCCATGGTAGGATGCTGCCTGATGCTGCAATGGGTGGATCGAGTGGAGGGTAACAGTGGAGCTGGTGATGGAGGGTGATGGTGATCACGAATGTAATGACAGTGACGAGAGGTCGATCTTGAAGAGATTCATTCGTCTCCAAAATACCATTCATCGCACGATCATCCTTCACAGACATCTGAAACGAACACCGCCGAGCTAGTTCCGGTCCCGTGACAGCTCCACTCAAAGCACTCCCGCACAGTCAGACACACCTCATCCTCCCTTTGAGATATCGATCCGACACCCTTTAGCGTTCCCATTCAATCCTACCGCCATACCTCGATATCGCGAGACCAAACCACACTCCTTCACGCTCATTGCCGCTCAAGCCAACTTGCTCACGTTCATTACCATCCCCCGCACGAACTCGTTTCGTTTGTGAGTCAACCGACCGGGGCTGGTAATGTTAATTTAGCTGATCGGGCCATTCAACAGAAGCAAGACACTGGGCTAGCCAATTGGCCTTGTTTGCACTAGCCCAACAGATTGTCTTGCCTGTATCGACACCTTTGAGTCGGTGAATCACCTACACTTCACTTCGCCGGCGATCCTCGGACTCTACACTCGACTCATCGTCTGCTGCGGTGTCCTCGCTTTCCTCGCACTGGCTGCGCAAGTCCCTGGTCTGAACGTAACTCGAAGGAACCTTAGAATATCGGGATCGCAGCGCAACCTCATCAACGCAACACTACCTCAGCGACAGCATCATGCTCGTACAAGCTCTATCACTCCCCTTAGTCCTTCTCCCCTCAGTCGTTATCGCTCATACGCATGGAAACCTGCCAAGGCCGCATCACGTTGCGCGTCATGGTCAGCTGGCCAACAGGGGCCGCGGGGCATTCGATGCAGAACTTGCCCCTCGACAGAATAGCGGAGTAATTGGAGGACTTCTCGATCCCAATGCGGAGAGCTCAGCGGGTCAAAGTGTGAGTGCCTGTCTCGAACGGCCAGATGCCTTCCATCAGACCCCCTCTGATCTCAATTTCAGTCAGTCGCAGGAACTTCGGCTGTCGTAACTACTCGACCACCCCTCTCTCCAACTGCTCGACCGACAGCAACGAGCCGACCTGTCACTCCCACATCAGCCTCAGACGACGATGATGACAACATCGCAAGTTCTCTCTCAGCTTCGGCCAGTCCAACTGGCTCTGCATCATCAGTTCGTCCGACAATGGTTAATGGCAGTGAGTTGGCACAGAGTATCCACTACCAGAGGCGCAGAGACCAGTACTGATCAACATGTAGCCTCAATACTGAGTCATTCAAGCTCGAACATCTCATCCGCTACCATATCATCGTCCGCTTCAGCCGTTTCCAGTGCCAGTGAAGCTGAAAGCAGCCAGTGAGTCAGATGGATTGGCGGGGACAGCACTGCTTCTAGGCAAAAGTCCTGACGGCATCTCGTAGGATCACAAGCATCTCAACCAACGCTGAAGGTTCGGCTGTGGTGGTCATCAAAACCCTCACTGCCTCGGCATCTGCTTCCGAAGCCAACAGTAGTGACGCGGCGAGCACGGGTGATGATAAGAAGAAGGACGATGATAAAGGCATATCCACAGGAGCTATCATCGGTATCGCTGTCGGAGCAGGCGTTGCGATCATTCTCCTGATTGCATGTGCCGTGTGGAGGATGAGGCGTCGAGGTCACGATGAGGATGAGGCCATCAGATGGTGAGTTGGTCCTCAGTCGTCTTAGAAAGTTTAGCTGAAGGCTCTCCAGGCCCGAGCTCAACCGTCATGGCGACTCTACCGTCCACCATGCCCTTCCAGCAAGGCAGACAGGCCAACATGGAATCGAGACGAACCCCTTGGTAAGTTCAACTCGAAGGTAAACAGAGCGCGACACTGACAGTCTGCCCAGGAGCGTTCTCTGTCCACCTCGTCTTCGCTTTTCGCTGCCTCTACGATGCCCCCTCCTTCGGCTCATTCCGCTGCACCTATGGCTTTGAACGGCTCTGCCTTTGGTGCCGCTTCGTCACTTGAGGATTACGATTACAATGAGAAGATGTCGCCACCTCTGCCCATCGAAGAGCCTCAGCGATCTGCAGGCCACACTCCTCCAGCATATGGCCACGACGACGATTATGCCAATATGCCTCCTCAGGTACAGATGCAGGCGATGCCGGTCTTGGGATACAATGGCTATGACTCGGAAACCGACGATACTCGAGGTCCTCAGATGGGCATGGCACCCGGTGCCCATGGAGTATCGCAGTATCAGGGTTGACCGTAGTTGTACCGGATGGTCAACGGAGCAGCAAAGCTTGACCTTGGTCAAGGAAGCCGAGGCGCCGATTCGGGGGAAATGGCTGGTCCAACGACCGATATCCTCTATGATGTCGACTATATAGTATATACTCAGCTTTTTCATGTATACCATCCTCTGGGCCTTCTTGCTGAGAGTCTCGCTTCTCATGCTAGGCGTGTCGGTGCAGTCGAGACAGGCGGCTACAGGCTGCGACTACGGACTACAAGCAGATGGCCGATTGTGCGGAGGACGCGTCACGTGGCGCGCGCCGCGTCGACTTCCGAGCAGCGAGCGGGATCTCGATGCAACATTACCAGCTCGCAACTTGCTCGCTCTTTCCTACCGAGTTCCTTCACGTATCATCACCCTATCACACACACGGTTCGGTCTTCCAATCATGCCTGAAGGCTCGTCGTCCAAAGGGAAGATGCCTGTCTCCGCAACGGCAAAGCACGCCGATGCGGAAGGGTACGAAATGCCATGGTAAGTATTTCTAACGATTTTTCGTGGACGTCCCAACATGGGCAGACAGCTTCAGTCGGAACGCTTAGCTGACCTGATCGTCGCGTAGGGTGGAGAAGTATAGGCCGGTCCTACTGGAAGATATCGTCGGAAATAGCGATACAGTGGAGCGACTCAAGGTGATTGCTCAAGATGGCAATGTCCCCCATATCATCATCTCTGTGAGTTTTGTCAGCCTTGCGCATGCTCGCAGCGATATGTGGTAGGCGATGAACTAAGCGGTTGCTGATTCAAATGTATAGGGTATGCCAGGTATCGGCAAGACGACCTCGATACATTGTCTAGCACATGCTTTACTCGGAGACGCTTATAAGGAAGGCGTACTGGAGCTAAACGCCTCGGACGAGAGGTGAGCAGCTTAACCGACCTTTTTTGTAAGGGATGTAGCTGATGGCGAACTATCGCATAGAGGTATCGACGTAGTGAGGAACAAGATCAAGAGCTTTGCCCAAAGAAAAGTCACCTTACCCGCTGGACGACACAAGATTATCATTCTGGACGAAGCTGATTCGTGCGTCCGTTTCATGATTTCACGTTTCTTCAAGCTGATCCCATCATGTAGAATGACGGCTGGAGCACAGCAAGCGCTGCGTCGAACAATGGAGATATACTCTAACACGACCCGTTTCGCCCTCGCTTGCAACATGTCCAACAAGATC
This sequence comes from Bullera alba, assembly GCA_001600095.1. Lineage (NCBI taxonomy): Eukaryota > Fungi > Basidiomycota > Tremellomycetes > Tremellales > Bulleraceae > Bullera > Bullera alba. The sequence continues at coordinate 794,302 of BCIX01000005.1, forward strand.
ATCGAGCCTATACAGTCGCGATGTGCCATTTTGCGATATAGCAAGTTGAGGGACGCCGAGGTCTTGAAGCGTCTGCAGGAGATTTGCGAGATGGAAGATGTGGGTCGACAACATCCCGAGAGATTTTCATAGCTGATACTTCCTGATCATTAGGTCAAGCACAACGATGAGGGCCTTGCAGCGTTGATTTTCACTGCAGAGGGAGACATGCGACAAGCCATCAACAATCTCCAGTCGACGTGGTCCGGTTTCGGCTTTGTGTCCCAAGACAATGTCTTCAAGATCTGTGATCAGCCGCACCCATTGGAGATCAGACGAATGATCAAGTTCTGTCAGCAGGGCAACATAGACCAAGCGCTGGCCCGTATCGACAAGCTCTGGGGTGATGGCTACAGCGCGGTCGATATCGTGACTACGGTGTTTCGGGTCGTCAAAGGGATGGACGACCTGCCAGAGTATACCAAATTGGAGTTCATCAGGGTGAGTAGGCAAAGGTCATTCTGAGCGGTGGTATTGTGATCTGTCAGAAGCTTACACTGAGACGTTCGTAGGAGATTGGCTGGACGCATATGCGTATTCTAGAAGGTGTGGGAACACTGGTGCAGCTGGGCGCGATGATCGCGAGGCTGTGTAGGATGTCTCTACCGCCAGGCATGCTAAAGATTTAGGATGGCCCTCATAGTAGAACATCCGCGCAGTATGCACGATGACTCGACATGCGACATAACGCTCAGCTGATCGAAGCAATGGGTTGTGATTCATCGAAGTAGCATTACAATCTAAGAGGTTTCATGTCTCTCCCTTAGCCCCGCTCGGATTACAGATTACAACAATGGTGGCACGGAAACGATCGAGACTAGCTCTTTCCAAAATACCCAAGCGAAAGAAGTCATGGGTCTATGACGGAAGAGATTAGCCCCGATGAGTCACCAGACTCGAGACGCAGCACCGCACTCACCTCGTTCTCAAAACGCTGTTCATCTCCTCCTCTTCCGCCTCGCCTGCGTCGTGGCCTCCCCACATCCCCTTGTTCCGCTCCGCCTCCCACTGCTCAACGTGCTCCCGCTCGTACGTGAGCGCGTAAGCGTGCCTCGCCAAGACTTGCATCGGGTCAAGAGCGCCCGTGAAGGTCAATCCGATGAATTGCGCTACGGCAGCTTCGTACGCTTCCCGATTATGCGCCTCGTAAGCATCTTTGAGCGGTTCCTACTCAGTAATCAGCAAAGTCCAACGGATCTCTCCCGGTGAATTGCTACAATGACTCACGTTCAAGTTCTGATCTCTTGCCCGCTTTCTCCTTCGATTTGCGATCGCTATACCAGCTGGAATCTCGGGCTCTGTGACTCGGTATCTGCAACACCGAGTGTTCAGCTTGATCATACGTGTTGCGTGTTTGGACTTGGACTCACCGTCTCATGTCATAATGCATATCGGCCTCGTATCTCGCTTTGATAGGTCGAAGCCTTTCGAGGAGCGACTCGTAGACTTGGTACTGGGTAATTCTCGGGTCGGTCGGATATCCGAGCTTTTTGAGATCACAAGGCCGGAAATGGGGATCTGGTTGCACCTGCAAAGAGATGAGTATACTATCCGAAAATCGTCCCCGTTAGACTGGTCGTACGTACCACACGGAAGATTTTACCAAGCACCTTCTCACTGGGATAGATCTGCTTGTTGCCATCCTGATCAAGCGATGAGAAACGTCCCTGCAAGTTTCAATGCGGTCACCTACTTTGTCCATGAAGTCTGGCCACAATTTAGGTCTCATTCTGGGATCCAAGGTCGCAGCGATTCCAGCTAATCCGAGTCAGTGTCTTGCCCAAATCAAATCAGGTATTGTGCTCACTCTTCGCGAAATCGACACTGAGACGGGGATCAGGTTAGCAGACATTTCGCTTGTTCTTCGACCACTGAGACTTACGCAGTCTACAAAGATGAACGTTAGCCTATGCAAGCATTTACTTGTTCAGAACTTACACTATGAATCGTCGACAGCTTCATGCTGAACTCGTGGAAGGGGGAATGAATGTCCGAGTTGGCTAGATGCCAATAATCAACCTGACCAAGCATGTCGTTCAGAATGTATTGGACAAAGTTCTACAGGCGCTCAGCGTCGCTCAAAGACTCCACCTTGAGATACTTACCTCGTTGAGATCTGCCTGCGTGACATGCTTGACTCGATGTGGCTCTGGCGCAGTGTAGTCCATCGGTTCTTGGTTCTTCAATGGCTGCACAAATCGCTGATCCCAGATGAGTGTGTAGTCTGTTCTTGCCAGTCAGCGAGACTATCCCGATTGACGCGTTCTCAACACGAGGATATACTGACCATCGCCGTCAAGATCTCCACCTCCTAGCCTATGGTATCGATTAGCATCATTACATGCACTGCAGAGACCACTGACATATTTGGCAAATCTCGGTCACCCTTCACACTGAACACGATGACGTTTTTGAGGTGTCTCAATTCTGGCCTGTCCACAGCAAAGGTCCGTCTCACGTCACCTGTATTTGGCATCAGCGAAGGATGTTCGGACGAAGTAAGAATGAGGGCTGCGACAAACCCGGATGGACTATCACCAATGTCAGCATATGGCTCAACCGCAGCCTGGAATCCACTCACGCGCAGGAGCACGACAGATGAGGACTTCCGACACCACGACTTGAGGCTCGACTTCCTCACTCTCCTGATACTGACAGAACACCTCATTTTCCTCAAGGGTGCCGGACTCGTCCGCGATCCCTGTCGGCAAATCAGAAAGGCAGCACAGCCGACCGCTCGTAGTTGCTCACCGATCAGGAAAACGCCGCCATCGAGTTTCACTCTGGCCTTCCATTTGAGGTCTTGGAGTGCTCTGCACTCGATGATAGCAGCGATGTCAAGTACTAGGGGGTCGGCGTGATAGCCCGCTTTGATCAAGGTCGCCAATGGGAACTAATCGGTGTTCAGTCAAATCACATGACAAGCCCTCGCGCAGCTTACCTCGGAGCAAAGCCCGATCAAACGAGAATCATCCTTGTTTGTCCGATTGTACTTGACTCGATCTCTGAATCCCTTCAGACTGTCCACGGCGCGGATGAAGATGTCGATGATCAATTGCTCAGGTACGCCGTTGGCGCACATGATCATGATGAACTGTCGGTTCAAGAAGGCCACTTGGTATTTAGCGAGCTATTTTCAGGTCAACTCCACTCTCTAACTAATGTCTTATCGGCTCGTGACTCACTCTGACGACATTCAGATCCGTGAGGTCGCTTTTGAACTTGATGGTAGAATCCCTCAGCCTGACTTCTTGATCAGATGCCAGATTCGGCCAACAGCCAAGAACCCCTTTGGCACCGCTAGAATAGATATCTTCAGCTCGATGAGACAATCATCAGATATGGCGCACTCACCCAAGTCGGAACTGAATAGCCGATGGCAATGCATTGATTCCCTTGGTGGTTCCCAGCGCGGCTGCAGCCATTCGCATGACCTCTCTTCCTGCTACTCCGACACCATCGGTGAAGCAGTAACCATTGCGTTTGACATCGGCCAGCGGCTTGCCAAGCTGAATCTCGATGTTGACGATTCGACTGGTACTGAAGGGCTGGATGACCGTTAGCATTCCACGGTGGGACTACAGGCAGAGACTCACCAAACCCATACGAGCGGCGTGCTTGGCGACAATAGTCTCGTCGACGTTACCCATCCACCTTCTCAGCTCCAGACCGTCAATTCGCTTGACGTCGATGAACCAGACGGCGTGGTCTCTGCAGCGTGATATTAGCGATGGACCTGTCTGACAACTATTGGAGCGGATCGCCTACTTCTGCTGAGATGACGATGACGCGACCGGCATAAAAGTCCTGCCGCCGAGTACGATACCGTGCTGTAGAGCTCGCCTGACCCGTGCCATGACTCCAGCAGATTTGAGGATCTTGTCCATTTCTTTCGTACTGTCTTGCACCTAAAATGGCATGAGCTGGATTTCACGTCGTGAAAGAACGGCGAGGACACTCACAAACAGCCTATCTTCCTCGTCGGAGAACTGGACTCTGATGATTGCATCGAGCTTGTCCTTGTATCGTCTGGTGACACTGTTGGATGGCTCTTGCTGGGGAGGTCCGATGACCAGTCGGGTAGGCGTCACGAGGACAGTCCTAATCATGACGAGATGCTTCTGCTCGGGCGGTGTAAGGTGCTTGAGATAGTCTGCTTTACCTACATCGCTGTCAATATCCAACTGAGAGACCTGAGTGCACAGGTGTACTCACGACGAATGACGGCTGCTGGATTTCTGATTCGCTCCTCGTTGTAAAGACTCTCCAAGATTCGGTTCTGTAACCGTTCTTGGTCCTCGGGGCTTTTGCTCTCCGATCCAACTTTCGACTGACCCACTTTGGTACAAGCCTTCAAGGCGAGGAGGCAATCGCGGATTTGGCCCGGCCTGATGATCGAATGAGCAATCAGGCCTTCGATGAGGGTTCGCGTGGAGAATCGGATATCGGAAAGGTTTTGCACATGGTAGACGTTTTGAAACACGTCACCGTCGCCCTTCTTGACGATGATTCGGCGTCGGCTCGACGAGAGCAGGTCCAGTTCAGGATCCCTAGCGGCAAGGCTTTTGAAGTTGGCAGCACATTGACGCAGAAGTCGAAGGTTTGCCGCGTTCAGGTCGAATGTCCATCTCCAAGTGTTGAAGAATGTGGGCTGAATACGTCAGACAACGGGTACAGTGTCGAGGGTCTTCACTCACATAGGCACATGGTCCTTCTGGGATCGCTGGAATAGGTCCACAGTCTAGCTCTTTCTGCGATGTCAAGCATGAGCTACGCCAATGCCCCTCTCGGCAAGCAGACCACTCACCAAGGTCGAGACCGCAAAGTCCATTGCTGTTGCTCTTCTCTTGGTATCCCGCTCTCTCCTCCCGAATCCGTTTCTCTCCTTCAACTCGCCTCTCTTTTCGAAGTCGACGTAGAATCTAGGTGGTCGTCGACAATTGATGGTGACAGTGACGTGAGTGAGACCGGCCGCCGTACTACCTTCGTCGATCATAATACCTTGCGCGGCGATGTCATCAAAAGCGAATTCAGCGTCCAGCGGTTTCAATGCCGGAGGAAGCCCTTCTGCCCCCATCATCAATTTCGCTTTGATCATAAGAATCTCCCGCTTCATGTTGAATGCGAGGTATGATTTCCCGAATTGTGGCTCGAGGCGTGCTTGGTGCCCGTGGTGCCCTCTAGGTCGGTGAGGGATGGTAGTCTCGTCGGGACCGTATTCGCAACCGACTCCGAGCATCTTTGAATCTCATCAGCCAAAGGCAAATCCACGCCTGGATTTGAATTGAGCGGACGCACCTGTATGAATTCTCTGCCGACCAGACTTCCCATAGCTATTGCGGTTGGCCAGAACTGATATTTGATATGCTCCTCTTCTGGTCTCGGGGCTTTCGACGACCATTGGGTCGCAGCAACATTTGTCAAGGTCTCCTTCACGGGTTTGTTATGGTGTTGAAGGCGTCCGTACTGCCGGTTCATCACGAGATCCTCCACACCAAACTGATTTCGCGCCCCCTGTCGGCGAGCTTGGGCATTGCTGGGCATTTTGGCGCTTATATGATAATGAGGTGTTCTCAAGAACTATTAGACAAGGATTGGAATCAATCCGTCAAGATGGACAGGAGTTTGACTTGCAGTAAGAATCAAGTTCCAGCGATCACAAGTTTGGTCCTGGTCGGTCAGATAGCATGTAGATCAGGCGTATCTATCTTGATGATCTGACCACACAATGCAGAATACCGGTCGTCGTCGTCCAGCTAGCCCACCCAGTTGAAGCTATCACCTCTTATCCTACTGTAGAAGGATTCGCCAAGAAAGCCTTCTCGCTGACCGAGGACCAAATGGACAATCAGAGTCGACGCGCTCGAGAGATGCGCCGTGACCGTCACAGACTGATCTCCAGTTCGTCAAGAAGAGGAGTCGTTGATGGGTGGGAGGTGGTGAGATGTAGGAAGATAGCAGCCCGCGTACAGTCGACTAAGGTAACGCTCTGAAAGTGGAGGCCAAAATAGGACGAGGAGGAGAGATGCACGGACAGTTCACCCTCGCGCGTGGCAGTCACGTGGGAGAGGGGCCGCTGGTGGCAAACTGAGCGTCGGGCAGGCAGCGAGCGAGATCGAAGAGAAGCGAACTGCGGCCTGCGCATCTTTCACGTCCTGCACACTTTGCACCTCTACTACAGCTGCATCGAGGTAGGCGAGTGAGCTGACCTTGCTGGAGACTGTTCCCAGCCGCTGTCCGCTTCATACTGGTCTGCGTATCAGAGAAGTGACATTTTCTGATACGGTCACCATGCGATTGCGGACGGGGATGACGGTGGCGTACGCCGGCGTCAGAGAGCTAGAGAGTAGAGAGGAGCCGAGATGCTCTGTACCTGTGCAATGCACTTCCGGCCGGAATTGAGTACCAGTATCTCGTACGAGGCAGAGAATGCTGGGGCCCAAATCTAAACTCTCAGAAATAGTGTCATACCAATACGGCATGGACCAGTAATCCCGATGGAGCCATGGGCTGATACAGCTGCGTCCTGGCACAGCAGACTCTGGTGGGCTGTAGGCACCGTTGCACGAGGAGTAGAACCTTACCATTGCACTACGGAGCGATGAGATTTGCAGAAGGCTGGAGCCTGGAGGCAGGAGGACTGATCCGAATTCCGACGGGAATCGCGGGATGTGTAATGGGGCACATCGCCGATCTCGAGTCGTGGCGCGACAGAATGCAATTGCAGCTAATGTCGAGCTGTCTGTTGATGACATTCATCATAGTTTGGGAGACAATTACGTGCATATTGGGTCAATGCGATGAAAGATCGATGACTCATTTCTACGTATCGCGCCACTCGATATCATTGATCACAACTCTCAACTTCATAAGCTTTCCACTCATGGTCGTCGAGAATTGAAATTATACGGACTATCGAGCACATAGTGCTTGCCGCTTTGAAGATGACAAGCTCCCAAAACGGTATGTATGGCATATGCTGACGGTACTATCAGCCTGCAAAAGTCAGCTCGTGACCGTGAGTGCGGCACTTGCGAGTTGCGAGCCCACAATGTGTCAATGTCCACCCGGTCATCTCGAGCGGCAACGAGGATACAGATCGGGATCCGCCATGCGAGTTGCCCATGGCCGTGTTTCACGCTTCATCTTCATGGTCCATAGAGCCGCCCATAGGTATGCAGGTCATACACGAGGCCCTGGTCACATCGAGTTAGGCGCTCGGTGAGTTGAGACTCAGAACCGGCATACTGCCAGGTGACCTCGGGTGACTATTGGACACTATTGACACTGACAGAGCACAACAGAGCGACTACCTGGCATGCTCGCCACCTCGCCGATCGTTGAGAGAGCGTCTGAAGACCGAAAGACCCGGCCGTGAAGTTCTCAGCTTGGAGTGGAGGACCGTGGCGGCGTGGAGGGCTGTGACGAGAGCGGAGAGAGCTGACGATAGGATCCTCTGCTGAGCACACTGGCCTTCCCTGAAGGGCTTGAGCGATTGTATGGTCGTCGCACGTCACTCGTCGTCGGAACTCGGAGGTCAGTTTGTCGGGCCAGCTTGATGTTTGAGCTGATCCAGTGACAAGGATGGTCCGAGTCTCAAGCTGCTCAAGCCCTCACGCAGGTTCAGGGCCGGCCCCGGCCAGGCCAGCTCGGGAGCAGCCGCGTCCCGAAGAGCTTTGAGCCCGGGGACGGCAAGGTGCTCGACCGCTCGAGCCTACCAGTAGCTACCAGTCTATCGCGCAGCCTCAAGTTGTCGAGCTTACCCAGGCCTACCCCAGCTTGAGCCATCTCGACCTGTGAGCGCGCTCGAACACCGCTGGCGCTCGGAGCCTCGGACGCTCGGCTTTGTGATCTGGCTCTACTCGGCTGCCGTCGGCAAGCGATTAAGAACACTGGAGAAGCAGGGAGAAGCATAATTGCACGCTAATAAGGGTATCAGAATGGAAAGCCCCCGGTCCCTCGGGTCTAATGCCGTGCCTGATCTGCGAGCGATTAGTACATATTCCTTTGGACGTGACAGTTAATAAGTCTTGGATCTGATTAAGCTCTGGCGTCCTCTGACCCGCTCTTGCCCGCTTTTCCCGACGAAAGTGGGAACTTTGTTCGATTTCACGTCCCATCTGTTCGGAACGCAAAAACACGTAAACAAGACAGAGATGACCATCGACATGCTTCTCTTGGGCGCAACGCCATCCGAGCGAACATGGACGATGAAACGAAAGAGGCGCATTCGCGTGACGTGACAACAAGAAGATGGGCGGACTCGACATGTCCACGGACTTTCATCTTCGAGATAAGGTCTGTCGCGATCGTATCATGACACACTTAGAGACAAGACTCTCGCAATCGAGAGCAAAAGTTCGAGCCTATCCTCTTTCGTCGACGTCAGTGTAGATCGGTCGACACCAGCGGCGAAGACGAGTAGGTATAAGGCGACGCGATCGCAGTACGACAGTCGCTCTTCCTTCGCCCCATTTCTCGGTTCGGAAATCCTCGTAGAGTCGTAGCCAGCTTAGACAACAGCTCGAGAGGCAGCAAGTCAGCAACTCATCATGTTTTCGCCAAGTTTCCTCACGATAATCGCCCTTGGCCTGCTCTCCACTAGCAACGCACTCCCCGGAACACCTCTTGGGCCCCGTCGGCAGGACCGGGATGTCGTCCTTGAGGCTCGAGCCGCTGCCACTGCCATATCATCGGTAGTCTACAAGACATCCACCTACAGTCTTTCTGGGTGCTACCAGGATTCGGCATCAACTCGTCTGTTGACAGGTTCATACAGAGGGTCGGCTGCTTTGGCACCCGGTGCCTGTGTGCGGCTATGTGCCGACCAGGGTTTCAAGATTTCTGGTGTCGAGTCTGGCTTCCAGGTGAGTGCTTGTGTGCTCTGTATCACTTCCCTCCCGCCAATCCGAAACAAATCCCCGTCACATCACTCTTCAAAAATGAACATTGCGATCAGCCGTGGTTGGAATTGCAATCCCACCAGGACGAGGCCGTTCTTGATCTCTGCTCAGGTCCCTTTGCTGACAGCTCTCCTCCTGATTCACAGTGCTTCTGCGGCAACTCGTTGGATGCGACCAAGAAGGTCGCCGATTCACGCTGTGACGTTACCTGCAATGGAGATGCCAAATCTCTCTGCGGTGGAGATGGTTTCCTGAACGCCTATAACCTTGTTTCAGCTCCAGTCTCCACCAGCTCCAGTGCAGTGAAAACCACAACTGTCAAACCAGTCTCCTCAACCTCGAAGGCGGCCTCGAGCACGACTCCTATAGCTCCGACGACGACCAAAACGTCTGTGCCTGCCATAACATCGGTGGTCTACAAATCCTCCACCTATACCCTTTCTGGGTGCTACCAGGATTCGGCATCAACCCGTCTATTGACAGGCTCATACAGAGGATCGGCTGCTATGGCACCCGGTGCCTGCGTGGGGCTATGTGCCGATCAGGGTTTCAAGATATCCGGTGTCGAGTCGGGCTTCCAGGTGAGTGCTTGTATGCTCAGTGCTATTCCCTCCAGCCAGTCTGAAACAGAATCCTACCACTTCACCCTCCAGAGAATCACTTCGCCCTCCAGAGATGAACATTGCGATCAGCCGTGCTCGGATCTTCATGCCACCACGATGAGGCCGTTCTTGACCCCTGCTCAGGTCACCTTGCTGACAGCCCTCCCTCTTGATTCACAGTGCTTCTGCGGCAACTCGTTGGATGCGACCAAGAAGGTGGCCGATTCGCGCTGTGACGTTGCCTGCAGCGGAGATGCCAAAACGCTCTGTGGTGGAAATGGTTTCCTCAACGCCTATAACTTGGTTCCAGCTCCAGTCTCCACCAGTGCAGTGATAACCACGACTGTCAAACCAGTTTCATCGACCTCGAAATCTGCACCTGCACCGTCCGGCACCGCTCCTGGGTGTATCGGAGCCTGTGACGCCGAGATCGGAGCCCCTGCTCCTGCCGCTGGAGCTAGAGCTGCGTTGTATGCGCATCATATGGTCGGAAACGTGAGTAGTGATCGTGATCGTTAGCCCGAAACCAGCTCACCCAGTCTGTAGACCTACTCATATACCCAAGCGACGTGGGCAGATGATGTCGCGCTCGCAGCTGGTGCAGGCATTGATGGATTCGCACTCAACTTTGGCAACTTTGACTGGCAGTACCCTAGGATCGACCAGGCCTATGCGGCTGCTGGAGCTTATGGCAACAACTTTAAGACCTTTTTGTGAGCTAGGCGGGCCCGTTCGTGATCTTTGCGATGCTGACGATCGTGGAACAGATCCTTTGACATGACCGTCGTGCCCTGTACTTCGGCTCAAAACGCCATCGACCACGCCAAACTGATTGCCAAGTACGCCAATTCTACCTCGCAGGCGACTTTCATGTCGAAGACACTTGTCTCGACGTTCTCTGGTGAATACTGCACCTATGGTCAGAGTAATCTGACACAAGGATGGGGCTACCTACGGACCCAACTCCGAGCCCTTGGTGTCGAGATGTTCCTGGTTCCCGCGCTATTCATGGAGCCTTCGCAATTCGCTGCCAACCCGTGGTTTGACGGCGAATTCAACTGGGACTCTGGATGGCCTGTCGGCGATGCGAAGACCAAAGATCTCACTACCGCCAGTGATCTCGCTTACATGACCGCGCTGGGCTCCAGATCGTACATGGCATCTATCAGTCCCAACTTTTTCACCTACTACGGTCCCAGCTCATGGAACAAGAACTGGATCTACCGAGCCGACGGCTGGTTGCTGGCGAGAAGGATGGAACAGTTGATCCAGATGAGGAATAAAGTGCGATTGGCCGAAATCGTCTCTTGGAACGGTGAGTGGGATCGACAGAAAGCTACGCGACTCATACTGACACTTTCCCCCTAGATTATGGAGAGTCTCATTACATTGGACCCATCCGAGCCGACCAGCCGAACTCCCAAGGATGGACTAATGGCATGCCACATAGTAAGTACTCATACAGCGATCTTGCCTTTCACCTGCTTACTTTGTTGCAGCCGCCTGGCTCCAGCTCATCGCATACTACGCGCCGGCTTACAAGACCGGAGCCTATCCACGAATCACCCAGGACAGCATGTTCCTCTGGTCCAGGCCGCATCCTAACGACGCAAACCCGACCAACCCTACCAACGCTCGACCCACGAATTGGCAGTACACCGATGACAACCTCTACGCTGTTGTATTGCTCACCGCTCCCGCCACGGTCACCATCACCAGCGGCACCAACAAAGGCACATGGTCACTCCCAGCCGGTCTGTCCAAGTTGAGCTTGGCCAACCAGCCCGGGTCCATAGGCGGCAAGATTGTCCGAGGCTCCACCACCGTCAAGACGTATGACTCGGGAGATTCGTTTGTCTACACAACGTGAGTGAACGAATCAGCCGGTATTAGATGTATGCTGACCGTGTTTTAGTCGACCGGTGGACTACAACTACAACTACTTTGTCGCCCAAGCTTAGTCACAAGCACGACAAACAGGGAACTTCTGCTTGATCTGCAGTTCCATATCTAAATGTTACATATCTAGACAGTATAGTATAGACGACTCGTGACGACTATCATAGAGGGGATCCAAGGATTATAATGATTATGCAACGCCTTTGACGATGCGGGTGGAGCGGGCTACTCTCGGAGCCAGGCCTGGGTCCTCAACTTCTTCTCCTGCGCTTTCTTCCTGAACCGCTCCTTCGGCGACGTCAGCTCGACATTTTCTGATGGTGTTCACCACATTCAACTCACCATATCCTTCTTCGTAATCTTTTTGTTTGACACAACGCCTGATTCCTCGTCTCGTTTTCGCTTGGCATTCTCTTCAGCCTTTTGCTTCTCCCAAGCGTCTACATCGAAGTAGTGCGAGTTCATCCTCTTGGCCCGGTTGTACTCGTCGAGATGGTCCACGCTGTAGCTGTAATCCGCCGGTGTGAACCGTCCAGTCCGGGCGTTGAAAAGTGCCGTCTGAGATGATGGTCCGCCTGCTGCGGATCCTCGTTGAGCGGGTGGTAGCAGGTGTGCGAGGTCAGGGTCTATGTCGGGAGGGACGCCATAAGTGGTATGGCCTGAGGCATCGGTAGTAGGTGGCGGACCAGCAGGCAAGGGAGGCTGTTCTTTTGGTAAAGGTGGAGCAGTTGACGCTGCCTGAGCTGCTTCGGGTTGAAGAGGGTTCGTCCAGGTCACAGCGCCAGTCTGGGTGTTCCAGAAGTACCATGCTGTGATCATGAGTCAGAGACGCAATGTGAGATGGTGTTGTGCGACTTGCTGTACTCACCATTCTGCTCCGGAGACCAAACCGCTTGCCAAGGCTGTTCTGAGCCTTGGGGACCTCCAGCATCCCCAGTCTGCTTTCCTTTTCCCTTGACATTCACACTACCTCCAGGCAGTGACTCGGCTGCTGGATCCCATTCGTCCTCTGGTTCTTCATCTCCCTTCGTTCCTGCTCCTTCGTGAGCCTGTTCGTCCGAGCCTCCTGAAGATTCTGCTTTCTCTATCATAGCATTGGATTTGGTTGCCTCGGCTGACTGCTCCGGAAGACTGACAGCAGCTGCAGGCGGCGAAGGTGAAGCCTCCTCCACTGTCGGCTGCTTCGACGACGAAGCCATATTTGATGGTCGGTGTGACGTGGCGGCTGGGTAGTGAGCTCTGACTATTTCGTCTGGTAGCACCCGGTAGACCTGGACCTGACAGAGTTGAGTGGACGAGCTGATCCGATGGGGAGAGTGATAAGATGATCAGAACTACGAGCACTTGTCGTGCTTCGCCTGTCTTCAGTACCCTCCAAAGCGCAAAGATCGAGGTGCGAGACGCATAGCTGAGATGAGGTGGAGAATCGGCGCGTGTAAGGATTCGCCGACTTGAAAGTCCCGCGAGTGGGTCCCGTGGGAACGCGTTTCTTATTGAAATTTCAAGGCTCTTCTATGCGAGCAATTAGCCATACTGAACGACTCGTATCCATGAGCCGATACACGAGCACTACTGTGGTCTGTGACTTGCATTACAAATTATTGTAATCAGTCTTCAGAGCAGCTATCCCTATGCTACCCGTCTGACGGGAAGGATTTCACATCTCAGACAGCAGTCCTATTTTTCAAATCCTACTCGTACAGTGTTACAAAGCCTTGTAAGGTCGGCTACGACTTGCGGGAAGCTGAAAGTAAAGTAATCTTGGGGTTTTTGGCTGGATCCTAGCCGGCGCGCGGGGCGCGCCGGTCCACTTATATTCCCTAATACAGATTTGATACCGCTAACTCGTAGGTCAAAACCTGTCAAAACCCTGAACCCCGGGGTCCTCCGAAAGTGGCATTTTTTGCCAACCAACCAGAACGTCTGATTCTTTTTGCAAACCCGACTCAAGAAGAGGGCATCTGGGCGAGCGTCGAGCTCGAGCGACAACACTGCCAGTCACTCGAATACCAAATACTCAGCAGACCAGAGAGCAAGCGAACGTACGCGCTCTTCCTGCTGTCCTGGCGTTAAGTCCTAGCCCCACACGGGAAGGATACGTCGACCCGAAGAAAGAGCCTAGCTTCAGACCCGGGGACCAATAGTTAGCAAGGCTCAGGTCAGTCCGTATATCACATCCTCGCGACCCGTGTCAATTGCACACCACCGATATCAAACCACCATATCACGATATTGCACCGTCCACCCTCATCGTTGCCAACACCATTAGCAAAACGACAAAGGACACAATGTCAGAGTCCGAAGCGACTCCTTCGGGTTCGGTCCCTCCATCAGGCTCAGAGCTACCCAAGGTCCGTCTCAATGCTGTTATGATCGCTCCGAGCTTTCGCTGACGCTCAACGCGCTATTGCTATCTTGTTGTTCCCCAATCTCTCGTGTCTATCATCCCGCGCAACTTTCACCACGTCCTACCACCGCTCACATGTATTCCCTACCACCTCTCCATCACCTCCCGTCTCTCCCCCACAGAACCGACACGAGCCCAGAGGACGCAAACCCAATGATCAACTTCCTCCATCTCGCGCCAGGGAGGTGCAACGCGCCTTCCGACTACGTCGAGCAGAACACCTAGCATCGCTGGAAGATCGGATCAACCAGCTCGAGTCGGAGAACTCGCAATTACGTGCACTACTCAGTCTCCCGGAGGCAGAGCGCACCCGGATTGGATCCGGCCCGACCGGTCGAGGCAAGGCTCTCAAGGAGGGAGGTGTGCCCATGTCCGAGCGAGTGAGGGCACGAAAAGAAGCCAGAGCGAGGGAGAGGGCGGCGCGTGGTATCCCTGAGCCCGAAGACTCGGATCACCATGACAGCGACAGTAGGACAAGGGACTCTCAGACGCTATCCCCGAGAGCAGTATCTGCCAGTGGATCGAAGTTGCCCTTTGTCAAGCCGTCATCCGCCAAACTGGAGCCGAATGGGAGTTCGAGCAATGATAATAGTGCATTGTCTTTGTTCCAGAACAACGATGATTCGAATGCGCCTTACAATTACAACCTCCCCATGTCATTCAACCTCCCGGTCGAATCGGAAAACTCGTTCCCAGATTTCGGCAACAACTTGGACTCGTCCCTCTATAAGTCAGCTCCGACCCCAGGCTACGGTGGAATATTTGGCTTGTTTGGCGATCAGCAGAACCCCTCCCCACAACAACAAACCTCTACTCCCCCAGTCCACCAGCGCAATCAGGATGGCCATACCCCAATTTCTCCTCCACATTCGAGCCAACTAGCGGGTTCGAGCAATCAGGGGCAATCTGTCCAGCAGCCCGACCTGCTGACACGTCTCAAGGGTTGCTGTCACCTGTCCGACTCGCACGTCGTCAACGACCCAGGTCTCCTCATCTTTGCAACCCGACTGTGTCAGTCCTTCCCATGCGGCTTCAACGGCAGCCATCCGGACCCTATCGCGATCTCCGATTCCGACTTTTTGCTACTGGAGGATAGCTGGAAGGCGCTCAAGTCGCAATTGGATCCTGGAGGCGAGACCGACGGCGAGAACAGGATCAATACTGGCAGAATGGCGGCGGAACTGGTATGCAGGGCTGCACAGTCGAGAAACAACAGCAACGTCCAGCATGGAAACGGCGCCGTGGGCTTCATCGTTTGCAGGTACAGAGAGGGTATGAGCATCAGGCGATCCATGATCGCTCAGCTGGTACAGGGTCTAGGGGGTAGTTTTGAGTAGGCGAGATTCAATAAAATCAGAAATCGTCTACCGAGCCTCACAAGTAGCTCACAGGCGAAAGTTTCACTTCATTATCATTGTACAGTTACCAGCATGTATATACACTATGCACCGGGGCGTTAATCATGGAGACCCGCGGCCGATGAATAGCTGGCCTTGCATCATCTCGGTTGGATCTGACTCAAAAGGATGTGAGTTTACGATAGCGACCTCCGCCGGCCTACGTATGCCCGGCCATTAAACGGACAAACGCACACTCGACGGGTTTATGCGTTAGGATTGATTCGCGTGCTATATAGTGTCTTCCCTTGTCTTCCGCGTGTCGATGAGTAAGCTCACGCGAGATTGACGAAGACTCGAGCAGCGCTCTAGCGCTGCACACGTCATCCTCCTTCGATTCCTGCAGCAACCCTTAGAGCAGCTGTCAATGTTCCGCCACCCACTCGGCGTTCCTCGACTACGCCTGTCTGAGCCTCTTGCCTCGTGTCCTCGGCCAACGTTGTCCCCCTCCGAGTCTAGCCGACATGGCGTGGGTAAGAGGAATGCGTAGGATAGGATGAGGTGCAACTCATCGAAGACTCCGCTCTCATGACTTCTCTCCTCCTTGCATCCATCCTCAAGTCGCTGCCTCCTCGATTTCAGAGGATTCAACTTGACCCGCTCGACGTTCCCGACGCTCGAAGCCGAAAACATTCCATCGGCCTTGAACTTTCGGGATTCAGATCATGCGAGTGATTTGCGTCATCTCCTTGCTTTCACTCTGTCTTTCGACGACCACCGCAGCGCCAGCTGGCAGCGATGTGATCAGTAGGCAGGGTAACGAGCACGAGCATCATGGGCATGACCACCATCATATGCCACAGGTTGACGGCGACGAGATTCGTCCGTCGGAGACAGCTTCAAGTATCGACCAAGCATCTTCCATCCCGACTCCAGCTCCTTCGACAGTCCCACGTCCACCGGAACCTGATCACCATGCACATGGCTCCCACGCGGCTCCAAAGGCGGTACTGGATGATGAGAGCATTCACTACTGGCATCACTTCCCTCCAAGCTACCTGGCAGCAGACTTCAAGCTTGACAAAGACTCGGCTATATTCGGGGAAGAGTTTGACGATGAGTGGGATCCGCAGAGAGCTTCTGGCCACAAGAGTCTGATGCTCGGTCATGTCCTTGCTATGATAGGCGCATATTTCGGAGCGCTTCCCATATGTAAGTCCAGTGTGGAGTCATACATAGCGTGTCTCATCGCTCACAACGTCGACAGCTTTGGCTCTACGAGCCGCACAGCACTCGGCTCACGTCTATGCGAATATAGTCTTCCTGGTGCTAGCCCTGGCAGGATGGCTAGCTGGTACCGCATACCGTCTGTCAAGTCCTGATCGCTACGAGGGCGACGTACACCGTGGCCTGGGGGACTTCGTCGTCGTCCTCTCTTTGGTGCTCGGTGGTATAGACGTTTTGTGGTCGACGACTTCGTCCAGCTTCCAAGATCGATCCTGGACATCTCCACTGCGTCCATCTCTTTGGAAAGGTGGCAACGATCGACCTACCTCCGAGAATCGATACGAGATGGTCGGCTATTCGGATCGCGCAGAAGATCTCGGCGCAAGCCAGGAAACAGGGGATCCTGTCTTCGTAATTGACGAGGACGAGGATGTCGACTCCCCAGAACAATCAGCACAGGGGTGGTCAAGACGTCCGTCACTCCTGATTCGACAACGGTCGCCTGAATCTCGGCACTCGCGGCACTCAGTAGGGTCCGACGGCACTTTGCAAGATTCACCCGGTCTGGAGTCGCATCACAAGGATCGTTCTAGAATCGGAGCGTTCGATGAGCTTGAGGGTGAATCGCCAGAGAACTCCAAGGTTTCGGCTCTGGAGAGCGGACGAAGATCACCAAGCCGTCTCTCAACCCTGTTGACTTGGATCAGGCGATCTCAGGTAGTCATCGCATATGTGGCCCTTCTCACGGGACTCACGACCTACACTGTGAGTTCGCTGGGTATGACAGTGTACAATTTACTCATGCGCTTTCAGGGGATGTGCCGAGCGGGATACATCAATAGCTGCGCTGCCCATTTTGTCAAGGGGAGCATCTTCTTTGGGTGAGTACATTGAGCTGGTCTGGTTCTTGCCTCAATCCTAATGCCTGCTTTGCAGATATGGCGTGTTGACATTTGCACGATACCTTGGGGCATATGCCGACCTGGGATGGGCTTGGAACAAGCCACCTGGCGGTCGTAGAGGTCCATCCGCGGAAATGGTTGAGTGCTCAGTCATCTTCCTATACGGTATTACCAATACCTGGATGGAGCGATTCGGTTCCAGCCCGCAGGATCCATACACCGTCAAGCAGGTGCAGCATATCTCGATCGCGGTCATGTGAGTGAATCGCGTGGGATCACATGTCGGAAGTGGTTGACTGGTTGATCAGGTTCTGGTTCGCGGGCCTGACAGGGATCCTGCTCGAGTCACGCAAGATGAGAAAGGTGCTTGGTGCAGTGCTAGGAGGCAGCAGCGAGACTGCCGAGCCACCGTCATATGCGTTCAGCTTTAATCCTCTGCCGGCCGTGGTCATTGCCGTCGTAAGTGGCTTCCCCACATGGGTCAAAATTTCAGGAGACTAACTCTGACCGCAGACCGGACTGGCGATGGCAGCCCATCACCAAGATTACGAATTCCAAGTGTCCATCCACTCGTTGTGGGGAACACTGCTGGCCGGCGGATCGCTCTTCAGGCTGTGCACTTACTTCTTCTTGTGGCTCCGACCGCCTGTCGAATCGACTCTGCCATCCCGACCTCCGACCGAAATCCTCACTTCCCTAGGGTACGCAGCTGGCGGAATCGTCTTCATGCTATCGGTCGAGGAGGTCTCGTTCGCAGCTATGAGAGCTGGATACGACGATATGATGGCTTTCCTCAACTTCACCATCGCTCTCACGAGCCTGGTCTTCTGCTGGGAAGTTGTGGTCATGGCGATCAAGGGATGGGCGGTTATGCGAGTGCAAGCTAGGGCGCATAGACAAGCCATGGGTGACCATGAGCAGGCTGTGATCTAGTCTTTAGAGATATACACTAATTATAATTGATTACTGCGCCATCGCTACATGCCGAATAATCGAGAATCTTAGTATAATGACATGTGCATGTTTGTCTACGCGATGACCACAGGACCAGCAAGAGCGGAGGCCTGATCCATGCTGAGTAATGATTGGTTACAGATATGCTACAAATTATAGTAGGAGTCGTCTATCTACAGTGATCCTCTGGTGGGTCGTATCTCATCGGGTTCAATTGCCTCGACTTCTTCGCCACCACTCTCGCCCTCGAGGCTTGACGATGCTGATGCACCGTCCAACGTAGACGACCCAGTCGCTGCTTCCGGCAGAGGCCCTGGCACGCTGGTGATAGAAATCGCATCTTCCGTCACGTCAACCTTGACTGTATCGCCATCCCTAATATAGCGGTGTCAGCGTTCAATAGGAGATCTGAATATCGGGTCTCTTTACTCACTTCACAGTTCCATCCAGCAGCCGCACCGCAACCGGGCTGACGATCTTATCCCTGATGACCCTCGAAACGGCCCTAGCGCCGAACTGATCCGAGAATCCTCGGTCCGCGAGCCAGCTCTTCGCCGCATCGCTTACGTCCAGCGTGACCCGTCTAGCGTCAAGCCGCTGCTGGACCTCTTTCAGGCGTAGTCCCACAATGTCAAGAATGACTGAGGGCGGGAGTTTGTTGAAGACCAATTGCTCATCAAGTCGGTTGATGAGCTCTGGCTTGAAGTATGCACCGACCGCCCGGAGGACCTCGTCTCGCGCCGCTGCAGTCACAGTGCCGTCAGGATTCGTGCTGCCGGGTTCATAAAGAGCTCTGAAGTGTCAAAGTCAGAGCTGGACGGTGCGCAGTAGATGAACAAGAAAAGACTCACTCTGAACCGAGATTCGATGTCAGGCAGATGATGGTGTTCTTGAAGTTGACCTGTCGTCCTTGACCATCTGTCAGAACACCCTCATCCAGGATTTGCAGAAGTATATTGGCGACATCCTAAGCAGATCAGCCTCTATCCTTGTTGTTCAAGCCGAGAGTCTAGACTCACTGGATGAGCTTTCTCGATCTCATCAAAGACCACAACAGCATATGGCCGCCTTCTCACTGCTTCGGTGAGCTGGCCTCCTCTGTCGTTGCTTTAGCACAATTCTCCAAGATCGAGCGAGATATGCGCTGGTACTCACTCCTCGTATCCCACGAAACCAGCTGTTGATCCCACCAATCGTGATATCGTGTGTTTGTCGTGGAATTCAGACATGTTAAGCTGAATGCTGATTCATCGTGTCAGCCTCATCATGATACCAGTCGATGCTCGACTCACATGGCTCGCTGTTCATCTGCGAAAAGGAATCCGGCGAGAGCTTTGCAAAGCTCACTCTTGCCCACTCCGGTACTGCCCAAGAGGAGCAACGATGCCAATGGTTTGGAAGGCGACTGCAGACCAGCTCGAGAAAGTCGAACAGCATTACTGACGGCGCTGATGACCTGGTCTTGACCGACAATACGAGTCTTGAGAGCGTCTTCCATCTACGAGGGTATCAGTTCAGGTTCCGATATTCGACATTGGACTCACGTGTATCAGTTTCTCGCGTTCGCCCTTGAGAAGATTCGACACCGGTATACCAGTCGATTTGCCGACGCTGTAACTGCGTTAGCCTCGCTCTCGCGAGTCCATACGGACGATACTCACACTATAGCGATGTCTTCACTAGTGACTCTATCTCTCACTCGCATACTAGAATGCTCCTCCTCGTCGGAAAGCTCGCCTTGTATCTTGGGCAACTCGGCCTGGAGAGAAGGAATAGTTGAAAATCGGAGTTTCGACGCCCTCTCAAAGTCGCCCGACCTCTGAGCGTTCTCGAGTTGGGTCGTTGCGTCGTCGATCCTCTAGGACAATACTTGTTAGTCCTCGTACCTCAATGTCTAGGTAGAGACTTGACCCACCTGCTTGATCTGCTTGATCTGCGATAATCTCTCACGTTCTTGTGCCCACAGATCCGCCAACCTCGCTTGCTCGTCCTTCTTCTCCTTCAACTCGCTCTGCACTTTTTCCAGCCTCGACACTGAGAATGTATCCTGCTCATTCTTCAGCGACTCGCGCTCGATCTCCAGCGTGACAATCTGTCTATCCAGTGCTTCCAGCGCGGTAGGACGCGACTCCTGAGCCAGCTTGAGGGAAGACGAGGCTTCGTCTACCAGATCTATCGCCTTGTCAGGGAGATATCGATCTGGAATGTACCGATCCGAGTATACAGCTGCGGTGACCAGCGCGGAATCTGCTATTTGAACACCATGGTGGACCTCAAATCGACCTTTGAGTCCTCGGAGTATGGAGATGGTGGATTCCACCGAAGGCTCGTCGATTTTGACTGGCTGGAATCGTCTCTGCAGCGCCGCGTCCTTCTCGATCGTCTTGCGGTATTCGTCCAACGTGGTAGCTCCAACTAGCTGCAGACCTCTTGCTAGAGCCGGCTTGATCATGTTACCGGCATCCATTGAGCCTTCTGCTTTGCCAAGATTCTAATCGGGAGTCAGCTACGACTCGGGGTCCAACGGAACGGCGGCAACGTACCAGCAAGGTGTGCAGTTCGTCGATAAAGCAAATCACCTGCCCCTCTTCCTCTTCTATATCCTTCAATAATCCTTTGAACCGGGTCTCAAATTCTCCTCTGACTCCACTGCCTGCGAGAAGCATTGAGAGATCGAGTGACAGAAGCCGTTTGCCATGTAAAGACTACGTCTGATCAGCTGACAAGAGATTGATGGGCCTTGTTGTTGCTTACCTCCGGCACCTCCTTGTTCACTATTCTCGTTGCTAGTCCTTCCAGGATCGCCGTCTTTCCTACTCCTGGCAAACCCAGCAGGACCGGATTGCTCTTGGTCCTCCGTGACAAAATCTGAATTGTCCTGCGGATCTCTTCGTCCCTTCCAATCACGGGGTCTAGCTTGCCTTGCTTCGCGAGATCCGTCAGATCTATACTGAACTGCTTGAGGTAATCTCCCTTCTGAGGCCCAGGTTGCATCCCTCCTGGAAACTTCATCCCGCCGAATCCACCTCCATTGGGAGGTCCTCCTCCTGGTGGGCCACCCCGTGGTGGTCCTCGAGGTGGACCACTGGCATAGAAGCGGATCGCGAGAGTGCCCGCCTGTGGAAGTCCTCGTGAAGCTACCCTCCTTAGTTGACCAGTGCGAATTAGCTGTCTTGTGGCCATCATCTTAGTTGACTGTCGCCGCTGTAATCACGCCCGGTCGCGGTCACCGCTTGCATGTTATATGTATCCCACCGCAAGATGTGGGATGGACACCCTCTCGAGTCTCTCCTTTACTCGAAAGTTCCAGTGAGATCGACCTCCACCTCGAACACACTCGCACTTTCCGGGTGGCAAATCCGGCCTCGGCGCACTCGCATCGACAACCCAGCCAAACGCAAGCCAAACGCAAGCCAAACGACGGTTACATGATGCTGCGTATACGACACAATGCTAAGACTGGGCACAAGGATACACGACGCTCTCTACACTCTACACTCTAGACAATCATCTCCCGCGATTAAAACCCCAAAAAGGCGGATGCACCACCCTGTCGTCGGTGTGTAGGCTCGGCATGCCTCCCTGTCGATCGCGCCGTACGGGCGGTGGATGGCTCGCCAGCTCCCGGTGGTCGTGTTTGTCTTCCCCCAATTGATTCTCTCAACAAGTTCATTTGTATGTCGTCAATGTCGTGCATCGTATCAGCTCCCGTGTTGGCGGCTACGGGCACCCTAGTGTCCTGAGCTGTTCTTGAGGCGGTGGGCCTGTTGTTAGGCGTTGTAGTATCTCTACCCCTTGTTGGCGGAGGTGGATTCAGCGGTGGGGCGAACTGCAGGCGTGGCTGTCGTCTACCGGTTTGACCATGACCGCCACCGTGCTCATCGCCATCATCGTCATCTGCTGGGTTCTCCCTCTCGCCGACATCAGAAGGCGCTGGGTGATGCAGCTCATCGCTCCGGGTACTGCACCTGCAATCAGGTTAGCACACATAATCGCTTCAATGTACGCACCAGAATCTATGACCCTCCTGCCACGCTTTGCTTTGACACTCCTTGCTGCAGTACTTTGCTTTCCGACATCGGCGACATTTGGCAAACTCCCTCGCAAAGCTCTCCCAGCGACCACATGCCATGTTGGCGCATTGCCTGATGCCTCCTTGAGCCTCGTCTTTGCGACAAGCGTTCCGCATGATGACTCCTGCCCAGTATTGGATCTCCGGGGGTATGCGGAACAGTCCGGGGTCGGATGGCGAAGGCCTGAATGTGAACCGCTCGACCAGGGAGAACACATTGGGAGTTTGCGAGTAGGCAGGGCGTTCGGGAAGCGGATTTGCGACATAGTCTGTGCCGATCTCGAACGACGGGTGCATAGGTCGACGAGGGTGGTGAAAGGCGGATCGAACGTGGGGATACTTTGACAGATACGCCAGAAGTTGTAGAGAAAGGAGAATACTGTCGTCTGAATATCGATTTCCATCGGGATTTAGGATGGCCGAGACTCCAACATAGCTGCCCAAGTCTTGGAAACCTCGTGGCGCTCCATTGGCTATGATGATTTGTGTGTTTTCTGCGGCTGGAGGTTGGGTGAGAAGCTGTCTTGGGGTTGTATCGGCCGTGGCCACGCGTGGCGTTTGAGCCGCGCCAGGTTGTCCGGGAGGTGCACCTGCCTCCATGTCCAACCGTGCTTGCTCTGCTGCCATGGCGTCTGGGTCCGGGTCGTCCTCCATCAAGTCGGTCGCGCCATCCACAATCTCAACATTGGGTGGTGGGCCGGCTCCCTCCGGCAGCATAGTACCACCGCCTTCCATCGCCTGAGCGTTCGCCGCAGCTATCCCTGCGGCAACGGTAGCTGCTGGCAGGTCCACTTCTTCGCCTACGTCCGAAGCTCCGCTCTCGTTCTCTCTGTCGTTTCTAGGTGCGAGGTTTGCTGGTCTTGCAACGATCGTACCTCGTCTACCCGTTGCTCGCAGTGGCTCTGCAATCTCCTGTCTGTTCGGCGTTCCCATAGGACTTGATTGGTTGCTGACCGCGTCCTGAGCCAGTTGAGGCATCCGTGGAGCGCTTAGATTTAAGAGTGATTGTCGAGCAGCGGCGGCCAGATTGTTCTCCGAAGTTGCACGGGGTATACCTCCAACCTCATCGCCAGATAGTGAATTCCCGGCACTGGAAGCTTGTGCGACAACCTCGCGAGGCGTTAGCCGGGGAGGGATTTGTATTGCCATAGGGAGGATAGGCTGTCGAGCTCGAGGTGTTGTGGACGGTCCTGCCCGGGGGACATCCTCCGCTCCATCAACATCCATTCCCTCGTCGGCACCCGCAGATGCCGTGTCTGTGCCTTCGTCTGCTTCTGCCATGTCGACGTCTGTATCTGAGGCTCTGGGTCCGCTGTGGCTCGAGTCGACAGTCTGGGGCCGGGCGGCATGTCCGGCAGCAGCTTGACTCGTGCGCGGGGTCGGTCCGGAATTGGCTCGGGGATGGCTGTTGGTCTCTGAGCTTGACTTGGACGAGCTCACGCCTGGCACAGGTAGACCAGCAGCTACGGCCTGCACGGCAGCTACACTGCCCAACGGACCGGCGAAAATGGCGATTCCATGCTGAATAAGCCAGCTTTCCAGTATCTGAGCCACGAGGTCGAGTGATCCCGCTTGAACGACTCGGGTCCGGATAGCTTCACTGCCTCGAACTCCTATATTGACGACACATTGAAAAGCGAGGTTGTGACGAAGACTGATCTGGCGATCCACAGGGATCACGCGAGCTGTCGGTGGACCGTTCAAACCCCATAGATCGGGAGGCACATATGTCTCTCTGGGCATGCACGATTCTCGGAGAATGTCCAGGAGCCGTTCCAGTCCTCCATCGAGCGTGAGGATATCTCTAATTCTAGGTGATGTTTGTGTGAGGTAGGTGAGAGAGGTGAGATTATTGAGAATGGCGAGGGGCGAAGTGGTGTCTAGGGCTTGGCAATGGTCAGCATACCGCGTGAGCAAATTAAGCAAGAGCCCAGCTCCTGCTTCGAGAGCAGCTTACCTCGTCGGTCATATAGCATGTGTGTTATAGACAATACGGCCCTATTCTGGGGTGGAAAGGAGTAGCTGGATTCCCGCATGATGGTGCGTCTGGCTTTCGTTCGTTGTTGAAAGCGTTACAAAGGGACAGGAACAAGTTGGTGTGGTAATGAGCTACGGCTACAGTGAGCAAGTCCCTCATCTCAAGCTGTGGCTGGTGATTCACGCAAGCGTCGCGGAGCTTGACTACAGCACTTACAGCTGAGATCGGGTAACACGTCACTCTGCCCATGCTATTGTGAGGAAGTCGACCAGTCTGCGGCAGCGTCCCTTCTCTCGCCGGAAGATCAAATCTATCGTTCTCGCTGCCGGGCGAGCTCCAATGCGATGCTGAAGCGTGCCGTTTGCGTCAGGATATGAGAAGAGTGCTGATATGTGTTTAGTAGTGAACCGGTGTCCAGCCAAGGACGCAACAGAGGACGACAGGCAGCCTGCAGAGCACGAAGCCGAGCGAGTGAACCGGACGCGGAGATGCGGGGTAATGCGCAGGCCTAACCAGAATGATAGGCGCTGCAACCCACTGATCGCGACAGGCTCCTGGCTGGTGCAGTGGTGACAGATTGACGTTTGACAGTGGCCAGACAGGGCCAGACGAGAGCCAAGTACTGTACAGACATGCGATGTACTCGATGCGTAGCATTTTCATCCTGGACGGCGTGGCTCCGTGGCTGTCTAATTACCTCTGTCTGGCTCGGAGGCAAAGCTGCCAGTAATTTGTAGCAAAGCGATACGCCGATAGCCACCTCGGCGTCAGAAATGTCTCGATGCATCCGGCCTCCGATCACTATCCGCATGAACAGCTCTCTCGACGTCACAGGAGCCGCTCCTAGCAGCACGCGCAAGATACCCGAGCCAGTTGCCTCCGACTTCCTAGGGCCAAGCTGGCATGCAAGAAGCTCTAATAAGAGCCTGCTGCTGACAATCGAGTTGGCTTGCTCTCGATTTGGCTGACGTCGGCCTGCAGATCTCAACAAGTACCGGTTACGTAAATAGGTTGACGGATCCGCGTGCGTACGTCAACCGGCTCGATGCGGCCAACGTCGATGTTGCTCGAACTGTAAAAGATAGACAGACGGGCAGCAGACTCGACAGCCCGACAATCGTTCTTTACTTTAGAAAGACCCATCCATGTCTGCAAGTTACCACACACACTCGCCTCCCTCACATCCACCACGATGCCCGAGTTCAAGGCGAGATTGGGCAGTCTACTCCGGCCCACGGCCTCGGAAAAGCCTGCCCTACACGGACGAAGCGATAGCGATCACGAGTCCCATTCCTTTTTCGGCCCATGTCGGTCCAAGATGGCGGCCTCGTGCGAGGTGTTTAGCATGTTCAAGGCTCTGGCCGCGGGTACAGATCCAGAGGGGATCGCCGCAGAAGTGGACAGCGACGACGACGAAACGGTCCCTCCAAACTCGGCCCCGGCCAACGCTAAACCGCCCCCGTCACCTCGAACCCAGAAACAGGAGAAGGATCAAATACTCGAGGACTGGGTGCAGGACACGACTACCCAGAATGACGCTCTAGGTTCCAAGTTTGCAGGTACGTGTGCTTGTACGACAGTGCTGACGGGCACAGCCATGTCGATGAGCAACCTTTCTTCATTCACCGCCAAATCTGCAAGCGATGCAAAGAACAAGAAGCGGCCGGCCCTACCTACCCGACCTAGTCACGATCTGGACAGTCCTGAACTACGGAGGACTTCTGAAGACAGTGCGACAGAGACAGCGATATCCTCTGGGATGACAACCCCTACCGAGAGCACGATTTCAACGCCAGGGTTCCACGTCGCGGACGAAGTCGATGATGCAACCAAGCTTGCGGCGATAATCGAAGAATACGGAGATGTAGCCAGCTTGTTCCGCCCGGGGAACGGGTCGTCCGATTCTGAGCCTGAGAGGATGTTGGCGGAATGCAAAGGCAGTCTGTTCAAGTGAGTCTCTGCTGTTTTGCCGCCGACGTTCGCTGATAGTCTCATAGGGGTGTTCTGCTGATCGTGAGTATAACAAAGCGGTCCTGAGCTTACTGGTAGGGCAACTTGCATCTCACTACCCATCGACTTTTGTTCCACGCGTTGTTGCCCCCAGATTCTTCATTTGCCAACCCGCATCCTACCGCCGAGGGAGCCGAGGGCTACAAGTCTGACATTGTCATGTCGGGGCCCGTCACCATGCACAGATCGAGTCCACTCAAGCCGCCTAAACGACTCTGGATGGAGATTACCCTGGACATGATTACCACATACCCGAAGGGTGATGAGGTTGGGCGTGTGAGGCCGCTGAGATCCATCTTACGTGAGTGTTAAACATCGAAGGGATCTGACGCCAGTGTCAACGGTCCATCGCATGGAGCCACTTGACCCGCAAAGGCCATGCGACTTCCACATCACCTTTGACAGCGCCGACGGGTCACACAATAGTTTCTTCACCGTGGACACCGAGGTGAGTGAGTTTGGGAAGAACCTAACTGACACCGCAGCAAAGTGCAGTTCAATGGAGAAGAGCTTTAGAGGCGACCTTGTTTCGTCATGCCCGTCGGAAGTGGAGGAGTCAACATGACAAGGCTGAATCGGGCAGCGATTGGACCAACCTAAGGTGCTGCATCCCCCTGGATCGAGCGACGGTCAAGGACTTCACCGACTATCATGGGTATGCGACGCTTGTGGGCCTGGATGTGGATGTCGGTGACAAACACGTCGACTGGGATCCCGAGGGGGTGGCAGCAGGAGACTACTCGGTCACTCCGCATAAGAAGGGTGCACTCAGCAGTATCGGCGGCACTACTACCCCAGATAGTAGAAGCCGTGACAATTCGCCATCCCGCACACCTCGCACGCCGCAGAAGGAGCCCACAATCTACATCGACAGCTCATTCCCGAAATTGCCAACGCGTGACGAAGCCAGTGGCTCAGAACCATCGGACACTTACGACTTCAACATCATCCTCCTCAATGAGACTGCTTGGTTCTGCGAGGCATTGCGTTCAGCCGCGATCGCTGCACAGGACAGACAATACAAACAGGGTGTGATCAGGCCAAAGATGAGTTTAACCGTCGCCGGTTTTGACGCTCTGGCCGGCGACGACGAGGGAGAGGGAGATGCATCGGTCCAGCATCAGGAGAGCGTAGACAGCGAGGGCATGGTTGGCGATATCCAAAAGGCGGGAAAGATTACCATGGCTGCCAAGATATTTGGCTTGCGCGAGGAGGAGGGAATATGGAGTGAGTTCCGTATCCTTGCCCACATGCTGACGTTTAGTGAAACGTTGTTACCTCTCTGCGGCCCTGCCGTGTCGCGGTCACCTCATTCTGACCCCACGGTTCCTATGTTTCTGGCGTAAAGCTACGGTTGGCGCGGATATCAAGGTACGTAGTTTGAGTATACCGCGCTGAGCCTCTCAGTACCGTTTCAACCTGAGCGATATCAAAGGCGCAGAAGAGGTCTCAGGAATAGCTGGTGGTCCCAATATGGCTGTCAAGATCCACGGACAACACGACCTTGTCTTCGAATTTTGGCAGCGAGACTCTAGAGACGAAGCCATTCGTCGGATCAACACGCTACGAAAGACCGTCAGCGACCCGGGCTCTGATCAATCACGACCGACTTCCCCTATCGTCGAGTCGCCCACTGTCATGAGTGACATCTCTTCCAACCCTATGCTTCTAAAAAACTCGCACGCCACGGATGTACTTACGCCTCCCAGGGAGATGCTTTTCCAGTCTATGGCGTTTCCCGACCAAGCCCTAAGTTATATGCCGTTCGTGGCCAATCGACCCTGGCCGTCGGCAAGCCACCTCAAGCCTAGACACTTCGTCTGCCTTACCATCGGATCTCGAGGGGATGTCCAGCCCTATATCGCTCTGGGCCTACGACTGAAGCAGGATGGTCATCGAGTGACAATTGTGACGCACTGTGAGTCGGTCATCGAAATTCATGACTGACGATGTAGCCGAATTCAAGCAGTGGATCGAGGGCTATGACATTGGGCATCGTGAGGCCGGAGGCGATCCTACCGCATTGATGAAATTGAGTGGAGAACACAAGGTGAGTAGACGGTCTCGCTGGCGCTGACTGCGTAGATGTTTTCGCCAGGCTTCTTCAAGGAGTCGCTGGGGTCTTTCCGCACATGGCTGGATAATCGTGAGTACCATCCCCTCGATTGTGCTGATCCGCTAGTCTTGCTCGACTCATGGAACGCCTGTCACGACGCGGATGTTCTGATTGAGTCGCCGAGCACCATGTCGGGTACGTGTTCATCTTCCGCTTGTTCTTCAACTGACTGCTCTAGGTATCCACATTGCCGAGGCGCTGCAGATCCCCTACTTCCGAGCGTTCACCATGCCATGGACAAGAACCTCTGCATACCCACAGTGAGCAAACTACACCTTTAGGCCTTTACTGAACATGTCCCAGGGCGTTCATGGTCCCCGCATTCGAGATGGGACCCAAGTTCAACTACTCGACATACGTCCTCTTTGATAACATCATCTGGAAAGCATCATCTGGCCAGATCAACAGGTGGCGTAAGAAGCATCTGAACCTTAAAGCCACAGACATGTCAGCGTTGTCCATCACAAAGGTTCCTTTCCTGTACAACTTTAGCTCAGCCGTGGTGCCAAAGCCCCTCGATTGGCACGATGATATCACCATTACCGGCTACTGGAATCTCGAGAACAGCGATCTGGAGTGGTCACCACCAAAGGAGCTGGAAGAGTTCATGGCCAAGGCCAAGGCGGACGGGAAAGCTCTGGTCTACATTGTGAGTATTGCATGGTGGTGTTTCGCTGATACGTGCAGGGCTTTGGCTCCATCGTGGTCCCCAACCCCAATGCCATGACCAAGAGTATCATCAAAGCTGTGGAAAAGGCAGATGTCCGAGCTATCATCGCAAAAGGGTGGTCCTCCCGAGGCGGTGATCCTGCCGAGGAAGGCGCTTCGATCGAGTTCCCGGACTCTTGCTTTGGTGTCGAAAAGGTCCCTCATGGCTGGCTGTTCCCCAAGAGTGAGTTGCTGCGATTGGATCGTGCTGATGGACATAGTCGCCGCCGCACTACATCATGGAGGAGCTGGTACCGTCGGAGCGAGTCTCAGGGCAGGACTTCCAACCTTGATCAAACCGTGGTTCGGTGATCAGCATTTCTGGTGAGTGCAGCGCGAAGTTTGGGTGCGACACACGCTAACTTACGGTTCAGGGCCGCACGTGTGACAAAGCTAGAAGTCGGACTCAAGCTCTCTTCTCTCCGCTCCGACGAGATCGCTGCGGCTCTCAAGAAGGCTACCACCGACAGAGTCATGATCGAAAAGGCCAGCAGAATCGGCGTCAAGATCAGATCCGAAAACGGTGTGGAAACTGCTGTTCAGGCCATACAGTTCAACATCATTCGAGCCTCCAGCGACCGTACCAAGATGCAGTGGGCTAAGTGATGGATCAATGTTAGCGGTTTATAGATGTACAGTAGTGATAGTATAGTATGTAGAGTACCGTTGGCATGTATACATGAAATTGGCACGAATAACAATCCAGTCACAGCCCAGCGCAACCCCGGTCTCGACGTATAACCGTGGGAAAGTAACCTCTCCCTCAGAATCCTTCGATTGACAATCGTCGTCGATTCGGCACTCCCAAGGCGCTCTTCCACCTCGTCCTCTACTTGACTTTTCTGCGCGTGTCCAATCTTCTTCAATGCTGTGAGTGCATACTAGCAACCATAGCGAGCGGATACTGATGACGTGGCAGTGGCCAACACTTCTGATCACCTCGCCTCCATGTCAAGCTCGACATCTGACGTTGAGTCATACTCGGTCAGGCTCAGGGATCCTGTGCAAGGGGGTGTGGACAGTCTGGATCGTGACCACGATCAATATGGAGGAAAGAAGAGAAAGGTACCAGCCTATCCACATCTCATCGGCCGTCATGGGGATCAAGCCGATCATCGAGAGAAGCCGTTATCGCTCAGACCTCCGTTCAAGAGTCCGGTATCGCCGTCGGCCCACATCTGCCTGCAGCGCAAAAATGTCTTTTTGCGAAGGAAGGCAGGTCTCTTGACCTTGTACCTGGATGCTCAAACGGCAGTGAAGAACAAGTCTATCCCGGCAAGCAGTATCCCAGATGTCCCAGTGTTCGAGAAGATCCTACCCGCCCTCGATCAAGTTGGGTTTGGAGCCTGGCCGCCAGATAGACCTGGATGGAGGAACGGAGTGGAGAACGATTTGGAAAAGCCTGCACAACGAGTTACGCACGGAAGAAACCACCGCCGCTGGAAGCCGCTCAATCGACAACCAGTCGAGCGCGGCGGTTGGGCGCCGGAGGGGTCATTCGAGTTTGAGGCAGGAAGTAAAGGTGAGTCAAACCCGAGTGCAATCCGCTGAGATGGCAGCATCCGTCATAGCACGACAGAATGCCAAAGACCGTGCGATCTTGGAGAAATTGGCGGATGACCTGCGGAGGATTGTGATCTCGTGTGCCAAGTCCACCACAACGACTGTCCCGATGGTCCAGACTTCAGACGTCCGCACATCCGATGCGCCACCCGAGGCAACTCCTACGAACCACGAGGACGAAATGGTGACCAAGACAAAGACGAAGAAGAAGAAGAAGAAGCGCAGCGCGTTGGCGAATCAGGGCAATCCGCATCACGTCGACAATTGTGAGGGACAGCCATTCGAAATAAGCTAATCTGCTTCAGATCGCCCATCCCGCACTGTGTCCCCGACGCCCGACGGGCCTCCAGTGTATTCGTCGCTCATGTTCCCAGCGCCAATGAAGCTATACGCGGCTAGTCAAGAAGGACGCCGGGTAGAGGACAACTTCATGTGCTGCTTTTGCGAAATGTCCCTGTTCTTCGGGACAGAGGCATCTCGTCGACGTGCGATACGGCGACTCAAGGCAGAACAGCGCCGCAAGATTGCGCTTGCCGTCAAGGCGAAGAACGTAGCCGAAGGGAGACCTTCGCATGATGACGATGATGAGGAGAGTGAATACGAGGACGACGATGACATGTGTCACGAGGATGGAGATCAGGGACGTTGCTCGTGAGTGTCTGAAGCGATGATCAAGCTGACCCTCAGATGTGGCCGACCGATAGCGAAGCCTCATCTTACGGCCAAGACGCGGTTGAAACCACCAGATCCTGATCCACCAGAGATAGACTAGCTTGGGCATTGCATTGAGGATTGTGGAGTACTGCTTGGAACGAGGTTCAGATCTGTGACTGCTTGCATATACCGTGGACTTGAGTAGCGGTCGCTACATGAGGATTGATGCATGTGCATACTGGTATCACCTTGGTATTACCAGACTTGCGGCCGTGACAAGATAAGCATTCAACTGCCACATGCCACGTGTCGCCCAAATTCCCGAATCCGGGCAGATCAGCGCGACGCGTCCAACACTGTTTTCTCCCCCTGGCCTTTCCGTCTCCCCCCGCCCGGTTCTTAAATCAGAACCTGCTCATCTCAACCTACCTTTCAGATCTCTCCCACACTCTTTTCAATCACACACACAATGTCCAACAAGGTGAGGCGTGTGCGAGATCGGCGCGAGCTCTTTGCTCACCCCACGAGTAGGAAGAGGAGGTGATCAAGACCGTCGGTTACAACCGTTTCGGTTTCGACTCCGAGGTTGATGTCGATCTTCTTCGAAGTCTCTACCTGGTGAGCATCTTGATCCAAAACGCTAGTACTCGGCTGATGGATCTCAGGCCCCAGCCTATGTCAAGGAGGGCTCCAAGATCGCCCCTGTCGCCGGCAGCACGGTCAAAGGCCACGGCTCCGAGTCGGTGTACGACAAGGACTCGAACACAATCCAGTACACCACTGTCGCGAAATTCCCTCCCGTCCGTCTCCTGCCAAATGCCGACCGAAAGCGAATCCTGGGTGAGTGCCTGCTGTAGTGGCTCCGCTGACTTTTGTAGTCACCGGTGGTGCCGGTTTCGTC
This sequence comes from Bullera alba, assembly GCA_001600095.1. Classification (NCBI taxonomy): domain Eukaryota; kingdom Fungi; phylum Basidiomycota; class Tremellomycetes; order Tremellales; family Bulleraceae; genus Bullera; species Bullera alba. Next base: position 826,574 of record BCIX01000005.1, read on the forward strand.
GGATCGCATCTCGTCGACAGACTGATGCTGCTCGGCCACGAGGTCACCGTGCTCGACAACTTCTTCACCGGTTCCAGGACTACCGTGAGTGCTGTTATGTCTACATTGCTGACGATCAGACCAACCACTGGATCGGTCACCCAAACTTCGAGATGGTCCGACACGACGTTGTCGAGCCCTTCCTGATTGAGGTTGACCGTGAGTTCAAACCCTGGGATTTCATTGACGTTTGCAGAGATCTACCACCTGGCCTGCCCCGCTTCGCCTCCTCACTACCAGTACAACGCCGTCAAGACCATCAAGACCTCGTTCATGGGTACCCTCAACATGCTGGGTCTGGCCAAGCGAACAAAGGCTCGATTCCTGATCACCTCCACCTCCGAGGTCTACGGTGACCCAGAGGAGCACCCTCAGCGAGAGGAGTACTGGGGTCACGTCAACTGTATCGGACCCCGTGCTTGTTACGACGAGGGAAAGCGAGTTGCCGAGACTCTGACCTACGGTTACGCCAGGCAGGACAATGTCGACGTTCGAGTGGCCCGAATCTTCAACACTTTCGGTCCTCGAATGAACCCTTACGACGGTCGAGTCGTGTCCAACTTCATCATCCAAGCCCTCAAGGGTGAGGACATGACCGTCTACGGTGATGGTCAACAGACCCGATCCTTCCAATACGTCCACGACCTGATCGACGGTCTGATTCTGCTCATGAACGGATCCGAGACTCGACCAGTCAACATTGGAAACGGTGACGAGTTCACCATCATGGAGTTTGCCGAGGCTGTCAGGGTAGGTCTAGCGTTCCAGGACTCGCGCTAACGGTCAGGATATCGTCGAGAAGGTGCAGAAGGAGGAAGGCAACCCTCTCGCCAAGAGGGTCAACATCATCCACAAGGAGATGCCCATCGACGACCCCCAGAGACGACGACCTGACACCACTCGAGCCAAGGAGCAGCTCCAGTGGCAGCCAAGGTGGTCTGTGCGACAGGGTGTGAGTAAACGGTGATTTGCGACGCCCAGAGCTAATGCGTCTTTAGGTCGAGGAGATGGTTAGATACTACTCCAAGAAGATGAAGGAGGGCGCTATCTAAGGGGTGCTGGTGTTTTGGCTTGACATAGATGTTCATTGGGCTGCGATTGCTATCGATCTGCATATACATCATGGTATCGTGTGCGTGCTCGTCGATTGATTAACTTTCCATACTCATTAAGCTGGTACCGCTCCTCCTTGCGGCTGGCGGTTACTGGTAGCGGTTCTGTCTTCGGGGGCTTGCGGGGCTCCAGCGTTTGCTGTGTCGCGACGTTGTTGTTGCGTCAGGCGTCTTGTGCTGCTGTATGTTAACGGTCTGATGTCTTTCCCTACACCATGTCGACTGCACAGGATGAGCAAGGGTCGTCGGACAATCGGGTCGTCCCACAGACGCCTGCTCCATCTCATACTGGGAGTGGAATCGCGCCCGACGCGCCCGGTCCTCGGCTTCCGGCCCAGGAGCTGCCCACTTCGACACCGTTAGCGACCTCGACGCCGGTGGTCAACAAACACACTGACATCTCAGAGTTCGATCCGTTCGCTACGCCTGCACCTCGGAATGATGCTTCTGGAATCGCTGGGCCGTCTTCAACCACACCATCCCAAAACACTCCCACCACATCCTCAGAGGCCAAAGCCAGCGAAGGCGAGGAGCCTTTCAACTTCTCCGGCTTTCTCAAGGACCTGAGGGTCAAGTCGGCTGAGCCGGTCGCTCGGTACCTCAAGAGGTGGGCCAAACGTGACGTTGCGAGCTAACGACAGTTTCCTCGCCAACTTTGCCAAAAAGCCTTTCACCGTCAACGAGCAGATGAAGCTGATACACGACTTTCTGAGTGTGAGTGGAGCTCGAGGCGGGAGCTGACAGCTAGTTCATTTCGGAGAAAATGTCGGCGTGTGAGCCTTGGAAGTCTCAGTCCCCAGCTCAGTTTGACAATGCGATGGAGGCGATGGAGAAACTGGTGATGAATCGGCTGTACAACTAGTGGGTTGAGAGAAACAAGTCAAAGCTGATCATTAGCACCTTTACGCCCCAGCTTGTCCCCTCGCAGCCAATAACGACGGATGATCTGGAGCGGGACGCCGTGTTCGCGCAACGAGTGCGGCTGTTCGGCTGGGTTAGGGAGAAGCATCTGGATGTCCCCGAGGGAGAGGCCAGTCAGGGCTTCTTGGGTTTCGCAGAGCAGGGTGCGTTTGGGATTATTAACTCTGCTGACTCGCAGAATTGCTCAAGATCAACCACTACAAAGCGCCGAGAGATAAGATGATCTGTATACTAAACTGCTGTAAAGTCATATTCGGTAAGTCTTCCCGTCCCTACCCCGCTGACTCTAGGCTTGATCAGAAATGTTCACGGAGCCGAAGCGACCTCGGCGGATGCCTTTGTCCCGATCCTAATCTTTGTCGTCTTGCAAGCGAATCCAGAGAATATGCTATCCAACGTAGAGTAGGTCGTCATTCAGCATACCGGTGCTGATCCCAGGTATATCAACCGGTTCAGGTCGAGTGACAAGCTGTCAGGAGAAGCGGGTTACTATTTGTCCAGTCTGGTATGTCTGCCTCATGTGCACCGCTGACATCAGACCGGGGCGATCGCCTTCATTGACACCATGGACGCGTCGAGCTTGAGCAACATCACGCAAGACGAGTTTGAGAAAAATGTCGAAATCGCTATACAGGAACTCCCGCCATCTCCCACTCGGCATATACGCCCACTCGCCCCTACTGACATGTCCCCCTTCTCCCCTTCAACTCCCGGAGAAGAGCCCGCGAGACCCCTTACGCTCTCCACATCTTTCCCAGCATTGGACAATACGAAACGCTTCTTCCAGCGCACGGGCAACCAGATAACAGAGTCCGTCAGCAAGCCACTCAACGCAATTGGGAAGATTCTCGATACTATGCAGCAGGACGATGGGTCAGAGAGCGGCGATGAGACTGAACGGTCGACCAATGACTCTCGTCTGAGGACCCCGCAAAGGAGAGACAGGAGGGCGCTGACGCCAGAATCACCGTCGCGTCGGTTTGCCGCATTAGGACTGAGTCCAGAGTCGCAGCCGCCGTCCGGAGCGTGAGTGTTTCCTGGCTCAGCTTGAGCTGACATCTAGCGTGACCCCCCGCGACGCCCCGCTCGACTTTTCTACCGATGAGATACAATCCACTCTCGAGTACTCGCAAGAGGCATACAATCAAACGAGACAGGCGAACATTCAGACCCTGCATCAGATGTTCCCCGCGCTAGACGAGGAGATCGCAGAGGCCGTGTTGAGTTCTAGTGGGGATGACCTTGGTGTAGCAATAGATCGGTTGTTGGAAATGTGATGTACGGCGCGACATCGCTGCATGTGCTATATCGTGATATCATTACAACGGGGCTATCAAGGATGACGACTTGGCATCTGATATCGTTCTCAAAACGTAATCGTCGCCGTTTTGCGTCACGTATCGGACCCAGGGTAGGGCCTGATAACCCGATTTCTCCACGATCTTGAGATATCGGACCTGGATTCCCGAGACGGTGAAGTATGGGATCTCGAACTTGACCGAGATTGGGGCTCTTTTGTCGAGATCCTCTGCGCGAATTAGTGCTGCTTTCGTCCATGTCACTCACCATTCCGCACACTTGGCAGACCAAAGTGCGCTCGCATCAGGTAATCACGCCCGCCGCCCAGCTGCTTGATCTTCCAGACAAATGCAGACTTTTCTGGGGCGTACACAACGGAGCCCACCGAGGCCTAGTCGTCAGCGTGGATCTCAGCCAAGGGAACTCACCCTGAACTTTGGACTATCCGCGTCATCTGGCACCGGAACGTATATCTCCACATTGTTTGCCGTACTCCTGCGCTTGAATTGACCTCGCACTTTGACCATGTACTCTACTCTCGATCCTCGATGGCTCTCCACGCTTGCCTCGACCCATACTAAGGGCTTCACCGCGGTGGACAATCGGTATGACATGAGCTCGAACTCGCCGTCGGGTGGGATGAACGAAATCGTGCGGTCATTCTCAAACCGCGAAAGACGGACGCATTGATGGAACTTGACGTCCTCCATTTCGATTGATTTCCCACGAGCGGCTGATGTCAGCGGCTTCAACGGGGGTGACCTACCTCGTCCCGTCGACTCGAACATGACCTTGTCGTTGAGGCCGAGTCGAAGCTCTGGCATACCGGACAGGTAGCACTTCATCTTGACTGCACCAAGGATCTCGGAGCGGATGACATTGCCAGAGGCATTGACCAAGAGGTTGACACTTTCCACCACGTCGAGGAAGACCTCGTTCTTGCGGTATCTGATGCCTTCCGACCGCCATGAGACTGCATTTGTGACGGCCATCGGGGGTCGGGCCTGGACTTCCAGCTTGTGGCTTTCTTGTGTAATATACCTGAGGTCAGCAGAGGGTCGATGACATGACTCACTCTTGGAGTATCTTGCTCTCTGTTGTCTGCGGGAATCCAAAGTCCATCATCTCATCGAGCAACTCATAGATGATGACAAAGTTGTCCCTTATCGATTCCTCTTCGAGTTCCTTGAAGTATTCGCTCAAAACCTGGACGGGTCAGCACAGCTTGGCAGCGCGACCTACCGAGCATAGTCTGTGCAGAAAGAAGATGACCTCGGCCGCATTGGTGTTCCTCTTGGATAGCGCGAGGACTGGAGTCAGCGGGTCTAAGGGGAATGCTACTCACGATATAGGTTATTGTGTCGGATGTGCATGTAGTTGATACCCTCATCGGAAAAGCATGGTGTGACCTGGACGTTCTCTTCCTCCATGTCCAAGATGAGTGGGATAAACTTCTCTATACAGGCGGGCGAGACATCGTCTCGGTACGACCGCTGGATCAAGGACTGGAAGGATGAGCTCGTGCTAGTCCATGTTGACTTACTTTGCCTTTGACATCAAGGATGGCGACTGCGACATCGTCAGCTGACTCGCAGCACTCTAGCTGCAGACTCACTGAGACTTGCCATCGTGCTTGGCTCTACGAGATGTCGATTCTGGTCTCGGGCATGCACTTGTCACTGTCAATACGGATAGCAATGTGCTCGTTGTCATCAGTGCATCGCTCATCACTGCGACACGCGCGAGACGGATGGGCGCGAAGATGATTAGATTGATTCCGTCTATCCACGTGGCTGTTGTCGGGGTCTCCGCACTGACCTCGACGTTTCAGCTTTGGGCGTGTCACAGCTTGGAACTGCACTCAAGCGCGTCGTTGTCAACCTGCCCGTCGACTGGTCCATCAAACTTCAAGTCGCTCGCCGTGATCACTTTAAAGTCACTCTCGTGATCATCAATTAGTGTCTTGAAATGTCCCATCCACAGGAAGTCAGTGCGACATCAAGTCAAGTCCACTCCACATCTTCACCGCTGACGCCTCCTAGGCCACCGATGACGACCTCGCTCCGTCTCAAACAGAAGGATACAAGGTGAGTCACAACTTACCGGCAGCTCCAAGCACTGACCATCAATAGGTCGGACAAAGCAAGACCATTGCAGAGCTAGCCGCCTTAGACAAGGCGAGTCCTCGCGTCAAACATTCAGGAGCTAGGGTTGACGAGCTCGCAGGAGGACGAATCGCTTCAACGATGGAAAGAGTCACTCGGACTGGGAGCCAATGCAAGCGGTGCGGGAAAGAAGGTAGGCGCAAGTACTGGATTGTTGCTGATTTAAGGTCATCCTCAAAACTCTGTTCTTGACCTCGCCTACTCTCCACAAGTCCATCAGTATCGACCTGACCCTGTCTGCTGCGGAACTCGCCAAATTGAAGAAGGAACCAAGTGGGTCATCGAACCGTCTCATCGCTGACGTACAGTCACCATCAAAGAAGGCGTCGAGTACTCTGTCGGAATCACCTTTGTGTGAGTGATCCCCCATTTTCAACGCTCATATTCAGTGTTGAAGGGGAGATTGTCTCGGGCTTGAAATACCTCCAGGTCGTCAAGCGTGCGGGAGTCAAGGGTAAGTCTACGTCTCAGCGTGTGACGACTAGCTCATCATCCACAGTTGACAAGACCGAGGCGATGTTGGGCTCTTATGGACCTCAAACCCAAACCTACGAGAAGATTGTTCGTGTTTCGGCCTGCTCTGCCAATCTCGATTTGCTGAACCTGTCCAGTTTGCTTCCGAGGAATCCCCATCTGGAATGCTCGCGCGCTCAGGCTCGTACGTCGTGCGATCGCGTGTCATCGACGACGATGCTCAAGTGTGGCTGGACTTCGAATGGGGTGGGTACTCTGCTGACAATGCTGGCTCACGGCGCTGACGAGGATACAGGGTTCAAGCTTGGCAAGGAATGGTAGTCCGTCCTTCCTGGGATATACATACACCCCATCATATGCAGCGATTGTCACGACCATCGCCGCAAACGGAATGATGCCTTGACAGGCTGGATCTCTTACGGACAGGTTGACTTAAAGTCCACTAGTCTTTATCAGCCCGGTGCACATTCGTTGAGGTGAGATCGCCGAGTCACCTTCGACTGTTTCGACTCCCGTCTGTGCCGATATCGACATCGTTTCCGGTATCTTTCCGCTCCTCGTCACATTATCAGCGGTGAGAATGAGTTCACCCAAGAGTGCTAACGACAGTCGGCAGTTTGGACATCTTCACTGGTTTGATCCAAACAGTAGGCATCATGATGTGCTGTCTCCTGGAAATTGATCATAGTAGAACGGGATTGAGCACTGATCGTACTGACTGATACACAGTGATCTCTGACTGGGTCCCATCAGGGGCGAGGGAAAGTCAGACCACTTGTTGATTGCCACTCGCACACGTCGCTGCAGTACAGCTGCGAGACTTTTCGCCGATATCGATCTCTCATTTGAGGATCCCCAGCGTCCAGCATCGCCGTGTAAGATGCGGTCACGACACGTGGACCCCGTAGCCCCGAACATCAGCTCTGAGGTAAATAATGACGTTTCGAACAGCCGGCTCAGTGCCGCGGCGCAGGCTTGTGTGATGTATCTGTCGATTTGATGCGCTCCTTAGAGGCTCAGACGATCACAGGGGGTCGAGGCTCGGGGTCTCGAAGTCTCAGACACCGACAGCACAAGATTGCACCCAGAGATGCGCTGAAGTCTTGGGTGTCACGGTTGGGTCCGACTTTACAGCGCCTCACACTGGAATCGGTATACTCGTAGAGTCGCATGGCAAGTTGACGAGGTTTGAACTTTGTGGTGGTCTCAATTTCTCAGTGGCGGCATTTCGGCGCCGCATCGATAGAACAAGAAGATTTCAAGATAAACCGTGAGCAGGACATCCTGTTGATGATCAATCGCCAGACGTGGCATATCGCTGAACTGCGCTGAGGTTAAGGAAGGGAGGCGACCGCTCAGAAGCTGGACCTTCGTTGAAACGGACGAAGGGTTGCCGGTGGAGGTGGAGGGCCGGCCAATGCCCTGCTTATTACGTAACATATTCGCACCGGCCGGGCGGGAATACTCCCGGCCCAGCTCCCGGGGCGCAGGGCGGGCGAGGAGCGACTGCTGGGGGGAGAGGGGAGAAATGACGGACGTCGAGCTTCGAGGCGAACAACCGACTTGGACGTCTCATCAGTCATCCTTGTACTCGCTACATTATCAACTCGCGCTCAAGTCCAACGCCCATCGGACTCGGTGAATACCTTCTGTAAGTCGCGCTGCAGTCTGTCATCACCTTCAGAACAGACCGTAAACTGCAAATAACTCCGTCCGAAGCAACGTTCCCATTCAATCCCCCATAGTGACGTATCTCGTTCGCTGCCACCTCTTTGGAATCTCATAAAAATCGGATACTGACATCCCGCCGATAGTATCTCCTGCTTGCTACCCCTGAAACTAGCAATAAGAGGTGAGCCTCAACTTTGTCTTGCCCTCGCTAAACCACCCCAGCAACATGTCCAAGGATACTCAAAGAGGATCGATTCCCTCCATGGAGACCTCCGGCGATGCCTTGACCGAAAACACGGTCGTCGTAGTGCTGGGAGCCAGTGGAGATCTGGCACAGAAGAAAACATTCCCGGCCCTCTTTGCTCTCTTCTCCCAGGGCTTCCTCCCCAAGGGCATTCACTTTGTCGGGTATGCCAGGACCAGTAAGTGTAGCTATTTACGGCACCCGCTGATATCGTAGAAATGGACGAGGAGGAGTTTTACAAAAGGGAGACCAAGCACCTCTCCCCACCAAAAGACGACAAGGAGCTAGCCGACAAGTTTGATGAGAACGTCGCCGCGTTCAAGAAAGCTTCCTCCTATGTTGCCGGCCCTTACGACGAGGACTCTGGCTTCCAGGATCTGCTCAAACACTTGGAAGAGCTCGAGGGCAGCGGCGGCAAGAGGAACCGAGTCTTTTACATGGCACTGCCACCTTCTGTCTTCACCGTGGTTGCCAAGGGCTTGAAAAAGAACTGCTACTCTGAAGATGGGACCAACCGAATCATCATTGAGAAGCCCTTCGGAAAGGACCTCGAATCGTGTCGTGAGATGATGACAGCTCTGAGCGCAGAGTGGGCAGAGAATGAGACGTACCGAATCGACCACTACCTTGGAAAGGAGATGATCAAGAACATGCTCGTCCTCCGTTTCGGCAACCCTTTCATGGACGCTTCTCTCAACAAGAACTACGTCAGTAACGTCCAGATCACCTTCAAGGAGCCGTTCGGTACTGAGGGTCGAGGAGGGTACTTTGACGAGTTTGGAATCATCCGAGATGTTTGTCAGAACCGTGAGTGCTCAATTGAAGAAGAGGACTGACTTCTAGACCTTATGCAAACTCTGTCCGTCCTGGCAATGGAGAGGCCAGTCTCCTTCTCGGCCGAGGATATCAGAGATGAAAAGGTAAGCTTGCATCACGGGTCAAAGCTGACCTGCAGGTCAAAGTCCTGCGGGCGATCCCCCCCATCGACCGAAAGGACGTTCTGCTAGGACAGTACGCCGCCGCCGGCGACAAGCCTGGCTACCACGACGACGAGACCGTGCCCAAAGACTCTGCCAGTCCGACTTTCGCCGCGATGGTTCTCTGGGTGAACAACCCACGATGGGAGGGCGTGCCGTTCATCATGAAGGCAGGAAAAGGTGCGTAAAAATCCGCTCGCGCAAACGCTGACCCTTTACAGCACTCAACGAGGCCAAGGTCGAGGTTCGAATTCAGTTCAAGGACGCGACACGAGGCATCTTCAACGACATCGCCCGAAACGAGCTCGTTCTGCGAATCCAGCCTTCGGAGGCCGTTTACATGAAGATGAACTCCAAGCTCCCCGGTTTCACCACACGCGCAGTTCCCGTCGAGCTCGACCTCACCTATACCAAACGTTTCACCGACGCCAGAATCCCCCAGGCCTACGAAGCCCTCATTCTTGATGCTTTCAAAGGCGACCACTCGAACTTTGTCCGTGACGACGAGCTCGATGTCGCGTGGAAGATCTTCACGCCCATCCTGCACTGGATCGATGGCAAGCAAGGTAAGCGCTCAAGAATGGTACAGGCATTGACATTGCAGGCGATCAACCCAAGCCGGTGGACTACCCTTACGGTTCTCGAGGTCCCAAGGAGATCGACGAGTTCATCTCGAAATATGGCTACAAGAGGGCTGGCAATGAGGACTAGTGAGTGATCAGATCAAGAGTGTGAACTGACTCCGCAGCCAATGGCCACAGACCAACGTCGCTGCTAGCCTCTAGACGTGAGGGGCGACCAGCAAGTTTAAAACTTAGAATACCACTTGTACATGACGAGATGCAAAACGGTGTGAAGACTGATGAATGAAGCAATCAATGCATTGGTCTATATAAGCCACATCTGATATCCTAGAGCAAGACTTGATTCGCCGAGTTCTTTGCGAGAGATTTCTGAGCCGGGGTCAGCGTAACCACATGAATATCAAATGATAAACTTACGTTTGGCAACACGATGCAACTCCTGACGAGGGTCTCGGCGGCAAGCGTGACCTCGGTAGCTGATATGTTAGCCTTTGATCACAGCCGTCGGAACCTACCCAACACCGTCACGCTGATCTGACCCTTGACATCCTGCTCGGGCTCTGGCGATCCGTCGACTCGGGCCCAGTGTCCAATGTGGCAATTTGTCCCGACGATCGAATTGAGCACAACAGAGTGTTTCTCCAGAGTGCTTCCTTCCATCACGATAGCGTCCTTCACCCGCACGCCGGCCTCGACGACGACGCCCGGTCCGATAGCGACGTTCGGCCCAATCTTCGCGGAGGGGTCAATGGTCGCGGATGGGTCAATGAAAGTTGGCGAGATGATGTTGGCCGACGGCTTGGCCAGGAGGGCTGGGTCTGTTTTGGAGAATTGCGAAAGGTAAAGCGATGACGCGGTGACAGCAGATCTGTAATTTCAGTGGTGTCCCATTCATTGAACTCACGCTGCGGTCTTCATCTGACGCCAGAAATTGCTAGTTTCATAGACATACATCTTCTTCGCGGCAGCGAGAGGTACGATGACATCCTGTTCAAGTCGCAGGATCTCGTCGGGTTTGACCATGGGATCCTGGGCTGCACGAGCGTTCTTCTCGTCCATTGCGACCTTGATCTCATCGAACAAGGAGCGGTCAAACACTACATGCTGTCAGACAACACTTTCTTCACCAACTCACAGTATACACCGCCGTTGACTGTATTCGAGATCCAGCTCTCAGGTTTCTCGACATAGTGCAGTACCTGGTTGGTGGAAGGCTCGTGCACGATGCAACCATAGTTGGTGGCGGTCTCTCGTTTCACCTGGACCTGGTCAGTGAATGCCAATAACTCTCGTGGTTTTCAAAAGACTTACATTGACTCCGAGTATCGTTCCCGCACCTCGATGTTTGGAGTGCACCTCCATCATCTCAGTGAACGGGAACGAGCAGCAAACATCGATATTGCAGATGAAGATATTTTGGGGGGCGGGGGCGCGAAGGATCGAGTCCCGGACTACCGTTCAGCTATTGCCATTAAAGATCACTCACAGTGATACAGACCGCCGGCGGTGCCAAGTGGTCGGTACTCTCGTAAATAGCTAGAAATCTCAGTATGGTCAACGGAGCCGTTCACATACCTGATGTTGATGTTGGGGAATTCGCGCTTAGAATCCTTGACAAAGCCGCTCATCGTAGAGTCTTCGTAAAATCCGATGATGATGATCTCCGAAAGGCCCTGTACACGAGCAAGTGCGGACAGAGGATGCCAGATCATCGGCTTGCCTGCCACTGGGAGTAGAGGCTTCGGGCCTTGCGATTCAGCTCAGACTTCGGTTCAACACACTCACAGTCCAGAGACAGCGGTCTCATTCGGGTCCCCTTGGAGGGACCTCCGACGAGGATAACGCCTTTAGTGACAGACATGGCTTGGGTAGATGGGAGATGATTGAACAATAGTATCAGTACATCAGTGCTTGACATCAGCTCGAAATGCTTGGGTGAAGATCGGGATCCGAAGCATTAGCCACGTGCGCCGGACCACGGCCGGATGCGGCAGTGTCCGAGACGCGTCGGCGATTGTACGTAACGCGCGTCGGGCTGTGGCCAATGGCCATGGCATGGGGATCTTCCTGGATCTTCCTTTGCAGCGCTTTCGCCTTTCACGGTGCAGTCCGTGGCCGCAGGAAGCTGCAGGACGGTAGGATACCTTCAGCCTCGGGCCTCGGACGGCAGACACAATCGCATGTCGAGTAATGGCGATTTATGGACGGATCACACTCAAGTGCTCAACAGCTTGTGACACCGCTACATGTAAAGACTGCATTCTCGTTCTTGATTCGTCTTGTCTGAGTCTCTGACGCATCGGCATCTATCGGCGGGCATTGAAGACCCGTGGTCTCGTTGCGAATGCGCCAACACAGGCCTGCACTCAGCAGGTCCGCTGACTGACCCAGGAGGATTGAGGCTGGTTGAGGTCCAAGAACGTATGTACAAGTCGAGCAGTGTAATGCTGTGATCATGCATGATGATGAAGCGCTGATCGCGCTGAAGCCTGAAACACGCCCGGGGAGTCGAGCGGCAAAAGGGGTTAAAAAGTGCCACATTCGGAAATTCCCTCAGAATCGCCGAGTCTCCCTCGAGCCACCCAGCTTGCCCCGCCTCTCTTTCCTGCTATCTCGTCCAGATCCATCGAGCATCCTCATCACAGGTCTTCTCACAACGACCACGACCACAACTCGAACAGGCATACTCGCTTGTTCCACCCGTTCCAGCAGATCTATCACCACCACCTCATCCAAGCAACATGTCGGGCGAAATCAGACGGAAACTGGTCATTGTCGGTGCGTTCAGTTCCGCAGCCAGGCGCGAAGTCATGTGTAACTGAATGCTTACCCTGCCTCCAGGTGATGGTGCTTGTGGTAAAACATGTCTGTGAGTGACTCGAAATGAGTGTGTGTCAGCACGACGCTTATCACCTCCACAGCTTGATCGTCTTCAGCAAAGGCATGTTCCCCGAGGTGCGTGTCTCGGGTGGCACTACAAGGGTGGCACGTCGCTGATGCAGATGATAGGTCTATGTCCCAACAGTCTTCGAGAACTACGTTGCCGACGTCGAGGTTGACGGTAAGAAGGTCGAGTTGGCGCTATGGGATACCGCCGGACAGGAGGATTACGAGTGAGTGCATGTCACACCACACCCAGACAGGCACCATGCTAAACAGTCGCGCAGTCGTCTTCGACCTCTGTCGTACCCCGACTCGCACGTCATCTTGATCTGCTTCGCCATCGACTCCCCCGACTCGTTGGACAACGTCCAGGAGAAGGTGCGTCGCAATTAGCCGACAACAACTGACTTCTCCTCAGTGGATTTCCGAGGTCTTGCACTTTTGCCAAGGCCTGCCTATCATCTTGGTCGCTTGCAAGAAGGATCTTCGAGACGACCCAAAGACGATGCAGGATCTTTCCCGAATGAACCAACGACCGGTGTCGCGACCAGAAGGTCTCGCTGTTGCGCAGAAGATTGGAGCGCAGGGTTACGTGGAGTGCTCTGCCAAGACTGGCGAGGGCGTGAGAGAGGTCTTCCAAACTGCTACCAGACACGCTCTTCAAGTGAGTCACATGGGCCTCGAAGGTCGGCTTCGCTGACCGCTACCTCAGAGCAAGAAGTCTGGCAGGTCAAAGAGAAAGGGTGGAGGTTGTGTCGTTCTTTAATCTGGATCCCGTTGTATTCTATCCTGTGACGTGTCTCATTTCCCCTTATACCAGGTGACACTACGCGTTCACCTTGCTTCCGCTTCATATACGTGATGAATGACGAGTGCACGCCGAAGAAGAGATTTGATACATGCGTTGTCTATGATATAATTCAGAAATCCGCGCCCTCGACCTGCGAAAGTCAGCAAACATCTCGCGCCGCGACGGAGACTCACACCAAACGTCGATCCGTACTTGATGTAATCCTGCATTATCTCGAAGATCCCCAGCGGCAGGTTCTAAAGTCAGTGATCTGTCAAGTGTTACCACTCACCATGCTGAGAAGCGTATACTGGATTTTAGCATGGCCATGGATCAAGCCGAGTTTGAAGAGGTAGTGGGCTATCATTGAAGGGTACGCTGCGTCCATGTACCATCTGCGGTTAGCCATGTCAGGCATTACACTTACCTGTGGTGATACGCTGTCAAGCGTATAGCGACGTTGAGCGTCCGCTGCAAGTCGCCTTCGTTTGCGTACATCTCGAGCAGCTTCAGCAGACCCTTTGCGCTGAATTTTGCGTCCAGACAGCGTTGGAAAGCGTCCTTGGCTTCCTCCTTGTGATGTAGTCGTAATGCCAGCTCTCCCAAGATCTCCCACTACTCGATGATTAGAAGGACTCAGTCGTCAAGTCCACCCACCTCTGTGCCCGTCTTCCGGTATGACATGTGTTGCGTCTTGAAATGCGAAATCTCTGCTCTCCAAATGGTGTACACTCTCAAATCTTCGTAGAGGACCCTGCAGAGTCAGACTAGCTCATTGAGGCCAATACGCACAGAAATAGGTTATCTGCAGGTGTCAGCGATAGCTTATGGGTAGCCGAGAATAACATACCCAGCCAACGTTCACATAACCGCTTATTCGAGAACGCCGAGACGACGTCCTCCCCATCCGCACGCGGGTCCTGGGAAGCCTGCGCGATCTCCGGCCGCTCTATCGTATTCTCCGCTGCCTGTTTGGGCTTCCCGGGTCCACGCGTGGATTCGCTAGAAATGCGAATAGTTGGGATCTCAGAGGGCGTACTTGACGTTTCAGTGTCCCCAGACGACCGTATATCCTTGGTTGGGGCATTATCTGCGATCCCGTTCATGTCCACCGATCCAGAGGTCTTGTGAAGACGGTACTCTTCTTCCATGACAAACACCGTCGAACGACTCCGTAACAGCTCGTCCCAGCCGATTTTCGATACCAGCAGAGTGAGCAGGGCGTATGCTTTGGCGAACGTTCCTCGCAGTCCCGGAGCCGGTAGTCGCAATAGCGCCACGTCCGCCTAAAAAATAGGTGAGTCATGTCGAGGATCAGAGACTCACCTCATTATCGCGAGCGGACTCCTCGTCGAGGATATTCGAGTCGGCAATAAACTTTTTCACCGGTAGATGGGTCCTGGCGGGAGTCGGCATTCGATGCAGGTCCCTCTCGTTGAACGTGAACATTGGGCAGGAGTTGAGCGTTAACAGGGCCGAATCGTACTGGCCGAGCTCGATGTATGCCTCGGTCAACCTGGCCCAAGTCACAAATTCACTTGGGGCAGAGTTGACGGCCTGCTGGGCGACCTTGCGCGCCCAATCTGGATGGTTCTTGGATAGTAGTAGATCACACTGAGTGTGAAGGATGGTGTACGACGACGGGTTCTCCTGTATAGCCTTGTGGATGATCTTGACGGCCTTGATTTCCTCATCTGAAACGGTTAGATGCATACGACTGCTGGACTCACTCATGCCGATATAGCATTTTGCCAGCAACGAGGCGACGTCTGGCTCCTTCTCGACAATACGCTCGAACAATTCCGTGGCTCTGTGTAATCTGAAGGAGTCTCCAAAGTACTTCAGAATGCCCGCCGTTAGGTGATTCGTGACCACAGTCGCAACCTGAATTTCCGGATCCGAGCCAAGCTGCCAACCTGCGCCGAGGTCAGCCAGTCTCGGTGAGTTTCGACTTACCCTTGAAGAAGAGAGCCTCGGCAGCAGCGAGGAACCTATCCTCTGCTTCAACAGTGGTGATGGCGTCCAGTTTGCGATATCCGGCCAAGCGGTACGATGCATCATCGGCGTATCGTATCGCCCTCAATATGGCCGAGAGGTAGGTTTCTTGCCATAATTCAGGAGTCGCTTCGTGCCTATGGTCAGTCATTTGAAGCGAGTCTAGACTCACTTGTCTCCTCTGAGGTCCACAACATATGCGTGAACACCACCGGGTATCGTGGCTTCCACTCTCATGTCCACACGGGAGAACGCGTTGAAGCAGCAATACGTCCCGCTGCGAACCTTCCAACCGTTGCCCTTGCCGAACCATGCTGGAGCCTCTTCCACCGAGAATTGCAGAGAGTTGATGTACGCTGCCAGTGATGCAGAAGATGAGGCTTCAACGCCAGAGCTAGGGCAGATCAGTACTCTTATTTCCCGTTGCGCTCCCACCAGTAGTGATATGATCCAAGCTGTACAAGTCAGTCCAGCTCAGTATGGTGCAGTGCTCACGTCTTTGACCGCGGTCTTTGTGCCAGAGGACTTGATGACATGACAGAGATCCGGAGGGCCCAACTCTCTGAAAGTGCCTAGCGTTTCCGTCCTGGCGGTGACGGACTCGCCTATGGTGACCTGATGTATCGGGTCAACGACGCCCAGCGTAAACAAGTTGGACTGACCTCGACAAACTCTGGGATGTCCTTGAACAGCTCGGACATCCCTGGTGATGCGTTGGGCGATACAAGCGAGTGAGGGCGAATAGATGCGATATAGACGAGATTGAAACAACAGAATCGGAATGTTGACGAAAGTACGTCGGGAATCGCGTTAATCGCAACTGACATGTGACAATTGGGATCCGGCTGCTTTGTCGATTCGTCCTCAGCATCGTTGTACGGTCAGTATCAAGATGACCTCTGAGCTCGTGATTCCCGAGCAGAGTGTGAGTCCGGTGCAGCGTACACCTTGCTTATCGGATTAGGCCTCTATCAATGCTGTGAGCTCAGAAGCTGGACCGTCCAAACCAGCTTCGTACCCTGCGGTGACTAGTGGACGCAAGAGACGTGAGAACATTCATCAACTTTGACTGGCCCGAGCTGACCTACAGTAGTCAGCTCGAAGCGGCGCGAGTTTCAAGAGCTCCAGCGATCCATCGAGGTAAGCTGGCCTCCCCGGCGTGTGCTCATTCGTCTAGTCCAGCACCGAGCTCTTAGCTTCGCTGGCATCGTATATCTCGACCTTTCAGGATGACCTCTCAGCAGTCTCTGGCAAAGTTTCCGACCTTCAGAGCAGGAGCGCGGATATCGAAGCACAGCTTGCGGGTCGAGAGGTGGGAGTGGCCCACAAGGCAATCGCTGATCGTAGGCCGCCCTCCCACCTATACACTCGCTCATTCATGGCATCATCCTCCCTCCAGCCCTGGTTTTGACCATCAGAGACAGTAGCCCCGCCCAGAATCCAGACCTTTGGCTCACTGCGATAGCTCAACTCGATGTCAGACTGAACGCCTCGCAATCGGATTCGGTCGCGGCAATGGATGAAGCGAAAACGATCATCGAAGGCTTGCGCACGAAAGCGCTTGCCCAGCTACCTAGCTTTCTTCTCTCATTGATCAAGCCTCTCCGCTCAGCGTCATCTGGTCTATCGACAAACCTCGCAGTGCTACAGACGTCGGTGCTGCTCAAGTACAGACCGTTCTACAGCTTTCTCCTGCGACACAGTCCAAAGTCGGCAAAGCAAGTCGAGCGGGGTTATGTCATGGCCGCAAGGTCGTACTATGAGACCGGCATGCGGAGGTATGCCCGAGCCCTTGGTCAGATCAAGTCGAGGACTTTTGAGAAGTCGGACCCGATCGGAGTAGTCTCCAGTGAAGCGGCTCAAGCGGTACTGGAAGGTACTCCGGATGGCGTACATCAGGCATACGAGCGTCTGGGCTATGCCAATTTGGATCTAGAAGGCCAGTTCGGCGCCGTAGTGCTGGCATATATGGCGGACGACAAGGACTACGTGAGTGAAGCATCGCGAGCCGCGATTGACGGGTACAGCGGACACCAGTGGAGGCTCTGTTTCGCTCGCTCGGTCTGGTGCTGGTCGACAATGCGTCTGCAGAGTACACATTTATCGTACGCTTCTTCCAGCGTGCCGAAAAGGAAGTGAGCCCAGAGGACCGAGTCCTCTCGCCGACACCGGGCAACGACGATGCACCAATCGGCTTGGGTGGTAGCTTCGCAGACGCAGATAGAATATGGCACGAGGTTTTTGACCCTGCTTTGGAGTCGTGCACCCTCTTCTTCGACTCGATTATGGCCCCCTCCGCACCGCCTGCAGTGCCCCTGTTGAGCTTGATCCGCCTCAACGACCGATTTCTTTCAATCTGTGAGACTCGCGGAACTCACCCTTTGGTGTCTTTCCTTCAATCTCAGAAGTTGAGCATGTGGCCGGTGTACCGGAAGGAGATGGATCAACACGTCGACAGTCTCAAGAAGCTCGCAGATGAAGCCGAAGGCCGGGGTCTGGCTGGATTTGTGGGCAAATCTGTCAAGGACGGCGCAGTGCGACAGGTAGCCAACCGATACTCGGCACTGTTCTCGTGCATCACAGCGCTCACCGAGGCATCGGAAGAGACAATGTTATTCTCAAGGTAAGTGACAAGGTCATTGGTTTCGCTAATATCTACAGTCTGTCCCGCATGCGCAGCGAGCTTATGCGGCTGGTCCAAACCAAGGCAGACAAGATCAAAGCGCCCACGGAGCGCTACTCGTTTCTCTCCTCGATCTACGAGATTATCATGCACGAGCTCGTCTCCGGACCCGGCTCGACCATTCACCCGAGAATACAAAGTGAGCTGTCCTTCTTTCGGACACGAGAAGAAGAGGCAAGAAGGAGGAGTAGCGTTTGAAGGCTGCGTACTCGCACTATGATAGCATTGCGGAAGATGGGAATGCAAATGAAATCGCTTCGGGGTACATCACCGACTTTCGGACTATGATGCGCAAAGTGCCGTTACTGTTTCACGGACCAAGGCTATCTACTTCTCTTCGTCGTCATCGTCATCCTCAGCCTCTTCGGGGTTACCCTCGACTTCTTCTCGGTCGTCATCTTCGTTTTCTGGAACAAGCGTTTTTAGCCTGGGCAAAGTGACGTCCGAGGTTCGCTCACCATCATCATCTGCGCTCTCAGGGTTGGCATCCTCATCATCCTCGTCTTCGTCGTCCTCTCCGGGTTTGATGCCAGCCTTGGCCATCGCCTCAGCCTTGACAAGGGTCAGCCTGAGCTTCTAAGGTGGGGCAAGGGGGAAGTATGTTGTACTTACCGATGTGTAGTCGACTTTGGTTCGTCGTCTGGGTCGGGTCAGGATCAAATCATCCTCGTCTTCATCCTCGTCGTCCTCATCCTCCTCCACTGCGGCTTTCTCCTCTTCCGTCAATTTGGCCTTTCCCTTGCCCTTGTCTGTCTCAGCTGCGGCCGGCGCGTCCTTCTTGCTCTCCGCGACAGCGACATGGTCGACCTTGTTCCTGGGTCGGAAGTCAGCGACAGAGCGAGGTCATCTCACCATCACTCACTTCTTCTCGGCTTCTTGGTCGAGATCGGCGGATGCCTTTCTCTTCTCTCCCGTTTGTTCAGCCGGCGCCTCAGCAGCCTTGGCCTCTTCCTGCTGCTTCAACGCAACTTCGTCTTTGGGCACGGCGGCGGTTGGGTCGGTCATATTGGTATCGAGACGTGTGTTGCAGAGATGAGTAAATGAGATGGCTAAGATGGGTTGGTAACTCGATGACTTGATGTGACGGGAGGGAAAGAGGAAGAAGGTAGCGAATGAGCGCGCGGCGCTGTTAATTATTCACGCACGCGTGTACGCGACGCGTCCAGCAGTCACGTGGACGGGGAAGGGTGGCGGGCCACGTGGCCAGAAAGGCAGTGCGCCCTGCCCTGCCCTGCGAGCAACTCCCAGTCTACTATACACTGCACGACGTGCTGGCATACTCAAAGACTACTGTTACATGGACACTGCACCTTGATACTCTTCCGAGACGACGACACTGCCTGCGAACATAGCCATGGCCTCGAACTCCAACATTGCTGCTCCGATCCGTCAGCCACGAGGGCCATCCGAACATTCATTCGGCACCGCACCTGCTGAACCAGCAGGCCCGCCCGTTCCCGACTCTGAAGCTTTACTCAAACGCAACAATACCATATCCACACCTCGCCATCACGTTTCGGCCTCGATATCATCAGCATCACAGGCATCTACAGCCTTCCATGGAGCCAGACAGAGTTACACCACCAGTCGATTTCGCAGCGGTAGCCTTTCCAGCTCCGGCCCCGATCCCGGCCTGTTGAGAAAGACCAGCGGGCGCGCCGTTCAAGATGTCGTCACCGAGGGAGGCGAAGAAGGGACTACAGAGAGTGGAACATGGGGACGTGGCCTCAGCAGACAGAGCTCATTACCTTCACGAAAAGGTGGGTCGCTCACACAGCGCAACGCTGACCCACAGGCATCAACGCATTTGTTTCTCAAACTTCGGAACCCGTTCCTCCCCTACCCCATGTCAACCCGCCAGCGCGACCTCCCCGCCGCATGGCAGCTATAGGCTCCCAGGACTTCACCAGAATGGCCGCGCCAGTCCAATCACACGCCTCCTCACACTCGTTGTCGTCTCTGACAATGCTATCCCCGCCGGGGAGTCAAGCTGTATTCGAAGCTTCAACTCCAGCCAGTGTGTCTCGGACTCAGAGTTTGAGAGCTCAGGCGAAACTTGGAAGCACCTCTACCCTCTTGGGTCGAAGCTCCAGCCTAAAGAGTACTGCAGATGTGAGTTGCACGACTGGTTGAACAGAGCTGATACTCGCTCAGCATAGGGTCTCGTCATCGTCGCCGCAAACACAACACTCCACACCCCAGGAGCTCTTCACACCTCCTTCACCGCCACCGGTATCATCTTCAGCGGCTATGCCTCCATTCAGAATCGCTTTTCCAAACGACCGTAACTCAACGCAAGGTTCCGACCTGAAGCGACACCAATCCCTAACCCAGGGCTACGGCTCAAACACACGGGTGAAGGAACGATTAGAGCGAAGTCCGACTGTGCTCAGTGTTCAACAACGACCCTTGCAGCTTCGTAGCCCATCGCCTCGGGACGAGATCGAGCCTCCAACGAGCCCAATCGGCCACAGCGTCTGGTCTCCTGCGCAAGTTGGTGACGACGGTTGGAGCCGTCCTGTGGCAACGCCTCAGATCCAAGAGGCTTTCCAGGCGATGCATCTCGGCGCTGCGCTCCCCATACCTCCGCCAAGCGCCAACGTAGAATCTGAACCGTACTTCCATGCTGGACCGCAGCATATTGCAGACGAGCCAACGTGGGTCACCAACCTCGTGGGTCAACCAGAACGACGATCACCCGCTCCGCACTTCAGACCAGACACCGCGCCTTCGCTCCAGAATCAATTTTCTTACCTACCAATGCGGAACCCAAGGCTAGGTAATGAGCAGTATTTGGGATTGCCTTTTGGCTTTCAGCCCAGTCCACAGTTGCAGACTCCAGGCGGTTATGGCTTTCAACCTCTTCAGAGGTATCCGGCTTCCGGACCACACGATAATTACACTACGGCCCCATCGTATCAGGCCCATCATCCTTACCCCACAACTCCGGCTCCGCCATCTGCGAACGACATGGAGGTTATAGAACTTGCGAGAAGCAAAGGATTGAACCCAGCCACATTCGACTGCCGGCCTGTCCAGGTGAGTGTCACGCGGACTCTGCGGTAGCTGGACTGACGGACTGGTTGAAGGCTCGATTCTTCGTAATCAAATCTTATACCGTAAGTCATGTCTTCTGGCTTCTTTTTCGGTATGCTAACACGACCGACGTGTAGGAGGATGACGTACAGAAATCGCTGAAACACGAAATCTGGTCGTCTACTGTGTTGGGCAATAAACGCCTGGATAGCGCTTTCCGCGAGTCGGCCGATCACATGCCAATCTACCTGTTCTTCTCGGTCAATGGCTCGCGCCACTTTTGCGGAGTAGCGCAGATGCTAACACCGTAAGTCTCTGTGCCCTTAATACTCACCGTCGCTTACACTCGCAGGGTCGACGAATCTCAAACATCTACTGTATGGGCGCAAAACAAGTGGAAGGGAATCTTCAAGGTCAAATGGATCTTTGTCAGAGATGTACCCTCGACGTCAGTCCCAGCACGGATGTCGCCGGTACTCATGCTGAGACAACGTAGCGCGTTCCGACATATTCGCCTCATCAACACACCGGAGCAAAAGCCCATGACGAATTCTAGAGACACACAGGAACTACACTATGAAGCAGGTTGCGAGGTCTTGCAGATCTTCCTTGACCATCAGAACAAGTCCAAGACCAGCTTACTCCAGGACTTTGCATACTACGAGGTGAGCTATTGCTAGATATCGGTCCAGACTCCGAGCTCATGACTTCAGCGACTGTCATCACAGAGGATTTCACCAACTGTCTCGTAAAGCGAAGTGTCGCCTCAAGCCACGGGCGACTGCTTCACGTCTTGCATTTCTGTTGCGCACACCTCTTGATCTCCTCGCCCAATCAGCCACACGACCAATACCTCACGACCTCGACGACCTGTACATACGTAGTCACGAGCCTGTTTACGGTACCTTTTGATGGAGAACGATGACGCCCATGCTATGCACTTCTGACTCCACTCTGGTCCCTCCATGCCTCGAAGAAGCTGATTGTCTCGGGAGTGATCCGCCTCCTCACTGTCCGAGCAGAATGCAAAAGCAGACTGGTCTTCACGAACGGCGCATCTGGATCTTCCTGCATCGCTGCGAGAGCGGCGTCCTGGCAAATTGAAGCCACTTCGGCGCCTGAACACCCTTCGGACTGCGGCAGTGTCAGATGGCTCTTGAAAAATTGTCACTCACCAAACGCGCGAGCTCATCTAGATCAATATCCGCCTGCACTGCCATCTTGGCGAAGCGGATCCGGAAGATTTCCTTTCGTGTCGAATGGTCTGGAGGACCGACATATAGGATCCTGTCCAGTCGTCCAGGTCGCATGAGGGCCGAGTCCTATGATTCAGCAACGATCTTATACATAATGAACTCACGAGAACATCCGGGCGATTAGTAGCGGCCACAACCGTCACCCCTGACAACTCCTCGATTCCATCCATTTCGTTGAGCAAGCTGGTGAGCACGCCAGAATGCGAGCCGTCGTCCGTCCTGGTGGAGCCCAGCGCATCTATCTCGTCCTGAAATCGTGATCAGCACCACACCCTTACTTCCTCGACCATACTCACAAACAGGATGATCGAAGGCGAGGCGGTCCGTGCCTTGCGAAATATCTCCCTAACAGCCTTCTCAGACTCGCCAACGTACTTGTTGAGCAGCTAAGATTTTGGTCAGTGGATCCAGCGCCCGACTGCTCACCTCCGGTCCCTTGACAGCAAGGAAATTGATGCCACTTTCGGTTGCTAACGCTTTGGCAGTCATCGTCTTACTGCAACCCGGAGGACCGTACAGTAGCACGCCTTTGGGCGCCTCCACGCCCAACCTAGTGAAGGTGTCTCTGCGAGTAAGAGGCCATTCGACGCATTCTCGCAGCTTCTGTTTGACTTCTGTTTGTCCTCCGATGTCCTCCCATTTTACCTGCGCTGTTTGGACGGAGACCTCTCGCATTGTGGACGGTGTGATGAGCGGTAGGCAGGCTAGCAAGTGTTCGATAGCGAGCACAGGCTCCTTCGATCGAGAATTTGTTCCCTCCTGCCACCGTTCTATGGCGAGCGACGCAGATTCTCGGACCAGTGATGACAAGTCGGCCCCAACGAAGCCATGGGTCCGGGAGGCGATAGTTTCTACGTCGACTGCACTCAAGCAATGAGGTAAACGACGAAGGAAGATCTCGAGAATTTCTGTCCTTCCAGCCGCCGAAGGAACACCTAGTTCTCGCGTCAGCCTGACCGGCTTTGGACTGTCGGACTCGACGTACCGATTTCAATCTCCCTGTCAAAGCGACCTGGCCTCCGCAAAGCCGGGTCGATGCTGTTGGGTCTGTTGGTGGCAGCTATGACGAAGATCGGCTGACCGTCATCTGCCCCGTTCATGCCGTCCATCAAGGTCAAAAGGGTTGCAACTACCCTCTTCTCCACTTCTCCTCCATCTCCATCCCTCCTTGGACACAAAGCGTCGATTTCATCGAGGACAATAACGCAGGGGCTTTGTCTCTTGGCTTCTGCAAACACGCCCCTCAATCGCTCCTCGGTCTCGCCGTGGAAAGCTGTGTTGAGCTCGGGACCGTTGACGACTATGCAAGAGCATGCTGGATTCGATGACGCGACTGCCCTAGCCAGGGCCGTTTTGCCGGTACCCGGTGGACCATGCAGGAGTACACCACGAGGCGGTGTAAGATTGAAGCGCGCATACAGCTCGGGGTGCCGCAGCGGTAGCTCCAGCATACCACGGATGACTTTGACTTGTTCGTTTAGTCCGCCCAGCAGCGCATAGGCGGGCTCAGATGTCGAGAAAGAAGACGGGGGATAAAGGTTGATATAGGATGGAACCGAAACGGTGCTGTTCGAGGTCTCATTGTCCTCGACGACAATCTTCGTTCTCCAGTCCATTTTGGCCAAGCGAGGGTGATGCGCCATGTTGAGGTTCTTCAGACTGTGAGTGAGGGCGTCGTCGCCGGCAACATTGGCAGCTCCTTTTGTCGATTGTTCGATATCTGTGATATGGCATTCTAGGTCTGGCGAGCCACAGTCCATCACGTCCATTCCGAGCCATATGTAAAGCCGGCTTACTTTTTAGAGGATTAGTGTGCGCATTGACGCTAAGGCTCACGTAGTAATTCCTTGATTGCTGCGATTGATCTTGCATTGTCTTTGGAAGTGCTCCTTGTTGACGCCCTGACTAGCTTGACGGTCACTGCTCTGGCGAGCGGGGTCGTAGCAGGGCCGTCCAAGGCGTTAACTTCGACCTCCAGCGCCGATAATTGCCCTTGATGGACGCGGGATAACAAAACGACTGTGCCAGATGAGTATGCTTGACTACATGCCGGAAGTTGGCTCACCATCATCCGCAAGCGTTGCATCGGGCCAGATCTGAGCTGCAACTGAAGACGAAGTCGGAGACCCTAGCATGACCCATTGGCCAGCTGATAGCTTTGCCGAGCGTATCGTAGTAGGAGACACAAAGATGCGCCGCGCGTCCCTAGCTGTCGATGATTCTGGCTCATCGGACCGGGGCTGGACAACCTTGAGCAACATGGCTGGAGTGATGGTATCAGTTGTAGTCGACTTGAGAGCGTTGTGACTACTCGTATTACTAGTTATGGAGTCGAGACTGCCAGTGTGCTGCTGGAAGTGCTGGTTCAAAGTAGTGAAGCAAGGACGCCCTCCACCGCAAAAAATACGCGGACTTTCCACCTAACAGCTCTTATAGGCGCGTCAGTGATCGGCCTCCGTCCCGAAACAAGCGTGCCTAACCACATGCCCAGAGTCCAGTGTTCGAGGTCCGGACATCTGCATCTTGAACGTACGAATTTACATACAATCCAACCCAATCCAATCCTTGGCTCGCCATACAATGCCGTCTCTACTCGCCGGGTACGAATCTTCTGATGACGGCGAAGTGGAGCATGCTGGGCCCCAGCTCCAGCAAGAGGAGGAAGAAGACGACGCCCAAATCGCAGCGCAGATCCAACAGGACGCATTCGGGCTCTCAGCGTCTGGACCAAGTCGACAACGCGCCTCGAGATCGGAAGCCGGATCCCATATACTGTCTGCACCTGATGTTCTCAAAGAAGTGAGTGATCTCATGGTCGAGATCTCCCAAGCTCATCAGCGGCAGGATCCCAATGGCGCTGGAATGGCCATCATAGCGAGACCTACGGACAAGGTGATCAACGTCAACATCAAATACGACGACATGAACAGACCTGTTGCGGGTCCAATAGACCCTTTCGATCATCGGAAAAACAAGGGCATGAACAGCTTGTCAGGTGGGTACGGGTCGATTAGATGCCCTCCGCCGTGCTGATGAATGAATCAGGACATGTCGAGGAACAAGCAATGGATGACCGATCCTTCTTGATTCAACAGCGAACTTTCGATGTCCATGGCTATGCGCTCAACCCCAACGCGCAGAACGGACAGCAAGCACCTGTCATTGGCTCACTACAACAAGCCCACGAGAACGGCTACATGTCTATAGAGGACATGCGGGTTACAAATTCGCAAAAGAAGGAGATGAAACGGAAGCGTGGTGGCAAGGGAGATGCAGGCGTGGTAGACGGAGAAGACGCCTATATGGGTCCCTGGGCCGGGTGGCAGGGAGACAAGGAAGTGGAACCCGTTGTGGAAGAAGAGGCAGAGGAGTGGAGGGAGGAAAAGCGACGTCGGGAGGAGGCGACAGCTTTGGCAAAGGAGAAGATGAAGGAGGCTCGAGAGGAGAAGAGCATCTTCCACGGTACGTTCACATGTAGACGTCCTAATGCTGATCAATCAACAGGCAAAGAGCTTCTTGACTACGCTGGCCGCTCATATTTGCACATACCGACGGATACCGATGTCAAGCTCAATCCCTCTGATGGAGCTGCCCCACCGAATGCGTATTTGCCTGAGAGGTGTATACACACCTGGGTATGTTTCCTTCCTGTTGAGTTTAGAGCCTGACTGACCATCTCCGAACAGACTGGCCACACCAAAGGCGTATCGTCTATCAAGCTGTTCCCTAAAAGTGGACATCTACTTCTTAGTGCTAGTTTGGATACAAAGGTCAAGGTGAGGCCGATCCATTGTCATCTTTGTGCATACGCTAATCCTGTGAGCAGCTTTGGGACGTCTACAACGAGGGAAACTGCCTTCGTACCTTCCTTGGACATTCGCAGGCTGTCAAAGATGTCGCCTTCAACAACAAGGGATCCAAGTTCCTGTCGGCATCTTACGACAAACATATCAAACTCTGGGATACCGAAACCGGAAAATGCATACAGGCGTTCTCGAATGGCAAGATACCAAATGTTGTCAAATTCAACCCAGACGGAGACAAGCAGAACATCTTTCTCGCGGGTATGCAGGACAAGAAGATCATCCAGGTAGGTCTGCTTGAGTCGATGGAGCTGACCAAGATCTAGTATGACCTGCGAGCTCATGAGATCGTGCAAACCTATGATCAGCATCTTGGGCCAGTCAACACCATTACATTCGTGGACAACAATAGACGATTCGTCACGACATCGGACGATAAGACCATCCGAGGTTGGGACTATGATATTCCAGTTGTCATCAAGTATATCGCCGAGCCGTACATGCACTCGATGCCCGCGGTGACACTCCATCCAAGTAGTAAGTACCAGCTTGTATTGTTCGGCATGCTGACCGTCTGGTAGAAAAATTCTTTGCTTGCCAGTCGTTGGACAACCAGATCTTGGTGTACTCGGCTGATGGCAGCTTCAAGCAGAATAAGAAGAAGAGGTTCGCTGGTCACACGGTGGCTGGCTACGCCTGCGGCATCGGGTTCTCGCCGGACGGCAAATACCTTTCATCGGGGACTGGGTCGGGTGACGTCGTCTTCTGGGACTGGAAGACTGGCAAGATCGCAAAGCGTTTGAGGGCACATGACCAGGTGGTCATCGACCACGTCTGGCTACCAAACGAACACGTGAGTGTACCGGGCACGATGCCTGCTGTCGAAGCTGACATCGTGACAGTCCAAGGTTGTAACGGCATCGTGGGATGGTCTGATCAAGCTATGGACCTAAGATGCATATTATATAGATTACGAGTCTTCAAATTACCTTGCCGTACCTGCGCCTTGTGTTGCCCATGCCTGGATAGTCTCAAGCAATCGTCCAATGGCCTCGGCGTCTCCGAGTCGCACGTCATTTATACTAGCTCCTGCCGTGTCTATGCCTGCGTCAATCAAAATATCCATCATCGCAAATAGGCCTGGAAGCCCGGGAAGGTCTCCTTCTGCCGCGAACGCGTTCGGCGGGACCGGTGGGCTGGGCTCGATGCCCGATAGCGATCGGACGAGGAGGAAGATGACCTCGCCAGAAACGAAAGACCCGGGCAGTACTGATGCCCTGGGGTATTGAGGAGGCAGCTGCGAGTTGACCCATTGTACCAACGAGTCGCCGTTGGGGATCTGCTCAGTCAGCCCCTGACAAGCTGCTGCGTCACATACCTCTTGTTTGACTTGGCCAACATCGGACGGTCGTCGCATGTCCTTGCTGGGACGCGAGGGCGTGACATCGAGGTTTTGGCTAATGCGGTGCTGACCGGAACTGGCCCTTCGGCTGTTGTCGAGACTCATCTAAGACTGTTAGCCTCCATCGAAACACAGATACGCACCAGGACGCTGGCATCATGCGCTGTCAGTTGGTTGGTGTTTTCCCTGCGATTAGCCCTTTGAGTAGCTTCACGAGTGGCCGGCGATGGCGGTCGAGGGCTCATCGCTTGCGCCTCGGCAAGTGGGATAGTAGGGATGTTGCAAGAAGAAGTCACCGGTACCGTGTAATCTCGAGCAATCGTGGCCTTCATCAATGCCTTCATCCATTCTCGAACCGTGCTCTGTTCAGAGGCGGAAAAGGAGTGGAGCTTGTCTGGGCCAACAAGCCTGAAGCCGTACAGACCTGGGTTGGCGTTTTCGTCCACGATGACTCGATACCCTCGAAGATCGATGTGTCCCTTGGCCCGATCCTCATTCTCGCTCCGAAGATAATAGAGGTGAGAGCCTTTGAGCACGAAGTAACGAGTTTTCCAGGAGCCGTATCGATCGCCCTTTTTCTTCATATAACCGGCGTGATCGGGCTTGCCAATTTGTTTTAGTGCCACGGATTGACCCAGTCCATTGCTTGAGCGCTCCGGCGTTGCTGGTTGCATCTGATGCACCTTGTTGGAGGATATAGGTCGTGATATCCGCTCACTAGGCGAAGGGGCGCTAGGTCTTGTCAAGCAATGTATCAGACAGAGAGGGAATGACTTACCTCGGCGCTGGCTTACGATTTCGACCGAAGAAGCTCAGCCGATCCTGTTTGGCGTCCACGCTCGGCTTGTTCCTCCTATGACCCATTGACCCTGAGGATTCTCGTTTGTTCACAGATGAACTTGGAGTGACGGGACTGACAGGGACCGAGCTTGCCGGGGTGTACTCCTTGATTGCCTGCATGGACGGGGCAATCGTCGAGCTCGTCCGGCGTCCAGACCAGGGGCTCACCGCGGGGACATCAACCGTAGAAGCTGAAGTAGGCGGGGTGGACAGCGGAGGGGTGGTCGAGGGCGCTATAGCATTGGTGTACGCGCTAGAAGGCGCGCTCATGTCGCGCAAACTACCCGAGGCGGAAGATGGACGGCGAAGCTCTGAAATGGCCTGTGCAATTCGCAACCGTTTGCCGAACTGTGGGATATCGAGCTCTTTCAACAAATTCGCGTCTAGTCCCAATAGCAGATCGCCGGAAATCTCGTGCTCTACGAAAAACTCGTCAGATGGATAACTCGGCATAGTAACACACCTTTGAATTTCTGGC
Source organism: Bullera alba (assembly GCA_001600095.1). Lineage (NCBI taxonomy): Eukaryota > Fungi > Basidiomycota > Tremellomycetes > Tremellales > Bulleraceae > Bullera > Bullera alba. The sequence continues at coordinate 855,226 of BCIX01000005.1, forward strand.
AGATAGTGTCTTCGAACCCTTTCGACACTGCCCATGCAAAGACTTCTTCCACCGTCCAAGTAGCAGGGGTAGAGCCGCCCGAGGCCGACGAAGAGCTGAGTGGAGGAGCTGAGCTGAGAGGAGCAATCGAGGATAGTGACAAGGGCGGCTGCAAGCCGTTTGCCTCCCTAGTCAAGGGACCTTGGCTTTTTCGACGTTCCACTTCCTCATCGTCGCTCTCGTCAGAGTAAACCAATCCCGTTACTCCGTCGCTGATCCGCTTTCGGTCGCGCTGCTCGTTCTCAAGCCTAGATTGAGCAGCCAGACGTGCTCGCGCAGACTGGTCGATGCCTAATTGGTCCCGATCATCCTCAGGTGCAGCCGGTTGTCCCATCGTCTCGATCACTTGGTCGATTTCGCCAATTGTGGTTCCAAGCGATCCGTCAGCGACGGGAGCTGAAGGCACGTTCGCTTCAGATGCTGGTGGAGTCGCAGTGGAACGTATCGGCTCTTGAACTGCGACTATCTCGCGCGCGGCTCGTGATTCGCTCGTCTCGTTGTCGACGCTGGGCTGGGGGTCCGGATGGGGCACGGGCACGGCCGGCGCAATTGGCGGTTCGTCTTCCACGATATAAGTTGCTGGAAAGAGGCCCTCCTCGCCTTTGACATTGCGACCCTAAGCAGTAGTCAGCGCCCGACCGACAACTGTTACCACGTACCCTCCACCACCCGTCGCCGAAGGCATCATCCTTTTCTATGACTTGAATCTCCTCCCCAGCCTGGAACTCAAGCTCGTCGCCATGCTCGGCGACGAAGGTGTGTACAGCGCGGACTGTGAGCATAGCTGCCCAACTTTGGTTTGTATGATGCTCGAGTGTACGAACAACAAGTGTGAGAACTACGGACCATGTTGTGTCGAATGCGCCGCGTAGCTCTCTCGTTGCTGAATTGGCTGGAATTGGTAATTCCCCAGTTCCCCAGAGTGGCACACTTACTACAACTGCCGGGAAGGGTAACCCTAATCGCCAGATCTGATACGGGTAGTGAGGGGTACCTTAGCTGCCTTGCATGCTGCCACTTGGTCAAATGTCTAATACTGCTCTACTCGATACAACACATGTGATCATACATACAGCTCAGGCCATGCTCTTGTTGATGTTGCTGAACCCTATGCCAGTACAGCTGACAACGTGTTCACCGTCTTCGACCGCATTGACCTTGAATCGAACACCGAAGAAGAGCATTATATCGCGCAGATATTGTATCCTAGAGCAAGGGGTTTTCAGTGAATTAAATCAAACGCTGGATAGGGCGACCAGACTCACGTGTGTGGAGTCAGCTGCCCCATCAAACACCGCCCGACGTCCTCCTTGCCCAAAGCCATCAAGAGTAGGACCAGCCACTGATGCCGACTATCGATACATCCTCCCGCCTTAATTTCCTCCAATAAAAGCCGAGAGGCGTGGAGAGCTAGGTCTTCCGGGGTGAGGCCAGGGCTCGAGACAAAATCGGCTGCGTGCAACGCCGAAGTTGTGGACTGGGCGACGAGGGTGAGACCGTAACCAGGTGATCTTTCGTCAGCTCTACCTATACAGTCGCAAACTTACTTGCCAGACTCGTCCCCCTTGAAGACATCCGTGTAAAGGTAGACGTCAGGCACAAATCGGTTCAGGACTGAACGAGCGGATTCCACCATGCGATTTGCGAATTGGGGCGATACCCTCGTTGAGAACCTGAAGCGGTCATCAGCTAGTACTCTGACCCACAGCTGCTCAAAACAGTAGACTTACGCAACTCCACGAAGCCGTTTGATTTTGCCCTTGTCCATGAACTGCAACGTCTTCAGCTGGCGCACGACAGGACATTTGAATATGACCTGTCCACCACCCAAAGGCGCCGAACCACGCTTCTTGATTTGTAGTTCCAAACCCTCCGTGATACCGAAGTAATGCAAATGCGGCAGAGTAACGGTCCTCGTAACGTCACAGCCACTGGTGATGCCTTGTAGAGATATGTCAAAGGCTTTCTTGCAGAAGGGCGCCAATGGGATGAGCGCATCCAGATAATAGTTTAGCGACCGGTCGAGGTGGCAGGTATGCGAGTAGGAACCGCCAGGCAACAAGCCGGGGTGGAATAGAAGTGATGTTCCTTGATCATGTCAGCCTCGTCACACGACATAAGACACACCAGTTACTGAAATCTCAATCGTGCTGCCGTTGGTGACTTTCTCCAACAACCTAAGCAGACTGATCTCATAGTCGCGTAATCCAATGTGGACGTCGTCAGGGCGAATTTGTGTAATGAGGATAGACCGTCCTGATAGGATCGAGAGTTGGAGTCGTTCCTTCAGGTGATGATGTGTCTTGAACTGGAGCAGATCATCGGGCATGTTGCGAGACTGTCCCGTGTGATCATGTTGATGTCTAACTCAGCTTGGATGAGGTTCATGAGTGCTTCCAAAAGTTTGAAATTTATCTTACGTAAGCCCAAACAAGCATTCGGTACAACCTTAACCGACGCCTCCACCATGCCATAAGATAAGTTGACGCCTGTTGAGTCTTGATCTGTGCTCACTCACTCACTCTTTGCTATGCGCGCAGCGATGACCGGAGTCAGTGTGGGCAACTCAAGTTCCGACAGATCTGGCGCTCTCTCAGCGAGCTACAAGCTCCAACGTCAAGAAGACGGAGCCTCCTACGTCGCAAGGATCGTCGTCGAAACACCTAGATCTCGAACAACGTAATGCCCGGCGAGTCGGCGACCCAAATTTTTCACGCGAGAAACCGGTACCTTGCAGAGGCTGCAAACGACGAGACTGAGCTTCAGCATGCCTCAAGGCATCAAGATGTACATTGAGCTAGCTACAACAGGTTATGTCTAGTACAAGACTTGTTTCATTTCGGGCGAAGAGGCTTGCTCTTATCCGCACGAACAGCCAGTGCCGCGGCCTCGGCAAACAGGTCTGAATCCCCTCTTCTCGGACGCCGTGGCTCCAGTACTCTGCTTGAAGCTAGATCTAGCGGTGTGGACGTGATCGATCCCAGGTACCTGCGTGGGCGATTAGCACTGGCGTTCTAGCCATAACGACTCACGGTGAAGCTGATCCCCATACTCCTTCGACTGTACCTACGCGATGCTGTTGACCAGCTAGGCTTTCAGACCTCCACCCTAGCCTGTATGATGCGAGCTGATCTCCTTTCATAGCAGCTGCGCGCAAGTCTTCCACCTCACTGGGTAGGACTGAAAGCGGATCGATGTATCGTCCACATTGTAGAACTGAGTCCGAGAATGCGATCGTGGTCTGCCGTCTCGATTGTTTGGCGGGAGGGCGCGCGGACGTGAACGTTCCGTGCGGAGCCAGTATGCTACCCTCATTGCGTATTCGGGGACTTCGCCGAGGGACCGATGATGAGGATGCCGCTTCAGAGCTGGTAGGGCTCTGTGGGCCCGAGGTGATTTGGGTTTCCGCGGCGTGGGATTGAGATGAAGATACCGGTGATGACTCTATCGGTTTCTGTTTGTGAACGGGAAAGTACGATGTTTGAGACGAGCGTTCCGAAGGTGATCCAATCAGAAGCTCGCTCAGACCGAGAGCCGGAGGCGAAGGCAGCGGGATGGTCGATCCAGAAAATCGCGAAGTTTGGGGGTTCTGTGGAGATTTGGTTGATTTGGCCGGGCTGGACGCAAACTCTCTAGGCAGAGAGTGCTTGTTTGAGCGAGAGGGAAGTGGTGCCAGACGATCATGTGCCTCTGAGCTGGAGCTTATGCTAGGTGATCGCGGTGTTGTGTTACGAGTGCGACTTCTCGTGGACTCGAGCTTAGCATGGGACGCCGCGCCGAAGTGGTCGGAGGGACCTGAGGCGGAGGAGTTGGAGGTCGCAGGTGTCGACGGTGCGTTGAGAGAGGAGCCAGAGTCAGTAGAGCCGCAAGACGAAGCAGAGGCTATATGGCTGTAGTCTGCCGCCCTGGGCTGTCTACCTGTCTCATGAGCCTGTGTCTCCTCAGCGGTCATCGACCGGATTGGCGAGTGCTCGTGTTGTCGCGACTGTTAAGCACTGAGACGGTGTTGAGAAAGACAAAAGGAAATAAGAGACGCGACGGAGGGCATACTCGCGGTGATAGGATCCTCGTCGCGATCCATAGGTCTCGGCTCGCGATCGGGGCTTGTGGCCTGGTTTAATGAAACACCCATGCCGAAGCCGCTTAATGCGGCTTACGAGAGTTGAGGCAGATCCAGGCAAGGCCAGACAAGATCCCGCCCTCGTCCTCCATTTGCCCAGAAGCACGGATGCATGAAGTATAGGTCGACCCTAGTCTACAATGATAGCAGGACAGACAGGAGAAACGCCAATCTACGTTCCTCGCTTCTTCAAGTTGGTCGACAGCTGGAATAGGATTTACATGAGCACGGTCGCTAAATCGCAGGTCCTTTGGCGCTCACCCATTCGAGACCCTCGTAGAGACCATCTCCGGAGGTCGCACAAGCGGCCTGGATGTACCACGCTCGCTGCCTTAGGGAGTGGAGACCTAGTTTGTCGGTGATCTCGGCAGCGTTCATGGCGTTTGGCAGATCCTAACGGACGAATTAGACCAGTAAACCCAAGTCTTCAACCCACCTGCTTGTTGGCGAAGACCAGGAGCAGGGCGTCTCGTAGCTCATCCTCGCTCAACATTCGCTGGACTACATCTCAGCAAAGTACGGTCGCTTTGACGACTCACGTTCCTCTCGGGCTTCAGTAATTCGCTCCCTGTCGTTCGAGTCTACAACGAAGATGATGCCCTGGGTGTTTTGGAAGTCTGACGGTGAGCGAAGATCCATGCTAAGCATACTCACAATGCCTCCACAAAGGTCTGATCTTGTCCTGACCTCCGACATCCCAGACCGTGAACGAGATGTTCTTGTACTCGACGGTCTCGACGTTGAAACCGATGGTGGGGATGGTCGTGACGATTTCTCCCAGCTTCAGCTTGTAGAGGATGGTGGTTTTACCAGCAGCGTCGAGACCGACCATGAGAATTCCTGAGATAATGGTCAGACGACTTCTGCAGGAGATAAGGGATTCCGGCGCGTACGCGCCAAACAAATAACAGACTGGATACTCACGCATCTCTTTTTTGCCAAAGAGGCCTTGGAGCAGCCGGCTGACGGAGAGACCCATGATGAACCGAGTGTAGAGTGTAGGAGCGGTCGAGGGTGAAGAGATGACTAGGCAGAAGTGACGGAGCGAGCTGTTGTGACGACCGTCTGGGATGGGCTTGACGCACCACAACGCGCAGATGATGAGAAGGAGAGGCGGCCATGACAGCACGGCACCTCCAAGGTAACGCCGAGTGTGGCAGATCCTAAAACTCCGCGCGGGGGGAGGCCCCGTATGATTACGTACTCTACAAAGTGGAGGGTGGCCGCCTCGCCGTCAAGCACGTTCTTGGCTGCACCGAGCTTGTGACCTGTGTCTAACATCTGTCGATTCGAGTACATCAACTTTTAGCTGCACAGATCGGCACAGATACCTGGACAATGGCATCCGAGGAGAATGTGAGTCCATACCACGACCCCGCCGTCAGCTAGGAACAAACGCTGAGTCCGGTGCTTCTCTACAGTCGTCTGGATTCTTTCATCCGTGAGTCCTGTCTCACGGATCCAGCTCACGCGCACTTTAGTTTCTCCGCCTCAGCGTTGAAGAAGCTCCCTCAGGTCGGACTTCGTGCTAAAAGTAAACGCGCAGACCGAATACCTGATGCGGACCGACCTTTGATATCTGACTACCACTCAATCAACGACCCGAATGTCCTTGTGCGAGTCCCGAGTAAGTTGCACCAGACCAGTTTGTGGCTAATCGATACAGAGAAGATACCTACCCCGGTCAAGGTAGAGGCCAAAGTATGGTTTGCAAATGAAAGGACTTTTGTCTCGTACCTGTCGATGGGCCTCCTGCTCTCCACCATCGCATCGAGCCTGCTGTTCGGAGCCAGAGACTCATCAGCTCGCTTCTTCGCCCTGGCTTACGCCATCATGTGAGTTTCCAAAGCATGACCACGACTGAGAGCGTAGATCTGTCGGCATCTTGATCTACGGCTGGGCAATCTTCCAGAAACGCTTGACCCAGATCTCTGCTCGCGACGCGGGAAGCTTTGGCAAGTCGCAAATAACAGGCCATCACTGACCAGTGCAGACCAATTATGGGGCCCGCTCTTCATATGTCTCGCCCTCTTCATCGCAATACTAGCCAACTTCATTTTCCGACTCAAGGAAGCTCATCACTCCGATCCCATGTCGTTCGTCAACGCGTGGCGCGTCGCAAGCCATTAGAAACATGCATGTCATATCTTAGTTTGAGTCCTTGTACGCCTGTTCATATCAGCGATGCTCGCATTACCCAAACTCACGAAAATATCCGCGTCGAGCTCCTCGGCAGTCTTGCGAGCAGGTCGAGGAGCCTTGCCGCCTCGTCCACCTCGAGCTGCTCTTGGGGCTCGAGCTGCTGGGTCGGCGGGAGCTTTCCCAGACACTCTTGAAGCCAAAGAAACCAGCTGTGCTGGGTCCAAGGCGATCTCGACGCGCATTGGTCTCTCTACAGGCGGACGATTAGTTCACGTCCTTGTTCGGAATAATCCCATATACTGACGACCGTCGATGATTCGGTTGTGATCTGTGAGCAGCGATCAGTCAAGAAAGCAACTCTTACGGCGACTCACACATGGTATACGCCTTGTTGCCATCGCCTCGTTTTCTGAACAGAACAGTGGCGGCGCCGATGCTCTTTCCGGAAGCGTTGTAGGACATCTGAACAGATTTCACCGGACCAACTGTCGACTGCATCAAATCCTGAGAATATCAGCTACGCCAGCAACTTGGACATACCCTGACTGCTGCTTCGGTCACGTCGCTTGGCAGATTACTGATGATGATTTTGATAGCTTCGCCGGTGACAGGTTTAGCCGCAGGAGGTGGTCGAGTCGTAGGGCCAGGCCGTCCTGCTGGGGCACGCGACGCAGGACGGGTGCTTCCTCCTCGTCCTCGGCGAGCTTTGGGTTGTGCCTTGATGATCTGATGTCGGAGTCAGTCGGGTGTCTTGCTCGCCCACAAACTGCCTACGGACTTCGTCTAGCGGTTTGTCGAGATCCATGGCGGAGGACATTGTGGCGAGGATGTAAAGAGATGGAGAATGCGAGCAAGCTTGTTGAGTGCGAACAACGAAGTGCAAGCGCGTTGGATGCGCTCCGTGATCTCGCTGCATATGGCGTTTCGGCAATATTTCGGATAACATCACAATTGTGGCACTTTGCCTGTTACAACCAAAACCTAATAAACCTATCTCTAACCTCTTTCCTAGTCATGATCATAGCTCACTTCTTACTCGGGAGAGACTTCCTTCGTGATATGCCGCCAAGGAGCTTGGGAGGAAGGACGTCACTGCCGGAGCGATTCCTGCGATGAGAAGATTGGGACTCCCGAGCCCTGGCGGTTTCACTACTGCGAATTTCGTAGCCTCCGGGAGGGATATCGTCGTCCGAGTCTGATGGATCCATGAACTCGTTGTTGTTTGGCCTCACATGCTGCACGTGTCGCTCCGTGACCGGCTTGGGCATTGCTTTGGGGATCCGGGGCGGAGCGTCTATCACATAGTAACCCCCAATCGGCGCATCCTCATCCGAATCTGAAGGGAGCATCAGATCGGCCTCAGCCTTCACCATCACAGGTTCCGGCTTCTTAGTCCGAGTCCTCTTCTTCTTCTTCTTCGTCTTTTGTGGAGCCTAAGCTTACGTTCAGTACATGACTGGTACCGCCGAGCCAAACTCACTGCCTGCACAAAGTGCTCTTGACGGTCAATCAGAAACTCCAAGACGTGTTGTGACAAGACGTGATCTTTCGGCAGCATGGCGTGTTTAGGATGAGACAGCATTCCAGGCTGGAAGATTAGAGCAAGATCTGCTTCGTGTCAGCTGCCAGCGGATCGAAAGCCACTCACTCGACGTTGTCATCAGGTTCTTGTCCGAGTTTTTAGCGAAAACGTGCAGCAGGTCCAACACGTATAGCAACAAGTACTGATTTACAGGCTTCAATGACAGTATCAAAGACCTGTATCGTTGAGTAAGGTTGTGATCGTCCAGGTCATAGGTTTCGCGGAACTTGTATCGACGTCAACTATACGTTCCCCTACCTAGTAGCTACTCACTGCGTCGTAATGATCGAAGGGAATGATGGGCTCCTGGATGGGTCAGTGACAGCCTCGCGGAAGGATCTTACGGGCATCTGGGTCAGAAACCTAGGCGTAAGCGAACAGCTTGGGTTGATGCTCACCTTCGGAAGATCGTGGCAACATCGTGACTGGTAAAAGGAAGTTTCTTCCAGTCGATATTCTTCCCGTACTGGAAGCGGAATCAGCATCATACTGACGTCGAAAGCGGCTCACTTTAGGCCCAGTATCAAAGATCTGCTGCAGCTCCCGCATCCGCTTCGCCGAGCCCGATATCCTAAAAGCGCCTTCCACCTCGATAGCGTGCTCCTTGAGAAAGAGACCGCACTTTGCGACAACGACAGGGATGACACTACATAGAGACTTGTGAGAAAGTTCTCTTTAGGGATACACTGGCACAACTCACCCCCAGACGTATAGAGAACCATCACTGCCCGCCGTCGAGATCTGGACTGATGCGGTCTCCAACGAGTCGCTCAGTGCAGCACCGAAAACGGGAGGATACCCTTCATCCTCCGGGCGCTTCTTGCCCTTCCACCAAGTCTTGAGGCCTGGAGTTCCTTCATTGTCGACTTCACGGGAAGAGAGTCGCTGCAAGGTGGGAGCGGCATCGGCATCGCCCGAGGTATACGTATCGACAGCGGAGGGATATGCGACTCGCCCGCGTGCTGGGTTAGGTGAAGGTCTCGTTGACACCATCGTGCTGGAGTTGGACAACTATATGACTCCAAGTCAACGTGCAGACTTGAGCCGCAGGATTAAAAGACACTACCGTACTGTACGTACTGTACAGCAGCGTCATGTCCGAGTGCGCGTGAAGGAAGCAACGGTCACTCGAGCAACGATATTAGAACCGGCGTGTATTTGCACATGGCTTAACCGGGCCCCCCAGTTCTCCAACCTAATGCGACTAGTTACAGATCTAGCCGCAAGTGTAAACGCTACGAGTCCTAGCGAGTCCGACGACTAGTAACTACCCTTCTCAAGCTCTGTCCAGCTTTGGTCTAGCTGTCTGATTACACCTTGCTTCGCTACGTTCAGCTAGAAAGCCTGCCGCGCTAGGTCGCGCCTCGCCTCGTCACCTGCTGGTAATACAACGGTTGACCTCTCGACAATCGACGCGTCGTAGCCCTTGTCACTTCGATGTGACTTCCATTGATATTGTTGTTCCACTATCGGCTTCACAGCTCATCGCTCGGGGCTTTTCCGACATGATTTCTCATTACCACTCCTGTTCAAGGGCCCTTGGCTTCGAAGGCGGTACATCAGCTCTGGCCAACCCCGTTCTCTGTCTTTGCGACGTCTCTTGGCGGCGGCCAAGGCTGCTGTGAACACAGCTATTGCTGAGCAAGAAGAGCTGGCTTGCAGCTGAGTACCCCAAGGTGTTTGTTACATTCCCCCTTGGGTCTGAGCTCACGTGTACGACTACGCGGTGCCAGAGGCCACGGTCGACCCTCGCGATCGCTCCTCAAGGGCTCCGACAATTATCTATCCGGACTGGTCGGGTACAGGGTGTTCTTGTACCGCGTGCACCACAACCTGGATGTCTGCCTGGAGGCAGCTCGCTCAAGCTGGTCAATTCAGAGGAGCTGAGGCTTGGCCAACGATGTGCGTCGTCGACTCTGCTCTCCGTTGCGTCCGACGGATCCGTTGTGATGACTCGATCTGGCCTGGCTAGGACGCCAGACTGGTCCCAATCTGGTATCACATCACCTCAAAGACGCCTATACCCCCCATCGCGAATGATTGTCAGCACCACCATTCGGAAAGACAAGGACCCCTTCCCCCACCCCTCCAGAACCGCCCGGCCAAGATACAATTGGCACACCAGCAACACTGGCTGTTTGGCGTGACGCTTTTGGACCGCAGTCCCGCGCTTGCCATCATCAAGTCCCTTCCACCATCCTATTGCTTGAGTACCTACGGGATCAGGATACGATCTCGCGCTGGCCAAGGCTATCACCACAATTACTTCGGAATGGTCTTCTTGTTTCACCACAAACAATGTCTCTGCCAACACCGCCATCAAAGCAAAGTCAACAACAGCGCCTGTTTGATTGGGTACCATCCGAAATGATGGCAGATAGAACAGTGGTGAGTGCTTCACAAGGCAAAGGAGCAAGTGCGCCGTGTCTGTCCCAAAGCTCTTACCCATAGCACGCTGGGATGCGGATAGCATATGCGCATGCAGGAGCTGAGATTGGTGCTGAGTCATGGAGGGTAGAGCAAGGCTGAAGCTCATGCAGAGGGAGCAAAGGCACAGAGGATGATAGCTGACAAATGAATGATGCAACCTCCATGGACTGTTACTGTCATGATTTGGGCTCTTGCTGTACTGCAACACACACCATATCATGTGTTGTTTGAAAGCTCCGCAACATAAAAGCATGTAGCAGTTCCATCAATCACTGTCTCACTGAGCCCTGTTTATGCCATGCAGCCATGGACCCTGCTATCTTTGCTCTGCTGCTAGGGTCCGTTTTGCAACCAGACAGGAGGAGTGCATGTGCAGGGGTTTGATTTGGCACATGCTGCCCCTAGTAAAACCCAGTGCACCAGGACGCAACTACAGATGGAGAAGAACAACATGATGAGCCGGTCCATATCACCTCATAACCTGAATGAACATGACAAGTCAAGGAGGTTGCAGACCTGAGGACCTACAACATTGAACATGGATAGGCTTTGTTACATCCTGACCCATGTTCGGATCGCAACCCAAGTAGAAACGGATCCGGAGCAAGTACAGTGGAAGAACAAAGGCAAGGAGAATGGATAAGTAGTACAGGAGAGTTCTCAATCTCAAAGTCATATCTGCCAAGCTTGACTATACTCATAGCTTGACTGTACTCATAGCTTGACGGGGCTCATAGTCAAGCTTGACCATGTCCATAGTCAGGGCCAATTAGGCTCATAGTCAAGCTTGACTTTGGCCATAGTCAACCATGGCCGCCCCAAGTACCACAACTTGCTCTGTTAGCCTGATTGATCCTCTCCCAAGTATCAATCTATCAATAGATTACTCTTTCAAAGCCGACTTGCATGTGCTTGCCCTCTAGCTAGTCCTTTTGGGCTGCATCTAGGTTGACTGACCATTTTGTGACTGAGTCGCTTCTAGACCAAGTCTCCGGTCCAGTAGAGTTTCTGGTATCACTTGAAACCGTCCACAACCCTTCTTCAGTTGTCATGAGCCGGTCCACACCACCTTGTGACCCACGTATGGCAAGTCAGAAGGCTGCAGGTCTCGTAAAACTTGGATAGGCTTATGAGGAATGCTATGATGCATGAATGAAGAGAAAAGAGAACAGAGATGAACAGAAGCAATTATGATTTCTGACAAGGCTTGGACAAGGCAAGACAGAGGAGATACAGACATCTTGTCTCACTGAGACAACCAAGACGTCTGATTGAGAAAGGCAAGACATCTCATTGAGACGGACAGGAGGAGTAAGATTTCGATTGGTACAGTATATAGGTAGATCCTCTTGTATGTTGTATTGATCCTTCTTCCAAGGATCAATCTATCGAGTTATCACTCTCTAGAAGCCTACTTGACTGTGCTTGATCATCAGATTCTTCCGAGCTCCCTCCAGTCAAACATATCCCTGTTGACTGAGCCTCTTTCAATCAAGTTCACCGGTTAGGGAGGTGATGTTCTTCTGATATCACCCAAGCTTACTAGTACAACGTTTGCTTTCTACTTGCCACCGACCTCCAGGCTTCTCTGGGTGCGAGTTGTAACAGTGCCAGTCCATGACTGTTCTGACAAAGCCAAGCTTGGAGTCATATCGGAAACATGACCCTTGTCTCTTGAGTCTTGGACAAAGCGCAACATTCCTGCTTGAGTCAAGACCTCGCTCGGCCTGCTGCTCAGTCTTGCAAAGCGCAACAAGCTTCAGGATATTGCAACACTACTGTTATGGCTTGTTTGTAAGGGAACCTCTAGCTTGGTGACAAGACAATGCAACAATTGTAAGAGCAAACTTAAGTGATAGCGGATGGATTCCACCTATAAACTGGTGCATTTGGTTTGAGCAAACCTTAGGCAAGGTAATGTAGTTGATTGACAAGGGTCAGATTTGGAACCCTCACCTGGAAACTCTATGATAGCAAGGGATCCTGCTATCCCACTGAACCCCTTCCTTTCTGCTATTTTGCTATCCGCAAACCCGCAAATCCGCAAACCTGATATACCATTGATTGGGTGGGCAAGTGTTGGGGTCTTAGGTGTACTTGGCTAATGTTTGGGTATGGGGTGAGGAGAGGTACGGCCGTACAAGACCAGCTTGTCACAGAATGACCATGAACAAGAATTTCAGTCAATCTTGAATAAATAGCTTTATCAACTGGCAGGAGCTCAAAAATGTGTGACAAGCAAGCATGGCTGAGTAGGCGTCAACAGAGTAACAAGTTGAAATGTTGATTCTTGGAAAAGGATCAAAATACATGGCCTTCTGTTGTCAGAAACCATAAAGGCTTCGTTCCATTCAGGCTTGCCTTCAAATTGAGTCTAGAACGCTATCTCTCTTCTGTCTTTCTCTTAATACATGCATCATAGCATTCCTCATATCTGTACCTTGCAAGCCATGTGCCGCTTGCTACTTGTCTTGTGATCCTAGCAATCTTCCCCCTGGAACAAAATCAACCACCATGCCCAAACAGGCACAAACTGGTCAGCTCCCCGCTTGAGACATCAGCAGTCTTCACCCAGGTTCTGAGAGAAGCCTAGTCTTCAGCTGTGTCTATCTTCACGTTGTGCTGAAACATCCTCAGGCATCACTAGTCAATCCAGTGCCACAGAGATTTGGGAGAACAGCAAGTTCCAATACAGATATTCAGAGGAAGTGTGATCTTGCTTGCTTGCCTTGTCAATTGCAACTTGGATCACCAGTCTGCACTGCAACACTACTTCATCTTTGTTGGCAGAGCTGGTTACTAGTCAACACAGTGACTGAATGACCTTACTTGCTAATTGCCATACCAGTCTCTTGACTCCCAGACCTTCAACACAGTCCGCAATACAGATAGTACGCCTAGTTTGTTGTGAGTATACATGATGAGCATGTTGTCTTATATATATAGCATGTTCGACCTGTTTCTTCAAAAAGCCTCCCATCAATTGATGCTCTTGCAAACCCCGTTTTTGAGCCAGCATGTTCCAAAAATCCTTCTGGGCAGAGAGTCTCTGGTTCATAGAGCTTATCTGTCCATACCTTGTTTTGCACCAATGGTCCGTCACCACTTGTTACTGAGGAAGTCTTTGACTTGGGGACAAGAGGACAGCAAGGGTTGTACAAGCAAGCTTTGGTGGTATCAGAAGGATATCAACTCTCATTTGGGGGGAACTAGATTAAGAGATTCTTAGTCAATAGAGCAGGTACTGACTGGAAGGAGCTCAGAAGGATCTAATGAGCAAGCAAAGTCAAGTGGGCTTAAGGAGAGTAACAATATGACAAAATGATACTTGTAAGACGGAGAAAGACATGCTATGAGCCATGCGTTTATGTAGACGTGTAAGCCATGTCCACCTCCCCGTTCTACATCCTGTGTTGCAATAAAAGATGGAGGAGTTGCAACACACTGAAACATCCTCATCCTCATTCTCAAGTCCTATGGTGTTGGGCCTTTGGAATGGATGTGTCCCAATACAAGGGCTGGAAGCACAAGGCACAGTGTTGCAAAGCATTGAAGCTTACTGGGATCCGTTGCAACACACTTGAGCTTCTTGAGCTGTGCAAGGCTGCGCACTACGGTAAAGTCTTGACTCAAGTGGAGATATTGTGATACATTCACAATCTAAAAGACAATATTGCTGGTTCCAATATGACTCCGAGATTGGCTTTGATAGAGCTGTCGTGGCACGACTCCTGGCATACGGCGTGTAACGATGTGATGAAATCAATCAGTGGAAGAAGGATCCTCACATTTTACAAGAATATAAATTTATGTATGCTGCATGACGGAGTCCTGCCTCTCCTGGCTGTAGAGTTCCTGTGTGTCTCTGGGATGTCTCACCAATGTCAGACATTGTCATTGCTTCTGTTCAGGCTTGCCTTCAAACTTGAGTCTGGAAGACTAACTATCTTCTCTTTCTTCTTCATACATGTACCTAGCATGTTGCAAGCAACAAGATCAAGTGGCTAGGGAAGTAGTCTTCCCTCCAATTTTGCAGCGCATTATTGACTACTCACCTGTGGCTTTTGTCTTGCTTCTTGGTCAAGACACAGGTCCCAGTACCCCAAGGGTTGCTTTGGGTATTTAATTCACTTTGCAGTGCAGCAGTATGTATTCACAGTAAGACTTGGTAGTTGGCAGTGTGGCACAGTGATCTTGTCACCCTTGAGACCACCAGGGTGGAACCAAACACATTTGTTCCACCAGTATCGGCTATACTACTCCATTCTACCTTCACCTCAGATGTGCACCTCAAAGTACATCTTGTCCCATTCACCTCACAGCTTGCTCAGCCTTCACTTTAGATGTAAATTCTGTTACCTTATCAACCCTACCTTGCAGCATGCTTGCGCCGTTGACTTCTTGTGACACTAAATTGACTTTTGACGCAAGATGCAATGGAAAGTAAGGAGGACAGATGTCATGATTCTGTATAGACCCGCTATCCGCTCTATCCAAAACTACGCATTTGCCGGATTGATCCCGTTGTCTCAGTTGCCAAGAACCGGAAGTCTAGACTCTCTTTGTGACTAGAAGACGGAATTCTAGACCAAGTCTGAACTCTGCATATTGCTTGAGGATTCATGGATCAGGGTTTTGTATAAGAGCTGAGGTTGAGCTTGAGAGGACCTCAGCAATTCAAGATGTTGATTCCCTCCGCATAGCAACTTGTAGTCATGTAGTCAGCTCAAAGACCATTCCACTCATACCTGAGGAACCCTGGAGGTCGGTGGCAAGTGGAAGGCAACGGTTGTACTAGCAAGCTTGGGTGACATCAGAAGGATATCACCTCCTAACTGGTGAACTTCATCAAGAGACTTAGTCAAGAGAGAATTGGTCGGCTGAAGGGAGCTTGAAAGGATCTGATGAGTGAGCAAAGTTGAGTAGGCTCCAAGTGAGTGACAATTTGATAAATTGATCCTTGGGAGAAGGAACAAGACATGCCTTATGGACTTATATAGACATTTGAGCCATCTCCAGCTCCTTGTTCTGAGTCATGTGTTGCCAACACAAGTAGAGGTGTTGCCAAAACACTGAGATATCCTCAGGACCTTGTCATGCAGTGTCAAGCCTTATAGATAGATGTGTTGCCAACATAGGTTGTGTTGCTGACGCACTTAAGCTTGTGGATGTGTTTATGACACAAGGCACTCTGTGTTACCAACACACTTACGCTTGACAAGCTGTGCTGAAACACCAGGGTGGGGTTTAGATGGGGTCTACCTTGAGTGGAGCTGTTGCACTGTGTCCGTGGCCCAAGGAACAAGGGTGATTCTCTTGATATGGTTCCGAGATTGGCTTTGTCAGAGCGGTCATGGACTGGCTCCTGACACAAGCTGAGACAAGCGGAGGCAAGTGGGCTTCAGACAAGTGTATCATGGTAACCAAATCCTTGAGGTCAAAGATCAAAGCATGCTACAAAGCTATCGACTTGGCTCCAACAAAGGACTGATTATGAAGTCAACGCGGTCAACACCGCTGGCTAAGCTACAAGTTGAGTGGTTGACAAGCCAAGAAGGGCTTGATAAGTGGAGGGCTGAACATCACTGTGAGGGTTTCAGTAAGCCATGTCATGTGTGGTGGTAGTATGACACATTGCCTAGCAATTCATCCAACGCATAGTCTCCTGCGCACTCACCACATTCCTGTGACAGATCTCACACGTGGTGATTGTTCTGGTGGCAGTCAACCTCCATTGTTGTTTGCAATTGATTCTGCATGGCCAACAATTGGAAGGGCTGCATTCTCACAGCTCCAATGATTCAACAGTGGTGATCTGTACAAGAGCAGCTGGACACACATGGAGGTCTACGGAAGTTGTCACAACGGATCCAGCAAGTTGCAAAGTTGACAGTCTTGACAGTGTTGACCCACCAGTAGTCAGTCAAAATAGCAGCATGCATGTGTCTATGTGGTAGACTGATCAGCGGAAATGAAAAAGCAACAAGCATTGAGCTTGCGGATCTTGATAGCACCATAAGCAGACTGCCTTTTGTCACAGTACAATGCTGATCAATCACCCTGTATTGAAAGAACTGCTGTCCTTGATGTAGTCAGATCTTTCCTGAGCCCCTGGCGCAAGTGGTAAGTTGCCCTGTTCCTGTTGCTCATAAGCTGATCTCAGCTCACCAGGTTATCGCTTTCCCCTATCTCAAAACTCGAGATCATACAGGGCAGTCAATACTAGAAGCCTGACCGTTTTTGGCGCTATCTCCAGCTTACACTGTGACGGCAGCATGGTCACACCTGGTACCTGAAGATCTAGCCTGCGCATTGAAGCAGAGTGCAACATGATGTTGTGACTGCAGCCTCCAACATCAGGACAGGTGTATCTACTATCTGGCTGCCTGATACCTCACCTAAATTGAGCCCACTCCTAGAGCGCACCTTTGCCCATTCTCTGATCACCACGCGTTATACCGGACCCTGATCAGCAACCAAGCTTTAAGCGCAGTCTCGATATCTGCATATATCGTCAGCGCTTGCGGGAGCGGCGCTGCGGCGCTGAACGAGTGCTACAGAAGCAGGGGCCTCACCGAAGTCAGCATGGTCAGCTGGCGGGTGTCAGCCTCAAGCCTACCTGCAATGAAGGGGTGCAGAAGAACAGCTGGGCAGAGCTGGGTACCTTGCCCCAGGAGCTCGGTCCTATACAGTACAGCCATCCATCCTGACAGCATAGAGAATGGGCTCTCACATAACTCTGCAAGTGCAGGGCATGCAAGCCCAGACCAGAGTGCAGAAAGCGCTCATTAGAGGAAGTCATGCAGGAGCAATCTCGATTGGCAATATCATGGGGAGCTCAACGACTAGACTGAGTGCTGATATGGGCATTGAGTCAAGCACCTGAATCGAGTCGATGACGAGCCTACCAGTGCTTGCTGAATACCACCTTGTGCCCCCAAAACTGTATTTGATGTTCAGGACTTGATGCTCCTTTGGCCCTGTCTTGCTGCCTGCAATACACGATGCAGGAGCGGGTGAGAAACCTTCAAGACCATCTGACGGCTTGACTGCTATGAAAGCCTTCCTAGCAACGCATTGCCTGGTCATCCTCAGAATGGCAATCGGCTCCTAACCTCTAAGCTCTACGGCATACGCATTACGCATAATCCGCAACTCGAGTCCTGATTTCCGAACGCCGGGAGCAGTGTCTCTTCTCTGTCCCATGTCCAGCGAACTTCTGTCAGCGGTGTCACATTGGGTAGACAGCCCCTGTTGTTCTCCCATCCTCTTCCTTGCATGATAGGATCGCTGATGTGGGTTTGGAGATGAGGTATGGGTCTATCGCGGTAGACAAAGCACAGTGATGATTGCAGCATCAGTGGTCCACCACAGTGTATGGCCACCGCCAAGTCCGCAACAGCGGCTTCTGCGGTGGCCTGTGATGGTCCTCGAGACGCCCAGCAATCATTGGCACCACGCTCACGTGTCAGAATCGATTGCAAGGCGGGTGCGAGACTGTAAGTGTGACCATTGTGGGACAGGATGAGGTATGCCAGCTCCTGTCATACCTTTGACCTGTTCCCGAGGCTAAAGTCGGACCGATGGTAGACAGAGATATAACCAGTTGAGCAGAAGCATACAGCTACGTATAGTACATGAGAGCAATCAGAACAACTAATACGGACTCTGCACTATATCACTATGCGATTCTCGGATCCGGCGGGCTGGGGTGCTAAGGCCAGCTTGTGGTGCAAGCGACGTTCGGGTCGGCTGCAGTGACATGTGACATCAGCCACAAGATTGTCCGATCTCGGATTCGCTCACCTTGGCCAGCTCTTTCTTGTTCGCCATGATCACATTATGCTCAAGGGCAACAATGATATTCTTATCTGCTCCAAATCGGAAGTTGTCGGCTACCACACGAGATCCATATTGCTAGGCAGGACTATAAGTACTCGCAATGATACCCAATATGGGAGAGCTCACTTTTATCTGGTAGTCATCATATCGCCCCTGCTTCAAACGGCGGAAGTTCCCTGTCCGTCAGTGGCATTCCTGCCATGTAACTTACAGGTCACCACAAATCGGCCAGTTGATGTCACGATCGTCTTCTCTGCCTCATTCGGCGCTGTGTTGAACCTAAAAAGTAGGTAAACCTCTGCCATGTCAGATTGATCAAGGCGACCGACCTTGCCGGAGTGAAGGATACTGGCTCAGTCATATATGCGATATGCTCAGGCTTTAGTTGAAGCCGTCTTGGTATCGGTTTGCTGTCGGCAGGGAAACTGCGATCGAAGCCCAGAGACCCCTTGAATTTGCCGTCGCCGATCAACAGATCGAGGAGGAGGAGATATGTCTTGCAGGTCGCGATCAACCATCGGCCATCAGCCGATACATCTACACCAATAATGGGATCACCCAGAGCGGGGAGAGCAGTCTGGTTGACAGTGAGTCAGCTGTTCTACATGAAACCTCGAACCTACCTTTGCGTTCTTGCCTATTTGATCAAATAGCCGGATATCACCCTTGTTGCTGGCCACGGCTAGCTTGCCACTTTCCGTAGTGACTGCAGCCGAGAAATCGTTCTTGGTCGCATACTGTTTGAATTGCGCATCGACGATCTTGTTTCCTGACACCCTGGGATCGATTCTGAACAGGCCGTTATGCGCTGTAAAGCATCGAGATCAGCACAACGGCGACAGTCGATCAAAATTGGTGCTCACAGTGTCCAACAAAGGTTTGTTGAGGGTTCATTTGAGCGTATTTGGAACTAAGCGTCAGCGCAGGCCATCTTCGCGACATACTCTGGCAGTATGTTGTCCACGCTGATGTCGTCGGACACTTTCCATTCATCTACGACTTTGCCGTATTCCAAATCCATTCTCATCACAGAATTGCGGTGGTTAGGGTCCAGCATAAGCATGTTTTGGTCCTGGTTGTGCAGCATGACCTGGTAGGTCAGCGACGGCTGGGCGGTACAACTCACCTTTTTCGGAGTAAAGGTCCTGCCTTCGATATCTTTCACGCGGTCTATGGCAGCGCGGAATTGGAATCGATCGTCCTTGTGCGCAAATACCCCAATCATAGATCCACGAGTGACGAAGGAGAGATCGTCCTTGTAGCCGACAGCCAATTGCTCGTTCTTCGTCCCTTGACTGAACACAGCGTCGCCAGGCATGCTGGTATCCTCCGAGTCCTTGTCTTCATCCTCGTCGCCATCCGAACCCTGCTCCTCCTCCTCCTCCTCCTCATCCAACTCTTCACTGGGATCCGGATCCTCCATCTCGATATCCTCGTAGGCGTTCTGGATGTACTTTTGCTCGTCGGCTTTCGCTTTTGCGTAACTAGATCGATTCTTGCCCTCCCATAGGTGTATCGTGAAGGCGTCCTTCCAGGTTGTGAAGGCATCGGCGCCAAATCGAAGACACCATGTCATGCCGGATAGTTCTTCCGACTCTCTGAACGTGAACATGAAAGCGCGATTACTCTGGGTATATCAGCGGATTCTCAAAAGGCTCGACTTACCATATCGAAGCGGGGATTCATGTCGTCGTCGATGGGGATGGAGATGAAAGGGGTTTGTTTCTGGCGTACGATGACCCATGCTGAGCGGTGGTCAGATACCATTTAGCGAGAGTATGACTCACTATCATATTGCGCGTTAGCAGCGAGATCCACCTGGACATCCTTCTCTTGGAGCACGAACATATCCGAGGCCGTGTCGAACAAGTATAGCTCGGCTGGAGACCGTAATAGGACGGGCACGTCCTTGAAAGGATCGTTCTCGGTCGCGTCAGGTGAGGTGGAAGCTTCCGCAGGTCTCACAGCACTCTCATCGTCGCCTGAGTATTTGAGTGCCTCTAACTGAGATGACGTCGCTGTCTCATGGGATTGACTGTATTTCTGACTGGAAGTCAGTATGATGCTGTATGATGACAAGATTCGTGAACTCACCCTTTCGAAGATACAGTGGAGCATAGTGAGCTCGAACAGCTCATTTGTCGGTTGAGGTACAGTCTTGTGGTCCGTCATCAGCGGAAAAGGTGCAATTTGGTTACAGCTGCACTGACTTTGCTGCTGACGAACTCCCATAGATCTCCTTCGTCGCCACTCAGATCCTTCCACGAACATGTAGCATCGCCGTCCAGTATCCCAAACCGGAAGGCCAAAGTGTGGTCGATCAGGAATACACGTTCATCGTCGGCTAGAAAAGCCATAAGCGATTTTTGTAGCGGGTGCACGCACTTTCCGCATCCTCCTCGAGCAGCTGCTCCTCGCCTTCCTCATAAGCTCTTGTAATGACAAGCTGATATTGATATTCGATACCGGTTCTTCGGATAGTCGCCACTGCGTCTTGAAAGCTGGGAGGGAGAGGCGACTTGAGCTGGAGTCATCAAAGCAGAAGTGGCCAACGTACATGCATTCCCTAGACCCCTTAATGCTATTGGGTCGTACCAAATATAGCTGACCAGCAGGTATTTGCAAGAGCTCTGGGTTTGCAGGATTCCCTATCGAGGTCAACTCAGTTTCACGATTGGGCACTCACCCCACATCTTGCCTA
Source organism: Bullera alba (assembly GCA_001600095.1). Taxonomy (NCBI): domain Eukaryota; kingdom Fungi; phylum Basidiomycota; class Tremellomycetes; order Tremellales; family Bulleraceae; genus Bullera; species Bullera alba. Next base: position 876,082 of record BCIX01000005.1, read on the forward strand.
GAACTATCAGACGCCTTTGTATCAGCAAGAAGCCGTAGGATATTGGTTCCTGTTCGTCGCAACTCACGAGATTTGATGACGAACATCTTCGCAGCCGTGGATGAGGGATGTCTGACAGGCAGGCGTCCAGCGAGCGTGCGTCCAGTACGGGCCGTGTTGTGGGTTCGCTAAGATGTATGACAAAGTTGTAAAGAGTTGAAACAAATGAGAGCAGGCTGCTTATGCTCCTCCGAGGCCGTCCGCGTGCTTGCTCGTAAGGTTGTAAGTCGACTGTGTCAAGTTGTCAACAACATGCGCCTGCAGTGAGCAGTCTTCGAAGTCTACGGCAACTTCATGATGGGTGGGTGGCAAAATCATAAGGGCTGTCGCGGGACCAAAAGTATCTCGACCGCGCGTCACTCTATAACGTCGGTTGACATCAAGCGCTTACCTGTCCTCGATCAACTCACTCACTGTGTCACCTTTTCCATCGCACGACCTCGACTTGCTCTAGGATGGTATGTCTCCGGTCGCGTCTGTTTGTCTTTGTTGAATGCTGATTTCGTGACAGGGTCAAGCTCCTTCAAGTAACGCCGGTGCGGGTAGAGGAGGTCCAGGAAAGGGGGGGAAAGATAAGAATGATCAGGTCCGTCCTTGATCCGAGTCAAGCTGTCGGGCGCTCTTTGCTGATGACTAGTGTTAGAAGCCAAAGTGGGAGCCACCTGTGCCCACCCGAGTCGGCAAGAAGAAGAAGAGAGGACCGGATGCGTCATCGCGTCTTCCGCCAGTCTTCCCGACAACGAGATGCAAGCTGAAAATGCTCAAGATGGAGAGAATCAAGGATTATCTTCTCATGGAGGAAGAATTCGTCGCCAATCAAGCCTCTGTTCAGGGCGAGGACAGGACTGCTGCCGATCGGTCAAAGGTCGACGAACTGCGTGGATCGCCAATGGGTGTTGGGTCATTGGAGGAGATCATCGACGACGATCATGCGATCGTGTCGGTCGGCAACGGCACCGAGTACTATGTGGGCATCATGTCATTTGTGGACAAGGATATGCTGGAGCCTGGTTGCTCGGTCCTCCTGCATCACCGAACCAATGCTGTCGTCGGAGTCCTGGCGGACGACGCAGACCCCATGGTCTCGGTGATGAAACTCGACAAAGCGCCGACCGAGAGTTATGCGGACATTGGAGGTCTGGAGTCCCAAATTCAAGAGATCAAGGAGTCAGTCGAATTGCCGTTGACGCATCCAGAACTCTACGAGGAGATGGGTATTCGACCGCCCAAAGGTGTGATCCTATATGGTGTTCCGGGTACCGGCAAAACCCTCCTCGCAAAGGCTGTCGCCAACCAGACTTCGGCCACATTCCTGAGGATTGTCGGATCCGAGCTCATCCAAAAGTACCTCGGAGATGGTCCAAAGCTTGTACGAGAATTGTTCCGAGTCGCCGAGGAACACGCCCCAAGTATCGTTTTCATCGACGAGATCGACGCTATCGGTACCAAGAGGTACGACTCAACCTCTGGAGGAGAAAGAGAAATTCAGCGAACGATGTTGGAGCTGCTGAACCAGCTGGACGGATTCGACACGCGAGGAGATGTCAAGGTCATCATGGCAACGAACAGGGTACGTTCCTAGACTGTTCCCCTACCAAAGCTGACTCTTTTCCGTCAGATCGAGTCTTTAGATCCCGCGCTCATCCGACCTGGTCGTATCGATCGAAAGATTGGTGAGGGAAATGCACCAATGGAATCACTGACCTACTAGAGTTCCCGCTTCCTGACACGAAAACCAAGCGGCACATCTTCAAGCTTCACACTTCCCGAATGTCTCTTGCCGACGATGTTGATCTCGAAGAATTGGTCATGACCAAAGACGATCTATCTGGTGCTGACATCAAGGCCGTCTGCAGTAGGTCTACTAGCACGCGATATGCGCTGACAAATAGCTGAGGCCGGGTTGTTGGCTCTACGAGAGCGACGTATGCGGGTGACCAAGACTGTAGGTGCTTTATTGTTGATTTTTGTTGACGCGCTCAGGATTTCACTACGGCAAGAGAGAAAGTGCTCTACCAGAAAGACGAGAACACGGTACGTAGTGATGCAAGCGCGTGCGAACTCGGACTGTTGCTAACGTGAATGCTCAGCCTGCTGGTCTCTACTTGTAGACATTTCGCGGTGGAGGACTTGGGCAGTGAGCAGCAAACGGAATACGCGAGTATAGCTCTGTACATAGTGGACACACAGGCCATCTCTATGCAGTCCATTCGCATCAATGTGACTCGAATGATCACTGCGCTGCTCACCGGCAGATGATAGGAGTTGCGTAGTGCGGGGCTCCCAGAATTTCAGACGGCGACAGATCTCGACCGGCTTCCGTGTTCGCGTTGGCTGCGCCGTGCTTCGCCCATGCCCTCGCGTTGTATGACTTGTAATCAGCTCAACACCTTGAGGTGAAAGCAGGTAGGGAAGGCTTGATTGTGTGGACTTCTCATCAAAGCTCAGCTTGCCATCCATCACTACAGCTATCTGGCCAGCGTCCCTCGAAAGCGCGAATCAGTCACCTATCGAGCTTGTCATCTTGCACAGAGGGCCCAAGTCTATAGAACATGTTCGGGAATAATACCAGGTCACAGTCGTCGACAGCGGCACGACGGTAAGTACAACGCGCTAAGAGCTTGAGTTACAGCTGATCCAGCTACAGATTGATGAAAGAGTACCGGGATCTCACCGCAGATCCAATACAGGATACAATAACAGCTGGTCCGGTCTCGGAGGACAATATGCTGGAATGGGAGGCCCTGATACAAGGCCCAGAGGATACTCCATACGTGAGAAGGCCGATGTCGACCTGCTCAGCCTGACTAATGCCTTAGAATAGGAGGGAGGCGTCTTTGCTGCGAAGTTGGTGTTTGTGAGTACAGCTCACCGACAGGCGGAAATGCTGACTAGACTCGGGCCTAGCCTTCCGATTATCCTTTGAATCCATTCACAATGACCTTCGACCCGCCTCTACTGCATCCCAATAGTGCGCCGAGTATCCGAATAGACGTCCGACCCTGACTGACGCTCGTGCAGTCTATCCCAATGGAGTGGTCTGCATCTCGATTCTCCATGCGCCCGGAGATGACCCACTTCGGTATGAATCAGCATCAGAGCGATGGTCTCCGGTCCAAGGAGTACGGAGCGTTCTCCTCAGTGTTTTGAGCATGTTGGCAGAACCGAACATTGAGAGCGGTGCCGATGTCGAGGTACGAGCGAGTAGATCAGAGAGCCACGTGCTGATTGCTGGCAGTGCTGCAAGCTGTATCGCGACGACCGTCCAGAGTTCGAGAGAAGGGTTCGTGCGCAGGTCAGATCATTACTGGAGGTCTAGTTCGAAGAGCCGGATACATGCACAACTTTGATTAATCTGTCTCCTGGTGGTAACCAGCTCGACGCATCTCGCCCAATCTCCTCCTTGCAGCTCCCAAGTCCTTCTCCAGCTTGAGAATCTCCACCTGCTGCTCCATTTCTCGCACTTTGAACTCGTGCGATGCCATGGCCTTGTAGTCGACCAGCTCCTCGTCGCCTTGCTGGGAGGTGATAGTCCTCACTTGCTTGACGAGTGCTTTGCACGCATCGGTCACGGCTTTCGAAGCCACCTCGAGACGTTGTTGCGTCTTGGACATGAGCGAGGCTTTGACCCGAGAGGCGGCAACGAGCTGTGCGGTCGCGGCCGAAACCTCGTTCGACGCCACGATGAGCTGCTCGAGCGAGTGGGTTCCGGAAATGACGCCATCTGCCGATTCAATGAGCAGCGTCGTAGCGTATGCCACCGCTTTGGCGGCAGAAATGAGTCCCTCGGTCCATCGGTTGTTTCGCTTGTAGAATTGCTGGGTCGAACTAGACCCTTTACCTTCCCGCACAATCTCCTCCTGACTTTCAGTGGCAGCCTGGATCAGTCGGCCGATAGCGTTGGTGATCACCAAAGTGGCCTGGAGAATGGCATCGTGAACCTGGACATCCAAGGCGTTATACTTTGAGCCTTTGGGCCGTGCCATGAGTGACTGAATCCGTTGTGTCGCTTCCTCGATCGCCCGGGCTGCATTCTGCATCTCCTGCGACACAATGTCCCCAATGTCGCCGTTGGTGCGGGACAAGTTGGTCTGCGTTTTGGGTACCAGTTTTTCCACGGCCTCGGAGAGCTTGCCCAACGCACCTCTGGCTTCCGCGTTGCTGCGTAGAGCCACCTCCTCGTTCTTGCCTCCGGCGGTGAGCTGGAACGACTGCAAGTTGCTGAAGAACCTTTGGCCAGCTTCACCACAAAGTTTGGCCACGCGAATGAGCTTGTCCGAGGAGTCGTCATTGTCCGCAAACTTGGTGATTCCCTTGGAGCTGAGCAGAGTCTCGGATAGCGATTGAGCAAACTCGTTGGCTGCTTTGATTACATCGACATGGCTGCCTCCTCGCTTCTTCCCTAGGTATAGGTTGTAGGTCGAGGCGAACTCGGTCGCATTGGTCATGGCCTTTTCAATCATGGACTGTGTGTATTCAGGCGTGGCGGTGGTGTTGCCGGTCTGCATGGGCGACTCTAGCTCGTACATGGCGTCGTCGACCTTTTGGATACAAGCTTGCAAGATCGAGTCGATGATGGCGTTCAATTCCTTGCGATGGTCGAGAATGAGGGTATCGACCTGGGCATCAAAGGCCTCGGACGTGTCTCCTTGAGACTGGTATGGTCAGCATGGTTCAAGGGCAAAACTTACGATTCGGAGGTCGCTGAGCTCCTTCAGGGTCGAGTCCATGCCTTCTTGCATGATGAGGAGCTCTTGCTCCTTTTCTTCTACAGCTCGAGCCAGATCGCCGTCTTGAACGTCCAGCTTGTGAAGCAGTTCGTCGATTTGAATTTGCTTCGCCTGAGTAAAGACTTAGCGATGTTTCCCCCAGCCAAACTCACCCGTAGCGAGTCCTCGAGTTCTGTCAACTGTCGATTGTATTTGGCCATGACGGTAGAGACTTCGGAGCTCTTGTTGCGGGAAGAGTCTTCTGCTCGCTCGTTGGCGAATGCGAGATCCCTCTTGAAACGGTCCAGCTCCTCTCGATGACTCTGGGATCATATTAGCTCGTGACCATATTGCCCGTGACCTACTGATTTGATCCGGTCTATCTCGTAGCGGGCCCTGTCTCTCTCCCTGATCATGTCGGCCAGTTCCAGATTCTTCGCCTTGACGTCCCTCTCCATCCGCTCCATCTTATCGATGGCCTCCTGCGCCGAGTTGGCTTTTAGCTGGAAGCCCTTGCTCTTGCTCAAGAGATCAAGATGCTCTCCTCGTAGTTGGGAATACAGCTTGGCCAATGCCTCGTACTTGTTCTTCCAAATCTCAATCTGCTTTTGAAGTTGTAGGATGAGATCGTCCTTTGCGGCCATCTGGGCACCGACGTTGGCACCGATGAGACCGAGCTCGCCTTCCAGGGATTTCACTCGTCGGTCGTACTGCTCCAACAGCATCTGATCCCTCTCGTACTGTCCTCGCATGCTCAGCATCTCCTGTTGCAGTTGGGCGACTTCTCCGTGCTGTAGACCTTGTTGCTGTTGGTTCCACTGCTGGTTCATCTGCTCGCGCAGGAGTTGCTCCTGGGCCATCCTCTCTCTTTCTTGCTGAGCTCGCTGCTGCTCTGCGAATTCTGCTTCTTGTCTTCGCTTCTCATCCTCTTGACGGCGCTGCTCTGCCTCGCGCTGAGATACGAGGGCGTTTTGCTTGCGTTCGTATTCCTCCAGCATCCGGCGCTGCTCCTCAATCTCGCCTTGCGTGGCCGCAGGCGAATCGGCTCGGGGTATGTCCCGCTTGGGCTCGGCCGCAGGGCGCTCTGGCAACTCTGGCGCGACGCCGCTGTCTATCAGGTTTGGCGGTTCCTAGAGGGCAGTTAGTTTCGGCGTCTCGAGACTTTCGGGACCTACCTGACCCAGCTTGGGTACGTTGATCAATCCCGTAAGGTACTTGAGATTGGAGCACTCGTAGTAGAAGCGTCGCAAATTGTAGTGCTGCGCATTGTATCGCTCGCGGAGGGGTGACAAAGCGTCGTCACCGTCGGTGCCTTTGCGTCAGCTGCGTCACACTGCGGATACTCACGTCTGTGCATCGCTCTCAGCATGCTGGTGATGAACTTGTAGATACCAAAGCTCTCTTTCACCAACGGCACCAGGGCCGAGATTCGGCATTCGTTGTTCGCGGATCCTCGAAAGTTGGTAAAGATTAGCTTCTGAAAAGACTCGATCTGATCTTGCAGGGTCATGAGATCGGTGATGGTTTCGTAGCTACCAAGTCAGTCATAGCCCAGTATAACACACTTACCCCTCGTTGGGATCATCGATGTTCTTTAGACTGATATACTCTTCGTACTCGAAGAGGCCGTTGAATTCGGGGTGATGACGGTGGAACCGCAATTTTGACAAGAGGAACGAAGTGTACGCCTTGATCAGAGGACCGTAGCCTTTGACGCCATCGCCGACTGTCCTGCCACAGGTCTCGAGCCATCCGGTTTGCGAGTGGGCTTCCTTGAGTGTCTGGAGTGCTGTTCAGCAGATGATCAGGAGATGGGAGACTCACGACCGGATGTCCTTCTTGGAGTAGCTTGTGGACCACGATCAGACTTTTGAAGGTTTGAACTTCATCGGCAAGGATAGGCTGAGTCCGGAGACCATTCCAGACCGACAGTGAAGAGTGGTAGTCCCAGGTATAGACGATACATTCTGAACATTAGCACGGGTTTCCTCTCGGTGGGCCTTACTTCGGACATGTTTTTGCTCTAGTCGGTCAGCGATTGACTATTGCCTTTGTACGTACTTGGAGCGGATTCCTCGGCGCTTGTTGCTTTCTTGATGTTGACGCTCAACTCGGATTCGTTCTTCTCTTTGTCGACGGGCCTTGTCGGCTGATGATTCGCTGCTGCGCGGACGGACGGATGATCATCGTAATCCCCTGCGTGACTCCGTCCAAACCTGCAAATGTCAGCTGAGGGTACGCGGCCGTGGTGGGGGGATACGGTGACTCACATGGCGGTGGGTATGCACTCTGCGAAGCCTTGAGGAGGTGATAACGAGTGTATCTATCTCTGAGAAGAGCCAGCTATCGGTGGCAGTGTTGTGCCCGGCGACCGGTGACGTCGAATCCGGAATGTAGCAGGCCTAACCCAATCTTCTTCGGCTGATGCACGCCTGTGTTTCGGGCCGGCGGATTAGGCGCATCCTTTTGCGGACCAACTGTTGTTGTAGTGACTTGACAGCGAGCTGTGATAACATCTCCACTCTCTCCGGCATCCATCCAGCTTATATGGATGGCACCGTTCAATCTAGATGCTTGCATCGACAGGCTAAAAGACAAGCAACTCTTAGGGGAGGCTCTGCTCCGGGAGATCTGCGAAAAGACCAAGGAGGTGTTGATGCGCGAGAGCAATGTGGTCCACGTCGCCTCGCCTGTCACTGTGGTCGGCGACATACATGGACAGTTTCACGACCTCATCGAAATCTTCAGGATCGGAGGGCCGGCTCCGAGTACCAACTATCTATTTCTAGGTGAGCAATTAAAACGGTGCTTGTTACCAAGCTGAAACCAATCAGGCGACTATGTGGATCGCGGTCTCCACTCGGTTGAGACGATATCCCTCCTCACCTGTCTCAAGCTACGCTATCCGGAACGAGTGCAGCTTATCCGTGGCAATCACGAATCTCGAGCGGTGACTCAGGTGAGCTATGATCGGGGTGTAGCCATGAGCACTACTAACATGTCCAAAGACGTACGGGTTCTACTTGGAGTGCACGAGGAAATACGGCTCGCCGACCGTCTGGCAGTATTTCACCGACATGTTCGACTTCTTGACCCTTAGCGTTGTGATCGATGACGCCATCTTCTGTGTTCATGGCGGTCTCAGTCCGTCGATTCACCATATAGATCAGATCAAAGTGATCGATCGCTTCCGAGAGATCCCTCACGAGGGGCCCATGGCAGATCTGGTTTGGTCCGATCCCGACCCGGAAAAGGAAGACTTTGCGATCAGTCCTAGAGGCGCTGGGTACACGTTTGGTGCCTCTATCGTGAAGAAATTCCTCGCGCTCAATGGTATGAACCATATCCTTCGTGCCCATCAGCTGTGTATGGAGGGGTATTCTGTCCTGTATGGGGATCAGCTTAGTACCGTCTGGAGTGCCCCGAACTACTGCTACCGGTGAGTACCTCAAACCGCTTCCCGCTAATTCTCTTAGGTGTGGAAACATGGCAAGTGTCCTCGAGGTCTCACCAGACGGGAAACGATTCTTCAACGTCTTTGACGCCGCCCCGGAAAACGAGGTAGGTTCCAGGGCATCCTTTTGGACCAGATGCTGAATACAGCTGCACAGCGCGATGGACCAGGCCAACAGGCAGCGAATAAGGTAAGTTATACATCGCTGATACATTGCAGCCCTTGCAGCCAAAGCTGACCGACCAAAGGCCATAGAATACTTCCTATAATTCGATGGACCCAAATAATTGGTCAATCAAACCGTATCCTCGACCTCTAACGACGCTACGACTTCCGTTCATGACACTTTGTATCGTCGGCATCGACCAGTCTTGCTCGGTCCTCCATCGCCGGCAAATGTATATCTTGGAATCTTCCCCGCGCAAACCAGTCACTGGAGTTGTCTGAAAGTACTGTTCCATTGCGTGAAAGAACGACTCTTCCAGGGCCAAAGTACGCGAATGGTCTAGATCTCGTCTCAGCAATCGAGCCGGGCTTCGGCAACGGTGCTCACAGGACAGAACGATCTCTGGTCCAAACGTCTCGTCTGTCTCGGAATCTCGAGGAGCTTCCGTCAATTCCAGTAGAGTCAGGAGCAGTGCAGGGTAAAGGTGTGGAAAGTAGATCTTGACAGCGTTAGCGAGTCAATAGAGGGCACTTTAGCAAGCTGTAATGAACTCACAAGGTCACACATGAGGATATGCGTGAACGGGCCATATTCCTGGACAGTTGCTATGCCTTGGCCCCAGCCGAGAGGTCGGGCTACCACTTGACAGGTTACATTGGATTCTTCTATGCTCTTTTCGCAGAGGGGGATGACTTCCGGCAGGTCCGTGAGGACGATGAGGTCGCCTGGAGACAATGACTTTGCGAGGCGCAGGGAAGCTACAGCCTGACCGGAGCCGAGCTCGAGGATTCGGCGCGGACTATTGACTCCGAATATAGGACAGCTCGGCTGAAAGTCGAGTTGATTGTCAGGGTCTAGATAATCGAGAAGTAGTGTTGTTGCCTCCCTGTGAAGATAGCCAGAGATAAGCGCTACTGGAGATTTGAGGAACAAGGCATAATCCTCACCATACCCTCCCGGCTATGCCATACTTCTCTATGGCTTCTTTCTGACCGAGGCGGACTGAACCGGGAGCGTCGAATGGTCGGATGTTTAGGTTCGGCGGGAAGTTTGGATCATTGACATTCATCAAATGAGTCTGACAAGAGGGGCAAATCCGGAAGCTGACGAGATACGAGTAAGGTAAGATCAAAGTACACTTCTTGTGCTGGAGTGTCGTGGCGGGGTACCGACGAATCACAGAGATCGATCGACTGCGACTGAAACTTGACTGCCTCTCTCCGGGGCCGTGTGCTCTGCGAGTAGTGAAAGATGCGTATCGATCAAGTAGGGTATTCTATTCTAGTCTTCTATGAGTACATGCTAGCCCCAGATGTCCGACCGAACTCATGCACATGCAGGATGGCAGTTTGACTTCGCACGGCGCAGGCCAGCCCAAGTCGGGGGCCACCAGCCTGCGGCAACCGATAACGTCGGCGTTATGGGTGGCGAATTCACCCGCCACGCATTTTACCTTTCTTTAACGCCGAAACGCCTATTCGTCACTGGGATCTGTTTTCCCTGCCGTAGACTTCGTCGTAACTGCATGACTCTAGCTCGCTATCCTTCAAGACACATCACAAAGAGGTTGTTGGAGGTAGAAAAGGTGGGCATAGACATGGCCGGGAGCAGTGGGGAGCGAAGCTGATGATACGACACAGATGACTCGATCCAAAGCTATCGCCCCCAACGTCGGTCGACTGTCTCGATCGCAGGTCGGTGCCAAGCGAGGCCTGTACAAAGGTTGGTCCGAAAAGTCAACTTTGCATCAGCAGTCGGACTGATAGACGTGTAGGCAAGAAGAGCACCCCGGCCGTGGAGAAGAAGGACGAGGCACCTCACTCGGAGAAGAAGATCGGAGGAAAGGCCAACGGAGAGAAGCGATTGATACCCACCCAAAAGGCCTCGAAGTACTATCCTGCTGAGGATGTCCGAAAGCCTCGAGTCTCCCGAAAGACCCAGGGTACGACCGCTCTGCGATCCAGCATCACCCCAGGAACTGTCCTCATTCTCCTTTCTGGTCGATTCAGCGGAAAGCGAGTTGTCTTCCTCAAGCAGCTAGACAGTGGTCTGCTCCTTGTCAACGGTCCTTTCAAGTGAGTGTAAAGAGGGGATGTTTGACGTCTTTCGCTAACGTCTCAGGCTCAACGGTGTCCCTCTCCGACGAGTTAGCCAGGCCTACGTTATCGCTACATCCACCAAAGTCGACGTCTCTTCCGTCACCATCCCCGAGAACGTCAACGACGCCTACTTTGCCAAGGCTAAGTCGACAAAGTCGACCAAGGAGGGAGAATTCTTCGGCGAGGGCAAGGAGAAGAAGGCTTTCCCAGAAGAGAAGAAGTCGGAGCAGAAGGTGTGTGGGCCGGGCATGCGACCTTTCGCTGTGTACTGACTTGATGTGCAGGCCATCGACGCCTCCCTGCTCGAGTCTATCAAAAAGGTGGACAACCTCGGCCGATACCTCAAGGCTTCTTGGGGACTGTCCAAGAGTGACCGATTCCACGAGCTCAAGTTCTGAGTATGATCATGCATGTACTATGACCCGCTAGACAACTACAACCACGGAGCCCAGCCCTGGTACATAACAGCCTGAGGCGGATTAGCGGATCATGGCAATGACTTCAACTCACCAGGTTTTGGCTGCTGGTCGCCGACTTGATTAAGCTGTCGACCTGATTCGTCACCGTCGCAGTTCCCTCCTGGCCGATAACATAGCCTCGAAGCTTTTCCCGGATCGGATGGAGATTGCGGTCCGCCATAATGCGAATGTCTTGGTCGGACCTGTTCTTCCCCTGCGTTCCATGTCAGCGTTGGCTGACATGACGACTTACCTGTCGCGCCGACCACTCGACGAGAGGATCGTGAGCAAAGGCTTCCAGGACGCTCATGAGTGATTCCCGGTGGGTCCGCAAGGTGCCCATGCTAATCTCTGCCGCCTTGCGGAATATCCCTGAGAGTGGTCAACGACTTGTGCTCATCGAGCTCTCACCTTCCACGCCCGTCACGCCCAGGGCTTCGACCATGTTGTGGGTAAGTCGGAACGGCACTTTCTCCGGCACGCTAAAAGTCCGACCCTGGAGGACTCAGCGATTGAGTCGGCCCGGTACTCACCTTGTCGAAGAGACAGTTCAAATCGACATGCACGGTATCACCAGTCTGAGTATCGAATAGTATGTTCTCCCCGTGACGATCGCCTAGGCTAGGTTGCGGCGTCAGCTAAAGAATATGGTTCAACACGTACCCGATGACGTAGCCAATCATGGACATGACAGCAAGGGTTCGAGCATAGGCCGATCTGCTTGCGAGCCATGCCGACGGTTCAGGCCATGTAGTGAGGAACCACTGATAAAACACGGTCGGGCTGAACCTGCGATACGATTAACGGTAGGGTCGCGACTACTTCCTGTGGCTCACAATGGGATAATCTTGCCCTTGAACAGCTTGACCTGGTGAGCACTCCCTTTGTTCCTCGCCTCTTCGAGCGAAGCGTGCATTTCAGCCGTCTTTCGTTAGCAAGTGGTCGTCTCGTGGTGACATACGAAGAGTTTCTTGTTTTGACGATGATACTCCTTCTCTAGTATACTCTTCAGGGCATTTGTGTGCCCCACCCACTCGATCAAGCCACACTCTTCGTTCAATGGCATGACGGCGTAAGTGCGGATGTCTAGACACATCAGACAGAGTTCGTTTGCGGATGACCATGACCGGACTCACATAGGTGCCGACGCCTCGACTCGGTACCCCTCTTCAGCAGTTTGTTGATCATAGAGTTGAAGTCCATTAGACGAGCGTCCTTCCGAAGATCATCATGCGGCTTGCACAGGAAAGGGTACCGCACCCCGTTACTGCCGATAAAGACGATCTTTTTTGGCTTCTGTAACGACGGCATGATTTCGACGGTGTCATGCAACTCTACCGGGGATCCTGTCAGCTCGTCGTGATTGCCGAGCGCTAACTACTCACTCTCAATGGTCACCACCGGGAGAGGGAACGGATTATGGCCCATCAGGGTGTCAGGGCCAGCTGGTAATGTTGGGGTGATGGCATCTTGAAGCGGCACTATCATAGTCGATGGGAAGGCGCGGTTGACGAATGAAAAGTCTCGAGCGACGGACACGTCTTTCTCTCTTTTCTTGTCGACTTTTGCCTCGGACAAGCGGAGAAGCAGCGAGGATACCAGTTGGGCCTGGGCTATCAGCTTGGGTGTATCCGTGCCGTGCGTCTAGTGAGTATGTGTCAGCGGCATCGCACGTGGTTTCCCTCCGCACTCACGCGAGCCTTGCTCAAGACTTCCTCACATGCCGCCTTTCGTTCATTCCTATTCGATTGCATGACGCCGACGGTGGGCCAGAGCGCTTGATGAGGAAATCGAGAGATGACTAAAGCCATGATCTTTCGCAGAACCGAGCTGACTTCTTTATGCGAATGACCAATCCGGGAGACAATCTGAGGATACGCAACGAGGAACTGGTTTCGTCAATACTTCGTCTCGGCGATAGACTCACAGTGTAGGCTGGAAAGTCTTTGCGGGACTTTTCCACGAGCGATGTGATCTTTGTGAGCCACTGACTCGTTTTCTTTAGTCTGAAGGCAAGTCAGCGCAAACATCTCCAAGCAGCCGCTTACATCTTCGGATCCTTTGGTTCTCCCAGGTCGAGCCAGATTGTAAGCATCCTGGGCAATGTCTGGTAGATATACTTGACACCATGCTGTAGCGCTAGAATGTAGTTCTGGCAGGTGTAATAGTTGAAGGACGCCCTGACACTTCAGCAATACTCTGTTTTAGGCACTTACATTTCATCGGGGGTCGCAACCATATTGTCATAGAAATGGCCGAGATAATAATAGGGAGACTCGAGACTGTGGAGCTGGTCAGGATGGCTCTCTTTATCAGGAGATGACGTACTGCGGGGCCAAGCTGATAGCCTTGCGAAAGCGATCCAAAACTTCGTTGATCTCGAAGCGGTCCGTCTCGTTTGCCCATCTGGCCTCTAGGAGTACAGCCTGAGTGATTAGCCATAAACTGTTGCGAGTGACATACCTTGGCCAACTGTCGGTCAAGCGCATATCCCACGACCGACCGATCGGCGCTTCCACTGGCCTTGAGAATGGGTTTGATCGAATTCTCCAAGCTGGTGAGAGCTTTGAATGCGCCTTGGTTTACCCTTGTAAGCTTGGCTTGCTGAATGAAAGCAAACTGCGCATTGGCTTCTTGTGCTTGCAAAGCGGCGCTGTATGCGGTTTGTAGATAGCCGGCCTTGCGGGCAATCTTCGAGCTCGCAATCCAACCGCGACCAACTTCTTCCTTCAGCTCATTGGCGGAGACGAGGCCAAAAGCCGTTCTTCTGATGGTGAGAATCGCCTCCTGAACGTGAAAGGCGGGCGAAGCCGAGTTCAGACGAGCCGATAGGTCGTCGATGAGGCTCTCGACAGACTTGCGTTTCACTGCAACTTGATTCAGGGATGCGCCCTTCGAAGCAAGGCCATGGTCGCTGCGACAAATGGTGTGTATTTCGTGCAAGAGGTGAAGTTGGAGGACCGCATCGTGTGATCGGCCATACTCTCTCGAGATGATTTTCGATCCAATTTCCCGTCGAGCAGTGTCCACAACGTCGTCGATGTTTCCTTTCGAATGTAGGGCCAGCAAGACCGGCGCCAACGGCGAACTGCTTCCACCGACACGCCGGACCGTGCTCCAATCACCGGTGATCCAGGCAGCCTCGGCTTCAAAGGGCGATATCTGCTCCGCCCATTCCGGTCTCCGGGTGAGAACTCCACGTATGTGATTTCTGAGCGTGTCGTAATGACCCAGGTTTTTGAGGCACTTTAACAAGCCTACATGTAGACTTGGGTCTTCGGGAGACTGTTGGAGTTTCACTTCCCAGCAGCTTTGAGCAGAGGTCCATCTACCAGTGCTTTCGTGTTCTCGGATCTGGTGTTCTAAGGCCGGCGTAACCACAAAATTGGACACGCCCTCCATCCCATCGGGTTCGTCGAGTTCGGCATAAATTTGATGTAACCGCTCGAAGTAGGTCTCCAGTTCGTCGTCGGATCTTGAGAGTGCTCGCAATTGTAAGATGCGTTGTTCGAAATTCCGCAGGGATCTCGCAAATGCCTTGCTCTGCAAGGCCGCGTTGGCCATCAATTCCGTGTCGATCCCCGTGACGACGGCTTCGATGACCTCGATTCGGCTTCGGCGATCGCTTCGCGCAGTTTGTTGCAATCTGAGCCACTTGCTGAGATGGTCCATAAGATCGAAGATGACTTGAGCACTGTAACTCCGTTTATCGTTTGGTGACCCGATGTTGACTTGGTCCTGCAGGACGGCGTTGATCTCGATCTGAATGTCGGCGACAATGATCGGGTTCTCGGATAATAGCATGCTCAATACCAAGTGCGGTAAGATATGGTGAGCTATGCTGACATCCTGGTTGCGCATGAAGATGCCTCGAAAGACGCCGAAGATGGACTGGCTGTCAGCCGGTGCACCGACCGATTTATCGGAATAGAGCTTGTTGACCAGATCACTGGTCCAAGCTTGCAGCCATTCGCGGTAGGTAGGGAGCGTTGGATAGATCGGATAGGTGTAAGACTGTCCGCGGATGCTCGGAAGGCTGAAACGTGCAGCGAGTAGAGGCGTGAGTGTCTCGAGCTGATCCTTGGGTAGGCTCTGCCACCGGTCGCGCGTCGTCTTGGAGATCTTCGCGTTCTTGCTTTCGTCTAGGATCTTTTCTTCAAAGCCGCAAAACGAGAGCAATTCTTGTATAGCAAAGGACAGGTGACCTTGCAGCTTGGTATCGTTGGTGGCTCGGATCGCGTCCACGAGCACGTCTCGGATCAGGTGCAAGGCGAACTCGATAGACTCGTTGTGGTCCGTGAAGTTCGACATGACTGTGATGGAGACTGACTCCGGATGAGGGACAAAGCGGTCCGGATCTAGGGCGCCGAGTATACCGAGGCATTCGTAGCCAACCGTTTTGATAGCTTGCCAGTCCTCATCGCGTGTACTGATGCTCAGCAATGAAGACATGAGCCTGGTGAGGATGGGATCAAAGGTATCACCGAGGGCCATGGCGTGAAAGTTGGTGGTGTTGTCGATCAACATTTGGCGAAGCTCGCGTATCGAAGCAAGAGAGACCGCCATGTTCTGACTGGACAGCCGATCCAATAGCATGGCCAGACGTTCGCCAAAGTTTCGTTGGGATCGTTTACCCGTGAGAATATCCGCCCAGTCTTTCAACTCTGGCACCATGTCGAGACCCACTACTTCGTCCAGGTGATTCCCGAAGTCGTTGACGTTGTCTGCGCAGGCTCGAACTATACTCGTCGCTATAGCCCTCTCGCTGTTGTCGAATACGTCCCAGTACGCAACAATGGATCCCGTTGTGCGTCCAATAAACGGGCTAACCTCTTTATGTTTCATGATCGAAACGAACTTGAACCAGGTGCCCAAGACGTCTCTCCGGAGTTCAGGCAGGGCCAAAAGGCTCTGTAGACTGGCTATGATCTGAATCAAGTCAGCTCTAGATGGACCGACTATGGACTCACTTGTGGTGTGAAGAACAACATCGACCCCCCTACGAGCTCAATCAGGCGTCCCAAGCTTTTGACAATCTTGCACTTGTACGCCGAAGACTTTTTCCCGCGCATGTCGTGAAGTGTATCGTTGAGGTGGGTCATGATGCCTAGCATGTATGGTTTGATGAAGGCGCCCAAGGATGACGAGGCGCTACTTTCCTTGTGAAGTTGAGCATATTGCAAGGCTTTCTTTGCCTGTTTGACCCTGCTGTCATCACCGAGCTCGAACACCAAAGAGACGACGAAAGGGACCGCACATGACGTGATGAGGCTTGAGATCGAGATGTCGAATGAGCCTTGGGCAAGCTTGGTGGATCGCTTCATCATGACGATCAGCGCGTCGAGGTATGACCCGGGATCATCCGTAGTGAGGAATATCTTGGTCAAAATGGGCGCCGCATATTGGACCAGCAGCTCTCCAACGCTCTTCTGCAGTATAGCCGCGATCTGATCCAGCACTTGTATCTGGTTCTCGAGCACCATTGCTGGAACCATGTACGTGACCGTGTTTTCGACAAAGCTTTGTCTGCTTTGACCGATGTAGTGGATAGCCTCTGAGACGACATCGGGTCTGCTAACCATAAAGCCGGCGAGCATCACGCTGATGCTCTCCAGATAGGGTGAGACTAGTGTGTAGGGGTTCTTTCCTCTATGTCTCGCAATCTCGAGGAGCTAATCGTCAGCAAGGGTCGGTGGGATGCCAACTCACCTCTGAATAGGCCAGATTCCGAACGGGAGAAGCTGAACCCAGACGGCTGAAGAGCGCTTCCAGGATTGGGCATAGGTCCGATTCTTTTGCAATGCGACCGATGCCGCCCAAGGTCATCAAGGTCGCCTCGTATGAGTGTGTGGGAGCACGGGGAAGAGCTTCCTTTAAGCGAGCCACGATTGTGTTTGGCTCGTCGATGACTTTCCGATAGATCGACAATATGAGGCGCCTGCAAATCAGCCTGCATCCTACGCGTATTCACTCACCCAGCGAGGAGTCTGATGTGACGGTCCTTGGAGCGCAAAGTGCAGCATAGTCTTGCCGTGATTGAATCGTGCTGTTCCAACAGACATTGAGGGGAAACGTAGTCGAACAAGGTATTGCCGAGTGCCAGAAGCGAGTTGGTGACCCGGCCATGCTCGAGTAGCACTGTCCACAGCGATATGCATGTTGTCGGCAGTGTACGCGTTGCGGTCCTCAGTATGGCGTCTTCCACGGACTGCACATAGAGTCGTATGACTTTGTCAACAACGTTTGGTGGAAGACTACACAGTCAGCAAGGGCAATGTGTCACGCTTCGCTCCGCTGGGCTTACCTCGGTACATCGCGACACAAGTCCTCCCATCGTTCGGGAGTCACTTCGAATTCGAGATCCTCCTTGTCATGGTCTTTGACTTGAACTTCCGCATCGCGCTTGCGTTTTCTGGAATGCATCTCGCTGGCGTGCGCCCCCGATTTGTTTTGATCTCCCCCCGCTTCCCACGCACTCGTCTCCGACTCCCAGTCCCGTACACATTTGGCGAGAAATTCCACTTGTTGCGGCGTATGTGTCGTCATCCTGTTGATGGTGGACCAAACGGCGAATCTGAGAGACGGGGACTTGCTATTAATATGGGTGAGGAAACTGCCGGAATCGTCCCATTGGGCAACCTCCTCGCATAGAGCCATCAGATACGGCGAGTCAACCTGGAGCGATAGCGCTTCATCCACTAATGCCAGTGCAAACTTTCGGTCCTCGGATCCTGGCTTGCAAGTATTGAGCGTGGTCGTTAGGAGGCGGACGGCGGTGATCCAGATATTGGAGGGCAGAGCGGACGACTGCCAGAGAACGACTCTGCATATGCACATGATCGTAATGGCGGTGTGAGGTACGGCACTGTAGCCAAAAAGGTTGAAAGAGTTGCCTATCGCCATGTCTGCGAGGGTAAGCAAGCGCAAACCCAAGAAACGAGTTGAAATCTAAACGTACCTTGGGCGGAATTTGTGAGGTGCTTCAAAGTCAGACGCATTTGTCTGTCTCCTTTTGGACGACCCTGAGCGTCCTGCTGGCCTCTTCTAAGCATGCTAAGTATGTTATCGATAGCATCACAAAGCTTTATAGCGGCATCTGCGGAGAATGGCTGCCGGCTCGCTGCTGCTAATAACCTCGGTATGATCCATTTGAAGAAGGGAATGCGATCCGATGTGTTGTGACCCAGGATGCCCGAATGAGCGCTGATTTGTCGATGCACTACTCCGATAATATCTTCGAGGGAGACCGATTGTGTGGGTGATGTCTGTAACAGGCATGAATCGACTAAGCCTTGTACGAGTTTGCAATATCGATCTAGGTCAACTTGTGCCCCTGTAACGACCGGCGACATGCCCTCATTGATGAGGTCCCGTATGGTTTCGTTACTGAGCGCGTTGGAGCCGGAGCCCGTCGTAGACACCATGGCGAATGAGCCCTTGGCATTGGGCGGCTGAGGTCGAACAAGGGGCGGAAGGTCGAGAGTATAGTCAAGTTGTAGTCAAGTATTATGATCTCGAGGTTGTCTCGAGCTGAACGCGAGCGAGGACCTGGCAAGGTGGAGGTTTTGAAGTTACGTAACCGGTGGCACCCCTGCCCAGCAGCTGCTGCACGCAACTTCCTTCTCCCGAGGAGGAACTTGTAACTTGTACAAGTAACGACTGACAGTTTGCCCACAAGCTTGTTCACGACTCATATCTCAGTCGAACTATCACAGCCAATCTAGCAGGCCAACATGTCCAAAAAGTCGTGAGTTTTATGTTATAGCAACGTGCTGACAATGTCCAAACAGCCGACTCGACCTTTTGGTGAGGGTGCGATACCAAAACCCGATACCTCCGCCTCCATTCCCTCCAAAGCTGTTCGATCTGCAGACAGATATCAATCGCCTCGGAGAGCCGAGCTACTTGGATCACCTTGCCTCGTCTACACCCCTTCCTATGTTGGTGGACTCGGAGATGGGCATGCCTCTAGATCTGAATGTATTCGACGGCGTGTGGGAGGGGAGAGATAGCAGTGAGTAAAGTGGTATGCCCAGTAGATTAATAGTCTCAGGTCTCAACCCGGACCAGAAAAGGGACCTCGATCCAGAGGACCTCGCTCTGCTCGCCCCGCGATTGGTGCCCAACGAGGAGATCAAGCCAACGGCCACAGCAGAAGTGTCGTGGATGCGTGTTTCCAACCTCTTTACCAGAAAGGCAAATGCTAGAAAGAGAGAGGCACTGGAGAGGGAGGAGTGAGTGAGGCTTCGTGGTGCTGGCTGACATCTCACAGAGTCGAAGAGGTCGAAGACGCATCAGAAGCAGCTCAGATCATGGTCATTGACAAGAGCTTTGCAGACGCTACGACCGATGTGCCGCATCCAAAGCGAAAGCGTCTAGTAGAAGTGAGTGCTTCTGAGATAAGGGATGGTACTTATGGACTAGGCATATCCAATTTTACCAGACATGGACGCTTGGAGCAACCCATACATCATGCTCAAAGTTCCGGAACGTCCGTCGGCGGACGCTAGCATCTCGCGCTTGAGGAAAGCCGTTCTGCGACCGATCATGGAAGACGATCAGCAGATCATGGAGTACTATTTGCCGCTGGACGGACACGTAGGAAGACTGGAAGAGTCGTTTGAGAACCCGGCGAGTATGGAGGTGCTGGAGCGACTGAAGGAGCTGGGCGATTTGGATGGCGGTGATCCACAGCTTGACGACACTTACAAGGTAAGTAAGGAATGGAGGTCAAGGCTGACCGCTCCGTAGAGCGCCCATTATGACCATGTGCGAACATACGAAGTGGTCCAGCAAGACCCGACGGCGCCAAAGGATGTGCTCCTGAGCTTTGACGAGGGCCAGGACAAGCGGAGTCGAGGAGCGTACTACAAGGACATCAACATGCGAACAGCGTTGAAGAAGACTCGAGTAAGTCAACAAGCGTTTCAGTCTGGTCTGACAACGACAGCGCGCGGATGCAGAATCTCGCGTCGAAAGCTGGGACAAGGTCAGATTGGGCTATCGGATGGCGTCGGCGCAAGAACAAGAGGCCGAGTCGAGCGCGCGGGCACAGGTGCAGGATCCGGACTGGATCAGCGCCCAGCTCCGTGGACTTGGCGATGTGAACGAAGCCGAGGGCCTGGGCGAGGCCATTGACGATGAGTAATGCATTCAGTCATCGCCGAGTATCTCGCGTACTCTCTGAACGATGTCTAGGTATGCTGCAGTGGCTGGGCTCTCTGGATACTCATCCAGGAAGCTCTGACCCTGATCGCAAGTCATGCCGATCCGAGGATCAAGGGGTACCTTTCCGAGCAATTCTATTCCTAGCTCCTTCCCCATGGCAGCAGCCCCGCCGGTTGTGGGTGCGAATATCTGAGATTCAGTCTTGCAGCTGGGACAGACGAACCCAGACATGTTCTCCACCAATCCCAGTATGCGGATGCCGACCTTGTTGCAGAAATCAATCTCCTTTCTGACGTCCTGCAAGGCGACTTCCTGAGGGGTTGTGACCAGGATAGCGCCATCGATGCCCGCCTCTTTCAAGTATTGTACGATACTGAGGTGCTCGTCGCTCGTGCCGGGAGGCGTGTCGACTATCAGGTAATCCAGATCTCCCCATTCCACATCCTTCAAGAACTGCTTGATCAGGCCATTCTTCTTTGGGCCACGCCATATCACCGCGTCGGAGCTTGACGGCAAGAGGAATCCAATGGACATGACTGCCAGGTTATCCTGAGCGTATGCGGGAGACCAGCCGGACGATGATGTGTGAATGGTAGAATTAGACAGGCCAGTGAGCAGTGGTATCGAGGGGCCACATATGTCCACGTCCATGATTCCAGTCTGCCCCGCATCAGCGTCTATGATTTGTATGTGAACTCACCTGACATTCCTCATCTGCAGCCAATGCCCAAGACAGACCAGCGGTGAAGGTGCTCTTCCCCACTCCTCCTTTGCCCGACAGAACCAAGATCTTCCTCTTGACAGGCCGCATCCGCTCCCGTATCAAGGGGAGGTCTGGATCAGGGCCCTTTGGACCCTCGGCACAGACAGTCTGATTTGGACATCCGTCGCACGCATCTGCTTTGCCAGCTAGGGTGGATTCGACACCCTGGTACCAAGGATTAGTGAAGATTGGGCAGTCGATAAAGATCTCGCACTCACAGGACAATGCTCGGGCGCATCTTCGGGAACCGTTGAGGGGAGCGTGGATGTCGATGCGACCGGGAGAGACGATGCAGAGAGACTCATGGTGACTGTCAAATGTGCAGCATCAACAGTGATCCAGAAATCTCGCTGGATGATTCAGCAGCAAGAGTTGGGAGGACAGTTTCAAACGCTTTTGCCACCCGATCAGGTGACGTAACAGATTTGGCTCGGGCGAGTTGATTGCTGGTGAAGAACGAGCACAAGGGGGAGCCATCGACTAAGCTGATTGACACCATGTCAAGAGCAGGGGGTCCAGTAAGAGGTATGAATCCCTCAATTGTAGCGATGCAGTCAATCATCTCCGGCGTGACTGGACAAGCATCAAGTCCGAATTCCAAGTGTCAGCTTTGGCTGTAGTCTGCCACTGGCACTCGGATCCTCAAGGCCTGTAATCAAACCTTCCCTCGCAACTCGCTCGACTACCGTACGAACCCGACGCTGCGCTACAGAGCTCGAATGTCCGGCTTATCACAGATGGTACCGTTTCTGCGTGTCTCGTTTGGCTCGGGACTCCGATGCCCGGCTGGCGAGCCATACCGCACCACCGCTTGCCGCAAAGGCACAGATCCGCAGATGCACCAACGCAACTGACCAGTGGCACTGAAGATGCTGCGAAGTCTTTCAATGACATCAAGTCGACCGTGTAGCCAAGGCGAGGCATCCTGTTGACGAGAGGCAACATGCCGAGTGCAGCAGCGTTCAGACGTTCATGCTTCGGCTCGCTAGCTATGAAACGCATGGCCACGTGGCTTCAGGGCCTTGATTCGACGCGGAGATGACCGCACCACTTGAAACAATAAGCGGCCGGTATATCGCCAGCTTCCTGCAGCAGGCAGCATTGTCTGCGCTTCTTCGAGGGCTAGCAAGACCTATCCACGAGTACAAAAAGGCTCAACTCGCTCCTTCTCATCTTGTTATCTTCTGACTCATGTAAGCATTGAAGACTTCGACATATCAGAATGGTGAGTGTCATCAAGACCATTTGAGCCCTCGATGCGAGGCCCTAGACGAACGCTGCTGACATTAGACAGGCTGCTGTATCCTCGTATATCCCCCTCAAGGATCGGAACGTTTGGGCCGATGCGGACCCCATTCCGCAGGAAGATGGACCCAATCCGCTCGTCATGATCATGTATGCTCAAGAGTGTGAGTGATAGACAAGTATCGCGCTGACGAAAGATCGCGATGCTATGGACTACTTCCGTGCGATTGCAGCTTCAGGGGAGCACTCAGAGCGGGTACTCGAGTTGACCGAGACCATAATCCGTCGGAACCCGGCACACTACACCGTATGGTGAGGAACACAAGAGCGAACTCTGAGCTGATAAACAGGGGATACCGAATGGCGACACTCCTCGCACTGAAAAAGGATTTGGGAGAGGAACTGGAGTTGATGAACGAGTTTGCTCGGGTCAACCTCAAGAGCTACCAGGTGTGGCATCATCGTCTTATCCTAATGACACACATATCGCCCAAAGATCCACAAGAGGAGATTGACTACATCCACGAAGCGCTACTACCGGATCCTAAAAACTACCACACTTGGGCGTATCTACATTGGCTATTCTCTCACTTTGCCGACCGGATCACCGAGAAACAGTGGGACGAGGAGCAAGTCTGGTGCGAGAGCCTTCTGAAGAGTGACGCACGGAACAATAGCGCATGGGGATGGCGGTGGTATCTCTATATCACCCGCAGCAAGGACGCCTCAAAGGAGATTGAGTGAGTCGTCCTCGAATGCGATGTGCTTGCGATGTGCTTGCGATGTGCTGATCATCCGCCAGATACGCTCGAGCCGTGATAGAGACCATGCCCGACAACGTCTCGGCTTGGAACTACCTTCGAGGGTGAGTACAAGTCCAAAAGACAATCTGACCAAGGTAACAGGGTATTGAAGCGTTCATCTCGCCCATTCTCGGAGGTTCAGTTGCCTGCAAGTAGGAATGCGTTGGCGCTAGAGTTTGAGGCGGACACCCTAATCGAACAGGGCAAGCGGCTTGAAGCAGCAAAGGTCTTCGAGGAGCTGATGGAGAAGGACAAGATGAGGGCAGCCTACTGGCAAAGACGGTCAATTCTTGCCCAGCGATAGATACAGAGGGGGCCTACCACTCGGTGTCGACCTCTTCGCAGATTATGCCAGTGACGTCCTCGAGGTGAAGCCTTTTTGATAGAGCATGCAGTCGTTGTACCATTTGCGCAGCCCATTGTTGGAATGACAAGCCAGTGGCATGGTTCACCACTCTCTAAAGCGAGCCTCGGGCACCTCCGCCGTCGACGATGCTCTTCGAGCCTCCTTCGTTAGCTAACGTCGAGCAAGTTGATCGAGTGCAGGCATCGCGGACCGCACTCCCGCACAATACAATATCACTTGCGCGCTACACAATTCGGCAGCGAAGTCTCACGACACATTCGTCAAACTTTCATTCATACCTTGAGGATTCACCCTGATCCATCATGCGGATCCACTACGTGTTCTTCTACGGCTGGAAAGTCACCAAAACATACCCCGAGTCCCTCGCTTGCTTCTCGCAATGGTGGCCAGTCGACTTCACCGATCCCGATTACCCCAGCATCGAATTTCGCACCGCGGAGCATTATATGATGTATCGCAAGGCCCTGCTTTTCGACCCAGACGTAGCTCAAGCCATTGTCGACGCCAAGACGCCGGCCGAGGCGAAGAGACTCGGTCGCAAGGTGCGAAACTTTGATCGCGACGCGTGGAACAAGGTCGCCGACGACATCGTTGAACGGGGCAACTTTCTGAAATTCAGTCAGAATGACACTCTCAAACACTACTTGCTCGACACGGGAAACGATACCATGGTAGAGGCCAGTCCAACGGACCGCATATGGGGCATTGGCTTTTCAGCAGAAGACGCACCAGGGCGAGAGAGCGAATGGGGAACAAACAGGTAAGGGAAGGCAGTAGAATGCGCTGACATGCAGGATGGGTCTTGCTCTGACTCGAGCGAAGAATGCTATAAGATTACAACAGGCTACTTGATGCTATGCGATTGGTGATGCTACAAATGTCCATGCTCGATATGCTTTCCGTGTCCGTGTGAATCCCAAGATATGCGCACCTTCTCCCTCTCATCTAAATGCGAATTGTGTATCTGACGGGACAGACAGCTGACCCATGCTCGACGGTCGAGGATCCTCCTCCATCGAGCTCGACCACTGGCTAGTACCAGCAGCGGTGATGGTGGGCAGTCTCGTGTGAGCCGGCGCCGTCAACGGTCTCCTTTCGACGTGTGGTAGACCAAGACCAAGTGCGTCGAGTGACGGAAGGGTTGGCCGCTCCACCAACTTCTGACGGCTTCTTGACGGCTGCATGGCCTCTTCTTCGGATGCAGTTGTTGATATTCTCCTGCCATTTTGCTGGAACTGCCGTATGATGGAATACGAGTCGTAATCCGGCAGTTCTCGTAGAGGAGTCCCCCCTGGTGGCGGAGAGGGGAAGATGAAGTGGATGGGGTTTGGCTGGGCGGGGTGGTCGGCAGGAAGGAGAATGGGCTTGAGCCCCATCGGTGGGCTCGGGCGGTAGGCGGGGCTTGGGTGGTACGCGGGACCCGCCGCAGAGACAAGGTGGTCGGAGACGAGGGTCGGATGGGTGAGGAGGGGCGAGGAGATGTCGACTGTTCCCTCGTGCATGTAGAGCCCCCGTCTCGAGCTCCGATGGCGTCTGGACACTGGCACCGCACCTTCTCGCTCGCTCTTTGATGTGGCGGATATGTGGAGCGAGATGGCGGGGCAGGAGTACTCCTTGACGTGCCGCGACTGGTCCGGCTGGATGGCCAAGTGTAAGCGGAGGTGATACCGCAACGTCACCAACTCTGTCCGGGCAGTCTCTCCAACGTCCCATGCCGAGCCTCTCTTTGGCAGCACCAGGCGCATGTGGGTGCTGCTGGCGACTTCGGCAACGGAAGCCGTGACTATCGGCGTTGTCTCCGTGTCGTCGAGGAACTCTGCGACCCTTTCCAACACCAGTGTCGCCCTTCGAACGACTGCCAATGGATCTTGTGTCTTGGCAGTGAACGACAGGTTGATCTCGTCGCCTGGTCCATAGGCGCCTTGGGGGTTGGAGAGGTGGACCAATGCGGATGATGATCCGGAGCCGATCATCATGTCCGTGGGAGGGGAGGGGGGTGACTGGGGAGGAACGGCGTGGTTGAGGACGTTGAGGAAGAAGGATTTCACAATTCGACTCCCGACGTAGGGAATCGGCTTGTGCTCGACCGCAACCTCGAACCTCCATACGACTTTCCACTTTTTCAAATGTTGCGAGCTGACCGCAACTTTTGACGCATCGAGGGGGATGGTGATGCGGAAGGGGTGTGTCCAGTCACCCAACACCTCGGCTCCATCCTTTGCCCGCCATACCGTCCTCAGCTTTTCGAAGAGGACGTGCTCCGGTGCGTTGCCAAAGGGTCCGCCGAGACGCGTCTCAATGCACTTGACCTTTACGGTCACTGCATTGACGAGGAGAGGGGAGGAGTGTGCGGGCGCCCGGGTGTTGACGGTGCCCGAGACGACGACAGGGGAGACGCCGAAGTGGCCTATGCAGTGTCAGCAAGCGATCAAGGCAGCGCGTAGACGTCACGTACCTGCGCATGGGAAGAATCTTCCGCCTGCGTTCCCACTGGGCGCCTCGACTGTGAGCTCGAGCATGTCGAGCGTTGCGCTCGAGGAGAGACGGCGAGTGCGACCGTCACAGTGAGTGTATGGTCGAGTTGCCCATGTCGAGGGCGGGGTGTGAGTTTGGTGAGAAGTGTGGTTGTGAGTGAATGTCAAGTGGGATAGAAGAGTGAGAGAGGTCGTGTCCCAAATTTGACCGGTAGGTCCAGCGCTTACAAGTTGACGCTAGTTTGTGCTTCATGGACGACTAGGACGAGGCGGGGGCAGCGATCAAAAGTAAGGAAGGAGGATCAGTCGAGATTAGCGCGAAACCTTGTTTGGTGGCGTCGAGGCAGCCCGCCCCCCTTCAGCCACTCACACACACGAAACCCCTTAGCATTAGCGCGCTTTTGACCCTGTTTAGACCCGCCTTCCCCTGAACCCCCTGACGTCGCCCCTCCTCTTAGAGCCTGTTAGAGCCAATACAAAATCGTCTAATTCGAAGCTACAAGAAAGGTTACCCCACGTTTCGATCGTCGTTAGGAATGCCACCAGAGGAGAGCAGAGTGCGTGCTATAATAAGCAGGG
The DNA here is from genome assembly GCA_001600095.1 of Bullera alba. NCBI lineage: Eukaryota > Fungi > Basidiomycota > Tremellomycetes > Tremellales > Bulleraceae > Bullera > Bullera alba. The sequence continues at coordinate 902,406 of BCIX01000005.1, forward strand.
TGTGCTCGGTCCTGCTCGGTCAGCTAATGTGGCAGCTAAGGGCAGCGGCTGGCAGCGGTGGAAGCATGCGGCACTTGACCAAACTTGTGGCGTTCAAGTTACGCTGCACTCGGTCTCAAGGCACACATTCCGATCCTCCTGATCGACCGACCCAGCCGCGATCATTCTGACGACGTCGGAACGGATGGACCTGGATGGACATGGGCTGGCATGACAACCTGGCTTAAGAACCTGCAGCTGCAAGAAGGATCGGACACTCAGACAGACTCAGACAACACATGCCCCATCTTGCGATATCCTCGATGCCATCGCCATCTTCGCGGCATGAACCACTGACCAAATCCTCTTCCGGAACATGATTTCCGAGCCCATGCGAGTCCATGCGAGAGGCGTTTGCTCCGGAAATCTTCTTTGGCAAGCCGGTCCCTGTTATCGTCAGCGCCGCAAGCCATCTGAGGCCAGCTGACCGAGATCGACAGGGATGCTATTTGCTAACACTATGCTGCTGATGCTTTCTGAGACTCTGCCTGCGGTGCTCTCTGGTGCTGCTCCGTCTTTGTCATGTTCATGATGTTCATACGAGCGATAACGAGAGCAGACAGGAGCAGACTGTTAGATCTGAGCAGATCTGAGCATCGCACAGGGATCACGGGGATCGCACACTGACACACGGATTCGTCATAGGTCGTGATGTGCTTTGATGTGCATTGGCGTGGTAGTGAGGACTGAGGTCGAGGAGTGATCTGGACTCTCGTATAACCATCTTCGGCGACCAGAGGGTGATCTCTCGCGCGAGTACCGCGACTGAAGGGTACAAAGCTGCATGCCGAACAGACCAGTATATGATATGTGACTGAGGCATTCGTCGTCGGCGACCATTCCACTCGAACCAGCATTACAGCGAAGCGCGACGACCGTTCACATCAGCAGGCGTAACCCGAGTCGCGCTCCAGAGCATAGGCCCTCTCGACAGGTCCAAGACGACAGGTCCAAGACACCGGTAGATGCACGCCCGATACGACGAAAGAATAGTCTACACACAGAGAAACACGCCACGCTCTGCCACGCTCTACGCCTCGGACTTTCTCTTCTTCTTCTTGTCCTTCTTCTCCTCCTTGCTCTCCTTGACCACGACTTCCCCAGCGGCAGCAGCGGCCGCCTTCTCGGCCTTCTTCTTCTCCTTCTTCAACCGCTTCTTCTCAGCCTCGTCCACGTCAACGTCCATCGCCTCGGCGTCTCGTTTCTTGGACTTTTTCTCCTTCTTTGGCTTAGAGGTCGAACTCTGGTCGGCAAGCTTGGCAAGTTCTGGGTCCAGTGGGGTTTTCGCGATCGCCGCCTGGTCCTTTTCCACTTGTCGCACGGCCTAGACATCAGAAAATACACTCTTGATGGAAACTCACCTCTGAGATCTCCACAGCGTCGACTTCGCCCTCCTCGTCGTCATCATCGTCCTCGTCATCGCCCAGACCCTCGGCAATGGCCGTCAGAGCCTTCTGAATGGCGTCCGAGTTCTTTGACACGGGTGCACCGGTCTCGAAGAAGTTCAGTCGCTCCTCGACCTGCGCTCGCAAAGCCTCTCCAAACTTCTTCGTTGGAACATCTAACAGGTCAGCAGCGGTCTTGAAGGTGTTAACGCACCAGAGAAACAGTCGATTCGGCAAGCAATGGAGCACTTGTTGGCAAGGAATCTCGATATTCTTCCCTTGTGCTTGGGTCCGGCCCGGCCGATGAATGTAGAGTGGTAGATCAGACCGTACTTTGGCGTGTTGCCTTTCGTCTTGAGAGCTCGGAACAAGGCCTTTTCTGCGCCAAGAATCTGGACAGTCGATGCAGGGTACTTGGCCAAGTTGGTCAACGAACCGCTGCGACGAGTTTAGCAATAGCCGCCTAGTCCGTGACTCACGCATGGCTGATCAGCCTTGCCGCAATCGTCTCTCCTATCAAAGCCGACAGATTGGGAGCAACCACGTTCATCTTGTCCACGAGATATCTCCTCAGACTCTTCCTGTACTCTGCGAGCTTGACAACTCGCTCGGCAAACGCGCTAATGTTGATGAGATCAATCTCGTTGATGTCGCTTCCCATACTGGCTCTGGCAGCGTCAAGGACATTTCGTGCTCGAACCTCGTCGTCCTCCAGGATCTCCTGCATCGTCGCCAACGAGTCGTCGGTCAGAGTCGTTCGGTCACCGATAGACACGGCGAGCATGGCGTATTGATGGGCATCGGGCACCAGCTTGTACATTTCGGGGAAATGCCAGCCGTACCACTCTCGCACACGCATGGAAAATGTGTTGAGGTCCTTGTCCAATTGGTCCGAAAGAGAGATTGCCTGGATGATCATGTTGTCGCTTCGGTTGACGTTGAACTGTTGTCAGCTCACGTTGACAACTTGACTCACCTTCACTTTGCCTCGAGAATAAGAGTGACCGAGACCTAGCTGGGCGATAGTGACATCACCCTTCTCCATACCGCTGATGAATTTCTCCTGGAAGAGTCGAATTCCTCGGATCAATTCCAGTGCTCTCTCTCCAGTGTCACATGGGATTCCCATCTCCCCCTGAATAGCTCCTCCAAGACCTCTCTCGGACACACCCAAAAGGACTTTCGAGGCCTTTTTCCCGGATCCTGGGACAATCATGTTCAGTAGCGATTTGAGGTGGGGGTTGAGAATACCCTCCGAGACGTCGTTGGCATTCTCTAGCGCCTGTGCTGCCGATGTGAAGGGCAGAAACGAGGCGAGCTGGACCATCCGGTTGAAAATGTTGTAGTCGTTGATCGAATCTTGCAGCGCTTTCGACTTTGCCGCAACCTCCTCCTGCATGGACACGGTGAACAGGGCATATCCCGAGGCGCCCTCGAACAGGACGTGAGTGAGTGAGCCGGACATGGTGGTTGCTGTGATATGTATAGGCAGCTAAAGTCAGCTAAGCTATAGACCGTTTGCTGGCGGTAGCCTCGGAGCTCTTTCGTCGAGGAGAATTTTTGGAAATTTATTTGCTCTGATTTAATCCCGTCGTGTTGGGTGGGATCTGGCCCCCCGCTTTGGGACCTCCACTTTAGCTGTCCGAGTGATGCATGATGCAGTGATGCACAGATCGACGATTATCCTCACGATCACCTTCTTGCGACCCCCCCAACGCTCGACGCAACAGTCGAGAGCCGCCATGGCCAAGCCGTTGCCATCGGTGTCGGTCCACTTTGTGAGAGAGACCTATATGGCAGTTGCTGATCGTACTCTAGCTTGGAACATGCAGCGGTACGCACAAGCCTGACAACCTCTACTAATCATAGCACAGGAGGCGGCCCGATCGTCAGTCGAAACTGCTCGTCCCTCGCAGTGGACTTTGGCAATGACATATGGCGTAAGTGGCATAAATAGACCCTCCTGACCAGGCAGTGTTCGACGCCGCGGATGGCACGCTCGGTCGCCTGCATCAGTCGCCTCTACGCCTGTCCAACATCTCGAGAGTGTTCATCACGCACATGCACGCGGATCACGTGCTAGGCTTGGTGACTATTCTCACTACCATCATGAGCGGGATAGGGATGAACAAGGAGTCTCTAGCGGCTCTGGAAGCAAAGGGCGTCGACAAAAAGGTATGCTGCCTCACTGTGACAAGGCTGAGAGTTCCAGGCAGACGTCAACATTTACGGTCCAAAGGGTTTGAGAAAGCTCGTACGGACTTCATTGGAGCTCACCGCGGTGACTTTAGCGGGCGCGTATGCGGTACACGAGATATCACCGGAAGGAGAGTCGTCAGCCACGTGCAATGTCGAAGATCTGCATCCCAATGAAGCCGTTGGCAGGGATATCGCAGCAGACGCGGACGGTGTTTGGCGGGCAGTGCTCAGTGAGGGGAATGGGAAGCAGAAGAAAGGCTGGGCCGTGTCAGCCGGACCCATCAAACATAGAGGTGGGTGTTCGTTGATGACTCTGCTGACAGCAGTCCCCTCCCTTGGCTATGTTCTGCAGGAGCCTACCCCTCGACTCCCCCTCGACACCGCGGCGCTCATACCACTGCTCAAGTCAAACGCGGAGGACTTGCGCCAATTGGAAAATCCTATAAACCACCCATTATCCCTCCTCTCTCACCTCACGTCACTACCCTCGCCCGAGCCCTTCCAGCTGCCGTCGGGCGAAACGCTGCACCCGCCGTTGCCTTCCGGCGTGGCACCCCGAAAGCTGGTCATCTTTGGAGACTGCTCTGGGGGCACCGAGAATGCCGTATTCGAGGCCATGTGCCAAGATCCGAGCCTGCTCGTGCATGAGTGCACCAACGCGGCCATTCCAGAGCTCATACAACGAGGCGACAAGGGCCGGAAGGTGCGGATGGCCGGCATGGATGCGGGGCTGGTGGAGCGAAGTGAGAATCAAACGGGGAAGAAGGTCGGAGTCGAAGGCAAGGCGGAAGGGGATCGAGCGGAGAGGGAAGCACACAAGGTGGAAGAGATGCAGCGCAAAGCGCAGAGCCGAGGTCACTCGACACCAGTAGAAGTAGCAAGTTTTGTGAAGCTGGTCAAAGCGAGAAGGGTTGTGTTGAATCACTTCTCTGCGATGTGAGTGCATTTCGTTGATTACGCTGAAGGACAGGTTCCCTTCCCCTCGGTACCCATCGGCGGATCCGATCCCATCGCTCTTATCACCCGTCTGCCCGTACCCCTTCCCCACGCCTTACCCACCGTACCGATCGGCAGAGCCCCCGCCCGCGCCTATGCCTCTGACCGGGGCAGAGCTACACCTGAGGCTCATTATGGATTCGATAGCTCGGCAGGTCAGCGCCAACATATGGCATACGGCGCTGATATCGACGGCCCGGGATTACATGATCGTGCGCGTGCCTGCACACGAGCTGAGCGAGAGTGAAGAACAAGGGTTGAGCGAGTATCAGAAGGAGAGCGAGCGTGTGCGACTGGAGTGGGAAGCAAGGGGTGGCTTGTACGTGGATAACGAGTGGGTTGGGGTGGAGGAAGCGGCCTAGAGGGATAGAGGGATTAGAAGGCATTATTGGCGTAGACTGGGAACAGATATCAATATTCTTCGAAGCTAGCATCAACCGCAGGCCGTAGCATGGATCGTATTCGGGACTGCTGAAAGTCGTACCGTCTGGAGTACCAATTGTAAGAATGCTGGAGATCTCTAGTGGGATTGTGAAAAGGCGGTCGAGTTGTGCATGCTTCATGCCACCCTATAGCCAGGTGTCTTGGTTTGGCGGAGCCGTGAACCGGTATGCCGATCTGATCACTCACGGTCAGCTCATCTTCGGCCGAAGCACCAAGGGAGGTATGACCGCGGCAAACAAGATGGGTGAGGAATGAGGATGGGTGCTGGAAGATTGTGGCCGGGCTGTGAGTCAGTTCTGGTCTGTCTGTGGTGCTGTAGTCCTCTGCAGTCCGTGACACTGGGCGCGATCATACGTCATGTCGGGCGTATTCGACCGAGACGTGAGCGTGTTTCTGACAGAACGCGAACACGTCGCAGGAAGATTGGTCATGTTGAAACGCGTGGGTTGGACGCGACGGGGGGACGAGGGAGGGCAGGCCAGGACGCGACGCGACTGCCCGCGATCACGAAGAGCTCGTGACTCCAGAGTCCAGACCGCGCGTTGTGTCACGCGTTGGACGCGGCCTGTACGCGCTGGCCCCTTTGGTTGATTACCAATCTCCCAACCGACGCGACGTGTTTTTCCCCTAAACATTACCCTTTTCGCGCCCCCTTTTCCATTGCGATTTGTTTAGGTAAGCTATTCGTATCCCATCGGTTGACGCGACCTGCCCGAAACATTTTATAATGTCCTGATCGACCCCCCAGGTTCTTTCTCATCTTTCCTCTTCTACCACCACTACCACTCAACCACCATCCTCCCCTGCTCAGTCACGAGTACAACTTGATCAAGGACCTCTCATCAGCTCACAGTATCCACGTTGTGAGTGAGCTTCGCCCCGTAGCACACCGTTCGAGCCCGACGCTGACTCATACAGACGCGCCCTCTATCCTCCCCGCCGCCACCAAAGCAATCCTCCCACCAAGATGGTGATGAACGTGTACAAGCGAGACGGCCGAAAGGAGCCAGGTGAGCCAGTCGTGACCGCCGATCGGAGATTGAACATCTGCTGACTTGCTTTAGTCGCGTTTGACAAGGTGAGATCAGATCGCGTCCCGTGCGCGTCCCAACTAACCGTTCTGTTTCCCCAAGATCACTGCCAGGGTGAGTCCTTCTCGTTGCTCATCCCAGCGCTCCACTGACAACACCTGATAGCTGAACAAACTCTCCTACGGTCTCGATCTCAACTATGTCGAGCCTGTCGAGATCACCAAAAAAGTCATCCTCGGATGCCACAACAATGTCGTGAGTACTACAAGACTCTCACCTCGATCTTCGCTTACCCCACTCAGACCACCGTCGAGCTTGACAACCTCGCAGCCGAGACCGCCGCGTACCTCACCACCACCCACCCCGACTACGCCATCCTCGCCGCCCGTATAGCCATCTCCAACCTCCACAAGGAGACCAAGAAATCCTTCTCCGCCGTCGTTCACGACCTCTACGAGTGGGTCAACCCAAAGACCGGCAAGAAGGCGCCCATGATCGCCGATGATGTCTACCAAATCGTCATGGACAACAAGGACGTCCTCGACTCTGCCATCATCTACGACCGAGACTTTGCCTACAACTTTTTCGGTTTCAAGACCCTAGAGCGGTCCTACCTCTTGAGAATCAACGGCAAGATCGTCGAACGACCTCAGCACATGATTATGCGTGTCGCCGTCGGTATCCACGGTGCCAACATTGACCGAGTCCTCGAGACCTACAACCTCATGTCCGAGCGATACTTTACCCACGCCTCGCCAACATTGTTCAACTCGGGTACACCCAACCCCCAAATGTCCTCGTGTTTCCTCGTCGCCATGCGAGACGACTCGATCGACGGTATCTACGAGACGCTCAAGACCTGCGCCCAGATCTCCAAGACTGCCGGTGGTATCGGTCTCCACATTCACAACATCCGAGCCAAGGGTTCCTACATTGCCGGTACCAACGGTTACTCCAACGGTATCGTTCCAATGCTAAGGGCATACGACGCCACGGCCCGATATGTCGACCAGGGTGGCAACAAGCGACCTGGTGCGTTCGCCATCTACCTCGAGCCATGGCACGCCGACGTCTTCGACTTCCTCGACCTAAGAAAGAACCACGGTAAAGAAGAAGTTCGAGCACGAGATCTCTTCTACGCCCTCTGGATCCCCGATCTGTTCATGAAGCGAGTCGAGTCGGATGGTGACTGGACCCTCATGTGCCCCTCCGAATGCCCCGGCCTCGCCGATGTCCACAGCGCCGAGTTTGAAAAGCTCTACGAGGGCTACGAGCGTGCTGGAAAGGGACGAAAGACCATCAAAGCGCAAAAGCTCTGGTTCGCCATTCTCGAGGCCCAGACCGAGACTGGTACCCCATACATGCTCTACAAAGACGCCGCCAACGCCAAGTCTAACCAGCAACACCTCGGCACGATCAAGTCCTCCAACCTGTGCACTGAGATCATCGAGTACTCTTCCCCCGACGAGGTCGCCGTCTGCAACCTCGCTTCCCTCGCACTCCCCGCGTTTGTCGACATGGAACGACGCGTCTACGACTTCAAGAAGCTTCACGAGATCACCAAAGTCGTCACCAAGAACCTCGACCAGGTCATCTCTCGAAACTACTACCCCGTCAAAGAGGCCAAAACGTCCAACATGCGACACAGACCCGTCGGACTCGGTGTCCAAGGTCTCGCCGACGCGTTCATGGCTCTCCGACTGCCCTTTGACTCTCCGGCCGCTCGAGAGCTCAACATTCAGATCTTCGAGACCATCTACCACGCCGCACTCGAAGCCTCGTGCGAGATGGCTGAGAAGGACGGCAAGTACGAGACGTACGAGGGATCGCCAATCTCGCAGGGCAAGCTGCAATTCGACATGTGGGGTCGAGTACCCACCGACCTCTGGGACTGGACCGAGCTCCGAAGCAAGATTGCCAAGCACGGTGTGCGAAACTCGCTCCTGGTCGCCCCAATGCCAACGGCTTCGACGTCTCAGATTCTCGGCTGGAACGAGTGCTTCGAGCCATACACGTCGATGCTGTACGCCCGCCGAGTGCTGTCTGGAGACTTCCAGGTCGTTTGCCCATGGCTCCTGCGAGACTTGATCAACTTGGGTCTCTGGAACGACAACATGAAGAACCTCATCATCGCCGCTGGTGGTTCCATCCAGAACATTCCTCAGATCCCCTCCGACCTCAAGGCGATCTACAAGACTGTCTGGGAGATCTCCCAAAAGGCTGTCATCGACCTCGCCGCTGACCGAGGTGCTTTCATCGACCAGAGTCAGAGTCTCAATATCCACCTGTCCAACCCGAGCTTCTCTCAACTCACCTCGATGCACTTTTACGGCTGGAAGCGGGGACTCAAGACGGGTATCTACTACCTCCGAACGCGGCCGTCTGCCAACGCGATTCAGTTCACCATTGACGCGAGCACCCTCAAGCGTGAGTATCTCCTCCATACAACTCTAGTGCCGTACTGACGCCCATCACAGAGGCCAAGGACAACGCTGCCGCCGTCAAACTTCCCGCGTCATCTGTCGAGACTATCACTGCGCCCATGCGACAAGTCACCATCACGACCACTGCCTCCGCACCCAATGTCCCCTCGCCCGTCACAGCCGCGTCGACCGCCCGGGACGTTCGAGCAGAGAAGGAGAGCAGCCCAGGCCCATCTGAGGAGGAGGAGATCTCGTACGAGGAGGCCAAGCGACGGGCAGAGGAGCGAGCCGAGGCCGCTCTGCAATGTAGCATCGACAACAAGGACGCGTGTGTGATGTGCTCTGGATAGATTGTAGCTTGCCCCGAGGTTTTGTTGTAGACTATGTGCCGTATGGATCTTTGCCTAGACGCTGAAGGTGTACCGCAGTACGAGTACTAGGAGTTTGTCTTTGCTTCATTCGGCGAGGTGGAGGTCGTTCGCGGTCAGTCTAAATTGTTCAGTTCTTGTTCATCAAGTCGCTTTGTTTCATTGACCTAACAGCAAGCCAACATGTCGACAGAGCATCTGCTTGGTGACCTTGGGGCCATACTGGAGGCCTTGATGGCCGCTGATGACAGGCGGCGGGGCGAGTGAGCGGAGTGGGCTCAATATAATCTTTGCTAACGACCGCCAGAGCCGAAACTCACCTGAGGCATATCACTGTACAATCACCCGCCGAGGTGCTGCTATTACTAGCTCAAATAGGTGCTCAAGGTGTCGGCGGCTTCCAGACCGATGTAAGTGGCCATACGTGACTCCACTGATGCTTTAGCATCGCTTCCTGAGTCTCATACTCCTCAAGCGCCTCTCATTCACCAGTCTCCCCGGATTGTTCCTCAACGATAACTCGCACCATGCCACGGCGCCGTTCGACGTCGTTGCAGAGCGGACTCGGGGAAGGATAGAGGTCGTACTGTGTGCTGGACTCCGGGACGAGGTCAATGTGAGGATGCGAAAGGGCTTGGGCTCTTGTGCAGCCGGTTGGGCGGAAGAGAGTTCGAGACGGCAGCGTGAGTTTCCTCTGGGCGATACCAGCTGAGATCATAGGTCCCTGCTTGAACCTACCTCCGGTCCTGCTGGAGCTCACCAACTCGGAACACCCTTTCCACCGCTTCACCCCGTTCCAGCTGCTGAATACCGTCCCGACGCTGCTCATTGATAGCGTGAGCGAGCCCCTGCCGGCGCAACAGCTCGCCGCAATCTTGATCGGCGGTATGATGGACCCGAGCGTGGATGTCCGCGTAGAGGCAATCAAGGCGATGCGGAGTATAGTCATGGAAGGTCTGACCGGCAGAGAGAGGGAGCAGATTGGGCCTCCAATGATCAACATGACCATCAAGGTAAGTCAAGCTAGTAGTATCGTGCTGATGAAAGACTCTACTCGCTCTACCTCCCGCACTACTGCCTCTTGCCCTAGAGCCACTGGTAGATCTCGCATCAACACATCCAAATCTATTCATGTCCTCGCTAGATGAGATTCTCCCGTATCTCCTCTCGATACTGTCACCCCCAGCTGCCTTGCTGCCCGAGCGACCTTTCTCCCCGTATTCCGCTTCACCCCTGCCCTTTGAGGACTTTGAGCAAAGCGCAAACCTCTCCACCGAGGTTCTGCTCTGTCTCTGCGAGCTGCGACCCACCCAGATGACCCAATGGCAGCATGGTAGGGCCGGGAGAGAACTCGTCGGACTGCTACTCGCCAGGATGGTGGCCAGTCTGGCTGAATACGCCGATAGTGATGAAGACTGGGTCAACGAGACGAATGTGAGTACTTGGAGCCATTGACTGGCTGACTTTAACCAGCTGGCCGACGAAGACGAAGCATMCCCCGCCGCAGCGGAGGAGGCTTTGGATCGACTGGCTGTGGCTATAGGTATGTTCCCCCGGACGTGCAGCTGTCTGACACATACAGGAGGAGAGATCGTACTGCCCGCGTTGTCGGACCACGCGCAAGCACTCATAAGCCATCCAAATTGGCGTTGCCGCTACACTGCCCTTTTAGCCATTGCCAATGTTGCAGAGGGGTCTCTGGAAGTGAGTGTCGCCCAAATCCGAACGCTAACAGCCAGGAACTCGGTCCAAAGCTGCACGACGTATTAACGTGGGTCCTACCCGCATGCGAAGGACGCTTACATCAGACTCATCTCGCCATCGGCGAAAGATGCCCATCCACGAGTGCGATACGCTTTCCTGCAGTGTCTCGGACAGCTCTGCACCGACTGCGATGTGAGTGATCAGCTAGGCGAAAGCTAATCCGTCCAGGGGGCGATGCAGCTCAGATACGCCAAAGAGGTGCAAGAGATCTGCCTCACATTGCTCGTGGATCCTGTGACGAGGTGAGCATAAGATCCATGGACTTTGCTCATATTCCAGAGTGCAAGCGCATGCGGCTGCGTGCGTTTGTAACCTCTATGACGGCTTTGACGAGTCCAACGCTCAGAGTCTCAAGTCTTTCCTCGGACCAACGGTGCAGACACTTCTCTCGGCGTTCGTCAAAGGGCCACTGTATCTGCAGGAACAGATCGTTTCGTCATTATGTGAGTCTGTCACGTCTGGAAATACTGACACTCGCAGCTGTCGTGGCTATCGCTGCACAATCTGCGTTTGCACCTTATTTCGGTAAGTGCATTCGACGGTGAAGTTCGCTAATCGTGACAGCTGAAGTGATCGAGATGACAATGTCCATTTTACGGTCGCAGACGGGACAAGCACACTACAAGCTCGTTGGTCGGGCTATCGAGTGTGGAGCGACTTTGGGTGAGTCACCCGTGTCATGCCAGTGCTGACATCCCAGGTCTGGCCGTGGGAAAGAATGTAAGGCTCATGTGACGCGCTCTCCACTTACGCCTAGCTCTTCGCACCTCATGCCGTCGATTTAGCACACGCTATGATGACGATACAGAACAGTATAGTCGCGTCCGATGACCCGAGGACTGCGTACTTGGTAGAAGGTAAGTGCGGAATGCTGTGATCGTCTGACATCTTAGGCTGGGCATCTCTATGTCGCACGTTGGGGAACGACTTTGTGCCGTTCCTCCCGCACGTCATGCCGCCCTTGCTCAAGTCTGCTTCATACAAACCAGCCGTGCAGCACAAAAGTACGTACAGGACAACAATCAAGCTGACGCGGTAGGCCTCTCCCTCACTTCCGACGAGGAGAATGAGATGGCGACAACGCACACGGCCGAGATGAGCGACAAGGTCCTCGCGTTTGATAATCTGACTGTATATGCGTACACCCTCCGCAGCCACTTCCAGCCTTGGCTGGCCAGGAGCATGGAGCTGAGCTTGGAGGCGTTGACCTTTCCGCACTCGGAAGAGGTCAGGGAGGTGAGTCAATCTCGCAGACATATCGCTGACAGTACAAGTCTGCTGCTTTGTACGTCTAGTGTTGATTTCGCAGGATCCCACTTACACACCTTAGCCTTGTACCCGCTCTGCTGCAAGTAGCGAGAGAGTCGGGGGCTTGGAGCGATCAGTCGGGCAAGCTGGAGGAGGTTTTCCGCACGCTGTTTAATGCCATGGCAAAGGAAGTCGACTTTGGATTCCTGGCTTTGTTGTAAGTCTCGTCTTTGGAGACCACGGCTCACTCCCAGATATAAATCCTTCACGGACGCCTTGCAAGTGATCCAAATATCCCTACCCGACGACCTGAACAACCGTCTGTATCGCACCACGGAAGCACACCTTGTGGACCTACTCGGAAGACGGGAGGACCGACGCGCTCAGAGTCCATACATGGACGACGATGACCGCGAGATGTACATCGAAGAGGAGACCGAGGAGGATGCGTGCTTGGATCACATGGCGAAAGCCATGGGAGGGGTATTGGACGCGGCTGGAAACGGAAGAGGTGTTTCGCAGCCCACGGTCGACGCAATCTGCGCGATGATAGCGAGAGTGAGGAGATTAGGTCTAGAGCAGGGTCAGTAGTCGGACAGGAAAGCCTTTACGAGTCGACGAGTAACGCTGTAACGAGATTACATGTCTATGCGCTTTTGGGGATGATTCCCTGGTCCTCTAGGTACTGAGCGATTTGGGCGACGGCGCCAGCGACGTCGACCTCGTCGGTTCGCACATGGATTTCTGGGTTGACGGGGGCCTCGTAAGGGGCAGAGATACCGGTAAAGTCTGGAGGGATCAGCCAACAGGACTGCGTGCGAGAATGCTCTGCTCACCTTTGATCTCTCCCTTCCTGGCCTTTGCGTACAGGCCTTTCGGGTCACGGCCCTCGACGACGCTCAGCGGGGCATCGACGAACACCTCGATGAATGGGATGGGTGGGTTGTGCTTCTTGTGCAACTCCCTGGCGAGCTCTCTGTCGGAGATATAGGGCGAGATGAATGCGGTCAGGGTGATGGTGCACGAGTCGGAGAAGAGCAGCGAGACCTCTCCAATTCGTCGGATCTGAAAGAGTTGGCGTCACTTGTGTGCCCTTAGGGTTCCCAATTGCACACTCACGTTCTCTATCCTGCTTGCTTGGTCAAATCCGAGGTCCTACAAACCATCAGCTCGAATCCTCGGCACTTGCACGTCCGGTACCGACCTTGTTGAGACCGAATCTAATGTTGTCCCCGTCGAGTCGGTACGAGTGAAGGCCCTTGTGCAACAAGTGCTGCTCTAGCGCCGTAGCGATGGTAGACTAGTCCAGGTCAGTCATAGCCCATCCCATCCACTGATGACCCACCTTTCCACTGGCACTGAGTCCGGTGAGCCAGATGGTAGCTCCCTTCTGCTTGAGCAGGCTGCCTCGCTCGTCCAGCGTCACGGCTCCTGCGGGGCAAGTCAGCTTGCGATCCCTTGGGCCTGCATTTCATGCTCGCCTGGGTGGAAGGTGATGTTCGTGGCCATTGTGTACTATCAAGTCGTGTCGCGGAGGTGTGAGAAGATAACGAGCAGCTCGAGACTAGTTGACCTGTGAATCCGTCGAAGCAGAGTCTCAACTTTTGAAACGCTCCTCGCACGCAATCGATTTTGGAATTCAATTCCAGATTATTTCACTCGTCACTACTCTCGACACCACCTGGGTCGACAACTGCCTGCATACATGGTCCTCTAGATACAATCTTCGCACAGCTCTCGTCACCTCGCTAGGCCTTGAAGCCAATACCACCCCCAACAGCTCGGCCACTTGCATAGGTCCTGAGGAAAACTTGTTAGGATCTGCGCTGTCGCCCAATTTGTTGACTTACTTGTGACTGCCGTTCCACGGCCGCGGCGCAGGGAACATGCCCTTCATCGGGAACGTCCATGTGCCAACGACTGCCGGTGGCTCAGGCGTGCTATCGTGACTGTCATTCGCGTACCCGTTCGAATCGCCGCCGTAAGAAGTCGCGATTGGCGGCGCAAGCGCTGCCCTTGGAGTCGTCAAGCCCGGAGGAGGAGGTGGCGCAGGGAATGACGTTCCTGCTGGATGAGGTTTGGGCCTGTCGTTGATATACGACGATGTCGGTCGTGGGCCTGTCGGCGGAGGTGGAGGTGGATTACTAGGCGCCCTTGAGCGTGCGGCGGGACTTAATCCAGCTGGAAGAGGGGGCGGAGCATCGTCTTCAGGCTCTGGAGTTGCAGGCCTGGGAGGTGGTGGCAGTCTAGTGGGTGCTGGAGCGGGTGGAGCCATAGGAGGCATCTTGCGAGGCCCTCCAGTAGGAGGTGCAGGCGGAACAGCATTTTCGGATGGTCGTCTAGGTGGAGTAGGAGGTGCTAGCGCTGGTGAAGACTGTTGTCGGCCAGCAGCAGGAGGAAGAGCTCGGGATGGCGCAGCTGGAGGCAGACGCGATGAGAGATTCGGCGGTCCGGTCGGCCGAGGAGGCGGTGGGGGTGCCCTCTAAATCGTATATATGCGTCAGCACGGTCGAAAGTCACAGCTGTACGAGCGGGAAAAGCTTACCGGACCACCACTTGGAGGCGGAGGAGGAACTGACCGCTATCACGACAGGATTAGTGCCACTCAAGAGACAGTCTTAATTCTGAACTCACACCGGGTGCTGCGCTGCCAGGTCGACCGGGCAGCGATGGAGCTGTCCTTCCTGGTAGTGGAGGTGGAGCCGGACTTCTGGGAGGCGCTGAAGGAGCGGGAGGAGGCGCGGGTGGTCCTCTTGATGGCGGTGCTGGTGCGGCAGACCGGCCTGGCGGTGGAGGGGGAGCACGAGGAGGTGTCGGAGCTGCGGCTGAAGATTGCGCTGGGGGAGGTGGTGGTGGCGGAGGAGGGGGTGGAGGAGCTCCTGAGCTTCTGCTGGCTACTGGCGGCGCGGGCGGTGGTGCAGGTGGTGCACTGGAGGTAGTCAGCGACTATTACACTCGTTCACGACTTACCTTCTGCCGGGTGGGGCTGGTGGACCACGAGATGGAGGGCCGCCTGGAGGCGGTGGAGGAGCAGGAGGAGCAGGCGGCGCCGGCGGGGCAGGTGGTGCAGGTGGTGCAGGTGGTGCTGAACGACCAGGAGGCGCTGGGGGTGCTGGTGGTGCTGGTGGTCCTCGCTTTGGCGGTCCTCCTGGAGGCGGCGGAGGTGGTGCGGTCGGTCTTGAAGGCGCTGCCGACGGTGTAGGTACAGGAGGGGCTTTTGCCATACCAGGAGCTATAACCCGTCAGCTTCTAGCAGTCCGATCGACGAGAGATACGGTCACGCACAAGGTCTAGCACCACCCGCCTTCTTCAGCTGAGGCATGCCTCCGGCGAACAGACCAGCGAGCTGAGCAGCCGGATTGTCCGCCCCTGACATTGGTGCGGATCCGCCGCTCGTCTCTCCACCAGCTGGCACTGGCGGAGCTCTTGCCGGAGCTCTACCGCCACCTCCCCCGCCGCCTCCTTCTCCAACAGGCGTTCCGGCTACAGCTGGTGTTGATCTATCATTCGTTTGTGCCTTCTTCAAGCCTTTACCGGCTGTAGAGCGATGTCAGCGGGGGTTCACTATGTTGGTTCCTATACCCACCTTGAATCTGGTTCAGCAAGGCAGCGTTCATGATTGCCTGCTCTGCTCGTCAGTGCGAAGCTGTTGAGGATGATGAACAGAGTGATATCAACGCCGAAGACTACGTTGGACGAGGAGGTGGGCTCTTTCGTCATCGCCTTATGGAGCGGAATCAAATTCCCACCAGCGGACAACAACCTGTGCTACTTCCGGCCTTCACTGCTGCAACTGCTGTATCCTAATCACTATCTTCGTTCAACACTCTGCAAGTCGTGGCTATAAGATCAGACACGAACAGCAGCTTCACAACGTCAATATACCAGCTTGGGAGACATCGTGACCTACACCGCAACAAATAGCATAGAATCTCGCTCAGTCATCGACAATGAGCTTCGCGCCGTGTGAGTTCAGACCAGGACTATTGGCCCAACAGTCCGCCAGTGACTGACAGACTCTGCAGACCAACCACCTCCCGACGTGCCCTCCGAGGATCCTCCCGAGCAGTCGAAATCGCTTCTCGGCGGTCGTGGCAAAGGCAAAGCCAAGCGACCTTGGTTTACTCGGTGAGCTCGAGGCCTTCTCTAGCCCCGTTACCTCTGTCTACCCACGACTCCAGCTGATCACAATCCACTTAGCGATGCATCGTCTTTCAACAACTCGTATCAGTCTGGAGGATCGCTTTCAGACCCGACCTCCGTCCCTGCCGCGTATACAAACGACCCAGAAGCCGCCGCCTACGCTTCCGGCTCGAATCAAGGCGGGTACAGCAATACGGAGACCGAGCGAGCGAATGCCTGGGAGAGCAGATTCGGCTGGAGAATAGATATCATGGCGGCAGTCAGCTACCTCGGTGGTCCACTGACCGGTGGGTCGAGCCCCTCAAAAACTGAAGTGTCGTCGTTGAAGCCAAGTCTTAGCCCTCGTCTTCCTGATCATCGAGACGCAGAATGACTACGTCAGATTCCATTGTGAGTACTCTGACGTACGGTGTCATTGCTCGGAAGATGCTGATCTCAACAGCATATCAATCTGCACTCCTTACGACGCCGCTGTTGGCCTTCATACTCCTCACCAATCTGCTCATTCCCTTACCCCGCTTCTTGAGGACGTTGATCATCTTGGGATCGGTCGGAGCGACGCTGTACACTGCATTCCGGGCCTGGAAGGATGCTCAACAGGGTCTGAGTCGGTACTGGCTGCCGTTCATTGGCGAGATCGCGGAGAGATGGGTCAACGAGGAATAGGGCGAGAGGGCAGAGGCGGGCATTCGAGGTTAGGCGCATATATCTAGAGTTTATGCATGTTGTCAGACTGCCGGTGTGCTTGCAAAGTGCTGCTAGGTACCACATGACTGATGGACCACACTGGCGATACTTCATCCTTGGGTCACTCGTGCCAAAGGATTGTGAGGTTCGCTGGCAGATGTTCCGGAACTCCGGTTCCTATTTCAACCCACTCCCTCGCGAATCATTCTTCGCTTGTTTCGTCCTCGTCAACCTGGATATCGTTTGGATGACCCCGCCCTGGCATGCTCACGTCCAGTCGCAGCAAGGATAAGCTGCCATGGACGACCTCACAGAGAGCTAGCAGCGGAACGAGAAGCAGATGGGGCAAGCTGGGCCGGACTGTCGTGAGTGCTTTCTGGTCAGGAACTGCGGATACAAGTGCTGATCTTGAATGCAGTCTGTCCCATTGTCAAATCAGCGGACCATCTCAGCTCCCATCTCCTTGGTTCTCATCCTCCTGGTCGGCCTTGTCTATCTAGGACTACTACATCGCTCGTCCCCACATAAAGCATCTGGTCTGACCAGCTCATCATTCCTCGTCCCGTCAAATCGATTCCTACCGCCAACGCCTCATCCGCCCAACCCCGCCCACTTTCCCGAACCAATAGCACCCAAGCAAAATGGCATGCTGGTCCCAAATGCTCTACACTATGTTTATGGATTGAAGCCAATAGCCGAGGGGGCGCTGGCGGAGGAGCTGCCTTATTACGCCTATCTGGCAATCAGGAGTGCCATGATCAATCTCAGACCAGCGAAGATATACTTGTGAGTTTACAGTGATTGCGCAGAGACTTGTGAAGTACATCTGATCCAGTACAGTCACTATGAGCACCTGCCCCGAGGACCGTGGTGGGATCTGCTGGTTCCGGACTTGACACTCATCAAGACGGCGGTGCCGAATTCCTATCTCGGAAAGGAGATCAAACACTTTGCCCACAAGGCCGATGTCCTGCGGCTGTTGGCGATGAAGTATTCTGGCGGAGTCTATCTCGACATCGACATGTTTGTGTGGGTGACGAGTCTCATCAACCGCGCTGATAGAGTAGAGTCAAGCCTTTTGACGATTTGTTCTGGTTTCCCACGACGCTTGGAATGCAAGCTTCGCCGCATTCCGAGGCCACAGCTCTCGAACCGCAAGGTCTATGTGTGAGTCACCCAAGCAAGCAGAGGGATAAGTCTGATATCCTACAGAACGCCGTGATCATCGCTCAGCCCCACTCTTCCTTCATCGACCGCTGGCTAGCCTCGTACGAGACGTTTGAGGATGGCCAGTGGGACGAGCACTCAGTGAACATGCCCTGGGTAGGTCCATCCGTGATAGAAGCGAGAAGTGCTGATGATGTGCCGCAGAAACTGGCTCGTCGGTACCCTAATGAGATCCAGGTGTTATCGAACAAAGCGTTTTTCTGGCCAATGTGGCACGGCAACGAGATTGAGAAGACGCACGAGCTGGACGAGCACGACTTCAAGGGCTCAGGACAATACGCGTGAGAGCTGTTTTCCTAGTCAGGCTTCCGAGAGCTCACCGTCAATGTCCCAGATATCACGCATGGGAGAGCCTGGCTATGAAGTATCTTCACAACCTATCTCCCGCCTCGATTCGAGAGGAGGACAACTCGTTCAACAAAATGGTCAGACCGTGAGTATCGTCATGGCCAGTGGCTCAGAAAATTCTCGTGCTAACCCTGGCCCAGCTTCATTGAAATCCACGACGACGCGACGTATGCGCAATGGAGAGGCAAAGCATGATATGCATGATAGCCGCCAACACTACAACCTCAAGCCAAGAACCTCTTGTCACCGCGATGCAGCGTCGATCACACGACTTCAAAGCAACGTCGAAATGAGATGATCCTCCTTTCGAAACCTCACCTGACCCTCCTTTGCCACACGGAGAGCTGATATCACGCCTCGAGCTGTCTAAATCATACTGGCTAGCTTTGGCCTGGCTGGGTGACACACAAGGCCTAGACGGCATCGAGTACTCACACTAGGATCCTTTGAGCCTTCGAGACAGCCTTGGATGGTCCTTTCAGCCTTCTCGCTACAGAGTTGAGCCGTATGCGCACAAATCGCACTCTGACACCCCATCCTACCGTTTCAACGCACGACAGACGCGACAAACCTTTCACTCGCACTTCCAGTCGTCCCCGGGAGCCTTCTTTACTAAGCTCATACCTCGAACCCCCTCTGTAGCCCCCTTCAAACGAGGTTGACTACTGACACTCTTTCACTATTGACGAGCAGCAATCATCAGCCGATCTACGCCAATCTACGCACATATCTCTGCACGTTCGCCTCGATTCGACAACGGGAGCCAGGGAGCCAGACCGGGCACTCGACCAGCAACTATCTGGGTTCGAGACATATTGTTCAAAAACGACGGGCTCTCCTGACGAAGGCGACAAATTCAAGGGTGTAGTTGACCTCGAGCCCGCTCGACCAGAGAACGCCATCGCACGTCCAAACTGCACTGTACAGGTCACACTGAGAGTCAAGAAGCTTGGCGATATTGACCCGGAGCCGTCTTGATGAAAGTTGCCACTACCAAGAACAACCTCAGACGCTCGACACCATTGTACCAAAAAGCCGTCAAGAACTCGACTACCGCAGAACAGAAACCCGCAGAGGGATTTGAAACAAAGACCTTGTCCGACGGCCTGGCCATTTGCCTATTTGGCTTTTCGCAGACCATGTACGACGCAGAGTTTGAAGAGGAAGTGAGGAAGCAGGCCGTCATGAGTGTGAGTAGGCGTAACCCTACACAAACGTCACTTGGGCTGATCTTGTGAGTAGGAGGTACTGCCTGATGCAGCCATGTGGAAGGCTTGGGAGGCTACCGAAGCGCCTCTTCGCCAAGGAAGGGGATGGTACCCCGCCCTAGTGAGCAAAGCCCTCGGGGTCAATAGGTGGATGCTGACGTCTTGACTAGGACCGACATTTCCTCGAACTACTGGTCATCAGCGAGATCCACTGCCTGTCCCACCCATTGAACGGTCTAGGAGCCCAAGCAGGGCAATCTGAGCGTATACACCGCCACGCCTCTCGCGTCCGCCGCGTAGCGTGCGAGCGGATCGGCGCGGAGAGACTGCACGCATATTGCGATAGGGTCAAAGAGGCCTTTGAGGCCTACGTCCACGGTGCCTGGGCCAGCAATGTCATCAATGCGGATTCTGGTAAATCATCACCTCGAAATCTGGGCGAATCGACATTTTCCAGTGAAGACGACGACGAGAGCGATAGTGATGGCGATGAGGACATGGAGCTGCATGCTCTCTCGCCGACCGAAAGGTCAAACGTCGCAGCGGAAGACCAGAAGACAAAGGCGACATTCATTGCGGATGTACCAAAGAGCGTAGCAGCCGAGGAGGACGCTATGGACGACGCTGCTCGAGGTCGAAGTATTGAAAGAGGCGAGGGAAGCGTGAAGAGGTTCGAACATCCCGACCCGGGTCACAACTTCAACCATCCTCCCCGGGACACACAGGCAAATGACAGCGGACTGGTTGTGACAACGCATGAAGCGTCTAAACCGGATCTTGCGCCCGTGTCAGTTTCAGCAGACTCGCCGAACGACAAATCGACCGCCCCAAAAGGCAAAGAGGGTCCTCACTCGTGAGCTGCCATCGGCGTCCCCGCTCACTGAAGAGTTTTGCTGATTATTGTCTTCTAGGAGTGACAAGATGGACATCGACGATACCACCCAGATCGAGTTGGACAACAGCAGAGAAGTCGAAGGGATCATCGAAAATGTGGTTGCTGCGCAGATGGACGAAGCTATAACCCCGTTGCACATCAGAGAGGTGGGCATCGATTATCCCAGTATCTCACCCCTATAGCTGACGTTCAATTACCACAGTCAGTCGGAGAGGACAAGGGGATGAGTAAGACTGCAATTGTGTCATGATCAGGAAGACTTGTTTGACTAGAATACATGTAGTGGATCTGCTACCGTTCTCCGACCGCCTTAGTTCGCCGCTTGCAGCGTAGTCTTCGGCCCCGGCGTGCGTAGTCCTGGACCCGCAAGGTCGTCAAACTTGGAAGGCGGTTTGGGCTGCTGAGCCACATGGTCGCAGAACGCTCTCCGCACTGAGAACAAAGGTCAGCAGGTGCACGAACAAACGCCTTTGTCAACTCACTTCGCTTGATGAAGTCAAAGACTTGTCGATCTGCATTGACTTGCCGCAAGAGCTCGGCCAGGTTCGGGATGACTGGCGAGCATTTGGGCACTGAAGAACAGGGTGTCAACACGGATCTTTCCCGCTTGGACAGGTAGACTCACCCTCATACTCGTCTTTGCTGAAGTCCAGAACGAAAGCGAATTCTCTATCCGGATCGGCCGGGTCGACGAGAGTGAACCGCATCAGGAGCACATCCTCTGCCAGAGTCTCAGCACGTGCTCCAGTATCTGCTCAAGCGGTCAACGGGACTCACTTCGAATACCGTCAATCTGCCATCCGGTGACTTTTTGCAAAGTCTTCAGTTCCTCCGTGTCGATACTCCTCATTTCGTCCAGCTTGCGCTTTTGCCTATCCTTCTCGCTCGTTTGAGCCTTGACGTCGCGCTTGATCGCGTTCAGTTCTGCTTCGAGCGCGTTGGACTGTTCCCGGGTTTTGGCCAGGTTCGCTTGTACACTCTGCAGTGACGCGCTTAGGTCGGCCAGCATCTTTCGTTCAGCATCCAGTGCTTCGAAGGCAATCAGCATTGGCCCAACAGTCCCTGTCCCCTGTCGCAAGACTCACTCTCCAGCATGTGGCCCTCCTTGGTCCGTTCATGCTGAATCCTCTTCTCGGCCTCCTCTTTGTCGACATTACACCTGCGGACTTCGCTCGTGTACTGACTGTAGTCCGTCACGAGGTATCCCTTCGCCGACATAACATAGGCATCGATCTACGGAGCCGGCTATCAGTCATTATTCGTACTACTCACCACGGCGCAACTCACGGCGAAGAGGAACGACTCGACATGCTGCTGGAACGGCTCCCAATTCAGGTCGATACTCGGCGCTGATCCCGAACTGCTTGAGCTCAGAGCCTGGGTGAGGGAGAAAGGTTGTCGAGGTCGCATGTACGACATTGTGGCCATGGTATAGTCAGGAAGTAAGGTCGAGCTCTCAGTCGGATAGATAGCAGTTGAGAAGCAAGAGTCCTTCAGTCGACGATCTGTTTGTTTGGCTCGAGCGGGAGCAAAAGCCTGCCGGGGGAGTATTACAACCATTTTTCTAGGCGCATTAGAGTTCAAGGCGTGCTAATTAGAAATCCAGCAGGTTCCGTCGGAAGTATTTGTAATTCCCAAGCCTTGCTTCCCGTCCGGTGGGTGTTTTCCGACGTCAACAAAAGCAGTCGCGCTCAAAGAGTAGATACAAGTCATCCAACCCCATCGATATCAACAGGTGACTTCTACACCCCTCTTGCTCTTGTGAGCAGCACATCCATCAGAGTACCTTCTGAGCGCTCTCGACGCTTTCGCAGCCATGTTCTCCCGAGTGCTCAAGACCACGAGCCAGCAATCCGCACAGCAGTCGGATTCACAGCCACCGGCCACCCCAGCCAAAAGCTCGTCACGCTCTTCCCACGTGAAGTCGCAATCTACAGCCACTTCATCCCCATCCAAGATCCCAGTGCCGACGACTCCATCCTCGAGATCCGCATTCGCCAGTGGGCACAAGGAGAACCAGCCAAACGCATCGAACAATGGTGAAAAGACCAACTATCTCTCCTTTCTATTCTCCCAATCTCAACAGGGTGCACCGACGACACCTGTCAAAGTGAACAAGACCTCGACGCAATCTTCGAACCCGGTCAGCGCACATGGTGGAGGCAGTCGAGATCGAGACGTATTTGGCGATCATCGGTCCCAAACGCAATCCTCCACTGCGGTTCAAGTAAACTCCCGCGTGCAACCAGCTACAGCCACCAGCTCGCTGGCTGTCGAGAACGAAGACGTTCACATGCAGACTATGAAGAACACTATCAACCCAGCGATGCTCAAACAACTCTCCAGCATCCCATCGCACGTCTCTGGACCGATTCACGGTGCGCCTCGTAGCGCCGTCAACCCGTACGCCGTGAACCGAGGACACGTGCAGGAGGCGAGTGAGGATGTTTACATGCGAACGGCGGCAAGACACGATACGAAGATTGAAAAGGAGCGAGGTCTTCAATTATGGGAGAAGGAGCTACTTGAAAAGGCCGAGGTCAGACGAAAGGCGACCGTGGCTCAGATCTGTAAGTGGAAGGATGCTGCGTGTGTGTACAGATGTTGACCTTGATGTAGACTTCCTCGACTACTACTGTGAGCATGCCTCGCCGTCTGAGACTGCCACTTGCTGACAGATCACAGTTGACCTCCTCGGCTACATCTCCAACCGCAAGAAGAGACTCGAGACATTCAAAGCGGACACGTCTATGCGAGCTGTGAGCGGCTTGGCGTGGCACGTGTGGAAGTAGCTGACGACCGCAATAGGTCACCGATGAAGAGTACACCAAAGAGTACCGCTCTTACTGCGGCCGAGAGAGAGTTCTCCTTCGAAAGCGTCGTTCCAAGCTCAAGGTCGACCAATTCCGTATCATCGCACAAGTCGGACAAGGAGGTTATGGATCGGTCTACCTCGCCCGCAAGATCGATACCAACGAGGTGTGCGCTCTCAAGAAGATGCGAAAGGGCACTTTGGCCAAGATGGACGAGGTCAAGCACGTATTGGTCGAGAGAGACATTCTGTGTTCCGTAAAGACGCCTTGGCTCGTCAAGCTGCTCTACGCTTTCCAGGACCAGGAACATGTCTACCTCGCAATGGTGCGTAGCCTATTACCCCGTCTGTGGAGTGTGGTGCTGATCCGGTGTCAGGAATACGTCCCTGGAGGAGACTTCCGTACGCTGCTCAACAACTCTGGCGTACTTAAAGAAGAGCACGCTAGACTGTATGCCGCGGAGATGTTTGCTGGAGTCAACGAGCTGCACAAACTGGGATACATCCATCGAGACCTGAAGCCAGAGGTACGTGCTAGCGTTGTCTGGACGAGCCATCGCTGACCATATTTTACAGAATTTCCTCGTCGACAACACCGGTCACGTTAAGCTCACAGACTTTGGTCTTGCCACGGGTGCTCTCAACCCTCAGAAGATCGAGTCGATGAAGCAGAAGGCGAGTCGGAAGCTTTCCTCCTTGCCAAAAATGTTCACTGACGTGGCCGCAGCTCGATCAAGTCAAAGACGAGAACTTGGTCTTCCGAAGCACGCTCGAGCGAAGGACAATGTACAGAAGCATGCGAATGGCCGAGCCGCGGTACGCAGACTCGGTTGTCGGATCGCCAGACTAGTGAGTATCGCATCTTCAAGTCACACATCAGGGCTGATATAGAACGCTTAGTATGCCTCCTGAGGTCCTCCGCGGAAGGACCTACACCTACTCTGCCGACTACTGGTCATTAGGCTGTATCCTGTTCGAGTTCCTCTGTGTGAGTTTGCCTTGCGATCCGGCTGGCTGCAATTGACAATGCGTAGGGTTTCCCGCCTTTCTCTGGTTCTACGCCAGAAGAAACTTGGGCCAACTTGAAGAGCTGGCACAAGGTCCTCCGACGACCCGTGTACGACCGACCCGAAGATCTCATCTTCAACCTGACGGACGTCGCCTGGGACGCTGTCACGAGGCGAGTGATCATTCAATCAATACGAACGCAGGCACTAATGGTGACTG
Source organism: Bullera alba (assembly GCA_001600095.1). Taxonomy (NCBI): domain Eukaryota; kingdom Fungi; phylum Basidiomycota; class Tremellomycetes; order Tremellales; family Bulleraceae; genus Bullera; species Bullera alba. Next base: position 926,850 of record BCIX01000005.1, read on the forward strand.
CACGCAGACTGATTGCTCACCCTAAAGACCGAATCGCGACCCTGTCCGATGTCCAGTCTCTGCCATTCTTCTCCTCTCTGCCATTCGGCTCGCTGAGAGAGGTTCCTGCGCCATTCGTTCCCGTCCTCGATGGGGACACGGACGTCGGCTACTTTGATTCGTTCACCTCGCCCGAGGATATGGCAAAGTACGCCGAGGTGTTCAAGAAGCAGAGAGACGTCGAGGCCGTGCAGGAGAAGGGCCAAGGGAACCGGAACAACTGGGTCGGCTTCACATTTGGTAAAAACCATGTTGTGAGTCAACCCGGTCTCGCACGCCTGCGATCGACACTGATGCGGTCTTAGGTCCCTGTGGCTACCAAATATGGCATCAAGCCAGATGGCGAAGCGCTCCAAACCATGTTCTAGCCCGAGTCATCCCTTTTCTTAGTCTCTGCCCGGATCGTACCTTTCTTCACTTGTAGCTGCCCTAATCCCCCGAGAACTTGCTACCCATCATCGATACCCGCTCGTCATTTTCTTGTGAATGTATTGGACACTATCTCGACCACATGGAGGGTGTACCACCAAGCCTCAGATGGTCTGGGACTACCGCATGCGGAATGGTGCATCTGTGACTGCTACTATAGTGGATGTCCGTCTCGGAAACGGGACTTTCGTGCCATGGCGGACCGTCTACGCCCCCTCTGAACCGTCATACTCGATATCGCCGTCCATGTTGACTCTGCCCTTCCTGATCTTCTCGCCTTTCGCCCTCAGGAGATCTTCCACCGTTCTGAGCTTCCCCTCCTCTGTGCTCTCCTAAGCGCATTAGGTCAGCAATCTGCACTGTGAGGTGGATCGCCCGGGGAACGTACCTTGAACCAGCCCAGGTGATCCGCTATCAAATGCCTACAGCCAAAGTCAGCGATCGCTCAAAGCATCCATGACCAAGCTCACCTGTTCTTGCACTGGGGACATTGGACAATCACTATTCCCTTCTGATAACTCCGTTTCGTAAACTCGTGCGTGGACCTATGCCCACAATCATCCGCCGTGCATGTGAACGTCATAGAGCTATAGCGTCGTCAGCTCCGCCTGATAACATGCAGACACTTTGAGCTCACAGCCTGGGCTCGATCTGACCAATCTTTTGGGGTTTGTATCCCTCCGGAGGGGCCTCGATCGCCGCTGCCCCGCTCTCCACCTCAGAATCAGACGGCTGAGACGCATTCGCCGGGTGGAGCGGTTGGATCGGGGGCGCATTGGACCATCGGACAGTGGAGGAAAATGCCCTCGAATGCAAGGAGTGCGACGGGAGCCTAGATGGTCCAGCGTGAGAGGAAATGGGTCGAACGGCAAGCGCTCGAAGAACGCTTGGCTCGCCAAACCTCGCCGCGGGGGTGGATCTAATGAGTGAACGTAGAGGAGCGGCCATGGTGAAAATAGTTTATAATGACCTTGCAGAGAGCTGGACGTGCAGTGCGGTGATGAGCAATGCAACAACACAAGCAGAGAGCGCACTGAAGTGAGCAGCAGTGGCTCGCAGAGTCGCAACGACGTACGTACGGTGGTGGAAATTTTGGTTCCGTCGCCACCCACTCTGCGATCTTCGGCGGTCGGTCCGTTGCAAAAAGTCCAATTGTCGACCACAGCCATACGCAAGCTCGTCTCGACAACGTACCGGCCGTGCTCGTCAGTCCATCTACGTCCCCAATCTCGGCGCACGTCATGCACGCACCCCTAGGAACGCCCGAACGGCAGCTCGGTACGTTCAGCTGACGGCAGTCCAACAGTAATCTCCAGAGCTGACTCTAGACGTAGTCTGTGGAGAGCTGATCGCCGCGCTGGAGGCATGTCACAAGCAAGGCTTACTGTATAAATGGACCGGGGCGTGTAATGACGAGAAGAGCGCCTTATCAATGTGCCTACGAAAGGAGGTGGGCCCGATTGAGCCTCTTTGCTATGAGGGTGAGGAGCTGATGTCGAATTGGGCAGCGGATCGACCGGACGACGAGGAACCGGGAAGACTCGAAGGAGCGTAATGCCAAAAAGTACGGCGCTTGGGCTAAAGCAAGAGAAGAGCGGGGCGAGACTGTGCCAACGAGGAGCGTGCCCGAGGCAGAACCCAGCCAATGAGCCTATAGAGGAGGAACGAACGACGATCATTGGAACACACCACTCGGCTGTACCGCATCAAACACTGTTGTAACTCTGGACAATCAATGCACGACCAAATTCGCACAGGAACGCATCTGACTATCTGCATGGGCGCATACAAGCTTCTTTCTACCAATATTCTTCGATCGGAATAGGCATGTCAGCCTTTCTAAGCCCACTTGGGGTACTTGACATGACCAGCCTGGAGATCGCAAATTTAGCTTTCGCAACAATGGTCAGCTCCCGCCGTCTCACTCACCACTGTGATCAGAGGCACTTGTGGAGCCTGCTCTGGGAGCAATCGAGGGTCGGTGCCGAATCGCCCGGTGGGGAAGCCGTGGTCGAAGGGGGATGCGTCGTCCAGCTTCTTGACCTGCTCTGGGGTGAGCGTGATCTTGAGCGCTTCGGCATTCGATCGAAGCTGCTCGAGAGAGGTTCCTCCGATGATCGGGTAAACGGCAGAGTACTTGGATCGGACCCAGGCCATGGCGACTGACAACGTTATTCAGCTTGGGACTACTCTGATGGCTAGATTGACTCACCGTGAGCGAGATGGACGTTGCCGCCAATCTCGTCGGCGACCTCTTGCAGGATTCTCGACGTCTTCAAGTCGGTCTCGGTCGGCTGAGATCCACCTCGAAGCGTGGCTCTATCTTTGAGTTCCTTCTCCGTCTTGAACTTGCCCTGGCCGAGGACACCCCATGGAGCTAGTGCACATCAGTATCACGGCCCGAGGCCCTGATCAGCCGACTCACCCAAAGCCATTCCGTTGTTTCGGCACATTGGAATGATGTCTCGCTCCATATCCCTGACAGACAGGTTCCAGAGTCCTTGGCTGAAGCGAGCTCAGAAAGCGGTCCTGCCGGGACAATGAGACCACTCACAAGACAACGAACTGGGCGAAGCCCTTCTGCCTCGCGTACTCATTCGCCTGCGATACCACCCAGGCTGCAAGCTGTGTCAGCGCTTGCCCCCAAGACTCGAGCGTGACTCACCTGGTGTGTCGGAGATACCGAGGTAGAGGACCTTGCCACTTCTCACCAGGTCGTTGAGAGACTGCATGAGCTCTGGGATCGATGTGGAATGATCCCACCAGTGGACCTGTTCGATAAGTCAGACATGTCCAGAGCGTGCACGTGTCAGGCACCAACGTAGAGGATGTCCAGGTAGCTGGTCCTGAGCCTTTTGAGAGACTGCTCGACAGTGTTCTTCAAGTTCTTCTTGGCGTTTCCGACTTGGTTCACCCCGGCGTATGGGTACGTGCTTCCCTCTCGGGTCTTGCCGTACGAGGTGTACTTGCTACATGGGACGTTAGCACCCGACCTCAGATTACCACAGTGAGGCTGACTTACGTTGCAAGAACGATATCGTCCCTGTTGCCCCTCTTCTCCATCCACTCTCCGATGATGTGCTCCGACTGCTCATCTACGACAACAGTCAGATGAGTAGAACAATGATACGAGTGATCACTACTCACCCTGGTAGTTGTTGGCAGTGTCGATAAAGTTGCCGCCGAGCTTGACAAACTCGTCGAGGTACTCTTCAGACTCCTTCTGGTCGAGTTTGCCGGCCATAAACCCGGTCCATTGGTCACCGAGGGACATGGCACCGAGGCACAATGGGGACACCCTCACTCCGGCGGTGTCAGAGAGGATCCTGTATCTGGCCAGTTCGCTCTCGGGAGCAGATCGAGGCGCGAACAGAGTCATAAAATCTGACGGGGGACGGTGTCAGCTGATGAACGCAGAGCAAGGAGGGTGCCGGTGACCGGACTCACCTGTTCGCTGCTTTGGGTCGGACGGGGTGTAGTCCGAAGACGAGGTCTCGTTGAACTGCTTGGACATTGTACGAAGGGTTTAGTGTTGTTTCAGTGGTAAGTTCTTTGGTGAGTTTTGAATCAAGTCGGGAGAAGTATGAGTGAGCTGAGGCTGATGTTCAACACTTGGCCTTTATACCGGGCTACCTCCCCAGTTGACCCAGGCTACTGTCTGACGCAAGTCTAACGACACCTAGGCAGAGTGTGGAGGGGTGGAGGGAGCTGGCAGCTGCTGTGGTGGAGGATCAGCAAAGTGGAGGCCGGCCAGGTGGAGGGCCGGCGGCTGCCGGCGGCCATGTCCACGTGCGGAGCACCAGGAGTGTTAGAAGCGCTGTTATCGGATATCGGGTGAGATTAGCACCGCCGCCAAGCCGAGCTACCGTTGGACACTCGACATGACGCAGGCCGACTTTGACGAGTATAACGTCAACTATCTGCTTCTCATATACTTCAACTCGGCATAGAATCTGCATAGATCTCTCGGACAGTCACATTGTCAGGCATCGGCTCAAGGTATCCGTCGCACATAGACCCAGACCTCTCACTGCAATGTCGGAAACGTTTGCACCTCCTGGCGGACCGCCTCCTTCGACCACGACCCGCACCGGCATCGACGCAGATGGTGTCCCGGACGAACCGCCCCCCGCGTACACCCCTTCCGCAACTCAACAAGGACACACCACACTCCAGGCCGGACCCACCCGGATGGACTTTTCCGGTCCGCCACCTATGCCCGCGAGGTTAGAGCAGAATATTACCGGCGTCGGAGTCGGCTTTGAGCCGAGGACGAATAACGGACACAATGCTTTCTCGGGTATGACTCAGCAGACTGGTTCGGGGTTTGGCTCCTCTAATCCATTTGATGATCAGAATGCGCCCGCTCTTCCACCCCGCCAACCATCGACAAAGCCAGAACTATCCTCGTCGAGCTCGTACAAATCGCCATCGGGCCCACCGCCAAGTAGCTCAGGTGCAGGACCTTCCAGGCCGCCGCCGCCGTCAAGACCAGACTTGACGCCGACAGAGGCTCCGACGCCTGGAAGGCCGTTGTTGAGGAATGGGCAGATGTTGGTATACCCAAAGGATCACTACTGCAGCAAGTGTAAGTAGCATCGAGCAAGCGGTGCTTTGAGAGATTAGCTCATCCTTGGTAGGCGGCAACACGGGCTACAAGGCCAATGACCCTTCGAATCCATGCAGCTCGGCAAGTGACCGATCCCACGCTCACATCTAGAATAGGAGCTCACCGTAACTTGCAGGACTGGCGGAAATACGGCAAGCAATACACGTCCGCCCTCGCACACTCGTACACCATCTCCACAGCGCCCGACGCTTCCACGCAATCTGCCTCGAATTTCCAGCGTCCCTTGCCCAATCACCAGCCAGCCGCTCACTCTAATAATTCTGTACGACCCCCACCACCTCCACCTGGAAATTGGAACACATTTCCCGGTCACGGCGGCGGGAGTCATCATTTCAACGGTCCACACCCTGGTGGAGGGTATCAAGGCGGTCCACCTGGAGGATATCCCAATGGCCCGGGAGGAGGATGGAGTCAGCCGCAAATGGGTTACGGAACCTCACACGCTTTCGTCGGCGGTCTAGGCGGAGTTCCGCCAAACGCTCTCGTGGTGCAACCTGGTGATCCAAGAATAGGAGGAATGTGGGTACAGTTGCAGTCCACGTATAATTGTCACTGATCGTACGTAGAATATGCCGACGATGCGGCGGTTCCGGCCGTGAATTAGATTGGTTTGGTTTTGACGACGGCAAGTGCTGGTCATGTAGAGGTCTAGGCCGGGTGTTTTGACGGAGCGACGACATGCAGATGTGCTCATCCATCACGACTATCTAGTGTGTGATGCAACTTCAGCAGGACATAGAGTCTCATCTGCTGTCTAGCGAACAGATCTATAGTACTCTCCTAGACTAATCGCTTGGGTCCACCTTTGACATTTTTGCTCCAAGCATCCTCTGGCTCCTTCTCCGACTCTACGGGCACGACAACGGGTCGTAGTGCCGTTCCAGGCGTTTCTCCCTTCGGAACACCATCTAGCGATAAGACAGAGTCGATGACTCCTTGAGAACCCTCCACCAACTCCACGGCGTCGGTACCTCTCCTCTGTCGCTCCGCGGCGTTGGTGTCAACGGCAGAGTCAGCTGCTTCACGACTTGCGCTTCCGCTGGGGCTCCCCGAGGCCTCGATAGACCTTTGTCCTCCCGCGTTCCTGGCGTCCGTTGGGTCGAGCGGGTGTTCGGCGCCCAGAGCATTATCTCTGGCTGTTCCATCACCTAGTAGTCGAGGAGTCGCTCTAGGTGTCTTGCCAAGAGCCGCCTCTGCTCTCTGGATCAAAGTCGAAATGTCCGCTTGTTCACTCTCATGCCCATCTTCCTCCCTATTGCGCCTGAGGAGATCGGCGAGCTGCTGCGCCTCCTCCAAGAGACCTTGTTGGGCTTTGTGGAAATGCTCCACCTCGTCCACTTTCTTCACCTCTGTCCCGACTACACCCCTCCAGGTCTGACTGGCTGAGAGGGTGTTGGCGATTTCATCCTTGAGCAGCCGGGGTGTCCCAACGCCTCGATACCCGAAAGATGTGTAGACCTGGACTATCGAAGCGCCCGATTTGGCCATCTCCACAGCTTGCTCCCCGGTGGAGATACCGCCGCAACCAATGACGGGGATCGAGGCGGGCAAGAGTGGTCTCAGGGTCTGCAGTGCTGATAGAGCGTAGGGGTATAGTGGTTTTCCAGACAGACCACCGATTTGATGAGCGTGTGCTGGAGCGTACGGTCGTGAATACTGGTTATGACGAAGTACTGATCTAGTCGCAAGTTGACTCACCTGACTCGAGACCTAACCCCTCCCTGCGAATAGTGGTATTGCTGACAATGACACCTTCGACCCCACTACCCTTCACGGCGGCGGCGACGTCCCTCAACTCGTCCTCGCTGAGGTCGCAGGCGACCTTGACGGCGATTTTGGGCAAACCCCTCTCATCCTTGATCTTCTCCCTCTCTTCCACAACATCCGTCAAGAGCTTCTGCAATATCTCCCTCCCCTGCAGTGCCCTAAGTCCCGGCGTGTTCGGACTGGAAACGTTGATGACCACGACGTCGGCATATGGTCCGAGCAGCCGCATGCCCTTGACATAGTCCTCGTTGGAGTCTGCGGCCGAGGTCTTGTTCTTGCCGAGGTTGATGGCCAACAAGTGACCGGGCCTCAGGGAACGGGGTAGCGATGGAGGCGGATATAATGTCTGATTCGAGGGCAGAGGTGAGGGGAAGAATGAAGGGTACTGCTGGGCAAAGACGAGAACTCGAGCTCGGAGCTGGGATAGCGTTTGTCCATGGCCTAATGAGTTGAAACCGTATCGATTGATAGCAGCGCCGTCCTCTTCTAACCGGAAGAAGCGGGGTTGTGGGTTTCCCGGCTACAAAACCCCCATCAGCTCCATGCTGCCGTACGAGTAGGCGGAACGCTCACCTGGGGCTCTGGGGTGACACTGCCTATTTCGACGTAGCCGAATCCAATGTCAAACAAGCCATCTATCGCTTGACCGTCTTTATCAAACCCGGCTGCTATTCCTACAGGATTGACCAATCGCTGTCCAAAGAGCTACCCCGACCGTCCATGAGCACCGGTTCCCGTACATTGACATTTGACCCACCTCTGCCTCAATTTCCGGGCCGTCGACACCTCTATCCCTCGGTCGAGCCCAGCTCGGCGCACTCAGCAACTTCACCGCCAGCCTATGTCCCGTCTCGGGATCGAATTGCCTCGCGATTGGCATGATCACCTTTTCGTGGAGTAATGACCTCGAGTCGTAGTAGTATGCCAAGAAGGCTACGGAGCCGCCTGAGAGCAGCGTGGTGGAGATGAATCGTCTGGGTGCACTGGATCCAGTCGACGAGGCATACCGCCGTGTTGGACCGGGTAGGCTTTTTGCAGTCCGTGAAGACTGCGCCGCCAGGCGTTGAATCACCGAGTACTGTCTCATGGCTGACTGAATACCTCCGCAGGGCCGTCTCGGTCACGGTGAGTGATAGTTGCGGTAGTCACTAGTCACTGCTCATGAGTCTGCAACCTATCAAGATCAGCCAGCAGCAACCCAGCAGACAGCAGCAGCAGCAGCTGCAGGCTGATGTCCGAAGGCAGGGAAATTAGTATTACGTAACCGGTCCCCAACCTGAAACCGAAAACGCGGGCTCGATTAAACTCAGCTGCCCACGCGGGGTGAGGGGGTGGTTCGCGGCTGGGAGGTGGTCACTGCGTCGCGACCATTGTCGAATGCTTCAACAGCTCTTCTATCATCATTGACACGGGCAGCTACTAGATCGAGAGCGACATCAGGCCAGAGACAGGACATTCCTTGGACCCTCACAGTCGCAGTATACACCAGGACAGACGGTATACCCAGCTTTCGCGGCACGCCCTCATCACCTCGTTCAACCCGACACGCTCGGCCCTCCCCTACCTGGTGACTTGATTTCGCTCGAGTCACTAAAGCACGATGGCGTCGAGAGCCTCTAGAGGAAGAAAGCAGGCGAAGAAGGGGGTCCAGCTAACGCTCATGGTCGTTGGTGAGTAAGAAGCTCTCACATCCATCTAAAGCCAAATGGCCGCTCCCGGTCAACTTACTGGTAATCGGAGCTCGATGTTGTCTCTCCGAGATACTTCAGACTGGATACGCATATGATCGTCAAGACATGGCCGGCTGACATGGTACGCTGCAGGCGCCTCTGGGTCCGGCCGTACCACCTTCGTCAACACGCTCGTCGAGCAGTCCCTACTGCCCCACCGCGTGGCCTCACTACACGTCGACCCGACCAACCCCCATTCGGCGATAGACCCAAATCTCGTGCTGGACGCGGCAAAAGAGGCGCATCAGGAGACTCCCATCAGGATCAAGCCTGTCAATGTCGAGATGGAGGAGGACGGCGTGAGGATCGCTTTGACCATTGTGGACACGCCCGGATTCGGCGACGGTATCGACAACGAGTACAGGTGGGTAGAGCCTTTGGGTACTGGAATCGTATCTCAGCGATCCATTCCTGCATTACCACCATCTGACACCACTCCAGCTTCCAGGAAATCTCGAGCTATCTGGAACGACAATACGACGACATTCTCGCTGAAGAATCGAGAATCAAGCGAAACCCGAGGTTCAGGGATAACCGAGTTCACGCGCTGCTCTACTTCATCCCGCCGACCGGTCACGCGTGAGTGTAAACAATGAGACAGTGTGGATGCGAGCTGACTGGGCTGTAGACTCCGGGAGATGGATATTGAGCTGATGAGACGACTTTCGCCCCGAGTCAACGTCATCCCAGTGATCGGCAAGGCAGACACCCTGACGGCCACAGAGCTCCGAGCGTTCAAGAAGAGGGTGAGTCCAGCTGTTGGTCGTGGTCGCTCACAATTACTAGATCATGGAGGATATCGAGTACTACGGCATTCCCGTGTACAACTTCCCCTACGACGTCGAAGAGGACGACGACGAGACGATCCAGGACAACTCGGAGCTGCGAGCGCTATTGCCATTCGCCATTGTCGGCTCGGAAGAGGAGATCATGATCAACGGCCAGCCAGTCAGGGGAAGGAGATACCCCTGGGGTGTGGTCGAGGTGGACAACCCGCAGCACTCGGATTTCTCCAGACTACGAGGCGCGCTACTCATGTAAGCATACATCGTTCCACGGTGACATGGTGCTAAATCCACTCTTAGCTCCCACTTGACCGATCTGAAGGAGATCACCCACGACTTCCTGTACGAAAACTACCGTACTGAGAAGTTGTCGCGCTCTGTCGGCGGCGGCGACCCGTAAGTCTGCCTTCGGCAACGTCAGCCACTACTGACCCGGGCGTAGCGACTCGTCGATCCTGCCCGAGGATATGGCCAACCAGTCTGTCCGACTGAAGGAGGAGCAGCTCCGAAGGGAGGAGGAGAAGTTGCGAGAGGTGGAATTCCAAGTATCCCGCGAGATCCAGGTAAAGCGACAGGAGCTACTCGCAAAGGAGGACAGTCTGAGGGTACTCGAAGCGAGGCTCAGTGCGTCCCCCCCTTATTTCTCCTTGATCTATGCTGACCTCAACTTAGCCGCGCAAAACACTGGCAACTTGTGATCAAGGGACCGTTCACGCATTTAGCTCCCGTCATTGAACTCTTTGTCTGTACCCGTCAGAGTACCCAGCTCGATATACCCCGCCCCAGGCCCTTTGGGGCTCTCACGAGCCCAGTTAGTCCTATATCACGATTTGAGACCCCCTGTGCACTGCTTTTCATGCCTATACGTACGTCCCCCTATCCGGAATAATGAATATTGTCGCTCGTGACCAGGTTTGCAGCGTGGGCGTGGCGTCAACTGGTGTTGTGCAGGCTGAATGGAATGGACTGACACGCCCGAGCTGAGCTAGCAATGTAGCAACTTCACACCACCAGTGAACTTGGTGTTAGTGCGGTGCAGACTGTAATTGACCTCGGGCGACGATTTGGCAATGTGCATCTCGGAGACTTGTTGCCAGTCATGTCACCGTATCACCATATCAAGTCGTTATGAACAGAATGCATTCACTTCGTAAAGTACAAGTACAACTCGGTCCCCAAATCCGATTTGATTTCCCAATTCTCGTCCCGGACAACCTATTCACATCCACATTCGTTCATCCTTTTTCTTTTATCATGTACAACAAATTCCAATTCCTTCCTTTCCCGTCCACTTTCGTGACGAGCTCTCCCTGAGCGTTGTGTTGCGATGGGTGCGTGATATGGCACAGTGAGTGCGGTTGTGTGATCGTCTGGCGTCGGGCTCGCCTGACTTGAGCTTGATAGCCAATCGGGGGTGACCATGGCCGAGTAGCTCGACCGGGTGGACGTGTGTGATGTGCCCAATTCTAAGGCCTGGGGTGTGCATGGTCATAGCCCAGTGGCGTCATGGGTCCAGTATGACAATTCCCAAAGTCCCTAATGGCAGATTGCCGTCTCATTGAAGTTGTAGTGGTGAAGAGCTATAGCCTCGGATAGGCTGAGCACTCCGGTGCAGGTGGTCCATTCCGGACGAGATGATGGATGAGGATGAGGGTAGTTGTTTGATGGGGTATTTTCGCGAAGGGTGGGCTGGTGGCAACGTGGGATCACCTCGGAGACAAGGCGTAAGGTCGACTAAAAGTGTCCGTGGTCTCGAAGAATCCTCTCGCCCATCTAGACAGCTTCAGTCGCACTCTGCGTCAGCCGCATTGGACTCACCGGACTGACGCCCCTCTTCTTCCCCTCTGAGAATCGCCTCTCCCTCCCTCGGTCCACCTTGCCTCCAATGGTCGCTGCTCGCTGCACAGTTGCTGGGTCCGGCTGTGGTGGTTCGATAGGCTTCACGGGGGCGGCAACTGGCGCGGGGACCGAGGCAGCAACTGGGGCCGGCTGGGTCATGTTGGCAGAAGAAGGGCCGGGGCCACCGAGAGGCGGAGAGAAGATTGCCGATTGCTGCGAACCCATCTCGGGTCAGTCAAGAGCCCCGAGCTACGTATCAACAGCCAAACTCACCCTTGGGAAAGAGCCAGAGATGGAGAGCCTTCTCATGATACCCTGGCCTTTTGCCGCGTTATCGGCCAGAATGCTGGATCCCGAACTGGTCTCCGTTGGCGACATTGGCGAAGCTCCAAATCCAGTCAGCATTGAGGATATTCCACTCGGTCGACCGCTAGGCTGAGACATGCTAGCGGCTCGCCTGCCCGTCGCCCAGGATCTCGACTTGAGATCGTCCAGATCGCCAAACTCGAACGAATCGTGGTTTTCCAATGCGTGATCACCATGGTGATCATCTTGGCCACTCTGGGGGATACTCATCCCGCCATTCGCGAGCGGGTTGGTTGCTGTTGGCGATTTGCCCAGGGAGGCCGCTGCCCACTTGAAGAAATTACCGGAGGATGCACCGGGTGAGAGTGGTCCCAAGGCGGACACCGGAGGAGACCCTTTGCCCAGTGGGATGGGAAGGGATTTTGGTGGGGATTGAGGCATGCCCCCGAGCTGGGCGTTCCGGTCAAAGGGCGTTTGAGGCGAGTAGGACTGGGGCGAGTTGGCCGAGGCCGAGGTGGACATTGCGGGAGGCGTGGTTGGCTGGATCGGATGGTAGATTGGGATCGGGCTCGATGGCATGGGCGACGACGATGGGGATTGGGTGTATGGCGAGTGGCCTGCAGTGGCTTACGTGGATGGGGTTGGGGTGGGATGTGGAGCTATCTTGGGAACAACGGAGGGCACGTGGAAGTGTCGGTATGTGACTGCCTTGCTGTCGATGTGGCGGGGTTGTAGGTGGTAGCTATGAGTAAGGTACTTTGGAACGAGCTGGTGGTAGTGTGGTCAAACACCAACGTATCTCCCAGCTCGAGATAGCCGCAGTAGACACAGAGCTCGCTCCCATTCCCAGGTGACCACTCAGTCCCACTCAGATCCACTAGCGTATCTCCCCCGAGGTGCCCCACGGCCATGCGGGTTGGACGGGTTACGTAACATCATCGGGGAGATGGAATTGCCGCCGGGGAAACACTGGTCGAGGTCAGATGTGGCGGTCTGGGAATTGATTCCGAGGCCAGGCCAGGGCCCGCCAGGGCCCGCCCACTCTTCCTACCCCTGACGCGTTTCATGTTGACCGCCCCCACTTTAAGCTTTTCTTATTCAGGGTCTCAAAGTCGCGTCCAAGGGAAATAACAACAATTTCGAGGTGACTTTGAAGAGTTGCCAAAGCGCACAGCAACAGCTGCAGTAGCAGCAGCATGGTATCAACTCTGTCACTCTCTGGCACAGCTTGGCTCGATTAGCTCACTCCCTGAACGCGCGGCAGCTCTGGACAAAGCTTTCTTTCCGATCACAGCTTCGAGCGCTGCGATTGCAACGGGCGAGGATGACTGGCATGTATCTCTCGAGCTGGTCTTGGCTTCACCTCTCTTAGTTCTTAGCGCTATAGAAATCACTCACGTCCACCACGAGCTCATATATTGATTCTGTATCTATAGCTTCAGCCTTTCCATCTCAATCTCAATCTCGCATGTCTCGCCGCGTCAGCATCGACATCCCCCACTTCTGTTAGGTGAGCAAGCCCTGGCTTCGGGCTGGTCCAGATTGGAATATCATGCTCGGCACTCGGATCCCTTGGACCGCATGAGTGGGGATCGGGCATGAGCGAAAACCCACGGCACGGCCTACCATGGGTCCATGCATGTCCAAGCGACCGAGGCGGTGTTGACGACCCTAGCGAGAGCTAGCCCTAGCTTGGGCCATGTTGACACGCTCCCACGTCAAGGCACTGACGATACATCATAATCCATAGAGTATAGACATCGACTCGACGTCCTCACGACAACACCATACGGCCTCTTGCACGATCCTTTCAAAGCCCAAACTCCGCCTACAGCTCTTGACGAGCAGGTCATTTGGCATAGACTCTCTCACGAACACCACACTACACCATAACGACACACTTTTAGATCTCAACACCAAGAGCTTCGGTCAGTAGCGGAACAAGCCTGTCATACCTCTCTGAACACCTCGCTGATTTCGGTTGTGCAGGACCACCTCGAAGCGCAACTTTCGCCTCTAGCATTTGAACACATTGTCACAACACTTGTTATCACTCTCATTCACCTACATCATGTCGCTCTCACTCCTCCCCCTCCTGGCCCTCCTCCCCCTCGCATGGTCGCTTGACGCAAACTCGATGCGGGAGCGGTCAGTCTACCAACTTGTCACCGACCGATTCGCCCTTCCTTCCTCTGGCGGCAACTCGTCATGTAACGCCTCGGACAGACTGTACTGCGGAGGCAAATGGTCCACAATCTCCGGACACCTCGACTACATCAAGGGCATGGGCTTTGACACTATCTGGATCTCGCCCGTAGTGGAGAACATTGGCGGAAGCTCTGGCTACGGACAGGCGTACCACGGATACTGGACGCTAGACGCGGACAAGCTCAACACCAACTTTGGCACCGCCGACGACCTCAAGGCATTGTCGAAATCGATCCACGACGCTGGAATGTACCTCCAAGTCGACGTCGTCGTCAATCACGTCGCAGCGGTCGCCGCGGGCGACTCGTTCCGAACCGGAGACTCGTACGGCTTCTTCAACCAGCAAAGCCAATTCCACCCATTCTGCCGTATTGAGGACTACACCAACCAAACCTCGGTCGAGGAATGCTGGCTCGGGGACGACACAGTCTCCCTCCCGGACATCAACACCAACGACGAGAGTATCCGGAGCTACTGGAACAACTGGGTGAAACAGCTCGTGTCGGACTACTCTATCGACACCATCCGAATCGACACTGTCAAGCACGTCGAGCAGGCCTTTTGGCCCGGGTTCACCGACGCCGCCGGCGTGTTCAACCAGGGAGAAATCCTGTACGACGATCCGAAATACGTCGGATCGTACCAGAAGAACGCTACGATCAACCCGTTCAACTATGGCGTCTACTACCCTCTCGTCCGAGCGTTCAACACTTCTGAAGGAAGCATGTCTGATCTCGTGTCCATGGTCGAGCAAGTGCAGACCAACTCCTCCGACACCAGTCTGTACGGTTCCTTCCTCAACAACCACGACAATGCGAGATTCGAGTCGTTCGTCACCGACACCTCTCGGGTGTGGAATGCCCACGCTTACCCCTTCGTCACGGACGGTATCCCCTACTTCTACTACGGGACCGAACAGGGATTCAACGGTGGAAACGACCCTGACAACAGGGAACCCCTCTGGCCCAGCGGATACAACACCTCGGCGGGGATGTATCAATTCGTCTCAAAGTTGAACAAGGCCAGGAAAGCCGCTGCCGCCGCTAGCAGTTCGTTCTACACCACCCAGATGAACATTACGCAGATGGGTGCCAACGAGGTATTGATCGTCAAGGGCCCCTTGGTCTCTCTCCTCTCGAACAGGGGCCAGGGACAGGCATCTGGGGACATGACCATCCCGGCCACTGCGACCGGCTGGAAGAGCGGACAGACCGTGGTCGACACTGTCAGCTGCAACACCTTCACCACGGGGGGTAATGGTGACTTGACGATGGCCATCGAAAACGGCATGCCGAGAGTCCTCCTCCTCGACTCGCAAAAGGGCAACGTGTGTGATGCGACATCCAGTGGATCTAGCACACCGCAAGGTGCTGCCAACTCGAGGTTCGCTCTGGATGCGCTCACGCTCTCGGCCGGTGTCGTCGGCGCTGGAGTCGTCGGGCTCGCTCTGCTGTAGAAGCGAACAGGCGGACCAGGCCAATGACAATCGCCCTGTGTATAATGTGGGTACGATCATCATCTGTAGCTAGATCTAGAGTGAATAATGTGGTCATGCACGGACAATGCACGGGAGTTCTAGAGTCAGACCGCCCTGCCAGGGTGTCCATGCTACGCGTAGCTGTAGTGTGGCTGTAGTGACAGGCTAGCACAGCTAGACACATGCCATAGAGGCCGCTCCACTACCGCAACGGCGTCTTGGCGTCTGCGGTACTTTTGATTTTGAGTTTTGGGCGGAGTTCGCATTTCCGATGCTGTGGTGCTCGACCTCATTCGAGTGGAGCGTCAGTGTTCTAGTTGTTATAAGCCCACTCGTATCCGTTGGCAGCAACCTCTTCTTCTCTTCTCATCCACAGCACTGCATAGTTGTCGACTCAAGCTCCTTAAGTCCCACTCACCCTAACTTTTTACCCACCCGACACCCACCCAAACCACCCATTCTGATGTCTGCATGTGGTCTTTTGTCTACCATGAACCCTCCACGGCGCAATTGCTCATCCTCATCTCCTTCTTCTACCTGCTCAACCTATTCGGCTGGATCGCACAGAGCCTCTTGAGCGCCGGGCTCCTGGGTCAGATCTTACTGGGAATCATCTATGGAACGCCTTTAGCCGGCTGGCTCCTTGAGAGCTGGGAAGATGCTCTCGTCGGGATTGGCTATGTGGGCCTGCTACTCCTGGTCTTTGAGGGTAAGTCCTTCGAGTGAGAAAGGCACGTGCTGACAGAGTGCACTATTTAGGCGGGATGACATCGTCGTTGTCAAACCTCACCTCGCTGCTGCTCATATCCACGGTTATCGCTCTTACTGGATTACTGGTCCCGATCGCATTATCGTTCATCCTCATGCCGTTAGGATCGTTTCCGGCCCTGCATGCGTTCGCGGCTGGATCCGCGCTATCCTCTACTTCGCTCGGGACCGTGTTGACACTGCTCAACCCCGCGTCCCTGGGGTTCGATCTGCGGAAGACCAGACTGGGCACTGCGCTGCTCTCAGCGGCGGTGATGGACGACGTCGTCGCTTTCATCTTGGTCAAAGTCATCGGTCAGATCGGTAACAACACCGGGGCGTCATCCTCCAGCGCCCTGGGATCGGGTATTGGACGCACAATCGGCGTCACCATTGGACTCGGGGTGGTCGTTGTTCCACTGTCAAAGTACGTCTTCAAGCCGCTGTACGCCCGACTCGGCCGGATGTCTTGGTGGAAGTCGGAGACGCTGGGTGGAGGTCAACCGTTCTTGATGATGATCATGACGGTGTGGTTCGTTGCAATGGTAGCTGCGAGTGGGTACGTCGGCACGTCACCCCTCTATGGATCCTATGTCGGTGGTCTGGTTGTCGCCCATGTCGCCGAGGTTGACGAGCCCGCGGGCGATCATATCGATCGAGCCATTCTCATGGAAGACGCCACCGCTCGATCCGACAACCACCCCTCTGGCTCCGCAAGGGATCACTTAGAGTCCGAGTGCACTTTGTCCAGAAGAACCACCTACACAATGCCCGACTCTCGTCCGCCATCACCCCCTCGACCAGCGTACCATGGTCTCCAGCGCGCCTCCCCTGCGTCGACACTACCCCCGCCAATCGCGACACCACTCGATGGGCCCGAAGCTGTACCAGAGCACGATCCCGGGCTGGTCGGTGCATTTGAGAAATACATCGCCCCGCTCCTGGCATACTTCCTCCTACCGGTGTTCTTCGGGTCTATTGGCTATTGTATCCCCTTCATACCGCTTTGGCGCGGACGGATCATCTGGCGGGGAATCGTCTATGCCATCCTCATGATCCTGGGGAAGATGTTCTGCGGGCTGTGGCTCATCGTCTGGGCAGACAAGAGCTCCGGAGTGGCGCTCGGCTCATCGCCCCAGTCGGGCGATATCGACGTGGTGGGCAGTGACGAGCGGCTGGCGGAGATCAGCACAAAGACAGGGAAGGCCGAATGGGTTGGCGTCAAAGCGGCCGCTATGCTAGGATTGGCAATGATAGCCCGGGGCGAGATCGGTCTGCTGTAAGTCCAAACAATCAAGGACGAGGCCTGTGCTAATGGAAGATCGATAGCATCTCGCAAGTCGCCAGGAATACCGATACCCCACTGCTAGACGAGGACGAGTTTCTCATTGTCACATGGGCAATTGTGCTCTGTACGATCATCGGCCCAGTGGGCGTCGGGATCGGCGTGAAGCGGTGGGGCAAGTCGATGCTCGAGGGTGGATGGCATTAGGGAGGTACCTGGTACGAGCAGCATTACTGAGAAGGAGGAGGATCTCACCGAGTGACACCCTGGGCGAGCTGTTCAACCAGATCGCCGTGGCAGGTGACAATAGACGATCGATCCTCATGCACGTGCACAGATGCAATCTCTGATCGATCCGAGGCCTGCACTCAGCTGCACTACTACACAACGTACGGACCTTCCGGGTATGCATTGACCGATCGTCCAACCGGCATCCCCTCGTAGCTCGAGCAAGTAGGAGCAAGTCGAGTGCTAGCAGGTGTCGATCGGGACTAGACTCGATTTTAGCCCGCAATTCTCGCAGTTCTCGCAGTTGACAAATTCACACAAGTCCGCGATCTCACGCTTTGTTCATCATAGCCCGCGACGAGGAACGATCACAGCATGAGCACATTGCTCGCCAAGCGCTGATCCCGGGCCTCCAGTGGCCAGTTAAGCGTGGATTGATTGGGAAACAGACCGACCTGGCCCGCAGCGCAATATCGACTACTGCTCCGGATTCAGGATCGACGCGATGACATGGATGTTTGTTGACCATCATAGCATGGGGATTAGCGCAGCGCTCATGAGACAATCTACAGCGAGGTAGCAAGCCCGACCTTGGGCCCTCTTTGGGCCCAAGCACCAAGCCGGGGCCAAGGCAATATGGCACGGATAGTGCTCAGACTAATACCTGCTCGAGCCACCTCGCCCTTGAACGCAAGGCGACACGGTCTCCCGGCGACAATACCATGCGACCTCCCAAGCCAGAGCTTTGTCCTCGTAACCCGAGCGCATTGTTGACTTCCCATTCATTCTCACTTCACCATCAGCAGTATAACACGATATCCAACCCCCGTTCGGAAGACGAAACACTCAGTACTCAGCGCTGTCGCAATCCCCCGAGTCATCCTTTCTCCCTCGACCCGTATCCCACGTCAGAGTCGATTTGCACTTGCCTCACGCACTCGGTCTCGACCTCGACTTCAGTTCGCAGTCACTCGGCTCTTTTTGGGGTGACCCTCACACTCGTTTACACCATCGCAACCCTAGATATCTAGGTCAACTCATCCCACATCTACGCCCCATCTCCCACCTAGAATCCCCTCCACAACACATACATTTGTAGCCCACGCGATGATCGTTCAGTCGCTCCTCGCGCTCGCGACGGTCTTGCCCGCCTTGACGATGGCTGCGCCGCACGTCAAGGCAAGGGAGGTCAACCTCGGCTTTCCCTATGGATCCGAGACGGTCCGAGGAGTCAACCTCGGTGGTGTGAGTGGATAATCGTGACTGAAGTATACAGGCTAACTCGTCGCAGTGGCTCGTGCTCGAACCCTTCATCACCGTGAGTATAGCTTCAAGCGTTGAAGCACGTTTATTGATGTCCTCGGTAGCCCTCGCTCTTTGACAACACTGGCAACGAGGGCATCGTAGACGAATACACCTTTGGGCAGTATCAAGACCACGGATCGACATTCCCCACACTGAAGAAACACTGGGACACATGGATCACCGAGGGCGACTTTGCCCAAATGGCATCTGCGGGCCTGAACCACGTTCGAATCCCGATCGGGTTCTGGGCGTACGATGTGTCTGGAGGAGAACCGTATATCCAGGGTCAGGCCGAGTATCTCGATCGAGCTATTGGCTGGGCGAGGAACCACGGATTGAAGGTGTTGATCGATGTGCACGGTGCGCCCGGCTCGCAAAACGGTTACGACAACTCTGGTCGTCGAGGCGATGCCCAGTGGTGAGTACACGGTGATTCAATTGGACTTCAGTTAACCCTTCCGCTTAGGCACACTGATCCGAAGAATGTGGAGAGAACGAAGAATATCGTCCAGCAATTGAGCGAAAAGTACTCGGATCCTCAGTACTACGGCGTCGTCACCTCGATTGCCATTCTCAACGAGCCAGCGACGTACCTCTCCCAAGAGCTCTTCAACGTCAACAAGCAGTTCAACTATGACGCCTACGGCGCCGCTCGATACCCTTTCCAAGGTCGGAGCGACAAGTCTGGCCTCGCGGTCGTCATTCACGATGGATTCCAGCCGTCGAGCACTTTCGGCAACGATTTCACTGGATCGCAGTACGAAGATGTCATCCTCGATCACCACCAGTACACCGTCTTCTCCAATGCCGAAGTCGCGTACGACGACCAGAAGCGATTGAACACGATTTGCGGCACGGCCGGTAATTTGAACTCGTCGCCTCTGTGGATCATCGTCGGCGAGTGGTCTTTGGCGACCACCGACTGTGCGCTGTACCTGAATGGAAGGGGCCGGGGATCGCGATACGACGGCTCGTTCACTGGTTCTCCCCAGGTCGGCAGCTGTCAGGGCAAGACGGGTGACGGGTCAAACTTTTCAGAGTGAGTGCCCGCGCAGCGCCCAGCGACAGCCGGGCCTTGTTTGGGTTAGATGGCCAGATTGCTGACTTCCGCGTAGGGAGTACAAATACTACCTCCGAAAGTTCTGGGACACCCAGACTCAGGTGTACGAGAACAACGGCCGGGGATGGGTTTACTGGACGTGGAAGACGGAGAACGCAGCAGAGTGGTCGTACTCTGCCGGTCTGCAGGGCGGCTGGATCCCTTGGAACCCGACCCAACACCTCGCCGGGCTGGACACCTTGTGCACCTAAGCAAGAGCCCCCGACGATGTTTCTGCCCCGTGTCAAACGGTCGCGAGCATGTGCAGTATCGATGGACAATCAATACACGGACGATAACCTACAATGGTCATGTGGAACTAAAATCCTGTCAATGTCGAACCCTGCCGTCTACTGTACACGACTCATCTACATTAGATCATACAGCTATCATGCCTACAATGCAATGCATAATTTCGTTATCACATCAAAGCTGAAGCTTGGAGCTTGGCTCCTGGCCTAGATGGACCACCGGGCCGTCGCCCCGGGAACCGAGCACACCCCGCCCGACTCGATAAACCCGTCCTCGCTCAAGCCGAGGAACCCGTCGACCACCCTCGGCTGTCCTTGCTTGGACGAGGACGCCTCTTCCCGCTGGTTCGTCTTGGCCAAAGAGCCGAATATCATCTGTCCCGGAGTCACCCCGGGATCCGATTTGCGTTTCCTGTGCAGAAACTGACGCGATATAGTCAGTAGCGGATCCTCATGCCCAAAGAGGCTAGAGGCTAGCTAGGACCCACCTGAACGACCTGGCCGGCGGATAATGGATCCTCCATGTCCAACGAAATGGCACCCTTGGACGGATCACCACTGAGAATCTTGACGGCCCTACCGTCGACGCCGAGGAAGAAGTCTTCGTCTTTATTGTCAAACTTGCCCAAATCGCGTTTTTGTATCACGGCCATTAACGTCTGCGTCGGGTTGCCAGAGCCCTCTTTGAATCGCAAGAGCATGTTGCCTTGGGCACTAGAACGCAGAAGTGATCAGCTACGACTGTGCGGAGATTCAGGATCCATAGGGTGATACGAGGGCTCACTCTGCAATGGTGTATTGCTCGGACAATACGTCCAAGCCGTATTCGACCAGAGTGGACTGCTGACTGGAGATGGCTAGACCGATCGTGCCGCTGGAGAAAATGTTGGAACCCAGGAGCAGGGTGTTAGGTCTTCCGGTCAAGAACGGCGTTGGGGCAGTCACCAGGCCGATCTATCCCGAGAGTCAGTCATGGCGAGTTTGGACGTGGCGGACCAAGAGCGACTTGCCTTTGCTGTATTAGGGTAGTAGTGATCCAAGGACTGTATGACCGGCTGGGGCTGGGCGTCGCTGAGTAGGATGAACGATTGGGCTCTGTGTTCAGATCAGCTTCCACTGACACGTCAAGGCATAGAAAGCTGATGGTTCCTCCAGTAAGATAGATCGCCCGGACTCACTTCACGCCATCCAGCTCTGGAATGGGGTTGACCGTCCGCTCACCCTTCCAAAACCCTGACCAGCCTTCACCCTCCTTCAACCTCTCCACCTCGCCCACCACCGAGCCCTTCTTATCCTCATCATTGTCATTCCCGGGCCGCTGATACCTCCCCACTTGAGCATCTGGCCTTCCGCTCATTGCCGTTCGGAACGCATATATCGATTCTCCTTGTTCCGGGGTCAGAGTGACGATCGACAACGACGATTCTCCCCCTGGGGGAGACACGCTGAATGACCCCAAGGACTGATCACTAGTCGATTGCAGTGTGGCTATAAGTGGCTGGAGGAGGGCAGTGTCGATCGAGGTGGAGAGGAGGTACAGCACCGTCGAGCGGTCCGAGGGGTGGGCGCCGAGGTATTCCTGCAATAGCTCCGGAGTGGGCGATAGCAGTGTATGCGCTTTCGAGCTCAGTCCCCGTACAGATGCTGGAGAAGACAGTCCCCTGACTCCGCGGCGATACACTCTGCTCAGCATCTTGCCTCTTGGTGCGATCAGAATAGTGACAACAACAGACAAAGTCGACGCCATTGGAATTTCCCACCCAAGCGATTTTGCGAATGGTGGTCGTCAAAAGTGGAGGTCTGATTCACTCAAACTTCCTGCATCGATCGGCCCCAGTGATGCCCGTTGAAACCACTACAGAAGGCAACAAAGACACTCCCTTACACGACTCATGCATATGCAGTGCAAATCTACCACTGTCTACCACCTGCTGCCACCGGTAGCAGCTCCGCCCCTAGCGGAGGGGGGTGCACCTCGTCCGCTGGCACCTCCTCTCATGCCCTGACCTCTTCGGTAGACGTTACCTCCTCGATCGGGGGCGCCCTCGCCGGCCTCGGCGTTGCCGTTGGCGGCACTGGGCGTTGGCGCCGGGGATCGGGACACGGGTGGTGGCGAGGCAGCGGCGGGAGATCCACCGGCACTCTCGGCCAACTTCCTCGCAGCCTCCTTCTCCCTCCAACCTCCTGGCTTGACACCAGCCACGGGCGGTGCAATGGTGGGAGCAGCGGCAGATGGAGTGCTTGAGGAGACGGCACCGGGAGGTCGACGGATAGCTCCACCCCCACTCGCCCTCTCGGCCCTCCTCCGCTCGGCCTCCTCCTCCCTTTCTCTCTGCTTTCTGGCAATCTCGTCCAGTTTCGCTCGCTCGGCCTCCCGCTCTGCCTTCTTCTCAGCGGCGACTCGAGCTGCTTCAGCCGCCTTGGCCTCGCTCTCAGCTCGGGCCCTCTCCTCGGCCTCTTCTCGCTCCCTAGCCAATCGCTCTTCCTCCTCGGCTCGAGCTAAGTGAGATTGATATTAGTAAAGCACGCCTCTGCACCCGTACGCTTTGACTCACCCTGCTCAGCCCTCTCCTCCTCTTCCTGCTCGGCTCGCTCTCGCTCTCGTCGTTCTCGCTCCTCCTTTCTCCTGGCGACGACCTGCGCCTTGAACTTGGCCTTCTCCGACTCGATCTTCTTCCCAGCGGCCTCTCGCGCAGCCTGGAACTCCTGCTCCTGCTGCGACTCGACGGCCTGCCTGGCGACGAGGTAGTCTGGCAGCATTCGGCTCAACCTGTCCTTGAGCGCTCGAGCGTCCTTTTGCTGCTGGATGGCCTCTTGTCTAGCTTGGGCGTTCAACTTGTCGTGCGTCTCCCTGTCCTGGACTTTTTGCCTCTCATAGTCCTCGGCCAGGAGTGGTCGCTCCTCCTTTCTGAACGCTCGTTCCAGGTGATCGACCCTCTTGGCGACGATACGCAGTCTCTCATTGAGCTCCTTCTTCTCCTTGGCCAGCTGCTCGACTTGCATGGCGACAAGTTTGGCAGAATCGAGATCTTGAATGCCGGTAATGTCGACCTTGAGGTCTCCCTTGGCGGCCAGGGTCTGGGCGAGCTTCTGAGCTTCCTCTCGTCGAGTCGTCTCCATCTCCTTGTGCAGCCTGTCCTTCTCGGCGGCAATGGCGGCATCTCGCTGTCGTCGCGCATTCTCCTCGGCAGCCTTCTTGGCCTGTTCGGCCTTGGCGGTAGACTGCTCTCGTTCACGTCGGGCATTGGCCTCGTCCATCAGTTCTCGTCGCTTGCTGACAATCTGGCGTCGGTGGGCGACGGCCTTTCGCTCCTCCTCAGCGGCCTCGATGGCAGCGGCAAAGGCCTCGGCTCGGGAGGCGACGGGAGTGGGGTTGATGTATCGCACAACGTTGTACAGGTGGATGGCGAGGTTGGACAATTTGTTCGCGTCGACAACTTCGGTAGCAAATGTGATCGACTTTGCGACGTGGTCGACTCGAGCCTTGACATCGCCTCGTCGGGAAGCGCCCATGAGGAACTTTTCCAAAGACGTCATGTCCGTAGCCCACGACGTGCCGTCGAATGGCTTGACAATGGCGAGAATGTGCGAGAGGGAGATCGAGTCGTAGACCTTGGACAAACCTTGGAGCAATCGAGCAAAGACGACTTCCTTCAGTGCTGGGAGGTAGGGCTGGTACTCCTCCGACAGAGCGGCGATGAGCGGCGCAATCTGC
Organism: Bullera alba; assembly: GCA_001600095.1. Classification (NCBI taxonomy): domain Eukaryota; kingdom Fungi; phylum Basidiomycota; class Tremellomycetes; order Tremellales; family Bulleraceae; genus Bullera; species Bullera alba. Next base: position 950,690 of record BCIX01000005.1, read on the forward strand.
TTGGCGGCTTTCAGGGGTTTGAAGTCGACTTCGAGAATGTGGTAGAGTTGTCGGATCTCGGCGGGGACTCGTTTCAGATGTCTGCCAGCGGCGTCTCGCAGCAGTTCCTGTCGAGTTGGCATGTCGTCGAGATTGAGCAAAGAGACCAATCTCGGTTTGCTCTCGATAGCGCCTAGTGGAATGGCGAGCGCGCTGAGGACGACGCATCCTGGGGCTTTGGACGGAACTGTACCGGCTCTCTCGGCGTGGTGGAGGTAGTTGGCCCAAGCGGCAGCGTGGAACACTGCGGTCTGCTTTCCACCTTCAGCCTTGAAGATCTGAGTGAGCTTTTCGTAGTAGTTGGCCATCATGCTAGCCTTGGCCGTCTTCTTTCCGCTGACAAGACTGTGCACATCCTCAATCGTCCTGAAGGCCTCTTGCCACAACTCGAGCTCGACCGCGGTTTCCAATTGCAAGAATCGGGTGTCGAGGTGTCGGGAGAGCGTCTCTGGGTCGGAGAGGTTGACGGCGTGTTGCTGGTGACCGTATCGAGTGGCGTTGGTCAGATCCTTTCGCAGTCGCTGCTCGCAGAGTCTTCGGAAGTCGGATTTCCTCTGGTGGACTTTGCAGAAGTTGAAGGCTCGGTGGGCGATCGATTGGTAAATGACTTCGAGCCTGTCGTTTCCTTTGGCGATATCGAGGCAAATGTCATATGCGTCCCAGCAGAACTTTTGCGCTGGGGCAATCAATCTCCTCTCTATCCTCTCTCTATCTCCAGCAGAGTCGATGAACGAGTCTAGGACCATCGCCGATGGCTGCAGGGGGAGCTCGTCATCGACGACCGGGGACTCTGGTAGCGCTTCGACCTCCTTGTGGGCCTGGGCCACGGCGGCGGTGAGCTTGCCTTCGGCGGCAGCGATGAAGTGGTTGAGCACGGTCTCGATCGACTGGACGGCAGTGGACTGGACAGCGTTCTTGAAGGTCATTAGACCGAGTCGAGCGTGAGACTTTCTCGTCGCGGCGACACATAGGTCGATGAACTTGAGCATGATCGGTTCGAGAATGTTCACATTGGTGTGCTTGAATCGTTTCCTACAGAGCCGTCGTCAGCTCCCTCTCCCGTATTCCTAGGCTCCATTGCTCACGACTGGAACACCTCCCAGAGATTCTCAAAGGCCTGCTGCTCCGACTGAGGGGTGTTGAGAGCGAGAAGCTCCTCTGAGCGCTACCACCGTCCATCAGCTACCTGACCCCCTTTGACATTCCAGGCCATCTCGAAACCCACCTTGAGCGCATTTTCGGGTTTGACGTAGATGGGAGGCATGGTGAATGCTCCTTTTTGGTTCGGACTAGCGGACTGATAGTCTCCTCCCTTGCTTGCGGATCGCTTGCCGTGGGGATGTATCGATAGACCGGGTCGCTGTCGTTGCTCAACACCTCTCTCTCTACCTCACGCGCACCCAAAAAGTCATTGTTCAAATCCGTTGAAACCCATCATAGTGGGATTTGAAGATAACGCCGAGATTAGATATTATAACGCCGAGAGTGTGGCAAACTATGACTTGACGGGGTACGCCACCCCTCTCCCCTCTCGCTGAATGAACATGACGCACAGCCGCCCGTTGCCCGCGTTAAGTGCCGCAACCCTCGCAGCCCATCGCTCATCCTACAAAGCCGAACTTGACCAGCAACTGCACAGAGATCAGACATACAACACAAAGTAGCACAAGCTTGGGATAGGAGTCGGACACGATGGCTTCATCCATCCAGCATTTGTGAGTCCAGCTCTTCAGAAACAATCTCGTACGACGCTGACCGGCTAACACAGCGGTCGAGGAGGTGAGGTCGATTGTAGATCGCAGTGAGCTGACTATGTAGCCCTTCGAGTCGCCAAGAACTACACCAAGGGGTATACAGACACCCAGGTCAGTCCCCTTCAGCCAGCAGCTGTCTCGCTCAGAGGTTGGTAGCTGAATCGACCACGCGCAGACCAAAGTCCGAGATGCGACGTCGAACGATCCATGGGGACCGTCGGGAACGCAGATGAATGAGATTGCGCAGCTCACCTACGACCAGTGAGTGGATCTTAAACGAAAGGATGATGATAGCGCTGACGCCGTGCCAAGGAATAACTTTGTCGAGGTGATGGAGATGATGGACAAACGGCTGAATGACAAGGGAAAGAACTGGCGGCATGTGTTCAAGGTGGGTCGCCAGCGAGCGCAGCGAGCGTCAGCACGTCTGCAGGCCGTGAGCTAACCCTTGGGATGTAGGCCTTGACGCTGCTCGATTACTGCCTTCATGCAGGATCAGAGAACGTGGTCATTTACTTCCGAGACAACGTCTACATTGTCAAGTGAGCAATGAGTCACTACTTTCCTTGGCTAGACTAATTAGACTAATTGTCCCTGTAGAACCCTCAAGGAGTTTGTCTACGTCGACGACGACGGCAAGGACGTTGGTGCCAACGTCCGACAAAAAGCCAAGGATATCACCAACCTCCTCCAGGACGAGGACCGGCTTCGGGCCGAGCGACGGTCTAGGGGAGCGATGCGGGATAGGATGTTGGGCAATCTGGCCGACAGCGGCTTGAGGGGGGATAACGACTATGGGGATGGCGTCCGAAGTCCAAGTCCCACGCGGAGACACGAGCCGTGAGTCATCGCGATGATCGTGTCAGGTGAAGCTGAACACCCCGGTGTCTAGACCCCGATCGAGACCGCCTAACCGCTCTGCCAACGAGGATGACGACTTGCAAAAAGCCATTGCGGAGAGTATGCGAATGCAAGAGGACGAGGCGAAGAGACGCAGCCAGGTCACCAAAGAGGAGGACGACTTCAACAAGGCTTTGCGGCTGTCAGAGGAGGAGGAGGCCAAGCGAAAGCGAGACCTCGAGGCGAGCAATACGAACGCGCTGTTCGACGACAGTATGAATTTGTGAGTCACCCAGTGGCAACGAGTTGCTGATGAACCGACAGGTCATCACAGAATCAATATACTCAGCAGCCGCAAATGACTGGATATCCCTTGGTCGATATAGGATACGGACAGCAGCAGCAGCAACTGCAGCCTCAGTACACGTCTTACAACGTGAGTCGTGGGGTCAACTGCGCTTCCGAAACTTCACTGACATACTCCCAGCCGTTCCACGCGCAGATGATGGCTCAGCAGCAGCAACAGCAACAGCAGGAGGAGTGGATGAGGCAGCAGATGATGATGCAGGAGCAGCAGAGGCAACAGGAGCAGCAGCGTCAACAGGAGGAATGGATGAGACAGCAAATGCAGCAACAGCAGCAACAATCGCTCTTGCCTCAGCAAACGGGTTATGGATCCAACAACCCATTTGCTCCTCGTACGCAGCAGTTCCAACCTCAGATGCCGTCGATCCCACAGGAGAGCCCATCCTTCCTCCCCGTTCCGCAGATCTCCCAGCAGCAGCAGTCCTCACAACCCACCCCTCAGCCCCTGGCGCCCCAGGACACGGCCAAGCCGTTCACCTTTGCGCCGAAAAAGGACGACGGGCAGCACGCCCAACTCGCCGGCTTCCTCGCTCGCGGTCGGGAAGATGGACTGGATACGTTCGGTAACTCTGGCAATCTCCGTGAGTAGCTGCCCTTTGTTCGACCTTTTCAGGAACTTCAAGCTAACACTGTCGCCTACAGGAATCCCCGTTGGAAGCAACTTCCACCAGTCGAACCGGTTGGCTCATCAGCAAACTGGTCTAGGAGCCAACAACCCATTCGGCAGGCCTCAGCAGCAGCAGGGACAGCAGCAGGGACAGGGTGACCAGCCCTTCTTCTCGATATAAAATGCCTAGGGAGACTTGAGAGTGTTTTGAGATGCGAGATTAGATGATTGTGCAGTAGTATACCCGTTTTCGGCTGACAGCTATGCATCTATTGGTGATCAAGCACATCGCCGAGAAGAGTTGGATGCGCTCTGTACCCCGTCAGGCGTCAGGGCAATACAACGATTCGGTCCAAGATCGGAATACAACAAGTCATCATTGGATACAATGGGATGTTCGGGGATATCTATGGTGGGAGACGGAACAGACTACCTGATATCCGTGGTGCTGTCACACTGCCTTTCTCGCGATGAGCAGCACCAACATGGATACCAGGACGACGAGGGAGGCGTCTATCCACCTCGGAACGGGACGGGGCGAGATGTCCAATTGCTGCGGAGGGATGCGTGCCGGCGGTACCGTTGGAGTCGGAGCTGGTCGTGCTTGCGGCTGAGGCTGAGGCTGTGAGTGCAGTGGTGGGATTATTGGATCGCTGCTAGCGTCATGGTGATGAGCAGATTCCGCAGGGACTTCCGACGAAGGCGCAACCGCCGAGCTACTGGCCGGGACCACAGTGGGAAGAGTTGGAGGTTCCTGCACCTCTTGTGTCACCTTGGCAGATTCTGTATCGTGCAGCTCTCCGAGACTTTTCTCATTCTCCTGCGCAGTACTACTGGATTCTTTCGGAGGTGAAGGTGGTGTGGCAGTGCTGCTACTGCTCTCACTTGTGGGTGGGAGAAGATCGGCATTCGACATTGCGCAAGTGGGACATGTCCAGTCCTTCGACCTGAGCGAGGTCAGTGATATCCCGCCATTGCGCCACAAACCAGCTTACAGCTTGGCCAAGCGCCTTCTCTCCTCTTTGGGAGCGTTGACTGCTCCTACTGCCGACAATGCTTCCCCGCCTTGCATCCAAAAGCTTCTTAGACCAGTGATGGCTATTCACCCTCGTCAGCCGTGCTCCCTCCCCCTATTAAGTGACTTGGTAGTCGAGGAAGGGCTCACCGGTTCGGATTCCCCATGCGGGCTGCCATGATCCAGCGTGGAAGCTGGTCAAACCGTCTATACAGATCTGAACCATGTCAATCCCGCCGTCCGGCTTGATCTCAACAGTTGATCAAGTTGACTGACCTTTTTACCCAGCTCGAATCGGCCATTCGGGGTGAGCAGCATTATGTCCGGTGCGGACATTGGATACGTCGGGGGGAGCATGATCCTAAGGTGGTACAGGCCTGCCAAAACAAGTCAGCTCAGTCAGACAGGACTTCATTGCAATATGAATATGGTAATGATGGTAAGGAGTCGTAACTGACCACCGTCGTAATCGCTCCCTTGGACGCCTCGCATCGTGCAGTGCCACTCGAAAATATCGTTTTCCAAAGGTCCAGCGACAAAGTCGTCCTCCTGGGGATCCGCTAGCTCGCTCGCTTCTTGCATGATTCGCTTGACGGCCGTCGAGCGGAGGTTAACCTTTGACTTGGCTCCAGCGGAGGACATCTTGCCGGTAGACAATGCGTGCCGCGATCTCGTTGGTGGATGCTTTCGGTGATGGATAGCGCGGAGTCGGGGGCGAAGCTGACGAGCGATGACAAAGTATCAGAGGAATAGGGAGAACATCATCAGGATGTCTGATCCTTTGTTGCCCGTTGCTGGCTGCCAGCCTGGAAGCTGGAGCTCGAGAACGGAGCAGCAAGTGACAGCAACAATAGCAACGGCGATGGCCGATCGATTGGCTGATTACAAAATTGTCTGGAGACCCCGCTTTTCTGCTAATTAACAACCTGATTCGATTACATAGAGATCTGAGATCTGAGACCGAGACGAAGCTTTCCGCAAGTACGGAGAGTTCAAGAGTGACTGGATTGACTGATTGCGCCCAATCTTCCAAAGCCCTCTCGGGGTGAGCAGACCAGGCAAGGGGCCGAGTCGACTTCCGTAGTCCTGAGCCTAACACCGGTCGATCTGTCGTGCAAGGCTGGCCCGGTACATAATTCAGCTGCTTTGTATACCTCTCTTAATGACATAGCTTCGCCTTCGATCGGAGACTTGAAAACAGATCTGGTGCGGGTTCCCCGATGCACACTCCGCAGGCATCAGAGGTGCAGGTGCAAGTGCCAGGACGGCTCCAGAGCTGATATCTACGACGCCCCGAAGGAGCGTTGTAAAACCTGAGCCGACGGCTCATTTGCATCAGTCACACTTACTCGATGTCAGTGGCAAGGATTGAAAACCGGGGTTCGATTCGTCAGCTTAGCCTTGCGGAACGAGATCGATCCACGTCGTTTGGACTGATGAGACTCTTAACCATCGAGTCTGGACGGCAAGTTCCAAAGAAGATTTTGAGCGTGTCAGGCGACATGAGAACTCAGATTAAGCACAATGAGTCGAACCCCCCGACCCTTGCCTCTTCATGGGTGGCAAGATGACTGTTGATCTACTGCCTTCTAGCCGCGACTCGTGGGACGGTCGAGGTCAGCAAACCCGTCCAAGCGAGTACTTGATTGAGGGGTCAGCGGTGTCACCGGTTTGATCCCGATAGCAACGCTCCACCAAGGGGAGGCTGGTGATGTGAGCGATGTATATGATGTATGCTATGTTGACAACTTCGGATGTCCTATACGATTCGGGTAGCCAGTAGACCCGATTCCCGTTTTCGCTTCCCCGTGGGAAGATGTTAGACAGCTCTGGCGTTGCCCGTGACCGCACCGAGGTACACTTAGTATATCTAGTCGGCGTCAGGGTCAATCCCAGGCTGGACGCAAACTAGGACTCACCTCGTCAAATGGCCGAGTGTCCTTCGAGCAGCTCTCCCAGACTTCATTCACCACCTTCTCCGCAGCTGCCCTTTTCGTCTGTTGATCCATCCCCTCAAAGGTCGGGTTGTTCATGATCGAAGTAGCCGCCCGCCTCTTGACACAGGCTTGGTGGTGTTTTGTGAAACCGTAGATTTTCCGCTGTTGCTCCCTGATCCACCGACACTCTCCAGATAAGTTGGATGCACGAATCTAGTCCAAGGTGTAAGCACAGGATACGCTTCCAGGCGCAAACTGCAGTCACTTACCTCTGAGCAAGCGTGATGTCGGACATTGTTGAAATCCATCTTGAATCGGCAGTAGTCGAATGCGTGCATGAGCTCGTGGGTGAGCGCAGACTCTGCATAGGCCTTTGTCGGCAAGTGCGTTCGATTCTGACACAGCATGACCCCATAGTCGGGATGAAAGCCAGACTGCGCGGCGAGATCCTCTGGACAGGGATAACACTGAATCGACGCCGGTGTGAATTTACAGCCCGCCAACTCCAAATGCTTCAACATGAACGTCACGATCGGACCTAAACGTCAGCAGAGCAGGATTACGGCGACTTACTCTGTGTCATCAACTTCTGTTTCCATTCCTCGCACCTGTCCCAGTCGTTGGCCATCTTCTGTCGCTCGGCCTCTGCCTTGGCCGCTTCGGACTTTTGATTGTCGGAAAGTCCTAGCCCGGTGAGATCGGCCACCGAGTCTCGCCATCGGGAGAACGCCGTGCTCCTCGTCTGACTTGGTCCTGCCTCTGCCGACATGTCGATGGAGTGTGTTGGTGGAGTGTAATTAGTGAGACACAGGCAGAGATTGCCTTGTTCAAAAGTCCAAAAGTCAGAGCAGCAACACCAACCAGTCTTTCGATGCTCGTGATCGAGATTTGCTTCCGACGGAACTGCTAGTTACAGTACATGCGTCCTGCGGCCCTGACACTGACGACCGTTGCCATCCCAGCCAGCGATCAACCTCACTCTCGATTTGCTCTCGATCCTCTTCTTCCTCTTCCCAATCCACTCTCGGACGTATAGATCCAGGCATAGGCCACCCCTCGCCTTTATTCGTATCCTCAACTGCTGTCACATCAGCTTGAGCGTGAATCACCAACAGAGCCTTACAGCCACCTACAATCGACTCGATCGACCCGCTGCAACCATCGGACACTAGATAGTAACCACTCAACATGGGTGAGTCCCTGCCTATACATGCTTAGATACCTGGCTAACTGATGGTCTATAGGTATTCCAAAGGCGAGTCCTCCCACATTAATGCGCGATCGATCTGACCCTCTCCCCTGCAGTTCTTCAGATGGATCTCCGAGAGATACCCTCTGACCTCGCAGCTGATCACGCCAAACTCGATTCCGACGTTTGACAATCTATAGTAAGCTGATACTCTCTATGTTTGACTCGTAGCTGACCACGTTATAGCTTGGACATGGTGAGCGGAGCTGGGAAATCAACGGAGCTAACTTATAGAACGGTATCATCCACAATTGTTCCCACCCCGCATCGTCCGAGAACGACATGCACTTTCGCATAACGGAAGAACAGATGATATTGGCGATATTCGCCTATATCGATCACTTGTTCACCAAGATCAAGCCTCAAAAGGTCTTCTTCATGGCCATTGACGGTGTCGCCCCCCGGGCCAAGATGAATCAACAGCGAACGCGACGATTCCGAACGGCCAAAGACGCTAGGGAGAAGCAGGCCGAGGCGGAGAAGAAGGGAGAAAAGCTCCCAGAAGAGAAGGCTTTCGATTCCAACTGTATCACACCAGGTGGGTAAGCTCCTCTGTACCTCATACTGAAGGACAGGTACACCTTTCATGGCCCGGTTGTCCAAACACTTGAAATACTATGTCACCAAGCGTATATCGGAGGACGCAGAGTGGAGGAATGTCACGGTCATCTTGAGTGGCCACGATGTTCCCGGAGAAGGAGAACACAAGATCCAAGAGTTTATCCGCTTGACAAAAGCTCAACCGGACTAGTGAGTCTCTTCGCTCGGACCCAGGCTGATGCGTAGCAACCCAAACACCAGGCACTGCCTTTACGGTCTGGATGCCGACCTCATCATGCTCGGGCTTCTCAGTCACGACCCTCACTTCTGTCTCTTGCGTGAAGAGGTCACTTTTGGCCGAAAGACGAGGAAGAACACGGGGTAGGTGAATCTAGAAAGCATCGCTGACACCCAGACTCTCGCAAACCAACTTCTATCTCCTGCACGTCTCGTTACTGCGAGAATATCTCGATCTGGAATTCGCCTCTCTCGCTTTGGAACTGCCATTCAAGTACGATCTTGAACGGATCATAGATGATTTCATCCTCATGGGCATCTTTGTCGGTAACGATTTCTTGCCCCACCTGCCCGATCTTCACATCAACGAGGGTGCATTGGAGAGGATTTGGACGATCTACAAAGCCATCCTCCCGAAAGCCGGCGGATACCTCAACGAGCACGGCACAATCGCCTTGGACCGGCTCCAACTCATGCTGAACGAGCTCGCCAAGTTCGAGGTCGAAAACTTTGAAGCCGAGTTTGCCGACCATCATTGGTACAAGGGCAAGCAGCAGAAGGAGATTGAGGCGATGGAGAAGGCCAGAAAGCGTGGCAAGCTGAGTGAGTGCTTTCCGAGACGATTCCGCTGACAAGCAGTCATCACAAAGGACCAGCAGAAGACGCTCAACCAGATCAAGAGGTTTGTCACCAAGCATCAGTCTTCCCCCGATGCCGACAACAAGTGCACCATTGTGAACAACTTCTCTGCCCGAGATCAGAGATTCGTCCAGGAACTGATCGACGACCTTCACCTCAACGCCACCTGGGACGAAGTCGACGAGTATGGACAGCACGTCTTGACCCTCAAATTCAACGTAGAAGGCTCGGACAGCCCCGCTGAGACGGAAGATGAGCCCTCTGAGGATTGGCAAAGCGACGACGAGGCCGATGAGAGCGACGTGGCGATCCAGCGGGTCTTTGCCAAATACGACAAGGCCAAGGTCGTTGACAACACTGTCGAAGACTTTGAGAACAGCTACGAAGAGACATTGAAGGAGAACTTCAACAAGTGGAAGAAGGAGTACTACAAAGTAGGTGCAAGTATCGTCGCTCTGCTGACTGTAGGACAAACTCGAAATCAATTACGACGACCCTGCCGACCTGGGCAAGCTGACGTTCCGATACGTTGAGGGTCTTCAGTGGATCTTGAAGTACTACTACACTGGTGTGAAGAGTTGGGCTTGGTACTACGACTACCATTACGCCCCGCGTATCTCCGGTGGGTGATTTCGATCGAAGGACAAGCTGACAATCTAGACTTGACTGGCCTCGCCGATATGAAGTTTAACTTCGAGATGGGCAAGCCATTCACTCCGTACCAGCAGCTCATGGGAGTGCTCCCGGCGGACAGTCAAGAGCATGTGCCACCTGCCTACAGAGTAGGTCGTGATTATCGAGCAGCGCTGACCCCCAGGACCTCATGTACGAGGAAACATCCCCCATCATCGATTTCTACCCTCGAGACTTTGAGCTCGACATGAATGGAAAGAAGCAAGACTGGGAGGCAGTGGTCAAGATCCCGTTCATCGACCAGGCCAGATTGCTCAAGGCCATGGCTCGTGAGTGCGCTGCTTTGTGACTGTCGCTAAAGGACAGCCCGCGATGCCCGCCTCACGCAGGAGGAGAAGGAGCGAAACAATGGAAATGTGCTCAGCACGCAATTCGTCTACGACGAGAAAGAGGTCCACACCTTTCCTTCCTCCTCGCCCGGTTTCTTCCCGGATATCGTGCAGTGCCACTGCAAGAGCTCTCCGTTCAACTTGCCCACCCTGGGCGACGGTATCGACCTCATCATGGGTCTCATCGACGGCGTGCATATCGGAGCCAAAGCGCTCGCTGGCTTCCCGTCACTCCAGACACTGCCGTACGCTGGCAGCTTGGGATATCACGGAGTCAATGTCTTTCAGAGCGACAGCCGAAACCAGTCCATGGTAATCACCCTCACTGACAAGCAGGACCGAGTTCACACGGCCGACATTGCAAAGGAGTTCTTGGGCAAGCAAACGTATCACTCTTGGCCGTACCTGCAAGAAGGCCTCGTCGTCGCTGTCTCCGACGAGAAGTTCAAGTACGAACTGCAACCGGCCGGCAAGAGTATCAAGGTTGTGTCTGCCCCGCACAATCCGTTCCAGGCTATCCAATGGCGGAAATCCGCGGACAGGGTCGAGCACCACCAGTCGAAGCGGTTCGGTGTCATCATCGGCAACGTCGACGTCGTGCTCCACGTCCGACCTTTGAAGGGTGAGTTGGGTCTTTAGTCGTTTGCTGATTTGAGTAGGTCTGAAACGCCTGGATACGGGCGCTTTGGTCAAGGACTACGAGCCGGCCGAGAAGGAAATGCTGCAGGCCTTGCAGCTGGTCGTCAAGCAGGTCGCCTTTGAGGACGAGCGATACATTGTGAGTGAAGATGTACTGGCGAGACTGACGGTGGTAGGAAAAAGGCGCTCCTCCCATTGGCCAAGAGTTTCCCGATGGCGAACGAGTCATCTTCCTCGGCACCATGGCTTATGGTACTGCCGGTCAAGTCAATTCGACTACCGAAGACGCTCTCAACATTGGCCTTGCGGTGGGTTGTCCGACAGCATCCTTGCGAGTCAAGCTTATTGTGAAATAGTACTTCCCCACTGAGAACAGAGAAAACGCCGAGTTTACCCGGGTCGTCCTGCAGCGACCTTCAGGTCATTACTACCCTTCGCCAGTGGTGACGCGCCGATTGGGCATCTCCGCTCTTGCCCTCTCCAGGATCACGTCCACCTTGATGGTCCTGCTTGAGGATGGGTCCAAGACCAACATCGGTCTGTCGCTCAAGTTTGAGAGCAAAGGATTGAAAGTGCTCGGCTGGACCAAGAGGAATGATCGAGGCTGGGAGTTTTCAGAGACTGCCGTCAGGGCGTTGGAGAAGTACAAGGTGAGTCTCAAGGGTGTGACATTGCTGACGGTCAGGCCGCGTTCCCCGAGCCATTCCATCGTTTCGACTCTCGAGGCGGAGGTGAGTGACCTGGGTGGCAATTAGAGCGTGGCTGATAATCATAGACCTTGTCACTTCTGCCGAGCTGTGTCCCACTGCCGAGAACCCCGATAAAGTGATCAAGGACATGAAGAAGTGGTTGAAGGAGCAAGATCTCATTGATCTAGAGCCAGTCTCGCTCTTTGCAGAGCAGCTCGAAAAGGTGAGCAATCTCGACCTAGGCAACATGCTGACTCTGGTAGGAAACGGTCAAATTGATCGAACAAATGGCGGATCACTTCCGATCAACCAAGACGCCCGAATCGATCAAAAAGGCTGCCATCAAGAGTATCCCCAGACAAGCCGTCCTCAAGCCCGCTCACGCGGCGTACCGACTGCAAGGACAATCGTTCTCGCTAGGTGACCGAGTGATCATGGTCGTCGATGCCGCTGCCGGTGGTGTCCCGCTGGCGATGAAGGGTGTGATTGTGGGGATTGGCAGCAGAGACGTCGACGTCGTGTGGGACGTCCCCTTCATGGGCGGAGAGACGTTGAACGGGAGGTGAGTCAGTGTTGTATGGGCTTGTTGCTGATTGTGTAGATGTTCCGAGTACCGCGGTTCGACGGTGCCCTTCACTTCCTGCTTGAACCTCACCCGACCTCAATTCGCGGTCGGAGGCAACACTGGCCCATCTGTGCCAAGGACCGAAGCTTTCAAGCCGAGGTTTGGTCCATCCCCCGCCGTCCAGTCGCAAAACTACCGACCGTCGATCCCGGCCAAAAATCCTCCAGTCGCCATCATGAAGAACCCGAAACATGGAATCGGACATCACCCCCAGGGTATGCAGTATGGCAACGCGGCCAAGGGAATCAAATTGCCCACTCAGCCCAACGTCGGACACCACGACAAGCTCCATAGCATGCTGGTCGGTCAGGAGAAACATCTCGCTGCGCAACAAGCTGCCCGAGTGTCGGGATATCCCCAGCCCGGGCTGGCTCAGCACAAGGCAAAGTCGCCAGTGAAAGGTCATGTTCAACTGCCAACCAGTCCAACTCGACAATCGGTACCGATCCACGCTGCCCCAAGTCGCGGTGGCACCGCGCCTCGAGGTCGTGGTCGTGGAGGACCGCCTGCTGGCGCTGCCAACGGTGCAGCTGGGACTGCTCGACCAGTCGATGGAACTCCAGCTCAGCGAGGTGGTGGTGGTCGAGGTCGAGGCGCTGGCCGGGGCCGCGGGCGAGGAGGTGCCCCTCCGGCCGGAAGCGTCTAACCGGTTCAAGCGTCTAGATGTCCGGAGGACCGGAAGAAACTTCGGTCCTATCCGGTAGAAAGGTTAAATGACGCCTCGCTTAGGCTTACTGCCGCCCCCGAGTGGAGCCGGCAGCTGTCGGCAGGAAAAGATGAAGAGCATGCAATCTATTTCGTAAGAGTGACATCGGGGGCTTTCTGCAGGTGTTTGGGCGACGCGCTTGAATCAATCTTTGACGACCTCATGTGGCGTCTTGACAGTGTCTTGATTCCATAACCGCTGAAGCCGCCCACCGGGGCTCCCTATGCGGGTCTCATCTCGCCCTTGACTATGACTCATTGACCGATTCCGACATGGCGACCAAAAGCAGTTCCTAAGAGCGGCATCCTGCGGCATCCTGACCTAATCTTGACGTCTCCGCAGACGACGCTAACGGCCAAGCACGGCGTCGCGTCGGTGTACAAGGGCGTTTGAGTCTCTGTTTTCCGCTTGGCTGACGGTAATGGAGCTAAGCAAGCCGACCGACCCCTCGCGACCCCTCGCGACCCCTCGCGACCCCTCGCGCGACCTGCAGGGCGTCTAGGGTGGTAGCGGTAACCGGAGACCAGCACTGCGGCTCACAAACTCCGAGATGCTTCTGCTTCTGTGGGTATAAGAACGCACTCGATCGGACGGGTGACCCCAGATTCCCCCATTTCGGCCCCTCTTACCACTGAAGCGTTACCAGGCGTAGCCATGTCGACGGTGCACGAGAAGGACAACAAGGCCGAGCGGCCTCAGCATATCGATGACAGTGCGGCTGCATCCCGAGATTCCGCGACCATCATCGACCGCCAGACGTCGCAGGATGACATGGAGCCGATGCCCGAGGTCGACTTTGCGAGGGCGGCGACGATCAAGCCCTCGAGGCTGCACGGAAAGTCGCTCTACTTTATGGTCTCCTTTGTCGCTGGCACTGGAGTAAGTGGTGGTCTCAGGGAGATCTATTTGGTCCGTGGTTGCGGAGCTCTGCTGATTGGGTATAGTTCACGCTCTTTGGTTACGACCAAGGTGTGATGTCGGGTCTATTGACGCTTCCAGCGTTGTAAGTCTCTCCAGCTCTCCAGGCCAAACGCGGGAGTGAGCTCATGCATAGCAGTATCGAAGTGTTCCCCGAGACGGACGGCGGTTTCAACAATTCGGACGCGGCTACCAAACAGAGTTTAATGGTCGCCATCTGTGAGTTACCTCCCGGCGAGAGTATGCTGACGAGTAGACCAAATCGGATGCATGCTCGGCGCCCTGTGCAACCTCTACGTCGCAGACAAGATCGGACGTCGATGGACAATTGCCATGTAAGTGATGCCTGGACTCCCGGATTTTGATTTTCTGACCCACGGTCGTTTTCTTTTTAGTGGCGGTATTGGCGTGGTCATTGGCACCATCCTCCAAGCCGCATCTGTCAACTATGGCATGATGATCTTTGCCCGGATCTTCAATGGGATCTGGAACGGTCTGTTGACCTCGGTCGTGCCTACATACCAAGCAGAATGCTCAAAACCGGCCAGTAGAGGCAAATTACTCCTGTTTTCCGGTTCTTTGATCACTTTCGTGAGTCCTCCTCGTTCAGACAGGTTCAGATGGGTGTTGACAACGTCCTCAAGGGCGTCATGATAAGTTACTGGATTGATCTAGCCTTTTTCTACAGTTCGTCGTATCAGCGTACCATATATTTGTCCGAACTGACAGATCTCTCAGCCTCCGGCCAGATCTCCTGGCGATTCCCCCTCGCATTTCAGTGTGTCTTCACATTCACCATGTGAGTTCCCGAAGCTGCCGGCGGCCCAGGGCGATATCCGGCTGAGACTCGCTCACCTGTAGGCTCTTCTCGATGTGGTGGTACCGTGTGCCCGAGTCTCCGAGATGGCTCGTTGCCAAGGGCCGACACGAAGAGGCTCTCGCTGTTTTGAGCGCTCTTTCTGGAACGCCTGTCGACGACCCCGCGAACATCAAGACTTGGCACGGTATCGTCGAGACTATCCGGGCTTCCGCTGGTGACTTTGCCCTCAAAGAGCTTCTCACGCATGGCAAATCGCAACACTTCCGAAGAACGGCGTTGGGTGTATTGGCCCAGTGTTTCCAGCAGATCACCGGTATCAAGTGAGCGCCATCATTTCCAGAACACCGGGCGTCTCACAGATCAACTGACGCTCCTTTGCAGCCTGATCACGTACTACCTCTCGTCAGTACTAGAAGACATGGGTCTCGACGCGGAAATGTCGCGAATCATCGCTGGTGTCAACGGCACGTGTTACTTCCTCACCTCGTAAGTGATTGCATCTGTGAACCTTATCAGAGTGATTTGATCTGACTGTTTTTAGTCTGGTCGCCCTCTTCATCATCGAGAGACTCGGTCGACGACCTCTTATGCTCTGGACGACCGTTTTGCAAGCTGGAACCATGGCCATCCTCGCCGGCTTATACGAGGAGACATCCAGAGTCGCACAGATCTTCTCGGTCCTCATGCTGTTCTTGTTCAACACGTGGTTCTCCATCGGCTGGCTCGGTATGACTTGGCTGTACCCCGCCGAAGTGACACCGTTGAGGATCCGAGCTCCTGCCAACGCTCTGTCCACCGCTTCCAACTGGCTCTTTAACTTCTTCGTCGTGAGTACACGCCTCCCTATTCTAGCGGCCCAAGTTGATCGCTTGATCCATAGGTCATGGTCACCGGACCCATGTTCTCCAATATCGGTTGGGGCACGTATGCCTTTTTCGCCGCGCTAAACGCGGTCATCATCTTCCCCACCGTCTTGCTCTTCTTCCCCGAGACGAAGAAGTACTCCCTCGAAGACGTGAGTAACACAAGTGAACATGAGGTGGATGAGCTGATGAGATGATTAGCTGGACCTGATCTTTGCCATTGCAAACGAAGAGGGCAAGAACCCTGTCGCTGTTAGTAAACACGGTGATATCCCCGAAGCCGGCACCAAGGAGGCGGATATGATTTTGGGCAGGAAGACGGGGAAGAGTATTGCCATGACAGAGGAGAAGCAGACAGAGAGGAGGAGGAGCCACCGTACCGAAGAAGTGTAAAGTCATCTCCAGCATATGCCAGGGTGGCCGTCAGTAATGAAAGTAGTCAGAAGTCAGTCTCATTCAAACCTGTAGCTCCGTATCGTCCCTATGTAGCCCTTGCGGTGTCGAGATGGCCGTCCGGGTGTTCCTAAGTCTGCACTCCCCAACGCCGTGAGTATGCAGCGCGGACAAGTGCACGAACGATCGCAGCATTTTCACATCGACGCACCGTGCAAACAAGTGACGCCACATGTCGGTGTTATGCGGCGTTAACGAGCTCCCACCCCCCTCCCCCGGCTTAGCGCTCGGCGCGATCAGTGGTGATCAATCCACTCCGGCATACATACCGTACCTAGCTCTGATACACTCCAGAGCTGTAGCATAGATCCACTCATACAGCAGTGATAGACATCTATCGCGCTCGGCAAACGGTCAGCTCAAACCTAGGAGCAAATCGCCCATCGAGGCTCATCTACCGTCACCTCAACCAGAAGGACCGTTTGGAGGATAGAGAACAAAGCAGCAAAGGACGTCATTTCACGCGACACCGACATACTCTACAACACATAGCCAGGCAAACAGTCGCGTTTGGAAACCACCACTTAGAAAGCGCCCGACACCGACACGATGTCGTCCAATGATGAAGTGGACGGATGGGTCGCTCAGCTCATGCAGTGCAAGCCGCTGAGTGAAGCAGAAGTGAAGAAGCTGTGTGACAAGGTGGGTTGGAGTTTCGCTTGCGATAGATAGGAGAAGAGGAGCGACTTCAGGTATGGAGTAGGCATGGCGTGGGCAATGGAGGGATGATTGAGGAGGACGAGGGGGGATAAGCAGGGCGCGTTGGATACTGTGGGATAATAAGAGATTGACCAATCCTGCGCTTTAATTCTTGTCTTGTGGTCAACGCCTTGTCAGAGATACGAGCTGATAATTGTTCACGCTGTAGGCAAGAGAAGTGTTGATGGAGGAGTCTAATGTGCAACCCGTCCGATGTCCCGTCACTGTCTGTGGAGATATACACGGTCAATTCGTGAGTGGCACGCAGAACCTTTGTGGACTGCGCTGACAGGCGACCCAGCACGACCTGTCTGAGCTGTTCCGGATTGGCGGAAACTCTCCCGATACGAATTACCTCTTCATGGGCGATTACGTCGATAGAGGATACTACTCTGTAGAGACGGTCACGTTGCTCGTCGCGCTCAAATTGAGATATCGGGACCGGGTCACCATCCTGAGAGGTAACCACGAGTCGAGGCAGATCACCCAGGTGTATGGATTCTACGACGAGTGCTTGAGAAAGTACGGAAACGCCAATGTCTGGAAGTTTTTCACGGACCTCTTCGACTACCTCCCCCTGACCGCGTTGATTGACAACCAGGTAGGTGGAATCCCAGCTGTCCACAGCTTTGCGATGGAAGACAGCTGACCGCCGTATCAGATCTTCTGTCTGCATGGAGGTCTCTCGCCTTCGATAGACACCCTAGACCACATCCGATCCATTGACCGTATCCAGGAGGTGCCCCACGAAGGCCCAATGTGCGATCTGTTATGGTCCGATCCCGATGACAGATGTGGTTGGGGTATCAGTCCCCGAGGAGCAGGTTACACTTTCGGTCAGGATATATCAGAAGCTTTCAGTGAGTCTGCGCTTTGTACTCTGAGAGACTCGCGCTGATGAGCTCAGACCACAACAACGGATTGACGCTGGTTGCCCGTGCGCATCAGTTGGTCATGGAGGGTTTCTCGTGAGTATCGACTCGACAGCATCCAGGACTCTGCTAACGTCGCTACAGGTGGTCTCAAGAGCGAAACGTAGTCACCATCTTCTCTGCCCCCAACTACTGCTACCGATGTGGTAACCAAGCTGCTATTCTGGAGGTGGACGATGCGTTGAAGTACACCTTGTACGTGTGGCCTATCATTGCTCGTCGACAATATCCTGACCCATCCGCAGCTTGCAGTTCGACCCTGCGCCTCGAGCTGGAGAGCCACTAGTCACCAGACGACCTCCCGACTACGTGAGTGTGCTCTAAGCCGATCGCGGCGAATTAATCACTGACCCGTCTTAGTTCCTGTAAATGTATCACGAACCCCTAGACTCCTTAATTACCCGACCTCCCTCGCCCGCCTTATACACCGATACTCATGCCGCATGACTCGTACTCGTACATCTCCCTGGATCAGGTCGTGAACAATGATTGTAGAAGATAAATGAAGAAAGACCAAGACCAAGCTAGGACCAGGATCGGGAGGCGTGATAGATGATGAAATGGGTTAGAAGCCTTGTCAGTAGTTTACTCCCAGCGCCTAGTACAATGCGTTTTCCCGTAAGATTCTCGGTCGCATGTCAGCATACATATTCCCTGCAGAAGCCATGCCGAGCGAGCTCGAGATAAAGCGCACCACTAGGCTCTTGCAACGATAAGGCTTTGACCGAAGAGCGAACGAAGACGTGTGAAGTGGAAGGTGGAGGTCATCTTCTTGCAACAACAATAATCTGAACCTGTATATTTGTTTCTACTCTGTCGTCCACTCAAGACATCCTTGAACAGCCGAATACGACAGACTGCCTGCAACAGAAGGCTGCTACCTGTAGCGATCTTGCGCTTGCGCTATGCCCGTAACTCCCCGTCGGTCCACCAGAGGAGCCATCTTCACGCCTTCTCCCTTTCCGTCACCATCTGCCATCGCGCCAAACACGACATTCGCATGGACCTCTGCGCCCCTGTCCGCCGCCCTGCCTCCTGTAGAGGGCGGAGCTTCGAGCTCCAAGCTTGATGTGGCTGCACCTGGCGCGTTTCCGAACCCCACAGGCGATAGAAGCTATTACAGCTCGTACACCCGAATCGTCAGTCACTCCGGGTTGACACCCCGCAAAAACGGCAAGAAGCCAAGAGCCAACAAGGGGGACGAGGAGAGTCGGTTCGCTATTGGAGATGGGGTACTGGTCGACGTGGAAGGCGGGGCGGATGGCGTTGGTGTATTGATCCGATTATGGGAGGAACCAGATAAAGACGAGGACGAGGAGGGGGACGAGGACAGTGATGGCGGGAACGATTCTGCCAGGAGGAAGAGGAAGGACGAGAATGGTGACGCGACAGAAGTGAGGATGATGGCAGAGGTGCACTGGTGCTTCCGGAGGAAAGATCTTCCTGGGATCATGAAGAATCTCACAGTGGAAGACGTGAGCTCAATGCCACCTATATGAGCACACAAAAGCTGACGAGGCTGATCAGAATGAGGTTTTGCTCGCTGCATCTCCTATTAGGCCTGTAACGACCACGCTACCTGTAGCACTGCTCGTCCGGACGGTACCAATCTACTCTCTACCGTTCTTTGTCTCGCAATTCGCCCCCACAAAGTCCGTGGTCAAAGGGTGGACGTATGTCCGACAAGGCATCTACTGGTGCGCAAAAGCCTTTGACAAGGGCGCCAAAGGCGGGAAGGTCTACAGGGTGGATATCGACCAATGGAGGGATAATGGCAAGCAGGGATTGGGCTGGAACGTTCAGGTTCAGGAAGACGTGCCCGAGAAACCGGTCGACAGCAGCGATAGCGATAGTGCCAGCGAAGCAGGCAGCGCCAAAGCGCCAGACAAGGGTGAGAGCTCGGACTCTGGTTCATCCGGAGGAGAAGAGGAGGAAGGCGCTGCGAAGCCCAAGCGGGCCCGACGGACCAAGGCCAAGGACACGGCAAAACCTAGGAAGAGGCAGAAACTGGTTGCACCATCGATACCAATGGGGCCAAAGGCAAAAGCGACAAAGGGAAAGAGGATGCCACATCCCAAACTACCCTCGTCCAAGCTGCCTGCTTCGATCATGGACACGGAGCAATTGCCGTCAGATCCATATCAGCGGGCATTGCGATTACTCCACGTGGGCGCAACTCCGGAGAGTCTGCCGTGTAGAGAGGAGGAATTTGTGGATGTATTGAGCAAGGTCGAAGAGGGAGTCGAGAGTGGTGGCGGAGGATGTCTTTGTGAGTCTATGAGACCGGCGGTCAAAGCTGTAGCTGATGGGCGGGGCAGATATCGCCGGTGTGCCTGGAACAGGCAAGACGGCGACAGTCCACGCCGTAGTCAAAGAGCTCAAACGCAAAGCTGAAGACGGGGTCAGTACTCTCTATCTCTGCCTCTTGCCCTTCATCGGCTGACCACGATCTCACTATAGGAACTCCCTCCATTCTCATACGTCGAGATCAACGGTCTCAAGATTCCTTCCCCCCAGCACGCCTACACCGTGCTGTGGGAGGCAATATCCGGGCAAAAAGGCTGCAGTACCAAGACTGCTCTACGAGGACTGGAGACTCACTTTGGGAGGAAGACCACCGGCGTCAGGGGCCCTCGAGCCAACACATAGTACGTCCAGTCGTCTCCGTGTCGTTCCCTCTGAGTCAGCTGATATCCGCACCAGTGTCGTCCTCATGGACGAGTTGGACCAGCTCTTGACGGCGAAACAAGATGTCGTGTACAATTTCTTCAATTGGCCCACGATGCGGGACTCCCAGCTATTCGTGGTGGCAGTTGCCAATCGGATGGATCTGCCTCAGCATCTTGCCGCAAAGATCAAATCGAGACTAGGTGAGTCTGATCGCTCTCAGCTTTGTACGCAGTCGACGGTCAATGCTGACGATCTCGCAAGGCCTGCAAACACTGCTATTCCAGCCATACGACCGTCAATCCTTGATTGAAATCGTACAATCGCGGTTGATACCCCATCCAAAGTCGAAAGCCGAGCACAAGGTACTACAGCCAGATGCGATCGCCCTCGCTGCGACCAAAATGGCAGGAACGAACGGTGACGCGAGAAGAGTCTTAGATGCTTGCAGGTGAGAGCTCTCCGACGCTGTGGCTTCGAAGTAGAGCTGATGTCCGCTCTTCAAGGCGTGCGGTCGAAGTCGCTCTAGAGCCGAAAGAGCCTGCAACCTCCGCAATCCACCCCGTGACGGCGAAGGAGATGATGGCGGTATTGAACCAAATGTCATCTTCCCCCGTGGCCCTCTTCCTTAAACAATGCAGTCTGCAGCAGAAACTCATGCTGGCCGCCTTGGTCAGGTGTATAAGGCGAGAAGGTGTCCCGGAGATTCGATACCGGAGCATCAAGTCGGATCACGATAATCTCGTCAAGTCGCTCCTCGAGACCAACGACTTGCTGTCGAATACAGAGCTCAATATCGTGTTCAGCAGCTTGATCAGCTGTAATGCCCTCAGCTGTGGGTATGACCTGTCAAAGGGAATGGACGATCGGAAAGTCGCGCTGGGGATGGAGATCAGCGAGGTCGGTAGGGTCCTGATGAACGAAGGTGAAGCGTGGAGGAGGGCTCTCGCTGGTACATGATCGCCAGTATTTCCAGTTGTGACAGTCCAAGATTATGTTGTATGCATTTATGTAGTGGTTTACTCGCATTGTTACACTATGAGATGGAATCGTTGCACGCTTGGACAGTTGATAGTCAAGATGTAATACTTGTACTCGAGTGTCACGGAGGGAAGTCCCACGCCATGACCCAGGCTCCTCCCTAGGTCTAACCACGACCCATCATCTTCATCAACTGACTCATGTCTAAACCGGAGGGGTTAGCCAGCCCGCTGGACATCGAAGCGAAGAGCACTCACCTGGCATGCCACCACCACCACCGCCGCCGCCCATCATCTTCATGGCCTCTGAAGAGCAAATCAGCCCTTTGCTCCTATTCAATGTCGACTCGAACCCACCCTGCATTTGCGACATGTCAGGCATACCTCCACCTCCTCCACCCATCATGCTCTTCATCATACTGCCCATGTCCATACCACCCGGAGCGCCTCCGCCGCCCATCATGTCCTGCAGCATTTTCTGGGCGCCTTGAGGTCCTGCCGCCCGCAGCTTCTTCATCATCTCAGGGGGCATCGCTTTCTACAAGTGTGTCAGCCTGCTATGCCAGTTCGTGTGAAGTTGGACTTGCCCTCATGGCTTCTATTTGCGCAGGCGACGGTTGACCATTCGGACCCAAAGGCTTGCCCCCGGCCGCAGCCTGCATCTTCTGCATTGCCGACATCCTGTGGCCGAGTCAGTTGCAGGAAAGAGAGAGAATGGTGGATGGACTCACCAGCCATTCTGCCCTCCGGCCTGTTTGGCCATACCCGCCATCATCCGCGCTTGGGACAGTAGCTCTTCTACTTCTCGCACCGAAGTGCCACTCCCCCGAGCGACTCGTTTAGCCCGTTTGTTCAGCCCGATAGGCGTCCCATTCTTGTCAAATGTGACCTGTCGAGATTATCAGTACCGTCCACAGGGAATTGGAGGGCTGCTCACGAATATCGTGCCATCCGAATCCAGCTCGTCTTGCCTCATTGCGTCGGTGATGAAGATCATCCTCTTCAACTTGGACGCCGTCTCCTCTTCACCTCCGTCCATCATTCCCGCAGGCATTCCAGGTATCATCGAAGCGATCTTTGATATCGAGCCCCTAGAAAGTGTGAGCTATAGGCTCAGAAGCAGGCAAGGGGTAGCTCACATGCTCATTATGCTCGACAATTGCTCTTTCCAATCCCGGATCGAGAACTTGCCCTGCTCGAGCTTCTTGGCCATCTCCTTCTGCCTGTCCGGGTTGGCTCTGGCCATATCTTGCCTAAAAACAGAGTCAGGATCGGTCAGCCGCTCGGCAGCTCTACTCACATGTGCTCCATGAGACCCTGCATGTCACCCATTCCGAGCAGCTTGGAGACGAAAGGCTGAGGCGCGAATTTCTCCAGATCGTGCAAATGCTCTCCGGTACCCAAGAAGATGATGGGCGTCTTGGTCGCGGCAACTCTGCAGTGGTGTCTTAGCTCTTCTTCCAAGCAAAAACTACTGCGTACTCACGCAGAGATAGCTCCTCCACCCTTCGCATGACCGTCCAACTTTGTGACGATGATCGCACCAAAGTCCGCACTGTCCTTGAAAGCTCTACTTTGGCCTTCTGCCGCTTGTCCGATAGAGGCATCCAAGACCATGATTGTCATATCGGGCTTTACGGCCGCCGAGATCGCTACCATTTCTTGGAACAGCTCGGATTCCTGCTTATGTCGACCAGAGGTATCCACGATGATAACATCGAAGCGTTCTTCGAGGTCGTCAGTGACGGCTGACAGTGGGGCGAATTGCGGCCTTACCTTTTCTAAACTTCTCCACACCTAACGAGGCGATGGCGACGGGATCTGTCTCCGTGTAACTACCGTAGAAAGGGATCTTTGCTTTCGTAGCATTCCTACCACCGGTCAACATATCGCTCACGACCTGTCTTCACAGCACTCACTGCTTCAGCTGGTCGAATGCACCGGCACGGAAGGTATCCGCGCAGACTAAACATGTCCGCAGTCCTCTCCTCTGGTAGTGAACGGCCAACTTCGTACATGTCGTCGTCTTACCCGCACCCTACAACAACCAATCAGCGATATGCTTCCAAAAGGGTTGCCCAACACACCTGGATTCCGACAGCCATTAGGACATTGACTTTGCCCTTTGTCGGTTTGTAAGGCTCGACTCCGGGATCCACCAAAGCGACCAGCTCGTCGAACACGGCCTTAATTCGAGTCAGCTTACACCTCGAGAGGGATTCCACAGCTTCAGCTCTCGGTCTGACCTTCTGAACGACATTCTTCTTGTTCGCCTCCCGACCGCCCGCCTTTTCGGCCTCTTCCAAGCTCTTCTTGACCTTATTCTTGACTTTTGTCCGTAATGACGACACTAGCTTGACGTTGACGTCGGACTCCAATAATGCGGCACATAGCTCTTTGAGCAAAGCGTCGATGACCTGGACCCACCATTAGCTATTAGATCACCTGGATAGGGAACCACTTTACCTTTTCGTCAATGACAGATGCCTTGGAGAGCTGGTTTAGTGCTCCGTGGAGCCTTGCTCCTAGATCCGCCAAGACCATATCGTCGAGTTGACTTGCGGTTGTGGATGCAGCAGAGGTGTATTACTTGATCTTTAGGTATAAAACGCTCAAGGATGTTGCCAACAACCCCGTCGACAGTCGGTCGACAGCATGGAGGACGATCGCATTCGTGCGGCACGGGACCGACCATCTTGCCACGCATAGGCGTCTCATCCTCGTTGTATGCTTTGCAGGCCTACGAGCCACGCGACGCGATGGCCGATCAAACCACTTACGTAAGCAATATAGGACAGCTGGCGGAGCTGCTGCTGCTGGCCTCCTCGAGCCCTCTCACTCACCTTACCGAGACTGCTTCCCACCGTACATGGCCAGGACAGATCACGGCAAAGTCTCTTCGGCAAACTCTCCAACATGTCCTACGATCGCATAGCCGCGCCCTCCCATCAGACAATGTACGTGCACTCCCCACTGCCCGTCCAAGAGCTAATCCATCCACGAAGTCAAGCAGATGATGAGGATCTAGACTCCCTTTCATTCACCCACCCCCAAGCAAGCGGGTCCACAACACAACCGTCGCCGCTCGCTGGGCCATCGAGTGCGGTCAATGGCGGAGTGTCAGGCAAGATTGGCTCTGACGGTTCGACAAAGCCGTCTACCTCGCGGAGGGGCTGGGGAGGTGTGAAGATGGAAACGAGGTATACCGGTGCTTCAACGCTAGACGAGCCTGTCTCCGCGACTATCGTGAGTCCCAGCTCACTGAATTTTGGGTGGTGAGGAGAAGGCCAAGGCTGATTCGAAGGGGCTGATAGATGAGAGACCTCAATTCGATATACGCCAAGTTACTGCAAGTTCTGTACCCTCCAAAGGGGGGTGGACACAACGAGCTATTAAAGTGAGCTGGGCTACTATACACCCTTGAAGGATGAGGACTGACGCCTGACTTTAGAGATTGGGATCTTTGGGGTCCACTGGTCATCTGCCTCTCGCTAGCTATCATCCTGTCCATAGACGTGAGTCGATGATGGGAGGGCCATTACTTCATACTGATTCGGTTGCAGGCACCGCCAGAACAGTCAATGGCTGTCTTCTCGCTGGTCATTTCCTTAATCAGTATCGGTACAGTGGTAGTAACCCTCAATTCCAAGCTACTTGGTGGGAAAGTGTGAGTCGGAGAGCTGTATCCTTCCCTGTGAGCTTCAGCTCAATCCGAACGATACAGATCTTTCTTTCAAAGTCTGGTGAGTGGTAGCGCGGCGGACAGACAGGCTGGTCGTATCTGACCTCTATCCAGTGTGTCCTTGGTTATGCTTTGGCGCCCATCCTTCTCGCATCCATCGTTGCGCTATTAGTACACAACATATTCGTCCGGATACCAGTGTCGTTGGCATGTTGGGCGTGGTCAGTGTGGGGTGAGTGCATCGGTAATTAGTCGGCCAGTAGACGGACTGCTGATCTGGGTCCCTCTTACAGCCGCAATGAACTTCTTCAACGGCACACATCTCCCCGAATCGCGGACATTCCTCGCGGTCTACCCGATGTGTATCTTCTTCTTCGTCCTCGCCTGGATGATCATGATCCAATGATCTCGCTCAAGACATGCATGCATACGGGCATTGTATATAAAGGGGAGCAGATCCGGGGCGATTGATCCCGAAGCACCTCATCATTGGCTTGTCATCTGTATGTCAAAATTCGGATGTCTCTGGTCAACAGAGGACAGCATTCCGGTCCGTGGCGCCGAGATCGCTGATATCGCTCTGGACGGATCCTCGACGACTCTCGGGCAGCTTGACTTCGTCCATGCAGGTTGAGCATTGGTAGTCGTAAATGTGATTTCTCATATTGAGCAACTGATAACTTGGTCGAGACTGATTGGCGTAAGCTAAGCCTTCCAGGTGGGCATCATCACGGAGGTCGACACCGACTCACCCTTTGGACGCAGCCGGGACAAGCGAAGCTGAGGCAGTTGGCATGGCAGTCGATCTGGCCTGGGACTTCTGCGACGGGTGAGGATGCGCCAGAGCCCGAAAGGCTGATAGGACCGTGGCAGAGCTAGATGATGTTAGGGTCAGCTCGGGTTCAGGATCACTGGTTGGACCACCTACCTTGCAGGCTTTAGAGTCGTTGCACATATTGTTTTGATGAAAGAAAGCTAAAGCTAAAGCGTCGAGCGATAGATCAAAGTTGATAGTATTGAAAGGTAAAGTTGTTGTTCCGAAACAAGGTTGACGATCGACTTGCGAGTGAGGGATGTCAAGGTGGACCAGAGCCTCCTGTTATATATCCACTCGCACCAACATTCCCAAGCACTATACGCGTAAAGCTCCACGTTCGTCCAATGTCTCCTTTCACCCAATGGGTAATACCTCACCCTCGCAGCTCGATATGCCGGACAAGGTGACGACAGTACAAAAGATCCTCACGTCTCACCGCGGTCTCAGCCCACCCTCACCTCCTCGAGACTGGTCTTAAACGTGCGTTCGGCGCCTTCTTTTGGTATTTCTCATCCTGGGCGAGGGGTGTGAGTGTGTAAAGGGTGAACAAATGCGTAATGTGTCAGATAAGTCCCCCACTTGGATCGAGGGAGGGATTGAGCTCAAAGGAGGTGTCTCTAGCTCTACGTGGGGCGCGGGAAAATACTGGAGACGAGCTGAAAAGGGAATGGCTGATAGTCCGTCTCAGACTGAGTCAATCGGGTTTCGCTTATCTTATCTCGTTACGGCAATCGCATGTGGGACGCATACGGCGGTGTCAGTAGTGCGACTGCAACATAGCAGGGAAGGATGCATAGGCCGCAAGTGGCTGATCGTAGTCCGCTGGGCATGCATTCACCAAGACCACGAATATGACAGAAACCGACGAGTCCGTTCGCTGCACCCAAACCGTTCGTCCTCCACTCTGTCTCACTTGGCCTTCTGTTTCTGCTTCTTCCTCTTATTACGCGCCAACTGCGCAGCGGTCTTCTCTTTCGGCGGCTTAGATTGCTTGACACCGTCTTCCTTCTCGGCGTCCTCGGCGAAATCCATCTCGTCGGTCTCAGCGAGCTCGACGTCCTCCTCTCTTGGCCGCTTCTTATCGCCAGTCTCAGACGATGGCTCAGGCTCATTGAACACGTCTGAGCCTTTCCGCACGAAACACGCCACGAAGAAGCCGTTCGTCTTGTCTTCACCGGCGACACAGCGGATCACACTATCGGCTAGGTCTATACACGTGTAAGCGTGAGGCAAAGGGTACTCGATGTGACGCTACTTACCCTGTTTGCCGGCCGTCTCTTCTGGTCGACCCCGCCTCTCCCATTTGGGCAGCACTGCACTTCTAGGCGCTAAAACCCAGCCGTTTTTCTTGGCAAATGGCGACGCGAGTGCTTTCATGACTACCTGCTCGTCCTCTTCGGGATGTATAGAGCAGGTCGAGTACACGATCCTCTTTGCCGAAGCGACTATCGCAACGTCAATACACCTCCGAGACCCGGTTCAGGGTGGACTCACATCTGAAAGCGTGGATGACCATTTGCAGCTGGAACGCGGCTAGCTTTTCCAATCGCTCAGCTTTGGCGTCGGTTTCTTCTGCATTCTCTGCGGGCAAGTCAGCAATCGCTTATAAGGAGTGAAAATGGACATACCGTCTTCGACCAGGTAGTCGAGCCTGTTGACAATCCCAGATCCGGAACAACTCGGGTCAAGCAGTCTGAAAAGAAGGTCAGCCCAGAGTGATCCTACCGTCCGGCGCCCGGCATGGTGTCCACTCACATGCGAGTCACATTCTTGTACTTCCGATCTCCAGGATCTGCGGCCAAGAAGTCCCCGCAGTGCGCCTTGACATTCTCGCAATTGGCTCGACTGAGCATCTTCTCCAAAGTCTTGAATCGTCCCTGGGACCGCTCAAATGCGTAGAGCTATTGAATATTGCTTGAGCAACAGGCTCGTGGCATTTCAAGGGCGAACACTCACTTGGCCTTGATCTCCCATCAACGCCGAGATGTAACTCGTCTTGTTCCCTGGTGCAGCTCTGAGACAAGTGAGCACGAATTGAGAGGTGTTTTCAAGCTCTCGCACTCACGTCGCGTCCAGACATTCTCCCTCTCCAGAGATCCATCTGTCCATAAGCACCTTGGCCGGGAAACAACTCGCTTTATCTTGCAGAATCACAGCTCCGCTCTCATACCACTCATCCCCTTGCCACCAAGTGGTCCCCGACTCAAAGACCAGTAGACAGTCATCCAGATGGAGGTCCATAAACCACTTGTTGACCGGGACAGGGTACACGGGCTCCGGAAGCTGAGTGTAGCCTTTTGCCTGAAGGTGCTTGATCAATGCTGGGAGAGACCAATCGCCAGATCGGTGCAGATCTGTATTTGGGTTCCAACGGATATATCTGACCATACCGTCGGTATCTGTCGTTCGGGCCAACTCGCTTTTGGACTGCTTCCCCTGTTTGATCTGTATGCGAACGAGTTCTGCTCGCAGTCGAGCTTGATGCTTCATCACCGCAGGCTTGGGCGGCCACATGTCCGACGCCTCGATCTTGGTCTTTGACGAGAATAGCAGATCGTGGAGGAGGACGAGAACGAGGGATGCCGAGGAGGGCGCTTTGGGCGGGGTTTTCCGGGGAAAGGTGATCTTCTCGAGGGTGAGTATCGGTACTTTGGTAAGGATCTCCTGTATCACCGGGCGATCTACACCTGGTCAATTTGGGCTCTTCTCTCAGAACATGATGACGACGCTATCGACTCACATTTAAGCGTCTCGATGACCACTATGGGACGGAAGACACATAGATGAGCTTTCGACATTCTCGCTGCCGAGACTGCTAGTCCGCTCACAAGCTAGGATCCGCTTAGTCTCGCCTCCGGTCCCTTGAACACCGGCAGCGCTGAGGGAGCCCTTTACTGAGCCCTGGTGCTTCTCCAGGTGATCGAGCGCCAACGCAGCAGATTTGTAGAAATTCATGTCGACTACAAAAAGGTGTACAACGGTCAATGGCTGGACTAATGGCTCTATCCAATATGAGGGCGTACCTCGATCTACTCAAGCTAAAGGACGGTACAGTGACCGGAGCTGGCAAGTCTGAATGACAGTCAGCGACTTCATTCACGAGGACGAGATGGGCGCAAAGGACAGAGTAGGGGATCAGGACATGTAAAGTTGTCTATCAATTAGATTTCTGACAATGTAGATAAGTTATGTAGAGCATCACGAGAAGGGGGATCGAGAGAGGTCAGGGACCGGCACGGGAAGGAGGATGAGTAAGGGAGCCTCTCAGACTCACCTGCTACTGGTCTTCCGGGACGTTTTGACTGGACCGAGACTGACAGACAACGTCACAACAGACAGAAGAAGATTCTAACCGTTCGCCAAAATTGTTGACCGTGTCCTGCAGGTGAAACACGGAACCAAATGAGCTAATCTCCGCCACGTGGACAGATGCCGACATGGACACGCTTCGGCCCTCGATGCTCTCTGGTTGATCGCACTGTCGCAGTCAGTTGGTCGCAGCGAGTGATCTGGGTATAGCTGCAGCGAACAGGATAGACGAGACTCGCCTGCACTATCGATAGCCTTAGCTGGTCAGCTCTCGAGGGCTCATCGAAAATAACGACTAGCAATACAGCTTCCCGCATCTTCCTTTCACGATCCATGTCCACTTAGACAAAGGGTCCAAAGGTTCAACATATAGTCAGAGCCGACCCTGTCTGCGGACCTGGCTTGACGATAGCGACAAAAGGTCCATAGCCGCACCAGTCACCCGCAGCCTGCAGCATCGTTCACCTCATTAGCCATGGCCCTGCGGCGACCTCTGAACGGCATCATGCTCGCCCTCACCTTAACGCTAGCACTATTGTTGTCACCTTCAGTGGTGCAAGCAGCAGACCCTCAAGTGACGGTGACACGTGTACAGAACCTGCCAAACAAGCTGTTCTACTTTGACGACACACCAGTAAGTCACTAGTCTCACACTCCTTGATGCAACAACGACATGGCTGACCGCCGTCCAGGTGATCCTCATTCATGATCCAGTCACACTTTCCGTATCGCGCTCAGATGACGAGGGAAAGACCTGGAAACCTATCGCCGGTCCCGACGAGGCTGTCCGGCTCATCGCTCACCCACATAACAACGAAATGGCATTTGTCATTGGACCCGATGCGAAGCACTGGGTGACATATAACCGAGGAGAATCATGGCAATCGTTCGAGACACCCAGAGAGGCTTCGCTTGCTGGTGATGTGCTGTCGTTTCACGCCGAGAACCGCGATTGGATCCTATACCAGGGCGTTGCATGCGAGGATACTGGATCGGGGAAATGGGGTGGCGGACAGACATGCTGGGACGAAACGTTCTACACCACCGACGGATTTAGGGGCGAGATCAAGTCGATGCTCACCCAGACCTCGCAGTGCACATTCGCCAGATCTACCAAAGACCTGTCGGAGGCTCCGGAGAAGATGGTGCTCTG
Organism: Bullera alba; assembly: GCA_001600095.1. NCBI lineage: Eukaryota > Fungi > Basidiomycota > Tremellomycetes > Tremellales > Bulleraceae > Bullera > Bullera alba. The sequence goes on from BCIX01000005.1 coordinate 980,887, forward strand.
TGTCGCTTTTGACCAGAGTCAAAAGCCGGGCAATGGAGGGATGCACAGCGTCAGGGAGAGCAGGTTGTACTCCTCTGACGACTGGTTCCAGAATAAGAAGTTTGTCGATATGGGAATAGGCAAGCGTGCCAGGGGCGTTGTCGGTCTGGGAGTGGTCAGCAAGTTCATGGTGGTGGCCATGAGAGTCCAGGATGATTCGGGCGCTAGAGCCACCGGAGGTGATCCAATGTAAGTCACTCGGCTTGTATCAGTCGCTGCTTGGTTGGATGATTGACATGGCCACAGGGCGCTCTATGTGTCCACTAATGGCGTCGATTGGCGTCAGACCAAGTTCCCTCACTCTGCCATGCCGTGAGTTCCAAGGACACTGTGGCCTGAAAGTGTTCGCTAACCAATTCTACAGTGATCTGAAGGAGAAGTGAGTACGGCTAGAATGTCCATACATAGCCCAGCTGACGTACCCAGTGCCTACACGATCGTCGAGTCGACCACACATTCAGTCGCTGTAGACATTCTCACTTCGCCCAATTCGAACATCGGCACCCTTTTCGTCTCATCCAGCGAGGGCACCTACTTTGTCGAGTCGCTCCCGGACACCAACAGGAATGACTACGGCATTGTCGACTTTGAGCAGCTAGTCGGTCTTGACGTAAGTACATTACGCTCAGCATGGCTCTGACTGACTGTCTGTCTCCACAGGGAGTCGGAATCGCCAACGTGGTCTCGAACAGGGAGCAGGTTGTCGGCTGGGGCGAGGAGAAGAAACTCAGGAGTGTGATCACATACGACGACGGTGAGCTGTTCACGGGTGTTGATGGTACACTCAGCTAATGCGATGTCAGGCTCAAGCTGGAAACCGCTCAAGGCGCCGGCCAAGAACTTGCAAGGAGACGATTGGACTTGTGATCGAGAAGACACTGTGAGTCTGCTCGCTCCACGGCTTTGATCGCGAGGCTGACTCTGGGACTCTCAGTCGACATGCTCGCTTCACCTTCATTCTGTTACGAATTCCCACAACTACGGTCGGACGTTCTCTTCTACGGCGCCCGGCTTCGTCATGGCCGTTGGATCGGTCGGATCCTACTTGCAACCGTACGGTGAGCGCTGGCTAACACCACGGCGGACAGCGCTGATTGTCATTAGACGAATGTGATACCTTCTTATCGACCGATGCGGGCTTGACATGGAGTGTCATCCAGGAGGGCGCGCACAAGTACGAGTTCGGAGATCAAGGCAGTGTCCTGGTCATCGCCGACGATGAGGAGGCCACCGATCACGTTCATTACTCCTATGACGGGGGAAAAAGCTGGTGGGTACTTCGAATTCGGATGGTCGTATCGTTTTGTTGACACTTCGCAGGAAAGAGCTAAAGCTCGGAGTCACTGTCCGATCAGTGATCCTGACGACCATTCCGGACTCCACGTCTCAGAAATTCCTGCTTCTCGGCACTTCACCCCGTGGCAAAGGTGGCGATGGCGGAAGACATGCGTTGATCTTCCTCGACTTTGCTCCGCTTAAGAATAGACAGTGCTCGGATAAGGACTTTGAGAAGTGGTATGCCAGAAGCGCCGAGGGCAAGGAGTGCCTGATGGGACACAAGGTGAGCAATTGGTCAATGCACGTGGCTTCCTGTTGACCCTATGTAGCAATGGTATCGCAGGAGAAAGCTCGACGCGGAGTGCTACGTGGGCAACAAGTTCCAGGATCCTGTAGGCCACGAGGACAACTGCCCATGTACAGACGAAGATTACGAATGGTGAGTTTTATCTCTTCAATGTACAAGTAGGCTAACGATATCGCAGCGACTTCAACTATGTCCGCCAAGATGGCGAATGTGTTGCTGCGGGCCCCGAACCTGTGCCGGCCGGCACATGCAACAAGGCTGATGACAAGTACCTCGGTTCATCGGGATACCGTCTGATCCCCGGGAACACGTGTGATCAGTCGTCGGGCGTCAAGAAGGATGAAAAGGTGTACAAGGAGTGTAAATCCGCAAGACCAGAGAATGGCATGGTGTCCCATGTCACGGTGAGTCCTGAAGGCTATTCGGTTCCAGAAGCCAGTCTAATGGGCGGTTTAGCACGAGTTCAATGCCCAGATTGTTCAACAGAGCTACTTCCCTAATTCCGTCACGCTGCTCGTATACCTCGATAACGGATCGGTGTGGCAGTCTAGCAACGAGGGCTTCTCGTGGAAACAGCTCAAAGAGGACGAGACCTTCCTGGGCGTCACCGTACATGCGTACAGCTCTGAACGAGCGTATCTCATCACCAACAAACGCAAGATCTATTACACCACCGACACGGGAAAATCATGGTATTACATATCCACGCCAATGGACCCGAATAACCTAAACATCCCCATTCTCGACTTCCACCCGACCAAGGCCGACTGGCTGATATACACTGGTTCCACCGACTGCACATCCACACTGTCGACCAACTGCCGAGCCGTCGCATACTATTCTACGGACCATGGTCGGAACTGGAAGAAGATTGAGGAATACGTCAAGCAGTGCGCCTGGGCCAGGGACGCGAGATTGAAGGTCGACGAGAGGGAGATTTTGTGTGAGAGCTATAAGAACAAGAAGGGATCTCAAAACTCGCCAGAGTACAATCCCCTGGAACTCATCGCCGGATCGAACTATTATTCGAAGAAGCAGAAAGTCTTCGATGACATCGTTGGTTTCGCCACATTCGCAGAATACCTCTTGGTCGCTCAACTCAATGCCATGGCGGGTACGCTTACATTGCAAGTCTCGCTCGATGGGTACCACTTCTCCGAGGGCCAATTCCCTCCGTCGATGCGGATCGAGAACAGAGCGTATACGATTCTTGAGAGCGACACCGACGCAGTGTTCCTGCACGTCACGATGAACTCTGCCCTGAACAAGGAGTGGGGAAGCATCTTCAAGTCCAACTCCAATGGAACGTACTATGGTCTTTCCGTAGAACACGTCAATCGCAACACCGCGGGATACGTCGACTTCGAGAAGATGCAAGGACTGGACGGTATTGCGGTCATCAACGTCGTTGCCAACCCGGCCGAGGCGGAGATTACGGGCAAAAAGAAGATCCAGACCAGGATAACGCACAATGATGGAGGTACTTGGAGGCCAATGAACCCTCCAGCGAGGGACTCTCTCGGTCAGGAATACGACTGCCGATCCACAGTGAGTGGTGACATCAAGATTCAGATGCAATGTGTGCTGATGAGTTGTAGGCCTGTTCACTGCAGATCCACGGGTACACCGAGAGGCGGGATCCGAAGACGACATACTCGTCCCCCTCGGCGGTGGGACTCATGCTGGCTGTTGGCAACGTCGGAGAGGCACTCGCACCATATACCGACTCTGACATCTTCCTCACTCGAGACGGAGGATTCACCTGGGAGGAAGTGCACAAGGACGCTCACATGTGGGAGTTCGGTGACTCTGGCTCGGTGTTGGTCATTGTCAACGACGAAGAGGCTACCGATCACGTCCTGTATACGACGGATGAAGGTCTCACTTGGAAGCAATACGCCTTTGATACCAAGATCAGGGTATCCTCCATTCAGACCGTGCCCGACGATACGAGTCGGCGATTCATCCTTCTCGGTGCGAGACCCAATGAGCCTGAAAAAACGGTTCTGATCCATCTCGACTTTTCGGCCATCTCCCAGCGACAATGTAAGTGGTCCCAAACAACTCATGAGTCGCGAGGCTGATGAAGGGCTGGTAGGCGAGTTGAAGATTGAAGATCCCAATCATGATGACTTTGAGATCTGGTCGCCGGCTACAGGTCGAGACGAGGTCTGTCTATTTGGTCGACAAACGCTGTATCACCGCCGAGTCAGGGATAAGGATTGCTTCGTCGGCGGTCTCGTCCAGCAAAAGACGATTGTCAAAAACTGTACCTGTACAGAGCTTGATTTCGAGTGGTGAGTCGTCCGACGCCAGGCTAGCTGGATACTGACTGGGTTTCAGCGAATTCAACTATTACCGAAATGAAGCCGGTCAATGCGTGCTCGTAGAGGGAGCGTCGGCCTTGTCATACAGCACGGAATGGGAACAATGCGATGGCACCTCGGGATACTGGTACGAACGTACCGCATACCGCAAGATCCCATACTCGTCCTGCGAGGGCGGCGACCGACCGGACAGGGGAAAGAGACACGATTGTCCCGGCTTGATCGGTGGCGCCGGTGTCAGTGGCTTGTTCTGGGGAAGTATAGCCATCTTGCCATTCGCCTTTGCCGCACTTGGCGGATGGTACTGGTATCACAAGGGCGGACGTCCAGGGTGAGTTCAGCCCCCCGCTCTTGCTCTAGCTCGCTCGCAAGGGGTAGTTATTCTGACATTACATAGATCGATCAGACTTGGTGAACATCGTCCGTTCAGCGGAGGCGAAGGATCAGACCTACTTTCGACAGTGGCCTCGGTGCCGTACTTCCTCATTGGCGTCTCGCAAGCCGGTTGGGCGTGGTTGGAGCGGAAAGTGCCTTTCCTCGAAGGCTTGTTTAGTAGGAGGACGCCATATAGACAAGTCCCCATTGATGACGATGGTGAGTCATGAGTCGAGGGGCCTGACTGTCGCTGACGCTGAGAAACAGCTGAGATTCTGGCGACGTATGAGGACGATTAGATGATGAAGCCGAGGATGTATAGCAAAACAAAGCAGGAACGGGGAGGGCAGGTGCATGTGACATGCACCAAGCCGGCACTGTCGCTTCGTCCAGTAGAGAGCCAATGCAGACATAACGAGTTACTGTCGAGTAAAGCTATAGGGCGACGCAGTACACGACTGCGATGTCACCTCGGGGTCCAGCCTAGGTTACGTCGTCCTCGGACTAAGCATCAGGTTCGGCGGATATCCCGTCGTCCTCGTCTCTCTTTGTGTTGCTCGGCTTGAGGGCGTTCCAATCGACAAAGTGCGACATGCCGCCCAGGTTCTTCCAATCGAGATTCAAATCGTAGTCGGCTACCGAATGCCACTTGTTGTCCGGGTTGTCCCAGGGATTTCGCAGTCGTATCCTGAAAGAAGAGCAAAGCTTTCAGCACTTTGTCATACTGTGGCTCGAATGGGCCGCAGCCCAGAAGTGCAGGGATGCCGTTGACAGGAATTGCGCGATGGCGATGATGGCCAAGTTGAAAGTCAACTCACAAGGGTACCCCATCAGCATTCTTCCATACCTTCTCGACGGCATAAACATGTCCTCCGATCAAAGCTGAGTTGTTGGATGGTTTATTGACTGTTCCCACAGTCACGGGAGACTGAGGTGCATGTTGAGCGATCTCCCCTGGTCGCCAATGAGCATCAATGCGTGATGATACGATAATCCTTTGGATCAAACTCACAGTATCGACTCCAATTGTCATTGGCGTATTCGATCACAGAGTCGGAATTGCCCAACACTGCAAGCCACTGATCGCCGCCTTTACCCTCAAGCTAAGACTGCTTTAGCTTTGATCATACCCTCCGCAAGCCAAGTTTGACTCGCCTTGTCCTTGCCGCCGAGCCAATCGATGACGGCTTGTTGAAAGCCATTATGCCACCAGACCCGCTTGTTGCTCACGAATCCAGCAATCTCATCGGTGTACTTGACCGCTTGCCAGACGTCCTGTCCACCCTTTGGCCATATCTTGGACGTGACCCCTGGTACCGGGTAATTCGTCTTTGTGGACGGCTCGATATTCTTGTACATGTGGAACTTGACCGTCTCGACCATCTGCCCACCTTGATAGCCCAGGCCGGCGTCCATGGCCTTCTTCAGGAACTCGGACCCGCCGTCGGCGCCCGCAATGGCTGATAGGGCTAAGGGTAACAAAGTGAGGTCAGTCAAAGCCACCTGATAGCTGAGTGAAGGGCAGGGCGAGTGGGGATGGCACGGGGTTGGAGTGGAAGGTAAAACACAACTCACTGGATAAGAAAGCGCAATCGCCTAGACCGCCTTGGTCGGCATCACTTGCGATAGGGCCGCCCTCCCCTTACAGGATCTTCGGATTCCTTGCGATAAGGTTCCCAGCCGGCCTGGCCAACACGCCATCAAGGCCTAACGAGTGTGATGTCAGAGTAGCTTACATGGGCCTTGAAGAGGAGGATCACTCGCCAAACGTAACAAGACCGGTAAGTATTAAACAGGCAGAAGTTTTCATTGTCAGAGGTCAAGTGTCGGTCAAGGTGCTCAAACTGGTCGATACCGAGCTCAACACGGTCGCCTTGTGTCTATATATACACTCCCAGTCTCCATACGAGCGCAAGGTCACTGGCCTACTCATCTCAAAGGTCCGTCAGTATTGGTCCCGAAACAGGTAGCAGAGAGCCGAATCAGCCGTCCCATCCGCACCCATCCCAAAGGATCGTCAGTACAGGTCCCGGAACAGATAGCAAGGGGGCGTATGAGACCTCGTGTTCTCCTGAATATCCTCTGCCTCCGTTGCTAGGACGGGTCATACGGCAGATCACGGAGTAATTCAGGTGACTAAAAAGGACCGTCAGTACAGGTCCTGGATCAAGTAGCAGACTTACGGAAACGTGTGCGATCCGTCTGATCCGTCCTGGTTGGCTCTGACCTCCCTTTCTAGGACTGTTAATACGACCAACCACGGAGGCATTCACACGACCTTCCATTCAGGCTGCCGGTGTTCCATCTCAACGGATCATCAGTACAGGTCCTCAAACGAGTAACAGAGGAGCGAGTCGGAAATCCTAAACTCACCCGCGAGTCATGTCAAAGGATCGGCGATATTGGACCTGAAACAGGTGACAGGAGGTAGAGTGAGACTTTGTCACTCCTGGATCCGTCGTCTGCCTTACTAGGCGACTTAGCATCGACTTATCAACGTGCACTCCAGAGCGCCCGGGTGACGACAGGTCACGCCCACCAAGCGATGATGATACCGAGGTTTCCCTGCACCCGGGCCTGTGACTTCGAGAACGTCAATGCCGCTGGGAGCGCCTGAACAGCCTGAGCCTGTAAAGTAAGGCTAAGGTGAAGCACTTCCCACGTTATCTTGTCGGCGTTCGCCCTCGAGGTATGCCTCGCCGTGATCGACAAGGCTGATAAGAGCTGAAACTCATTGCGTCAATCCACAAGCTAGGGATTTTCAATCTCCTTCAATCTTGGGCGTTGATGAGTCAAGGAGGAGCTCAAGCGGCCCCAGGTGAGCATTCAGTATCATAGGCCGAACAACAACTTCATATTATACAGAGATCGGCAATCAATCGTGCGTCAGGTGACTAGGAGTCATCAGGGTATAAGCTGTTACAGCCGTAAAGGTCAGGTGGTCGATGACGATGTGATGTTGTCGGCTCGTTTCGCGTTGCTCGGCTTGAGAGCGTTCCAATCGACAAAATGTGATATGCCGCCCAGATTCTTCCAATCGAGTTCCAAGTCATAGTCTGCAACCGAATGCCATTTGTTCGCCGGATTGTCCCACGGATTCCGCAGACGTAACCTGCAACAGGGCAAACTCTGTCAGCACGATTCACATCGCACCTATCCCCATGATGGGCCATGGAGTGTGGCCCAGAAGTCATAGACTGAGAGTTACAATGGTGTCGCGGGGGAGAGTAGACTCACCATGGCTTCCCATTGTTGTCCTTCCATGCCTTCTCTACGGCGTAGACGTGACCCCCAATAAGAGCCGAGTTATTCGCTACCTTGTTGACTGTCCCCACTGTCACTGGAGACTGAGGTGCATGTTGGGCGATCTCAACTGTTTATGGATACGTGTCAGTCAATGTCTCTATAGATACAGCCTGATGTCACTCACAGAGTCGGTTCCAATTTCCGTTGGCGTACTCGATCACCGACTCCGAATTGCCCAACACTGCGAGCCACTGATCACCACCTTTGCCCTCGAGCTAAAGTCTGTTCAGCTTCCATTATGACCTAAAAGAAGTTGACCTACCTTGTCCTTCCCGCCAAGCCAGTCGATGACGGCTTGTTGGAAGCCATTATGCCACCAAACCCGCTTATCGCTCACGAAACCAGCAATCTCATCGGAATACCTGACTTCCTGCCAGACTTCTTGCCCGCCCGCTGGCCATACCTTGGAGGTAACTCCTGGTGTCGAATAATCGGTCTTTGTAGACGGCTCGATATTCTTGTACATGTGGAATTTGACCGTCTCCACCATGTCTCCGCCCTGGTAGCCCGATCCGGCGTTCATCGCTTTCTTGAGGAACTCGGACCCACCTTCGGCATTCGCGATGGCCGATAGGGCTGAATGAGGGCAGTGATGTCAGCCAAAGCCAGAGAATGATACAATGTGTGGAGAAAGCAGGATTACACTCACTGGATATAAACGGACAATCACCTAAACCCCCTTGGTCGGGATCACTGGCTACAGGACCGGTCTCCCCGTACAAGATCTTCTGCGCTCTCGCAATTAGATCACCGGCGGGTCTCGCTAATGCGCCATCAAGGCCTAAGGAGTGTATGTTAGTGGTGCATATCGGTGGAGTCAGGATTGCTCACCGAAAGTCACAAGACCAGTGAGTGTCAAACAAGCGGAGACTTTCATCGTCAATTGTCGGTCGAGGTGCTCGAGCTAGACGATGCCGAGGGCGATGGGACGTATTCATGAGTACGCTTTTGAATGACTGTATACATTCAGGTCACTGGACTTACCATCTCAAAGGATCGCCAGTACAGGTCCTGAAACAGGTATCAGAGGCATACGAGACGTCCTATCCCTCTTGAATCCCCTCAGATTCCCCTGCTAAGACGGTCAATACCCCAGATCACGGGGCTGTTCAGGTGACCCTACACGTTCAGACTGCTGGAGCGTTCATCTCAAAGGATCAGTACAGGTCCTCAAACAAGTAACAGAGGAGCGAATGAGATATCCTGTCTGCGCCATCTCAAAGGATCGTCAATGAAGGTCCTGAAACAGGTTACAGAGGGTAGACTTAAGCGCCATGATACTCCTGAGGGGCGTCTACCTACCTTGCGAGGGTCCTCGATACGGCTGATGAAGGGAGATGATATCCGATCACATCGGCTCAAAAGCTCAGTTCAAGTTACCGGGAAAAGGGTTCCTTGACTTGGGTCATTCAGAGGATCATCGATCAAGCGGCAGCGGGTCAGTGTAAATGTCGAACACAACTTCATCAATACACCGTCCACCAGTGACAGAACGCCTCTCGATCGTACGCCAACTGACAAGCAGTCGAAGCTAGGAGTCTTTACTCCCTGTCCTCAACACCCGTTCTCCGCTCCCATGCCATGTCACCTCGGCAAGGGTACAGGTCAGGCCGTTACTGACAATGTGCCATTATCAGCCCTCTTCGCGTTGCTCGACTTGAGAGCGTTCCAGTCGACAAAGTGAGATACGCCACCAAAGTTCTTCCAGTCAAGTTCCAAGTCGTAGTCGGCCACCGAATGCCACTTGTTGTCCGGCTGATCCCACGGGTTTCGCAGACGTAGCCTAGGATAGTAGAGGCGTCAGCACCTCACCTTGCATTTCGCCCATTTCCTGTCTTGGGAGTCCGATAACAGGGGCAAGGATGACAGACCCAAATTTGAGAACTCACCACGGCTTCCCCTTGCTATCCTTCCATGCCTTCTCGACGGAGTAGACGTGTCCGCCGATCAGAGCCGAATTACCGGCCACCTTTCCGATAGTTCCGATCGTCACGGGGGATTGAGGTGCATGCTGCGCGATCTCGACTGTTTACCCATGCTTGTCAGCTGATGATCACATGTAGACAACCTGAAACACTCGCATATTCGATTCCAATTACCATTGGCGTATTCGATCACAGATTCAGAGTTGGCCAAAACAGCCAGCCATTGATCACCGCCTTTCCCCTCAAGCTAGACCCTTTAGCTCGGAGTATGCCTATGCCCTTTCTGGACTAGACTCACCTTGTCCTTCCCGCCCAGCCAATCAATGACGGCCTGTTGAAAGCCATTGTGCCACCAAACCCGTTTGCCGCTGAGGAAGCCGGCAATCTGGTCGGTATACTTGACTGGCTGCCAGACCTCCTGCCCACCCCTAGGCCACGACTTGGTTGCGACCCCTTGTTTCGGGTAGTTTGCCTTTGTTGACGGCTCGATATTCTTGTACATGTGAAATTTGACCGTTTCGACCGATTGTCCGCCTTTGTAACCCGATCCAGCGTTCATCGCCTTCTTGAGGAACTCGGATCCGCCGTCGGCATTCGCGATGGCCGATAAGGCTAAGGGCAATAGCGTTAGGTTTAGCCATAACCCAAGGGACGTCGGGTGAAGAACAGGGCGAGCGGGAGTGGACGCTGGACCCGACTCACTCGCGATAAAAGGGCAATCACCTAGACTACCTTGGTCAGGGTCACTGGCCGCAGGCCCGCTCTCCCCATACAAGACTTTCTGCGCCCTCGAGACCAGGTCACCAGCGGGCCTTGCCAAAGCGCCATCAAAGCCTGAGCCGTACGTGTCAGTGCCGCGAAGATTGGTGGGAGATTGAGATGACTCACCGAGAGTGACGAGACCAGTGAGGAGCAGGAAGGCAGAGACTCGCATTGTCAGTGCAGGTGCAGGAGTTTATGGAAGATCGGGCTGATGATGCTCCTCTGCATTTATATACCCATTGAGACGGCCAATTTCCTTTAGGTTTCCAGGGAGCCCATCACAAAGGATCGCCAGCGCAGGTCCGGAAACAGCGAACACGGGGAAATCCAGTCCCTCCTGGCAATCCTTTGATTTCCTTACTGTACAGTTTAATATGCTCGATCGCGGGGTCAAGTCTAAGGACGGGATGGCGAGGAGATAATTGATGCGCGTTTTCAATAGTCCTTGGAGATTGGAATGCTATACGATTCAATGTGCACAGCTTCGGCCTTGACGAGTCAATCGAAAGGTCAGGTAGTAGCGGGTCAGTTCGAAGCGGCAGATCATTGTCGCGTCAACTGCTGACGATCCGCCAGTGCTAACACGTGGTCGATCTTGCGTCCTTTGGGCACTTGATGCTATGCAGAAGTAATTTGATCAGATACGTCCGCTCACCCTAGTATTCCACCTCAACATCCCCGTCCTCTCCGCGTATCTGCACACCCTGCTCTCGATTCTCGTCCTCCACCTCCATATCCTCCCGCCTCGTCCTGCCTAGCTCGTCGACATCTGGCTTGTTTCCCCGACCGCGGATCGAGAGCGGTTTGACTTCTTTCCTCAATTCGCTCAGCTTGCTTGCCAGCTCTTCTATCCTCGCTTTGTTCTCTTTGACCTGCTTTGTCGTTTCTTCCTTTTCTTTCACTAACGCTGCCACCTCGTCGGTGATCATTTCGTCCAGGTTGGCGATCTGGGAGTTGAGCTCTGTTTCTTGCTCCGGCAACAGGATTTTAGGTAACTACGACACAGATTAGTCTAGGCTTACGGCTCAACCTTCAACCAGACTCACGAAATATAATGGCTTCAGCTCATTTGGATGAGGGGCAGCCCTTGATGGACCTTGGTTTAGCGGTATGGGCGAAGGATTTAGCAGATTCCCCACAAAGATCGACGGCGCTGGCAATGGCTTTGACGTGTGCAGGAACCTCGAAGTCGGTTTTAGAGCGGAATGTCGAGCCGTCAACTATGCCAAGTCAGATCGACACATGCCCACGCTGTCGCTGCACCCACAGCAATGTCCTTATTCCTCAGTACAAACTCTGCCGATTCGGTACTGATACGTAACGTCTTGAGCTCCTTTTCTGATTCTTGTATGTCATGATGGAGCGTAGACTCCTTTTGGATCTTGGAGGCTATACGCTCCGAGACCTGTTCCCTTCGTTTCGCCTATCAGAGGTATCAGTAAGCACATGGACAGCAGATGCTTGCGACCCGGGCTCACCGCTTCACTGCCTCGTGTTGTCTTTTCCTCATTCTTGAACTTTTGCAATGTTCCCAACAAATTTCCAAACAGCCTCTTCCCTCTTGCTTTGTCTTCCACCCTTGCATCCGTCCTCATACGCCTGAGAGGACGTCAGTTGAGAGAGCCATAAGACCGCTGCAGTAACTCACTTTGCTGGCGCCTCCTCCGCCTCCGGTCTTTCGTTGGTCATCTTCCTATCCATCGAGTCTTCGAGCGGGCTAAAAGCCAAGTCAGTATGAGACCCGCAAGGGATCAGGTCTATTCTTTCAACTCACCTCTCGGCCCTAATTGGAGATGCAGACATGATGTCTTGTTGTTCGCTACTGTAGTCGATCGTCGATCACTTGAGAAGGTGAGAGTAATGGTGCATCGTTGTAACATCGTTGACATGAGGGATCTTCGGACGAGCGGAATCAAATTGTTGTTGCGAATGGTCCCTGCTAGGCTAGCTAGCCGTTCTCTAGCCGTCACTGGTGTTACTGGAGGTCCCTGTTGTATCTCCGTATAGCTCTCACCCTAAGGCTGCCGCTGCGCTCTGTCTGGTCGAGGAGGTCAGTCAGAGGTCGTCTAAAGCTTGTTGGAGTCCGAGCTCCGTGTCAATCATGTCCCGTCCCACGACACCCGGATACAACATCCGCCGACCCGCAATCAACACCTCTTTCACTAACAGCACCGGAGTATCGAGGACTGCCTCGCCCGCCATCACCAAACCCGGCATCAGCTTGGATGAATGGGAGAGCAAGGCCACTTTGAGCGATGCGCAGCTCGACAGTATCCGTTTCGTCAAGGACAAGCTGGGTCGCAGGCCTTTACCTGAAAGAGTGAGTGCATCTGCCTGAGCCGGTTCTGATCCTCTAGTTCAACAAAGCGGAGTCATCTGCCCAAGGAGCCTCAAGACCCGGTACACCGGTTGCTCCTCAACCGACGCGTCTATCGCACCTCCGGTATGCCTCGCCCAGCTCTCGACCCTCCTCGTTACCCTCATCTCCGGCTCCTGGCTCATCAGGCTTCCTGGCCCCTCCTGACCCCCTGCATCCGACTTTCTTGGCTACACCTCAGCAATTTCACGATCATTTCATCGCTCTGACTCTCACCACGGAGCACGAGCAGGATAGCCTGTACAGAGACCACCTTGCCGAGATTGTCGGTCTAAGGGAGAAATGCGACGGCCTGATAGAAGCGCTACAAGGAGGCGAGGAGGAAGTGGGCGAAATGCTCAAAGCTCTGGAATACGTGGAGGAGAGGAGTGAGAGTCTCAGAGGGGACTGTGAGGATCTACTGGAGGAGCAGGTGAGTTTTCCACGGAGGGAGAGTTGCTAACTTTTTCAGACGCATCTTCTCACGCACACATCCCAACTCGCACATCGTCTCACATTCTTCACCTTCCTGGAGACAGCTCAGCGGACATTGAACAGTCCAAAGAGTGATCTCGTACTGTCGGAAGACTTTTTGCCAATGGTGAAGAGACTAGACGAGTGTCTGGGATATTTAGGCGAACACGTGAGTCATAGTCCGGTCGATGAAAGCTGAAGGTCCTGTATAGCGAGACTTCAAGGACGCCGAGGTGTACTTGATGCGATATCAGCAATGTATGACTCGAAGTATGACCCTCGTCAAGATACACTTTGTCAATACGATAAAGGCCCTAGGTCAAGAAGTCTCCCGGCGAGTTCAAACAGACAAGGTGGGTCTTTACTTCAATGTCACCAGCTAACCTGTTAGGGCTTGTCCGAGACAGCTATCCAGGCCTTGATATACACAAAGTTTGGCAACTTGTCATCCGCCATCCGACCACTACTTGCCGAGCTGGAGCATCGGGTGAAGGCATCTGCGGAAGATCTCTCGTCGCTGCTGCGAGAGTGTCACTTTGCGTGGATCGGAGCGCGGCAGAGCTTGATGAGCGGAAGAGTGTCGATGGAGATCGCCAGAATGGAACCCGCAACAAGCGCACTGGTAGACTTGGTGAATTGAGGAGGAAGATAAATGAGCTGACGCCAGACTCGCGCCGGGTGCAGTTATCTAAAGCAGACGTGTCTCGACGAGTTCAACCTCTACAAGCAGTTTTTTGCAACCGGAGAATCGCATCTCTAGTGAGTTTCACATCTACAGACTCAGCCGCTGACTCTGTCTAGTGGGTTCCTCGAATCCCTCTGTGACAACCTCTACGACCATCTACGGCCTCGGATCCTGCATGAGCCGTCGTTGGAGACCCTTTGCGGGGTATGCACTGTGCTACAAGCACTCATGGTGCAGGATGTATCATCGATAGAGGAGGAGCCAGAGATCCTCTCCTCTCCTGTCAGTACACCAGCATACTCGCCCTTTGCCACCACTCCCAACGGCTTCACAGGGGACGACTACTTCTCCGCCGCGGACGAGACTTACAGTGCCCGTCAACGGCGCACTGGTTCCGTCAGACACAACTCCTATTCTGGCAGTATACTAGGTCGTCCGGAGCGCGAACGGATGAACAGCGGCAAAGTCAGGCAGAGGAAACAACTAGGTCGACTGCATACGGAGGTTCTACTGCGCTTGGTGCTGCAGGACGCGCAGACGAGATTGGTGTTCCGGGCTCAAGCGTTATTGAGGGCAGAAGTCGAGTTTTACGTGCCTAAAGAGGGTGACTTGGATTACCCAGCTAAGATTCAGGGTGAGTTGATAGGCCCTCGGACTCTTGCTAATCCTCGCAGGCAAGAAGGGGCGACTTGTTGAGCGGCCAAACAACATCTCCCTCGACGTGGATGACGATGATGAGCCAACATTCCGGTCGTTGCCATCGGAAGCAGAGCAAGATCTGTGGTATCCAACTCTCAAGCAAACGCTCTGGATACTATCCCGTCTGTACTCGTATATCGACGTGAGTTGACCGCTGGTGGGCCATGCTGATTTTGTAGACTGCTGTTTTTGACGATTTGGCCCAAGAAGCAATCACGACCTGCCGGCGGTCTTTGACCTCTGGATCCGAAGTTCTTGCGTCCAAAGGCAAGGATAAAGAGGTCGACGCGAAATTGTTCTTGGTCAGACATCTCTTGATCCTCAAAGAGACGACTGCAGGACTCGATCTGGGCAAAAAGGACAGGAGGGGGGATTGGCAGGGAATTACGGATTTCCTCAAATCGCTATTGGACAACGCCACCTCGATGCTAGGTTATGCTCGGGGCGCTCTAGTCCGGCCCAACGACATTGCCGCAGATGCTCGAATGGTGAGTTCATCACCCCTTATGACGTACTGAGCAGCTTTTAGGATATCGACAGGGAGTTGAAGCGAGTGTGCGAAGAGTTGATCTCGACTTGCGCCTCTGTCGCCACTCTACCTCTCAGCGCATTCCTCGACAAATGCTCGACATACCTCTCCTCCAGGCCTTCCACCTCTGCAGACCTCTCGGCTCAGCCGTTCGCCACGCCGCAAGAGGTCTTGAGAATCCACGACGAGTTCAAGAAGTCTGCAAGAACCAAAGTCGACGAGTGGGTGAATGACTTGATGGTATACCTACAAGATGAAGACACTGTCAAAGTGCTCCTTCCACCTGCCCAAGTGAGTCCACCGCCTCTCACGTTCGAAGCGCTAGATGTCTGACATGGGCTTGGTAGAACAGTATCGTCGATTATTATCGCCAATTCCACGAATTGGTCAGAGCCGAATACGACTTTTCCACCGCAGCGGCAATCATGACGCCGAGTGGGGTTCAGACGCTTCTGGCGAAATCGTAAAATCTTGACGTTCATTGACGTAGAAGCATGTCATCATGTCAATCTCATGGTGCTCCACGATGCATGGCCTTCTGGCCGATACGAAGGCGGATGCCGAAGTGAAAATCGGGCATCATTGTGATTTAGACTGACCGGTCGAAGATGTTTCGGAATGAGATTACACTTGCTGGAATCTCCCACCTGTTTGGTGCTTATCGACCGGTGCTAGATGTCTCAGACCAGCTTGCTCCGTTGACATCCTCACCCCCGCATGCATCGGTCCCCACGGGCTCAAGGGATAGATTGGGGTTGGACTCAAGCTCTTATCCTCCCCGAAACTCGACCAAGCCGAAAGCATACAGTTTCGAGCGAGTACGTATCGACTCAATCCGTCCTTTGAGCATCATCTCCTCTTCCAATCCGGGAAAGGATATCACCTCTCTTACACAACAGTCACACGAGCGACAGTTAGGAGGGCTCCTTCACTGGGATATAAGAGCGTGAGGGTGACTGCTCGAATCCCCAGTTTCCAACGCTCGTCCGAACGGCTTTCGACAAATACTACACCGGAGGATTCCACACTTGCTCTTCCACTCATTCTACACCTAGCCAAGGCAACCAAACACCACGCAAACTCAATCACCATGGCATCTCAACTACTCATCCGAGAAACGCAGACGGACTTTTCCCGTGAGTGCCGCTTCTCCACTGTCACGCCGCCTGCGCCCTATACTACCCATACAGACCTTGCTGACCTCGTCTAGCCTTTTCCGAGCCTCACCTCGAGCTCGCTCGATCCCAATGGGTCCTCGTGCTACATGACCGCCTGACCATGCTCAACGAGTCGCTACAGCACACGACCGACGACATGGAGTACGGCGGTGCTGGCGCTCAAGCGCTCGATCTTGGTCCATTGGAGGAAGCGGTCGACGAGGCTCGGCGGATGGTGTGCGCTCTGGGTGGCGAGATGAGAAGGAGAAGCGAGGGGGAATTACCAGTTTGGAAAAAGCCAGAGGCGGCAGCACCAGCATTGTCCGTCAGAACCGCCTCAGCGGTGGTGTAGCGAATAGGAGCAAATGTAGAAGCGTGTGCTGTATGACTTTGATGCAAGTGTAGAGAACGTGGCTAGAAGTAATTCCCCTTGCCGGCATAGTCTTCCGATACACCCTCGTCTTGAGGCTTGTCATCAACGCCATCCTCTTGCAAGAAGGTTCTGGACACTTTGAGCTTGCTTGGCGGCTGGACAAATGATTTTTCCGTGAAGATCGGTCTTCCCGCCGGGATCGTGAGTGACGAGGAAGTGGGCACTGGCTGAAAAGAGACCTATGGCAGCCGTCAGCTGGTTCATGGGAGCCATACCTGTCAGCTCACTGTATCGTTCATCCGCTGATACGTCCTGAGCCAAGCGGCGACCACCTCCAACTCCCGCTCTAGCCTGCCTTTTCTCGCCATTCTTTCGTCCCGCTTCCTCTCCTTGTCCTTGCCAAACGAAAGCCCCTTCATTCTCTCCCTCATTGCATTGCCCTCCAATTCTTCCAGTCTCACTTGAGCGTCTTTCATCCACGCAACTGCCTCGCCCGTCTTGGCACCCTTCCCATTTTCACCAGCGTCCACTCCCAACCACTTTCTAGCGAGGCCAGAAGCCAGTATCGATTCTTTCCGGAGGTATCGTTTGAACAGAGGGATAATGTCGCCTTCGACAGAATCGTCTACTCCGTCGTCTTTACTCTTGGAGAAGAGCTTCCGTGAGGATGTTTCTTGAGGTTGGACGTTAAGAAGCGCTCGGGCAGAGTCGTAGAGCGATGCCACGTGAAGATACAATTTGGCTAGCAAGGAAGGTGATGGGTGATTCGATGGCAAGGGAGGACCGGGAGGCGAGAACATGACATGTGGCAAGACTGGTAGGAGCAGCTTCCGTATTGCCGTCAAATGCGCATCGGCCAGGAGAACCCTACACTGTCGATTAGCCTTAGGAGCACTTAGCGACAGATCTGCACTCACATGGAGAGCCCTCTGCAAGCATCCTCGCTGGCTTCTATTGGCCATTTGTACTTGCCTAATCTCCCCATAGCCTTCTTCACCCCATCTAATTTCGGACACAACTCGTCCGCAGTCCACTTTGCAATACCGCTCGCCTGGCACAACAGCTCTACTGCCCTGGCCAGTCCTGCTGCCGTTCGCTTCTCGTCCTCCGCCGTCATGTGAGCTTTGGAGAGTGTACCTGGCGACGGCTCAAACGAGGGTAGAGACTCCAGTATCGAGTGTGCGTAGTTTGACAGCGCTAGGATATAGGTGAACATCACCATGAGCTGTTCCGCCTGGATCGACGGCATCGGTAGTAACGGCGGGTTTAGGGGATAATGCGTGAGCGGAGCTCGCCATAGGAAGGCTGAGGCCGTCAGTATGAGCACCACAAGTCCTTCCATCGAAGTTGTTGCTCACTGGGCTCGCCTTTCCAGAGGAGTTGATCTGCATCGAGGCATTCCGCTATTCCCCGCAGATAGGGCAAATACGTCTGCACCGCCTGAACCAAAACTCAGCATTGTGATTGATCATCAAGGATGTCACACCTACATCGATGACGGAGACAGCACTGGCACCGGGCTGTTTCTCGTCTAACGCTTTAAGAGCGAGATGTAGCTTTGTCCGGGCGGCAGTGGCTTCGGCTAATGCGGAACCGAAGGACGACGACGGGTCGAGGAACAGGCTGGAGAAGGTGACCTGTGATGTCGTAGGGAGCGGGTAGAGCAGAGGAGGCATGGTCTCTGTGGGGTTGGGCTCGACGGGGCGATGCAAGAAGTGTTGCCAGCCTTTGTTATTGGTTGAGTAGAAGGCTAGGAGCACCAACAGCCAAGACGTGGGATCCAAGAAACGCGGAGTCCTCGAAGCTTGGAACCTCCACCACACTCAGGGACGAACAGGCTGAAACACGGAGGTGGACATCACAGCGTCGCGCCTAACGCACTGGTGCTACCATTGGTGCACGCTAGGCCTGCGAGTGACAAGGGTGGTAGTGCGGGGATCGCCGCTTCCTTATTGTTGGTGTCGTCAGCCGCGGCGAGGCGGGGTGGATGTTGCCGAGCGATTGTCCTCGAACAGTGAGCGTTCATCAGCAATACAACATCGACATCGAGATACAGGAGCAAAGCATAGAGCCATAGAGTCGTCCTAATCGCTATACACATACCATGCCACCAGCACCGGAACCATTCTGGCTTTGCCACGAGGTAGGTCCTTGGGCAACGGTCATCGATGGTCGAGCTGATTAATAATGATCCATCAGTGTGGCGCTCAAATGAGGCCCATCAACGTGAGTGATGGCTCTCAATATCACTGCGACAGCTACTTATATCGATTCAGCGCAATGGGGTGAAACAATGTGCATCGTGTCAAGGCGAATTCCTAGAGATCGTGCGTAATTCACCCGACGACCGAGGTCAAGTCGCTGCCTTGCCTTATGGCTGACGATATCAGCTTGATGCGGAAGTGAACCCCGATCCATTTCACGAACTGCCAGCGCCTCCACCTTTACGACCGCAGTCCTCGCCTCCGCGTACCGACAGACCGTCCTCGCCGTCCACCGGGCCAGATACAGGTGGTCCCGGTGGTTTCCTGCAGTCGGTGATGTCTAGCCTCTTTGCCGGCCTGCCCGCGCCACAGCAGCCCGGGCATGAGGGGCAGGCATCAGGATCGACAAGTCCGCCGACGCCTGCAGGCTCTGGTAGAGGCGGTAGCGCCAGCGGGAATGGAACTAGGACATTTACCTTCAATGTGGGCGGAGGAAGGGGACAAGTGATGTTTGGCAGCTTTGGCGGAGGAGGTCAGAATCAAGGATTTGGATCACCAAATCCGATGAACGGCGGTAACCTGGAGTCGTGAGTTGATATCTAAGGAATGACGAAGGGTCGGTCGTTGAAGTGCTTGTCGCAGCTTCTTTCCTGGATTCGCACCTCCGCCAATGGGTGGCAACCGACTCGGAGGTCAAGCTGGTCCACGTGGACAGCACGTACACGCTTTCCCGCCTGGGACAGACCATACCCATGCCCATGTTCATGCCGGTGCAATGGGCCCAGAAGATCTGGTGAGCTACACAACCCACTCGTAGCTGCAAATGAAGCTGACGAGCCGGAAGATGAGAATGCTATTCTCCGTTTTGGCAGAAGACGGTCATGGAGCGATGGGCGGTATACCCGGTCAAGCAAACCTCGGCGATTATGTGATGAGCGAGAGTACGTCAAACCGACCGTCGTGCAAGATTGACTCTTCTAGATGGGTTCGATCAGATTCTCGAGCAGTTGATGCACGCGGCTGGACCTCAGGGACCATTGCCCGCCTCGGAAGTTGTCATACAGGGTCTGCCCAGGTCAACATTTGATGAGAACAGCCTAGGTATGTCTCAAGTACGATTGAGTCTGAGGATGTCTCGCTGATTTAGATTTCAGAGAAAAGCGCTTTCAAAGATTGTCCAGTGTGCAAGGATGACTTTGCCGTCGGGGACGAGGCAATGAAAGTGCCTTGCGGGTGAGTGAATTGCGAACGACGTCAAGCTGCGTGTACTGAAATGAGTCTATGTTAGACATCTGTTCCACCCAGACTGCTTGCAACCTTGGCTCAGGACGAATGGGTCGTGTCCAGTATGGTGAGCCGGCAGTCAGACATCTGACCACGGTAACTCTTCGCTCATGCCCCTGATCAGCCGTTTCTCCCTCGTTCCCGCTGAGGGTAATGAGACTCCTCAATCGCGGCAAGCTCCGCCCAGCGGCACATCACCAGCTCAAGCTGGCCAGTCGGAAACTGCACAGGGTCAAAATGGCATCGGATCCACCGTGACGAATATCCTCCAACGGCTCTGGGGTCAAGGTGGTTCCGTCAGTAATCCCCAGTCTCCCAGCACGACGCCCTCGAATCCCATGTCCCCGGCGGCCGAGAGGCCTCCCACTGGGGCTTTCGGCATGGGTACCAGTCGAGTCGGAGTCACACCGACATTCAGTCCACCACCGGGCCCTCCACCAGGTCGGACGCATAGTGAAACTCAGTACTTTCCTCCTTCGGGCCCACCCCCCTCGCAAACGCAACCGAACGAGCAGCAATCGAGTATACCCCTCCCTCAAGCGTCGGGGCAGTCGACACAGGTGGAAAGATTTCCTTCGGCGATACCGGCAGATTACAGGGAGCGTCATAGGCGCCGAGAGCAGGAACAGCAGGATCAAATCTCGTGAGTGCCATCAAATCCGCGGGTGAGCTTGGACGATCATTAGTCTGACATGCACCTCTGCAGACAAGACGACCTAGATTGAGCGTCCGACCCGTGGTGATGCATCGACACATCCCATCCTACAATTGTATATTATGACAACGCCCCATGCACTCATTGTATCGCTGTGCTAAGACCAAGCTGACTTCTGGGTCTGAATTCCTAAATCTTCCCATCGTGGATCTACCACACGCACTCATAGTAACCGACACTCAGGCTGGCAAGCTGAACCCCAAATTGTATCTGCGAGAACTGACAACTAAAATCAAGAAACACGTCTACCACTCCTCTTCCTTGTTCTGCCTCGCCCAGCTCTCGACCGTCGCCAAACTCAACAAGATGGACTCTGGCTACGATCAAAAGGTCATATCAGCGATGGCCACTCATCCCAAAGCAAGCTGTCGACAGACTGACCGTTTGCAATTGAGACTCTCTGCCCCTTCTCGCCCTGCGGGTCAAGTCTGAAGAACGCCTTTTCTCCATCAACGACTTTGCCTTTCCCCCCTTTTCTCGCTTCGGCGATCCTTTCAGCCTCAGAGGCGGCGTGGATCCCGTTGGTCGCTGCGGCGAATGATCATGGGGCCCTCTCCAGGGAGAACGTGGGATGTCCAAAATACCCGCGTTGCCAAATAATGGTGCCGAGGTGGACCTGCGATGGTGGCCGGGCGGGAGGATGAGTATCTCGTGTTGAGAGCTATAGTCGCTGAGGTGGACGGTGGTCTCATCCTCGGTTTGGACGTGGATCTCAAGTTGACTAGTGGAAGCTGCCCGCCCGCGCGAGTCGGGTTTGGGGGTCTCGTCCGCGGGATAAGTGTCGTGCGGGTCGACAGAGGATGTCGACATGGACAGAGTGGGAGTCGAAGTGATGGGGGAGGAACGGGAGGGGGGTAGTGGAAACCCAAGGTTGATTGAGAATCCAGACGCGGTCGACTCTGGCCTGGGTTTAGGGTCGAATAAATCCCTGGGGCGAGGTTTGCCCTCCTCGTTGGACTCCACTACGCGGCCAAGCTTCGGCAGATAGGGCAGGCCATGTTCTTCAGTCGAGGGTGAAGACGCCAAAACCTCTTCCTCCTCGCTCTGGCCCACCACATGTGGACTACCTACATCCCCACTGATCTCCCTTCCGTTCTGCTCCAGAGCCACACGCAGGGCTCCGACCACATGCTCTTCGCCTTGGATCTCAATCTGCCTGATCTGGTCATTGCAGAGGTATATCTGTCTCACCACCCGATCACACCGTCCCACCGCTCGACTCAGCGTATCCAGCGCTCGTCTCTGCGCACCAGGCTCATTGCGGACCTGCCCGGTAGCCAAGGAGGCCAAAGTCGTATCCCGATGTCGGAGCAGAGTCTCGTATTTGCTCCTCAGCCGTTTCAGCTCGTTCCGCAGTCGAGTCTCCTCTGACGCCGAGGTACGAAGGACAGATAGTGGGAGCAGTCGGGGCTCGGTGGTGGACAGGTGTTGAAGGGTGTATGCGATCAGGTGGTCAAAGTCGTCCTCGCCGAGGTCTTGTTGTAGTTGTGAGATTGACGTCGTGTTCCATGGGAGGGGGACGTTGTCGAAGGGAAGCGGCTTGGTGCCGCTCGAAGAACCGCTCTCGCTGGGAGTCAAGGTGGCCTCCTTGTCCTTCACTACGGGTGGTGCTGCACTGGTTGGATTCTGGCTGGTCGTCGCGCTAGGCTCAGGCCGAGCTGGATTGCCCTTTGGCTTGATGTCGAGTTTGAGGGGAGGTCGACTTGGCGGTTCTGGCGCTGTTGGCACCGTAGTCCCAATAGAGCTGCTTGCCTCTCCAAGCTGTTCCACAGCCTCCTCCTCGACCTGCTCAGCGATCGTCGGGGCGCGGGTTGGCACCGCAATCTGCTTCTTGCTCTTTGAGTACTGTAGCGTCCTGACATGAGTGTTCTTTCGACCAATTCCCACTTCCATGCGCCTAGGGGACAGCTGGTTGGACGTGACACTGGCAGCAGGGGTGAGATTGGAAGTCCGCAGTCTCAATGCAGTTGGACGCTTCTTCCGATCCAGGTGGCCTCTGGAGCTGGGGCTGTGGAGCATAGATGCCAAAGTGGGGAAGGTATCGATAGGCGTGGTGAGGACTGGACAGGGATTGATATGTGGAGGGCTGGCGAACCGAATTGACTGGCGTTTGCTGGGCTGTTGAGCAGGACCAGTTGATCTCGTTGGGTGTTGCGATGAGGACGAGGGGGTTCGCTGATGCTGGCTCAGTTGCCTTTGGGCTACGGTATCGAGTGCTTCGCCTAATCTGGTGATCGTTGGATACTAGTATAGGTCAGCGATATGTCCGGTAGGCCTAGACAGAGCGTCGACCTACCCTGCTGTCATCCTGCTTGACACCTAGGACTTTGGCACCTTCAGCCACCGGCTGAGGTGTAGGCGGTAGCGGTCTATCGGGCGGAGGACCCGATGGCGACGATTCCACTCCACCTTGAGGAGAAGCAAAGTCCTTGACTCGAACAACTCTCGAGCCGTCCCTGCTTTTCTTGCCCTTGGGCGTCGGCGTCGTGACCTCCTTACGACTTTCCTCCCCTTTCGGATCGGTCCGCTGCGAGACTGGTTTGAACGCCGACGGAGGCTGCTGAGGTGATTGCTCCTTTGCCGAGCTTTTGGGCGTGGATGGTTCCAAGGGCGAGGGTTTCGCTGATGTGGGTGTGGTGCGTCCATTGCGGAACAGGCCATTGAAGAATGTCATGATGCAGCGAGTGCGGTGTTGATGCTGATCGGGACGAGAGATGCAGTGCTGATCGTAGTGATGAGAGGAGGGAGTGATTGCCTGCTATGCTGTTCCCAGCCAGTGGGACAAGTCGAGAAGTGGACACTGGTGATTCTTGTAACGAGGGCGAACACTGTCATTCAATCACCAAGCTACACACTAGTACTAGGTCGCCGCGGTAATCGCTAGACTGGATACAGCTCGATACCAAGGCGACATCGGGTGCAATGCTCGATGGCGACGCTGAGATCTCGGGAGATTGGTCCGCGGTGATACTGTATGTTCCTGTATGTTCCACTCTGCGACCGAGAGATTGATTGCTCGGTAGCAACAAGTAACAAGCTGCAGCGTTTCAGCCACAACCTTGTTAGGTTGATAGCTGGTCGTCCTTGGTAGACCCATCGGGCGAGATGGTCAATCTACCATCATCCAACTTGTCGACCTGTCGACCTGTCAACCTGCCATGATTGTCACTGCGTCACGGTCGGTGGCAGACGGGATTGATGGATCCAGAAGCGAACGCCAGCCGTGCCGGGGCGTGCTGATGCGCTGATGGTCGTCTGTTCCTCCGAGCTCAACCCTGCTCAAGCTAGGCCCAGACGGGCTTATCTAAGGGCAGAAGCTCAGCGCAGCTAGCTTAGCTTACACTCAGAGCGGAGTGGACTGGAGTAGATCGCAAAGCTCGGACCTGGATACGCCCCCGCTGGCTTTGACTGGACTCGGAGCAGTGCCTGATCTCGCCCGAGCCTGTCGCCAAGAGGAGTCGCGGCTCGCGACCTCTGGCAGCCTCTGGCGACCGTTGGCGCCTGCATTGTCAATTCATGACCTTGACGACGGAAGAGGCTTCTCGGCAGCGGACTAGTCGTAGATTGGCCCGTCGTCAAGGTGCGGTAGTGGTGGGATCTGGACGGTTGTGAGGCATTTGTGGTGATTGATCACAAGCCAAAAAAGAAGATTGACCTCCGCTCCGTTTCATCGCGGGCCGGCCGGGCCGGGGCGCCGGGAGTCGTGTTTCAGGTTGGCATGGAGCACGGCTTCACCATCGACTGCTAGCTGGCCATGTCACGCAGGGTCATGCCGGTCATGCTCGACACGGCGTCAAGAAATAGGATCGATATCGCATACTCTAACACAACAGACATCGACCGATCTACTTGTCCACGACTCACATCCCCTCACAGACCTGACACTGACAACGCCTCGATATCGAATAGTCATCGCAGGGCTAATTCCTCCTGCAACACCTGAACAATTGCCTTGTGATCCAGTAATACAGACACTAACCACCATACATCAGCGTCACACTCTCCCTCTCCTGGATCAGCTCCACGTCGTACTCACGCCTACGAATCGGACTGCGGAAAGACCGAAGGTCGCCCAAAGGAGGTATTTGAAGTATATCTGCTGTTTGTCCTGTAAATGCCTAGTGTCGTAATGTAATGCGTTCACAATACACGTCCCGTTCATCGGAGCGATGATCGTGCCATTGTTGACGTCGTAGCCGGTGTTTAGGAGACACTCCTCCACTCGGTGATAGGTGTGGTCGAGGCCATTGAGCGTGGCTATGGAGATGGCGAGGGCGGCGTTGGAAAGGAGCCATACCCCGACGAGTCGAGTACGGAACGTCCTATTCTGATCCTATGCATATCATCAGTAAGGGTACGTCGGGGTGAATTGGTCGACGACTCACGTCCATGCTGGGTGGATCTGGCGTGACGTCCTCTTTGAATGGCGCTACGGCACGCTTGACTACGATCTGGAAACTCTCATCGAGCTCATCTTGGCCCTAAAGACCGGCCTGGGTCAGCTCGACTCCTTGTAAACGGCATAGCTGTCTGTGCCCACCCTTTGGACGTCTTCGACGACTCCCGCCTCTCCGCTCTTCTCTTTGGTCGACGAGACCGCGGGCAAGGACTCGGCTTTGTCGGAACCTGGAACCGGTCGTCAGCTGAGCATTCAACCGGATCAGGATGTTAATTACCTTTTGTACCCCATCTACAGGACAGATATTAGCTTGTATGATGCAACTCAATTTGGCAGAATCCAGCTCACGATACGTCGTGTAGATTGCAGAACGCATACACGTTCAGCACGTTGGTGAAAGACGGCGCCAGCAGCTGGACGCGATGAGCAAGAATGCAATGCCTTGAAACCCGCGGCACTCACCAGATACTGCGGGAACGAGCTGAGCATGTGCCATGGATCGGACTATGCCGGGGTCAGCGTGATCAGTTGTGTCGTGTCGTGAGTTGCACTTACGTATAAGATCGAAGAGAACAGGTAGATTCCTGCACGAGAACGCAGTCGTTAGTTGGAGTTAGAATTATACGGACAACCAGCCTTACCGATGGTGGACATGACGGCGGCGACGAGAACCCCGTTGGTCTTGTTGAACAGGTTTCTCAGCTTTTCTATGATTCCACCATCTATAGCCAATACGTCCTGATCGAGCCATCAGCCAGTTGCCATTTAAAGGATCCGAGGTCGGCCCAGATCCGACTCACTTTGAAGGCGTGGACTGATAGGATGACCGAGCATACGACGAGGTATGCTGCTAGTACCGCGTAGATCCACAGTGTCAAGAGATGCAGCCCACGCTCCGACTTTGGTCTGTTACCCAGCGCCAGGACAAACTGCACGAGCGTCAGCTTGAACCTGGTCGTTCTTGAGGGTACGTACCTGGAGCATCAGGAAAGCAAGGTATATCCACATCAAGACGATATTGACCCAATGCGTCTAGATCACAAGCCCGTCAGCTACCGTCTCACCAACATGGACGATCGCGACCACTCACGACATCGGCCGTGACGAAGAGGTTGATGCCCACTGATCTCGGAACGAGGTCGATAATGATGGAAAAGGTCAACCACAAGTTGGCCAAGGCGAACCAGCCGAAGATGAGATTACAAAAGTTGTAAATCGCTTGAATGTGCAAGAAGAACATTCTGATCGGGTTATGACCCGACTTGTATAGTCTGAAAAAGTGGATCAAGGCGTAGACCGAGGCGGCAAAGGAACCATTCAACCATCGTCTTCGCTGACTGATCAATTCGGCCGCTTGCTCGGGAACGTCCGTCTCGGCTTTACTGGGCTTGACGTAGCTCAGTGTCCATTTCTGCTTTTCCTTGGCGACGAGCTCAAAGCACAGGATCCGGTCCTCGGCCAGGAACATGTTCTTGGTGAAGATGTTCATTCCGTAGATCCCCTTTTTGCCAAGTCTGGCGGCCATGGTGTGATCGCCGTGAAAGTACTGCTCGAGCGGTCGACCTTGGATAGCGCGATACCGATAGGCGGAGAATGCGCCAGGTAGGACAGATACGTATCCGAACGAACTCTCAAGCGGCTTGTCGAGGATATTGGACATTTTATACTCAAAGTTCTGGGCGGCTACCAGTGGATTGAACAGCTTTTTGCCCTTGTTGATCTGTGCGTGAATCTCCCCACAAGCACCTCCTAGGTTGGGATTGTTGTAGAATGCCTCCCAGAGGTGGTAGATCGCCTTGTGGCCGGGTTTGGTGCCTGCATCCAAGAGGACACAGATCTCCGGGTTGAGCTGTCTCCCAATCGCGTTGAACAGCCATCGATGCGAGTTGATCTTTTTCGAATTCTCCTGCTTGAGCACAAAGATGAACTGTACCGGCACAAAATTGTTCGGATCCCCAGGGTGCGGCTGGACCAGTTGGGGCTTGGCGTCTATCGACAGCTGAGTGGTGTATTCGAATATGTGGGCCACGGTGGGCTTTTCATCGACAGCCTTCTTCAACACACCATCTTGATACACGCCGATAGTCGCAAGGACGTCGAGAACCGCCGTGTCCATGGGTCCCAGTCCGTCGGCGATGAGGGCCACCACGATCCTTTGCCAGCCGGGTCGTCCTTCCTCGGCGGTCCGACGCCAGAATTTCGATGCTTTGGTGTTGCAAATATCGCGAATGTTCATCATGACGTTGTGAAGCGTTCGGGCGTAGAGGATCTTGTCCTCGTTGTAGCTGGTGACGGCGATGAGAAGCTCTGTCTCCCGGCCATACTGGTTGACTCGCAGGTTCCACCCGTTCTCCACTGTAAAGTCGTCTGGATCGCACGTCGCGGCAGTGTATCGCATATGGCTGCCTGAGGTCAATTCGAGTACTACCACTGCGCGACGCTCGTCATTTCACTCACGTGAACTCATTCGTCTTGCCTATAGGGAGTCAGCTGAGTGCCGATCTCGGGCGCCTGCCAGCTGCTGAACTCACCTGTAAGGTATTTCGATTCCTGAGCACTGATGATTGGTCTCGGGACGGGGTACCTGACAACAGTCAACGTTCGCTCGGCCACTCAGTAACCAGACTCACTCGGTGATCCAATTGCCCTCACTGGTCAATTTGACTCTTCTGGTCGTCGCACCTCGCTTTGGGATAGTCTGTCGTCGGATAAAGTCTGCTCCTGCCGAAGGAAGTGTGTGCAAGTGATGCCTCGCATACGGTGACATTGGCATGAACGGGGACCCAGGGGCACTAGCACCGATATCAGCTTACCTCTCCCCTCCAATAGTCCCACTGTTTTCGAGTCGAGGGGAGCTCGTACTCACGCAGTGAGCGGTTTCAGCTCTTCATCATCCTCCCCCGCTACCCAAGGCATATTTCTCCCATTGATCTGCACCCCACCTCTCAACGGCCCCGTCAACAATCTCCCCCCGGAAGGGGATCTACCCCCTCCCGAGCCCAGATCTCCGGAGAGCAACGCCCCGCCGTCGTCGTACCGCATGCTTTGGTACGGAGCGGGCGGGTAGCGCCTTTGTCGCTCAGGGGTGGCCATGGGGCTTCGCTGTCCGTAGTCGGAGTACTGGCCAGTGGGGTACACCGAGCGCGAAGGGTCGTCGAACGGGTTTGCCATGATGGAAGGTCGAGACTGAGGTCTGGATCTCAAAGTCGAGCGAACCTGTCTTTAATCGAGGGTGTTGATCTTGCTCGATACACTTGACTGGCAGCTCGTCGTCCAAGAGTTGGTGAGAGCTTGATTGGTATACCCGTGGTAGTCGGTCGGACCGAGTCGTTGACGCTTGAGCAGGTAGACCTTGGATCCACTCGATATCGGTCCTCTTTTTGGTCCTTTGTCGACCACACTGTATCTTTTTCCTCGTCGAGTGATACCAGCTGGATACGCTATACTACGCAGATCGTTCATCAACATAACAACCCACTCCGAGCCCGAGATTCTTGTGGATTTCCATTTGGACCACTGATGCGCCATTGCCCTGCCGTTGCACGCCCCGCCGGGCGTTCACAAACATTGCACCCAGCATCGTCCACTCGCTCGTCAGCCTTCGCAGTGGGGGGATCTGGACTCGTGCATCGGTCTCACACCGAAGATCGTGAGACCGCCGGCTCTAATGCAGGTTGGCATGGCGATCGAAGTGCGAAGAACGGGTGGGTGGTCAAACACGAAAACATCCGGTCGATCTCTTCGACGCGAGTCGACGGTTTCAGACTCAGAAACACCTCTGACCCCAGAGTGACACTATTGCCACGGCACTGCTCTGACCGTCGTCGAATGTTTGCATAGATGATATAATGACCCAGTGAGCCGTATTATTGCTATTTACGTATGTACAAGAGACCCAGAGCTATAAGCTGGAGCGTTTTGCATCCACTTAGACCGTGAGGGAAAGAGCGAATCGAGAGCCGTTGTCCGTTGCGTGTCGTAAGATGTCGTGGAGGAAGCTGTAGGGTGATATAGACTTTACACCCTCGCGAGAACGAGGCGACTAGACGTCTCGGGCATTACCCTGCCAGTCGTAGCCTTCCAGCATGAGTCCATGCTCGGATCGCTCCAGAGTCCGCATACTCCTCAAGTACCACCCATCGAGCTTGAGTCTCAGACCCTGGTAGATCGGTGGTCCGGGCTGATATCGTCTGGCGGTCCAGTCGCCCGTTGGTGCATCGGATTTACCAACAAGGGCATTCAGGCCCTTCTTGATGTTACTCGTCTCGTTGGCTGAATTTCCAGTGTGGGGTCGAACGCCTTTGATAGCAGTGCCGGGTGTCATGGCGTACTTGCTGATCAACTTCTCGTCGTCCAAATCCTCAGTATCCATTGACTCGGCGATGGTAGGCGCCGTGGGCGAAGTGACGGACGGGACTCCAGACTTGTTGCGGTTGTGGGTCTGGATGTGGAGTTTGCGATTGGATCGGGAAGACCATTTACCACCGCCAATCTCGCCATAGGGGTTTTGACCGGCCGTTGGAATGTCCGGAATACCCTTCTCCTCGGCGGCAATCTCGGCGGCCAGATCGGCCGGGACCAAGGGGTATGATCGGACCAACTCGCCATGAAGGTGCTTGCAAATGTCAGACCAGTATTTGCCCCTGATCAACATGTTCTGCGACTTGGCAAATAGCGTCCAAGGGGTGTAGATGAATGGCGCGGGGGGTTTGTCCGACTCTGATCGGCCAGATACCAGTGGTGGGGCTTGGATACCCGACGCTCGGGATTGGACAGGCGACAGTCGGGCATCGGGCAGTGGTAGGATAACCTCCAGAACGACCATTTGAGCGGGAGACTCGTCGTCGTAGTTTGTAGATGGCAGCTCGAGGATCTCGGGCGAGAGTCGAGCAATGTTCTGGATGTTTGGCCATGGCTTGAGTGCCGTGGTGAGAGACTCGATAGCAACGGCCATAGCGGCTTGGAACTCATATAGCGCTTCGTCGTCCTGGGACTGGATCGAACCATCTCCGCTGTCGGACGACTCGACTCGCTGGAGGGCGTCGTTGGCTCGAGAGATGACTTCGCCCATGGTCATGTTGCTGCATTCTCGAATCCAAGCTCGCATAGCCGAAGATAGAGGGAAGTGGACGTCCGGAAGTCGATACGCTGGGATCTGGTGTCGAGCAAAGTTGTACACTAGCACGTCGATACCGTGACTGGCAGTGGTGGGTCGAACACCAAATAGACCGAGGTATGTGCCACCAGTTTGGACCACGGGCCGAGCACCTCGCTTGGCGTACGTCTTGCAGGCAGAGAGGAAGATGTCCATTTCTCCTTTACCAACACCCATGTGATCGGCAAAGGTTCGAGAGAAGAACCTAGTCTCGGTAAGACGGTAACCCCTTTCGAGCCAGTAGTCGACCGTGTCAAAGTTTGCCGGTGGCTCCTGTGTCATCTTCGGGTAGTCGAATCCAATAGGGTGTCCATTTCCAATCTCTCTAACCAGGAATAGCAAGACTCCTTCCGAGGTGTGCAATTTGAGCGTAATACCATGGATCGAGCTTTCGTCATCTTGGTGCTTGACAATACCACCCTCGTCGTCGGGCCCAGGGACTCGAGTACCAGTAGTCATGACTCGGTCGAATAGCTCGCCAAGGGATTCTACTGAAATGCCAAGTTGTTGAGCGAGAAGCACCGAAGCCTCGACGAAACGCTGTCGGAACTTTTCGCTCTGCCAAGTCGACGCAGAGGTCTTTTGCAGAGGCTTGCTCTTTCGCTGAGTGAGGTAGTCGACGATTCGAGGGACGAAGGGTCGGACAATCTGCCAGTTGTACGAGAGTTGGTATAGCCATTGGAAGGTGGGTTGTCGGGGGTCAAGCTCTCCCATGACTCGCTACGAGTCGTCAGACGTGTACTATGTGGGTGTGCTCGGTACTCACCTTGAGCTCCGCTTCCGTCTCAATCATCTGCATTGGAATGGTACCGTCGTGCTTGACCAGAATTCGACCGTCCTCGGCAAAGGTGGCACTGGCGACGACAATATGTCTGGCCTTCTTTCGGATCTCACGTCTGGACAGCAAGTCCGCAAAGGCGAAAGCGACGGAGAGGAGGAGAATGACACCGCACATGACCGAGATGGCTAACACAGGTGAGCTTATTGGTCTTCGTAACAGGTGGACTAGCTCACCAATGGTCAACCTGGTGTTTTGGCCACCACCGCTAGCTAGAATCTCGGGGGAGACGCCTTCCTTGACACTATAGGATGTGCCGCCAAGACCGAGGTAGTGCATACTAGACCAATAGTCAGCGGGACTCTTGGATCATGCCACGACACGACTCACCCGCAGACGGCGGCCGCGAGGAACAGCGAACAGAGACCTCGCTTCCAGAACGAGTCTGACCATTGCGCTCGGAACTTGAAGAACGCGAAGAATGCCGCAGTGGCCGCAGCAGACGCGAGGATCAAGGCGAACACGACCGTGACGGCAGAGTAGGAGACGTTGAGGTAGGGCAGCTGGAACGAAGCGGAGTAGTGCATCAGAGAGACTGAAGGTGTCAGCTTATGCCTCCTAGTCTCTCCAAGCACGACTCACTGGTAAGACCGACGAAAACTCCGGAGATGACTATACGCCATAGAGGAATCTCCATCTCATATCCGATGAACCAGAACGCAAAGACGGTCGCGATGAGTGGGACGAAGAGCGAAAGCGCGGTCATTCCTTTGGAGAACTGTAATGTCAGCTGTAGCCGTGAAGCGTGTTACTCACCTGGATGTACCATGTCACGTCGGGACTGGCGAGAAGGCGGATACTGATCATACTGACAAAGTGCATACCCCAAACCGCGACGGCAGAGAAGCAGACGGCGGCGAAACCGAGCAGCAGGTGATTTCTCCATCCTCTCGACGACGTCCTCCGACCGAGCAGCAGCAGCGTCGCGTACGAGCCGAGAACGGACACGACGATGGAGAGGACCAGGATGCCGGGTACTGGGTGAATGGGGACCGCGTGCGTGACATAGTATTGCATGAGCCCGGAGGGATCTACGCGTTCGTCAGCCAATGAACGAGTTGAGGGGTCGTGCAGAAGACCGACTCACCATTCCACAGGTCCAGAGGCGGTGGCGCCATGATGCGACGAGCAAGTTACAGGTTCAGAGCGCGTAAAGAAGGTCGATCGAACAGGTCAGACCTGCTGGGCGAATGTAAGCGTTGATCAGGATGATCTCGTGCGAGTTGTAGTGAAGATGTAGAAAGGAATGAATCACGCGTCAAAAGGTCGATCAAGTGGGAAGTATGGTATCACAAGGAAAAGGGGAAGAAGCTAGATCGACAGGGCATTGAGCTAGAGGTGGTTAAGCAGATGGAATGAGGGACAAATGAACGGAATGTCAACGTCAAGAGGTCTGGAGTCTTCGCTGGACTCGCCCTGATTCACAGCCCAAGATTACTCTCGAGGCTGCAGAAGGGGAGAAGAGGGTGGTGGTTTGAGTTTCGCCTAGGCTGATCAGGGGAGACATTGCCGAGTGAGGCATGGGGTATGGGGAGGACTCGTACCGATAGCTGGGAGGAAGGGCTGGATTTACCCGGAAGGGCGTCGAAGAAGGGGTGTATCGCAGAGTGCCACAAGGCGTCACTGGAATGTCAATGTGGGGGTTGTAAATGAACTGTTTCTGAGATCTTTGGTAGGACCTGGTGACCAACCTCGTGCGCGTGTTCGGGTAAGGGGCCCGAAGAGGGGAGGGAGGGGAGAGGGTTGTGTCGGGTGTTGGGCGTTGAATATGTCTGGGCGAGATCGAAATGTGGTAAGAGGGAGGTATCATCAGGATTGGGTGCGGGTAAGTTGACTCGAGCGAGTGTTGGCATGGTAAAAGTTTTCCTCGGAAGCGTTGATCATGATCCTCTGCTTCGGCCTTTGCCATCATCACCCGAGCGGCCCTCGCGACCATCAAACACTCGTCTGTAGCTTCTCTCGACGATCGGCGAAATTTAATGGAAAAGGAACGATGAAACCAGAGGGAAAGGGGGGTGACACACTCCGGGCACGCGGCCATACTGCGGCAGACGAGGTGTAGAGAGTTACTCACCTAGGTGGTGTTGACCTCGTCACTGTGATGGATGGCGTCGAGGTGATGGTGGTGATAAGAGTCATCGTACTGGCAATGTAGCCCAGCTAGCCATCTGGCAATTTGACCTCCCCAAATCCTGCTCCTCCATGACGAGCCGATAGCTCCCCCGGGGTAGAACTCAGAACCTCTCAGAACCCCCGTTTCACAGTGCCTGACTACGAGACGTGCCTTGATAGTCAAGTCGGTGACTCCGACGAGGCAGGACGAGGCTCTCATCGTCCTCCTCTTCCGAGACAGCTTGAGCGGAGTATCCACCGGCCTGCGATAGCGAGTTGCAGCGAAGCATTTCCTCCTCTGTCGCTCTTCCACAGACCCGAGGGAGGCCATGTCCTGCTCCTCTGCTTCCTCGGACGTCGTTGCTCCCTAATGACTAGACGGATCTTCCTGGCTGTTCGAGGGTCGAGAAGAGTCGGTAGTGCGAAGGCCAGACTGTGCCAGGGCGAGAGCTGAAACTGAATCGGCTCGGCGGTAAGTCGGCAAGAGCGAAGCCGCCGCGATGCCCCAGGACAAGCCTGACTGAGATCTCGTAATCTGCCCTGCGGCCGCCCTGGGCGGCTGGGGGTCCGCTTGGGTCCGTGCAGGATAAGATAAGGTTGCCTCCAGAGGACGAGAGCTAAGCCAATATATGACGACAAGGAGTAGGCACGGGGGTGCAGATAGCTTGAGCTTAGTTCAATTACCAGTGTCCAGACCAAGGCAGACCACAGGCCTCAAGGCCTTGAGGATCTTCGATTGTCACTTCGAGTGACTGTCTAGGACCGTCGACTCTTCGCCGCAGCCTAGCAGGAGAGTCGCGGTTGTCGTCGCCAGGTACATAAGTAAAGGTCATCATGTCATAATACCATGTCATACGTCCTTTTACAATACAAGCTACTTAACGCATACCAACGATGGCCTGCCCGCAGACACCGAAAAGAACCACTACTCGGCATCGCTATCTCCTTCCGGACCCGCAAAGATGTCGTTCTCGATGTATTTGACCCTATAAAATCAGCCGACGTTTGAGCGTTTGGGACTCACGCTGATATTCTCGCTTTCTTTGTGGCGGGCATTCCTCCCTTGTTCACTTTCTGGGCAGCATTGACAACCTCTGTGAGTACCCCGTTATTCTCCCCCTTGGTTGTGACTGGGACAGTATCAGGCTTGGTGGGTGACAAATCCTTCCTTTTACTCGAAGCCTCGACTTTGGGCTCTTCAACATCAATATAGATGACCCCATCTGCTTTGGCGGGAGCTGGGTTCGGCTGGCTGGCGGACTGGGTGGATTTTTGGATCTTCAGAGTTCTGTGCTGGTCTTTCAATTTCTAAAGAGCTAAGTCAGTCGGCGAGAACCCCTCGCAGTAGGTGCCGTCCTCACTTGGATTGCGTCGGCACCGCCTTCAATCACTTCGTTGGAACGCCAGATCGTTGCTCGGAGCTTGGTAGGATGGTTCCAGTCTATGCCGGCGAGGGAGTACATGTCCGATTTAACATATTTACCCTCCAATCCATGCTCCAGGAGAAGCGTGTGCTGGATCTGTTACAGCTGGGTCAGTGGTCTACTTCAAGCTAATCTGACGCGAGTCCGGACGCACTTTACGCGCAAGCTTGAGGTCGTACACGTTCTTCATGTACAAGCAAATTGACATGAGAAGGCTAAGATCGTGTTAGCCGGACCTCTTCACAACATCTACTGGACACTTACATGCTCTCCGTCACCGAGGAATTTGTTCGAGGTCGCGACTTTGGCCAGTTCCACACCTGCATCTCTCAAAGGTCCCTCGGCTACGGACCTGAATATTGTCGCCCAGACGGTATCGACCTCCGGGTGCGGGGACCACAACAACCTATCGTCATGTCAGTAGAGTAGCGTCAGAAGCTGAACCCGGCCGCACTCACCACTTCCCACATGTCCATTTTGACTTGAGTGAGAGCTCTTTCAGGTCTGCGACCGCTTTGTCTTTGGCCTGCGGTTTTAGACCTGCTTAGTTGGGGGGACACGCACCGGCTCTCTAAACGATTTCTTTGATCTTGTGCCCTTGGGCTTCCCCCACGGAGAAACCGGTATTTTATCGTCCAGCTGAAGATAGTTGGATCAGCTTTCCAAAGCGTTTCCGAAAGGTGCCGGTAGACTCGCTTAATCTCCATTATTGTCATCTCCAAATTTTCCACTATAGAGTCATTAGTCACACCTTGAGTTGTCATATAGGAATAAAAGCCACTTACAAATAGCGAGCGCTTTGACTAACGTTTCAGAATATTTGGTTGCAATCTCCGGATCCTCAGTCCTCTTCGACTTGCCCTGCACCCAAATGATCTAGGAGCCAGTGTCAGTCCTGCATCTTCCCCGAAGATTGATGATGGTGTGAGGCTGACGTACTTCAGTTTGGTCATTGGTGATGATGGACGGCCGGCACTACGTGGATCAGCTTGGTAGCAGGTAGCAGAGTAGATTGGGATGTACCTTTCGCAAGTGCTTAATCGATGGTGACGCCACATTTCGGCGTCCAGAAGTATGGGTTGCTCATCTTGCCAAGCGTGCAATATTTATCAAGGACCCAGGATTCCGGCGGCACATCTAGGTGAGACCTTGATCGATCAACAAATTGACACTGGAACTCGGACCGCGTATTGTTGTTGAGCTTGGGAGCGGCGTGTTATTACATGCCCACGGTGCTCGCGTGCGCGCGACATAGAGTCATTTGATTCCGTCCGCTAACTCTACGTCATGCTGGAAATTCAGAAGACAGGATTCAAGGTCTCGATCGAAAGGCTACAAACGGTCCTTTTCCCTCACGTTCTCCTGCACGTACTGAACCAGCTCTGGGTTCTTTGGATAGAACTGGTAGACGCACTCGCCTGCTTGCCGGAACACACACTGGACAGCATTGCCCGAAATGCCCAAAGCCAACAAATCGTCGGCCTCGGCCGGCACCCGAAAGAAGAACCAAGCGAAGAAAGCAGCTCGAGAAGGCACCGAGTTCGATGACTCCGCGCCTCCTCCTCCCGCTGGAGGAAAGATGCAGAGGGGACAGAAAAAACTGAGTAAAGCTCAGAAAAAGGCATTACCCAAGGTCAAGCAGTACATTCCCCCTCCGAAACCGCCTGCTTTGCTCATCCCCGATCCTTTGGATGGACAGGGGCTGGCTAGGACCCTGCCGGCCGAGCTAGTGGTCGTGTTACGGCGTTTGGGAAAGAAAGACGATGTGACGAGACGGAAAGGACTTGATGAGCTAAGAGAGGGATGGGTGGTGGAGCTACAACGGCCGCCCAGTAAAGCAGCGGTTGAGGGCGATACCGAAGCTGAAGGGGAAGAAGGCTCAGAAGAGCTAGAAAGGGAGTTGAAAGAGACTGCACTGCTAGAAGCAGTCCCAGTATGGGTGAGTGTCCGAGTGTTGCAAGCCAGTAAACCGGGTCTGCTGATACGTGGACCAGCTACACAACCTGGCAAGTCTGCTGCAATCCCCCTTCCATCGTACCGTCGCTATTCAACTACACGCCGAGCTCCTCGCAATACCCTCTATCCGGACCGCCATACTCGACACGCTCGAGCTGTTCCTGCTTCCCGGTACTCAGAACCGGGATATTCTCGGCTCATGGCTCGTCGCTGCTCTGGAAGAAGGCAGGAGGGGCGGGGGAGCAGGTCTCAAATCCTGGGAAACGTCCTTCTACGTCGGAGAACCGAGTGAAGAGAAAGATGGAGAGGGCCGGATCAACTTGACAACCAAAATCCCCACATTGATCGAATACCTCTCACTGTCAATACTCGACCCGGCCTCGCTTCACGACGATATACATCCTGCACCAGTGGCTACGTCTGCTCCAGCGCCAGCACCGGTTAAGAAGGGAGGCAAGGGAAAGGCCTCACTCCCACCTCCGCCTCAGGCCACGTCGGCCAGTACGGAGGATGTTGAAGCTGAAGAAGAGAGGACGGCGCGATATAGGATAGGAGGTTTGACAGGCCTTGCTTGGCTGCTCAAACAACCTAAACCCACAGATCAGGCCATTCTTGATCAATTACTCAAACTAGTACTGGAGCCGTCATTATGGTCCTCTCTATCCTCGGTGGCACCAAACTCCGACGACTCCCCGCCCTTCGGGTACAGACAGCCCTACGTCCGCAGAGCGGCCTATGCGGTTTTGGAACCTCTATTGGCGACGTATCCAGAGGTCATTGCCAGAGAGGACATGTTGAGCTTGCTTGCCGATAACCTGCTTGGATGTTGTTGGCTGGAGAGCGAGGCTTTAGTCTGGGAGACTGCCGGAACTCCAATCATCACTCTTCTGAGTCGTAGGTCATTCTTGTGTCGGCTGATCCGGGAATGACTGTGCTTACTCGAATCACAGGACACAAAGAGCTTTGGGATATCGCCAAGGATGCCAGCAATGGGGATGTCCGGGATCAAGACGCTCAAGACCGAGACGATGATGAGGATCAAGATGACAGCGAGGATGAAGACGACGATGAAGACGAAGTTGGGGAGAATACCGGGGAGCCCGCTGCGGCCAACATCCCCGCACCGACGCGCTCGTACAAGGTCTTCGACGACTTGCTTCAGTTCATCTCGACAACATGCCCTGCTGTGCCTCACAAGACATACCCACTACTCGTGGTGATCATCTCCACTCTGCCGCAAACACTGCTTCCGCTGTCAGATGGTCCTTCTCCACAGCTACAAACACTCTTCTCTCACCTTTGGTCCCCCGTCGACGCTCGACTTCTCTCCACACACGCACTGCCAGGCCAGCCATCGGCCTTTCAGGCATTCTTGCGCGATTCCGTCGACTGCACCTCTTACTTGATTGGCAAGTGCAGTAAGATCGAAGGAGGCGAGGCCACCGCCAAGTGGCTTGTTGGCGAACAATTGGGTCACCGGGTGTGGAAGCAGGGCGTCCTTGAATTCGGAGGTCGTTCGGCGGGCAGGAGGACAGTCCAAGCTCGACCAGAGACAGAGGCCTCGACTTTCGGACAGTTGCTGGCGAAATTGGGCAAAACGTCGATCGAGCTGCAGAGTGACTTGCTCGATTCAGTTAAAACCACCACTTTGGCGCAAACGGACCCGGCGGATGAGAAGACGGCTTTGGCACTGTTGCCGAGAATACTGCCCGTTCTGCAGGCGGTGGAGGATGTGAATGAGCAGGAAGAGGTGAAGACGGCCATAGATCAGATTCGCGCAGAAGTGGCGGGACAATGTGCCGCTGCACTCGAGGCGGAATCTCTGGGCCCTATCACGAAGGCGTATTTAGAGGTCTTGGTCTCAACGATCAAAGACCATCCGGAGGTGGTCACATCGGAAACCCAGTCGGTGAGTCCTCCTATCGACGAGCTAAGAGCTGTATGATACTGACACTGGCTTGCAGCGTCTTGTGTCCACTGTCCAGAACCCATCGCGGCTCATGCAAGCCGTTTCGCCAGATCTATACGTCTCGCTGGTCAACTCTCTGGGAACGGCATACTCAGCTCACGAGACCACCGTGTCAAGTGCGACCTCGACACTCCTGTCCTCGCAGACGGAACAGGCGACCCGACTGGCACTCGCGAAAAGCTTATTGCAATCCAAATCCGCTTTATTGACACCCGCCTCGCTCGACGACCTCGCTGAAGAGGCTGTTCAGTCAGCTTTGACGGACCACAATGAGAGTGCTGCGCAGGTCACTGCTCTTTGCGTAAATGCCGAAGGTGAGAGCAAACCCACTGATCCCCTATATTGCTAAATCGCTAACATCGAGCAGGCGCGCTTTCGCATGACGCTTTACATACTGTGCTGGCGCTGGTTGCCACTTCGATTCACGACTCCACGCACTCCCTCGTGACGACCCAGCCGGATGTCCGAATTCCCCAAGAAGCCATTGAGATCTTCGCGTCATACGCCCAGCAACACGCCGGGGAGGTGATTGATTCGGAAATCCTGCAGGGAGCTCTGGTGGGAGTTCATCACTTGGCAGTTCTCCTCCCTCGACTCCATGAAGAGGGGTACGTCGTGCCTCCCGCCGCACAAGAGCTGTGGAGCAGGAGCAAGGAATTGAGGGACGAGGATGAGGAGAAACTGGCCAAACTCGTTCTTGCGGATTTGGCCAGTTTGATCTCGGACGTCTCCTGTCGAGTCGAGTGAGTACAGCCAGATATCGATCGGGGACTGAGCTAATCGGTGCCTAGGCCTGGGATATTGGTCGACGTCGCGATGGTCGCTATACCCGGCACGACAGCCACGGACATTTCGCAAAGAATCCTTCCGGACATCTCTCACATTCAGGACCTCGTTTCCGAATTCACCTCACGACAACCTAACCCCACGCTTTCCATCGTCGACAGTGTCATCCCCTGCCCTCCAGTCGATGACGATGCGAGCCGAGATCCAGGGTCGTTCGACGTCCACGGTCGATCTCGCGGAGCAAGGCTAGCCGAAGCTGCTCTAGCGTTGATCCGCTCCGACCGGCAATTCGCCAGTTCCAGCGCTACCCTACTACAAACGGTCCTCTCCGCTCGAGCTCTAGCTCAAGACGCACTGGCTGTTCCTGGAGCCTCGAGAGGGTTCTTCGACAAGTCTACCCCTGTAGAATATCTCGCCCAGGTGGTCAGAGAGGCCGAAGGCACATTGTCATTCTCCCTCGCATCCCTGGATGACGTGGCGCTAGATTGGCACAAGACCACCTCGGATCTGATCAAAAAGGGTCAGGCGGCGTCCGGCGGATTGGACTTCCTGCAGAGTCTTCTGGTGATGCTCTCGGAGAGGATCAGCTCCGCTGCGGATGACGTTTCGGCGAGAACATTGAGAGACGTGCTGGGCAGGTTCTTGAGTCAGAGCGGAGCGGGGGAGAAGGAAGCAGAGGTCTGGTTGAACCTCGGCATGGGCAAGATCGACTCTAGTGAGTCGCTTCGATATTCGCAATTCAGGCGGCTGATCGATCTTAGACCCAACCCTCGCGTTGGCCGTGATCTCCGCTGTGAAACCTTTCCTCCTGGACACCAAACCGCTCGAGGTGGCACAAAATCGGTTGGCCAACAATCTCGCTGGCATCCCGGCCAAATCGGCAAATGCAAAGGGTCTCCCGGCACTACGACTGCTCATCGCCTCGGCTCCACCAAGAGACGCTGCATCGGTGTTCATCCCACAGCAACGAGCGTTGTTCGTTCTGCGACACATTGCGTCGTGGTTGACATCCGATGAGGATCTGGAGGAAGAATTTGATCTGAGGGTGGCAGAGCTGTACGCCGTCATGGCGCCAATCGTCCAGGACGTCCAGGGCGCACATTGGGATTCGATCTTTGACCTCATTGAGACGGGACTAGAGGTGAGTCAGATTTGATTCCAGGGGTGATTTGAGGCTGATGTTGGTGGGATTGACAGAGCGGCTCGTTGCAAGATGAACATTCGCTCTCATTCCTCTACCAATGCCTGAGCCTGCTCCAGCAGGTCAGAGACCTTTGCGAGACGAATAAATCCCTACGGGCGTTATGGACGAATAAAGACGTTCATATGAAATTGGTCCTTCAGCTCTTTTTGCAGTGCACAAATGGTAAGTCTCCGCCTCTGGCTTCATAGACGTAATCTGATTGGAACGCTTAGCCAATTCCGTACCACTGCAAACGGTCCAAGACCTTATCCTGGATCTGTTGGCATCTGCACCCACGACCATCATTGGGGACAGTGGTCTCCCAGAGGTGAGCAGCGCGACCGAAACAAAAAAAGGTTGAAGCTGATTGGGATCTCAGTTGTCGAGACTGCTGGGAGAGTCGAACTCGTACTCTGTGCAGTGCACTGCGTACAAGATCCTCAAGCAGGTCGTCGAGAAGCGAACTCTTGCGCTGATATTGGACGTCGAGGCCTCTGTCGCCGAGGCCGAAGAGGGCCATCAGAGCAAAATCATACATTTGCCTGGCGAGCTGGTCGAGATCGTCGAGAAGGGAAGAGGCATTACATGGCACGAGGAGCCGGAGGTCGAGCTAGTGAGTGACGACGAAGTAGCGTGGTTGCTTTGTTGACATAGTGGCAGGTACTGGGTCAATTACTCGCTTGGATGTCTATCCTCGACCACTTCGAGGACGCGGTGAGTCACTCGCGAGGCTGTGGGGAAATGGACTGATCAGGGCTATCTAGTCTCGCACTCTGAGATGGGCATACCTCGATCAACTGAACACCGATGGTTTGCTCGACCAGATCCTCCTACCGATGCTGTTCGCCATGCTGGGCGTGTCGGAGGTTGGAGCGTGGAACTTTGCTTCCAGCTCGTACGCCGTGGATGAGTTCTACACAGACCGTAAGTTTACCCCTGTATATGCGAATGCCGCCGCTGACGCTGCGTAGTGCTACAGCCAGAGGATCTTGCGGACCTCACCCCTCTCGCCTCGCACCTCTTCTACCGAGCACTCGTCACCATCCCCTCCGCCCTTCGGACGTACTATGAATCACTCAAGGATCGCCAGCTATCCATGTCCATGCTCAACTTCACCGC
This sequence comes from Bullera alba, assembly GCA_001600095.1. Lineage (NCBI taxonomy): Eukaryota > Fungi > Basidiomycota > Tremellomycetes > Tremellales > Bulleraceae > Bullera > Bullera alba. Next base: position 1,022,623 of record BCIX01000005.1, read on the forward strand.
CAGACACTACTCGCCCGTCATCATCCAGAATGAATTCGCGGCTCTGCGCCAGCCTGCCGCCATGGCCCAACTGACCGAAGAGGGGTTGAACGTCAAAATAGCCCAAGGGGGCGGAGCGACCGTCGCTGCAGGCAGCGCTGGATCGTCGGAAGCCATTGCGAGCTATGTGGTAGATGAGCAGCCTATGGAAATTGGAATAAGGCTCCCCGCCGAGTTTCCCCTCCGCGGAGTGGAGATTCGGGATCTCAGGAGGGTTGGCGTCCCGGAGAACAAGTGGAGAGGGTGGTTGATGAGCGTCCAACAGACAATCACCTCGAGGGTGGGTCTATCGCACCGGTGTGGAGTGTCGCTGATGAAGTGGTAGAACGGCTTGATTCTGGAAGCATTGACGGTATTCAAGAAGAATGTCTCGTTGCACTTTGAAGGTGTGGTCGAGTGCGCAATTTGCTACAGGTGAGTCCCAGCTTTGCGAGACCAGGCTTCGTATGGAAGCTGAACCAGACCTCGGTAGTATCATCTCCCTAACGGATCGCACGCTGCCGACAAAGCCATGCCGGACTTGCAAAAACCGATTCCATGCGTCGTGTCTGTACAAGTGGTTCAACTCGTCCCACTCGTCCAGCTGTCCGCTGTGCAGAGCCTTGTTCTAGTTGGATCCCAGCACGAGGTTGGAGTATCACAAGTATAATAGACGGAAGGTGATCAACATACATCATGCATTTGCATTGTCGTTCCAGTATACTATACATTTTGAGTACATGTCCCGCCTGGGCCTCTACCTCCCAGGCGGTGTTTTACAGTGTAGGACAACGAACCGTATGTCATATCCTCCGCAGGGGTCGAAGTCCCAATCAGAGGCCACAAGCGAGCCCACTCGCTCGCTCGCTCATCGATCCTTCTTCTTCTTTGACCGTTTCCGCTTCTTGGTCTCCTCCCCGGGGCCATTATCCGACCCATCATCCTCGGCCGAACGCTTCAGCTCGTCATCCTCTGCGTTTTGCTTCAACCGAGCCTGCTGCATCTGCGCCTGCAACGGTGTCAGCGACTGCCCCCATGATTGTGCTGGGCTTGCGGAAGGGACTGCACTCACCTCCCGGAACTTCGCTAGGTAGACCTTGAGCACCCCCTCGTAGTTGTCAAATCCCAGGGCCCGCATTGATGTCAAGATGTCCTCCCCGTTGATCGTCTTTCGTTTCTCCGTCAAACACTTCTCCGCAGCTTCCGACGTCTACCACCTCTTCCATCAGCCTTCTATCCCGGTTGAGTTTTGTGTGGTGACTCACGATGAAGCTGATGAATTCGGAGACGCATTCCTGAACGCACTCCTTGGCATCTTTGGACACTTTGGCCGTATATGGTAGCGAGGTCTTCATGATTCTGGCCACGTTGGCGATCTATCAGAAGTTTCATCAGCTGTGCACTTCCACGATAGAGCAGAGGTGGGAGTCAAAGGGGGGACAGCCCTCACGCACCGGTAACCATCGATCTTGTTCTCTGAATTCGTCGACTTGGGCATCCGTGAATGAAATCTCCTTGGCGCTAGGCGGGTGATGCACTCCGACTCCATCTTTGCTCCCTGCTCCCGAAGGCGCCAGGTTAGGCAGATTACCCGTGCCGACCTCTGGCATCCTGACTGTTGATCGACCGAGGATGCGGTGTAGTTGTTGATGAGAACAAGAAAGTCATTGACAATCAAATCGATCAGTCGGTGTTGTTCGGGTGCGAAAGAGCCGTAACCCGCGGAATAAACAGTCCGTGGGTTTATAGTTTGTTGAGCCGACTCGGCTTTCTGCACCGCCGACATGGTCCAGGGGTACGATACATGCTTCGGGCGTTCTGACTCGTTACGATTCGTAATTATTGCGTGAGACCCCGGTTCGAGTCCGGGTGTTGGCCTAGTTTTTTGTTTTTGCCCGTGAAGATGGGTTCAGCTTTGTCGTCGACATGGATGCTTTTCAGCAGAGATTTAGACCTCAGGCGGTATCTATGGCACTCGTAGCCAAGGTACCAATTATAAGCAGTAGGTGGTAAGATGTGGTAAGATGTGCATCGGTTCAACAGGCCAGGCAATGATCGTCACTCGTCCTCACGGGTATCCTTTTGGAGGCATCGAGAAGCGCCTGGTTCACGTTTGATACATGTCCCTGTTCTCCCATCGCAGTTAGGTCTACTACTGTACATCCTGTATGTGTGGTAATTGTACACCTTGCTCCCATTTCTACCTTGTTCCCAATTCTACTTTGTATATTGTTAGTCTGTTGGTCCATTATCCACGCATTATGTCGTCGGTCCATATCACTGTCGGGGGTCTAGGTCCACGTCGTCAGGAGAGGATCCTAACGGGTTTTGGGTGGAAGGGCTCACCATCCTTGGGCACCATGGCCATCCAGATCCGGGACTGTATACTACATCAGCACTGCTGAATCGGGGCAGCATGTTCGCTGGACTCACCTTGAATATCCTAAAGTTTTCCTTTGTGAGATCCCTAAAATCGATCCTCTTGTCCGCCTTGAAGTAGAATGTGAGCTTGCGGCGGTCCCTACATTCATAGCATCAGCTCATGTCGTCGCAAGACGCTGAAATAGCTGCTCACCACTGGTACTCCGCATCGACGATCTGCATTGGCATGCCTCTCTGCGCTGCCTTCTCCCGGCATATCATCAACGCATCGTGCTCATCCCTCAATTTGTCCATCATACGACTGTAGCCATCAGCACGAGCCACTCTTAGGTAGGAGAAGGGACGACTCACGCTTGGTCCTCTGGACCTTGGGAAGACTTTGCGAATATCCTCTTCGGCATAATCTCCTTGACCAATGGTCCCCTATTGTTCCCATTCCCGACCATTCCACCTCCATTGATACTGACACCTCCGCTGCCGAGGTTGGTATCCATAGATCCATTTCCCACGCCAGCGAGCAATGTCGCAAGATCGGCAGTAGCTAGAGACGGATCGATACCGCCAATTCCCCCAATGCCGATATTGCGCTGGAGGTGAGACCCATAATGAGGCATCTTGGGGTTCATTGCCAGTCCCGGCGGTTGATGTTCCCTCGCCCCTGACATCAACGTCGCAGTAGCCTGTTTCTCCTGCCATTCTCGTACTTCCACAGGTGTGAGCTGGTCGAAAATGACAGTGCCGAGATCGCTTCCCCGGTCCGCTTCCACGATCACCTTGTCGCCGTTGGAGATGAGCAGTGTTGGATCCGGGCAGTAGAAGACGTCTCGACGGCCCGCTTTGAAAGTGACGATGTAGAGGGGTGTCGTGACGGGCATCGCTCCAAGAGGGATACCTCGGCCAAGATCAGAGAGGGACAAGGAGGAGAATGATGGGGAGGTAGGCTGAGGTGGGGAGTTGTTGATTGCGGGCGGGTAGTATGGGTATCCCTGCCCACCCATCATCTGACCGGGGCCCATGGATGGAAGACCGTAGGTAGCTTGGCCAATGGGGCTGAAAGGTCCACTTTGGAGGTTTCCTTGAGGAGGTCGGACTCCAATTCCCTGCTGACCGGGTGCCATGCCATTGGTGCCGTACATCTGAGGTTGTCGACCGAATCCAGGTCCCATCTGCTGGACTGGCGATGAGGGTCCCATGGGCAAGTAGTTGTTCGGCCGGGTGTACGACTGGCTCTGGTACCCCATCCTAGAATCGAACTGGCTTGGAGGAATACCTATAGCGCCGACATTGGTATTTCCCAACCGAGGTCCTCCTAATCCAATAGGACCCGGTCCTTCCATCTCCCTCCCTCTATCGACTACAGGGGGCATCACGCCAATTGGGCCATTAGTCCTCGAAGCGGGCTGGTCGAAATTGAACCGAGATCCTCGACTGGATTTGCTATTCTCCGATGCCTCCCTCTCGTTCGATGTGGACAAGAGGTTCTCTGCTCGACCTCGACTTGGCGAGCCAAAAATGCCAGAACTGAAGGACGAAGATTTGAGGATTCCGTTGCCCAGTTGATCGAATTTCGGCAGACTTCCAGAGTGATGAGATGATTGGGGTAGCTCTCGTCGGGTAATGGGAACTCCTTTACCCATCTCAATCTCCACGCCTCGCTTGCGACTCTCGTCAATCTCGAGATTGAGCGCGTTCCCCAATTTCTCCGGCAAGAGCTCTGCGTCTGTAAACCCAAGCTGACCGAGTCCTCTGCCCGGAGGCGAAGTCATGCCGAATCCATCGCTGAACATGTCCCTCCTGCCACCAGGTCCGCCAACTACAGACACTGAATGCCGTCGACTTGAGCTTCCAGACTTGTTGCCATTGGAGTTGTCGCCAAATCCACCGACAATGGTGTTTTGACTCTGGCCAAATCCGCCCAAGGCCTTGGCGACCGATGTAGAGAGAGCTGAAGGGCTGAGTGTCTTCTCTGGAGCCGAGCTACCCCAGCCACCGGCGGCGTACATTCTCTGCGGGAATAACCCCTCCACGGGTGACTTGAATCTGTCTGCTCCTGCACTGGTTCCGTAGCCACCCAGTGTCGATACATTCCTGGTGAATGGGGACATGTTGCTGCCTTCCACTGGATCAGACCAGCCAGGATCTTGGAAGCGAGATAGCGAACCGGTATTCTCGAGCGTCGACATTGTCCCAGGAAAGCTCCGATCGTACATTGGTCTCACGCCAGTTGCTAGCGATTGAGAGCGGGAGCGTGATGAGTTGGCGCCAGCTTTGGGAGGCGATCGAGATGGGAGATTGGGAAGATATGACGAGGGTGAGTTGGACGGCGAGGACGAGGGGGAGAACGTGGGGAAAGGCGAAGTCGAGTGAGATCGCGAAGGGACCTCCTCGACATGACTGGACAGCGTTCGGATCTTGGATGGGTTCTAGTCACATCAGCCTCCATCCACCTCTTGTGATTCCACACAGGACTCACTCTCGACTCTCTGAGTTCGCCTGCTGAAAAGCTATTTGCTCTCGTAGCCGTTCCGGAACCAGGTACAGCGAATTTGCTCGGCGTTCTGCTCCCCCCAATGACTCCAAACTGTCCAGACGGGCTGCCTCGTCCTGACTCTGGCAATGTCCCATTGAAAGGACTACCTCCGCCTAAGGGCATTCTCTCGCCAGGCGGTTGCGACGTCGCCCTCGACTTGTACCCTTGAGGCATGTTGCCGAGAGTAGCTGAGCGGGCGGGTGCAGGTCGGAACGGTGGGATATTAGGCTTGACCGCTCCAAAGTCACCGCCATTGCGTTGTCGTGAAGCAAACTCATCTCGGCTTTGTCCAGTATGCGGGGCGGACATGCCGGTACTATTCTGATTGACAGTAGGTGGTTGTGATACTAATAGCTCTGGGCTCTCTTCTGAGTCTATTGTCCAGGATCTGGATCCAAGATATCACCTGCTACGCTGAGGGTATGGCTGGATAGACGAGTGGCATGGGCTCGAGTGGATGTGATTCGGGTGGAGGTCGCGTGTCCAAGAGCCGGGCCGGGAAGGGTGATTTCGCTGTCTATTCAATCTAAGCAGTCTACGGTCGTCTAGTGTATCGTGGTGATGAGGAGGAGGTGTGATGAGATGTTGAGAAACGAGAAAGACGAGGCCCGAGAATGATTGGACCGTGGTAGCAAGGCGGCAAGGGCGGGAGGATGAGGATGGGTCAAATGACCTCGAGACTCGTCCCAACATGGAAAGCGGGGCCAGCGGACTCGCCCACAACCTGGGGGCGGCAACAGGGAAGTTCCGGCGGAATCAGATAGTTATTCGAGCCACCACTTAATCTCGGGGCGGCAATTACTAAATCCCGGTCCGGGTTTGGTTCGGGTCTTGCTTTGCCTTGCTCAACTTCGATAGCATTGACTCTTGACCATTCAAATCTCGAGCACTACATTTACGCGAGCGCAGACAGAGTCATTAGGAAGAGGAGTCACGTCAGATAATAATCTACGCTGACCGCTGGCAACGTTGCATGAGGCGTTAAGATGTTGCGGAGCTCTTCCGCGCGATCTCGGCTTAATCCTTACTTTCTCCAAGCCTATCCTCAGGAGTCAGATCTGGGACACTGATTGGAGCCGAGACCAATAGTAAGTGTCACATCATAGGCATATATGATCTTCACAGTCTCTTCCAGGGATATCGTGCTGGCAGTGCCATTTGGAGAGAGCTATCCAAACTCGTCGGTACCGAGATTCAGCAATGTGTTTGGATCGAAATCGAGAAAGATCCCTGGCCAGGGTGGCATATCCTGGCCAACACCTTGGTCGTAGTCCGGCAGGATCGATAATGCCGAAGGGTGGTCCGTTGGGAGGTAGATACCTGATTTGATCAGTGTCCACCCCGTTCTTGCACCTGATACACTGACCTAGTGCCCTGACGGCCTTGACAAATCCGTGGGCAGTGTCAGCTGCGTCTGGCCAGGTCTCCACGTGAGCCTCGAGGAGTTTGACCAGTTTCTCAAAGAGAGTCTGGGCCTCGAGCGGGTGCAGCTCGCCTTTGCTACAGCACAGGATGAGGATCTGCCCACAAGTATCGATACGCTTGAGCTGTGGCCATGAGGGGTCCAAGCGACCAAAGCTATTGAGCTCGGTGTACAGGTGGATTATATGTGCCGCCGCTCGAGAGAGGTAGATGTATGTCATTGCCTGAGCCTCGGGTAATGGGATCCGCTGGGCATGTAACATGATTCGTAACCTATATGCTATCAGCAATGCGTCTCGAATTGCGGAAATACCCATGTCACAGTGCGTACCAGTGATAGCGCAGCTCGGCCCATGCGCTCTTGACCCGTTGAGTGCCCAAGCCCTTATCCTTCCGAAGATCCACCAGCTCCTCGCTCCAATTCAACTCCATCCGCTCGACATAGGCGTCTGACGTGATGTCGGTATGAGGATCATGATAGTCCCTGATAAAGTTGATGGCACGCCTCGACGCCGTGGCTAGGCTTGGAGGAGTGAACATCTCCACTGGCGGTGCATCGACATCGGTCTCCCTCACATCCAGTATCGGCGTCAAATTGCTCAGCGATGCTGCGAGGCTTGATGTAGATCAGCACAATGCAGGACTGGCACGACACACTCTGGAAAGGTGCACTCACACATCACAGAAAGTGAACACGGCGAAGAGAGGTCCTGCCATCTCCTCTTGGGGATACAGCTGTGCGATGCTCCTGCGGTGGATCCCCAGCTGCGTTACTTGCCATGCCATGTCGGTAAGAATGGCTTGTATGTCCGGCTTGCCTCCCTCTACAAAGGCGTACGAGATCAAGCAAAAGTATGCCCCTATTACATCATTCATCAGTCAGAGTGATCTAAGGAGGCAGTGTCTGCGTTCACTCACACAACGCGATAGTGCTCGGTCTGGCCCATCGACTCAACGCTTCCTGCGACATGCGGTAATACGTCACATCCTCCCTTTCCAGCCTCAGCGCCTGGGGTAGACTCAGCACTTGAGAAAACCTGGAGATGCAGAGCGATGCGAGGACCAATGCGAGCTGATCATCGGTGAGAGAATTGGGAAGTGCGCGATATCGCTGATAAGTGTTCCATAGTCGCGGCTTGTCTATGGAGTTGTACCTATCCAGATCCGGAGCAGTGACGAGGTGTTCCATCAAGCTGAGCTCGAAGCGATCCCGATCTTGCGGGTCCTGGGGCAGAGGAGACCCTTGCAATCGCGGTAGGCGGGCTGTCTCGGGAGTATCGAGTGAACCAATGGAAACGCCTGTCGAGGTCAGCACAGAGCGATGAAGCAGATGGCAGAACGCACCGGAACTTATGCACCATGGGGTGATGTACTCCTGGAGAGGCATTAGAGGATCCCTTGGTGGAATCCATGGCGGGTCAGGGCGATCAGAACGAGGCTCTGACGAGGCACCGAGTGCGCTGCTAGTCGTTGCGGAACCGATATCTGGGTTCTGTGGAGCGGGGTCGAGTGATCTTGAACTCGGAGGGACGGTGGTCAAAACGCCAATGTCAGAGAATGTCGAGACCCCATTTTCCAGCGTGCTCGAGCCACCTTGTAACAAAGTGCCCACCTCGATCTCTTCTGCCAAATTGCTACCACTCGCTCGAGCATTCGCCTCCTGCTCCCGCCTTGCTTTCTTGAGCACCCTGGATGACAACTGCCTACAGGCTCAGCCTCAGCGCGTGCCCCAACGACGGCCACATGATCGAAGAGCCTCTCACTATCGCACACACTCACCTCGCTGGCCTGGCTTTGATCCTCACTTCACAGAGCGCTGCAACGCCATTATCCACACAGCCACGACATGGGATATCGCCGGAACACTTGATCCGCCTGAATCTGCAGTTTTCACAAGCCTTGCTGGCTCTCTTTCGCGCGGGTCCCGATGATGGCGCACTGCTTGTGCTGGCTATAGGGTCATTGTCACCTGTTCCTGGCATTTGGTTTCGTGGTGGGCCCCAGGATGCATGAGAGACGATCGATGATGATCGAGATGAGTGGACCTGTGATCTGCTGTAACGCCGGGGTGAGTGGGCATTGGATATACCTGACCGTCGGCTATTTCCAGAGAGCTCAGGGCAGTACTGCGGGGAGCTTCAGCTGGGAGCCTCGAGCCTCACGGGCAGGCATATGACTGTTAGACATCTCACTTGCTCGCTGCTCTCCGGGTCATTCGATATCCAGAGATACCTCGCTCGAGCTCGGGATGTAGCCTGATGTAGCTGTCCATGTCGGGCGTCGGGCCGGGATGCTGCTGAGACGACGGTAACCTTCATATAGACACAAAGATGACCTTGTCGTATAGTTGCCCCTCTCATCTCAACTCAACCCAACAACCCCGATCGAGACTCCAACATGCTCAAGCCCATCGACACAGCTACTCGAGAGACCAAGAGCCTCAACGGTCTATGGAAGTTCGCCCCTGACACCCCCTTCACTTCCGCTCCAACCTCGTCTTCCGCCGCTGCTTCCGATACCGAGTTCTGGAAGGCACCTCTACCAGGTACTCGAGAATGTCCCGTCCCAGCGTCTTACAACGACCTCTTCCTCGAGCCGTCCCTTCGTAATCACGTCGGCAAAGTATGGTACCAACGCACCATCCGAATCCCCGCCGGCTGGAAAGACAGACGAATCTTCGTACGAGTCGACGCTGCCACGCACCAAGGCGAGGTCTACATCAACGACAAATTCGTCACCAAGCATACTGGCGGATACATGCCATTCGAGGCTGATCTGACTGACCGTGTCAAAGCTGGAGAAGAGGCGAGATTGACTATTGCCGTCAACAACCTTCTCACCAACGAGACCATTCCGGTCGGCAAATTCGTTGTCAATGACAGTGGGGTGGTTCAGCAAAAGTACTGGCATGACTTCTTCAACTATGCCGGTCTAGCCCGATCAGTCACGCTCAACGCAGCTCCTCTTGACAGAATCGAGGATATCACCATCACAACCGATATCGAAGGCGAAGCCGGCTTGGTGCACTACAAGGTCCACACGACATCCGGTTCCAAGGAGCTCGAGTTGGAGCTCGTCGATCAAGATGGCAAGACGGCCGGCAAGGGCTCAGGCCCATCTGGTACAATCAAAGTCGCCAAAGCCCACCTCTGGCAGCCGGGAGCAGCATATCTCTACAACCTCAATATCAAGCTCAACAAGGACTCGACCCTCGTCGACGAGTACATCCTCCCAGTCGGCATCAGGACGGTCAGAGTCGACGGTCTTCAGCTCTTGATCAACAACAAACCCTTCTACTTCACCGGCTACGGCAGACACGAGGATACCCCAGTCAAGGGCAAGGGCCACGACGACGCTTGGATGGTTCACGACTTTGAATTGATGAAGTGGACTGGAGCCAACTCGTTCCGAACCTCACACTACCCTTACGCCGAGGACGTCATGGACTATGCCGACCGACACGGATGGTTGGTCATCGACGAGACTCCGGCTGTCGGGTTGAACTTGAGTCTCGGAGGGGGAATCTTTGGAAAGGCGGAGAGGACTTGGGGTGATTTCGCCAACGACAAGACTCAAGCTGCTCACAAGCATGTCATTCAAGAGCTCATCCAGCGAGACAAGAACCACCCATGTGTCGTCATGTGGTGTATCACCAACGAGCCGGCGTCCGGGGAGGAAGGGGCTAGGGAGTACTTTGAGCCATTGGTCAAACTCAACAAGGAGCTCGACCCGTCTCGACCAGTCACCTTCACCAATATGGGGATGGCCAGGCCGAACCAAGATCTCATCGCGGACCTCTTCGACGTCATCGGCATCAACCGATACTACGGGTGGTACTCGGACACTGGGGATCTCGCCACGGCTGAGCTACACCTCGAACAGGAGTTGAAGGAGTGGCAGGACAAGTTCAACCGACCTATCATGATGTTCGAGTATGGTGCCGATACCATGGCGGGATTGCATTCGGTCGGAGAGTTGCCCTGGTCGGAAGAATATCAATCCGACCTGTATGAGATGTACCACCGAGTCTTCGACAAGATCCCCGCGCTCATCGGAGAACAGGTTTGGAACTTTGCCGACTTCAATACTGGTTCTGGAATCGTTCGAGTCGACGGTAACAAGAAGGGTATCTTCACTCGAAGTCGACAACCCAAGCTCGCCGCCCACTCCCTTCGTCGTCGATGGCAGGGGTTGCAGAAGACGCCTCACGAGAAGATCTCAAAGTAGCCGCCCCCTAGGATTGTACTGTTGGAGTGAAGTAGTACCTTCTTGGTAGTTGTCAATAAGTAGAGTGATGCAATCCGGTGACATCCAGTAGAGTCCCACCCAAGTCCCACCTTGGTCCCACCCCAGCTGCGCAACTCCAGATCCATCCTCCGTTTCTACCGCTTTGGGCAACTACTAACCTGCCAGCCGGACTTGACCGGAATCGGAATTTGATTCCGTGCGCGGTATCGTGATCAGCCGGTCCACCTGACTCAACGCGCAAGCATCCTGCTTCCAGCTTGCTATCTGAATCCTACTCTGACACTCTGCATCGATCATCGAGAACAAGCACATCTCATCTCGTTGCTCTAGACGCCAGTCCAACAAGATAGAGTCAAGGACTCAAGCTTAAAGATCTCTGTCGGTATCAACAAAACACTCATACCGCTCGAACGACACCATCCAGGCAATCTCACGCCACCGAGCTCGAGATGTTCGTCATCAAGGCGACACTCAAGGACGAGACCAGGCGTCTCGTCTTTGATGGCTCCAGATTCCCTGCCTACACGGAGGTCCAGTCCAAGGTGAGTTCCACGTCCGTTGTCATCACTCCCCAGGCAAGCCGGAGACCCTTTGTCTCGGTGGCGGCATTCCACGTCTTATCTCCAGGTGAGAAGCTTTGCTGACGTGTTTCTCCCTCACTCTTCCTCTTCGCCGGAATCTCACACGACCCACCTGGCAACTACACCATACATCAAAATACGATACCTCGCGTGCTCGGACCACCCTCCACCCTCTCTCGACACGTCGGATTGCTCAGCTGCGGGCCTTGTTCAACCTGCCTTCCAGCACCCACACGTTCTGGGTCAACGTCCTACTCTTCCCAGACGAGAGCGAGGATGCCAGGATCATGTTCAAGAAGCATGTCTGTGATGCTATAGAGTGAGTAGTATCTAGCCCGATCTTCGCAGGCTGCTGGCAAACCAGACGCCCAGCTCTCCCCCTGAGCCCGAGAGAATTACCGCTGATCATGACTTACACTTCCTTTCTCTACCCTATCACTCGCACTCCCATCGCCCCACTCGCCGTGCTCATCCGTCCTTGTACACCGCATACATTTCCTTCGACTACGTTTCCTCAACGACTCTTGTGAAAATCACACCCGACCAGATATGAAGCCGGTCAAGCCCCCTTTGCTAGGCACGCTTTTTCCGCACCATCTCTGCGTTTCACGGTGCTCCTCGCCTCTGACGCTCGACTGTTCCCAGTACACAGCTACCACCGAGCCCAGACCCTCATCACATCCGCTGGTGACCTCGCTGTCCACATGTCCCGACTGGAAGACGACTACGCCAAGCGGGCATCTTTGGTCGACTCACTCGAGGAGAAACTGGCACAATGCAAGATCGGCAAGGACAAGCTCGGCCAGTCTTTCTGGGGTGACAGGGTCAACGAGAAGCGAAAGGGTCTCAAGGAGCTTGAGAAGGAGCTCGAAGCCTGCAAAGCGGAATTCGCTTCGATGAATGCCGAGCTCGACGACGGAGTCGGGAGCGGAACCACACTCAGAGCTCACGCCGATGTCGAGGAGAAGGATGAGGTGCTCCGCATTCAGCAAACCCACGAAGAGCTGGATGTATGGAAGGCTTGCAACGAGACCTCGCCTAACGCTCGTCCATTCCCACCACTGGAAGACGTACTTCGAGCTCCTCCATGTGGGCGATTCGGCCAAGGTCATTACGGCGGTCACGGACGAAGACACCACGGCAGGTTTGGTCCCTACGGTCCTCTCCCACACCACGGTCCACCTGGTCTGCGAAACTTTATCGAACGTGTCCACGAGACGGTCCAGAACCCAGCTTCGCCAAACTCGCTCGTCCCAGCCAACGAGATCAAGTCAATGCTCGACAACTTCCTTGCCAATCTGTCAACGCAGCTCGCAGGCACGTTCAACGATGGTCAGCGAACCGAGCAGACCTCGGAGCCAAGAGTTCCAGGAGCGTTCGTCAACGCAGAGACTCAGACATCTCCCCCACCTCCGGTCGCGCCACCAGCTCCTGCGTCTGCTAAACCGGAGAGACCATCCAGCAAGCTCGGTAAGGGTGGTTTCAGACACAAGCACATCTCGTGCGATGGCTGCCTCACCGGTATCCGAGGTATGCGATACAAGTGCGAGGTGAGTATAGCTGGCTGTCTACGACATTAGCTGTTACTGACACTGGAGTAGGTCTGCAACGATTACGATCTCTGTGGTTCGTGCTTGCCACTGCTCTACACTGGTGACCTGCACCCTTCCACCCACACATTCAAAGCGATGCTCCACCGAGGTCTCGAAGAGCGAATCCACCTGCCTGTCGACTCGACCATGGTCGCCCAAGATGAAGAGAGTGCTCGACACCCAGCCACATGCGACCTTTGCAGCCAGAGCATCGTCGGTGTGAGGTGGAAGTGCCTCAACTGCCCAGACTGGGACTGCTGCGGTTCGTGCTCTGCCACTGTGCGAGACACCCACCCGGGACACTCATTTGTCAAGCTGTATAAGGCGACAGACTACATCTCCAACCCGCAGGTCGACCGTCGGGACAATGTCCGACACCCCAACATCATCTGCGATGGTGAGTGCAGCTGTCTTAGTCTTATCTGCGTATAGCTAAATAGGATGTAGGCTGCGACACCAGCATCCGAGGCGTGAGGTTCAAATGCGTTCACCCCGATTGTCCCGACTACGACCTGTGTGAAAAGTGCGAAGCATCTCCATTCGCGGTACACCCCGAGAACCACCCGATGCTCAAGACCAAAGTCCCACTCCGAATCGATGCCAGGTCGGTCATGGACGATATTGCCGAGTTTGCCTCCCCCTCCCGAGGAAGGAACACGCCTACCCAGACCCAGCGAAATGGCCTAGATGCCTCCCCTGGTGCTCGATGGAGACCACGACCAGAGACTGTCGCGACATGCGTTGGTGCCGTGGCTGAACCCAGGATCCCAGGCGGTTACGTCTTGCATGCGCCTGCGGTGGAAGAGGAGGAGAGCCCAAAGAACTTGGCCAAGCCACTGGTCCCCGACAACAAGGCTCCGGAGGCGGAGAAGGCCGTCGAGGCTGAGGAGGAGAAGGAAGTCAAGGTCGAGGAGAAAGCTGTCCAGGCGGAACCTGCTCAGGTTGAGGTTGTTCCAGAGGCAGAAGTGGTCAAGGCAGTCGAGACCGCGGTCGACGAAAGCGCCACTCCACTTGCCAAAGAGCCAGTCTCACCTCTCGACATCTTCTCATGGGTCCGCCACGTCACCATCCCACCAGGATGCACCCTCCCCGCTGGAGCAGAGTTCACCAAGACCTGGAAACTCAAGCACTTTGCTTCTGGGTCCGAGCTCGACTTTGACGCTGTGAAGTTGGTTCTCAAGACTGGTCAAGGACTGGGATCCGCCGCCGAGGCCATCAAGATCGAGTACAAGTCTGACGATGTGGTCAATGACGACGAGTTTGAGGTTTCTATCTCTGGGCTCAAGGTGCCCGACACGCCGGGACAGGAGATTGTCGCTCATTGGCGATTCGAGGATGCCAGTGGAACAGCTTACGGACAGCCCTTGCGATTGAGGTTCGTCCAGCTGTCCTTTGCTCTGCAGCGACTCCAAGCTGATCATGTCCTAGGTTCACAGTGGAAGGCGGCGCCAAGTCTGCCGACAGCTCAATCAGCTCTTCTACCGTCATCATGCCTCGATCCGACACGCCCGCCGCAGAGTCGATGTACATCCCCGCCCCAGGTCGATCGAGCTTCCCGGAGCCAAAAGAGCCATATGCCGTATCGCCACCTCCAACCCGAGCCAACTTCTTGTCTCCACGCACCGACACCGAGTCTAACGACGACGACGATGTGATCTCGCTCCATTCGGACGATTCGAGCTTTTTCGACGTCGAGGACGTGGCGACGACTACGACCGAGAGCGCGAGGGGCGATCGCGAGAGAGAGGAGTTTGACTTTATGGACGAGGACGAGGAGACTGGCGATGAGCTTTAGCCAGGTAGATCGAGTCAAGAGGACGAGGAGGAGAGATGAGGGAGGAGAGGAGGAGACATGCTGTGCTTTCTGTACGAAATATTATCACGCCAATCCGATTCCAGAATTTAGACTGTTGCTATCCCCCACTCGTATTGTAGATATAGCCCACCGTTGTTTGCCTATGATATCAACTGTGCTTTACAGAGCGGCAGAGTCACTCCATCCGCTGACCACGTACTCCACCTACCTCGGCTAGCCTTTCACCTAGGCGAGCCGAAGGCCTGGGATTGCTGATCGACTGCTGGCGGCGATCTCCACGAAGACGAGGATGATGCCGCAGAGCTCGATAAAGTCGATCAACGCGTGTGATCATGTGTGATCATGCGTTGGCAAATGCTGTATTCGACTTTTGGCCATCGACCCCCACAACTTGAGTGCGCCAAACCCTCAGAGATCACTCAGCTAGGACTTGTGATAGTTGTGTGGCAGTCAACTGACCACTGCGCCTCTGCAGCTAGGGAGTGCTGATAACCTCATTGGCGTCTGGCGATGGCAATGGCAGAGGCTTCCCCGATCGCGAGGGATTCCGGAGATGGTAACGATGGGACTAAACTGGGCTAAAAGACGCGTCCGAGTCCGACAGAAGGGTGACGATTTACGCCCTTGGCTCGACCGCCATCAACGAGAGCGCCCACTGCGACACCGTGCCTTTCCCCGTCACCATCAGCACATTCGGGGTCATGATGCCTCGTGCACGGTTCAAGACGCGTCAGAGCGACGCGGCTTGCTTGTTCGATTGCTGTATAAGCCTCACAGGCTGATCAGCATGCCCGTGGTCTTGTTAATTTTTCTCACGACCCCCTCTACTGAACGATTGAAGACTCCTCAACCTCATATTCAGAGACAATGCCGATACGGTCGGTCTGTCCCATACGGGTACGCCAATCCAACAATCGTCAATCGCCAGACCTCCCAGCACAAGCATCCCACAAGCCGGAGAACCCGCTTCCGAGCCATACTTAGGGTTCAGCCTCAACTTGTTCGGACCTTACGGCCTGCAATGGATGAAGGAAAGTCAATCACTGGACGATGTCTTCCGCGATCAAGAAGCTATGCACAATGCCGAACTTGTCCTTGGTCACCCGATCCAGAAGCTGAATCATACCTACGACCACCACTTCCCCACCAATGTGGAAAGGTTCGGTCTAATCAGAGTTTCCACCGCGCAGAGGATCAAGAAGGAACCGAAAAGCAAAGCGTCTCGAGGACTATGCTCTCGTGGTACCATCATCGGCATCTGCTCCAGCTGCAAAACCTGCGTCCCCACATTCGTCTATACGTGAGTAGGGAGACACTACGATCACCAGGATCTACTATCTAGTCTGTTGGCTGATGACATCCTCTTCGTCTGGTAGACACCCTTCCTTGATCTGTGATAACGACACAAGCGGACCGACTATGCTGTATCGCTTCCGCAACCAGGCCGCTAACGATATCAAGATTATGAGATGCCTTACTTGCGAACTACACCGCAAAGCCGGATGCTCCTTCAACAGCGGGGAGGTTCGTCTTCGACTGGGTTCGAATGGTTCAGTCAAGATCGTCTACCAGCCCATTGATTCGCAGATCATCGTCGTCAGGGAAGTCAGCGAGACCAACATAGGCATCAGGGACCATGTCTCAGCTGGTCAGAGCGTCGACAGCTCGGACGGAAGCTTGACGGAGTCTGAGACAGACGAAGAGGACGAAGAGGAAGAAGGGAACGAAGATGAAGAAGAGGAAGAACAAGTGACGGGCGGCTGGGTATCAAAGTACAAGGAGGTCGGGTTCACAAGTGATCCGGAGGATGAAGATTTCAGCGATAAGAGGAAGAGGAATAGGGAGAAGGAAAGGAAGAGGAAGAGGGCTTCCAATGCTCTCGGGGGCTGCAGGACATCTAAGGCAAAGACCTTGAAGTCATGTGAGCATTGATCTGCGCGGTCGTGTCTCCGCTGACAGCGATCGCAGCCACACGAACGTTTTCACCGTTGCCCACTCCGGCCCACACATCGAGCTCCAGCTCGACCTCGTCTGGGTTCTTCGAAATGAGCAGCCAAGGCCCACCAGGTCACACAGCAACCCATCGCCAGCCGGATCCTCGATTTCACAACCAGTACATGTGGTCCAGGCGGTCAAGCCGAAAGAGAAGGCGACTCCTGACCAGCCAATGGATCTCGACAAGATCCTGGAGGAGATGAAGAGGAAGAACGAGACTCTCAAGCGGCTTCATCAACTCAAGGCGGAGAATGAGGCATTGGAGCTAGCCCTGGTATAAGATAAAGGCCATATGAGGATACGTTGAAGAGAGATGTCGGGCGTCATCGCGAGAGAGAGGTGGGGATGAGACGAATGATACAATACCATATCATACATGTGCTAGAAACACCTCCGCTGCGCGGCGAGAACGGTGCCGTAGTACTCCCACTGCAAAGAAGTCATGTACAACGCAGTGCAATATGTACATACGATGGACGCGACAGAGTGAACGCGCGGTGCTCGGAGTCTAGCCAAGGGCACTCGGGAAGGCTCTAGTGACTATATAGGAGCACGTGCGGCTGACGAAGCAGCTGTCAGGCTGGCCCTCGAGGCCGATTCTTCCGCCCTCACCGGCTCTCTGGGGCGCAGGAGCCGGTTCCCGAAGGGCAGGGCACCGGCAGCCGCCTGGCACCGCTGCGTAGTCAAATCCCCGTGATCTAGAGCCGGAGTCACTTGCGACTTGTTGCGACTTCACGACGCCATGAGTGCAGACATGCATGCATGATGATCACGCTAAATCACCCAGTAGGTTTTATCTTCTACGATCGCGCAGCTGTATTGAGCTCAGCTAACATTACCGACAGATCCAAGCGAGCATCAACAGCCATGGCCCATGAGGATGGCCTCGATCGATCCCGAGAGAGATGGGTCATGGGGTTGACCTCGAGGCAAGAACACACGTCTTGCGGTCTGGTATCCGAAACTTCGAAGGGAGGGCGACACTACACCCCCGTGCATTTGACGCTGATCAGCGCTGATTCCATTTGCGACACCGTGCCTCACTTCGTCACCATCAGCAAACCCTTGATTCATCATTTCCGGCAAACATGCTTCGCACACGAGACTCGGACCGCTGTGTGCATTTGATGCGTGTTTGGAATGTGTTCTGCATATGGCATTGCGTAGTGTCTGATGATCATGCTGTAGCCCTCATCTGGTCTTGTACATACTTCAATCAGAAGCCAACGTCATCTGACCGATACCACGGCTCCCCAGACACTCCTTGCACGATATCTGAACTCTCAAATCACTATGGCTTCGCCCTCTCGCTACGAGCAAACAACACTTGACCGAGCGGTACCGACAGCGCTTGGATCCCCTGTTGGAAGCCTCTCACTCAGAGGACCCGCTACAGAGCAGCACTTGGGCTACAACCTCGACTCGTTTGGTTTCTACGGCCTGGTATGGTTTCAGGGATGTCAAGCGGAAGATGAGGTGTTTCGCGATCAACAAGCTATACACGACGCCGAACTGGTGCTGAGTCACCCAATCCAGAAGCTGGACCATACCTACGATCATCACTTTCCCACCAACGTGGAAAGGTTTGGTCTCAACAGACTCTCGCTCGGACAGAGGATCAAGGAGGAACCGAAGAACCGAGGATCTCTGGGTCTTTGCTCGCGCAGTTCTCGTAAGGAGGGATGTCCGAACTGTCAGTGCTGCATACCAAGTTTCGTCTACACGTGAGTGAGAGGACTCTGTGGAGTTGTGAATAGTCAGCGTAGTATTCCGGCTGAATACGAACTCTTGTCTGATAGTCATCCTTCCTTGATTTGCGACAACAACACGGACGATCCGACATTGCTATATCGCTTCCGCAACGAAGCCCACGACGAGGTCAGGATCATGAGGTGCCTCACCTGCGAATCATACCGCAAGACCGGATGCTCATACAACAATGGAGACATCCGTCTACGAAGGTCGCCAGATGGTTCAGTCAAGATTGTCTATCAGCTCGCTGGACAGGATACCATTGTTGTCAGGGACATCAGCGAGACCAACGTCGGCATCAGGGATCAACAATCAAGCAGTGATCCAAGTCCAGACTCTCACATGCAGGTGACTTTGCAGGGGAGAGGAATCAAGCGCGTAGTAAGCAACACGAGCCTGAAGGGATCGGAGGAGAAGGCTCCACAGGAGGCTGGAATCAATGGAACCGACCCATTGAAAGTCGAAAGTTCCGATGAAGACCTGACGGGATCCGAGTACGAGGAAGAGGAGGAAGACGAAGAAGAGGAGGACTATGGAGGCGAAATGATCGACGACAAGCAGGCACCATGGCGCAATTACAAGTTCACCAGCGACCCCGAAGACGAGGACTTCAGTGAGAAGAGGAAGAGGAAGAGGTCATCTAGAAGTCGAGTCAACGGCAATTCGCGCCAGCCCAAGTCCCCCAGAATCAGTGAGTCACGGCCGTCGAGGTCGAATGATGAACGTGCGCTAACATCAGTATCAGATGACCGAGCTTCCGTTCGCAACAGGACTCACGCCTTCTCACAACTACCCACCCCCGCCACCTCTACGTCACCTGTATTCCCCGAGCTAAGAAGCAGAAACTCCGCCAACAACGACCAGCAACGGCGTCCAAGCACGAATTGCCAAAACGGTGTGATCAGTGAATCCAGCAGTGAGGATGATACCCTCGCTGAACGACAGGCATCCAGGATTCGATCGAAGGGCGCTCTCACACAGTCCAACCAGCCGAATCCCGTCTCGACGACTGGGAGTGCCAGCCCATCGACGGATGTTCAAGCGGAGTTGCTGGAGGCTGAGAAGAAACATCTGTTACTCAAGAGGATAGAGCAACTGAAGGATTCAATCAAGTCTCTGGAGCGATCCCATGCTTCTGCAGGGGACAGAGGTGGAAGATCATCGAAGGACCTGGAGGCGACGATCCAGGACCTAGAGAAGCAGGAAGAGTTACGAAAGAGGAGGATAGGGCAACTGCTTGCGGTCAACGAGGAATTGGAGCAGAGGCTGTTCTAGGTGAAGGGATCAGGGATAATGGGCGTGACGTGTCATTGAGAAGTAACAGACGGGTGTAGTAGGGCCGCTGCATTAGGGCGCTTCGCGCCGCCACGGCGCTTGCGAATTGCGAATGCGTGCAGCGTAGTAGCGTACGAGTTCCATGTGGCTGAGAGCATGTGTTTCATGGTGCCGCCTAAGATTTGGCGATGAACGATGCTAGTGACTATGTCGCTAGATACTCCGCAGTGCGAACTGATCTTTCCAGTCCCAACGGGTCCTCACTGGTCCACCGTCGAACAAAGCAGTGGAGCAGAGTGGAGCACGGCCCAGAAGGGCCCAGGGCCAAGGCCGAAGCGCAGGGGCGGGATCTGATATCTGGTTCTCACGGTGTCACGCGTCAACCGTGCACAATCGCATGTCAATGCGTCGATACCCAGCCCTACAGGTTGCAGCTGTGTCATTGTATGTTGAAATCGCTGAGTTGCATCAGTGACTTGAACTCAGTCTCCCACTGCAACAGCTCAACTTCATCCTGGCAAGGATTTATGCTGTCACGCTTCGACATACGATGCGAACCGTCATCACATCGACCAACCCACAAATATCAGATGGACCTTCGAGACCGCGAGACAACGTTCCTAGCTTTCTCGGCTACGACCTCAACTCTTTCGGACCATACGGCCTCCAGTGGATGCTTGAGCGTCAAGTAGATGACGAGGTTTCTCGCAGTCCACAATCAGTGTACGAAGCTGAGAAGCTCCTTGGCCATCCCATACAAGCACTGGACCACATCTGCGACCATCACTTTCCTACCAACCTCGAAAGGTCTGGTTTCGTCCGAACGGGCATCGCAAAGCAGCGAGGGCGGAAACCACGATGTCCCTGTTGGAAGAGCTCGGACAAGAAGCACTGTTCGACGTGCCAATCCTGTTACTCGTTTTCTGTACTCCTAAGTGGGGAATTCGCGAAACCTGACGGAGTGGATCTATTGGCTGACGATCATTTATCGGACAGGCATCCTTTTTTGATCTGTAGGAATAGTGGTACACCCACTCTATTTCATCGACTACGGAACGATCCGGAAAGCGAAGTCAGAATCATGAGGTGTCTAAACTGCGAAACGAAGAAGATGGCTGGATGCGATTTCGTCAATGGAGACGTACGCTTGCGACTCGAACCGAGTGGGTCCGGTCGAAATCAACTCTGACGAGCTCAGCGGGTCGGCGCCAAGCGCCGTCGAACTGGGGCCAACTATCGTCAGGGACATCAGGCAGACCAACGTCGGCATAAGAGAGCAATTGCCAGGCAGCAACTCGGCGCCGCAGAGGATAATGCTCAAGATCGGAGGGAGGACTAAGAGCAGTGCTGGGAACGGAATGAGCATTTCACATAAACGCACGACTGGGCCGCTCGACAGTTCCGACGATTCTTTGATGGATCCCGGGGACGAAGAGGAAGACCTATCACCGCGAGTCAACGTGCCACGACCGCCCTCCTCGCGTCCGGTTTAAGGCGTCCACCACCTCGGCTACGATCTCAAGTCGTTCGGACCCTATGGGCTCAAGTGATGAGAAAGTATCAAAGCCAAGACAAGTTCTTCCGAGACCTTCGATCGACACACGAGGCGGAGAAGATGCTTGGACACCCGATTCAAAGGCTCGATCACACTTTCGATCACCACTTTCCGTAAAATGTGGAGAGGTTTGGATTTGTCCGAACGAGCAGCGAGATGAGGAAAGAGAAAGAGGCTGAGCCTAAGAAGTCTCGAGGACCATGTGTGGGCCGGCAGCACGCCTCCTGTCTGGAATGCAGCCTACACATGCCAACTTTAGTCTACACGTAAGTCGGAAGGATGGAACAGCCCTTTCTGATTTCCTTGACCATTCGGGCACCTACTGATCGGACATCTTTAGACACCCGTCCCTGATATGTAAAGACAGGGAGGTTGGGTCGACTTTATTCTCTCGCTTTCGTAACGAAGCGGAAAACGAGATCAGGGTTTACCAATGCCATAATTGCCGGCTGTTTTCGAGCACACCACGCTGCAGTTTCACCGGTGGGGACATACGACTGCGATTGGAATCTAACGGATCAATAAAAATTGTCTACCAAAACACAGCTCATGGTCCGGGCATCATCCGAGACATCCGGGAGACCAATGAGGGCATCAGAGAGGGAAAGAAACCGGCGACAACGACGGCGACTCAGGACCTGCGCCTACAGGTGGCGCCGCAGAGGAAGGCTGCGGCGGGTACACGCAGCGGGAAAAGACCTGAGGTGCACAAGAGAGCAGTAGGAGGCGGAAATGATCACCAGAGCGATTCCGAAGAAAGTGCGACGGATCCGGAGGATGACGAGATCTTCGTCCCAACCTTGAGGTATCAAAACGGCCGCGAGATCCTCGACTTCAGCAACTCGAGCCCCGAACACACACAGAAAAAGAGGCCATCAAGTGGACCAGTCTTCGACCGAGTCGACATGCAAAGAAAGTGTGAGTTTGTGGTATCAGACTGCAAGGTGGACAAGACACTCACAATGATTTCAGCAGATCAGACAGGATCGTACAATCGGTCTCATAACCCTCTCCCTACTCCTGCACTCTCGATGAAGTCGTCTGGATCCGGGACATCGCAAACACGATCTCTACCGCCAGCCCCAAGTCGAACCTCATCGTCGACAAGCAGACCTGGAGAAGGTTCCAACGCGTCTCGAACCTCTGCTCCAGGAGGTATCACCGAAAGCAGCTCGCTACTGGATCTCGACAAGATATTGGAAGAACGAGAAGCGAGAATGAAGAAACTGCTCGGGATCGAAAGGCTCAACCAGGAAATCAAGGAGAGGGAACGGCGCCTGCAAGAAGAAGGGCTGTAGCAGCATTCAGCAATGATGGCCACAAGACGCTGAGTGAGGATTTAGTTTTGATGTAGGGGTGTGTGCCTACATTGGTTGTATTCCACCACGCGAGGTAGGGGCCAATACCATTTGTACGTATTGCGCAAGCGCCAGACTTTGTGCCAACATGTTGTAAGATGGAACAGTACGAGTACTGCGCGAATCTCGCCTGAAGCTGCTCCACGGCACCCCAAGATCAGTGCTAAAATGACGATGACTAAATACGGGACTACCGCAATTACAATACACTTACGTCCGGTCCATATATGGTTGCGATGCCAAGACGTCTCGAGACATGACTCAACCTTGTATGTGTTCGGGTGCTCATGGAGGATTGCGTCGGGTCCGGCGTCGAGCGATGCGGATGACCCGACCATGTGATGACACCCTTCAAACCTCCTTGCACGTTGTCGAGCGTAGATACAATTCTCACGGTGTCGTCTGCATGGAGACTATGGCGGCGGTGCCCGGCGCCCGGCACCCAGCCGGCCGCGGTGCGGTCACTGGCTCCATCACTGCCACTGGTGGATAACCGTGGATTACAGTGCAAGTACGGTGAGTGGTTGGTGAGTGGTCACCTGTGGTCACACGGTGTACACTGTCAGCCCTCGACTGGAGTTACGCCGTACTCTACCTGCGCGTGTGCGGGGTCCTTGTGAAGACCTGCTGGACCTACAAGATCATCACCGGCAGCTATTCGATTGTCGCGCGCTCAGTCTCGACACTCATCGCCAGCCCAACACGGAGGAGTCTCGCAGAGACTTACGAGCCTGCCACAAGTTTCACCGAGTGACCGCCCCGAGCCTATCATCAATGACGATGCGGACTGTCATTGCTGCAACCGTTCAGGTGCAAGGATCAGTGAACGGTACCACAGCACGCGACAAAAGCACACGATCGATCCCATCGCTCTCGGAGGCAGACCCTCCCTATCTCGGCTACGACCTCGCCCAATTCGGACCACACGGCCTCAAGTGGATGAAGGAGTATCAAGCCCGTGATCCAACTTTTCGCAATCGACAAACGGTCCAGGAGGCAGAGAAGCGGCTTGGAGTCTCGCTCCAGAGACTGGACCACGTTAGAGATTGTCACTTTCCCACCAACTTAGAAAAGTTTGGCTTTGTCCGCATCAGTATCGACCAGAGGAAAGATCAAGAGCTTAAAGCAGCTATCATGTCTAGGCACCCTTGTTGGGACCGAGAGAAGGGGCGATGCGCACCGTGCGGAGATGGGGTCCCTGCTTTCATGTATGCGTGAGTGATGACGCCTGCTCCATTCTACTCGTCTAGATGTCCCGCTCGCAGCATCCTCTTGCTGATGTATTATTCCGGTCATCCAGTCATCCATCTTTGATATGTGCGAACAACGGAGACAATCCAACCTTACTTTCCCGCTTCGCCCATCGATATGGCCAATATGCCCGCTCCGCTGAGCATAACGATGATGAGGTCTTCATCCTCCAGTGCCACAACTGCTGGGTGGGTCGTACTGGCAGGAAGTGTTCCTTCAATAATGGAAGCACCCGATTGCGATTGTTGGCAGACGGATCGGTCAAAATCCTATACAAGACCCCGTCTGTCCTGGAGGTTGCGAGGGACATCGGCCTGACGAACGTGGGAATCGAAGAGGACGCCGTAAGAAAGGACAAAAAGCGGAAGAAGGCTTCGAGGGATGAGCAGCAGAGGACGGTAGCGGCGCACGCGAAGACCAGCAGTCGGTTGCGGGCGGCGGATACCAATGCGACAGGAGGACACCCAGTCATCGTTATTGACAGCTCCGACGAGAGTGAGACGGAATCGGAGCACGACGAGGAGGAGAAGTTTTACCCAACGTTGAGATATCAGAACGTTCGCGAGACTCTCGAGGTGAGACCGACCTCTGACCAGTCTGAGAAGAAGAGGCCGGCGAATCATTCATCCTCTGGCCGAGTTGACAAACAGAGAAAGTGTGAGTCAATGGCGTCAGCTCGCCATTCGTAGTGCCCAACAACAAGCGTTGACATAGCCTCAGCGGATCGACTCGGGGCACTATCCAATGCTCAGAAGTTTCACGGTGCCCCTATCCCTGCACCCACGGTCAAACTTTCTGCATCTAGCACCTCGCGACCTCAGCTTCTACCGCAAGTCGCAAGCCGGCATCCATTATCCACCAGCAGACCGGGCAAGGACACTCCTGCGGTTCGTCCCTCTGCGTCAACAGGAAGCACGAGTACCAATACCCTATCGGATCTCGACCAGATGTTAGCGGATGCGAGAGCGGAGGATAAGAAGCTAGACGAGCTCGCAGAGCTCAAGCGGGTGATCGCGGAGAAGAGAAGGCGCTTACAACAAGGTGAAGAACGGTAATAACGGCGATTCCCAACTACTGGCTCTAAGTCCGGGTGAAGGAGTGCATGTCTACCAGTAGTGTCTACCTTTCTTGTATTCGAGTGCTTGAACGATGTTTGGTTGTATACGGTTTTGTACCATGAGTCATGTCAGATGAGAGGCCCGCCAACAGCAGCACATATCAGAGGTGGACGACAACTGACAAATGTACGACAACTGACGAGAGTTGGCACTTGCGCTTGTAGAGGCACCTAGAGTTACTCACCGTCGGAAGACAGTGGCTAGATCACCCGCCCTGGTCCCGCATCCTCCCGCATCACACTCATCGTATCCTGACATACCGTACATGCTGTAGGCTGTAACAGTGCTGTAATCTGTCATGCTAATTCTCGCCCATCGCTCAAGCTTTTGCGCAGCTCGGTTCTGACCTGTTCTGACCCACCATTCCGTATAACCAACGAGAGCCAACGAGGGCCAACGAGATGGCATGCGATAAGAGGCGATAAGATCGAGGCTAAGCAGGGCTAAGCTTCAGGCTAAGGTACCTCGGGGGCGGGATCAAAGCTCAAACATAGATCTCGGTGCCGATGCCGTCGGCCGGGTCGGCTCCGGCTCCGGGCCGATCGTTCACGCTCCCCTTCTTATCAGGTCGGTTTACAATGTGGACTGCACTTTTTTCCCTTGGGAGCAAAGAGCCAGGGCAACCTCACTTTGAGATTCCTCGATGTAGTCTGACTTGAGCGCCCCGCCAGGTCCAAGTAGGTCCAAGCAGTGTGCAAGTTCCCTCAAGTAGTAGCCGCAAGAGGCCTCAGGCCTCAAGTAGCCTCTTTCTCCAACCTCGAGTTCAATCTGGGCCCGCTTCATTTCAAAATTGACACGTGGCACTGGGTACTGAACGCATCTACTCCTATCATAACAGTATCTACAGTTACCGCATAGCTATGATAGGTTGATGCAGGTTGATGCCGTCGCCAGATCAAATTCTAGGAGCCTGTACTGATAAACTGTCGTGCCTAGGCGGCCTAGCCCATCAATCCTTCCCAGCCCTGTCCCTTCGTCTCCTCGCCCAAGACTGGCCTCGCCCTCGATCTTCGTCTCCCGTCGATAACGGGGCTGCCGAGTAGCTTCCGCTATCCCAATCTCCCGCAGTCTCGCGCCAGCTCGCGCCGCCTTATCGTAAAGCTCGGACCAAGGCGCGCGCGGCGCGACCCAGTCCATAGCCGGGCGCCCGGGCAGCCGTCGACATATATATAGGGTCGAGATCTTTCGAGAGTCCCCCTTCACTCTTGCAGTTCAGAATTTCAGTAGTCGTACCGTATAAAAGGCACCGTGGGAGGGTCGAAAGACACCCCTCGTATACGTAGAACTAGATACCGATTCGATCTGTCTTGTAGGCACAGCGTAGTGCAGTACTTGTACCCAGTTGGAAGGTGAGGGTATATAACGACTGCATTGCTACGCAACTATACAGCGGCTTACAGCCCGTCCAGTTGAAGGGAAAAGCTTCTTTACCCGAGATCTGCGATATCGACCCACAGCGCGCAGCGACCCACGAATACGCCTTATCCGGACATCACCTACGACAACATGGCTGCGGGTCCTGATGTTCTCGACGAACGACAATGGTACAGGTCCTGGAACGAAGACCGCAGAGAGAACGACCGTATCTTCTCAGATGCGATCAGTCAGAAAGCGCACGAGGAAGCGATGGGCGCAGCCTTCGTTCCGTTCGAGAAGTTGGACGACTCAGAATTCATGTATGAGCAAAGATCGGATTTGACAGAAGCCCAGCAGAAGTTTGGGATGCTTCGCTATGTGCCGTATCTGAAAGAGAAAGAAGCTCTTCAGGCGTATCCAAGATGTCTTGAGACCGGGTTGCTCTACCCTTTCGTCTATTTGTGAGTCCGCCTGAATAATGCTTGGTAGTTGGGCCCCACTCGGAAGCTGATGGATTTCCCCGCAGCCACGTGGGTGTTCAATGCACCAAGAATGGCTCGCTCAAGACAACCTTCGGCTACAAAGATATGAAGCGTCTCATCACCGGAGAGAAGTTGAGGTTGTCCTGTCACAAATGTACAGCAACCCAAGATGCTTGCGACCTGCAGGTCGGCGTCAAAGTCTTCAAACAACGAGGCACGAAATATGGCGACAAGCAACAATACGAAACCATGAATGCAGCTCTGGCATTCCGCCGAACTCAACTGGAAACCATTCTGGGAGTCAACCTCAATGCGGCATTGGATTTGGGAATCGAGGACAACGACACCATGTCCGTACATCGCAGGCATGTCGGTCTACCTACGGAGATGGCTACTGTGCTGGATGCAGTCAAGGCTTGTCCAAGCGCTGCCACTGTACACAACGCGCTGGTAGCATTAGTGAAGTGTAAGCCGGACAGATCCTTCTACATTGCCGTTCATTTATACTGATACTCGAAGTAGTTTCTTATATACTGTCACCCCATACAGCTCCCAAAGGTTCACAAGCACCGCCGATCGAAAGCACAGCCACAATCGGATTCACGCCCGAGAAGTCATTCGCTCCTGGTCCTATCGGTGTCAGCAATGTAATGCAATGGTCTTACGAACAATATCTCCAGTCCAGCCCGTCGAACGTTTGTGGACCGCCTCACGAGCTCATGTCAACTGCGACAAACTTGCTATCGAGCTGCTTTGCAGGTCCGGACGCTGAGAACGAAAGCGATGGACTGCCTACCGAAGTTTCGACTCCGACACCAGAACAACTCCTCGCTGTACTCGAGACTCCTCGTGACGCGACCGAGGTCTGTCATCCACCGGAGGCAGTGTCATCTCCGCCTACCGACCCCTCTGTCGTGAACGTAGACGACAAGCCCTCGCTTGATGAGAGCTGGCAAGACGTGTTCGAGTTCGCTCAGATCGCTACATCAGACAGTGAGAAGGGTCGTCTTCAGCTTAGAAGTGTACTGTCACTGATCGTAAACCTAGCAGGCTTGGCTCTACAACCCTCTGCAGCATCCCCCGGAGGTGCTACAGATGCAGGGGACGATGTTGCAAGCGTCCCTTCGATTGCTGTGGGCGTGGGGAGATTCACACCCTTTGCCGACCAAGCCGCCAAAGGTGTCCCTGAGGTAACAGCAAATGCTCCGTACGAACAAGACCCATGCTTCACTACACCAATTCCGCCATTCGCAGGCGAATCCGACGCCATCGCAGCCAACCTTCTACCTGCTGAAACAGCTGAACCCCACTCGAAGTAAGCCGATCAATATCATACACGGCAACCCGCTGATCTCTGGAATTAGGCAAGCCGATGCTGAGTTTCCTACCTCGGAGGCTCCAACGGCATCGTCCAATGTAGGGACGACAGCGGAAGAAGGGATCATGAACGCGAGCGAAGAGGACGGCGTGAGGCAGACGAAATCGAAGAGGATGCTGGAACCGGAGCAAGAGGAGATGCAACTGCTCGAGGGAGAGGAGATGCGAGCGAAGAAGAGGAAATTGAATGTAGACTTGAATGCGGCCGAAAAGTTGTACCTAGTGAGTTGCTGCAACACGCACACCACTTGAGAATGCTGATGGTAAATGTGATCAGGCAGGAACCCGCCGGGCGATGAATAGATCGACTTGACCTATCCCATTCATCTGAAATGCAATCTCGATTGCAGGTCCCTCAGTTGTAGATATTGTGATCATGTAGAAATAGAAACGTTGCAATCGTCTCTCAGTGACAACGGCTGTGGGTCCTGGCATACTACTTGCTACAGGGTCTGTCATTAGCCAGTGTGGCCCCAAGTAACGAGACTAGACGGGACTCGGATTGACTCGGACAGTCGGCCTGACTCGGGAGCACCTGGGAGCCCTGGGACTCTCTTGGTTGAGTCCGCCGTTAATCGTTGCGATACACTAGGTTACACTTGAAGACTTGGAGTGGCCTATGGCCCTATAGAGGCCTGTAGCTATGTCGCATAAGCCTAGCAGAGCCTAGCCTAGCCCACGATGCTCATTGCTCCTCCAGCCCTCTCGATCCTCTCCCCACACGGAACTTGCTTCACCGGCTTGTTCACCGCTGTTCAACGTTCAACATTCAACATTCAACGTTCACCGGTCAGTGTCACCGCTCCTCCCTCAAGCTTTCTCAATCGTTCTTTCCCGTCGATGTCGGCAGACAGGGCTACATTATTACCTCAGCGAGCGGAAGCGGATCGTTCAGCTCTGAACTGCTTTGAAGGAGTTTGAAGAGGTTTGAAGGCTTTTGAAGGCTACTCTAGGCTACTCGGAATGATCCGGTGCTGGAGCCGGCGCCTGAGCGCGGGGCGTCCTGGGGCATCTCCTCAGTGAAATGCTGAAGAGAGTCCCGCACTTCCCGCACTCCCGGTGCCCCCAATATTGGATCTGGACTTCGATACATATACCCTCATATACCCTTACATAACGCAGTATCCAACTCTCCTCCTTCGCTCTCGACTCAGCAACACCGTCTGCGTGACCAGCATGATACGAGGGACAACAGTACCGATCCATCGAATTACGAGGTGTAAATCGGAGCCATGGAGTACAATGAGATCTTCGGCTCTGAATACGATAAGGGCCTGTGAGAAAGTATTCGTGGCGGACACTCTCCCTCTACTGGAGCTGGACAGGACTTGGACAGGACGGGATCCCCTGACGAGATGGTCTACAGCCGCCATGGAACAGGATTAGGGTATCCGCAGGTACCTTCCAAATGAAGGACAAAGCGGGCGTTGAATGCGTAACCTCGAATGCCTGGACCGGACCTGCTCTGTCCTTCCATCTACTCGCGAGCGGTCCCGCTGTTATAGCTGCTCCTGAAATCGAACATTGAACGCTGAATAGGCCACTCACCAGCTTGGCAGGGTAGAATTGGATCGCTCTGCGTATGGCCCAGATGCAGTCCACACTCTGAGCTCCAGGGGCTGGACGCAGCGCGAAGTGAGTGATCATCCGTTCCCAAGTGTCATGTCGCTGAGCTTCGCCAGCAGAAAATCGGATGTTAGATTTCCCTCAGAAAGCCCCGTCAACCGTTCCTGGAGCTAGCGATGAGGTCGACACAAGGCAAATCGGATTGAAGAAGCTGCTAGGGGCGGAGGACGAGGAGATCAAGTTGCTGGAGGACATCAAAGAGAGGTAGGAGAAGAGGAGTAGATGCAATGAAGAGCTGGCAGCATCTAGATAGTGTAGATTGTGAGTGTGGTGCGGTACACGCTCCACAAGTTGATGCTCATGTGCCCCGCAGAAACCCACCAGACGATGAAACCATGTAGAGCATGCAGCGCTCGGACATGCAGCACGTGGCAGCCTACATGCGGCATGACTGGAGACATTCTGGAGAGTGAAAGCGAGATGGGTGCTTTGGAACGAATATGGTTGAAACACCGAGACGGCTCGTGCGTAATCATCGCCACCCATGCCTCTCGCACACCCTCATTTTGCAATGACCAAACCAGAACGAACTCTCCTTCCTCATTCGTCACGTTATTCCAAAGAACACTTCCGCCTCTATGACACCATGAACACCACCGAGAAGATCAACTTTCAGCGCTGGGTGAAACATCGCAAGTCTGGCGACCCGATGTTTCACTCCGAGGAGATAAAAAGGAAGTATGAAAGAGCCATGGGAGCTACTTTCATCCCGTTCGACAAGCTAGAAGATGAGGATTTCCCAACCGCATACGTCGGACTGGGGACATCTCGTATCGTACCCGCCTTGAACAATAGTCAGGCACTCAAGTCGTACCCTCGATGTCCCAAGACAGGCCTGTTATATCCCTTCGCCTACAAGTGAGTCCTCGATGCTCACTCTGAAGGACAACCATTGACTGACTGGCGACCGTTGTTTTCGTCTCTAGGACTCGTTATCCCTCCCTGCGGTGCTCGAAGAATGGCTCGAACGAAACCTTCCTTGGCTACAATGACACCGGTATTTTCACTACCCGCAGCATTGTACATATTTCCTGCTTGCACTGTACGGCCACGCATGATGCCTGTGATCTCCAGGTCGGAGTAAAGGCATACAAGTCACGAGCTCCGAGGTTCGGTGATAAGGCTCAATACGAGAACGTGGCGGACGCCCTGGCGAATCGACGAGGGCAACTGGAGAAGATACTTGGAGTCAGCTTCGGCCCGGACTCTAGCTTTACCATGGACAAGAGAGGCGCAGTGTCTCTGATCAGGACTAAGCAGTTGACGGACGAAAGCAGTAATGTGGTCGCCAAAGTATCTTGTGAGTCGGTCAAATCACGACGTCGAGTATCAGCATGGCACCTACAGATCAACCTGAAAGCCAAGATCCCAGGTACACAGCAGAATGCACCGATTCCGGGTCCACAGATCCCGCAGGTGACCACAGGCGCACATAGTGCACCAATTCATACTACGGGCGCAACACCATCGACAACTGCTCACCGAGACCCTACACCCACCGCAGTCGGCCAGCATGCTGCTAAGAAGATAAACAAGACCAAGCCTGTAACCGAAGCGGACAACACTCGAATCTACCCAACGCCCGTACAGTGCCCTACAAATGATGGTGCTCGAAACGCTCCACAGGACAAGGTGTCCCCATTACTCCCAAAGACCGCTCCAGTGGTGCTACCCAATGAAACATCTACAGAGCACAATACGACAGATCTAGTCCCGAAGATCACTGGAGGTGAAAGGAGCACCTCGAAAGTCGATAACCCTTCTGCGAAAAGGCAGCTTGAGATAGGTGTCATCAACGGCAAGACCACCGAGAAGAATGACGGCGGGTCGAGCGGAGGAGATGGCTCTACGCTAGACAAGTTGAAACGAAAGAAAGAAGCCCTTGTGGAGGAGATCAAGGAGCTGGAAGCTTTCAAGGCTCTGCGACAGAAGAAAGCGAAGTTGATGGAGGACCTGGCCATGTGACGACCAAGTATTCTGCAGGTTGAGTGCGACTCTCAGAAACCCGCTACTCGAGCCACGATCCATGGATGCTGATCGCTGAGATCCCCAGGTGGGGGATATGGGCACTCGGGTGGTCTCACTCAAGTAATGATCCCCACACAATCAGTGAGCGGTAAGCGTAGTCGAGTGTGAAGCATGAAGCAAGTTTCAATGAAGCTGACCCAGAATCGGCGCTAGGCAAGTGGATAGGGGCAGCAATCTGCTAAGCTGCTTAGACGTCACGCTGTGAAGCAAGTTCATGGCATGAGAAGCGACTCTC
The DNA here is from genome assembly GCA_001600095.1 of Bullera alba. NCBI lineage: Eukaryota > Fungi > Basidiomycota > Tremellomycetes > Tremellales > Bulleraceae > Bullera > Bullera alba. The sequence continues at coordinate 1,054,620 of BCIX01000005.1, forward strand.
GGCGGCACGACAGACATGCTCGATCCACAAGAGCGAGGCAAATGTGGGACCTGGGTCATGTAGGTATTGTCATCATCAGCATGTATGACGAATCAGCAGACTAAGTGTATGAAGCGGTCCAAGCGGGGAAATTGAACGCTTTTGTCGCCACCCTTCATCCCCTACTCAACTTCCTCTCTCCTCCACTTGATCCTCTTTCCTTCCTCATCCACTGCCTCATTGCTTCACATCAACTACGGCCCTACACTCGTTTCCACCGACCTTTCGACGACATGCCCCGCGATCAGAAGAGAAGGCCGTACTCGTACTACGACAAATGGGTCGACGACGGCCAGGCAAAGGATCCAGTGTTTAGATTCCCCGAGACGAGGAAACGATACGAACGAGCCATGGGTATACCCTTCATGGCCCTTGACCAGGTTCCAGACGACAATTTCAGCTTCGAAAAGACGGATCACAAATATCCAGCATGGTGTTCGCCGCTTCATCCCCAGCCTGGATGATAAGAGCAATGTCGATGCGTACCGCCTGTGTAGAGACTGGGGTCTTCCTGGGCATCTCCTGCCATTTGTCTATGTGTGAGTGTACAGAGCTCGTCGAGTATCCGGGGCGAGCTAGCTATCCCGACCGAATTACGACTGACTCCTGCCAAAATGTATGCAGGCATCAAGATCTTAGATGCTCAAAGAATGGACCGAGTCCAACACTCTTTTCCTCTCACGAGCGAGACAAACTGGTATCATTGAGACAAGCGTCCGTGCATTGTTGCGGTTGCGCAGAGCTGGGCAGGGTTTGCGATCTGTCGGTAGGAGTGAAACTGTACGCTAGAAGGAAGCCGAAGTTTGGTTCGAGTGCTCAATACAACACCCTGCAAGAGGCTCTCGAAGCTCGACATCGTTCCCAGCTCCACATGAAGGTGGCAGGTCCAGGTGCCGCATCGTAGCCCACCCCTTCCCAAGCAGGTCCCAGCAGGGCTTCGGGGGCATCCTACTACAAGTCCCGTATCAAAGAAGGCGATCGATCAGCTAGTCAAACGGCGTAAGTCGCGATTAGACCCAGCTGGCGAAGAGTGAGGCGCTGATCAAGGTTCGCAGCTACTTCGGACCAGCCATCCGGACCCGGTGGGTCTACTACTGCCACGACTATCACTACCAAGACTATCGCGGGCACCCATGGAGATCCAGTCCCGGCCATACCAGCACACGCTAGGTCACCATCAACCACGACATCATCGCTTACCCCAGTCACTCCTCCAACGCCCTCCTCCGGCGGCGCACCCCTTCTGGATTGAGCTTCAAAAAGGGGACTGTTCACGGAAACATCGTGATTCCGTCTCCCACAGCTTGCGGTGGTCTGGTCCAGGAGACTTCTGGTTCTCGAGAGGAGGCGGGAGAGCAGTCTGAGCAGAGGAAATGGGACGACGGGAGAGAAGCCAGATTGGCGAGATACAAAAGAAAGAAAGAGGAAGAGGAAGAGGAGATCGCGATGCTGGAGGACATCCGAGCGAGGCGAGAGAAGCGATTGAAGGCAGACAAAGAGTTGTTTAACCCAAATGACGACCTATAGAGGGTAAAGAGACTGTGAGAGCCTAAGAGGCGAGTGACGCCCAGGTGTTCTCGCTTGCAGGAAGAACACTGACGGGAGTCTAGAGTGGGCAGCATGTTCGATCCACCGGGTATCGCAATAGCTGGTATTTCACACCAACCAGAATGTGTTCAGTGGTTTAGGCTCGACTTAACCAAGCCGAAGCGTGGGATTCCGTCCGAGCTCAGTCTATAGAGACTGAGACGAGTTGTACTGACACCATCATGCAAAATCGAAGTAGTCATGGTCTCTGATGCTAACGCGGTCGTCATGATTCCCAGTCGAGGAGATAGGACGGTGCACAAGGGGGATCTGATCCAGCTCGAACACCTCGTACGTGCTGGAGATCAAACGGCTCGAACCTTTTTGAGCAATGAGGCTCCTGTTCACCGAGCACTACCTGTTCGAGATGCTTTTCCTTGACCTCTGATCCCTTATCCTAATCCCTAGCTCATGATAGTCCCAACTTCCCACCGAGAGCTGGTCAAACAGATACCCACGATCAGAAGGTCGTGATCTCCGCCTAACGGATGTTGTCTGTAAAGCTAAGGTAAGGCGTACGGCGATGAAATACGAAGAGCGCAATGAGGTCTGTGCGTTGAGCAAATTACCTTCACCTCGACCATCCATGATATCTCATCGTCTTGACATCGTCATCTTCCTCTCTTTCATCTTAACCTTTCTCCAACTCCCTAGCGCCATCTTACTGTACCAACGACATGTCTGTAGCTTTGGCCTACACGATGGGCGATCATATCGGTCGCCATCATAGAATTAGGTGGATCCAAGAAGCGCAAAAGGACGATCCGATTTTTGGACCGTATCGGGGCCTCGACACCCGCCAGAGGGCTAGAGATTTGGAGTTTCTGGCATTCAATGATCTGAAGGATGAAGAATTTGATCAGGGGCACTTGCTAGGCAGGGGATTTGCCCGTTACGCTCCAAGTCTTCGCAACCAAGAAGCTTTGGAATCGTACCCAGTCTGTCAAGAGATGGGAATGCTGCATCCATTTGTGTACACGTGAGGTCTGGTGCTCCCACGTTCACCAACTTACGATAGGAGCTGGAAAGGACCTGACGAGCTACTACTAGGAACCACTATTTGGCCTGCTCGAAGAACGGTCCCCACCCTACTCTTATTGCCAGCACGTCGGAACTCACACGACGAGGTACCGCCGTCACTTGGTTTGAGTCCTGTCACGGGTGCACTGTCCGAGAAGACACCTGTGACCTAGAAGTCGGAGTCACATTCACAGAACAGGACACCGTAGTCTTCGGACCCGAGGGACAGTACAGTACGCTCCAGGAGGCGCTGGAATACGAGTGGCAAGACCGAAGTTCATCAGCTAGAACCGGTGACACTTCCAAAGAGGATCACCCAAGGTGGGTCTTCACTGCTGCTGCATCGGCGAGGTAGACGGGAAGCTCCCAGCGGCTGAACACATCTATAGCAACATGAACACCGACAAGGAGGAGAGATCGAGGAACGGCACTCGTGACCTTAGCAGCGAGGATAGGGAAGGAGAGGAATTAGGAGGAGGAGAACGCGGAGGAGGAAGGCGAAAGAGGAAGGAAGAGACAAACCTCGAGGGAGGAGAGCAAAGGCAAAAGAAGAAGATCAAGGATGACGATTGGCTCGTGAGAGCCAGTAAGGTGGACCTACAAGAGCTTCTTGCCTTGATCGTACGCAAGGAGATGAGAGAGACCGTCAGGCGATTGAAGGGTGAGCTCGAAGACGAGTGAAGCTTCGACTTTGACGAGCATGATTGAATCCGCTTATCTCGGGTAAGCGATCACGTTGAAGTTCTTGTGCGGACTGTCAATCGCTGACCGACAGCACTAGCAGTAGTATAACCACGGACAACCACGAGGGACCAAAAGAACCAGAGGTGAGCATAGCACTCAGCTTCGTCAGTCAAGTTGAGTATCCTGTAGAGCAGCCGGGATATCAGCACGACATATGACATTTTATATCCATGAACAGTACCTTGTATTCATCAAGTAAGAGCTTTGATATGGAAGCTCTGACTGTGTTCGTGCCAACTCACTGACTAGGTGACAATGTGTCAATGTGAGCTGTTGAGTTGTCGTTGCCCTCTACGATACTACCCACTATACGCGTTTGACGATCTCTAAGTTGGCTGCATCAGCACTGAGTTGGGTGGTTCAGTTCAGCATTCTCAGCCCTCGCAGAGTCACAGTCGCACTCGACATCATCGGAGTGTTTGGACCGACATATTGACCGGTTTGACCCCTCCGGGCTCCCGGGCTCCCGGAGCTGTTCGTTCTCATCTTCGTACGTACGGGTTACTACCTCCAAGAACCAGTTGCTCGAGCCGGTAGCCCTCTGTCGTACTCCCGTAGGTCTAATCTATGGCCGACGCCGCGCTTGTCCCTCCTCTCGGCATCTAGACGGCGAGACGCTACGTCCATTTTTGCGTTGACGTTTGGTTGACGCTGACTTTGGGACCCTTGCCGAGATCTCGAGGCGGAAACTGGAAAGTGTAGTGATAAGACTAAGCATTATGGCTGGATTATCGAGCGACTGGGTGAGCTCGGGTCCTGCGTCTAAGGAGGTTCGAGCAAACGAGTGCATAGTATTTACGATTCTACGTTGCCTCGCCTTTGGACCTGCCCATTGCCAGCGATGAGCGGCCCACCGGCAAACCCGCCGGGCGCCGGCACAGCTGCCGAACTCCGCTGCATGTGATCAGCAACCGTGAGAGTGCATTGAGCGTGCACCAAGCCTTTCGCTTTCTCTCAACGACCCAATGACCCAGCCGATGGCTGCAGACTTCCCTAATCCTGGTCTCGGAATAGTGCCTCAAACCGACAATTCGGTGGTGAGTCCATTCGCTCTAGAATGACACAAGCTGACAGAGCGTCGGATTCAGTATCAGGCGGAGATGGCGGATCCGTCGAATGATTTTGGGTCAAAGAGCTGCGTATAGCGCTCAATGCGACCTCGGGAGCATCCCAGATCCCTGACGGAACTCAGGTGTATCGGATGGAGGTGGTAGTTCTGATACCTCCGCCATGTATCCTCATCACATTGTAAGCGCGGTTCAGCGGCAGTTCGTGTCACAGTCACTCAGACGCCACGCGTCAGGCGCGTCAGGCCTCAGGGGAGTGAGAGCGGCTTGAAGCTTGAAGGGTTGAATGATCTGCGACTGCATTGCGCATCAACTTTGCCGTCACTCAACTTACAGCGGCGTCCCGTCACCATCCGATCACAATCACAAACAGCTTGCCTTTGTACTTCATCTGTCAAGTCCTCAGCAGAATCGACCGACTTCACCGATTTCCATCGAACTCCTATCTTCACAAATCTCCACCAAGCTTTTTGGCCCCTCACCATGACAAGCCCTCGGGATGACCGGCGGAAATACGAGAGGTGGGGTCAGCGTTCTAGACACCTTGACCAGGTGTTCGGAAGCGAGAATCGCCAACAACGATACGAACAAGCACTTGGTGCTCCGTTCATTTCACTTGATGAGCTTGATGACAAACTTTTCGCCTTCGATAGGGTGGATATAAGGGCAAAGCCGGGCGGCATGCGTCGATACATTCCTCCCTTGGAGGACACGCGAGCTTGCGAGGTGTATCCCAAGTGTCCCATCAGCGGCTGGTGCTTGCCATTCGTGTACAAGTGAGTTCCCAGTTCGGCATGCAGCCCTTCAGCTCGGTGCGTCGGGACAATAGCACAAACTGACATAACACCCTTGTCCGTTAGTCATAGCGATCTGCGATGCTCCAAAAACGGCGAGGACCCGACCCTGTTCACTAGCGATGAGCGAGACCGACTGCTGTCACGGAATAGGGTGGCCATGAGCTGCTACGCATGCTCTACATCCGGGGACACATGCGACCTATCTGTCGGCGTCATGTTGTACGGCAAGAAGAAGTGCAAGTTCGGACTGCTATCCCAATACAAGAGCGTGCAAGAGGCTCTTGCTGCTGGAGAGGCCCGGAGCGCGGCCAGCACAAGGGCGATGGATGGCAACGCCGACCGAAAACCCGATGTGTCCCACGCGGGGAGTAATAGTTCGTCTGCAGTGGCTCCTGCCAGATCAGGAGTAACCCAGCTGCCAAAACAAAAGATGACTACTCGTAAGTCGGCCATTAGTTACAACAGATGGTGATCGAACTGATTCACATCATAGGGGCGCCAACCAATGATACGACTGTGGCCGTTCCGACTGGGCATGTGGTCGCTCGCGAAATACCCAACCCAATCTCAGCCCGGCCGCTGTCAGCCAATTCTCCCACAACAACCCCGTTCGCGTCCACATCGACCGCAAGAGCCTCAAGCCCAGGAAGGGCTACTGCAGCCGCATTAGCCAGCGAAATCGGCAGGACGCTCATTGGCAGAACTCCTATGAGACAATCTGGAGTACAGGACGAACGAGGCACGCGCCCGAGAGCGAACGACGTAGGTGGACATCAGAACAGGAATCTGGAGGAGACAGTGGCCAGGACAGAGAGGTACAAGAGGATGTTGGCAAACGAGAAGGAGGAGCTTCAGGCCCTCGAAGAACTCAAAGAGACTAGGGCGAAGAGGATGAGACTAGCGGAGGAGCTGTCATAGTGACCCCCGGGTCAGGTACAACCGAGTGAGTCATTTGAAGGAGAGAGAAACAGCCCATGATTGGCAGGATGGAAGCCGACGCTGACAGGTGCATGTAGGTTGTCACACGGTTCGGGGGCGACGCACGGCCAACAGCTCAACATGGCAATCAGTCTCTGTCAATCTGTGAAGACCTCGTTGTTCTCAAATCTCACTATCCACTATCATGCAAATATCAGTCAGCCGCTTTCCACAAACAGACTGTTGCAAGCAGTTATAGTTCAGAGATGTGATGATATCATGATAGTGATAACGGGGGAACTCATGCCTCCAGCCTCTGCAGGAGCACTGTACGAATACGCTGGGAGTATATCTTCGGAATTTGACTAATGTCGATTTTCGGTAGCAGGAAGCTCTGCCGCTTACCTCTGCTCAGCGCTCACACCTCACTGTCTCAATCCGAGCTGGCGGCGAGGGACATGAGGACTCGATGAAATGGCTGTCACTTACCGACAACCAGCGGATTGGGCTCACGTAAGATTTGCGCGAGGTGAATACTCCATCGTAGGCCAACAACAATTGGATACAGGGATGACGAAGGGCTTCACTGTCTGCGCGAATTGTGAAGTGCGTTGAGCGATATGGCAGTGTGACTGTGTCACTGTGTGAGTGCGGTGTGCCACCGTGATTGGCCACCGTGGGAATGCAATATGCCTGCACCAGCCTGTCGCAACTCGCAGCCAGCCACCAAGGCGCTACCAAGGCGCTACGTTTCGTACGAGCGTACATCCGCTTGGCGTGCTTAACAGTGTTACCGTTTCTGGAAGTTCTGGGCACCATCTTCTCTCCCTCAAGCTCATCGACACTTCACCTCACGGATCCTACGACGCCTCTCTGCTCCGCATTCACTTCCCATCACTTTGTCCGGGGCCGGATCAGCTACTGTCTCGAAGTCTCGTCACAGTATGGCACGCAAACACTACGATGCGTGGTGTGCTAACTATCAGTCCGATGCAATCTTCAACTGCTGCATAGGTCTGAGCACTCGGATGACCGCAAGGAAAGTTAACCTTTGTGCCTCGCGAGGTCATGGAAGACGGGGAGTTCGACCACAGGCACCTCCTGGGCAGAGCATTCTTGCGTTATGCTCCTAGCCCTCGCAACCGAGCCGCACTGGAGACCTACCCCCTCCGCCCAGACCGGAACCAAATGCTACCGTTTTGTCTACGCGTGAGTTCGAGAGCGAGATTATCGATCATCCATCACCCTCTATCACCATTGCTATACATTCATATCAAGCTAAGGCTCTACCTCTAGGCACCAGCAGCTGGTTTGCTCAAAGAACGGCACCGATTCGACCTTCATCCCAAGTACTTCGCAAATCACACGCCTGGTGCCCACAACTCCGTTCGAACCTTGTCATGGATGCTCCATCAGACAAGAACCTTGCGACCTAGAAGTCGGAGTGAAGTTCACAGATCAGGACACCATTGTTTTTGGGCCTGAGGGACAGTACCGCACCCTCGCAGAGGCACTGAAAGCTCGAGCCGCTGCAAGCATCTCTCCCGCGGCTCCAGTAGGACAACGACTTATCAGCCACCGGAAGACGAACGCAGACAATCAGCATGACGTAGAAAAGGCAAGCAAGAGTACGAAAGTCGCGAAGGACGACGCAGAGAGGAGGCCCAGGAAAAGGGAGATAGATACCATCTTTGAGGGGGAAGTGGAGGTACTGAGGAAGAAAGCCAAAAGCGACGATAGGCTGTTTGCCGAGAACAAGGAGGAGATCGGTCGTCTCGTATCTCATATGGTCCGCAAGGAGCTGAAGGACTTGGCCGCGCAATTAGAGGCCGAGGTCGGAGAGGAGAGTTAGACCTCGACCAGCGGACACCTACTTCAGGTGAGTCGGGCCATGAGTTTCGTGATGTAATCAGTTTACTCGCTGACTCCGACCCAGAACATCACGCCAGCACGACCGGAAAGGACTACACGAGAGATATGACGCCCCAATCGCGTTACGTATGTTGTAGGACTGCCATCAGCACCAAGGCCACGCACATCATTCGTGTGCCCGGCACCCTGGGATGTACCATCAGCAATGATACAATGTACGATATCCTCGCTATCTTCCTACAGTCGAAAGCCGTTGCCCGACCGAAGAGAGCTATGGCGATCCGCCGATAACGTTACACCGATCTGTCTTCGTTTCATCAATCCCCTACAAGGATCCGCCGACTGGGAGAGCTCGATTCCCGCAGGGTATATGAGGTCCGGCACGATTCTTTTCGCTCTTCTCCCTGGATTTATTCCCAGATGACCCGAGGGTCTGAACAATACTGGCATGCTGATGCGAAGACGATCTCAGCTGTCAGCAGGGAGTCAGAGCGTCCTTGAAGTCCTGATGACCCTGCAAAGCTGAGAAGGTCCGAGTACCAGAGGGTCAGTGCGTCGTTCTTGGCAACTTTCCAGCCTTTCCCACTCATCAAAATCGCGAAACTTTGCGCAATCCCCTTCCTTCTTTGCATTTACCTTATCATCGCATCAATCTACAAGCCACCGCAAAGCAAGATGTCCACGACCGATTATCATTGTTGGATCCTCAAGGAAGATCCCATATTTGGGATAGGACGGGGTTTACGCGTCCGTGAGGCCGAAAGGGGCGGGGGTTCATCCCACTAGACGAATTGGACTATGAGTGGATCATGACGGGTGGTTGGCGCTCATTGGATAGCGTTGCTACGCCCCAAGGCTCAGCGACCGAGCTTCACTACGAACTCATCCGGTTTACGAGGGGCGAGCGAGCCGGGGCGAGAGTCCGCAACAATCACCCATGTGGTCAGCCGATAGATTATGTTATCCGTAAATCAATCCGAGCGTGACGACAGCCAGCTCGCGGGCAGCACTCACAAGTGAGCTTGGCATCGATAGGTCCGATGAACGGCAAGTCAGCAGCTTAATCACCTAGCTTGATCCTAGATTTCTGCTTCCGTGATAGTGACTGATTCGAGAAAGGCTTTCTACTTCAGCCCTTCCGGCTTCTTCTTCTTCTTGAGCCTTCCAGCCCCAAAAGCCGTCGAGATCCCGCATCTCCCACCTCCAGGTCCAGTACCGCTTGCATTGATTGATCGAACAGGACTCGGATCATCTGACCTCCATGGGAAAGTGAAATTGTGGGTGTCTTTAGTCTCCGCTTGTCGGTGTTTCCAAACTTCCTGCCCTATGGTCCGATTTCAGGCCCTCGGGGCCGGTGAAGATGGTCTTGGGTATGGGAAGAGTCAACCTGAGTGACCCAGGTGCCGCGCGGTCAGTACTAGCTAATGGCGTTCGAAAGACATCAACGCTTTCTTGTAAATCTTATCAGTAATCAGACTGTATGTCAGCCTGAAACTCTAACCGTCAAAACGCCTCACCTGGGCCCGGGCGGGCGAGCACCGTCTCGTCTGTCTGTTTGTTCTTGGGCTGTGCGATGCATGCGTCCCGGGTGGGCCGGGACAAAAGCTATAAACTACTGAAACTACAAGCAGCTGCGATAAAAACCCGGTGGGAAAAGCATGCTGCCTATACCTATCCATCCAATCGCATTCCTCAAATTCCGTGTCTCCCAATCCTTGAACCACATATCAGCAATGGGCTATCTTTTTAATTGTCCTTGTTAGCGCGGAGTGTGTATGTATGTGTGGGTGGGAGCGAGACGTTTCAGACTTCCGTCGGCGCTGATGAAGAGAGGTATGATGGTGAGGGCTGATATCGACAAGCCATCTGAGTATCTCACCTGTTGCATACTCTCCCGTGTTGATCACGTGAATCTCCAACCATCACGACTGCCTCTTGACAACGATATCAACCGTGTAATTGGGGTTGCCCTTCTTCGTCTGCTCTGGACAACCGCTGAGCGTGCGCCTTTCCATCTCGTGGCCGACAGGCCAGTGGGCAGGGGCTCTGACTCTCAGAGTGACATACAGGACAACACAGTCGTGGTTGGTGGTCTGTTCGTGAAAATGGTGCAGGCCGTGTCGCATTGCGCGGGCAACCTCATCGCCGGCGATACTAACGAGGTTAGCTGCGACGACGTCGAGCGCCGCTACTGTGTTCGGTGCAACTTCAGCGGCTTGATTAAGCGCTGACACTTGGTGAGCTGCGTTCATGGATCCTTTACGGCAAGACTCAATGGGGAATCGACATGACTCACACAGTCCAGACACGATGGACGGCCCTCCTGGCGTGAAGATGTGGTGAGACGCGACCCTATCCTCGATTACCGCTGAAATCTCTTCCATGCACGACTTGGTACCATGGGCAATATTGGCGATCAAGACGGACAAAAGGATGTCTTCGTTGCCATCAACGTCAACGTTAAGCTGATGCTGAATTGTGGTTATCTCTGATGGACCTCTGTGTTTGCCAAGGTTGCCGAAAGCAGGGTTTTTCTCCCCTGGAGGCAGCAATTGTCCGTTTCGACGGAAGGTGAGCAACTGGAGAACTCTGTACCTGCTCAGCATTTGAATGGGGCGCCAAAGGCAGCTAGTTGTCGTATCCTACTCTAACTCACGTGTCTCTCTTGGAGGCGGTTGCCTGGATGCCGATTTTCTTTATGTAAGCCTCGAAGTGCTGATATGCAATATCAATTCAGCATCGCCTGCTCCGTCCTCCAACGACGAAAAGACTCACCATTATGAGCTGTGTCCAGTGAGCCTGTCGTGCTGAGGTGACGATTGACGAGTGATAGATTCAGAACCGTATCGAGGCTGAAGAGGACGATTCGCCGGGGGCGTTGCGCTTGGACAACGGGCCCTACGAGCGTCTTCCATCGCTCTGCGGTGGGAATATATCGTTGGATGACGTGAGAGACAGTCAGATGAATATGATCGACATACGGACTTCGGATGCAGCCTGATGCAGCCCGTTCATCCCTGAAATGCGGATCAGTGATGTCTCGGACAGCGTCCTAAGCGTCCTAGGCAAGCTTGAGGGACGGGCAGCTAGGGCTAGGTAGTGGCTGCTAGGGGATTTAGACTCGCGACCCGTCCTCCAGCTGGGGCTCTCTAGGGCTCTCTGGGACCTCTGAGATTCCATCCCATCATATTCTATCACATCCCGTCACACTTTGGGATCTCTCAGTCTTGCGTACTCCTGGGTGCATACTCAGGCGTGCTGCTGCTTTCTACATACTAGATCAGTACGAGTACCCGTGTTTGATCATCCTGTTATACGTTACTTGCTATCAGCTCCTGTCACACCTGTCCTCTGTCCGCTCTCTGCCCAGTGCCCGCACAGGCTTGGCACTGGCCCAGACAGGCCCATACCTGCCCATACCGATATACAGGCTGGCGAGCCTGACATGGGGCCTCATGGGGCTGACCTAGGTTGTGTTTGCATCCGGGGTCCGGCCGGCCGGTTGGCGTCCCGCACTGTCCCGCACAAGCACGCACAGCACTTCTCAGTGTCTCACCCTTTCTCACCAGTCTCGACTTTACGAGACCTTTTTACTCGGGTCACAACCGAGATCGAGATTCGTAATCCAAAATCATCCCGGGTATATGGTAGAGTATGGTAGGCATTCTGCACAGTGGCACCCATCCACATAGTATCTACCTACACACTCCGTGAGCCTCCTGAGACCGATCGACCAGAGCTGTCAGCTGACAAGAGAGACCAGGAATTGGTTGGCATTGGGCATCCGCCGGAACTGGAAGCGCACTTGCGAACAGCCGCAGGAAGGCTACGCGTAGAGGAAGCTGAGCGCAGATGACTGAGCAGGACTGAGCGGGTGCGTAAGCAGACGTAAGCTACAGCTGTGCGTACATGCAGATCCTGAGAGACACAGGGGGAACCCGTGGAGCTGCAGATGCCAGGGCCCCTGTATGGTGTTCGCTGTCGGGGCTCGGATTCCGACGGATGAGGAATCGATTGCAAGTCAAGGTTTGGTGCTTGGCCCAGTGGGCCAGTAGTACGTACTACGTTCCAACTCGGCATTTGTTCGCTCATTCACTGTGGGCCTATCCAAGCCTACACAGTACTCACGAGTACGTCTGTACGTCTGTAAAAAAAAGACTGGTGCAACATTGCTCACAAGCTGAGCGAACGATCTTTGCGCAACAAGACGAGTAGCCGCTGTCACTTTGAGACTGAGGCACCATGGTGAACAAACGGATCAAGTCACCGGTCCGAACGGCTCAGACCGGCACCGCACCTATCACCTCGATTACGACCGCAGTCGCTCAGCCCGAGCTGGTGAACAACGCCATATCGGGACCAGTACAGCTTATCACTGAGAAAGGCGATTTCTCATTCACGGAGAACGGGTATGTCATTGTTGCTTCCAATACCTTTGATCTCAGGAGGGATAGTCAGCTCATGTACGCAGTAAGCTACTTCTAGAGCGCACGTTGCAGGGGAAGAAGGATTTCTACGTTGTCAGTATCCTGGGAGTCCAAGGCAGCGGAAAGAGTAAGGCTACACGTGAAGGATTTCAGCTGAGCATCGAGGTTTCTTGATGAACAAGCTTTTTCATACCAGCTTCCCCGTCGGCAAAAGGGGCAGGGGAAAAGAGACGGCGGGTAAGTTGACTCAGCACTTCAAGCGAGAAGATCAATTGCTTACATCCTACTCCGTTAGGTATCTGGGCATCTGTTGTGCAGTTCGCGACTCATGAGGCCACAGACGTGCCACCGGTCAACGTTCTTGTCCTCGATGTCGAAGGTAGTGACTGTGCCATCTCGGCGAAGCAACGTGCCGTGAGTCATGACCATCTCGCCTCAACCCAGCTAATTTTGAACTAGACTGCGGGCGCGAAAGCCACTCTAGAAGATCATTCCCCAATCCCGCACTTTGAGAGCGTCGCTGCGGCATTTGTGATGCAGATTTCGAACGTAATTTGCATCAATGTCGATGAGAACGCGGTTGGAACATCAACCGGCGGAGGTGCCCCCCTTCTGGGATACTTCTTCCGCGCAGCGCTGGAATCCGACTCTGGAGTGACCGACCGAGTCGACGCTGGGTACAAAGCGAGTCTTGTCAAGCTCAAAGATGGCATCACAGGCTTGGCAATTCAAGGCACCACGGATTTGAAAAAATTGGCCAATTCGAGCGCGGCACAGTCCAAACACGAACTCACTCCTGTGCAGAAATTTCTCAACGACTATCTAATGTGAGTCCCTTCGTTAAATACCATCAACGTCCGACTTGAGGGGTGATGAGCGTTGACGTCTTTCAGCCGATCTCCTGCCATATTCTGGGTCATCCGCAACGTTAAGGACCCATCGACTCATAACGAGCAACGAGATAAAGATGCTGTTGTGGAGACCTATAACAACTTCTTCAACGATGACCGCACGGTAAGTGTAGCCGGTGGTAATCTGTGTGTGCTGATGTCCAGCAGAAAGAAATGTGTCCGGTGGAGAGGATCGTCGTCAGGTCACTCCCACTCCCCCAGCCAGAGGCAACGGTAGTCGAACCTGAAGAACTTTACCAGATGTACAAGAAGGTGCTCGAGTTGCAGTTTGACAAGCACGTCGCGGTACTGCGTGACGCTATCCGAGAACAAATCCGCTCGTCCACCGTCACTCTGACCACTGAACAGATGCATTCCTGTTTGGTGAGTGTAGTGTCACTCTGTTTGTCTGTGATGCTCACTGATGTCCGAGAAACACACTGCGGAGCTTGTCGTCCACAAAACGTGGTCAGGCGACGCATCTGAGCTGCAAGCCCGTGCGGACTGCAAGAAATGTGCCGACGAGGTAGAAGACGACTTCGTCACGGGCAGAGATGGGAGTCCAGGGACCGTCAGGTTGATCGGGGGGGACCTCGAAGCCTTCAAGCTAGTACTAGAGGCGGCAGTCTGTGAGCCAGCTTCGCCTTTCTCGAAAAGCAAAATGACGATGCTGATCAGCCACAGCGGAATGGGCCAAAAAGCTAAGAGCTCCGACCCACAGCCGATCGGACATCGTCTGTGACGAGCAAATCAAGCTGAAAGGAAAGCTGCAGAGATGGATCGACAACGAGGTCGAACGTCGACAGGACCGAGTGTTATCTCTGAAAGCTCAATGGAACCAACAAGAGTCGCTTGGACCAAAAGAAATGGCGAAGGTGCAGGTCATTTGCAGTGATGTCAAACGGAAAATAGCTGGATTGGAGAAGCTGGGCGCGGTGGACGCGCAGCTAAAGGCATACGATATCTCCAGTGAGTGGATGCAATTGGAAAGCCAGGTTTGTGACTTTATTCCAATGGTACTTAGATAAAGCCAAATCGGACTTCATCAAGCTGTTCGGTAATGACAGAAAGTCTGCCAACGCTATGATTTACTTGGAGTTGGTTCTGATGAACGACGATTCTACTCAGCTCCAGCAACTGGTGCAGTCGAAAGAAGTGAAGGCGTTCTGGCAATCGTTTTTGAGTTCCATTGCGAACGCAGTGCTAGTGACATCATATGCGTTCGGGAAGATGGTACACCTCAGTGGGACAACCGCTGCTACGGTGGGCACGAGCGCCGCCGCGATATCAAGTAGTTTAGTTCAGGTAATGTCTTTGGTCATGTTGGTCATCGATACCATATCCAAATTCCGTTAGTCTCCAGTACTATGATCCGGGTGAAGGCTTATACATGTATGTTCTCACGAGACGCGTTCGGCGCAGGGGAAGACTTGGGTTGTGAGCTGAGGCCCGAATCCAAGTATATCGAGGCTACCGCAATAGTGCGAAACTTGTACGAAACTGTTAGTAACCTGACAGGCCGTCCATACGAGTATCACCCATGTATTCAGCCAATAGACCATGTAAGCTGTGAATCCCGTCCAAGCGCAATCACCGCCAGCTCGCTGTCAGCATCTTCACCGAATGAGCTTGATATCGATACATCTCGATACCGCCTGGTCAGCAGCTCAGTCGACTGGCCTATTTGCGCTTCGGTGCGAAAAAGGCTTTGATCCCCTCCGGCTTCTTCTTCTTCACCTTTCCGGCCCCTGCAGCTGTCGATGTCCCGCTTCTCCCACCTCCAGGTCCAGTACTGCTCGCGTTGCTTGGTCTGACGGGACTCGGACCATTTTGGAGGTCCATGGCGAAGTGAAAGTCCTCGTGTTCGGCTTGTTGATGTTTCAAATTGCCCACCCTGTCCTCCGGCGCTACGTCCTCGGGGATCGTAAAGGTAGTCTTGCATCTCGGACAAGTCCACCTCTGCGCAGTTCTGACCAACTCGATATCATCGTCATCGTCTACTGGGATCGCCGGGTCGGTCTTGGGATTAGACTGATCCGTCGTCACCACCGCTGGAGGCTGAGATTGAGGTATGGTCGATTTTGACGATTCCCCGTTCTTGACCAGAAATGCATCGAGACCAGTCTTCCGCTTGTTCGTATGTAAAGTCGGCAAGCGTGGCTTCTTTGGCGATGGACCCGATGTTGGCGATGGCCTTGCTTCGACCGGTGTCGTTCCCTCTGGCGTGAGATTTGTCGACGATCCTGATGCCGATCTCTTGGGCGATTTGTCCGGTTTGGCAGCCGATGAACCGAAGAAACCTTCGATACCCCTCTGACCCTCTTCCAGCTTCTCCAGCCCGCTGAAAGCTAGTGCAATCTACGGAAGTATCAGCAAGGTGTATACGCATGTCGAGGGTGTGTAACGTACGTTGTTCAGCTTCATGTTGCCCTTGCTCATCGGCTGGGTTGCTTCGTCCCATAGCTTCCGAGCGTACTTGAGGATATACTCGGCTGTGAGGGTCCGTGTAAAAGGAAATGGTATCTGCCTCGAGCGGGAAGGCTCTATGCCTAGATAGCAGAATCAGCGAGCATTGGCTGCTATCCTTCAGATACACTTACCGGTTCGATGGGACAGAACCAGCGATTTCGGCCAGAGTCCCGGTGAGATCTCCCTAGCATCTCTCAGGCGTACATTGAGCTCGCCTGCAAGCACGCCTAACCAATGATGCCCTTGTTCAGGTGTAGTGACGCTCGGTCTGACGTTTTTTGACGCGAGCATCGATTTTGTAGCGACTCGGGGAGTTACTGAACGCCAGGTCAGCATGTAGTCTTATAGTGAAGACCGAAACACTCACCTTCTGTGTGATCAACGCCACGGAGGATGTTGTACACCCAAATGCTCTCCTCGCCAAATCGAGCCTGCATCTCATCGAGAGGTACAGTACTATTCTGAATCAGAGAGTGCGGGAGTACCTGATCTGATTACTCACAGCATGTCTCCGACAGTCTTTGCGTTATACTCCGTAGCGATCGCATTGCCAAGTTTCCCGCCCAAGAATCTGATCTACTCTTGATGAGCGGGTAATATCCGTGGGCATCTTGACAGCACGTACATCTGTGAAGGCCATATCTCGTAGAAAGGCTGCGGTCGCTGCTGATCGGAGCACAGTCTGATTATTAGGTTTCTTCCAGGCAGAGCATAGCTGTATAAAGCATCAGTGACCGTGTTTCAAGGCGATAAGTCTGAAAGACTGACCTTTGCCATAGCCTTGTTATGTGCGATGCCCTAAAACCCGCTGGTCAGAGAAGCCGCTGACTGATATTGTGCTGTGGACTTACCGCTGAACACGTGTAGTGCAATTTCTTCCATACCTCCTCCCTCAGCTCTGCCATAATCTCAGCACCTAGACACAGAGCCCAATCCTCCCAAGTAGCTTTGTCCACCTGTCCACTCTGCTCCTCTTGTTCGTGTCCCGCTTCCTCTGCCTCGCCACTGTCGGGCTGTGAATTGACCTGCGGCTGATCTGTCTCTCCGTTGATGGGGAACACACTACCAGCCTTGGTCCAATCTATAGGAGGTGGAGGGGGAAGTGGTGAGTCCAGTCCATCCGGAGCGTCCTCTGGCACCGAACTCAGGTGGGGGAAGAGAGCGAGGATCTTATGGATGACCAAAGGCGACAAATCGAGGAACGCTTCATCGATCGAAGCCTTCTCTACGATAAATGTCAGAAGATGGATCACGTGTAAAGAGCCAAACTGCTCACCTAGCTCGGCACCTGGAGCCATGTCCTTGAATATAGCGAGGATTTTGAGCGATTCCCGTCGATATGGATCCAAGCTGACCTAGAGTCGGGATCAGCTTGAAAATACGCAGGTCGAGTGGCCTGAGCTGTCAGCTTGCCATGCGCACCTTATGGGTCCTTGGATCCACTTCACCCCAATATCCTGCCTCGCTCTCTCCATTGCGGTACGTAGCCACGTGCTGGACATGAAGATGTGGACACATCTTCTTCGCCTCGTCTATCGTATTGAACCTATCGTAAAGTCAGCTTGCACAGTTCAAGATACATCAAACAGCTGACCTTTTGATCCCATACTTTCTGGCAGGGTAGTTCACCGCAATGATCGACTGCCATTGTGCGCAGATGAGAGGTATAGTGTCCGGAAGTCCGAGTCGGACTTGCTCGAACTCTGATTCGTGTCAGAGCCGCTATATGAAGTAGAGAACTAGGGCTTGGAACTCACGGGCGTAGGCAGCGTCGATATCGCAGTGAGCGATGACTCTCAGCGGATTGCTGAGCTTGCATCAGGGATACCACTTCTGCGATGGGAACTGAATTACTGAAAGCTACTTACAAAACGGTCATTGCCTGAGGACTAAGGAGATGCCTTCAAAGCAAGCTAGTCAGCTATATTGCCCTCAGAAGCGCAAGTCAAAGCTGCTCACCTGTACGTAGGCGGTCCACTGGCTTCTCCCCGCCGCGGCTGACCTCCTAAAAAGGACATGGCGTCTTGAGCCCGTACGTGGCCTGAACTACAGATTCGATGTATTGAGTTGTTGTTGAGTTGTTGTTGCCTTCGACCAGCAGAGGTGATGCAGCTCTACTTCCGTCGGAAATCGGGTGGCGAACGCTGAACGGGGAATCCTGGGAAATGAAAACATCTCCGCTCCCACCGCACAAGGCGGCCCAAAGCAGCCTCAGTGCCAGCTCATCGCAAGCAGATTGCAAGACAAGTAACATGTTGATTTGGCTGGCTAATGCTACAACGTGGCCGCGCGGAACGTGCCACAGGTTCTAAACCGACTGCTCCTCATCCAGCTCGACCTCTATTCCAACTATGCGACACTTTGCCTTCCCAGAATACGCTTCTCGGTTCCACGATGAACCGCTCACAGACATCCCCAACCTCCGTGATCAGAGGTCATTTCCAGACGTCTGGCAGTGAAGTGAGGAATTCCATGGGCGAGCCACAATGTCCTCCTCAACTCGTCCCATCGGCCATCATGCAAGTGTTGCCTATATCCACGTCTAGTCTTCGTCAGCAATAGGTCGGGCAGTGTACGAGGCAGGGCTCACCTCATCGACACGTCCAGTTCACCATGAGCGTCCAGGTAGGGCATGTTGCTAAAGCTTCCCGAGCCCGCGTAGAGGTATAGCAATACCCAACGCTTGATGTCCACAAACATGCCCAACGTCGCGCCGCACCTATCACACATCAGCAAGGCCAGGTATCGAGGACAGTCTTTCACTCACTCTCTCAGGTGCAGATTGCACTCTCCCTGTTCTCCCTCGGCGCAGCAGTCACCACCGAGACACAGCAGCATGCCGCAGTATAGGCATACTGCCGGGAAAGTCGGTTTCGTGCCGCACTTGTCGCACTTTTTGTCGACGTAGGCAAGGACCATTGTCTCCCACAGCTTGGGCAGCCTGTACAGCTCGTACACGCCCGGGAACTCCAAATTCGGCACCACCCGACCCTGCAAGGCCCACTGGGAGAGCCATCGAGCGACAATGGGTGTTTCTGGGGATTGCGGATTGGACAATGTGACCTTGGGAGCCGGAATTGCCAGTAGAGTGAGGAGACGCTTGTATTCGCACTGACCGGCGGTGGCGTCGATGGCGGTCTGATCGATCTCGGGATATCTCCCCTGCGAGGCGTAGTAGACGATGGCGGCGCGTCGGAGGAAAGGAAGTGTATGGGCGTAGAGCAGTTTTGCCAATACTGGCTCGGTGAGGAGTGACAAGACCCCCTCAGTGTCTTGGAACGGACCGGCATTGCGTAGGACCGAGTACATGATGCCTTTGAAGTTGGCAAAGACCGTCATGGCGTCTTCGTGTTCCGGCTCCTGTGGCGGTATCGTCCTGGCTTGAGCGGCCGATCGATGGCTGTACGCCCGCTTGACAAAGACTGAAAGACCCAACATGGCGCGGACCAGCTCGGCGTAGTATGACATGATGATGATTGGCTGAAGGAGATCTGGGGCGATCGCTGCACATTCGATTACCATGCCGAGAGGGTTTCGCAGAAGCAAGGGTGAAGGGAGAGTGCTTGCTCGATACCAATCCGGCAAGAACCTGGCGAAGAGTCCAACTCGAAGCGCCGTTCGATCCCAGATAGGTCCGAAGAAGGCGTCCATCTCGAGTTGAAGCCAGCCGAGGAGTTTGGTGATCAACTTGAGGTTGATCTCTGGCATTTGTTCTGCCACAGAGAGACCCTTCTTGTCGTTGGCCATACCACGTTGAGCAATCTCCATCGTCGAGATGGTATAGGCGATGACGTCGTCGGGGATGTACATTGCCTGCTTCTTCCCTCTCATCTTGGACGACTGCTCCGATAATTGACGCAAGAGTGATCGCGTACGCTCGTCCATTCTCGATATCGACTTGAGAACCGTCTTTCTGTGTGTCGGATCGAGAGTGTGGTCGTGGAAGCTGCAGTCCGTGAACCAAGGAGCCAATTCGCCAGTCTCGACATGGTGATCCCATATCCTCGCACTGTCCGACACCCTCATCAGACCTTCCTCCGAGACACTGCGGATCTTCTCGCTCAGCGTGGGCAGGCGGCCGGCCTTGAGAGTGGCCTGCTTGAGCACTGTTCTCGTCTTGTCGAGCGGGATGAGCGTGTTGCTGAGCGTTTTGCAAAGAGGGCAGAGGTATTCCATCCTCACGGCGTTCTCCGGGTGGTGTCGAGCGACTTGCTGAGTGTGTCGCCAACGCGTCGCGTCAAAGTAGGTCATGTAGCACATCTCATGTAGAACATGGTTGCAAGCTGACATGTACACTCCGAATCGGTTGTGCTGGTTAGGGTAGGCGTCGGTACTGGTAGGTTCGCCGGTTGTACCCAGTCCATAGCGGTGATACCTCGTTTCGCGATCGAGGCAATCTG
Source organism: Bullera alba (assembly GCA_001600095.1). Classification (NCBI taxonomy): domain Eukaryota; kingdom Fungi; phylum Basidiomycota; class Tremellomycetes; order Tremellales; family Bulleraceae; genus Bullera; species Bullera alba. The sequence continues at coordinate 1,074,850 of BCIX01000005.1, forward strand.
GCGCAGCTAGTGATTCCTCGAACCAGTCTCGATCCGGAACCACATCTCGGAGGATCCTCGAAGGTTGAAGCAATACCAGCATTCCTCCCGGTTGACTCGTCGTCACCTCGTCTTGACAGACGATGCACTGGCCGTAGCTTTCTTCCTCGACTTTGGCCTCTTCGACCATTGACTCATCCTCGTCCTCGTCGTCTTCGTCCATGAACTTGGATGTGGCGAAATCCGCTTGCTTCTTGGCAAATTCGGCCATGATCGCTCGTTGACGGGCTGCGGCTTGGGCCTTGGCTTTACCTGGGTCCTCCAATTTGGCCTTTTCCTTGTCCCTCGCCGCACGGTAGTCGACCGTGATCTTCTCCGGGAGCTGACTGACAATGGCATCGAGAATGTAGTCGATCTTTGGTCGGAACGACTTGAACCCTTCTGTCGTCTGCATCATCCATAAGTTCTGGAACGTCGACATTGACTTGCTCTCGGGGATGATCTCGACAGACTCTTCGGCGAATCCCGATGGGTTGATTTGTAGTGCGAGTAGACATAGGTGGAGTGTCAGATCCAGCAGAGTCTCGAACTGTGGCGCTTCCAGCTTGTTGGCGTCCAACCCAGGCCATGACGAGTCGCTGGCCATCGACATGCAATGTGCCATGAGCCAGTAAACCAAATCACCAATGAACCGGGCTTCGAGGATCTCCCGCAGGTTCCCAAACGGCGCATTTCGCGGCGGCAGATCCAGCTGGCGAGGAAGAAGTAGTGGATCCTCAGTGTCTTCTGGTTTTCGTATACGTTGCGTTAATTTCACCGTGGCTGTTCGTTGGTCGTTTTTGGCGTAATGTCTCCAAAACACATCGACCTCGTCGTAACATTCGTCTTTGAGCGTGTAGTGACCATTTGCAGTCTCTGTTGGTTGTTTGAAATCGGCCACAGTCTCTAATATCGGCATAATGCTCGTTCCGTCGGTACATCGCTCAGGTAGCTTCTTAATGAGCTCAGCATAGGTGAGGTGGTTGAGAGCGAGCTGCTGGACAATGTGTTTCCTAGTCATCCAATCTTGATCTCGACCGTTCATCACCGTCGTATCGGTGATCAAGTAGATGATCAACATGGCAAACTCCTCGAGCAACTTGATGATCTGGACCGGATCCGCTTCGGCCTCGTTCCAGGCTTGGGCGCTGTTGACAGGCAGACTGAACCAAGGAGCCAGCCCAAACCTGTCGATCATGGCGACAATGTATAGCGATGGGTCCATGGTGCACAGTCCGATCTGGAGCATGAAGAATTCTTGATCCAAAGTTGCCTCGCGGACGCCGAGCTCTCGATAGTGATGGGACTGGCCTCGCATCGCAAGACCATTCTTCTTCCACATCTCCGATCGGATCTGCGCAAGGACGACGTGTTCTGCCAGGCATTAGCATATGGCACTATAAGAGATCCATCAACTCACTTTGTAGAGGCCACTCCATCAATAATAGCTTGTACCACTCTGCTCGCGTTTCTCCTGGTCCGCCGAGTATCACATCGTCCACCAGGTCGGTCAAGTTGGACCCATCGTACCGGCCCTCTTCGTCGAAGGGAATGACATCCTTGATCCGCTTGAACATCTCTGCGTAGAGGAGGTTGAGGTAATGATGGAACGAGAAGGCCTTTGTCTGCAGCATATTCCCCTCGATACAGGTGAAGTCGGATCCAGGCGCGAGGACGTTTCTGACCTGGTGGGTATTGGGCCTCTGGTACTTGTCCACATCCAAAGTCGAGCTGGAAAGCATGATGTCGTCCATGATACGTGTTGCAACGTCCGCCAAAGACGTCAAGAGCCGTTGCGGCGTGGCAAACTTGAACGCCTCGCCCAGTTCCCTCGAAGCCTTTGCAATCTCCCCGAGAAGACTAAAGGGTCTGGTCCATTCCACTTCGTACTCGACGTGCTCGCCCGTTTCTCTCCGTTGCGGCTGCAGTCCGACAAACATGTTGAGCAGTTCGACAGCATGGGTGAAGTACTGCGGTTGATCAATCATGAGCCTCTGTATCGCTTTGTGGCGGAACAAAACCCTGGCATGGCTGAAGATGGTGATTCCTCGTTTATGCTTGAACGCGAGCGATTCGGGCGTGACGCGTAGTCCTTGGATGTTCTGTGGGGGGACGGGGATCTGCATTGTGGACACCATTTGATTCGTGTACCACGATTGAGCGACCTGGATGACCTTTGGGAGGAGCTCGCTGTGCTCGGCGGCGTAGGCACAGGCATCACCATTGCCAAAGACCATGTAGGTCATGCAGAAGATGAGGTTCATGTCGGAATCCTTTTCGTGAAACATGTAATGCTCCAGCATTCGGACATAGTTGAAGGCGAATCGACATGCCAGGCCTTTCTTGACGTCCCAGTCCAGACTGTAAATGTTGGCGTATATCTGTCTCATGTTGAACTTTGCCTGTTTCCACAATCTGGCGTCGAGCAGCATCATCCAGTCTATCCTCTTGGTCTCGTTAGGGTTGAGGCTGAGCTCGAGCAAGTCCGATGCCAGCCGTGTCCCTTGGCCTCCGGGCCGATTCAGCCTCTTCTCATTGAGGGCGGTCCACAGTAATCTCCTGAATAAGTTCTCGTCTCCTCCGATGACAGAAGCACTCATATCCGCGAGCCATCCGAGCATGACGCCCACTGATTCCTCTTGGAAGACGTCAAAGCTGAGTCGCAGGATGACACCGAGGTCTATTTGCTGAAACATGCTGGCGGTGTGGAACGCAGTGACGGGGTTGTTTGTGGATATCATGATTTTGCGGCCCTAAGCGCAATCAGCCAGGGACAACTCCAGATTATGAGCAACACCTACCACTTGCTCCGCTTCTCTCGCCAAGTGTTCTGCCTGTTCCCAAGACACTCCCAGAGTATCCCGAATCTGTCTCGTGACCTCCTTCATCAAGTGCTTCTCGCTCGCCCAGTACACCACCGACCATGGTCCAGATGCCGTAGTGACCCTATCTGCCTCGGCGCTAGTTCCTCCGGGATAATTGCCGTTATACAGCTCTTCGTGATCTCTGGGCAGCTTGCTGTGCTCCGACATTAAGAGGGAGTGTTCCAGAATATCCATTGAGAACTCTAGGATGATGACAATGGTGTCGTATAACGCCTTAATCAGGGCCGGGGGTATCGCTCGATTGCTTGTAGTGTAGCCGGAGGGATAAGATGGCGGAGTCGTTCCCTCGGGTAACGGTGGGTGATGAGAGCATCCGACGTTCTTTCCCTTTTTCCATGCTGCAGGATCACCGCAATCGCAGGCGGCAGCGAAGGAGAACGATTGACCGAAGATGACTTCGTGGCCTTCATGCTGCGAGGCTTGATAGCACTCGACACACAAGACGCAAGAGCCGTCCACTGCACATGTCCTAAATTCACAGTCAGCAAGTGCGTGCCGACAGACGATGACCAGCACTTACTTGCAAGTATATGTCCTGTCAAACCTCTGCAAGACCTTTCCACAAGCTCGACCTAGTTCCATCGTACTCGGACGGATTCCCATCCTCTTTTGATAATCGCTCAAGCTCCAAGAATGCTCTATGCCATGGTCATCTAGCTTGATCCAATCCGAGACGTTCTTGCTTCCAATTATCTTCTCCCCTTCTCCCTCTTCATCCAACTCGTTGCCAAACAAGCCGAAGCAATCCGCCCATTCTTTGCTCTGCCAGATAGTCTGAAAGACCTGTCTCAGCACCATGGCATGGGATTGCGTGACCCAGTTTCCCCTGCGTTGGACGACAGAGTGATTGAGCACGTCGTAGAAGATCCGGTGTTGGTCATAGGGGTCTTGTGGGACTGGTATCTTTACCCATGGTGGTGCTTTGTATCCATACGGTCGGGCGGGGAGGTTGGAAGATGAGGAAGGTGGATTAGGGATCGCTGTGCCGCGTCCCGGTTGACTACGAGACGTAGCGGGAGCTCTGCTCGAACGAGCCTCGGGTCCAGGTGGTATGGGTGAATCTGCTGTGCGGGATGGGCGCCGACCCATGCGTCGCCCGTTGGACGCGTCGCCAGAGCTCATGTTGCTCGCCTAAGGGGACACTACACAAGCCGTAAAGCGAAAGTCGGGGGTGTATCAATCGTAAAGGGTATGCGTTGACAAAGAGAGCAGCAGGACTGATCGACCAAGACACCAGCGACAGAAGGCAGACGCTCAGTCGCGCCGAGCCACCAAGATGGAGTATTACGTAATACAACGAGATATGCATGTTGCGTCACCGCTGCCGCCAGGCAGCGCCAGGCTGAGCTAGAATTCACAGCACGCCAAAGAGACCGTCCTGTCCATCACCTCGCCCATCATGGTCACTGGTTGTCAGGTCTATGAGACCCAGAGCGACTTCATCAACCGGATCCTCACAGGTAGCCAGCGCTTCCAGTGTATCTGCCATTTGCTCCTTCCTGCCCTTCTTCCACCCTGGAACTTTATTGACCGACCCAGGCCAGCTTGTCGTCCTGCTCAGCGGGCTAAGATGTACCGCCGGCTTGGCCGCGTCCGGTGGGCTAAGGTGGGTCTCCTTGTACTGAGCTACCCTATCTCTTCCCGGTCGAATTGATTTGGCCATCTGGGCTAGAGCTTTGGAAGGGGTGTTTGGTCGATTTGGCGCTTCCACCGGTGGTATGGGCTGATCCACCAATGATCTCATGTCTATACTGGTCATCTTGATCCCGGCTTCCTCTCGGGTGATCACACCCTTGCCAGTCGAGCTCGTCCTCTTGCTGGCGGTATCTTCCGTCAAGGCGATGGCGGAGAAATCGGACAACTTGACGCCAATCGAGGCAGATGTCGATCCGTGCAATACGCCAACTCCGGGAGCCAATGCCCACAGCGGAATCCTGTCCACTGTACTCTGAGAGCTGATGGATCCCTTGGACTCGAAGGATTGGTCTACTGGGATCACCTCGTCGGCGCCAACGACGGTGAGACTGGCGACTGGGTCGGAAGGATACTGCCGCTCCGGGTGGGAATCCGATTGAATTAATATCGGATCTTGATGACCGCGCGAGAGGGCCTGGTTTATGATATGGGCACCAGTGGTGATGGTAGGCGCGCTGGTTCGCCTGCCTCGGATAGGCAGTGCCGGGGTGATAGACCCAGAAGAAGGTGATGTATTCAAGGTGTAATCCGCCGGCCAGGCATACATCGACATGGGAATGGCATGGTGTAGAGCCAGTCGTAGGGGTCTCTTCTCCCTGATCCTGGTCTCTAACGGGGAGAAGACGTAGCAAGGGGGTGAGGAGGTTCGTGCCCAGGTAGAGAAGGCTGCGAGGTGGTTTCTGGTAGTCCATGTCAGCACATTTTCACAATGTTCACGTGGTCTGACTTACTCTGTGACCTTGGAACAGACGTATGAAATGACAATGATACGGGGAGGAGGTTGGCATTTCTTCGCAATGTGGTCAAAGATCGCTTGAGCAGGCAACGGGTGAAAGACACCATTCTCCTCTACACCACTCTGGTCAGCCCTGCATGTTAAGGAGACCGGACCTGCTTATGACTTGCTCACTATAGTCTATTTTGATGACCTCGTCATGTAACGTCGAGAACGGTTGAGGCACCGGGTTTCTTAATCTACCCGTCGAGTCGCGGTAATTGAGGGGTAGCTGGTAGTCCCCGGTGGCATATGGCGATCTGAAAGTCTGAGTCTGTCCCTGGAACCGGTATTTCAGGTGACAGACATGGATGTTGGAGTGGGCATGGCCCGAGAGAGCCTACAACGCAAGTCAATCAGAAGTCCGCGGCTGATCGAAATACAGGACTACTCACTCTGGCATAGTCTAGAAGCCTGGTAGTATCCCTAAAATCTTCGCCGGTCTTGATGCCCTCAGCGCCTTCCTGTGGACTTCGCATATAGCTCGAGAAGTTGCAGAAGAGGTAGAGCGCATCTCTGGAAGGTAGATCCGGGGACAATGGCCTGCTCAGTGGGTGCCGAACGGAGGGAGCGAACGATGAGGGAGTCATGCCTTGCGGCGAGGATATTGAATGTATCGTGCCATTCGAGATCGCGGACTTTGGCTGGTTCGGCGAGGATGGGCCCTGGTTGACGGTCTTTGGGGACGTGGGAGAGTCCGGGGCGATGACCTGGGTAGAGATGGGTGGATGTGTCATTGCTGTTGTTGGTCCAGGTCTGAATCCTTTGCCAAAGTTCTGAGACCGGGCTCGAGACTTATTATTGAAGTCCAACTATGATGTCCAATTGGTCCCAAGAGATTGTGCGGAGCTATGGCAGACTCAGTATGGCTTGGATGTAGCACAGTCAGTGTGATACTCGAATTCAGTCGATCAAGTCTCGCTCTGTATTCCAACTCGACCGTATCATTGCTCGTCATTTGTTCTTTTGTCCGGAAACCGCCTCCTTCAGCTGCACCACCGTCAGCTGGCAATACTGGGTCATCCGTCTGCCCATCCTTGGCGATCGGATGAAAGGAGGATGATGCTGGGTAGCAAGCTGTTCGCCTACTTGGCCGAGCTCACCACACGGCCACACGGCCGAGGTCGAGACTTTATTTCATCCACCCACCTTGCGCGTCCGTCCGATGGTCGCAAGCCGAGAGCCGGCGACGAGCTCACTTGTGATGGTGTAAACGTTGGGCTACGTAGCACCGACTCCCCAACATGTCTGCAAGGCAGTCGACTAGTTCGGCGGCACACCCCCATAATCAGCAGATAGCACCAACAGTCCCTCAAGCGATACACGCCCTTGCGGCGCCTGTGCCTTCGTTGATAGATGCCCAATTGCCGAATTACCTCCTGCCCTGTGTACTGGAACTAGTTCGAGATTCGACACGGCATGTACTGCGCAGGAAGAAGAAAGAGGAGGATGACTTGAGGGAAGAGGGATTACTGCCACCGCTGGATAAGGGGAAGGGAAGGGCTAGCGATGATCAAGATGAAGAAGCGAGCCTTGTCGAAGAGGAAAGCAGGAAGAAGATCGAGAGGATGGGTCTGATGGTTGGGGGATATATAGCAGAGAAGTGAGTACATTCTCTCTGCTCACGGCTCTGAGATACTGCCGATGGGAAGTGTGAGGTCAGCATTGACATCGTGTAGGTTGACACTAGCACGTCCGCCCCTCGCATCCCACCTCGACATCATCAAGTTCATCTGCAAGGATCTATTCCTCTATGTCTATTCCAAGCAGATAGACAACCTGCGGACAAACCATAGAGTAAGCTTTCATCCTAGCTACAGTACCCAGATTGTGCTGACTCATATCCACAGGGCGTATTTGTCCTTCAATCGCACTACTTTCCGCCTTTAGTGCCCATCTCGTCTTACAAGGGCGCTGCTGCTGATATGGAGATTGCCAAGAGCGTGAGGCAGTCCATCACAGCAATAGGGATCAGCGCTGATGAGATTATGGCCTATCTAGCATCTGATCTTCCCGCAAGCATTGATTCAGGGCGCTCTGGTGCGATTGGGCCTGCCAGCAGTCGTCACTACCGAGTCTTCCGGTCTGCCTCAATGTGGGCTTGGGCACATGGACCTGGCTGTCAGATCGCTCGCTGACTGTGTGATGTAGGCACATTCCAGATCCGCACTGTCAAATCCACGCAGATACCCCCAACGCCATCTACCTCCACACCCGCTATGGGCACTACGCCCAATCTCGCAATGCAGCCACCGCCAATACCTCGGTCTGGCTCGACGGTAGGCTACCAAGTTGGACCATAAGCCCTACCAAGTTGGACCATAAGCCCTAGGTATCCGGTAGATGACGAAGGTCAGGATTGGCCGCGAGCTCTACGCCCTTTTCACCATAGAACACTGCAGGATACGACTTCACGAAGATGGATAATGATGTATAATGTACAAGATGATCGCCCACACCAAAGGAATGTCCTACCGTCCAGCATCGATCCAAGCCTTATGACGACCCACTAGCTCGTGCACTATCAACTCTTCTATCTCGATGTCCCCATTCGAGCCCCCCTTTGCCCCGTCAAAGTCCTTGAGCCGAAGCCAAGTTTCGCTATAGTCTTCCGAAGCCTTGCTGCCATTGGCGAGAATAGGCGGCGTCTCAGCGCCGTTGATCCTGGTATCGCCTTGTCCCTTGATCGGTGTGAAATATGACGTCGGAGAACCAGGTGTGCTCTTCCGCTCAACAAAGACGACCTCGTATTTTCGCTTGTGCAGGTCGTTTCCGATCACGAGTTGGTGGCCATACCGAGATAGCGCAGCTTGTGACTTTGGTATCAACAGACTCTGGTCCGTCTCGAGCTGATCTCCGTCAGCATGGTCATGAAGACGGCGTGTCTTGGTTCCCCACCTTGAAGCTGACAATGTATCCCTCGGGTATCCACTCTTGCACCAGCGGCTTGAGCACTTTCGGCACTTGATCCATTTCCAGGCTCAACGTTCCCTTGTTCGACTGTATTTTGTGCTCGGCCTAAAATTCGTCAGCATTGCTGATGAATGACCTGACACTTACGACTTTGTCATCTGGCAGGAAAAAGTCAGACACCGCTGCGGCGAGGTAGAACATCCCCCTCCTCCCTAGTCCGTGCATACACGCAGTGACGTCTCTCAGAAGCCACAAGTAGTCGTTGACCGTGTTGAACTCCACGCTGAGCAATGTGCCTTGCTGTATCGAAGCGTGGTATGCCTGTAGCACCGGCAAGAGCTTCTGTGAGTGTTCGCCCGAGACCACAATAGACTGTCCTTTCATTGCAGTATCACGATTGTGAGCGGGATTATCAACTACCGATAAGAGGTCGAGGAATGGGTTTAAAGAATGCGAGTAATGCCTAGAAAAGGGTCGAAGGGAATGTTGTCGATGGAGGAAGATGACGGCGTATCCGGCTGAGAGGAAGTACTCTGCCGACGTTGCTCCACGAGTACCTGTCAGAATGAGCTCCAGCACTCAGGTCTTCATGACAGCACTGACCTGCTGAGAAGTTGTCCAGGAATCTCACACTGCAATGAAGTCAGACACCCCACTTCATGATGAACCAGTCAGTACAATCACTCACGTGTTGGCCTCGAGGGGTACAGTTGTGCCCCCACTCTGTGTATTGGGTCAGACTGTGTGCGCAGAGACTGTGAAATATGTAACTCACTGTCACCAGCACGACCTTCTTGCCTTCTACCGCTTGCCATCTATCCACAAACTCCTTGACCCGGCCTATCTTCTCCCCCAAACCAGCTGGAGGCCGCTGAGTCTGGAAATACGACTCGGTGCTGAACGTCCTGGAGCCGAAGGAGCTGGACGCCGCAGCGGTTTCATGTGCCATCTTGAGTGGTCTGAGAGGAGACTTTGTGCTGACTGGCTCGAAATATTTCTCGTTGCTGTCGTACGATACGATGTATTGTGACCAGGATGATTGGATACCCCACTAGTACTTATGGAGCCCTGATTGACCTCCACCCCTTTGTCACACCCCCGGACTAGCGGGATCAAAAAGCGGTAAGCGGTGACGGTGACAAGCAGATCGATGATGACCACTGCTTGCAAAAACAGAGAACAGAGAACGCAAGTCTCGAAAGCAGCATCTCACTTTCTCGCAAAGCCTGTAGATAGTACAATAGTTCGCAGCTCAGCAGTAGGTCGTCAAACGAATTCGCCAGATCGTAAAGACGAAACCCGCCCACCGAAAGTACCAGCCTGGTTTGACCACGTTTTCGCATCGACCGGTCGGGTCGACTTTGTATCGCTGTAGCTAGCGCGAGTCTCTTTCATCTCAAAAGTACATCGGCTCCGCTGGTCGTATTCCCATCATCGACCACTATCGCCCGTCTTCACCTCCCGGCGTATCACTACGTGGTTGTCAAAAGAGAAACAGGCATCCTCGCAAATATCACATCTTTCAAAAGGACGGATTTGAAGAGCAAGAGCAGGATTGGCAATGCCGCTGCTTCTACTGCTGGGACAATGCGTCGCTATGTTCGGGGCCTCTTTCCTGGTCGGTAGCTTGCCATTGATGTTCAAGTCTGCTTCGTCAGGTAAGTTGGGAGGAGTCTTCGTCGGGGTCGCCCGGTTGCTGACGTTATGCAGGCCGGACATTGAAAGCTATCAGCGTGTTTGGAATGGGTATCTTAGTAGGAGCAGCTCTCACAATTATAATACCAGAGTGAGTGATGCCATCTCTAAGGGTAGTGTCGGGGCTAACGAAGTTAGGGGTGTATCCACAATATATGGTTCGCTGCCAGATGACTACGAACATACGGAATCGACAGTCAAGGCGGTTGGACTGAGCCTACTTTCCGGTTTCGCTCTCATGCTACTGTAAGCAATCCGTCTTCGGATTGACCGTGGCTTGGACGTATCGCTAATACTCTCCTAGCATCGAGTCCTTGACCCCTCACCCACCACATACTCCTCCCTCGACACCCCTGGCTTCGCCATCCTTGACGCCCGACTCTCCTCATAGTCCACTAGAGAACGAGCATCGATCCCGGTCCTCGTCTGCCTCGTCAGACCGTCTTAGCCGGCCAGTGCCGCAACACATGACGTCGCAAACGCCCATCATCCCAAAACGCCTACATGTAAGGGATCACGAGACGACAATGAAGTATACCGGTGGATCCACCCACAGCTCGATTAGCAAGGGCGACAACATGAGAGGTCTGAATGCGACGCTGGGCATGGTCATCCACGGCGCAGCGGACGGTATCGCCTTGGGGGCGAGCAGCTTGAGCGGGAGTGGCAGTCTGGGTCTGATCATCTTCCTGGCTGTTCTGGTGCATAAAGGTGAGTCCAGACAGATTTTCGCTTTCGGACAGCATATCTGACTTTGCTGTAGGGCCCACGGCTCTGGGTCTCACCACCACGCTATTATCTCTACATCTCACACCTACGATGATCCGAAAGCGGTTATTGATCTTCTCCTTTGCCGCCCCTCTGGGTGCTATCCTGACATACCTCATCGTTGGGCTCTTTGGTGCAAAGTCGAGCAGCGGCCATCACAAGGATCAGCCCGATGGTCTGGAATGGTGGACCGGAATCGCGCTTCTCTTCTCGGTAAGCACTCAGCTGTGCGAAGATCGGGCCAGAACTTATTTAGTTTAGGGCGGCTCCTTCCTATACGTCGCTACTGTCATCCAGCCATTATCGGATCCCGAACCGCACAAACATTCGGACCACGATCAAGCCGAGTCCGGTCACTTCCATGGTGATAACGACGAGGAGTATATTGGGAGGTACGCCAGGACCGGCTTGTTGGTCACGGGGATGGTATTTCCCATATGCCTCAGTGCGCTGGTTGGCGATCATCACTAGTCATCCAGCTTGATATAGCTCCTTTGAATCGGTTTAGACGCACAATCGTGCTTAGAGTCATGTACCATAACCATCAGGCGGCAGGGTGCCGATACATCTCACGTGTATGCATTTTGTGTTGTGCAGAGACAGGTGCGAGAAGCCAGTGACGACAGTGTGCGAATGATGCATGGAGCATTATAGGAGAACGTACAAGTAACCCTGCTGTGAGAGCGAGACATGTTAAGCTTACGAGGCGCATTGAGTAGCAGCACCCCTCTGGCACACGTATGGTCTCAACGGGGGCTCTACCCTTTGCTTCTCCGCACTGACGAGTGCAATAGCGTCCAGGGCAAGCTGTCGAGCCGCAGCAAGAGACTGTAGAACAAGGCCAGAATTCCTATCCCGTATGTCAGCGCAGTTCCGCCAGGAAGATCGTCAAGACTCACTGGCTTCGGACCACAAGGCCACATTGGGTCAGGGCATTGAACCGAGAGGCGCTGGCACGGCCACCATTCCTCAGTGCATCGTAAGCGATGAAGAAGGCGGGTTCGGCGATCGTGATGCCAAAGTGATCAGTCACGTAGGCGGGGCAGACATCTATAACTGGTCAGCATCTGTGCAAGATGAGGATTGGAACTAAAGACTGACTTTGCAGGACGAAGTTGGCGGAGCCAGAGAGATCACTGGTAGAGTCGACGAGTTGTGGTCGCACGATCTCGTCAAGGAGCGTTGAGATGGTGGTGGTCGGTACTAAGGCACTCCCACCAGCAGAGTTCTGGGCGGCCAGATAGTTGCTGCCAATGGACTGCTGGAGGATGCTAGCCCCGCATCCCCCTAGAAGCAGTTGTTGAGGAAGGCAAGCCAAAGGTCCGAGAGTGGTACCTAAGCTCGCGAGCATCAGCCATCAGTGGCCGGTCCAAGTTGTTCATCCAGCCCACCCGCCAAGCGCCTCAAAGACTAGACTCACCCTCAAAGTCTGCGGCGAGGGAGATGAAACCAGAGACGAGATCTCTGGTACTGGGGAAGAACGCTAATGCCCACTGAATGTTGATGTTACCCTGGCTATGACCAATGACGAATACTTTGCCGGTCGAACTCTGCTGAGCTAGCTGTCTGATGTTGTAGGCGATGTATTCGGCCGTAGTCTGGGCATCCTCTAGTGATCTCGAAGGCGACGTAAACCAAGCGATGTCGTATCCGGGGCTAGGGCGATAGTGGGTCAGTGACATGCATCAATAACGGTACTCTTGGCACTGGCATATGCAAGATGCCGTACTCACTCTAGATCTGGGAGGACGTCGGTGTATGGCCCGATATCCCAAGTCTCCTCACCGGTACTACCGGTTCCGTGGACTAGGAAGACGATACCTCCGGCTTTCTGTTGATTGCCGTGAGGGAAGGTGATCACGCTGGCGAGCTGATCACAGGAGAGTGAGAATGGAGCATCCCCGTTGACACTGGCACAAGCATCTCGCTTCTCATTCAATGGCTGAGGATATATCAGATCCGGCCACTTCCTTGCCAGTAGTAGAAGCACTTACCGCAGCGAGGGCGACGGTCGAAAGGGCCGAAGCGAGGATCTGCTGGAGGAACATGGTAAGTGCTTGAGTAAGTGAGAAGAGGAGAAGAGCTGGATAAATCTCCCTTCGCCTTATGTACTCTCCTTGAGCTGCATATTTCCTCGCCTCCTCTAACACGAGCACTGAGTCAGCTAATGATCAGCCCAGACATTGCTCGCCGCGACATTTTAGACCAGGTCGAGGACGTTAGCGCAATCGAAGATCTCGGCAATTAACGGCCGCCCGGATCCGAGCGATATCACGCTCCACTCGGCCCCATGCGGCCCCGGGCAGGCCTCGGAGGCAGAACTGCTGGCCTCTCGGCAGCCAGGTCGACCACACCGCCGATGATCAGGATCGATTCCAGCCAGCTCATACATGATACAGCTCAGTGAATCTGCGAGGTAGTCATGCGTTCAAGGACGATGATAGAACGCAGACAAGACAAGCATCCCAGGTGATTGAGACGCGATTTGGGTTCTACCGCACGTCAAAGCTATGGTGGTGTCATCAAGCCGTGATAAAGACAGTGAGCCGACTGCGGTCCTTGCCAGTAAGGATTGTGATGATTGAGCGTCGGCTATGATCAATTCACATAGGTCTGGGCAACCTTTTCATACTTGCTGACGATATCCAAGTTCCCCGAAGCAAGTACGCCGCCTACTACATCATCGACAACAGCTTGTCCCATAAAGCTGAACGATTCGTAGCGTTTTGCGCCCACAACCCCGCTGTCACCGGCTTCAGCTGATGGTCGAAGAGTTGAGTGTCAAGCTTGTCCGGGTTCAAGGTCAACTGATCATAGGAACAAGATCAGCCATGCTCTCTCGGGGCAGAGATTGACTCACGTAGATAGGTATCGGGGCGAACGAGTCTGGTGTGGAAGCGAATGTCCAGCCTCCGATCCGGACCGCCAGATTGAGCGGGAACGGGAACATGGAGAAGTCAAACTGCTCCGTCTTGCACAACCCTGGGTGGATGTGGCAGAAGCGATACTGGGGATACCTACTGGCGAACTCCTACCATAGTTTGACGTCAGCCAATGTGAGATCACAAAGATAGGGGACGCGATGACCTACAATGACACACGAGTCTATGACTGTGCTGTCCCGTTTTGACTGATCCATAAAGTATCCCAAGTTGCTCCTGCTGGCCCGGATCTTCTTCAACGACAAATCATCGACCTCGAGGGTATTGAGCGATTGCCCGGTATTGCAGATCGACAATACGGTAGCGCCCTGGGACAGAGAAGAGGACTCGATCAGGAGGTAGGGGAGGACGAAGCGGGATTGAGCCTGTACAGCAAATGGCTGGGCTTCTCTACATTGTTCAGATCAGTTCTTGCTGGAGTATGACTCTTCCACTGCCGGCTACTCACCCGTCTTCGTTCTCGACCCAATTGCAATCCGGCACTCCGTTCTGTGTCATAAGCTAGAAGAGTCAGTTGGAGCATCCCAACTGAGACATAGTAGTCTGATGCACTCACGAGATAATCGATTCCCTCGTTCCCAACAGCCCGAGCAATGGCCTCCGCAGCGGCCTTCATCCCCCTGACATGCCTATCGTGAGGTGTTAGCAACAGAGCATGTCTATAGCCCAGGATGTACTTACGAGACATCGCCAGTGACAAACAGAATCTCAGTGGACTGCTCCGGGTCCAAGCGGTCCAAAGTGTTGATCAAGGCTTTGGCGGCAGTCTCATCCCTCCCCACTAGGATCAACCGTTTCAAGCCGAGAGTGATGAATCTTCGGGCTATACCAGCTCCTATGCCCTTGGTCCCGCCGACAATGACGGCCGTTCCTTGACCTTTCAGGTTAATCTCCTTGATGGAAGCTTCAGCTCGGACGGACATTGATGAGAGATGCTGGAATGCTCGTTCTTGGCTTTGCTGTCGAAGGTGTGGTGAAATTGGAGGAGTTTGAACTGGTGAAGCGAGTGACGAGAGCGATAAGACTTATGCATGAGCTTCCCCTGTCATCGTTATATAGCCTTCAGCATGCACTCAGTGGAGACTTCGTGGGAAGAGGAAGCATGGCCGAGGGTGTCGAAAGCCTTCCAAGCGGGCAACGTCCCCGCGCTTCGGCGACCGAGATTGTCGCATTGTCGACCGAAGATCAGTCAGCACGCTCGGTGCTGATGCGACCAAAGGTCGTCTAATGATGGCCCAGTCCCATCGTGATCAAGGGCTGGATCACTAGATGACCGCTGGTAGGTATGCATGGCATCTCCGATTGGGATCACAGTTAGTCGGCGGAACGCAAGCGAGGCCTGAAAGAAATGCTTTCACCGTGGGTAAACTATCCGAACTCATCGAGACCGCAGAACGAGAGGCCTGGCTCTCCGATTCCGATCGCAAGCTCACTATGCTTGTGAGTCATGATAACTGAATGAAGTTATGATCCTGGAGATGGCGCTGGGGATGACACTGATGCTGGTAGAGCTGGATCGAGATAAGGAGCACATGCAATAATAGGTCAGGTCAAAAGTGGAGACTGGTAGGCTGTGATGACCATTCAGCCCAGCGCCCGTACTAGCCAGATACACCACATCGTGCATGGCAAGCGTGGTGGTAAATTGCCTCGTCTCTCCAGTGCACCTGCACTGATCCCATATCTGTACCGGTAGACTAGCTGGTCATCTCCCGTCCGAATCCCAGTCGAAACTGCGAGTCGCACGGGAGATGACAAACTGTTCTCCCCTCATGTATCAGGTTGAGCTAACGGTCTCCGGAAGACGGATCCACCATATGATCCTCATCTGAGGTACTGGATATCGTGGCGGGGCTGCAAGGGGACCTCGGCTCATATCCTCGGGTCCTTCCCCGTATACAGACAAGTTGTCGAGTCGAGCTGCCTTGCGTAGAGAGGGATCCCATGGAGATCGTTGACCAGTGAGTGTTGGGAACGGAGAGCTGTGCTGGAGGTCGCAAACGAAAGCGGGAGGTGCTCTGGGCTCCTCTGCCTGGCTGGTCCAATGCTGAGTTTCGGTGCTCTCCTTCGGGTCAGGCCCCTTGACAACCCCGATGCTGGCTACACTCTCGCGCAAGAGCGCAGACCGATACGTTGAGAAGTAATGGTCACTGGCGTAACCTAGCCAGATATGGGTAGCTCCTGCTGAGGGGACTGGTGGGATCGCTAGGGTACCATTGTAGCGAATGGGATCGAGGAACCAGTGCGAAGGATAGCTGAATTGCGCGGGATAATGTGAGATCCAACCGCGCTAAAATTGCGCTAGTGTCTCTTCTCGTCTCTTCTTGTCTCTTCTCGTCTCTTTTCAGTGTCTCGTCTGAGAGATGAAGGCGGTAAGACGCTTCGTATGCGTTGCTGATTGGGCGGTCGCGATAGCCAACCGATGGATATATAATCCCCCCGGATCGATCCTGAGTTCCCCCCAACTTCTCCATCGTTCTCCCAACCGATCTGCACCTTTCATCCCTGACATCGCAACCATGGCGGACTTTCCAACCAATCCCAGTGACTGGGACTATGTCTGGGCTGGTCTTAACCTCGCGGCCGCTAACGTAGATGCCGCAGTGGATCCGGTAAGTTCACGAGAACTTGATGGCGTTGTGTGACAATCATTGACGTGATGTGGTAGTCGGATCTCTTATCGTCTATTCCTTCAACCGAACCGCTATTCCCCGGCCTTATCGATATGTCCGGTGACACGTTATCCGAGTTAACCGACTACTCTGCGTTTTCCGAGTTCATCACTCCTCTCTCTCCGGCCTGGCAACCGGAGAGTATCTACTCTCCTTCCACCGTGTCTTCCCTCTCCGAATACAACCACCTCTTCAGCGCGGGCGGCTACGCTCCCTCTGTCGCAGAGTCCGAGAAGACAGTGACTGCCGAGGAGACTCCAAAGTTCACCCGAGGCGTACGTTCTACTGTTTTGACGACTTGTGTTCCTCGCTAATGCCATCATAGTCCGCCTGGCGCCGACAAAAGGCTGACCGAATCACCAATCACGGTCGAATGGCCGAACCAAAATGCGACCAATGTCGTTCGGTTCGAGGTATCGTTGTCGAGTGCATACACCTAGGCAACAACACCAAGTGCGCGAGTCCCGTGCAGGTCCTTAGCGTCGTGTCGTTGCATCACCGCTGATCATGAAGGTCCAGGGTCGGAACCAGTACCGCTTATTTCTCAGAATGTCACCCTAGGCCTGAAGCGATTCATCCCCACACGGAGACTGTGTTGAGTGGCCGACAGTATGGGACCACTTCGTCGCTGACCCTGTTAGGCCGGTCGGCAGAACGATTTTAGGTGAACAATGGGTGCGGGACCGAAAAGTGGATGTACAGTGAGGATTGACTGATCGATCGGCCGGGCAGTCCGTTCGGTCCAACCTAAGTCCGTGCTTGCAGCCGTGAGGCAAATGGTCCCGATAGGAATCCAAGCATTGGTACACCAGGTGGTAAACCGGCTCTGTCGGAATCGTGTGGTGGAATCGTTGGAGCCAGTCTCGCGACTCAGCGATCGCCTCCCAGCCCCTTGAGATGTAATCCGCTAATTGCCCTTTGAGAACGCCCAAGCCAATCCATCCTCGGCATGATGGAGGATTAGAGGGAGGTGGAGTGGCATGAAACACGTGTGGAGCTCGTCGATCCGCTGCAGAGTCCTGAGGCGCACCACCATGTCCCGGCCCACGTTCTCCGTCTTGTAAAGGTTGACGCGCCGCATAGTCCTCTGAGGAGACAGCGTGATGGTTCTCGATAGGCCGTGGAACACCCCTTCCCCTGCTCTATTATGGGTCGCAGCTCGAGCTCGATCGCGCCTGTATGAAGACTTCCAGCCTCTCTGTGAGTCCTCCCGAGAAAACCATTGGCTACGTGGTCGGGGTTGGAATGAGGATTCCAGGGCTTCTGGCATAGGGACCGTTCGGCCAGCGTGTTGCCTATGATATTGATTGTGGGTATGGAACGCCAGAGCTGCTTGTCACGCGGTCCCCATTGTGACAAGATACGTTGCTTGTGTTCCTGATAATCGATATCGTAAGTGTAGGAGAGTCACACCGAGCGACGGACCAGTCTAATCTTCCGTCAACGTTACAAGCTGCACATGACCACCCAGAGATACGACTTGACCTCGGCGACACATCTCCGATACCGTATCGATACTCAGTCGGGGATGCTGGTACCTGGAACGAAGCGCACCTAAAGGCCGGACATGGAGTAGTCCAGCTCGATACCCAGATTACCAGGCTGCTCGATTCCATACCGTTTGCGGTTGTGAAGGTTGTGTGGCAGAGTGAAGTGTGGAAGTCCACGGCGAATCGTCAGGTGGTATAGAACCATGGGTTCCGAGGTGTAGTTAAAAGACCTTGTCGCGATTGGAGAGGGCTGCGCGGATCTTGTAGCCGCTTACAATCGACCACAGCTCAGTGGCATTTTGGAAATAGGGCGGTTCACGTGTCGTGACCATCGATTGACAGGTATCGATTGGCGGCGCGGCATGAACGAGGGTAGAGGACCATCGAGATACTGGTAGAATGGCTGCACAATTTGAAGAGCGTTACCTGTGCTTCCTACGCCGCCGGACGAGTATGCGCCCTGGGTGATCTAATTGATCCCGGATCTCCTACTCGTTGAAGTGGATTGTTGTAGTCCGCGGCTGAAGAGGGGTGACATGTTTCGAAGCAGAGCGGGGCCTTGTGACAGAATTCGAAGCAGAACGGGCCCTTGTCTCCGCCGTTGTCTGGAGAAACCTTGTCGGCTAGAAGCTCGGATCGGCGAAAACGACCGAGATGGCGTATCATGAACTCGAGCTCGTGTAACCTTTGAGCGGACTGACGGGAGGTGGGGATCTGCGATGTCAACGTAGGAGGTTGAATCCCATGCAGGTGAAGATGTGGGCGACGGTGTCACCACGTTCCTCGTCCAAGAAGTGTCAAATCTCTAACTTCCACCTCTGTGCCTCCGACGCCCTCAGCGCCCATCCCAATTGCCCAGTCGGATCTTCTTAAGCGAAGAGGACGGATTCCTGTAACCATACTGTCCCCGGGTAAACTAGGTATTTGACCAAGTAGGGTCGAGGCTGGTTGAACCTTCGGTTGAGTTTGGTGTTGAGAACGATTCTCATGCTTCTTCACTCAATAAATGACGGCTGGGGTGAAGCTTGAGACCGATGAGGGAACGTGTTCGGTTTGTAACGCTGGACAATCAGGAAGTACAGTCCAAGGCCGTGTGGATTTGTTGGTCGTCCAAGCTGAGAATCATGGCGGTAAATGAATACCGGAAGTTCAGGTTTGACATGCAGCTCGTAAGATGGCGGCCGCTAAGGTGAGGCTCCCAGAGACGGAGGAACGATGGCATGAGGCTGCTCAGCGTTGAGAGTGGTGGATATTGTGATATAGTTGCCGCAGTAGCCTCAGTAGGACGCCAAGTACAAAACGGGTCCGATGTCTCCTTCCACGGAATGACGACTGAGCTTTCCGATTATTCTTGATGGTCGCTGTCGTCCTTTTCGAAACCTTCTACCAGTTTGTGGAACCTCAAGCGGTCTGGCTTTCGAAATTGTCTCGCTGTATCACAGGCCATGAATGTGGGGTGATTCGGGTTTCTGAGTTTTGATATGTCTCGTACCGTCCTGTAGCTCTTCTTGGCAAGTTGATTCGTGAAGCATGGAAGGTGATATAGAGGTACGTCCAGGCGTCTCTCGTGTCTTCACATATCGTATCCGTTGGTGGTCGGTGTCGTATCGACCCGGCAAGTGGATCTGAGAGCATTGGGCCCTGAGAACTCCAAGACCTCCAGGCGGAGTCGAAACAGGTCGGGGTTTTGCAGTTGGAAATGGATCGGCAACAGGGGAAACATGGGAACTGGACTGACAGGTGTGGTGCAGATTTCAGTCGAATGCGCTCGCCGTGGGATGGCAGTTGACATCGTCGGGCTAACGGGCTTTCCTGCAGCGGACGTCGGAGGGATCATGCTTGCACCGCTGATAGACCGCTCGAAAAACTGTGGTCTATCGTAACTCGCAACTGCTTGGGGGCAACGGACTTTGCACTCAGCTTTGAACTCTCACGATTGCCACCTCCCAGCGGGCCAGCGATCTGCGGTGCAATGTCGGGCCGGACAAAGCCGGCCATGACGATCTGCTCGCTCTTTCTTGTCTTGTCCTGCTGTACGTTGGATGTAGCCAGGACGCTGGAATTGATGGACCATTGCGGCCCGTATCGCCCGGCCAAGAAGGGAAATGGAATATAAGAAGATGCAGCTGGCAATTGCGCATCGACCCACACCGGCCATGTCTTTGCTACCTCCCTCATAGTTTAGATCTGGGACAGAACTTTGGACTGCTGACATGACGACTACTGTCTTGATATCCGGGGGAAACAGAGGGTGAGTCCACGAACACTACCCGCTCTCGTGCTGACTCTGAGGTCAAGTCTCGGCCTAGGACTCGTCAAGGGGTATGCGGCAAGACCAAACCACACAGTCATTGCGACGGTCCGCAACCCGTCTTCGATGCCAGATGTTCCAACGGCAAATGGCTCGAAGGTTGTGACAGTCCAAATGGAGGCGACCAATGTGAATGACCCCAAGAAGGTAAGCCTCATCACCATTGAGACCTAGACTGATGTGTTCAGGCCATCGCGGAGATCAAGTCAAAGTATGGAGTCACCAAGCTCGATATCGTAAGTGCAGCTACGTCAAAGAGGGAAGATGACTGCTCAATTCCCTTAGGTTATCTGCAGTGCAGCCATTATGAAAGACACCACGATCGCCGATATGAAGGACATCGATCCTGCTGTGTTCGAAGAGCATTGGAGAGTGAATGTGAGTCTGGCCTTTGATTAGTATCGATGAAGAGCATTGCTGATGTAGCATAGGTACTTGGCTTTCTCACCTTCTTCCAAGCTTGTGTGCCTTTACTCCAACCTGGCGCAAAGTTCATATTCATGTCGTCTGGATCAAGCATTCTCGACCGGGTTCCCGATAACAACAACGTTTGCTATGGAATCACCAAGGTGAGTTACCAAGACACGGTATGCCGCTGACGCGATCACAGGCAGGAGCGAATTACCTAGTGAGGCAGCCGATATGGGAGTGGAGCAGGCACTAAATGACATTAGGGTCGTTATGCCCATTTCGAGCACCCAGATCTGATCATCTTCCCAATGTCCCCCGGATGGGTAGAAACGTAGGTGCAGTTTCGAGAGCGACTGTTGGTGCTGACTGCTGACCGGATTCAGGGATATGGGTACCGTTACCAGAGACCGCTTCGTTCCCGACAAGAAGCTCCTCTCTGTTGACGACTCCGTCGGTGAGTAGCGGAGTTTGCCTTACAGAAATCCGTGTTGTAGCTGACTGGTCGAAGGCGGAATGATCAAGGTGATTGACGAAGCGACAAGAGAGACCCACAGTGGGAAACACTTGAGATAGTGAGTGAATGAGCTCAGCCAGGTCAATCTGCTAAAGGTGGTCCAGCGATGGGTCGGTGTCCAAGTGGTAGATGTCCGTATGATATGCATGTGTGGTATGAAGATGAATGATGTTCGTAATATGATGGCAAGACTGCTTATTGCCTTGGAGCCTTGGTGTTGAGTTGTTTCCTGGTGTCGTCGAATCTCCTGATTACCAACTGACACTGGGTGACCCCGCACAACTGCTTTGACTTGCGCTTCAGGTCGTCGTTGAATAGCTGCAACCCGGCGATCCGCTCCACCATCTCAACTACTCAGTTGTCAGCTATTGCTCGGAAACGCACGCAGGCCAGCTTACCTGGGGCAATGAAACTCCTCAGATCGACCGCATCAGGAATCTCCTTGTTCGGGAGGACGAAAGCGCCCATGGCGAGCTCCTTGACGCTGCTATTGGATGAAATGGCTTTATCGGCGGGCGACGGTTTCTGGGGATAAGAGAAGTCTGGCCTGGACGCTAAGATGACTTTGGCAAAATGCGTAGGAACAGCAATCGATGGTGGATTTCCAATGACCTCGTGGACCTAGGCGTCAGAACGACACATGCGAAGGTAACTCACGACTCGCCATTTGCCATCAGGATGCTGGGTGGGCATGTATAGAGGGACCCTAATTAAACGTCAGCTGTGTCGTTACTGGATACAAAATAGACTTACGTGAAAACGTAGACGTCCTCAAAGTTGGTGGTCAAACGTCTGCAGAAGTCCTCTAGGTACGCCCAGTCTAAAAGTCAGCAAGAACTCTAGCTTGGACACTTACAATGTCTATTGAAACCTTCGCCAACTTGCGGAGCAATGTTCGAGAGGTAGAAAGTCTCGTTCATCGCTTGCTGAGAGATCTTTGCGTCGGCAGCAGGTACCCTACTACTCGTCAATCTTAATCCACCGAAGAATCCGTATCACTGACATGTGTCCTCGGTCGTATCCGCTCTTGAAGTCTGTGACGAGTCAGCGCACGCTTGATGTTCGACACTCACAGTCCTGGAGCTTAGCTCTGAACATCTCCGGTACGCCCTCATCCTCCATGAATGTACTCTTCGACCGGTCCGCTTTGCCCACTGGTACTGGGGGGTTCGGGTTGGTATCCGCCGCCCTAGCCGCCTCGACCGGTACAGGAGAAGTGTTGGGGGCTGAAGGAGGTGGTGTACGGGCAAGAGATGCTGCTGTAAGATGCTCGGCGGTCTACATACGTCAGCCTGAATCCTGAATCATTCTCGAGACTTGCACTCACCCATGCTGGGTGCTTCAACCGACGATCATAAGCAGCAGTGTAAGCTGTCCTCTTGAAGATGTCGGGTGTTGGCCCTGATACGACATCAGTACGAGAACAGACAAGTGACTAGGCTCCACTCACCTGGGAAGCCACCTTGCAGGATCACACCACCGGTTGGGGTGGTAAGTGTACTTGGTGTTCCTCGATAATTGCCCTCTGGAGGCGGAGGTGGGATCTGCGGCTTGGCGACTTCTTTTCCAGGTCGTGGTATGAAGACTCCTGCACCCACACCAACAGCTAGACCGGTAGCGAAAAGGATAGAGGGCCCAAGTCCTGGCATTTTGACTGGGTGTATGTCAATGTCAGTTGGCTAGGCGACAAGCAAACGAAAGGACTGTCCTCAGCAAGTTCGACTTTCAAAAAGTCAAACGGCGCGACGGTCTACCGCGCCGACAGGTGGGTGGCGAATTAATCAACTCTGGCGGCGAGGCGGCAACGCGACGCTGGCGGCCTCCAGAGGCCGAATATGACCTGATCTCAGAGCAGCCGGGAAGCCGTGATTGGCATCTAGGGACTGATGTGTCATGCAATTTGAGGACGTTCAGTGCTCCAGAGAAAACATCGATACTTGATAGGAAGTGTGCTTTGAACGTTGATCTACCACGCCAATTTCGCTCTGCCTAGGTCCGCGTAGCACAGTGGTAGTGCGCCAGACTACGACTCATGTCGCCATATCTGGATGTCGCGTGTTCGAACCACGCCGTGGATTGGTAATGCGATTACCGATCTCAAACTCGTTTCGTTTTTGGCTGATGTTTCAGTTTTTGCCTCCGAGTCCCGCTAATCCTAAGCTCGGGCCTCGGACCCAGATCTGTTCGGACAGCGGATTCGATCGTCGATCCAACTCTCGACCTGCTTGCAGCTGGCGACTTTCGCTAGATCTATTGCTCCCGACTGCTCGCGAACAGCTTCGATCGCTCACGCAAGTTCCTAGCACCGCGATCCACACGAGCGAAGGTACCGTTAACGACCATTCAGCATGGATGCGATACGGACACACAAGGCACACGTTTCAGGACGCCGACGGCGCCGAGATGGCCGCGGAGTCGCTGGGGTAGCGACGATGGTATAAAGGCCAGCGAGCTGGGTGGTAGCGTTGACGGCCTCAACCCAACCACATATTCTCATTTCTTTCAAAGCTAAGCACCTAGATATCAATCATGTCCAGCCCTACCCACATCGTCTTTGGAACCAACGCTGCCTTCTCGCACGTCCCGTCATTCACCAAGCTCGCCAAGGCTCTGGTGTCCCACTCATCCGAGGTCGTTATCTCTATCATCCTCCATGTCAACAACGTCGAGAATGTCGAAAAGATCATCTCAGACCTGCCCGCCGATGCTCGAGCTCGTATCAAGACCTTTTCGGTCGGCGAGATCCTGCCATGGAAAGAGGTCCCGTCAAAGGGCATGATGTCGCTCCTGTGGGAGTCTGGAAAGGCCTATGGCGCTGTCCTAGCGGTGAGCATGAATCTCCGGTATCAAGAAGCGTGTTCTGACACGGCTATAGGGCACCGAATGGCCTGCTCCGTCGGTCGTGGTGTTTGACGTCACTGCATTCTTCTATCCGGCAGTCTTCAGCGCCGTATCGGCTCACTTCCCACATGTCAAGGCTCCAAAGGTCGTCGCATACAGTCCAGTTTCCATCTCAGAGGTCATCCAGTGAGTCGTCATAAGTGGGAAGCACGCACGCTGTCACTGACTCTTGCAGTCTGATTGGAGAGGACAGACATGGCGGCCTGCAATGGATGGCCGAGGAATTGACCAAGAGGGATGTGCCCTTCGCCTCGTCTGAGGTAAGTCTCCTCACTTGACTTGTCTCGGGACTGACTTGGTTTGACAGGCTTACTCATCCACCGAGGCGAGAAGCCTGGAGAGCTTCCTGCCCCCGCCTGATGTGCTTCAGAAACAGATCGCGGCGTACATGGAGGTGAGTTAGCTCCGCGAGGTCTTGGCTTACTGCTAGGTCGCCATCATGAATGACAGAGTGATCAACGTCCCTGGCTGCCCACCTTTCCGTGAGTACCACTTCACCCAAGTGCTGGCTCCAGCTGACATTGAACAGATGTATACGAGAAATGGTCTACCGAGGTCAACTGGCACAACCCAGTTGAATATGGCTGGTTCCAATACCTTGGCGGTATCCAGGGTATCGGCGGCAAACCCGATGCTTGGATCACTTGCTTCCCTTCTGCGGTGTTCGAGCCAGAAGCACTGGCTGCCGCTCGAGACGACAAGTTTATGGGTGACGGCAAGAAGCCGGTCTTTGAAGCTGGATGGTACGAGGCCAAGCCTACTGGTCTCAGCGAGGACGTCCAGTCGTTCTTGGACAAGCACGACCCGAAGAGCGTCTTTTACGTCAGGTGAGTCATCGGGGTAAGCCAGTGAACTGATAGAGCAGCTTCGGTACTGTTGTCGATGGAGGCGAGAACATCATCGCTTTGTTCGACTACCTGGCCGAGAGCAAGACTCCGTTCATCTATGCCTATGGATATCAGAAGGAGCTATTGCCCGGTCACATCGTGGAGATAATCGATGAGGCGGAGAAGGACGGAAGAGGACTGGCACCAAACTGGGTGGACCAGCTCGGAGTTCTCGCCCATCCAGTGAGTCAAGTGCTCCTGGTTCAGAGCATACGCTAATAGTCCTTAGTCCACCATGTGCTTCATATCGCACTGCGGAGCCAACAGTATCGTCGAGTCCATCCTCGCGGGTGTACCTATCCTCGTCAGTGTCCCTGGTCTTAGATTGTGACGCCTTGGCTGATTGTGAACACACAGGGCTGGGGAGGTCGATTTGATCAAATCCAATTGGCATCTCAAGTCGGCAACCTCAAAGTCGGTATCGAGCTCGTCCAACACCGTCTCGGCTTTGGTGTCGGCAAGTCTCCAGCCTCTAGGCCCGAGCGACTCATCGAAGGCACCCCCGCCGCCCTCAAAGCTGAGATCAAGACCGCTCTGGACACCATCAATGGTCCCGCCGGCGCTGAGTATCGACAAAATGCAAAGAAGATGGGAGATGCAATCAGGGCGAAGAGGACCGAGTGGGACGGACAGGTCGATCGGTTCATCGCTTGGGCTAAAGCCTAGCCGAGATCCGACTTGTGGTGCTGTGTCTGCTGTTTTACGAATGTGCATGGATGACGATGACCTAGCTTCTCGTGGTCAAGTGTAAGAGGTCTACCAGTACTGACTGCTCACTGAAGCAGCTC
Organism: Bullera alba; assembly: GCA_001600095.1. Lineage (NCBI taxonomy): Eukaryota > Fungi > Basidiomycota > Tremellomycetes > Tremellales > Bulleraceae > Bullera > Bullera alba. The sequence continues at coordinate 1,100,515 of BCIX01000005.1, forward strand.
GCATACATCCTTGACGAACACGTTCATAGCACGAGGATCAACCAAAGCGGATGTGTGCAGCCCATTGACATCCTGCGACTGTCAGCGAGATGGCACTTCCGCTCACGACAACTCACCTCTCTTAGCTGGACAGCAACACCAGCCTCTCTCAGCCTCTTGGCAACTCGTTCGATCTCATCCTGGAACATCTCTTTCGTCCCGACCATCATGTACACCTTTGTCCCCGCTTCTGCCAAGTACGCCCAATCTCCTGCCTTGGCGTCGTATGGGGTAAAGTATGGATCTGAAATGACTTCATCTCGGTACCATCGGAGCGAGCTCTTGACCGCTTTGCGTAATCGCGAGACGACCAGGGTGTCAAAATGGGCATTGGTCAAGTATGAAGGTGTGTCCATCTTGAAATCGCACCAGGGGGCCATGAGCGCCATAGAGCCGGGCTGCGGAAGACCCAGATCTGACAGGTATCTGGAGAGCATGAATGCCAAGTGACCACCGGCAGATTTGCCCATAATGCAGATGTCGGCAGGCTCAAAGTGAAGATTGTTGGTTAGATGGAGGTATCCAGCCAGTACGTCGAGCAAGGGTGCGGGAAAGGCGGTCTCGGCGATCAAGGGTTTGCGATAGTTGATGCCTAAGGTTAATGCTGCTCGGACTGGCGTGCACTCACTCAGGATCCTTACACCACTGGCTTTTCCAACGTTCAACGGCAACTGGTTCCAGAGGGGGTGACCTCGGAGATACCCACTGATTGTCAGCTGGGCTCGATAATAGTGACTCACCCTCCGTGGATATGCAGAACGACTTTCTCCCCCTCTTTCGCTGGCTCATTCTGTTCACCAGCTGATCCAGCTGGTGTAAGCCAGAATGCCACTACAGGCACAGCCTTCACTCCTCGACAACACGCTATCCCCACTCGATAATCCTCCTCCACTGGTGCCAGAGTCACAGAGACAACTTCCAGCTCGCCCTTCTGCTTAGCTTCCGCATATGCCGCCTTGGTAGCTTCTGGTCGGACTGTACCATCCACTTCCATAGAGTCAACCTGGAACCAAGGCATAATCTCGATCCAGAGCTTGTTGAGCCTGTTCCGGATCATCCGGCCCCAAGTCCATGCTGGCCACGAGGGTATGAGGTAGTGTTTGATAGTGTAGTACGGGACAGCGAGGATCGTTAGGGGGATATAAGGGATCCACATTAGAGACGGGACGATGCGATTGACCCATGGCGGACTAGCGTTGGGTACTCCGGGCTTCGGGATGGATCGACGGAGGGGGTGCCAGTTCGCTTCCAGCTCTGCTCGTCGTGCAGCTGAGATCGAGGGGCGCAAGCCTGCGAATGCAGTCATGTCTGCTAACGATGTTGGATCTGATCGCTAGGCATCAAGGTGAGTTCTGTGACTCCTCGCCGAGAGTGTGTAGCCGAGTCTAGTCTACACGAAGGCGTCTGGCCAGACAATCAGAGGCGCTTGCCCACAAAGGATGACTTGGCGACATGCCAGCCCAATCCCATGGCCATCATCTCATTGCAATCCTCTTCGGCTGAAACACGGATTGTCCGGCCCGGTCGGCCGATTCGGAATTCGGTCAAAGCACGGACCGTTTCATGTTCCGTCAAGACTTCAAGTGCTTTGTTGTAAGTGTTGTTGGCAAGTCTTTGGGCCTGTTTGGGAAGCAGAGCAGCGCTTGATAGTTCTCCCTTCCCTGTTTTCCGAAGTCTTCTGTTGTGACCGTGTTCAAGGAGGTCCAGACTCCAGAGGGACTCAACGTTTCCCCAATCCCCATTGAGAATCTACATCAAGGTAACTTAGGTGAGTGACCGTGAGTCGGGAGCTATCCAACGTGTAACATTCTCGACGTCGTTGTGTGGATGCCACTGTCGATCTTGCCAGCATTTCCATTCTACTTTGGTGGTCATTCTTATCGTCGTTATGGTGGTGTTGCCAGACTGAGTTTGAGGTATCCCCGACCCCCCGAAATCGAGTGACATTGATTTAGGCGTTTGCTGATCCTTCTGACTTCTGAGTTCTGAGTTTCTGATGATCGGCACGATGACCCCCCAAATTAGCCTTTTCTGTGCTTGTGGAAGGTGAGGAAAGGTGAGGAAGGTGGACACTCCTTGACAGTCGTTGACGTCCTCGCATTCTTACACGACGATTTTACACACCTCGGCACTAGTACTAGCGCAAACACACACGTCACACGTTGACGCTTTGCTCACGATCGGCGGGAACTGGACTTTGGCCGATCACTGCCGTTCCGGGGTCTCTCGTTGGAACTGTGTGTTTCGTTGAGTAGAATCCATCGTACGACTCTGACTCTATGAGCCCCCGACCAGGCTGAGAGCTAACGTTTCTCTTATAACCCTAAGCTTAAGCTTACTCTGCATTCTGCAAACATCAAGCTTCCCTCATTCTCTTGTTCGCAGACATCGACGCTGCTCGCATTTTGCAAGACTCGCCCGCTCGATATCAGCGATACTATCGACATTGCGACGATGGACACTGTTCTGTGACTCAGTACTCGCCTAGGTTGATGCCTGAAATTAGTGAGTCCACACTTTCCTCTCTTGCAGGTGAGTGATTCATCTTTCTCTCCTGCCAACGGTACCTACGACATCGATGATGCACCACCGAAGTCACCTACGACGACCGACGTCAGCATCTGCCAGGAAGACCTTCGATCTCCGATGGTGATACGGTGTTAAAGTTTCCCTCTCCATGGAAGATACATCCCTATGAGATGGTAACGTTCGACAGCAAAGCCCAGATGGAGTGTACGCTACACCAGCATCTTCCACTGTTTTCCTTGGATCCCGGTCACCCGGTGTGTCCACCACTCTGCTTCCTTGCACTATCATCACTCTTTCCCACACTCAACAGATACATCCTTATGAAATCATGACCACCAACAACAAGTCAAGAAGCCCACATAACCACCTCCAACCAATCAGTCATCGGCACGATCTGGGCAAAGTTAAACCGCACTACCCATGCATCCCGATGAACAAAAAGGGTGTATTCGGATGTGGAGGCTGCGACCTTGGGGCGGATGTCACTTTGACCCTGAGTATAATGCGCTTACCGAAAGACACCAACCTACACCAACGTCGTATACGAGCAGGGGAGGCTGAGGGAACATGCGCCCAGGAGACTCGGGGCACACCCTCGCTACCTACGGAGAATGAGATCAAATGTGACTCCCTTGGGTGTAGGTTGGGGAATGCCGTCCGCATTGGTGCTATGCTCGACCACCTGCGACTCGAGCACTCCACGACAACATTTGCTTCCCATCGCTAGACATGACGATGTCTCACGTTTGCAACTCGTCAGGTCTAGGGATGGACACCGCATCGTCGACTCAATTTGCATTCGAGTCCGACATTCACCCGGACCATGGACGAGGAGGTGAGTCAAGCGAGCATAGTGCCAAAAGCAGATTGCCCGATAGCCTTCTTCGAGCCTTCGAGGACGAGTTGACGATCTACTTAACTCATCATCAAGCTCCACCCGATCACCACCGTCATGAACTCCACTCCACTCCATCCTTCAAACCCCTCATTGTGTATGCTTAGGCTCAGCCTCTTGGTCGACAGAGTGGGACCATGTGGGAACAAGGTCTTCTCCGCTTCGATTCGCACTTCCTCAGCGAGGTATACTAGGGTACCAGAGGGTCTGAGCTCTGAGCTCTAGGATGTGAGCCGATACTGTAACATGAGAGCTATACGATATGGCAATATGCAGCATGTTCGAACCTCGCTTGCTCTCCTCGTCTCGTAACTTGAGTCAGTGAACGAATGAGTGCTCGCCTTAGGATACCAGCTCACGAAATCGTACCCGTGAACATGGATGACCTAATCGCTGAATGGGGACAGGGGATGAGGGAGACCACTGCTTACTGCAATCCATTATCACTATTTATCGCCTTGATGCTAGACGCCAGGCGGAGAACCTGAAGCTCCAATCAGCACACAGTTCATCGATTGTCATTGCCTCCATCCTTGATGTCTGTCATCCTCCTTGAGTTCCTTGTCCCCAGACCGTTTTGCACATGGGGCTTGCCGCTTGCCCCGTCTCTGCTTCGACTCCTGTTCCAGCTTCTCCATGTTTGGTACCTCTTCGCCCTTTCCTCTTATCACAATTCGCATCGGATCCAGCTTCTCCTTGAGATATCTCGCGACCCTCCCTCCAATGCCCCACACATGGCTTCGGAATTGATGAACGCAATTTCCTTGACCGTTATGTATCTCAGCAATTCAGTCGCATTTGCCTGCCACGGATCGATCATACTCAAGGAGCGCTGGTGAGGTCCGTCACGGTGGAGTCTGTTCACGTGAGAGACAGAGTCTGCATCTCGTTCATTCGGGACTGCTATTGATCGGGGTTGAGTACGTCCACCGAGCAATCTCTCTGTGACCTCCTCCAGACGTCTCTGGCCAGTCCCACACCGCTGTTTCCTGTTCTTCGAAGCCGAAAGACCGCAACAGATTGCTTGAGGGCGCATTGCTAGGCTCCACATGCTATGCCACCTCGTCTCAGCTCTAATGATTGAAAAGCCCCAGTGCTGACCGCCTACTCACTGCCAGAAGCGTGCCGATGCCCAACCACTGTATCCACCCTTCCAGACCGGCCTTCAGCATCGCTTTTCCGATACCTCGTCCCCGGAGGACGGGAAGGATATCGTAGGCTACTTCCCACACCTGTTCTTTTGGCGGTAGCTCCATCATGTTGCCTGTATCTCCGTCGAGCTCTCGTGGTGTCAGATGGAGGTTACCGATGAACTCTCCCTCTACCAGATCCAGTCCCTGCAGCTTTGCGGATCCCTTATCCCCACTTGAAGTCCTCGAGGGCACATATCTGAGGGCTTGGAAGGGGAATGGGCCGGAAGGAATGGCAGATGATTGGTCATCCAACCAACTCTTGATCTCGTGAACGGTCTTGCGATTGGCGTCACCGAAGTTGTCAAACAACCACATAGCGTTGGACTCGTCAAACCTAGTTCTGCTTCAACGATAACACTCCTAAGCACCTAGTCTGTGTTCAAACTCACGGATAAGGGCGCATCCGCGAGTACTTGCCCACGCTTGGATCGTTGCACAATCTGACGATGTGTGGGACATCGTCCAGTCGTAAGGGAGACATACGCAGGTCTGGTATCCCAGGAAGGGGGATGAACGGCTCATTTCTGTCAGAGTCCCATTGGACCAGAGTCGAGTTGCCCATATCGTCAAAGTGCCTGCTTGAGCGTTACCCAGACTTCGGGGATGCCGTCTTGAAGCCGTTCGTGATGTGGCTAGCAGCTGTAATGGTATCACCACAATCAGTCAGACTGACTGAAGACTGAAAAGGACGGAATCGAATGAGGAGGTTGAGACTTGAGTACGAGTGCCGAGTTGCGTTTCCCAGAGGCCTTTTGTGCTATGGCCTATGATCTATCTATGTGTACTCGAGAGTACACCTGAAAATGCATTCATGCATGGACTCGTCACTCCATGCTCCATTTTCCGTGGCCATACCCCATTGTTCATGACCATGCTCCATACCCCATAGTCATGCTTGCTCCATTGTCCGTGCTTTTGTACCTGTCCGCGCTCCATGTGCCCATGATCGATTATGCTCGCACGAGATCGGGCTAGCGTTCATTCGGTTTATCTTGATCGGTATTGCAACCAGTCGTCCAGTAGCGCAGGACCAAAGAGATCTGGCAGCTTCAGAAGTGCATCACCGGCTACGGCTGGAAAGCGATGAGCCTCTATAGGACTATAGCTATCAGCTCGACGATGTACTCGAGTACACCAGGTAACATACCACCAGGTCCAGCGCCCTGGCCGGTCCATTGTAGCTACCCCTCAGCTCTTTGGTTCTGGCGGTCATGTTTGCCTTGGACTCGACCCAACTGGTCTGCGTAAGCTTGATCAGCGGGGTTCACCTGCTTACACGTCGGCTAGCTCACAGTTGGCGTTTCCAGGGCGAGAAGTCGCGCGGTGAAATGGCCTTTCGCGCATTCTCTGGCCACTTGGCCCTGGCCGCCAGACACTTTGACTCCTCGGCGTTTAGGTCCTTCGTTTTCCCTGTGACCTCGGTCACAGAAACCTTGGAAGAAGACGCAGCGGCATCTGCCCGCTAGCTAGGTCCAAGGCGAGTTGAGACGCTCGCTTTTTGCGCCATAGCGACCGGCGGTTTTGGCGGAGGCAGCCACTGGACGCTGGAGTCGGAGTCCCACTCGGCTTCGATTACCGTCGTCGCCATCTGCGTACCCTTGATTGCCGAACCGAGCGCTGCCTGCTTGTTGTCGATAATTTTCAGACCAACGGGGTCTCAGGGTAGACGGAGGAAGGCTCACCTCTGTGATCACGGCTGCGCGGGTTCCGCTGGCTCTCTTCGACAACTTGAGCATCCAATTTCAGCTGACGAGGTCTGGGGCGATTGCCTTGGCGAATAGAACGACCCGCTCGAAGATGAACCAGGCCAGATCATCGGTATTCGGTGAGGTGGTTGTACCGGGATAGATTGGTCATCCAAGCCTCGCCAATGAATGATGATTTTGCAGCCATCGGGATCGAGCGCGTCATTGTCCTTCCAGCGAATGAATGTAAACCCCGAAGCCATGTGTTGACCGTGTTTGACTTCCCGTTGCACACATGGTAGAGTCTCCTCCTGCGCAGCCGATCAGCAAAAAGCCACCACTACGACGAGCTTTAATCTCTACTCACGACTCTCTGACCATTGGTAGTCCCGACAGGTGATCTCTGCCACCATCTGACAGATACTGTGAGCGAGCAACGGCGTAGAGCGTAGTCCACTCGATCTTTTGGCTTCTGTCTGGGACTCCTGGAAGCTCATATGTCAGCCAGATGGTATGTAAATGATCATCGTACTCACCCATTGTGATCTGCCTCCAACCTAGAAGCACGCTGTGAATTCTGCTTTCGCTTCGTTGGCGCACCTAAGATCGCACTGGATCGCTTCAGCTTCAGGCGCCGTGTGTGGAGGTTGAACTCACCCTGAGGTCTGGGGCGACCTGGAGGCCACCGAGCCTACCGTAAGAGAACTCCATCCACGGAGCAATCACTACGGACCGGACAGGGGTTCCCGTACGGGGTTGGCGTACGGGAGGGGTTGTGGGGTGCTGAGGTTCGTTAGACAATTCCAAGCCCCTCCAATATCACCCTATATGCTCACGAAGAAGTTTGTCACCATTTCCGCCGCACTGGCCGATTGGGCTTGTCCCCTCCAGTTTCGCTTCTTGCCCTTTGTCGGCCCGAGCTCGGGCTGTGGGACCGCTTGCTGGAAAGAGGGGCGTGTCGCTTTCGGTGGAGCGGCCACGCTGGCCCGGGGAGGCGAAGATGAGCACAAGTCGATCATCCTCGGAGGGATCGACGGGACCAGCTCGTCGACCTTGTCCGTGGATACGTTGCTCATCGGTGGGTCGCTAAGGTCGGGTCTTTTGGCGCTGCTTCCACAGAGGACGCCGAATGCCTTCGAGATGGGGAGTTGCCCCAGTCATTGTGACTGCTGACAGACAGTGAGTGTGGGCCTTGTGCGGAAGGATACGAGTACGCACTTCTCAGTATCTCTACGGCAGTTGGAATCGTCGCCCGTGTTCTCCTCTTTCAGCCCTACAATCACTTCCTCTTCTTCATCGCCTAGATGCGTGTGGGCTGAATCGTCGGCAATGTCAGTCGCGGCTCCGCGAACATTGCATTCGTGATGATGTACTTTTCTCAGGCCTGAGAGAGGTGAGAGGTTAAGCTGAGATCTAGGCTTGACGATTGACCTCTTACCTCTCTATTAATGACCTGCGGTCCTGCGCGGATTCCAGCGTAGCGGCAAAATCGAGTACGAGGTCGTATGAGGAGACGAGGGAATTGCTATTTGCTACATACGCCTGTGAGGAAGAAAGAGATGCAGCCCTCACCTATTCAGTGAACATGAATAGTGGCTTACAAGGTGTAGAATGACCACAGTGATCCAGTCTCCCTCCCATTTTACCCGACTCGTTGTCGCACACTTCCCTTCTGTATCAGTCATCAACCGTTTCATTTCCCCTGCGGCGAATGAGAGTGTCATCCATGTCAGCTTGACCCGAGCAGGATAGTCTGCCATGCGATATGACCAGAGAGGAAGGGGCAGACATGATGGTTTGACTCTGGCCTTTGTAAACATCGCAACGCACTGGCACTGTGCACAGTGCACACATTGGCGCGAAGCTTGATCCAACGTGGGGCAAGCTTGCTTGCGCACGGTGTTACACGACACAAAATGAGAACACGTCTTGTGATCATCATCAAGTCACTGTACATCATAAAGTAGGTCGCCGCCACCACTAAGCTCAAGGACAACTCCCCAAGTTGATCTCTGTCGGCATGTATCCTAAAGCAAGCAGCGTTGGAATCATAGTCTCCGTGCATGGATTCACATTTTGTACAAGCTATTCCAGCTCGTTCCAAATCGCTCCACCGCAAGTGGGGGTTTCACCACTCCGGTGCAGCGGTTTGGAACGAACCTAACTATATTCACAGCCTACCATCACCCATGTACGTATGCGTACGAACTACAGATACACGCGAGCGTCGTGAGGATTGATCCAACCTGGTACATTTAGTCTACCTCTGGGACTGTTGCGGGTCAGCTTGCACTGTCAACCGATGCTGTGATGCTGAGACTCATTCCTATCGGCTAGATCGGCACTCACATGCCGGACGATCCACGTCTGAGTCTGCTGGGCTGCCATCGTCTCCTGCCAATTGCTTCTACTCCCGTCCAGCCTGGGCCCATACCCTCGACATCCCTCGCCATACAGTACTTGTCGGCGAGAGCCCTCCACATGTCCGCCCAGGTGATGATGGGGCGAGAGAAGAACTCATGAAGGCGCGCGAAGAGGTCGGGCGAGATGTAATTGCTGGGGCCCGCCTGCCGACGTTTATGAAGTGATATACGGCATGGAAGACTTGCATCCGTATAGCACAGCTTGGGTGGCCGAAGAGGCCGGTCCTGGCGAAGGGGAACCCGTTGAGTGCGGCGGAAGCCAACACCTTCCCTGTCGAACGTCCGGCAATGTCGAAGAGTGTGAAGCATTCAAAGTGACTGGGATTGGGAAGACCAACGCAGTACTGCACACGCGAGTCAGCAGATATCTTAGTGATGAGTCGACGAGGACAGACGTACGGTAGAGCGTCCCCACCTTGTGTATTCCCTCAATGGATTATGGACGATCAGTGGGGGGTGGGATTTGGCAGGAGTAGACTCACTCTCAGAGCTCAGGCGCTCAGGCCTCAGCCTTAGCGCACTAACATAGCAGCATGGTCTTTGTGTGTCCCCAGTCAGCTTCAATCAGTCTCAGTCACACTGCGCCCGAAGTTCGAGACTTCAACGTTCAACTACATCCAACGCTCGAGCCCAGCAGGGCCCAGGCCGACGAAGGCCAAAGGCTCGATCTCTCACCGATTTCAAATCTCCGAAATTTGAAAACGAACTCGCTCCTCCCGGCTGCTCAACGGCTGCTGGAGGATCCTCAGCACGATGCATGGCTATCAGTCTGCATGCTGTGTTCGCCGAGTGTGAGATGCGATACCCACTTTGTCTCTGAGCAGTGGGTAGCATGCATAGTCCGTCCAGTACTCATCTGTCTCAGTCAGTCGGTGGTCGTGTAAATCAAAGCAGACAACCACGCTTCGAGATTGCTTCCGACTCTCTTCGCTCTTTGCTGACAGGAAACGCAATTCATCTTCATGTTACAATATAGAATGATAACTTAAGGAACCCTTCTGACAATCAAGACCGTCTAATGCCCCTGGGTCTGAGTGGTAGTGTGGCCTCGAGCGGCGTCGACAGCGTTGGACGCGACGTTCTTGGCTCCGGCACCACGTTGAGCCTGAGGGTGGTGTTCGCCTGTGACCGCGGGGTGCGCAGAGTCGAGCAGGTCGAAGGCGGGGCTGTGCCACGACTCTCCACTGGCGGCGAGATCCTCCACTTTGAAGGCTCTTTGGGCCGTTGACTTCTTTGGGTCATGCGTGAGGTCAGGGTTGATCTGAACAAAAACGGATCAGCCCGAGCCACTGATAGGGATGCTTTAAACGAAACATACCTGATCATCTCGGTCGGTGACGATCCTAAATTCTGAGTGACGTTCGTCTTTCTTCTGTTGAGCTTTCTCCTTGGTCTCCTGAGCCTTCTCCTTCTTTCTGGCATACAACTGCTTCAGACTTTCGGCTCGAGTGGTAGAATCCGAACGCTTAGCGTCATCCATCTGAGGTCCTTCAGCAGCGTCCACCACTAAAATAGGATGATCTACTCACAGTGTTGCGGACCTGGGTGAGCTGTTCATTGAGTTCGTTCAAAGCACCTGAGGATTTACCGACTTGTCAGTATGGGTGCTGACCGCCCCTGTGATCTCTCAACTCACCCCTCAGAGCACCTGCAGATTTACTTCATCAGCATGGCTCAAAGTCGGGTCGGTATCCCGTGACTCACCGATCATCGCAGCCTCAATGGCTTTCCTAATGATACCGGTGGCGGTCGACTTGAGGAAACTGGTCGGAGAGTCAATAAGGAGCCACGGAAAGAAGCGTCGACGACATACCGGTACAGGAGGTCGTGCTGAGGGAGATGTTAGCGATGACCCCGACGCCCGAGGACACGGCGCTACTTACTTTAGAGTCCCTGATAGCCCACTTCATAGAGTCTATGTCAACTAAAGAAGAGTCAGTGGACGGCCTAATGGCAGGGAGGAGGCTGGTCGTTGTATTCACCCTTGACATGGTTGATCTAAACAACAATATGTCAGCGGGATTCGACTCAAGACACAGCCAGGCTCACCTTGAAGACTCGATCCCTCTTGTTTGGCACCGACTCGATCTCGACATCGAACGAGATACCCTTGCCCGAGATGACCACATCGGCGAGACCGTGGTCGGAGATCTTGGGCCATCCAGTCTTTCTCCTGAAGGCAAAGTTGACATCTCGGATGTCGGCCTGGATACCGGAACCAGAGAGCTGCATCTTGTGGTGGTGAGTGTCGACGTGCTTGGTGATAGATGGGAAGGGGGAGAAGGTGAATGAGTTGTCGGCTCGGATGGAGATGAGGTTGGGGAAGAGGTTTGGTCCGGAGAGGATGAGGTTCTCGATGACGACGTCGATAGAGTCGTCAGAGTACTCGGCTCTTGGGATGGGGACGTATCCGATCTGTCGGATGAACGAGGGGAGAATGACATCCTTGACGTCCTTCCAGAGTCGGCCCTTGAAGGTGAGGTTGCCCTCGTCGTTGAAGAGGAGATCCTTGGTGAGTCGCTTGACGTCCTCGCCGAGTCGGACGTTGAGTGGATCGTCGCCGAGGGCGGTGAACCAGTTCTGGATCTCGTCGAACAGGTGCTCCTGGTGACCCTTGTACTTGTCGCTGAAGAACTTTTTGCCTCCCTCCTGGAGCTCTCGGCCCTCTTGCTCGGCCTCCTCGTCGAGGATCCATCCGGGCTCGAGCAGGAGTCGGTGGACGTAGTCGTTGAGCTTGGAGAAGTAGCCCTTGAGCTCGGGGTCGTTGTCGACGTCGGTGTAGATCTGGTCGAGGGCCTTGACCATGCCGTCCATGGATTTACCATTGGCGAATCGCTCGAGCAGGGTTCGGAAGCCGAGCGTGGCGTTGGAGATGGCGGGGTCAGACTTGAAGTCCTTGGCGGCGTCGACACCTTTACCAGTGACGTGCTGGGCGTGGCCCTTGTAGTTCTCGAGCGTGTCGAGCAACCAGGTCATGGCCTCCATGTAGTCCTTGTGCTCCTGGGCCTCGACAACCACCTTCTTGAGCCTGTAGATGAACTGCTCTCGTCGCTCCTCTGGCAGGGCGTCGTGGAGAATGTCCTTGGTGGTGTTGATGGCGTCGGAGGCGGCCTCTCGGTGCTTCTCTGGGATCTTCTCCTTGAGCTGTTGGGCCTTGTTTCTGGCCTCGTTCTCGGCCTGGTCTCGGTCGACGTTGGGGGTGTTTCGGTCGGCCTCGGAGCTGGCCTGGTCGGCCTTGTTCTGGGCAGCACCCTTGAGCTGCTCCTTTTGCTCGCTCAGCGAGGCGTTGGGGTCTCGTTGGTTGTTGAGGTCTTTGCCGTGGGCGGAAGCCTGGTTCTTGGCCTCGGACTTGAGCTCCTCCTTCTTGTTCTGGAGGTCGTTCTTGGCCTGTTGGGCCTCGTTGTAGGCCTGGCCGGCGGATCGGGTGTTGCCCTGGGTGTCGGTTACCCTAGACACTATCAGCAAGGTTCTAGATAATATAGAGGGTTACTCACTTGGCATCGCTTGGAGCGTCCTTGGGGTTGTACCTAACCTCGGCACCGTCTGGGCCCTTGATGGCGACGTCGGGGGTCTCGTTGGGGCCGAGCTTTTGGCCGTCAGCACCGATCCACTGCTTGGATGGGGCCTCTTGGTCGACCTGGTCGAGCTGCTCTTGGGTGGGCCTGGCCTTGTCGGCGGCTTTGGCGGCGGCCGTGGCGAAGACGTCTCGGCCGACGATACCAAAGTCGGAGAGGATCTTTCTGAACTCGGAGTTTGTGATGAACAGGGTGATCAGGACTCGCAAGTGAGCGGCGGCTACAAGATTAGCTCTTACTTTCACTGTTTACTCACCCTGGTCGACATCCTTCTTGGCGTCCGCCTTGGAGACGGGCACGACGCCGTTCTGCTTGGCCCGCGATGGGTCACCGGCGTAAGACTGCCACACGGCGTTCTGGAACAACTCGTCGTCGTTCTTCTCCCTGACAATCGCTCGGAGAGTCTCGAGAATGTCTCGCGAGTCGTCAATGAGGACTTTGCCCTCTGGGGAGAGCTTGCTGAGGTCGACTGGCGAGTGGTCGATCGCGTAGCCGAGGGCCTTGTCGATCTGCTTGTTGTCTGGCATTCGGCTAAACGCGGCGTTAGCATCAGAACGCGTGGGGCTACTTTTAGAGATTGCGGCTCACCCGTTGTTGAAGGCCTGGATGACACCCCAGAGCTTCATCTTCTTCTGGACGTCGGCCTCGAGCTCTTTGCCAGAGGCGGCGACGGTGACGCCCATCTTGGATGGGTTGGCCGAAATCTCGGATTTGGTAGGTGCGACACTCATCTGCGGGGGTGTTAGCACGTTACAGCTGGGCAAGCACTCACGTTGTAGATTTGTATGAGTGTATGATTGTGGTATGATGGGGGGGTTCTTCGAGGCGAGCGCGCTCTCTATAAGGACGAGGGGGGATTGAGCTGCCACACGAACGATCTGCCACATTCACCGGATGGTAAAGGGGGGTGTATCAAGTACAATGATGTCATTGCTACCAGAAACGATCAGTCACGTCATTCCCTGATTAGAGTTGGGTGAGGATTTGGGTGGTTTGGCTTGTTTACAACGTTTTGGGCCGCAGTCGATGACGCGTGGAACAACAAGCCATCGCTGGAATCGTCGATCAATGGGGGAGCTCTGGGCCTGCAGCTGCCTGCAGCTCGAGCTGGGATGCTGCAGATGCTGCGCGCGAGGAGGCTCTAGGGTGTGTTTTGTTGTGTCACCGCAGCGTCACAGTTGTATGTATTTAGGGGAGGAGAGCACATTGGTACTGAAACCGTTTACACCAGTTTACAGTCATTTGAAGTGGGCCACAGGATGCCACAGCGTCACCAATCACCAATCGAGATTACTTAGTCGAGATTAGTCGAGATCGCTCAGGATGCTCAGGGGTGGGCCAAGAGCAGTGTCCGCGCTTCCACGAGTAGTTACGAGGAGATGAAGGATCTCGCAGGATCTCGCAGCAGGTCACAGCAGGTCACAGCCTGCCTCACAGGGCATGGATCTCCATACACGCCAAAGGCTCGACCTTTCAATTCCTGCGCGCCGCCCATTTCTGTTACCTTTTCTGACAGTTCACAGACTGACCCCTGATAGCTGACACCGGACAAAGACTGACAGAGGTTGACCCCCTTCGAGTCCTGGTCTCGCCGGTCTCGCCTGAGCTGTGAGCAAGCTGCAAGTACTGAGTGTTGGACCGGTAACCAGTGGACCCCGAGCAACTATGTGAGACCGAGCGCAGCTGGGATTGGGATCCGAGCTGAGCCCAGCTGGGCCGAGTGAGCGAGAGTAGTGCATTGCGCCGAGATCTGTTGACCAAGCATAGACCCGGCCGCGTGGCGGAGCAGAAGGCTTCACAGCTTCACACACATCTAGGTGAGGCTACCAGGAAGATAGCACGGCTATCTCACCTGACACACCATGTTCTGGTCCGTAGTTGTATGTAGTTGTAGCGCCACTCTCATGCTTCGCAAGAACTGATGGATACAGCACACGCTAATTCGTAAACTGCGATGTGAAAGACAGTAACCCATGCATGGTGTGATATTGAAGCTGTATTGAGGACACGCCGTCTGTACCAGCGTCTGTATGATCATTGGATGTTGACTGCAGAGTATCAGCTACGCTCTGTAGGCGAGATCTTCGTTGCTCACAGCTTTCACCGCAACCGCAGGTATCGACGACATTGGGACTACAGGTGGTCAGCACCACTGGGCGTAATAGGCTCAAGGCGGGGTCCGGACAGACGCTGGATCAATCATGCTACAGGACTGTAGGGAGATACGCCGGAGCGATATTCTCCGGCGATCTAGAGGGAATGTGAGGGAGACTGGAGGAGATGGAAGATGTTGATCAAGGCTGACAGATCCAAGGATCGTACGAAGATCCAGGAAGAAATGTGCAAGGTGATCGGTGTTCACGAGGTCACCTCGGGAGAGCTTTGAAAGGGCTCGCGCCGCTTATAGTGCTTCGTGGCGGACACCTCTATGTTTCCACTTTCCACGCATGCTGAGACCGATCAACACTCACTTATCAAAGACGAAACCCGCACTGAGCCTATTATCTCGCCAATCCATCCTGCTCCCAATAATGCTAAACAACGCCTTGGAATCAATCAAGATCTTGACGCCGTCCTGCTCGACCACCTCATCGAACCGGGGTATCTCCGTCGGTGCGATGTAGTCCAGGTGGTATGCCATACCGGCACATCCGCGAGTTTTGACTCCTATTCGCAATAGCTTGGGCTCGGTGGGCGAGGAGAGGAGATCTTTGAGGTGTTGGATGGCTGCGGGGGTCTGGGGAGAGTCAGCGGTGTGCCGCAGTATGCAACGATTTCAACACCATGAGAACAGGTGAAGCGATGTTTTGGAAGAGGGAGACAGAAGCTGTCCGGCAGACACCGACGTCTACGGCAGACAGGTCTTCCAACAATCCCAAATGACACGATGTTATGCTCCCCATCTGGAGAGACAAGGCCGTTGTGTCCTGACTGGGGAAACTCTACAACAAAGACAGACTGGTGCCAAGACACCTCTGCTGCCCCACCTCTACCACTCCTTGACATGAACTCACCATCGTAATTGCGCTCTTGCTCGCCCGTATCGAGCGCCTCTTTGGCGCTGGCTCCGTTGTCTGCACCTTGGTACCCAGATCGCTGCCCTCGACATGACCCAGCTCGTCGACAGCTTTGCCCTTTCCCTTATCCAGCATCACGTCGACTTTGCCAAGTGTGTTTGCCTTGACTTTATCCACGGGACTGATATATGGCGGCGCATGAACGTCTGCGAAAGCCGCCGACTCCACTGGACGCTGCTGGGCGACAGAGGAGGCGTACCGTAATGCCAGGGGTGATCGCAGTATTCGCTTCGGAAGGTGACAGGGGTGGAGAAGTGTGAGTCGGGACGAAGAGGCGATCATCGGTCGGAGGACTGCAGGGGACGCCATGGTGTATCGCTGGTCTTGATGGATGTATCGAACCGGGGAAAGCGAGCTGAGATCGTCGATAGAAGCTGATTCAATAGCTCGATGTCAAGTGGTCGAGTGGCGTCGGGAGTTGTCGGATTTGCTCTTGGACGACTGACGGGTGATCTCACGGCGCCAAAAATGCGATGGTATGGGTGTTCAATCGTTCCGGGATTCCTCCGTTGCAGTTGTGCGCTGCTAGTATGGCCGCTTGTAGCGATGAGTTGTGAGGATGAACGGTCGATGGAAGGCTAGAGCAGTTACAAAGCGAGTGGAGGTGATTGGTGAGTTTTGAAATTCGATCCAGCTCAGAGCGAGCTGGTCGTTTACGCGCGGATTGGAATTCAGCCGTGTCGGACATTCCCGCTCAGGAGTTCTAGCCGTTTATCCGGGACTTGAGTGGCAAAGGGTGGCACACTGGCAACGGGTGGCAAATTGCTGGCTTGAGCGTGGGGTCTATATTTAGTGCTGGCAGCAGGCATACGCGACCTGTAGGCCATGCCAGGTAAGGCTATCGGCGACAATGATCCATCGTGCATCAACACCTCATCCGCATCATTCATCTACCTCATCTGCACCGACCTCAACAGTATAAGCCATCCCTCAGCCCAACTTATAGAGCCTACAGCAACATGACCCGCGTCGACCTCCCGATTTCCGAAGCACAACAGCAATACGTGGCCCTCTTTGCCTTTCTCGCCCTCATGCCAGTCAGCTGGTTCATGTACAACCACTGGAGGAGTATGCAGCGGCGATATCCAAGCGCCCCGGCTGAACTGGCAAAGAAAACTTCTTGAGACGATACGAAGGGGTTGGAAGTGATAGGAAGTGAGATGGAGGAAGGCATAAAGTTTGGTGGGACCTGCAGGAACGGGCGATCGATTCCAGAAAAAGTCTGCAAAACCATATCGCACTTCGCAGCGGTTACAGGCAGGTGCAAGGTCCAGCAGGTCCAGCAGCTCAATATGGTGATCGATAAATGGAACCAAGTCTGACGCGGACCTCGACTTCCACTCTGCCCCCTCGCTTCGATCCCAAGCTCTACAGATCTACGGAGCGTCGTCCAAGTGGCCCTAGATTGGCGTCGGTCGCGCATCAATATACACTTAGGACATACTCCCGCACAATATCGTCGGCAAATGGATCAGGTACATCCATATCATTGGGTCATGCAACCCGTCCGCACCCTCACTGGAATGACAGCTGGGAGAAAGGGGGCTGGAGTCATGGAGTCGGAGGATGGAATGGATGGCTTCCGGGATCTAAGCAGCAAGACATGTACTGTAGACGATGGGAGCTTGACAGTGCTGTACTCCTTCATGCTACCTACATATGGGCCTATAAGGGCTCCCTCCTGATCTCTCGATGTCCACTCGATGTCCCCATCACCACCGCCCCCTTGTCACCGGTCAAGACCGACGTGACGATGTGTTACGTGAAGGGTAATTGTGAGCCGAGGTCGAGTGGCCACGAGGAGGCGTACGGTCGAAACGTCGTTAAGCCGAGCAGTGCGACGCTGCGAAGTAACTCGAGCAGAGGCTAAGCATCGACGGGCAGCTGATCCTTCGTTTTGTGATCATCACGAGACTCCAACGTACAGTCTTGAGTTTTGACAGCTTGATAATCAGCAGCTGGCGCTTGTAGACGCGTCAGAGGCAAGTCCGAGGTCGCTTGCTCCGGTCCGATCAGGCACTCTCGAGTTTGAGCCACCGAGGAAATAGAGTCCAGCTCGGATCACTACTTGTCGCAAACATCCTCGCATCATGGCGGTTCAAGGACAAAGGATGGCAAGAGGGCCCACTTCACACTCGAATCACAATGCCAACGCCACATCGACCATCTTCAACCCATTGACCCATCCACACCCTCCACCCTCTCAATCCCGACAATCTCCCACGCCTGCGGGTCCATCATCGACGCGCCGACCTCCCTCTGCGTATCGCAAGACAAATCACAGTCGCCGCACGAGCATGGACAGTGGATATCAGGCGGGTCAGGGAAGTCATCACGGTGGGGACACACAGTCGTGAGTTTGTCACCGGGGTCACACGAGCATCTCATCTCGGACCCTTCGTTTCCCGCGGGGCTGGTTTCATTGCGCCAAGACGCTACAAGTCCCTTCATTCCACTTCAATGGACTATAAACGGCCGGGACGCGACTGATGCTGATGACCCGCCTCCTAGGATGCCGGGTTCGCCATTGACCTATTTTCCAAATCCATCAACATTCACCTTACCCCCCGGTCAACATCCTTACACATCTATCACCAGCGATTCGCCCAGGACGTATCACTCGCCTATACCAGGACGACCACCATCGATGGCGCCGACAATCTCCTCGACAGATGATGAAGATGGGAAGGGAGATAGGACGCCTAGGACGAGTCGATATCCACAATCAGCGGCGCAGGCCCATCTCTCCGGCGCATGGGGTGCTGGCGACTCCAGTCCCAGAGATAGGCGCAGCACTGCGACTTCGATAGACCTCAGGAGGGTGTCCACCGCAAATCCGCTATCAGCAAATGCGGCATCGACCTCAACCTCAACGTCCATCAGAACGACATCGACCCCTGGCTATGGATCCACCCATCACACGCCAATAGGCCTCGGACTAGGCAATCCGGAGCACTCGCAGCGGGTAGCAAGGAGGAACGGAGATGCTCTCAGCTCGCCAAGGAGAATATCAACCTCTATACCCAGTGCGAACGCATCTCAAATACAACTCCAGTCGTCACAAGCTCAAGCGCGATCGCCTCTGCCAAACCCGCCCATCACCCACGAGGGGTATTACTCCTACTCGAACTCTCAACCAAACTCCGGAACGACCCCACGCTTCAAAGACTCTAGACAGGGCTACACTATACCCAACAATCATCTGGCCACGCCGGGCGCAAGCTCAGGGATGCACAGGCGCAACTTTTCAATAGGCAGTATCCTCTCGCCCTCGAACCCAACCCCGTCTAGTCCCAGTGGGTCGGTCATGCGGAGAATACGCAAGACCGCCAGCACGGTCGGTCTCTCCGTTGGTAGACCCCAGAACTACGACGGGGACGATCACGTTAATCGACCACAGGATGCGGAGGATATTGATGACGATGAGATTGTCAACGATAGCATGAAGGCAAACGGTACGAGAGTGTGGTATAGGTGGGTGGATCAATGTCTGCAGATCGAAGAGTTCGCTGGCTGACTCTTGACTTGTGCAGCTCCTACGTGACCATTGACTGGATACATGATGCGGTGAGTCCCATCCAAGCTCTGATTGGCACTTGCTTACCCAGAGCCAGATCAAAGAGTCCGCTCGAGTCCGGAGACTGCGTTCAAATGCGAAGAAGTCGTATCGCAACTCGATCGCCAACACCTGGGATAGATTCCAGGGTTGGCTCGTGGTGACCATCATAGGTGAGTCTAAGTCGCAAGTGAATATGGCTATGAGTCATTGCAGGACATGTACTGATAATACACTCAGGCATAATCTCGGCTGTCATTGCCTTTCTCATCATTCGCGCCGAGATGGCACTGTTTGATCTGAAAGAGGGCTTCTGCACCACCTCTTGGGGCACTGCCAAGCGATTCTGCTGCGCGCCTCATCATCGCAGGCTGCCGGATGCTGGCGACGGAGAGGAGATATGTGGCGATTGGATCGAATGGGGGGACTTCTTCCAGCGTAATGAGATTGGAGGCTATGGTAGCATGTGGGGAGGACCAGAGTTCCTCTCGTACGGCTTGGTCGCGGTGGGTGGATGTCTCACCTGCCTGCCGGACGAACGCTGATTGTGGGTGTAGGTCTCGCTAGCTGTGCTTGCCTCGACTATGACGATATACCTCTCGGCCTCGCACCATACTACTTCGAAAGACTCGACCTTTCTCCTGCCCCCAACAGACAGCCCCGTTGCGAAGCAGGCAAAGAACCCAGAAGGCCAAACGATGCCAATCGACGAAAGAGTTCCATTACTGGCATCCTCCAGCTCAATGTCCGGCGGGGACGAGCAGTTTGAGCGGAAAGTGCTCGAAGTCGAACCGCCCAGAAAGGTCATGTATTATGCCGCTGGGAGCGGTATCCCAGAGATCAAGACGATTTTATCTGGTGAGTCAGGCGCTCGAGCTGTAGCCATCATACGCGATAGGTTATGTGGGCATGGTATACTGACAGTCGAGTAGGCTTCGTGATACACGGATACCTAGGCGGATGGACGTTGATCACAAAGTCGGTCGGGTTGGCACTGTCAGTAGCCTCGGGTCTATCGCTCGGTGAGTGCTAGGCAGGAATGAGAGTATCGTGATACGGACTGAGCCTGACTCTTGGGGTTGTAGGCAAAGAAGGCCCGCTGGTCCATATCAGCTGTTGCGTGGGAAACATCGTTTCCAGACTGTTCCTCAAGTTCGAGTGTAATGAGGGTGAGTCAAGCATCATCAGTTCGATCCACCCTGAGGTGGATATCGGGATAATCGGACTGATTGTTTCGTCTCAGCTAAACGGCGAGAGGTTCTATCTGCAGCTTGCGCCGCAGGTGTTTCCGTGAGTCAGGCATTTGGGACAAATACGCCGCAATATCGCTTACGATCTACAGGTGGCATTCGGTGCGCCTATCGGCGGTGTATTGTTCTCCTTGGAAGAAGTATCGTATTACTTTCCCCCGAAAGTCATGTGGAGATCATTCTGGTGTGCGGCTGTTGCTGCGATCACGTTGAAAAGTTTGAATCCATTTGGAAATGGATCCCTCGTTTTGGTAAGTCTTCGAGCTACACGCGATCACAGCTTGGCTGATTGCTTGGCTTAGTTCGCAGTGTCGTATACCAAAGAGTACCATTATTGGGAGTTCGCCATCTTCATCGTCCTGGGAATCTTTGGTGTGAGTCCATGTCGAGAGTTTAACATGCGGTGTGTTCAAACTGCTGACCCGAAATAGGGCCTTTACGGCGCGCTATTCGCCAGACTCAACATTCTCTGGTCGAAGCATGTCCGAGCGGGTACTTGGGTGAAACACCACCCCATCGTCGAGGTGCTTTTGGTAAGTCTGGCCTTCCGACTCTGGCCCTTGCCATGGTAACAGTTTTACCCGGATCAGCTGACACCGCCAGGTGACTGTACTCACCACTGTGGTATCGTTTCTCAACCCGTACTGCCGTATGGGCGGCACTGAGCTCGTCGCGAGTGTGAGTACACGCCCAGAGGTCTCACCGAAAGCTGAACGCTGACCCGACACAGCTCTTTGCAGAGTGTAAAGACGATTCAAGTAGCAGTCTCTGTGTGCAACACCCAAGGGAGATCGCCTCGGTCATGTTCACCGTTGGATCGGCTTTGGTGATCAAGGGCGCTCTGACGATCATCACCTTTGGAATCAAGTTGCCAGGTGAGTCTGAGCGGTTCCACTCGAAATTGAGCGTGGTCAAACCGCGCGAAAAGGGACGAGGAGGAGGAGTTGAGCGACATATGCTGATCATGTTGATAGCCGGCATATTCATCCCCTCCCTCGTGGTCGGAGCGTGTTTCGGCAGGATAGTCGGCCTCGGAATGGAATACATCGAATTCCTGTACCCGAATTCGAGAATCTTCGGCGTGTGTTCGGACACTGAGTGTATCGTCCCGGGTCTATACGCAATGGTGAGCATCATTTCGGAAGACAAGTATGAACCCGCAATGACCTTGGGCGCTGACGCTGGTCGCTAGGTTGGCGCAGCGGCGACGTTGGCAGGCGTTACGCGAACAACAGTGTCTCTGGCCGTGATTGTGATCGAGCTCACAGGAACGTTGAACTACGTCGTGCCAATCATGCTGGGCGTGCTGGTCGCCAAGACTGTTGCCGATGGTCTGGAGAAGAAGGGCATCTACGACCTGGTCATCGAGTGAGCAGTTCACGTCTTGGTTTGAAGGTCGATATTGACGATGTGGACTCAGCTTGAATCAACTCCCGTTCTTGGACAGCAAGCACGAGTACCTCTGGGGCGGACGGACAGCGCTCGAAGTCGCCGACAGGGAGATCCCCATCATCCGCGCAGACAAGCCCCACACTGTGCGCACCCTCACGGGCAAGTTGCTCGAGCTGGCAAGAAAGGGGATGATCGATGGTGGATTCCCGGTGTTGACAAAGGAAATTGTGGAACATGACGGAAGGAGTTTTGCCGCCATGCGCATCGTCGGGTTTCTGGGGATGAACGAATTGGAGCATGCTCTAGGTGAGTCGTCCCCCGTACTGTGCGTTGATGGAGTAGGAGGCTGAATGCGTCGACGTAGGTAATCTCGCCGACGAGCCGGATGCCAATTTGAATCTGTTGCCTGAAGACGGACAAAAGCCCCGAGCGAGCGTCATGTCAATCTTCTCCTTTGCGGAGTCTTATACCGATCCCAGGTCGAATCCATATGACATCTCGAGGTACATCGACAGGGTGAGTCGACTCCTAATAACCATGCGAGGGAATGCGAGGGGAAAGGGCGAGGCTGACGGACATTTAGGCCCCGATCACGGTGCAGACCCATTCATCGCTGGAGTTGGTTCAGCAGCTATTTGTCAAACTTGGCGCCAGGCAGATCATGGTCACAGACTCGAGGGGCGTGTTCCGGGGGATCATCAGTAAGAAGGCATGGCTGGCCTTTTTATCCGGTATCGAGGGGGGTCACTAGGCCAACACAGCGCCTCAGGAGTCCGGGGACAGGTGATGGGAGCAAGATGTTGGGGCATGGCCAGGACTACGGTCACGAAATGGACAATAGTTGTTATATGATACACGAATCAGTACGAATACGAGTCAACGCAACGACAGCTGTAGATGTCACGACATACGAGGTGGAGTATGCCCACAGTCGACCTTTGACGTCTTGTTTCGCAGTCATTCGGGGCGATAAGAGGTGATAATATGATAGAGAGATAAGGGGAGGGTATGCTGTGGAGCAGACCTGCTTGATAAGGATGAAACAAGGTGTCTCGGCATGAGAAAGGTCTAGTGCTGGACCCTCCGTAACACTTCATTTGCTTCTCCTTACCGCTGCTCCTCCAGGCTCCTCCCACATAGCACTGGCTCCCACTCTATACCCCTTGAGGGCAAACAAGGTGTTACGCCCCTCTCCCCTCCTCCGGCCTTTGAACCGTGACCTGTGACATGTGACCCTTTGCGGCATGAGGAAATGAGGTCAGCTCAATTAAACCTGTTTCAGCCGGGAACGCCTTGTACTACTCTACGAGTAGTTTCTTCCAGACCCGGACTAGTCGTCAGATGTGGGTCGTCGCGCGTCAGCGTCGAGCTGCGTTGATATTCCCTCGGTCGGGACATCAGGACATCAGGGAGAGGTGGTGGATTCCCACAGGCCACAGGTACTTGGGGTGGAATTACTGCTCCACCATTTCTGACGCGGACGCGAACGCGAACGACGAACGCGATTCGGAAATCGAATTCGGTTCCCATCTTCATCGATCATCTCTAGCATCCACGACAAGTCGACGGTCCGAAGCAGACGATTCGAGAGGTCAGAGGGAGCAGTGCCATCCCCTTGCCTGGACGGACACAGCGACACTTCAATCAAACAGCCTGGCAGGGGCGGAGATCACAACCCGCCATCCGGTCCTGGGCCGATACACGATCGACCTGTCGGACGATCATCCTCACCCATCCTCACACCGGCACCATAACAGTGCATAGGGTGGAGGAGGGATACTAGAGAGGCAGAGCCGCTCTGACCTATCAGGCGGAGGAAGTGTGTAGCTCGGCTGGGGCATCAGAGACAGTAGACAGCGGGCGCGACATCAAACCGCCGTACCGGCACCCGCCTGTATTGACCGAGTCGCCATGTCGACATCACGCGACCTTGTCCTGGTGCAAATGCCCCAACCGCAGAGTAGTGAGAAGGCGGATTCGATGGATCTGGACAGTGAAGATGCTATAGCCGCCACTACCACCGCAATGATACCCCGGTCGATACAGCCCATGCCGGACCTGTCGCTCGTGCCGACCCTCTTTCCACCACCTATTGCCAACTTGATCACGACGCTCTCCACCTCTGCGCGGGTCTCACTCAGACTCTCTGCGTTTCTCATCGAGGCTATACTCGAGACGACGCAATACTCGACACGTCTCTCCCTGGGCTATACCCGTCGCCTGCTGATATCCGCAGTGTCGTCCGCTCGAAGGGTATACCTCATGTCCAATGCCGCTCTCGAGGGGGACACGTTATCCATCATGGGACTCGGAGAGGATTCTTTGGATCCAAGCAAACCCTCCGGGGCCAACACGACAGATGCCTTTCTCACCATTTTGAACAAGTACACCAACCTAGGAATCTACATTATTCACCATACCTTCACCCTAGCGGAGCTGTTCACCATGTCGGGCTTTTACCTCACTGTCAACGCGGTGCAATCGACGCATTTCGCAGCTCAAGAAACTGTCTCCTTGTTCGATGGCCTATTTGGCTCAAACGAGTCGTCAAGAGCGCTGAGCAGTATCATAACTTTGGTCCGGAGGGAGTTTTTGGAGGACGAAAGGTTTAGCAAGCGGAATAAAGGCAAAGCGACCAGTTTGACCGCTTTGACAAGGGCAATGACGGCGTTTGCATGCTTGCAGAATGCCACTTGGGAGAGTACGTCAAAGAGGATCAAAATGAAGCTGTGAGTTGCGAGTCTCTGGCTAGAATGTGGCTTTTCTTGGACCGTGATGGATCTCGCTGATGGGCGTCTCAGTATACACGACTGCACGGTGTTGCGAAAGAGAGACCAAGCGATCACCAATTCTGGCCCCAGCTCAACAGCGAATGGTGGCCACCGACTGGAAACGCATACAAGTGATGGCGAGGCAGAGGCTGGTCCTGGTCCATCGACACAATCCCACAGGCAATTGTTTCGACAGCCGGTCTTGGCCGACAAGCCCGAGTCAAAGTCGACCTTGCTCGAGCACGATTATTCTGGGCATGATCAAGAACCCGGCACAAGCGACGCCATGGACGTTGACGAGCAGCAGGATCCTGTTTCCCGCCTGTCCCGGCGTCGACGTCGGGAAGACATTTTCGAAGTCACGGACGAGTACACCGAGTCCACAACGGTGACCCACACTCTCGAGCACGTCACACAATATGATTCAGTGCAGCGGCCCAATTTGACATCCCATCGACGGATGAACAGCGAGCCGCCGCCTACCACCCCAATGCAGCCCCTCTCCCGAGTTCAAGCCCTCGGTTCCTCGGGAAGGGTAACCCTACCCGATCATCCATCGCCCCGCAGCGACCTAGGTGACGACTGGGCCGAGGACGATATAGACCAAGCCGAAGATCTCGCCTCGGCTGACGCCCCGGCTCAAGGGCATTCGGCCCACACGGCCAGGATCCACCTCGTCCTCAGCACGATGACCAACCGGATTCTCCAGCGCAAACGGGTGGTGAGACGTACGTCCGGGGATGCCCGTCATCCATTGACGATCTCCCGTCGAGCCAGTTCTTCCGAGAGCGACCAGGGGCATAGCCGTACGCCCGACGCTGGTCCAGCTTCGAGAATGCTCAAGAGGGGTGTTTCGGCGGTATCGCGTGCGAAATCGCCTGTGAGAGAGCATCCATTATCATTGCCAGAAGGGAGGCTGGGTGCGAGAAAGGTCAGGAGTGGGAAGGCCAAGGCGCGCGTTCCGAGTCGGACTCCCAGTCCAGCGGGAAGATACAATTCAGGGGTGTATCAAACGCAGGATCGAACCCCTTCAGCGCCGCCGCCAACACCACTCGTCCCCCGTTCAGCAGGGAATTCAGATTCGACTGCCTCGCGACCCATGTCGATGCCATCCGCACAGGGCTCGCGAACGCTTAGACCCCGCTCGTCGTCCGCCTCGATGGTAGACCGTGGTGATGATCCACGACCCCGCCTGAGATCCGAGGGCCAAGCCTCGAGTACGCACGTACACTCTGCCTCGGCGAGGGTGACTGATTCGCACGGGGGTGAGGATAACGGCAAGATATACCCGAAAGACACGCTGGTCAAGAATATCCACAGATTCATGCGCTTCTCCAGCGCCGCGTACGGCGTGAGTGGGCTATTGTACGAGTAGGTAAGGTTACGGAACTGATGAGAACGATAAGCAAAACTTCCTCAGGATCTTTGGGCTGGGTAATGCCGATTACAACTTCCCCACCACGGGTAAACACCACGCGAACAGTTGGTCTTTTGTGAGTCAATGGATCAACGCGCTAGTGTTGTAGCTGAATGTGGTACAGGCGCGACATACCAACCTCCCCATCGAGGCGATTCTGCTTTCATCATACGTCGAGTCGTCGCCGGCATTTGGGTCGCACAAGGTGCCTCCGCTGGTACACTACGTCGTGGTCGACCACGCCGCCGAAGCAATCGTCTTGTGAGTGATGAAATATTTACTGCTTGGCGGGTACTGAGACGTCTGTAGGACCTGTCGAGGGACTCTGGGTCTGTCTGACATCCTGATCGACCTCACCTGCGATTACTGCCCTGTTCAAGTGGAAAACGGCGATCCGTTCGGAGAGTACTTTGCCCATTCGGGAATGTAT
This sequence comes from Bullera alba, assembly GCA_001600095.1. Taxonomy (NCBI): domain Eukaryota; kingdom Fungi; phylum Basidiomycota; class Tremellomycetes; order Tremellales; family Bulleraceae; genus Bullera; species Bullera alba. The sequence continues at coordinate 1,126,747 of BCIX01000005.1, forward strand.
CAATCGGCCCTTGGGCTCACCGCGCAGAATAGCACTGTGCATCAAATGCTCAACAAGGCATTGACGCAGTATTCGAACTACGGCCTCGTCGTCACTGGTCACTCGCTCGGCGGCGGCGTCGCGGCCCTGCTGGCAATATCCTGTGCCACCCGCTCAGAAACGTTTTTGGCGCAAAATGCGCTCAGGAGCCAGCCCTTGGCGCATCCAAAGATCGTTACAGACTTTGTGACCAGTGTCAAGAGTGGTTTACCCCCCGGCAGGGCGATACACTGCTACGCGTACGGTACCCCGGCCATCACGTCGCCCGACCTGGCCGAATGGTCAAAAGGGCTGATCACGTCCGTGGTCCATCATACGGATGTGGTGCCGTGTTTGAGTCTGGGGGTACTAAGGGATCTGAAGAATATCGCCGTTACCCTCTTCGAACAGGGTATGCTGGCGGAGGAAATAGTGGGACGGGTGAGCATTGGCCTCTTGGAGTGATGGCGGGGTTGGCAGGGCTAATGACGGGGACGTAGGTGATTGGGATATATCCCACACGACTGCCGAGCCAACAAGGCACACCGGCATCAGCACCTGGGGCACTCGTGCAGAGCCCGCCGACGGACGCAGAGGCGTTGTCGAATTGGATGTTATCCCTCATCAAGACTATGAGGGCGGATATGGATAATGACAAGTTGATCCCCCCGGGGGACGTGTACATCATGGTACGTCCATCCCACGGCTTATATCTCGACACTCCACTGACGACTTGATAGGAATACTTTGACATTTTCGTAACGCAATCATCGGGTGATGATAGCAGTTCAGGGAGCGGTCAGAGTGCGATCTCTGAGAAACAGGCTTATCGAGTGGTGAGTTTCCGTATCCAGAATGGGAGGGTGATTGAAGCTAAAGCACCTTTGTAGATACTCCAGAAATGCCTTTCGGTGCAGGAGCGATTCCGAGAGCGTGAGTCAGAGTGTTGGCTGCCATGACCGATGGGCAATGGGCTGACTTGTCGTAGCGGTCTTTACGAAGAGTATGCTGGGGGATCATTTGCCATCTCATTATGAGCGGGCGACGCAGTTGTTGGTCGATGGAGTGGAGGACGGCGGGGGCGTCTGACCAGGGGAGGTGAGGCGGAGCGCGGCGCACCATTTGCCCAGCGATGCTCACTTGATATTAGTGAAGTAGTTGTACAGTATGCTTTCTCGAGTTGTAACCTAGTGGCCACAGTGTGCATCGTGCAAGGTTGTACATATCCGTTGTCACAGACATGTAATACGGTACCTCACGATACAGATGGGGACTTTGCATGTCCGCAATTGACAAGTGACGCAGTCTTGCAGAATGATCACGAGGGGTCGCCGTTGTCGTGATCGGCCCCGCCGACGTCTCTACTTCCGGTCTCAGGGTGTGTCTTGCGCATCTTCTCCGGAAGGGGAAGTATTTCCCCCGTTTCGTCGGATATAATGCCCACGGGATCCATCTTGGAGATGATGGCTTGATTGGCGGGATTGTTCAGGAGAAGGTTTCGAACCACAAAGAGCGCTCGCTCGCGGAGTACTAGGCGTCGGGTCAGCCAATAGCCTCCAGAGTGATCTCCAGGAGGTGGAAACCAGAAGTAGTTGTATGATGGGGAAAAGGAGTAGAGGTGAGAGGACCACTTACGAGGGTTCGACTCGTCAAACTCCGTCAAGGACAGCACCAGCTCGACTCCACCGCAGGCTCGGACCTGGTCACCAACATCGATGTCTTGGTATGTGATCACGCTGAGGAGCTGTAAGAGGTGTTGCTTGATTTGTAATATTGGCCCCGAGACATTATCCTCCAAGTCCACGATCCTGGCCTCGGGCTGGGCGTTGCTTTGCGCAGGTCCAGACCGCCGTCCGGGCCGCACTCGCGGTAACAGTCGATCCAGCTCTCGCAACAGCCCTACTCCAGATTAGTTTTCTCACCAGAATGATGGGAATGAGGTGCTCACCTATCAAGGGTGGAACAATCCCCTCCCCCTGGACCTCCGACTTGATGATTCTCACTATCTCCTCATCCCCACCAAAGTCGCCCTGTCTCCCCTTTCCCCGATCCCGCCGTGTTTGCGCCGCGAGACCGATATTACTGAGACTCTCACAAATGAGAATCAGGCCTTCGAAGACTTTGGCCAGCCTCGGATCGTCCCTTCCCGATCTGATGGATCCGAGGGCGTAACTCGTCAGTCGGTGGTACTGGGCGATGAGAAAGGAATGTGGGCTTGGTAGCGAATTGGGCCGCGAGGGGGAAACGATGTATGGATCCAATAATTTGAGCAAGGTCGTCTGCGAGGGTGTGATGGGCTCGGAGGCGTCGGACAAGAGGTCAAATAGACGGTTTTGGGAGTGACTGCTGAGATAAGGCTCGAGAATCGTGTACCTGAAGACGAGTGAGTGTTTAGTTTGTGGAGGGAAAGGAGACGCACCCGAGCTCGAAGCGGCCGTCGTCTGATTGATTCCAAGAGTCCATCTTGTCGAGAATCTTGGATATCCAACTGACTCCCTGTGTCGACAGGAGGAGCTTCCTAATCATCATCAGCCTTTAGCCCTTTATTGACGTGGAGAAGGTCACTTACTGCCGGGATTCGCTACTACGGATCGAATTGGCAATCAGGGTTAGGGTAGCGAGATTCGTCTTGGGGTCTGAGGAGTCGAGCAACCGGCTACCCCGGGTCAGATGAGGTGACGACTTGTGCGTGAGGATCATAGTAGACTCACATCACGATATCATCTGTCCGCCCACCGGAGAGGTAGATGCGCAATACGTGGTTTACAATCTCGTCGCTCCCTGGGTCAGTGGATACCGGGGAGATGAGGTTGGAGAGGAGTTGCGTGGTGACAGCCTGCAGTGTGTGGTCTGGATGCAGATCAGAATGGTGAATTGAAGTGACAGGCTGGATTGCACTGACATCTGGCATCTTCTATTCGGGCAAAGGTAGTGATGTTGAACAGCACCGCTCGGATGGAGGGTTCATGGGAGCTGTGGGTTGTCAGCAGTGCTCTCGGATGGACTTCCACGGTCGGAATATCGCCTGACCCACACAGAAGCCCGCTGATGGGACTCGAGCCCGGCAAGGAGATTTCGATGCAGCTTTGCCAATGCCAGCGCTAGCTGGATGTGCGAGTCCTCGGAAGAGGTGTACGATGATCCCGAGGGCTGAAGTGCTATTGCCAGGTGCTCCCATAGTGCGCTTATCCGCGGCCACGGATCAAACTCCTGAAGGGCCTTGAGATTGTCGATGTCGTCCTCCCTACAAGCGAGGTGAGCATCTAGGTGGGGAGTAGCGATGGACCAACCTCTCTGCCAGGTGCTGGGCGACGTATCGGGCTACAGACTCGAGTTTGGCCGCCGCTGAGAGGCACGACTCGTCCGAGGCGAGGATTTTGGCTGGAGCCTCATCGAAGGCCTCAAGCAGCGGGTCCATTGCGATGAGTGGCACCAATACGCTGGGGCGGGCCAATATACGATCGAGATCAAGGGCGGATGAGGCTCATCAAGCTTGCAATGATACTGAGGAGCTCATCAAGCTTCAAGAGCCCACTGAAATCTGAATTCTGACTACTCGTACTTGCTCTCGATCACAGTGTGGGGACCCCGGATTACCCGCTGAAACCTTGTTTGGCAACTCCATTCGCAATTCGCAGCAAACGTTCGCAACTTGGCTCTTATCGCACTCTTGTCACTGAGCATAGTCTGCTCGTGTACGTCGGTGCCCAGTCACATCGTACGTGTCGCTGGACCAGTCGAGTGACCTGTACGTCTGTGTATAGTCACTGCCCCAATCCCACCACTCACCCGCCATGTCGGCCCCACCGCCTAGATCGCCCTCGGCGTCACGATTTCCCGCGCCCGAACGACGGCCGCCCTCGCCATCATGGGCAGCGCATCCACCCCAAGAGAACAAGAAACCCCCGGTCGTACTTGGAGTATGCGCCATGGACGCCAAAGCACGCAGTAAAGCCATGCGAGAGATTCTGACCCGTCTCGTCGACATTGAAAAGGGCGCAGTGGACGTCAAGATCTTTGGAGATGTGGTCATTCTCGAAGAGGACATTCACCATTGGCCGCCGGTAGACGTGCTCATTTCCTTCTTCTCCACCGATTTCCCACTGCCTAAAGCTCTGGCTTATACTCAGATTCCGAATCGCCTGCCCCCGATATCGATCAATTCGCTCGCTATGCAATCCCTCCTATGGGACCGACGACTGGTTCTGGCCATTCTGGATCACATTGGCGTGCCGACGCCCACGAGAGCGGAAGTCTCGCGGGACGGAGGGCCGAGAGTTCAGAGACAATTGAGAAGGCGGGTTAGGAGGGATTTAGGCCTCGTGTTGCCCGGGCACAAGGCGAAAGATGAGCACGAGTGGGATGAGCTCGTGGTTCCGGAGAGGTGGAAGGGCAAGATGAAGAAGGACCCCGTTCCACGGGGTAGAGAAGTCATTCTGCGGGAGGATGGCGATGCGATCATTATCGATGGACAAGTGATTGAGAAGCCATTTGTGGAGAAGCCAGTCGATGGGGAGGACCACAATGTGTACATCTACTACCGAGGTGGAGGGGGTAGACGCCTGTTCCGAAAGGTGAGCAAGCGTCCCATGGGTGACTCCCCCATGGGTGACTAACGTGGCGCAGGTCGGCAACAAGTCGAGCGAGTACGACCCCAATCTCGTCCACCCGCGAACTCTCGGATCGTACATCTACGAAGAGTTTATCAACGTGGACAACGGTACGTCCCCTCCTGCTCTTACACCGCTCTGCGAGCTGAAAAATCCTTCCAGCCGAGGATATCAAGATCTACACTGTCGGTCCCAACTTTTCCCACGCGGAAACCCGGAAATCGCCCGTGGTCGACGGTCTGGTCCGCCGAAATGCCGACGGCAAAGAAACTCGGTTCATCACAAAGCTCACACTCGCTGAGATCGAGTATGCGCGTGATGTCGTCGACGCTTTTGGTCAACGTGTCTGCGGGTTCGACCTGCTCCGATGCGAGGGCGCGACCAGGAGTATGGTCATTGATGTCAACGGATGGAGTTTCGTCAAGGGCAACCAGGTGGGATCAAGCTGTTCTAGCAAGCTTTGTGTTGCTAATTGGCATCGTTTAGGCGTACTATGACAAGGCGGCGGAGATCCTGTCTTCTGTATGCGCCGCAGCTAGGGAGCGAAAGGCGGCATCTGCAGTAGTGGGCTCGATTCCAAAGTCGATCTCAGACTCATCTGCTGCTGGCTCGACGTACAGTACCTTGCGAGCGACTGTGACTAGTGAGTGTTGTTATCGCTACGTGCTTGATGCTGATGGGTTCGCAGTCCTCCGACATGCGGATCGAACGCCAAAGATGAAGCTCAAGGTGAGTTTTGGAAGTTGAGATCGGCGAAGGGGTAATTGATAAGCCACCGCCAGTTCTCCTTCCCCGCACATGAAGAATGGGCGAAACCATTCTTGAGGCTACTCCGGGGACATCGAGAGGAGATCATTCTCCGGGACCCGAGACAGCTCAACTTCATCCTCGCGGCAGCCGAGGAATCCGCCAAAATCTCAGGCATCAGTCCCGACATCCTGCACAAGTTGTCCCAGCTGAACGAGGTGTTGGGCAAGAAAATGTCCCTCCCAGGAACCAAAGCCCAGCTCAAGCCGAGTTTCGCCAAGAAGAAGGGCGACAAGGGGGATGCGGAGGGTGATGGCAACGAGGACAAGGAGAAGAAGAAGGAGAAGAAAAAGGACAAGGAGAAGAAAGGCGGCGGAGGGGGATCTGACGATGAGGATCAATTGACGGAAACGGAGAGGAGTGCCAAAGTCAAGGACTGGTTGAGTCGCGGTGCATCCGAGCCCCCGACTGAAGCGGGAAGGACGTCGCCCAAGGAGGTCTCGACGGTGTTGATCAATGGGGAATCGACTACCGGCACATTCGAGGAATCAGGGGAAGGCTATGCCGAGCCTCAGACACCTGATATGAAGGCGTTGATAGGCGGGAGCATGGCGGATGACGACCATATACCCCATGGTCTGGAGAAGATGCAGTTGGTGGTCAAGTGGGGAGGGGAGAGCACCCACTCGTCAAGATATCAATCCAGGGATCTGGGCGACGCGTTCAAAAAGGTAAGTCAGACTCATCTCCGCTTGCTCTGTGCTGATATCTTGACCAGGACATTATGATCATGAGTAGGTCGTCCGGGATTGATCCATGGGGTAGAGTCGCTGACGCGACGTAGACAAGGACGTGTTGAACAATGTCAAGATCTATACATCTTCCGAGAGAAGAGTCATCGTAGGTCCAAACTCGTCTATGCCTGATGAGCAGTATGACTAAAGCCATACGTGCAGAACACCGCGCAGATCTTTGCTCACGCCCTGCTTGGCGTGGAAGGAGGCACTTCATCGTCTCAATCCTCCGCCTCGTCGGTGGCCAACGTGCGAAACCCCGAGCCGTGCCCTTTGATCAGTCACCTGATCCAACGACGAGATCTGCTCGACGACAACAACGCGGGCAAAGAGAAGATGACCGAGGCGAAGAAGAAGCTCAAGGTGGGTGTGGTCCTGGATGACTTCTTCGTTCCTGTCATACTGACATCTGGTAGATTCTCCTGCGGCCCGGAGAATCAGAGAAGAGACCGGATCTCGCTTGGGAAAAGTCGTTCAAGAAAGAGCCTGTCGAGGTCGTCAAGGTGAGTCCTGCGTTGCACCGTTTGGGTCGTTCTAACAGATCGAACAGGATGTCACGGAGCAATTGACCGAGCTCAGAGGGATCATGCGAAGAAATTACGAAAATGGCAATGTGGAGAAGATCCCACAGACCCGTTGGTGTTCTGGCGACAGCCCGTGGTTGTTCAAAGAGCGCTGGGAGAAGATCTTTGAGGACTGGGTCGGTGTCAAACAGGAGAAATTCGATCCGTCAAGAGTGTCCGAGCTGTACGACAGTGTGAGTGATGGTAGGCGTATAGGTCAGGGGTGATTTCGCTGATTGTTGGGCAGCTGAAATATGACGCGTTGCATAATCGGACTTTCCTGTTTGCGGTGTTTGACCCTGCTGGAAAAGGTCAAGCGAGCAAGCCCGGCGTCAAGGATCAAGATCGGAGTGAGTCAAACGTTCGAACTATAGGCTTGAGACCTGTGGCTGATCCGTTATCTGGTCAGGACTGCACGACTTGTACGGCCGGGCCAAAGCCCTATTCGACCTGGTCGCACCGCAAGAGTATGGATTTGATGCCGAGGAGAAGGAGGAAATCGGCATACTCACCAGTTTGCCCCTCTTGCGAAAAGTTTGGGAAGACCTGGAAGAGGCAAAGACGACTGGCAACAGTCTCGCTTGTTTCTACTTCACGTGAGTGCATGCTGAGTATCGTCCGGGTCGAGAGCTGACGAGTCTCGGCACGTGTTTAGCAAAGAGTCCCACATCACAACATTTGTCCACTTGCTGCTCGCGTCTGGGATCCCGACGACCAATGTCCGTATCCCAGAATTGGACTATTGTTCGCATTGCACCATCGAGCTATGGGAGAAGACGTCGACCAAGGGCTCCAAGGACTTTTCCATCCGCTTGTCCATCAGCGAAGGCGCACATTCGCCCGCTGTCCTCGATTCGAGCGTCGATGCGGTGAGTCACCTCTATCCCTCGCTTCCCACAGTGATGCCGATGCTGATACGGGTCAGCGACACTCTTTGACTGTGCAACCGAGGAAGAAGCTGTCCAGCCATGTCGACTGGGATTTGGCAAAACAGTGTTTCTCAAAGCACTTTGGCAAAGGTCTCTCCTTCTCCACCACCCCTCTCGAGGTCAGTCCAGCAGCGTGTCCCTCAGTCGTGGTGTAGAGCTGACTATGCGGACAGGGCGACGAGGTGTACCTCAAAAAGGCGGTCCAAGACGAGTCTGTCCTCCCGCTCTCGCTGAACAGACCAGGAGAGGAGACGCCCCGCGTGATGAGCTCTGCCAGCAGTGATCGCAGTCACCCGAGTGACTGGTAAGATGCAACAATGTCGTGGTAGCTCCAGCCCGCTAGTATACGTACAGTACGAGCAGTAGTGGTCACGGTTTCACCCGATCGGGGGAGTGCCGACGGGCTATCCGCGGCTGATCGCGTGGCCTGGCTGAAATGCATTACGTAAAATCAAACCTTGACTAACTCGGGCGGACGTCATCTCTGGCCGCCGACTGCAAACGAGTGAGAGAGAGAGGATGGGATGAAAGAACTAGTCGTTCCAATGGCCACTGGACTATCACTTATCAATCTTACCACTGTCAATCCAAGGGAGATCCTCTCGAGCAGCATCATAGCGTCCGGACAGACGCGTATTTGGACACCAAACGATCTAGCGGAGCAATCAGGTCAAATCCCTCATCTCGGTGTTGCCTCGGTCACACGTGCAAACAAGCCCTTTGACCGACATACAGATCCAACCGGACTCTACGTCACACTCTCGGGGTCGGCAATAGCAACTTCAAACTGAGAGCAAGATGGGACTTTTGAACATGGTCGGCGGCGGGGCCAAAGAGCCCAGGGATAGACGAGGCAGCAGGAGCAAATCCGACGCTCCGTCAACTATCGACTCGATCCCGCGGTCCGACTCGGTCTCCTCTGTCGGAGGGGGTGAAGTTGGCGAGAGTGGGAATGACACTGAGAATCTGGACAAGGAAGAGGGCAACGTCCTCATGGCTCTAATTGCGCAGTGTGAGTAAAAAGCGGGTTGGGTTCGGGCTTGCTTGGCGGGCACATCCCTTTGTGTTTAATTAGGTGATGGATAGAGTTGCTGATGAACTTGGCGTAGTGCGACCCGGAATGGATCTGAGCAAGATCGCCCTGCCGACGTTTGTGCTAGAGCCCAGATCGTTATTGGAGCGAATTGCCGATTTCTTCTCCCATCCCGAGCTCATCTTCGGGTACGTCCGTGAAAGCTCGCTGAAGAGAGTGAGCTGATGCGAGGGTCTGCAGAGCGGGCAAGTTGCCAGATGAAAAGGAGCGGTTCTTGACATGTATGACTTTCTACCTGAGTGGATGGCACATCAAGCCCAAAGGGTGAGTGGTTCGTCTGGATTTGGTCGAGCAGTACTGACACTGCACTCTTAGTGTGAAGAAGCCGTGTGTATAATTCCTCTCGTATCGCTGTTGGCGAGGCCACAATGCTGACATTCATGCGCTCAGGTACAACCCCGTCCTGGGCGAGATCTTCAGGTGTAGCTATTTCTACGATGATGGCACCGAGGGATACTACGTCGCAGAACAGGTATCCCACCACCCAGTGAGCCCAAACTCCCGAGCACTGTCGCTTTATAGCTTTGCTGACCACATCGACTTAGCCCGTCTCTGCATTCTTCTACATTAGCCCGAAGAACGGCCTCCTAGTGACCGGAGAACTGAAGCCAAAGTCGAGATTCCTGGGCAATTCCGCCGCAACGATCATGGAGGGTGAAGATAGGATACGGCTTCTCGATAGGCCAGAGGACGGAGAGTATGTTATCACTGTGAGTTTCGATTGAAGATTATCGCTACAGGCATTGTTCGAACCCAGCTGAGACTCGTGGCCAGATGCCAAACACATACGCAAGGGGTATCCTCTTCGGCAAGATGACGCTCGAGTTGTGCGACAACTCGTCGATAGTAAACGCCACAACGGGCTACCACTGCGACGTCGACTTCAAGGCAAAGGTAGGTAGAGGTTGCTATTCACATGGGCCAACTGCTGACCGCTGTGATCAGGGCTGGATCTCCGGTGGATACAATGCGATCGGGGGCCATGTCAAGGGACCGGGAAATAGTACTCTTGGAGAAGTGACGGGCCATTGGTCCGATGCAATGGAGTACAGCGACAAGAAGAGTGGGAAGAAGAGGGTTCTCTTTGACCCCAAGACGGCAAAGAGTGTGCCCAAGAGCGTGCTCCCAGAGTCGGAGCAAGAGGAGAACGAATCCAGGCGGTGAGTCGATGTGGGCGTGCAGCAGAGATTCAGTCTAACTCCCGTTAGGCTCTGGCACAAGTTGACGGATGCGATCAAGACGTCGGACATGCACGGTGCCACTGCGGCCAAGACGAGCGTAGAGGACAGACAGCGAGAGCTGGCCAAGCAGCGGGAAGCGTCGGGCGAGAAGCATCAATCGAGGTTTTTCAGAAACGTCGAAGGTGATCGCTGGATGCCGAAGCTCGACCTGGACAAGTGGGTGACATCTCCACACGAACCTGCGTATACCCGTTGCTGACGACGCCCTAGCCTGCCGAAAGACAGACAGGAGATGGAGGACCAGATCCGTACTTGGATCTTTGGGGATAATGCGCCTCACCCGACCCACGTCACCAATAGCACTCCACGACCATCAGTCTCACAAAGAGCGCCAGAGACAGCAGGATCGCCCACACCCTCGGCGACCAAGCCACGGTCCATCACGCAGAGTACCGCCGATAGCGTAGCGTCTTCCGTTTCCAACTTGAGTATCGCCTCCCCTCGTGAGTTATCACCATGTCTCTGGCGATTGGAGGGAGAGCTTGGGGTGGAACGCATCGCTGACCGTGTCGTAGCTGCAAAGCCGACTATGCCAGGACCGCCGGCGCCAGGACCAAAGTTTGATCACCCCGTATAATTGCCGAAGGACGATTGAAGGTTAGGAAGAGATGAGCGACCCATATACAAGGAGATGGGACTCGAGGGAGGGGCTGTTTCGATGTAGTAGATCCATTCGTGTATATCTCGCGCATGTATGAACAGAAGCTGGTCAACCTGGGTGGAGCAGAGTGATCTCGGGAGTAGTCGGCTTTACCCGGGGGGCGAGCCAAACAAATCGGTCATCAGCAGTGTGCACACTGCACTGGGATCCTGCCTTTGAGTCTTGCGCACACCTCGACAAGTCACACTTGTACAGTACTGATCTAGGTACCTTGCTCAACACTATCACAGGTTCGATGTCTCGCTTGATTTAGGAGACCGAGCAGATGTTGTCAACACGGCCTCACCACAACACGCAATGACGTCGCCGAGATCGCCAGGTTCTGCTCTGGCAAGTGGCAGTATGGCAATGGGCATGGGTACCTCGCCGTCAGTGTCGCCGTCTGCGCTATTCATTTCGTCATCACGGCTCAACGGGGGGTGTGGCTCCAACTCGCATTCGAGTCTATCATCCCTGTTGCCAGCAGAATCAAAGGGAGCAAAGGTCGTCCTACCGACATTTCCAATAGAAGTGCAAAAGCGGATACTGCACTTTGCCCTTGCGCTACCCCCTCTGTACGCCTCTCCGGCGGGCATATCACGTTCCAGCTCGAGCCGGACACTCGATGGGCACTTTGGAGATCTTTCACTGTCGAACAATGGAGGAGCAGGGCGGCAAGGTGTCCAGAGCCAGGCGGACGGAGATGACGACGAGTTCTGCTGCGAGGACTTTGGCGGTCGGGCAGGCAGGATGCAGGCGACAAGACGGATCTGCGAGAGGGGAGGCGTTTCGCGACAGGTGCTCACCCTGATGCGAGTGTGCAAGCTCTGGAAGGTGGGCAAATCGGTATCGAGCGCTGGAGCTGACGGTGGAATAGAAAGAAGCCTTGGCGTATCTATACGCAGAACCTCGGTTGATGGCGTCCAACTTGATCGACTTTGCCGACCGACTCATCCGAGGGGACAAGACTTGGTCCGATATCAACCTCCACCCGATCTCGATCCCCAGTCGATATGTCATCACGCTCGATCTCTCCGGTGTGAGCCGGTCCAAATGGATGTTTGGCGATTCTCACTCTACGATCCTGTCCGAGGCGATATTGAGGATCATCCCGCTGGTGCCGAATTTGAAACATCTGGTGATGCCCGATGGATCAGAGAGTCTGGGCCTATCCACCGACAAGCTCAAGAGCATGATGGGCGCTTCGGTCAAAGGGTTGAAAAGCCTGGATGGGCTGCAAGTGACGTATACCACCGACCATCTGGTCAACGAGGCGGATACCGTGCGGAATGGTACAAGGGAGGACTCTGTGGTGAGGTTGTTGAGGGGTATGCGTAGTTTGGAACTACTCTCGGTGGAAGGACCCGGGGATTGCGATTGTCCCAGTCTGGACCGATTGGACACGGTGGCCCAAACACCATTGGACCTGCCAAACCTGCACACTCTGTTCCTCACAGGTGTCAAATCTGGGATCTTGCTCCATACCTTGATCAACTCGGAACTCCCATCCCTGCGCAGGGTGATGATTACGCCTTATGACGGATGTCTGGACGACCTCACTTCGCAATTCTTGCAAGTGCACGGAGACAAATTGCTCAGCTTGACCTATCCCTCTAGTAGGGACTGGCCGTCCTATGACAGACCACGACCTCTGCCCCCGTTGGAAACACTGGAGTGGTGCGGCAAACTCAAACACATATCCTTCCTCCGTCTCAAAGATCTCGACCGACTAAGGCAGATCCTAGAGCACACCCCCGACGCCGGTCTCAGAGTGGCCTCGGGCCATCCCCTACGCTCGATAACAGTGCCCAAGTGGACGAGGGACATGACTGATCAATCGACCTCCCTGGGCGAAAGCCTCAAAGCGTTGATGGACTCGTTGGCCCAGAACCCACCGTCGAATCTGTCCTGGGTAAAGGTGGATCAGTTCCGCTGGGTCCGTCAGGATTTGGGGGTGCGAGCGCTGCAGACTGGCGATTCGAGGGAGATGAGGAGGTGGGCGGATAAGTTGAAGCTCGGCAACATTGACCTGAGAGACGTCGAGGGGAATTCGCAGCCGAGTCTGGACCAGACCGGGGGATACGGAGTCCAGGAGGGTTCGACGGGGAGAAGGAGGTCGAGCGTCAAGGTCGTACGGGGGTTTACGGACAGGTTGGACGAGGACGGGGGTTAGGACCTGGTCGGGGGGGATGAAGACCGTGCCTCCGGGTCAGTGAGGTGGTGGGAGATCAAGTGCCATCATTCGGCTCAGATCTCATCTGGCCGGTATGCGCCTGTCGAGAATAGGAATCATGTCGACACACAGGAGTGAGCCGTCCCGGTCCCATAATTTGTAGCTATTATATCCAAGCTTGTATACATCTACCATGTAAGCACTGTTCAATGCGTCCCTGCCCTCGGATCCAGTTCGACGTCGCGCTACTCGCCCAACACCACCTCTTCCGGAAACCAGCCGTACTGCCTCAAATCGACCTTCTCCCCTCCGGCCCCAGCTAGCGTCACGACCTCGACGCCTTCCTGCTCCAACCTATCCTTCTGTCGGGCTACACCGAGGCCCAAATCCGCTCGCAGCGATATCACCCCTTTGGACGAAATGACCCGCTGCCCCGCTGGCGTTAGTACTGCATACCCCTAGATAGTTCGGGGGAGGATCGGCGGGAGAGACTTACGTGCCATGGGACGAGGGTATTGGGCGGAAGGGCCTTCATGGCATTCCCAACGTGTCTAGGAGTGAATCAGCGTCGACCACAAAGCTGGCGAGGTTCGGGAGGGAGTTGGGTACCTTGAGTAATTTGGATATCCGGCCAATTTGGCGATATGCCCTGTAGAGTACGCCGATCAGCCCTTCGTGAGGTGCATCATGTCACACAGATCCGGGAAGGGTCAGTCGACTCAAGCCGGACCTGGTGCAACCCAGCGACGAGTGAACCCACCGTAGCTCGTGACGTGGCCGTGGGGGATCATCCGGGTGATCTCGTACGCTTTCGCCGTCAAATCGACGATATTGTCCGCCATGACGGCTATGGCGTCGAGGCCGTCCGTCACCGTTCCGTGATATACTGATGCAGTGTGAAGCTGGGACGATGACGGGATGGGGACCATGGCCAAAAGTCCGAAACAGACCAACGGAGATCGCCCATTCAATATTCACCACGTGACGTCTCGACTCCCCAGTGAGCCACTGAGCAGGCTAATCGTAATACGCTCGTCTCTATCTCTGGGTCTACTGTGGATGTGACCAATCTGCGGGCAAGTCGCTTCATGGGCACCTCAGACTCAAGTGAAACTGTAACCCAGGCTGCATAAAGCGTTGCCGATACAGCTCTACCCTGCTCTATCCGAATCCGGGCAGGTCCAAGCTTTCACATATTTCAGTCCACCGTCGATTGTCATCAGGATGGTTTGCTCGATGATCGTTGGGTTTCCAGCCGCCTTTGCCTGCTCTGGACGTCTCCATACTAAAGGCGTTCTCAGCCTCTTTCTAGCGCGACGTGTTCTCTGTCTAGGCTCTACCTGAGTGCTTGACAAGGACCGGTCAGCCGGCCCGAGGTATCGGTAATCCAGTGTTTAGGCACCCGGCGCCTACCCAGCTGGAATAGGCGTGCACGTGTTCTCCCCGACCTCCACCTTTTTGGACCATCAAAACCTGTCAATAAGCCCAGTCGACAATGCGTTGTGCATCAAGTCATCACCTCTGTTCTACAATCAGCACCTGCACGCATTGACACCATGCCGCCCCCTTCGGACGCAGTGGCATCGCCCACACCATCGAATATGCCCCCTCCGCCGAATTTGAAGCGACCGAGACCGTCCGCGACCAACCCGACCCCTCTGGCGGCGGGGGCGCCTGTGCCCGCGAGGGCGAAACGGCGTAAAGCGGACTTGGACGATGGTGACAATGCCAGCGAGGGCGGCAAGGGAAGAGCGGGTGCAGTGGCGGGAGGTGGTGGAAGCGCAGGGGGTCCAGTGAACTTTAGCGTGGGAATGGTCAAAGGCCGTGAAGACGAATTTGGCGAGCCGACCGACGTGGTCACAAAGGTCAGTCACACAGCGCGCCAGGCTTCAGGTTTGAACGGTCTGCAGGGGATGATGGGCTGATTCCAATGGGTAGATCGACTTCAACAAGCTGCCCGTGGAGACGCTGTACAAGTATCTCGAGTTTCACGATCTCTTGCCCCGTTGGGAAACGTCCCCGTGGTCCGAAGAGCCGTGTACGCCTCGTGAGTCGGTGTCCACAGTCCTGTCGTCTCGGCGATACTATGATCCGGCTGGAGTCGACTGACGCAGTATAGCCACCGCGTTGTACTCGGCACAACCGCCTCCGCCGCAGATACCCCTAGTGCCCCTGGCCCCTCAGGAGAAGGCTTCGTCACCCGCACCCTCCATCAGGCCCGAGAACCCGGTGGTCCCTCCTATCCAAGAGTCGTCGGATCCGACCCCATCGGATACCCAGAATGCCGATAAAGAATCGTCACCTCCTCCCCCAGTCGACGGAGCTCCCGCGCCGACGGATGCCGCCGCCTCCGCCGCAAGCAAGGAGAATGCCAACGACGGCCCACCCGAGGGCAGTACCGAGCAGGGGGAGGCACCGCCCGAAGGTGAAAAGATGGACCAAGACGGAGACGAGGTGGACATACCCGAAGATACGGTCCAAGCACCCACTACAAGGTCGAAAACCCTACCATCGCGTAAACCCGCGACACCGCCTCCGCCCACGCCTCCCCCGCAGCAGCCAGAGGTCAAGCGCGGCGTGATCACCCTCGCGGATGTTCATGCCGCAAGGGCCGTATTGGCAGAAAAGGCCAATGCGCATTGGATGAAAGGGCTCGGAGGCGGTCAGAACAAGGAAGGCGAGACGATTGTGAATTTCCTGTACAAGATGAAGGTCGGGCCTGGTGAGTGATCGCTGGGGCGATAGCCCCGGGGGTTCAGAGTCGGACGTTCCTACCCTTGCATGGTTTGAAGCGGAGTGCAGTGGGAATGGCGCTGACTAACCGGTTTAGGACGCTTACTCAAGGTATACAATCCCTGGCCACCGACGTATCCTTGTTGATGCCTCGCATGGGTTTTTTTGGACTGATGGAAAGAAGACCCCGGGGGCGGTTTCTTGGATGTGGCTTGGGGAGATGATTACGTTTTGATCGCTGTGGACGCATCTCGTGTACGATCTTGAGTCGTGATATCTATGCCATACTGCGCTATGCTACATGCGCCGTGCTTGCTGGGTTCTGTATTATGCGATACTGGACATTCACAACGGGCATGACATAGATCGGTCTACAACTCAAAGTGGGCCATGTTTGAGAGAACACAGACCTCGCTGCGCTCGGTCCTTCATGTCAGATTGACAATCGAGCTCGAAAGCATCATCCACGTCTCCAACCACCTCAGCCCACTCTCATCCCCATCATCTACTCCTTGGCCGCCGCTGTCACTTGACGAAGTGGTCTGACCCGGTGGCGTCGCTGACACCAACTCGTGGATCGCTTCGGCGACGTTACACGGGTGTACCCCCCATACCCTCAGCCCTGTGATGGGATGCTCTGTCTGTTGGACCAGGGGGAACGGGGACGTCTGGTCGGGCATCAGATCGGATCCCACCATCCGGGCCGGGGGCGGTGGCTTGAGGATTCCATATTGGAGTAAGTGTTCAAGGGGGAGGGGGACGCCGGCTGCGTTGAGTCAGCACGCCGCTAGGATCTGTATGAGTGGGGATTGACTTACACTGGTCCCAAGCGGTGAATAGCAGTTGAGGGACATTATACGATTTATTGTACACGACGTCAAAGTGGACATTGACGGTGGAGGGGGGTGCCGGTGGAGGCAATTGATCCGGGTCTTCCTCTTCCAGCTCCACTTCGTGGTCTGGATGGGAACCGGGGGCGGAGCCACTGAGGATCGCGGGGGAAGCTGTGTTGACTGCCTTGGGGGGCGGCAGGCGAGTCTGCTTGCTCAGGTATCCCTCCGCCCGGGTCCACTGCGTTTGGTCAGCTCGGTCAATCGTAGTTGGGGAGAGTGACTCGGAGATGTGTCACATGAGGTGGGAGGGGAGGGACTCGGAGACCCGTCACAGGAGGCAGGAGACCATCAGGGTTTGGGACCCGGTTGCCCCGGTCCCAAGGGCCCGGCTCGATTTGTAGCTCCCCCATCGATTTGTCCTGTTGATCAATTGACGGGGAAGCTCCTCTGAGCGGCCCGGGCCAGATAGCGATCTCCACCATACGTCCGTGCCCGAACTCCCGTGCTCACCTTGTGCTGCACCCCGCTCACCCAGCTCCACCCGCTTGTCACCGGTATACTCCCGTCATGAACACGTCTGCGGACCAATCCCGCTCCCGTGTCTGCATCTTGACGCGTGGAGCCATCACCATTACCACCGGGAGGCGGCTGGTACTGTAACTTCTGGATGAGGGCCCGGGCGGCGGATTCAAATTGCTCATAAGTCTCCAGTGGCATGTTGTGAGGGTGAGGGTGAGGTTGCCGCCGATGTGGGATGGGTGTCGGTGTGCGTGGGCGCCAAAGCGAGTCCCTCGGTTTGATACTTTGATTGAGGTGACGCTCAGAGCTCAGCGCTCAGACCTCAGCTGGAAAAGAACTGGTGGCCAGTTGGCGAATCGATCTGGTGTGGAGTACGACTAATCGGCCATCCTGGGCTCGGCTCGGCAAGTCGACCCGCGGCAGCGGAGCGGCCAGAGTTGTACAGTCTCGAAAACCTGTACCAGCGGCATTGTCGTTGTCTGATCTCTAGCAGCCAAGCTGGCAAGCCAGCGCTGCGGCGCTGGCCGGAACCGTCAGCAACCGTGGGCGCGCAATCTGCACCCGCAATACCGCACCCGGTGGACCACATCCCCCCTGCTGGGCGCTAGCATACGACGGACGGCTACGTCGGAAGATATGCATGCTGGAATGATCTTGGTAGGTATGCTACATGTCGATGGGGTCGCCCCTAGCGAGGTTCGGCCTGGAGATAAGAGACGGACGATCCTGGTCTCGGGCATGATTATCGTTATGACCCTTTCCATTAGATCCGTGGGAATGCCCTGCTGGGGGGACTACTTCTTCCCCTTCTTCTTCTTCTTTTTCTTATCCTTGCCCTTGCCGTCCCCATTGGCCCCGGCACCGGCACCGGCACCGGCCCTGGGTCCATTGGAGAGCAAAGCCGTATTCTCATCCTCCCCCTCTCCTCCGTTGGCATCCGCAGTGGCAGGAGCACTAGAGTTGGACTCCTTCTGATCGCTTTTTGAGCCCGCTGCAAGGTCCGTCTCACTGCTGTTCCCACTATCCCCCTCCAAGACCAGTTCCGCCTCTAGCACATCGGGGTCACCCGCTTCTCTCTCTATTGGTATTATCGCCTTCACCCGTTCGGCCACCGCGTCCGCTTCCGCCTCCGCCTCCTCCTCCGCCGGCGCATCCTGCTGTGTGGAATCTTCATCTCCGAGTAGATCCACCCGCTCGACTTCACCGCCCTTGACCTCTGTTGATCCTTGGCCCGGGGAGGCTTCGGGGATGGCGCTCATCTTGCCGGATCTGATGGATCCACCGTCCCCGTTGCCCGGCAATACGATCCGTTTGCTGGCAGTCTCGGAAGGACCCTCGAATCCGTGAGGGATGCCCACGGGTTCCGCGACAATGTTCCCATCGTCGACTTGGATCAAAAGACCGTCTTTCTGTCCGGTGGGTTCGCCAAGGATCGTCAAGTCGGCTTCAACGGGCCCGGCGTGCTACTTGAAGTCAGAGGCGATCATCACATTGTTTTCGCGAACAGTATTGGGAAATGTTGGGAGATTGCTCACAGAGGGTCGACGAGAGAACGCATTGATGACTTTTTGTCGCTCGATAATGCCTCCTGCGGTAGCGGGTCAATCTTGCCGTACACCCCAAACGGTGTCGAAACTCACGCATGACGGCCGCCGTGCCAGCTCGCTTTGCCAGCTTGTGCGATCTGTTGTCCTGGAACCGATCGGTCTCGTCGACCTGCAAGTCAACGTCAGAGGGATGCCGAGGGGTACACAGGACGAGGCTTCACTCACGATCTCTTCTCCGATGATTCTAAGTATGGCGTGGTCAGCTGTGGTCCTCCGGGAGCAATCATCCAGCTCATCTCACTCTTCAATCAAATCTTCCACTGAAGTCACTGTCAGCCGGGACGCACCGCGGTGATGAACAGCCGACTCACAACTGACGATACCGATAGCCCCGCCCCTCCTGCCCGGCGTCTCGCTAATGAGAAGCAGATGCGCTCTACCCGTTTGAAAGTAGTCCAGCGCTTGGAAGCAGTTGATATCGGGTCTAGCCTCGGGCAAGGGCAGCAGTGGAAATTTCGAAATTGGCCACGCGTCCTCCGGGTTGTACGTGATGAGCTGCGCGAGCGAGCGTCAGCGAGATGCCAGTTCAGATTGTTGAGCTCGCCTCACCCTCTTGACCAAGAGCATGCCGATAAAGTTGTCCTTTTGGTTCGGCTCGTGGATCGGTATCCTCGAGAAACCAGATAACAGGATCTGATCGATAGCGGCGTGATCCAGCACCTTGTCGGTGGAGAGGGTGAGACAATCGGCGATCGGGGTCATAATCTCCTTGGCGTGCTTGTCATTGAGAGAGAGCACTCCGTTCAGAATACCAATCTAGACGTCTTGTGAGCGATGTCTCCGGGATCATTGGAGATGGTGTTCACCTCGTCGTCTCGGAGTGGTTCTTCACCCTCCCTGTGGAATTGCAAGAACGACTTCAACTCGGCTTTCTTGTACCTGATTGCCAATCAGCAGTCGCTGAGATACTTTAGACGAGGGCGGGACTCACGTGTTTCCGCCTTCGGTACCAAGGACGTAATCCAGCAACTTTGCTATCGGCCATGCAATAGGTGCGAAGAGGATCATCATGCCGAGCACCAGCGGTGCACAGACACCTCCAATTGCCAATCCATATCGCACACACACCTGCAGGTCAGGGAGATTAGCATGAAGTGAAAGGCTCTGTTCGCACCTGGACTCACAGCTTGAGGGATGATTTCTCCAAAGATGACAATCATGGTCGTAGATACGATGACGGCTGCCACGCCGCCGCCAAGGACATCGTCGAGGAAGATTGGCAGAGATTCATTGACAATCTAATGCAAAATCAGTGGTATGCTCACAACGTGAGTAGTCGGCGGCCACCTACAACGTTGGAAAGAAGCAAGACGACCAAGACCCAATGTCGGCCTCTGCCCAGAAGCCGGAGCACTTTTGCAGCGGACTTTCTCTCCTTTTCGTCATCAGACGACGTTGCCAGGACTCGGAGGTTCAAGTCGTCGGATCCCATCAGCGCGAGGGTCAATCTGAAGGCCGCGATCAGCGATTCTCATGCGAGCAGCCTAACCAGCCAAGAGTGTGTTCAAGTGATGGTGCTCACCCTGCAAAGACACCGCCGGCGAGGACGAGAGCCACGCTCAGACCTAATTTCCACCAAAACCTCGGCGAGTCGGGCGGATCCTCTGGCTCCATAGGCTTGTCCTTTGCCATTTGGATAGCCCATTCTGCGCCCCGTTTGAGGTGCTGCTTTGACACTGCGGACGAGGAGAATGATCTTGGGATCACACTCAGTATTTTCGACAGGGACAGCAGTGTTGGCAGCGAGGATGACAGCGTTCGCCGGGGGAGAAGAGGCGGCATCGCGCTCGGCCTCTTTCACGCAGTATAACTCGAGGTTGGAGGTGAGGAGGGTGATAGACCAAGATCAAGAGCAGTGTTGGCCTGTGTCAACTTTTGCAATGACGCTCGAGCTCACCCTAGGGAAATTCAGGGTTCAGGTTCACCAAATCGGGTGGCAAATCCACGTGGCACGTGCGCGAATGACTTTCGGGCCGGGCGGTTACCTTCCTCATCTCTGCGCAATCATTGCATCCACTCATCACTCGTATCCCCGATATCATACCCACAACGCCATGCCCTACACTGCTCATCAACATATCTCACCGGCCTCTGCTCCAACCTAACACATCCAATTGTACTCATCTTCGAGTGCTTTCCGCAATGCCTGCAACATACTCATCTCCTCATCACGCGCTCACACTGCCCCCAACATCGTTCACCGTGCCGCCTACCCCGATCCACATAGGCCTTGGAGAGGCTGCTTCATACGGCACAGAAGAGACAACTGGAGAGGCTTCAGGACGACCCAGAAATGCACTCAAAGTCACGTTCAGGCCCACACTACAAGTCCCATCAGCGTTAGTCGGCTCGAGAGTCATCGGAAGGAAGCTAGAGGAATGCTTCGATATCGTAGTCCCGATTGGAGCAAAAATGGGTTTACGAGTCGACGTCGCAAATGCCCCCCATAGCCTACTTGGAGAGAAAGACGATTATTTGGATGACGAGCTGGGCACTAGGGATCAAGTGCACGCTCATATCATCGAGCTCATCAATAGGGTAAGTTCTCAGCTACTTCTATTGTGCTCGCTGCAGCTGAGAATGGCCGACTTTGCAGTATAAATACCATCTCGGCATCCTCTCCCTCGAGCCCAGACACCCACCTTCCTCTCAAGACCAAGAGCAAGCTGCCATCGCCAAGACGAAGGATGACCCAACACATGAAATACAACTCCTGTCCGCGACCACAATCTCCTCACCATTACTCACAAACCAAATATCCTTACATCAGCCTTTGGCCTATCTGACCGATGTCGCCATTACATTCCAATGGGTCCCCGCCGTCAAGAAGCGGAAGAAGTGCGGGGAGGGGGACTCGACGCAAGAAGCAAGTCAAGCTCCGGATCCAGAATCGTCGCAGGAAGATCCCACAGAAGACGATGACGAAATCCTGCAAGACGACGAGGATATCCTCTATGAGGACGAAGACGAGGGAGATACTCAAGCTGGTAGCTATCGTCAAGCTGAAGACGGGACCTCTACTCAGGATGAACACCGTACAAAGTCAACAGTTTCTCAAACGCTAGATACGAAAACGGAATCCGTTACAGAGGTGGAGAGACTGCGACTGGCGGCACTCGAGCAGGTCGACACTGCGGTCAAGAGGGTCATGAAGATGCAAATGCTAAAGTAAGTCACTCCAAAGCAGCGTAATGCGAATAGCTGACTTTGTCGTGGAGACGCTTTCCACTGATCTTCGACCGCTCCGGGATGAATGTGAGTCAGCTATGCCGTGTCCATTCTTGCGATGGCAGCCAGCTGACATCACACGCAGTACGCTCGATTCTCCAAACTACCTCCATCGCTCATCTCGTCCTTCGCACACATGATGGGCACGAGTGAGCGGTATCAAACCCCCCTCCACACCGAGGGTCGAGGAGTGATCAACACCATCGAGGCATTGCAGGAGGAGCTCCTAAGGGGGAATATACGAAAGGCTTTCGAGCTTCCCGCGCTCAAGGCCAGGAAGAGGTCCAAAAAGAGCGAGCGGCGATCGGACGACAGTGAGTCACAATGTCCACTCAGTCTCTTCACCAAAAGGGCTGACCATCAACTGTAGATGGAACTGAGGGGAGTCAGACGAAAGCCAAATCCCGCAAGAAGCCACCTATCCCCTCAGAGATCGAGGAGTCCTCTATCGACACCCGGATTGAGGTATACCTAGACGATCTGACGAATGCCCGTGACCTCAAGAAGAGAGAGGGATCGCAGAGGGAAGCGTTGGAGGCGAAATTGAAGCAGGTTCTGGGAGACGCTACTGGTCGGATAGGCCGTCAGAGGTGGATACGGGCGAGGACTACCGGTGGGAAACTGTCCATAGGCAGGGTTGTGGTGAGCTGCGTTTGCCTTCCTAATTGATGAGTCAAGCTGACACTGACCGCCAGCTCGATGAGAGATCGGATCTGGAGGAAGAGGTCGCGCCAGTCTCGATAGTCCACACACCGCGGTCAGATGGACCAGCCCCCGCCATGCCACGAGGGGAGGTCTTGGAAGACGAGGACAACGGCAGTATCCTTGACGACGATGATTATGGTTCTCAACGAGACTATAACAACATCGATCCTTTCGGACCCAAAGCCGAGGCCGAGGGCGACGCGGACGACATGTACAGCATTCTCGGGGACGACGACTGCAATCTCGACATTCTCGAAGACGACGACGACGAGGAATACGGTCAATACGGTGACGAGCCACGACTCGGGATGTCACCTGAGCCGATGGCGTCCTCCTGTCCGACAGATTCACACGGAAGCGAGGCCGATGGTGCTGTCGCGTCGAGCGGATCGACGAGGAGTGACGACCGCAGGAGCACTGGTGGCCTGCATTCAAGACAAGGGGTAGTGCCAGCTCAGAGCGGTATGCCGTTCAAGCTGTCTTGCCGACCTGTCGAATCGCTTGATACTAGTCTTGACTATTCGCACAGGCACGACATGAGGTCTTCCTACACCTCACCCGCTCCTCATCTATGTCCGGTCGCAAAAACTCCCTCACAAGCTCGCCAATTGACCACTCTGACCGGCATCTCATCGACGCCTTCGAGCCAGTCGCGATCTCAGCAATCGACTGTGGAGTCGGAAGGCGTTTACGAGGAGGATATCCTATTTGGAGAACTGGACTGGGAGTATTCTCAGCCATCTACCCAGTCCCAAGTCCAGGTTCCCGATATCGACCTCTACGACCTGTCGCAATGGGACGGCACACAGTCGACCTCTGCGTCTAGCTCGGATGAGGGGAGTAGACCTGTGACCCCGCCTGAATCACAGGAAGCTGGGGTGTCGATGGCTTCTTCAAAGTCGAACGATTGGGAGGATGATGAGATTCTCGTAGACGACGAGGATGACGATTGGCCTTAGATACCAAGTAGACGCAACGTGTAGGCCTGTAGATGTACAGCACGAGCATTGTCCACCATGGTTCATAGCCAGCTGACTTGCAGCTTGCTTGCAGCTGACAGAGCGAGCTGCCTCTGCTGCCAAGCAGGTAGTGTTCGGCATCTGTGCTGCCGTTGCCGTCATCTTTTTGCCACCCTAAATGGCCTCGTTCCTGGTCGATCGCAATTTGGGTCATTCTGCCTCTTATGAGAGGTGGGCCCATCCCAAGGTGTACTTGTATGTACGTTCACATGGCCAAGAGGTATAGCATGTGTCAACATCACCAACACGCTGCTCATCGGCATTCCTGGTCGACTACTCGAGACCACTCGGTGTACTCCAGCGTCACTAGCAACTAGTGCGATGCTGTACTCAACCTGAAACGTCAGGGTCCATCGCGCTCGATTCGCACCGGTTTCGCGGGATAGTCACAACCAAGGGATCTAGCTTCCGGTATCCCTTGTGCGTAGCTCAGCAGCTCAGCAAAGAAGGGTCAAAGTACACGACACAGTAGGATCGATAGTGGACAAGTCACCACCGAGAGCAAGAGTCGTCGGCGAGGATAATCGACTGCCTTGGCGAAACACTTGGTGAGCAGTGACCCGTTTTCCCAGTCCCATCCGTCCGATCAATCGATCAATCACGTCCTCTACCGACCACAGTGGCTTCGGTCGGAATCACAACCTCTTCAGTTTGTATCATATATGGCCATGTGCGGACCACGCATCCTACATACCGCTTGGAACCGCCCATGCGTGCCGGCCCTTTGGCTCCTTTGTGACTTCAGAAGCGCGTCACCTCGTGCAGAGGACCCACTTCAGACCACTGACTATCCAGAGCGCTGTCAACTGATACACACTGTAGTCTTTCAGATATCGCATCCTCAGTCACCATAAAATGGGTCTTTTCAGCAGACTCCGGTCCTCGTCTGGCCAAACGCCAGCGTCGACGTCACAAATGGGATCCCCGTCCTCGCAAACCTCTGGCCGGGCTCAGCAGCAGGCTACGCACACTGCAGCCCCCAGCTCTCCCCTCACCCCCTCGAGACTATCCAGCGACCTACTCTCGCGGCCTGTTCTCCCGACCTCGGCATCCAGTGCCAGCTTTTCATCGGTGGGCAAGGCCAAAGGGAAAGCATGGACTTCGAGCGGGAAGATCTGGAAGGGGAAGGAGAAAGAAGGGAATCTAATAAGTGGACCTCAATACGATCATACGCCAACACACGGCACGTTGCGTCAATCGGAAAGCACGCCGAGAGCTCTCAATCACGCAGCCGAGGGGCGAGGAAAACGGGACACGATGGTATTCCTCGGTCAACCAAACGCATCGGAGTCCACCCCGCAATCGCCAACAGAGAGGCATCGGCGCCAGAAACCCGATATACGGCCCAGAGCGACTTCGTTGGATCCTGGGTCTAATGGGTTATTGGGGAAACTAGACTTCGAACAAAAGTTGCCCGATGGCACACGTCAATCTAGAGATTCATGGGTAATCTCGTCTGAACCGGCTTCAGCGCTGGTCTCCCCGGTGGAAACCACAGCTTCATTCTTTTCTCACACAAACCTCCCCTCAAAGGTCCTTCCACCGAAACCCCCGGCTAGCGAGCACGACCACGTCATGATCGACAAGGAGGACGCGACGGGATACCTAGAAGAAAACGGGATCGGCCGGACAAGCGAGGAGATTGAAGTGTTGGAGTCGGCAGAGAAGAAAAAGGGTTTCTGGAAAATGCGTCCAAGGCGATTTTCCCGTGCTGCTAGTGAAGCTGAGGATGAACAGGTGTGTTGGGAACCCGCTTGGCAGGAGTTTACAAGTGATATGGCTGACATCAATATAGCCTGGCTCGCCTACCCCGCGCAAAGCGACGCTGCCACAGCCTCTTGCCGCTCACGTATCACCCACACATCCTTCAACTACCTTGAGCGAGATCCAAGCACCGCGTCCGCCAACAGTTCGGCGGCAATCATCTTCACTGTTCCAGAACCCATTCCACAGGTCCCTCTCCCGAGCGTCCTTGGGCAGAGAGCTGGACGACCCGGATCAAGCCATCGACGACGGCTCGTTCCAACTGAGAGGGTTCAGGCATATCTCCGGCGCATCCGAGATGGACAAAGTCGACGACTATGCCAATATCCCTCGAAGCTCCATGATCGGATTGGACATGTCCGCCCAGTCTTCCGTAGAGGCGAACAACAGTCCAGTAACTGCCGCGCCGCCTAGCTCGTTCCATGTCAAAACCCGGTCTGCGTCCCGACCCCAGATGTCCCGTCCGCCGAGTGTGGCGGCGTCGTTGGCCAGCGTGGATGACTTTGTGGCGTCGTCGAGTAAAGTCTCCGTGGCGGCTTTCCGCCGTGGTATCCGAAGACCAAGCGAGGGTCCCGCGGCAATGAGCGACGGCGGGCACGGTGGGGATGATGAGGATGATCTGCCGTTGGGAATGATAAAGTCGCGTACGAGGACATCAAGCCATTTGTCTCTTCATAGCCTGAAGGATAAAGCCGAAGAGAGGGAGAGGTACGAAGCGCACAGGCCGAGTCCGTCGCCAAGTCCTGGTCCTAGTGGGACGCCAGTACGCGCGGCGTCCCCGGTGGCGCCGAAATCCGAGATCGCCTCTTCAGCGTCGCCGTCGACACAGCAAATGGCTTCGCTGCCGAGTTTGTCTCAACCGAAACCCGGAGCTCTCGGAGACCAGGCATCGTCTGGATTCCTGGTCAAGAGCAGGGTCTCCCCGATGCCCAGCAAGCCGCATCCAATCGGCCAACCTGGTCCAGATTCAGGCAAGCCCGTCTCCAACCGCACGACGACGCCTTCCCCCCTGCCTCCGCAAGACAGTGACAAAGATGGGCAAGCGAGAAAGGACCATGTTGTTGAGATTGCACCTAAAGCGGTCGATAGTACCCCCGATGAGGCAAAGATGGAGGTGGTCGAGTCGCCTATTGCCACTTCCAACTCGGATATCATCGGGAGCTATCTCACCTGGTCACCCGATGTCCTCTCATCAAGCCCCCCTCAGCCCGTCCATCACATTGCTCCCAAGTCCACATCCGCCTCGCGTGCTCCCACCCCGCCTCGGACCCGCGCTTCTGTCATTGACCTAAGCGATGAGCTGGATCCAAAACAGCTACCCCTCCCGCCCGACTTGATACCCGATACGCCGCCGCAGACCTCCGCCCCGACGAGTCCGAGAGGTCATCAGAAACGACTTTCACTGCTGGAGGAGCCTCTCAAGGTCTTCACAGGGCTATGGACCTCGTCCGATACCAATCTAGGGACAAGCTCCGGCGGTGGCAAGGCCGGACGGGAAGATGAATTGGATACCGACTTTATCGTCAACTCCATGGCTCTACTTGGAGAAGAGTCACCTGTGAAGAAAGCCCCTGGAGGATCGTACGAACCGGCAATGTCTAACGGGAGACGTCCACCACTCAGCAGTAGGCTAGCGAGCCTCACTGCCCAGCAGGAGCAGAAAGCCCAGGCGGCTCAAGTTTCACAGCCCAATCCCTCGTTGGTTGCTCAAGCTCGGGCCAAGCCCGAGCCGGTAGAATTCCGACCTCTGGCCTCGGACGAATCGACCAAAGTCCCGCCTGCGGTGGCGGTGAAGAAGTCCTCTCGGCAGCAGTTGAGGCAGATGGGGTCCAAGTCCCATTTGCGAGGGAAAGCCGCTTGGTCCAGCTCGGAAGATGAGAGTGACAGTGGAACAAATGCGAGGTCGACAAAGGGCAGGGGTGCTTCCGAGCAAGGGTCAAAGACGGTTTCTGGAGGTGCGATGGTCAAGGACGTTTCTGTCGGGGAAAGCTCGGATGACGGAACGGACAGGCAGCGAGCACCGGTGACGGAACGACGAGTTCCAGGTGGTCCTCGAAAGCCATCGTTGGTTAACCTGGCAACAGTGGAGCCGTCCCGCAAGATCATTTTGACCCCGGACGAGTCGTCAGACGAAGAAGAGAGTTTGTCGATGCTACGAGCCAGAGCGTCACGGTCGAATCTGTCAGTCAACAAGATTGGTGTATCGCCACAAGTTCGTCCTGGGGCATTGCCGACATCGTCGACGATGAGGTCTGTCCACTCGGCTCAATCTATCCATTCGGAACATTCGGATCGATCGGATCTATCCGCGAACTCGACCCATTCGACCCGGCCGACTCGGCCTATTGTAGGATCTCGGGCTTCTGGCCCTCCTAATGAGGTGCACCCTAGTGTACCGGTATCCCAGGCCGACGTCAACAAACCTCAAGTAGCACCCAAGCTTCCCAAAGCGACAACGCCTTCGCCAAAGGTCACCTCTGGATCGTTGCCGCCCAAGGCCACCTCCCGTCCCAGTTCGAGACAGCGTCTGCGAGACCCATCGCCAAATCCGGCTGCAGTCAGTACGGAGGTCCGGTCATCATTTGCCAAAGCCTCGCCTAGAGTCGTGAACAAGATACCCCTGACAAAGCATCTGATGAACGGATCGACTTCGTCCCCTGCGTCCAGCCAGTCGGGCTGGACGAGCGAAAGTGTGATTCCGAACCCATCAACACCGCAGGAATCCGCGCGGAGAGGCAGTATCCCGGGCATAGAGCCCCCAGCAAAGGGAGAACAACAGGTGAGTGGTGGTTGACGTGTGCTGGATGCGTGTTGATGAGCTCGATAGTGGACAACAGAGCAGAACCAGTCTACGCCTCCTTTCCCAACGAACCCGCCAGGGTGGAACATGTCCACACCGCAATTCGACCCGCGGTCAACCCCGCCACAGGGCATGGACCCCAACGCCACGATGTAGGTGGGCCGATGATCACATTCAGTGTTCGAGTACTGATAATCGTGGACTTTAGGCATATGATGAAACAGGCCTGGCAGGCTCAATTCATGGCTGCGGCATACCGCGCCTCCGAGGACGAATGGGAGAGGGCCTCAATGTCAGGTGGACCTGCCGCCAGCGGATCTGTCCATGGGGGGTCGATGCGTTCCATGTCGCCAATGTCGGGCCAGGGCATGATGCCCTACCCTACGCCGCCGATGCCGCCGATGGCAATGCCGTCAATGCCTCCTCAGATGGTTATGCCAATGGGGTATCCCTACCCGGGATACAGCTACCCGGCTCACGCCGCTCACCAGTACCCGCCCTTCCAGCCGATGCCATGGTACCCCCCGCCCCAGGAGGGAATGTATTCCTACGCCCAAGGCTCGCAATCCGTCTTTGGGGCACACTTTGGACCGGCCCAATCCCCAGTACAATATACGCAGAGCGAATATGGTTCCCCGCAATATCGACAGCAGCATGTCCATCGACAGAGCCCCCTCGGCCCGGGCCCGGGACAGGGACCGGGGGTGAGGTACGATCACGCGCAGGAGCAAGGAATTGGAGTGGCAACTCAACAATCCCCACGGCCACAGCCGCAGTTGCGATCCTCGTCGTACGGACAGACGTATCTGACTGAACACGACGCACACGATGCCCAGCGTGCGTCCAGTGTGATGGGATATAATCGAGGAGGTGGAGGAGGGGGCGAGTCGTGGCGCCCTGCTTCCCACGTCGATGGTCAATGGGACGATGCGCCAACGCCACGAAAGGTTAGACCGAGCTCGAGCTATCCGATCAACTAGTCACGGCTGAGGTTGTTCCGGCGCCTCCTGCGATCCGCGCTATAGTGCGAGTTCTTATGGAGACGAGTATAGCCGATACTGCCGCCAACTCATCCCGACCCGATGTCTATATCAGCACCCATCCCCGCCAGGCCCTGAGCATCGCATCACAAAACCATCATATAGCATATTTCACATCATTTCCCCGCCTCAGCATACACCCCTAATTGACAAACGCCTCAGCACGGTCAAACCACAGTACATCATTGGATCATTGTTGCTTATCACCACAGTACTCGGCAGCTATCACTTCATATCAGTCGATGCATCAGACCATCAGGACAAAGTGACTGCCCTTTCCCGCTGGGCACGATCGGTCTCTGCGCTGGTCGGGCTGGGCTGCCGTGTCTCGTGCGAGGCAAGACAGAGACGGGACATGTGAGAGCTAGATCCCAATCCTCACCATGACTAGGGTGAGAAGAGCAATACTGTCACTGTGGCCGCTATCCCTGAGGCGACGTGACATGCAGCTACATTACAACTGATACAAACTATACTCAAGCTTCGTCGTCGCCGCCACCTCCCTGCTCTCCAGTCACCATCTTCTATTGATCCCTATTGCCGTGCGCTCGAACAGACTGCTGAGGGAAAAGTGGCTTGAAAGCGGCTACAGCTCTATCAAGAGCGCTTCCTCTTGTTCCTTCTTCTCCAGGCCGTGTGGCTCGGACACCGGTGCATCGGGGAACACGGCCGCCGGGGCGGCTGGGAACGAATCGACATTGTACACCTGAGCCGGTTGCTGTTGCCGCTGTTTCTGGCTATACTGCGCCTGAGCCTGTTGCGCCTGCCACTGCGCCTCGGGCGAACTTGGCAATGGGACCGCGACCCCGGTGGGGGAGGTATGACTCGCCAGCCGCGAGGTCGTGCTTCGGGGCGAGGAGGCAGGGTGCGAGGCGATATCCACGGGAGGGGGAGCAGATGCCTGTCCTTGTGTAGGCTCGATGCCCGGCGAGAGCATTGGTGCGGATGCCGCCGTGGAGTATCCCTGTGGCTCGGAGCTGTGATTCAACGAAGCCTGACGGCCGTTGACGCCGAGCATTGCCGGGTGGGATCTTTGTTGGTATGGATATTGCGAGTCGGGGGCAGAAGTCTGAGCTGGAGCGCCATTGACAACGGTAGATTGATGAGATTGTTGGGCCGGGAGCTGTTGTTGGGGGTTGTACCCTTGATACTGATATGGCTGGTACTGCTGCTGCTGCTGCTGCGGCTGCTGCGGGGGCGGGGCGTAATCTGCCTGTCCGAACGGCATGGAGGGGTAGAGAGATGGCCCGGCCTGTGCTGGAGGGGGTTGATACTGCTGGGCGGGATAGGCATTGTACGTGGGGTATCCGTTGGATTGGTACTGCTGGCTGGGGTAGGGCGAGTATTGCTGTTGCTGGGGTTGATACTGCTGTTGGTGATGCTGATACTGCTGGTGTTGGTGATACTGCCGTTGTTGCTGTTCCTGCAGTTTACGCGCATTGTACGCTTGTTGACCATCCAGTATCTGGCCATAGAGCCCCACTGCCTGGGACAACTTGTCCTGCATCTCCGCCAACATCTCTACAGTTGAGTTCAGCAAAAAAAGATGGCGCCCTGCTGTCGATTGTGGGACTCACGCTGCTTTGTAGCCTTCTCCTCTGCATTCCTGTGCAGCTTCCCACCCACAGCGTAAGCTTGTTCCGCAAGGACGTGGGCGTATGGGAATCGATGTAGATCCCGCTCTCCGTACGCTGCCATCTGATCCATCGTGTTGGAAAACGTCAAAATGGTCTCCGTCTCACGACCCGTCAGATCGAACGTGGGCAGTGGCTATCGATAAGGTCAACACTGAACTCGTGAAAGGAGACGGGCTCTAGACGCACCTTGTACTCTGGCTCATCAGAGCCATAGGGCGCACTGGGCCTAGCAGTGTCCATCTCCCTCAAACTCGCCTCGATTGCCAATCTCAATTCCTCATCATCGTCCTCCACCGTCCCAGACTTCTTCGCCAGTGGCGGCTCTGATCCGACGAATGTACTGCCTCCAGGCTGACTCTCCGCCAATGACAATTCGATCGCCCGCTGCAGATCCGCATCCACATCCGCCTTGGTCCGTCTCGTTCGTCCAGGCACAACAGGTGGGCTAAAGGGTGTCAGCTAGTGGGTTTACATGACATTGTGCTCACTCTTGGGTCTTGCCCTTGCCCGACTTTGTCCAACATCCCTCGCAAACTCGAACGTCCTCGGTGATGCCATAGCGCGGAAGGGGCATAGCTTTGCTCGAACAAGCTTGGTCAAAGACCTGTCCGCAGTTTCTGCAGTGGTGCTTTCGATTCGTGAATGTAAACTGGGCTCTACATCGCATACAGACATCCGAGTCGACCCATGCTGGCGCGGTGGACGTGTCTAGCAGATGCGAGGATGTCTGTGAAGGTGGAGGGGGGAAGGTGATTCCTACATTGTCGCCTTAGTGACAATATAGTGACATGATCTACGCTCTGTACTCACCGGATCCTTTGAGCTC
The DNA here is from genome assembly GCA_001600095.1 of Bullera alba. Taxonomy (NCBI): domain Eukaryota; kingdom Fungi; phylum Basidiomycota; class Tremellomycetes; order Tremellales; family Bulleraceae; genus Bullera; species Bullera alba. The sequence continues at coordinate 1,158,266 of BCIX01000005.1, forward strand.
GTTGTACACATCCACAAAGAAGCTCAGCTCCTGCTTCGACTTGAAGGCCAGGGCCCAGAGCTGGAAGTGTTTCAAGGCCATTTGCTTCACGTCCGGTACCGTGGTCTGTAGCATGTGTCAGTGGTGAACAAGGTGATCTCGAGCTTATACTCACCGGCGACTTGATGACACCCGACATCTCGTCCACAAACTCCTTGCTGGCGATTTCCGCCAGGAAATGGTCACCTCCATTCTTGATGCAAGTGTCGATCAACTGGCACAGATGGTGAGCAAGGATTCCTCAGACGAGTCTCTATGGCAGAGAGAATGAAAGCCTAGGGCATCTCGCGGTGTACAGGCTGAAAACGTGAACTCACTCCGATAGCATACATCTGCACTCTTCCGTTCTTGCTCGCCACTCGCCGCTTCAAGCTCTGCATCGCGAGCTTGGGCTGCACCGTCTTCGCTCTGATCATGTCCGTGATCTCGAGGTTGACCGAGATGTCCTCGGATTGAGGGTATGGCAAGTTGAGAGGCGAGCATGCTTTCTCTGTTGATGGAAGGGGTTAGTCAGCATGTCTGAAAGAATGGTCCATAAGAGCACTGGAGGTTGGAGTGGGACTCACCTACGAGCTCCTCGTACTGAGGGTTGATGGCTGGTCCCCAGAGCCACGACATGGCGTGTAAAGCTATGATCTGACGAGCGGAAGTCCGGTTGGTCGAGATAAGCAGTCCAGACCGGATGCCCAGCGTTCAGGTCCAGTGCTACCGCTCGGGTAGGATACCAGTTACCAATCAAGCGCCTTTTGGCTTGGATCGTGTTGCAGGTATCAGATTCTTGACACTCTGCTGTGTTTGTATGTTCTCCTCCTCTATGTCGTCAAAGTGGTCGTTGTCGTTACCATACCATGATCGTCGAGACAGTAGTGATCGCAGACGGCCGAATGACGCCAGCGCGACTGGGCCCATGCATAGAGTGCCACACTCGGGATTATCCGGGATTATGATTCGCCGCCCAGCGTAGCAACCCAACCACCTCCCTGACCTCGCTATCAACCGTGTTGGTCATCAGCCTAGTCGTGTTCAAACCCCCTTATCGACCCCCATCCACTCCTACATCCTTCGCTGGAACGTAGAAGCTGGTCAGGGAACCTGTTTCGTTAATCTCCGACCGCGAACGACAGCGAGCGAAAAGTCCGCCCTCGGATCGCAGTCGACCAAACAAAAAGGCGAATCGATAGCCAGACGATCCAGGACTATCCACAACCTCGTCGAATCCGCTCCTTCTTCGATACCCATTACGATCTCTTTCGGCACGTTCGCACTTGTGACAGTTACCACCCTTTGTCTTGGTCTGGCGGAACTTTCGCGTCAATTGTAGAATCAACATAGAAAAAAAAGGAAAAGAAGCAAAAACAACTCGACGTGTTCTCGCGATACTATCGATTTGGCCTTGTGGAAAATCCCAGACTTGGACTCAGGCAGGATCAGTGTGTCACTGGACAGGATCACGAAAGGAAAAGAGGAAATTAGGAAAGAGATAGGATTGTGTGAATACCCAGGTCAACCTTCGCCACGATGACGGTCACCTTCCCATACTCCTCGGCGCCAGTCAGGCAGATCCGGGAGATCCAGTTCGGTGTGATGAGTCCAGAGGAGATTGTGAGTATACCTCCAGTTCCTCGACTCACGGAGCGACAAATGCATGGATGTGCGGGCAGGATTGGGCATGGAAGCGATCGAGTTGTTGTCGTGAAGGATTTTGTTGGGAAGACAATGCTGACACACATGGCCTCTTGCAGAAAGCATTCTCTGTAGCCAAAATAGAGCATGCCGAGGTCATGGACGAGACTGGCAAGCAGAAGATTGGCGGATTGATGGACCCAAAGATGGGCAGTATGTTTTGCTCTGTCCCCCCGGACAAGAGTATTCCACTTACGCCACCTTAGCCATCGACCGAAACTTCAAATGCCAGACGTGTCAAGAGGGCATGGCAGAGTGTCCCGGACATTTCGGTCACATTGAGCTCGCCCGACCCGTCTTCCATGCCGGATTCCTGGTCAAGGTCAAGAAGATTGTAGAGTGTATCTGCTTCAGCTGTGGCAAGCTCAAAGTTGACACGGTGAGCCTATACCCAAACGTCAACCTCCCCCTTTCCCCCCTGTGGACGGACGGAAAACTAAACATTGCTTTGATCTTGGGATAATAAGAGAGACCCCCTTGTTGCCAATGTCGTCAGACGGGTAAAGCCCCAGCATCGATTAAAGGCAATTTGGGCCCTGGCGTCGAAGCGAAATGTCTGTGAGCCCGACTCGCTAGAGGAAGAGGACAATGGGGATGCCACGGCCGAGAACGAGTACCAGAGGGAACAGCGGAGAGGTACCACGAAAACAGGTCACGGAGGTTGTGGTGCAGAGCAGCCGTTATGGCGTAAAGAGGGTCTGAAGCTCATTGCACAGATCAAGCCCTCGGCAGAAAAGGGCGAGGTGAGCAGGCATAGTTCTGAGCCAAGAGCAGTCCTGACACGGCATGTCCTAGGAATCGGGCGAGCCTGAAAAGCGAGTCATTTCACCTGGAGAAGTCTACAACCTGCTGCAAAAGATCTCGCCGGACGATCTCCATATCATGGGCTTGAACGCAGAGTACGCTCGACCCGACTGGATGATCCTCACCGTCCTACCCGTGCCCCCGGCGGCCGTCCGACCTTCAATCTCGATCGACGGTGGAGCCATGCGAAGCGAGGATGATTTGACGTACAAGCTCGCTCAGATCATCCGGACAAGTGCCAGTGTCCGGCGGTTGGAAGGCGAAGGAGCGCCTCCAACAGTCGTCAACGAGCATTTCGACCTGATGCAATATCACGTCGCGACCTACATGGACAACGAGATTGCCGGCCTGCCTCAAGACAGTCAAAAGTCCGGACGACCGATCAAGGCGATTCGAGCGAGACTGAAGGGAAAGGAGGGACGTTTGAGAGGAAACTTGATGGGAAAGCGAGTCGACTTTTCCGCTCGTACGGTCATTACCGGTGATCCAAATCTTCAATTGGATCAAGTCGGTGTGCCAAAGAGTATAGCAATGACCTTGACGTATCCCGAACGAGGTCAGTAACGTTGCCCGATGCTGGATATACCGCTAATCATAGCACTTTTAGTGACGCCATACAACATCGGTTACTTGCAGCAGCTCGTGCTCAATGGTCCGACGACGTATCCCGGAGCTCGGTACTATGTGAAGGATACCGGAGAGCGAGTGGACCTCAAGTACAGGCGGTCAAACGAGCCGATCAGTCTGCAGTTCGGATGGATCGTAGAGAGGCATCTGAAGGACGGCGAGTGAGTTGGCCTTGTGTTACACCACGGCGTGTCACTGACGGACTCAGCTTTGTGTTGTTCAACCGTCAACCTTCGTTGCATAAAATGTCCATGATGAGTCATCGAGTCAAGCTCATGAACTACTCCAGTGAGCGAAGCTAGAAAATGATGTGCGTCGATTCCAGCTGATCACGATTATAGCGTTCCGTCTGAATCTCTCCGTGTATGTCGATCGCAGGATCCGTTGCTAGACCCGCTGACCTTGTTTAGGACATCACCTTACAACGCTGATTTCGACGGTGACGAAATGAACTTGCAGTACGTCCGCATTTTAATCACACGACACCTACTAACCTGCCGTTAGCGTTCCTCAGAGTGAAGAGACTCGAGCGGAACTGAGCCAGATTGCCTGGGTACCGAGACAGGTGCATTTACCGCCACCTTGACCGTGTACGGGGCTGATCATCTTGCATAGATCATCTCGCCTCAAGCAAACAAGCCAGTCATGGGCATTGTGCAGGACACGCTCTGCGGTATCCGAAAGTTCACGCTGCGAGACAACTTTTGCGACTGGACTGCAGTGCAGAATATCCTTCTGTGGCTGCCAGAGTGGGATGGAACGATACCTACGCCAGCGATCCTCAAGCCGAAGCCATTGTGGACCGGTAAACAGTTGATATCGATGTGTATACCAAAGGGGATCAACATTACCTACAAGAACAACGAGAAGCCATCGCCTATCGACATTACCGATGAAAACGTGTACATTGACGACGGAGAAGTGATCCACGGAACCATCATCAAGAACATGGCCGGAGCATCAAACAACGGTCTGATCCACGTCATCTTTAGAGAACTGGGTCATGTCGCCGCTCGAGACTTCTTCTCCGCCATTCAGCGCATGGTCAACTTCTGGCTTTTGCACTTTGGATTCAGTGTCGGTATTGGAGACACGATCGTCGATAAGGCGACTATGGCCGGTATCACGAACCGAATGGTGGAAGCGAAAGAGTCTGTGCAAAAGCTCATCACGCAGGCCGAGATGAACAGGATGAAACCGAAGCCCGGAATGACCATCAGAGAGACGTTGGAAGCGCAAATCGCCAACGAGCTGAACAAGGCTCGTGATTGGACGGGTAAAACCGCTCAGGACAACTTGAAAGCCGACAACAACGTCAAGCAGATGGTGGTGTCTGGAGCCAAGGGATCGTTCATCAACATCTCCCAGATGACCGGTGTCGTCGGTCAACAGTTCGTAGAGGGAAAGCGAATCAACTTCGGATTCAAACATCGAACGTTGCCGCACTTCTCCAAGGACGATTATGGGCCAGAGTCGAGAGGATTCGTCGAGAACTCTTATCTGAGAGGTCTGACGCCTCAGGAGTTCTGGTTCCACGCAATGGGTGGAAGAGAAGGTCTGATCGACACTGCGGTCAAGACGGCAGAGACGGGTTACATCCAGCGACGTCTGGTCAAGGCCATGGAGGATCTCAAGGTCGCGTATGATGGAACTGTGAGGAATTCGAATGGCGACATCATTCAGTTCCTGTACGGTGAAGATGGCATGGATGGTGCCGCCATGGAGAAACAGGTGGGTCATGATGACTGGTTGCGTGTGAGATGCGCATGGCTGACAGGATTGTAGTCGCTCGACATCTTGCGTGTATCGAATAAAGTGTTCGAGAAGCGATACAAGATTGATGTGCTCGGCACGTCGGGAGGCTTCACCAAGGGCGCCTTGCAGGCGGGTATCGACTCGACATCGATGGAACTCCAGTCGCTACTCGATGAAGAGTTCAGATGGCTCGAGGAAGCCCGAAGGATTTTGAGGGACGAGATCTTCCCAGATGGAAACCCGAGTCACCCTCTGCCAGCAAACATTCAACGTATAGTGCAAAACTCGCAGCAAATCTTCAAAGTCGATCCAAGAGTGCCAAGCGATCTCGACCCTGCATACTTGCACACGGCGCGACAAGCGCTTTGCGACCGATTGGTCGTTGTCCGAGGAGACGATCCGATCAGCCAATTGCATCAGGAGAACTCGACGCTGTTGTTCAACTTCCTCGTGCGGTCACATCTCGCCACGAGGCGTGTCATCGAGGACTACAGGTTGAACAGGGAGGCCTTTGACTGGGTCGTCGGAGAAGTCGAGCAGATCTTCAACCGAGCAGTGATCGACCCTTCGGAAATGGTTGGAACGTTGGCTGCTCAATCGATCGGAGAGCCAGCGACGCAAATGACGCTCAACACGTTCCATTATGCCGGTGTGGCCAGTAAATCCGTCACTGGTGGTGTGCCCCGTCTGAAGGAGATTATCAACGTTGCCGTCAATATCCGAACTCCAGCGCTCAACGTCTACCTGGACCGAGAGTACTCGCGGACGGAAGAGGATGCGCACCAGATCATGCGGAAACTCACCTACACCCGTCTGAGAGACATCACCGCTTCGGTCGAGATCTTCTACGATCCGAAACTCGATTCCACGGACATTGAAGAGGACCAAGACTTTGTGGACGCTTTCTTCGCGATTCCCGACGAGGATATTCGACTCGAGCTACATTCGCCCTGGCTACTCCGTCTCGAGCTGGACAGGGCGAAAGTGCTAGAAGGAGGATACGAGATGTCGCAGATTGTCAACGCTATCGCCCAGACTGTCGGCAAGGACGTGTTTGTGATTCACTCTGAAGACAACGCGGCCAAGCTCATCATCCGAATTCGAGTCGTGGCGGAGAAAGAGGACGAGGAGCTCTTGGGCGACGAAGACATGTTCCTGAAGCGAATCGAGGGAACGCTGCTCGACCAAGTCGAGTTGGGTGGTATCACCGGCATCGTCAGAGTGTTCATCTCCGAGGGCAAGAAAGTGGTCCTTTCCCAAGCAGGAGAGTATGACCAAGAAATGGAGTGGTTCCTCGAGACGGACGGTATCAACCTCCGAGAAGTGCTCGCCGTCGATGGAGTCGATGCCATCAGGACGTATTCGAACAACTGTTACGAGGTGTTCGAGACGCTCGGTATCGAAGCCGGAAGGAACGCTCTGTACAAGGAGCTGAACGGTGTCATTGAGATGGGTGGTTCCTACGTCAATTATCGACATCTCGCCCTGCTCGTCGACCTCATGTGCAACAAGGGTCAACTGATGTCGATCACCCGACATGGCATCAACCGAACCGACGCCGGAGCGCTGTCGAGATGTTCATTTGAAGAGACTGTCGAGATTCTGCTCGAAGCCGCCGCTGTTGGAGATGTCGACGATTGTCGTGGTGTGGCCGAGAACGTCCTTTTGGGTCAAATGGCACCGATGGGAACTGGAGCCTTTGACGTTTCGCTCGACATGAACATGCTCAAAGACGTCATTGTGGATCATCGACTGCCGGTGCAGAACATGCTCGCTGCCGGCTTGGCTGGTGGTATGACGCCAGGAGGTGCGATGACGCCTTACGACAGCATGTCGCCGCAGTGGAGCGGGTCGGGTGGTATGGTTGGAAACGCCGCCTTTTCGCCCATGCAGACGTCGAACAACGACGAGTCTGGCGGATTCGGTTTCATGCCATATGGACAATCGCCAATGCACGGTGGAATGTCCCCTGCCGCAGGGTACTCTCCCACTTCGCCAAATGGATACTCTCCCACATCTCCCTTCGCAGTCACATCACCCGCCTATTCGCCCACATCACCCTTCCAGCCTGCTGGAGGCGCTTCGCCCTGGGTACCCAGGAATGGGGGATACAATGCTGCCACGAGTCCAGCTTACTCGCCTTCGTCACCACAATATTCTCCCTCCTCTCCCCAGTTCTCGCCCGCTTCGCCATCCTTCTCCCCGGCCTCGCCGAGCTACTCGCCCGCGTCACCGGCCTACGGCGGTCCAGGCGCGATGAGGACGTCACCAAACTACTCTCCCGCCTCGCCGGCTTATAGCCCGACTTCACCGATGGCAGGTCGAAATGTAACATCACCACAATATAGTCCTACCTCGCCGAGGTACAGTCCTGCCAGTCCGGCATTCTCACCCACCAGTCCATCCTACAGTCCGGCCAGTCCCGCCTTCCAGGCCACCAGCCCGAGGTATTCGTGAGTCCAAACGAGTCTGATGTGTGTGAGAGCACGTGCTGATTCAGATCATAGTCCTACTAGCCCGCAGTATAGTCCTGCCAGTCCGACGTATTCGCCTGCCAGTCCGGCCTATTCGCCCACTAGCCCGCAATACAGCCCGGCAAGTCCAGCGTACAGGTGAGGCAAAGTCGCTCAGACTTGTGCCGCAGGACAAAGATTAGTGCTGATATGGACACATTTAGCCCCACGTCGCCGCAGTACAGCCCAGCATCACCGGCGTACAACCCGGGAGCGGCTGGATCGGCGAGTCCGGTTCATCCGGCAGCAGGGCAGAATGGCCAAGCGCCTGCAGCGAACGGCGCGCCGAAGCCGAAGTGGGGTGGGTCGGGCACGTATGCCCATACCCCCAGCTGGAAGAAGTAGGTTCGGCCTCGGGTATGAGGGATGTATTGGTGGTAGGAGTGACTGCCGGACCAAAGGTAGCTCACGAGGTGAACAGACTAGTCTTGCATGATGGCGATAAATAGTTCGCTATTCCATAATTGTAAAGCAGAGCTCGTCAGAGCTGCCAATGCATTGAGATGACAAAGCGGGGCCTCTTGCAGCGGCGCTGGAAGCAGAGACTAGCTGGCCAGCATGGACAGACGAGAGCGATAGCACAGTGGATTAGCAGCAAGCGTTCAGTAGTGATAGTGGCAGTCGCGTCGCGAGTGGGAATGGAAAATCAAAACTCAGTTCGACAATCAACCATACTCATACCGTCAACATACATCAGTCTGCAACAGGCGGACATCACATAACCAGGAGAGCAACATGCTCATCGCCTCGGTCGTGGGGTCGGCCTCTACCCCAGGAGAGCAGCTGCATCAACAAAGCTCCAAATCGCCCTCACCGGCCATTCAACCATGGAGCCTCTTTGGCAACAATGCCTCGGCATCATCATCCAAGCTGAAGCGCAGTATTCACTCCTATCGACCCGACGACCACGACTCATGGGGTCAAGACGCCTCTCGCTCCGTCCGTGGTGAGAGGGATGAGGAAGCAGACCGCAACTTTGACGATGGATTCGAGGAAGAGGTCGCTTGGTGGGATAATAGAGTGGTGTATAGCCGGTCTAATCAGGTAGTCCGACAATGGACTTTCGAGGACATTGATCAGTATGTCACCTGGGCAGGCTTCGTCTGGTTTCGGAATCCCGCCATCAGCCTCTCCTTGGGAGGACCTGGAGCGGGATCCAGCTCGGATGGAGGCAGCTCGTCGGTGGACCGATCAACATTTGGACCGTTCCACACCTCCATGTCGGCATCATGGGGGAGTCCCGACCTACAGCGGTCTGATCAGCTCTCCAATACCTCCACCTCGCCGGGGCCGATGATCAGGACAATGGTCATATGTCTGGTCAACCTCGCCCATGTGTATTATCCCTCCGGCGAAGACATCACCTTTCATCTTCCCTTCACCGTCGAAAAGGCCTTTCCCCTTCCTGTCAACTCGCTTCCACCGTCGCTCACCCAGAAGGGGTCTCAAGATCATGGCATGGGAGGACTGTTGATACAGCGGAAATTGGAGAAGAGGGAGTTGAGGCGGTTGAATGCCTTGAATCGACCGACCTCGTCCTTCCTGAAGGGCATGGAGAATGGGGTTGGGTCGACGTCCATACTGGATGAAGTGGTGGATCTGGATGAGGATGAGGACAACCCACTACCAAGGCTGTACACCCTCACCGACCCATTTGAAGAGTTGAGAGCCGTCGTCAGGGCAACTCTTGGACCGGGCGAGGGAGAGGGGGTAATTGTGGAAGGGTCCGAAGAGGCATTTGCACAGACTAGCTCGGTGCTCTTCTCATCTGATCACCCATACCCGTTCGTCCTGGTTCACGATCAGGACAGTGGCAACGTCACATATTACAAGAGGGTTATTGCGCCGATGATCCCAGCTCAGAACCCCACGTCACAGCATCGAACACCAAATGGTCACCTCCCGACGAGTTCGTCCTCGTCCGCTGTACCAGCTGCGAAAGCAACCACATCTATTCCACCGTCAACTTCGAGCTCGGGTACGACCGTTCAAACCCCAGCTGTGCCAGCTTCGCGCGTCCTATCAGCCAGACCGAGTTTGCATCGGAACCCATCCACGTTCTCCACCACTTCGGAGAGGAGGGTGAGTGGCGCTGCAGACCCATTGGACAGAACGCGTCGTGGACCCAGGATATCCAGAAGTGGTCTGGTCGACTCGCACCCCCCGCCATCCAGTACGGATGACCTACAAGCAGCACTCGAACCGCCATCACTGCCGCCCGCAACGGTCCCATCTGCGCCGAATGGCTCGAGACTCACGACGAAGGGAAAAGCCAGGTCTTCAATCGGCGGACCTGGTGGATCAGCCATCAATGGAGATCCAATGCGCAGGTTATCTGGAGCCGGGATGGGTTCCATGTTAGATGTGACCCATCACATGGGCGGTCTGACCGGTCTGACAAAGGCAGACTCGAGTTTGAGAGGGATGAGAATGCCTGCTCTGCACGAAGCGCATGAGAGGGATCTGAGGGAGACTACGATGCTGATGGGCCTGGACAAGGAGGAAGAGGGGAACAGGAGTGATATGGTTTTGGAAGAGATTTGGACTTGGCGCCCGGACATGTAAGTTGCTAATTAGAGGATTCTCTTGGGTCAGTATTGACGCTCTGAAGACCGCTTGTGCCGTCCGAGGCGAAAGTCTTCCTCACAGACAACATCTCCCCGGATCAAGTCAACATCAACATCACACTCCCTCAGCACTTGTACGTGTTTGCCGCTACGAGATCGGGCCCAGACTGGACAATCAAGCCGTTCCTCGACGTGGGCTGCACCTCTGCCGTACCGGTAATCTGCACTCGACCCGGTGTGTTCGACACGCTAGTCATGATCAACGGCGAGATGCAACTGCTCACCTCGTCCAAGAGCTACATACCGATCACATTGGTCAAATCGGTCGACAAATCGGACGAACTGCCTCATCGATTGGAGACCAGCCTCAGCATGGTGCTTGACGACCCAATGAACCGGACCAAAGGGGCGCAAGGGGTGGTCGAGCTTTTGTCCTCGGTCAACACGCATTGCCGAGTGGTATTGCAGGATGGAGGCAGAGTTAGGATCGATCTGGATCATCGCGTCAAGGATCCACTGGTGCGGCGGTGTATGGAGGCTCTCTGCTATGTCTTGCCACGGCCGACCTTCACGGATCTGAAGATCAAATTGGCAGCGGAACTACAGCGTCCTTTGGCGGTCGTCCAGTGGAAGCCAGTGGACCCGTGGGCCACCTTTACATCTGTTTTAGGGGATGTTCTGGGTCTGTCTTCACAGCCTCCATTGGGCAGGCCGATCGGCCGAGGTGATCTGGTGAAAGACCTATCGGAGACGTCCCTCGATCCGGTGACGCGCAAGTTAGCGGAGAGAATCAAGCAAAAGCGGACGGCGGCAGCCTCAACAATACAGAAGACTGCGGTACACTCTGCGCAGACGTCGAACCCCGCTCTGACGGCTTCAGCCCTCATGGCGCTTCATCTCGTCGCCCAGGACTTGCGGTTGTCACAACGGCAATGCCAGGATTTGGGCAAAGTGGGCACGTTCCTACTCGAGATGGCGTTTGCGCTGGGGAATATCGCCTGGTTTGACTATTGGAAGCGTCTTGTCCCAGACTCGCCTCTCCGACATACCCCATCACCGCGTGAGTCGTGGTAGTCGTCACTCTTGCAGAAAGCTGACGTCGTTACTTGCTATCAGGCGCGGATCCAGTTTCGACCTTGCTTGATAGATATGAAACCCCTCCAGATATTTTGGCATACCTATCAAGACGACTGATCGCCCCTTTGTCCCCGTTCCCAACGCCACAATCACTCATCAAGGCTTACACCACGGAACTGGGCCATTCTCGACCTTGCTCACGGAGCACCCTGGTCATATCGATATACGACCACCTGGGCCCTTCCTCCCAGCATTCCAGCTCGTCTCAAGACAAGGCGGCGGCAATTGCTACAAGGGCGGCTTCGATGCTTGAACACATGGTGCAGTGTCGCGTCTCGAAGGATTTCTTGCCGGACCTGCCACCGGGAGTTGCAATGCCGATACTGGAAATGTCGAGGATATGCCAATTCGCCCCAGGAAGGGACTGGGATGCGAGGGCGTATCACTTGATTGGAAGGACGGATCTGGCGGCACAAGCGGACGGAAAGGTGCGGATAGCGAGAAATAGGGTCAAAGAAGTGGGTACAGCTGCTCGTCTGTGGAACCATAAAGCTGACCGAATGACGACTGTAGCCTAATGAAGATATACCGACCGTTGGCAAGATCATAGCGTCGGCGATCGAGCCGAGCGAAGCGACAGACTCGACCATCAACCTCCCCCATGTGAGATTCGCCACGGATAGACGTCTAGCAGAGGTAGAACGGATCATGCAGACGACCAGAGTCCGTACGATTTCGGTACAAGAGCCAAAAGGGTCAAAGTGAGTCTATACTTCGAGCTGCAAAGGCCACATAGCTCACCGAGCCGTAGCGAAGCCGAACTGGTGCAACACCAGCAAAGTATGGTCAATACGATATCCAACCGTACCCTCTCGATCCCCGCCGGTCAAGGTATCTTCGAGTACGGTACTCGTCACGCCATAATTACCGATACTTGGAAGATACCCTTGATCGAGCTGGCCATCAAGGTGCTGCCGGCGAAAACGACGCTTCACGCCCAGATCGCGCCCGAAAATGCGGATTGGCCGAGGTTCCATAATGGCGTCGCCGCCGCATTGTCCATTTCACCAGAGTGCGAAGGCATAGACTCGTCTTGGATCGTGTTCAATCGACCTCAGGTGCTGAACCCGGAACACGGCGGTTTCCTCCTCGGTCTCGGTCTTACCGGTCACTTGCGCAAATTGATGACTTACCACGCCTTCCCATACATGGAGCCCCGACACGATCACACCAGTGCAGGCCTCCTCCTCGGTCTTGGATGCTCTTTCGCAGGGAGCGCAGATCTGCTCGTGACAAAGGTCCTGTCACTGCACACACACGCGTTGTTGCCCATGGGATCGATGGAGCTGAATGCCTCGCCGATCATCCAGTCCTCTGCAATGGTCGGTCTTGGACTAGTCTACGCCGGGAGCAAAAACCTGCGAATGGCAGAGGTCACCCTTGGCGAGATGGGCCGGAAAGAGATGCCGGGAGTCGAAGGCTTTCAGGATCACCAAGAGACATATACCTTCTCCGCAGCGATGGCCTTTGGACTCATCATGCTTGGTCGCGGAGGTCAAGCTACCAGTGAGGTCGACAGGCGGCTGTTGGCCCAACTACGGAGGTGCATCATCGGTTCTGGACCGTCAATGGACAGCGGAAACCACAATGCCCCCAGTATTGATACTTCGATATCAGCTCCCGGAGCCACGGTGGCCTTGGGATTCATGTACCTCAAAACTGGGCGGAAAGACGTTGCGGACATGCTGGAAATACCACAATCGGCTTTTGCATTGGAGCACGTTCGACCGGATCTCCTACTCCTGCGGACATTGTCGAGGGCGCTCATCATGTTCGACGACATTAGTCCGACGTTGGGTTGGATCGAGGGTTTGATCCCGGATTTCATCGCGCACAAGGGCCACAAGCGGACCTCTCAGTTGGAACTCAATGTCGAATTGGCCTACTTCAACATTGTGGCCGGGGCATGTTTGGCCATTGGCCTCAAATACGCCGGAACAGCGACGGAGATGGCGCACAACAACTTGATGTTCTTCTTTAGCATCTTGAGTAAAGCTGCCTCTGGACAATCGATGGCTTATGAGGGCAAAATCCGACGAGCGGCAGCTAGACAGGCTCTGAACGTGGTCACGATCGCTTGGACGGTAGTCATGTCCGGGACGGGAGAGCTCAATGTCCTGCGGAGGCTTCGTGTGGTTCACGGACAGGAAGGCGCCGGAGTCAACTATGGCACGCACATGGCGACACACATGGCCTGCGGACTGCTCTTCCTAGGCAGAGGCCACTACACGCTGGGTAGTTCCAACTTGGCAATTGCGGCAATGACCATCGCCTTCTTCCCTCGGTTCTCAGCTACGCCCGGTGACAACAAGTCCTACCCGCAGACTTTCCGGCATTTGTGGGCGTTGGCCGTAGAGCCGCGGTGCTTGGTGTCGAGAGACGTGGACACGCTGGAGACAGTCTTCCTGCCGGTCAAGATCAAATCGGAAGAGAATGGTCAAATCCGACATCAGAGTTTGATCTCGCCCACCCTCATCGCCCCTTTTGAGAATGTGCTTTCTATAGAGGTAGACTCGCCGCGATACTGGCCGATCGTATACGACCTGTCCAACCCGAAACACAAAGAGGCACTGGTTCGCACCCGAACGATCTACGTGAAGCGCAAGCTGGGCTTCCTCGACTACAACAACGACCCGAAAGGCAACAGAAGCATCTTTGTCCGTGCGGGCTCTGTATACGGTTTCGACCTGCACTACGACTTGATCTCGGCCGCCTCGCCGCCGACCATCTCCGCCGACGAGGTGGTGGGCTTGATCACGGCGCATTCCGGGGATCCGACGTTGATCTCCCTGGCCAAGGTGTTCAGCGGGGATTCCGACCTGGAGCGTGGGTTGAGAGTCGTCCTGCTCGAATGTGTCTCTTTGGACAAACCGGCAGTGGTGGGAGTGTATCTGACCCTACTGCTGGGATTGCAGGCGCGAGGATGGGCCAAGGTGGAATTGGTGAATCAACTCGGGATGCTCAGGTGGTTCTACTCACCCGCCGTCTTCGACAAGGAATACCTCCCCACCCCGACAGGGGGGGAGAGGAGGGTTCCGCTCATCAGGCAAAATACCCTGTCGGCCCTTTGGAGGAGGTTGACTTTGGTCGAGGAAGTCCATTCGGGATCGGAAACGAGTCTTGTCACTCGGGTACTTCCGGGCTATGTGGACAGAGGAGAATGGCCGGTGTTAGAAATCGAATGGCCTGCGGCGGAGCGATTGACAATCTACCTCGCAGCGAGCAATACGCCCCCTTGGCAGCTATTGGCGTTGCTGAAGGCCAAGTATCAATCCGAAGCTACGGCGGCGAACGCGCCGGTGATGATCAGTCGACTCAGGGAGGTCGCGAAGAGGTACACCGAGGCCATTGAGGGGCAGTGGGATGTGGATGGCAGGTCGAGGGAGACCACTGCACTGTGGAGCGAGAATAGCATGAGCCGGGTCGCAGCCGCTTGGACTCTGGATGGATAAGGATAAGCAGATGCGTCTGTGTATCTGTAGAACCAAGCATGTATTGCGTTGGCCTTCGCTTTGACAAGGGCATGTTGCGACTCGATGAAGATATTTAGATACATTTCGTTCGTGTGATCGTAAAGGTCGTCATGTCATACACCGGAGATAGTACATAACCCAGCTTGGCGGGGCACTACGTCACAATGGTCAGCAACAGTAGGTCTGTGGCCGAAGACTCGTAGCCAAGTGCTCGACTCACCTCGCCAGCTAGGGGCACCAAGATCTGGCAATCTCTCTCGCTACCTCCGCCCACCGCTCACATTGCCAGCTTGTCCTCGCGCTCTGGCTCGCCGTCGTTCACTCGAAGGACTTTGGCAAATTCGACATAATTGAACCTCCCCTGTCGATCTGTGAATGGGCCATTGAACAGTCTGTCAATCTGGCCAGAGGGTCAGCTCCAACCCGCCCGGTCATCCACCCAGCCGCGTCGGCAGGTGTTGCAAGCGAGGCCACACCCACCTCTGCGTCGTCCATCCTGTCGCCCATTTCCGCCAAAGCCTTTCTCATCTCGCTGACGCTCACGTATCCCTTGTCGCCCTCGTCAAAGCACGCAAAGGCCTCTTTGAGCTCGTGCTCCGGGTCGAGCTGGAACAGATGCTCGCCCATCATCGAGAGGAACTGGGTGAAGTTGACGCCTTGCTTCGTGTCGGATCGTGAGGCGAGGAGGGAGTTGATCAACTGCGGCGAGGGCGTCTGGCCTAATAAGGAGGAATTAGTCGGCCGTCGAAGAAATGGTTGTTTTGGGGTTTTAGAAAACAAGGTTGTGGTGATGTCGCACATGATCACACGGGTACAGCTCGACTTTACTCACCGAGATTGGACAACATCACTTTGAGATCCTCCTCTGTCACTCTCCCGTCGCCGTCCTGGTCTATCATGTTGAAAGCCTCTTTGAACTGCTTGACTTGTTGTGGGGTAAACATCGTGAACGCTCCGCCGGAGGGCTCCCTTCTATCCCTCGACGACTTCTTGGCCGTTGATGCGTGGCCGAGGCCGAGGAAAGATGGTTTTGACATTGTGTATGTCGTATGAGCGGGGTTCGGGGTGATGCTTGACGGCTTGGTGAGAACGAACGAGGGAGTGAGAGCAAGATGAGAGAGACAGTCAAGAGAGAGTATCATTCGAGTAGTTGCCGCGCGCGTAGGGATCCACGCGCTCTTCCGACGCGTTTCAGATTCGCCACCCAAGCTCTAGCTCTGTCGCCACTCGCTGCACTCAAATGATCACGAGGTGTTTAGAGGTGAGCTCTGCTGCTCTAGACACCTGACCAGTCCGGAGGAGTCCTCCTCAAGCAGCATTAAGGCAGTCATCCAGGCGGACAAAGGAAGGATATGTCCGCTCCCCAGTCATTGACCAGTACTCACTACTCACCCCTTCCTCTCAGCGAAAGGCAGCGGGGAGATGTCCTCCTTTGATAGGACCCCGCAAATGGCAACGGAAGTCGAAACGCATAGTCTCGTTCCTCCTTTGTCACCCTGACTTGTATCGACGAGATGGCTCGACTCCTTGGCAAGTTGACATGTACTGACCTCGGGACCCGAGCCGGAAGCGCCAACGGACTCACAGACCACGGAGCAGCTCACTTCGCTGATCGCCAGACACAGATGTCTGTGTTGCCATCCATCTCTTGTGCCTTCTCTGCTTCTTGACCTCAACCATCCGCATTATCCTGGGCTTACGACCATCAACACGATGCTGGCTCGGTTGATCACCACCTTCCTCCTCTCCCTATTCCTCGCCACCATCCACGTCAACGGCCAAGCAGGGGTCGAGCTCGATTGCCCAGACACCGACCTGACAACCTACCTCCTCACCCTGATCGACACGCTCTACGCCAATGGCCTCACCACGTTTGAGCAGCTGATCGCCCAGGTATCCGCCTCTGACTCTGGGTACGACTTGCTCGAGGGGTGGTACACCGGCGGCACCATCACCCTCCTCGTTCCCACCGACCAGGCATTCCAAAAAGCCAACCTCCTTCCTCCATTCGACAAGGTCCCAGCAAGCTCTCTCACGGATCTACTGGCTCTCCACACCCTCGAAGGAGATCTGCAATTTGACACTCTGCCACAGGCCCCGACCCATGGTATTGGAAGCACGAGGATGAGCATGAGGACTCACATGAACTCGACCACCGTGTCCGATGCGAACCAAGTAATGGTGATGCAGAGAGGGGATAGTGGTGCAGTGACACTGCGACTGCCCACGGGAAACGCAACGTCCTGGGGGTGGGAAATTCCAACTGCCAATACGGTGATTGCCAATATAATCATCATCCCAATCGACACGGTTGTGCCTTTCCCCCCTAAACTGTCAACCGCTCTGACGATCCCATCGACGAGTAGATCGACCGGAGGGATGCCTGTGTTGACGAAACAGTTCGATCAAGCGGGCGGAGCGCAGCAATTGGAAGTACTCACCCCTCATGGGTTCACAATCTTTGCTCCCGTCGACGACGCATGGACAGAGGACGTGTTGAAGGCGATGAGACCGACCGAAATCGCCGTGAAGATCCTGGGTAACCATGTGAGTGGGCATCAGTAGCTGGGGCGAGATGTGCTGATTGAGCATCGGTCAGTATACGACAAACTACACTCTGTACTCGAATGCCTGGACTGGTTCCGGCAAATTTGAAGGACTCAGAGTGGCCTCGGAGGCGGTTTTGAATGTGGAGACTGGACCGAATGGCGCGTATGTCAGTTTGGGCGGGGAGAAGGCCATGATCCTCAGGTCGGACATTACGCTTGAGAATGGGGTCATGCACGTGAGTCGAGTCGCAACTCCATCCGGGATGGCGGCGCTGACGGAGACCCTGCGCAGATCATCGACTCGGTGCTGGCCGATCCGAAGATGATCACGGCGGGCGGGGCAGTGTCCGTTAGTCCAAGTGCGCCTAGTAAGACGGCCGGGCCGTCTGCCTCGGGCGGCGCAAATGGGACAAGCGGGCAGGACAGCCAGAGCGCCGCTGCCCTCGGAATCCACTGGTCTTGGTCCGTCATCGTGGCGTCTCTTGTGGCGACTGGGAGTTTAGCTTAGGTGTCCAGTCTCGTCGGGAAGAGGTTCTATCCATGAATGACCGTGGTCCACTTTGGTGCTGTTAGGCCGAGGGTATACCCAGTGTTTCCAGGTCAGTACTGCCATACTGGCACAGTAGCGGAGTGCTCCGATCACTTGGTATACGTTACATGATGTGGTAATGTGACAATGCGATGCTGAGTGTATGATCCCGATTGTGAAGCCCCGTTCTTCCCTCCAGTCCTAGGCCGCCTCACTGACTTCAGACGGGCTCTCGATGAGCTTCGGTGGGCTTTCGATGAGCTTTGGTTTCTGCGCCTTTTTCGCTTGCTTCACCGTTTGTCAGCTCTAGACACCGCCGACACCATCTGCATGGGCATGAAACTCACTCTTTGCTCCAGTGCCTTCTGAGCTGCCATTTTCGCCTGGTTCTGCTCTGCTTTCTCCTTTGCCAGCTGCTCCAGCCGCCTCGCTCTCCTCTCTGCCTTTGCCAGGTTTCTCCGCCGACCAGCCAAATTATCTTCATGACTCTGCTCCTGCCTTTTCAATCGCTCGACCCGCTCCAACTCTGCCTCCAATTGCAACAGGGCCTGGTATTCTGCTTCTCGCTCGGCTTGCGTGGGTGCCTTCGTCGGAGACGGACCTTGAGCTGATAATTGGTCCATCAATGCCGAACGGAGGACTCTGCCATGATTGGAAAGGTCGGATGGTTTCGCCGAGATCTATTGTGGTCGGTCAGTCGGGCACTACGAGCCTTCCTTCGCACACATGCTTGATACACCTAGCACTCACCAGTCTGGCCTCTAGTCCACCGGCCTCTTCGATCTCCTTCAGCTCCCTACCTAGCAATTGCATCCTCAACGCAGGCACTCTGGCCGGCTCTGATGTCAATCCCGGTATTGTCCAAACCGACATCTTGTGCGATTTATACAGCGGGAAGTAGTGTTTCCTAATTTTGTGCTCTTCCTCCTCTGTCGTCTTGAAACCCGCCATTGGTTTCGTCTCTGGGAAGATGGAGTGCGCCGTTGGTTTCTCCCTTCGAACTCTGTGCACGGTTTGTTTCCTAGTCGACTGTTGGAGGGCGTACGTCGGCGCAGTGGGTTTCTTGATGATGCGCTGCACGAGCCGTCCCAGCTCGGGCCTCTCAACCAGCCTGGACATGGTGCCGTGCTCAAGGTGGATCCGTCGAGTAGGTGTATGCGAGTGTAGCCTATGCACTGTATCGAATGGAAGGGCTGTACACAGAGTGAGCCATGCACTATGAGAAGGTGCGGGTAAAAGTGCCACATTCAAGCTGACTCTCGGCGTTATAGAGTGCGGCGGGGAAAACTCCGAAACTGCACACCACTACCACCCCCGCCTGGCGAAATCTTGAACGGCGCTCATCACCTCTTCACCATCCCTCAACACTACCACCAAAAACTCCCGCCACAATGTCCAAACTTGGGGCGTCCAGCGTGCGAACATCCGTCAAGACGATCCAGGCCCAGTCTGGTGAGACCACCTACAAGGATGCCGGTGGAAAGAAGAGAAACTTTGTCGAGACCATTGAGCTCCAAATCGGCCTCAAGAACTACGACCCCCAGAGGGACAAGCGATTCGTGAGTGCCAGCGTTGGGCCATTGGTTCCAATTCTGATTATGTTGTAGTCCGGAACCGTCAAGCTCCCCCACGTTCCCCGACCACGAATGTCCCTCTGCATCCTTGCCGATGCTATGGACGTCGACCGGTGAGTACGAGTGCATTGTCCAAGGTATGGTCGCTGACGCGACGTGACTTTCAGAGCCAAGCAGCTCGACGAGGAGCTCCCATTCATGACCGTCGAGGACTTGAAGAAGCTCAACAAGAACAAGAAGCTCGTCAAGAAGCTCGCCCAGAAGTACGACGCCTTCCTCGCCTCCGAGGTCCTCATCAAGCAGATCCCCCGTCTGCTCGGCCCAGGTCTCTCCAAGGCTGGTAAATTCCCAACCCCAGTCTCCCACTCGGAGGACTTGGCCAAGAAGATCAACGAGGTCCGATCGACCATCAAGTTCCAGTTGAAGAAGGTGCTCTGTCTCGGTGTCGCCATCGGCCACGTCAACATGGAGGAGGACCAGCTCGTACAGAACGCCATGTTGTCCATCAACTTCTTGATCTCCCTGCTCAAGAAGCAGTGGCAGAACATTGGCTCGCTCCACCTCAAGTCCACCATGGGCAAGCCCCAGCGACTGTTCTAAGCGGCCCCGTTTGGATCCGCTTGGTTTGGTGAGGAGGATCGAAGAGTGTAGGATTCGGAGATTGGGAAGGATGTTTCGGAGTTGGAGTCAAAGGGTACAATGGCAAAATAGGAGCCGTCGCACGCTATACCCAAGTCTCTCGATCCCTTAATTGGGTCTTCGGTGACTGAGGGGAGCTGTTGACTCTTTGGGCTGATTCCGCGCGTTTGTACTGTTTCCGGGTCATGCATCTCGTGCCGACCGCCCTAGGTTATGAACCACGCTTTGTTCGCTACGAGAGACTGGTGCTGCTGCCATTGTGATCACCTCTTGTCACGATCGACGACGTGAACACCTGAAGACGAGGTGAAAATTGTCGGGCTGATTTCCGAATTTGATTCCGCCCAAAAGTCAGCGGCACGCAGCCAGGCAACCTGTTCAATGCTCAGCGTTCATGACTTGATGTCGAGATAGACTTACACCGTACTCTACACTACTACCCCTACTTGGACTCCCATCATGCCGCTCTACGAGCTATTCTGCATTGCCGCCCATAACCCCAATACCCCAGTGAGTCCACCCTGGCGCAGGGGCTATCCCCCTGTGGGAGGACTCATACCGTCGTTGGCTCTCGGGGCATGGCTGACCTTGGGATAGGCAAACTTGCGGCAGTTGATCACTGGTATCTCGACCGTGGTCCACACTTCCGGTGGGGTCGTGAGGAGTCTGCAGAATTTGGGGATCGGGCTGTCGTTGCCGAATGCGACCAAGAGGCATCAGCAGAAGCATTACAAGGGAGAGTGAGTGCCGAAAGTATGGTTGTGGGATGTCGGCGGGACGCAGATCGATTCTCGGGAATGAGACCTGGGGACGGTGTGGATGAGAAGGGAGAGGTTCGATGGGCCTTTGGGAAAATGGTGGAGAGCGTCGATATAGCCTCCCAGGGAACGCAAAGTGTCTGCACTTGGAACGCTGATCGTCACCGGGCGACTCGTACTGATCCTACCTAGCCACTTTGTCATGCTCTGCGACATTTCGACGAGAGTGTGTCAACGGCTAGACTCGCAATTAAACTCGGATCCCCTGGTTGTGAAGTGAGTCGCAAGGGAGAATTGGTTATGAATACGCCGGCTGAGCCGCCGTGATAGGTGGACTTTCCTCAAGAAGAGCAAAGGATCTCTGTGAGTCAACACAAGACGACGGCGATACGTGTGCTCATCTACTGGTCTTAGTCGATCCCTACTGCCCACACCTGTCGACACGATCAAATTCGACGAATACTCTTACAAGCCATAAGACAATCAGTGTTCGATAGTCATGGATAGATGTTTCCTTTGGATGGAGGAGGATAGCGGACAGATCTACGGGGAAGCGGGAGGGCAGCGGGGGGCATACCTGGTGCGACGGCTGAGATGCTTACAAGCAAGGTTAGAGCGACGACGAGGTTCAGATTGGCGAAAAGCTTCGAGGCAGCTATAGAGCGATAGCCTCGAGCAGAGTCTCAGCATTGTACTCTACATGTATCATAACATATCATCACAGTTGCATTCATGGCATTCTTTATCGGGTTAGACAAGCAACCGAGTAGATTACCTTGTATCGTGTGCCGTAGAAGAGGTGCAAACCTCAGAGTGGAGGTGGGTTTGAGATCGCAACGTCACTTGCTCAGACTCCAGTCCGACTCGCTGAGCGCTCACCTTCTCACTTGCAACTTGAACTTGTGTCCACTGTCCTTCCTGCACAACTCAACTAGGAAAGCATCACCGTCCCTCACTCCAGTACACCTATCTCGACATCAGTCCACGCTTCGATCGGCAGTGTTTACGCTTGCCCAAACCCTCATCCATCGCATACTATCGCATAGCATCAGCCATGTCCCAGCTGTCGCTCGCCTCGTCCTCCTCGGCTTTATTTGAAGAAGCAACCTCAACGGCAGCCGGTGCACAGAGGAGACTGGCAGATCTCCGGAGCTTTCAGATACCCAGACTGGAGGGATGCAAGTCGCCAGGGATGCACGCTGAGCTTTGTGAGGAGTTGAGAGGCGATCTGGAGCATGTCCGCCGTTCCGTCGAGGTGAGTGCGTCAGGGGTGTAGGGGCATAGACGGACGATGTGGAGCTGGATGGACGGCTGTGAATGCAGTGTGAATTCCCTGGATGTAGAGAAGGGGCTGTGGAGGGATAGGATGCACCTCTGCTACTAGAGTGAGGACCGAGTGCGCGGCACGTCGGGCAACTTGACATATAAGGCATGCGGCCAGGGCTACGAGACACATGGAAACAGCAGCTGACACTCTCTCCAGACATGCACCGAGCTCTGCGAGTATATCTCCCCCCAGGCGAGGAACGAGTTCGAACACACCCTCATAGCCCTGACCCAAGAGTATAAAGAGTGAGTGCGTCGGCTAGCAACTCTAGCTCGACCAGACCATCGGATCATCATGTGCTCGGTGTATCTTGGCCAAAGATGGCAGGTCCTTCCGTCAAGTCTACAGCCGAGAGAGGACAGATTGCAGCACTATCCCATAGAGCTGGGCGGAGGATACAGTGCCCCTTAAAGGTCTACACCCAATCCTGCTACAGATCCTCTATCAAGCATCACCCCGTCCCCCTCCAATTCCCCCAAGCCCATGTGTTATCGGCCACGCTTACACCCATATGCAGACTCCAGACCGCATATCGCAACGCAGTGGTCGTCTCCAAATCCCTCATCAACTCGAGAGCCCGGTCGAAGCGGCATCTGACCACCAGGGATTCGACAGGCGACACCCTCGAGTCAGAGGAGCCGGACAAGCCAAGGTCGGCAGCTGGGTGAGTGGTCGTACTGAATTTGCTCAGTTCGTCCCGTCGACCTGCCCGCCCCGCATGGACGTACCTCCCGTCGAGGGCCCAGCTGATTCAACGTTCTGTGCAGCACCGACGACGCCTTGCAGACAAAAACCAACGAAGTGACGGATGCGCTGAGACGGACCACGAATCTGATGCAAGCGGAGCTCGAGCGGTCTGTGCTCTCGGTCCAGATGCTAGGTGGGTGTGGAGATGGATTATGAGGTTCGAGCTGATCGTGTGCTTCTCCTCTTCTCCAATCTGTTCCTCATGGGCCTCACCCCTCCCTCGTTACCCGTCGGTCTCCCCGGTCGCTACGCTCCCTTCGCTCGCTTGCTCACCCAGACTCATCAACCCAGACACTAAAACTCACCTCTGGGCTCTACGACAACTACTCCTCCCTCCTGCAGACATCGACCCAGCTCATCCGGTTGATCGAAAAGGCCGACTGGTACGACCGACTGATCATCCTCTCCGCATTCGTCCTCTTTCTCCTCGTGGTGGGATGGATATTGAAGCGCAGAGTACTGGACAAGCTCGTCGGCGGGCTCGGATGGTGGATCGGCGGAAGCTTCCGGCTATTGGGCATGGGAATGGGTATGGGATCGAGTAAATCCTCGAAAGGGGCGTCATCATTGGCGTCCGCGGCCGTGTCCTCCGTTGGGCCGGCAGCGTCGGCTGCGCTGGCGGCAGCGGCGAACAGACGTAAAGCGCCTCTTGGGGGACTCGATCAGAAGGAAGATCAGAATTTGGATCAGGGCCAATTGCTGGAAGAATCTCAATGGACATCGACTGAACAGCCGCTCGAGGACCTGGTGCCAAGTCTACCCGAGGACTCTGCAGTGCGACCCGCAGGCGACGGCGCGCCTCGCGATGAGTTGTAGGCGGCGATGGAATGTGACCACCGAGACAGATGTACAACGACAAGGTGCTCTTAGTATTGATGGACCGCACCCAGTCCTCGCGATGCAGTCAGATGTCATCTTGCGCACTTGAAGTCATCTAGACCCCATCAATCCCTGGGAAGGAGCGCGACCGGGTCTCTCGCTGCCGTACTGTATCTATTGTATACATGCATACAAAGCGGCATAAGCGGGCTGAGAGTGCTCATGAAGCGCCCTGGAGATCTAGCTACTGCGGCTGTAGACATCTCGTCTGATCATAGGTCTATCCCCGCTCTGCTCGCTCACCCTCATACTCACACAAGCGCGCGTGGTCAGAGCTGGACGACACTGCTTTCCTCCTTTGGTGGCGGATTGACCCCTTGGACGGGAACGACGCTCTCTGCCGTCGATGCACCCATCACTCCATCCTTGACCGCCTTAACCTCGCTCTCTGCGCCCGCTGCGCCCGCTACTGCACTCGACTCGCCCTCCTCCTTCATCTTCTGGATCAGGCCCTCCACTCTGGCCAACTGCGCTTGAACATTGACTTTTTCCTTGAACAGAGATTGTCGGCCGAGTTCCACTCTCCGCTTTTCCTCCTCGAGCATCTCTTCCATCCTCTCAAACATGTTGAGCTTGAGCTCGACCTTGCGGACCTGGGCGGCGACCAGCCTGGAGACCAACTGCGACAGACGCGCTTGTTCATGTTGAGCCAACGCAGAGGCCTTTGCCGCGGCGGCACCTAATGCCACGCTGGCCGCTCTCTCCACTGCACTCTGACTTGGCGCCTCAGTCTCCATCACAGCCCCGCCGGCGGCTCCAGTCGATTTCTCGGCAGTATCGCTGCCGTTGGCGGGTTGATCCACGGCAATAGCCTCATTCTTGACCTCTCCCTCCTGTCCCTCGTCGGCCTTGTCCCGCTTGCGCTTGAGCCCCTGGGCCAACTCGCCAAGTGCGCTCTGGGCCGCTGCGGCAGCGACGGCCGGTCCAACGGCATTCGCGAGAAAGGTTACCACGCTCATCACTGGATTCTCGTTCGACTCGAATGGGACACCATTGATGCCCGCCTGATACCGCAAAAGGCCGAGGTCGGTCGCGGATTTGTCTTGAGTCAGGTACGGGTCTTCAATGGGTAATTGGAGGAATTTCTGGATACACTGATCTCTCGATCTCGTTCCGACGTGTTGAGAGACATTCTGCCAGTCGTCGTCGAACATCTCGATACCCTCGAGGAGGAGTAGTGTCTCCTGATCCGTCCAGTCGGTAGCGCCAGAGGCGTGCTTGAACACCTGCTCGTCGAGTCGGATAAAGTCGCCAGAGAACATGCTAGAGGGGAATCGGCCAGAGACAAAGCAAGATGGACACAGGGTGTACTCGCCATCCTTCATCGAGTGGTATCGAGTTTTTGAGCAGTCTGTCCCGCACGTCTCGCACGAGTACGACTGCGGCTTTGGCGCAGAGTCGGCACCGTTGGCATCGGCAATCTTGACGGCTTCAGAGGTGGTGATGGGTTTCGAGGTCTTTGATGTCGAGTGATAGATTGTCTTTCTCAGGTCAAGGTTGGTCGGGTGGGGGGAAATGCCATTTTGTTGTGCCTGTAGGGCGAGCGAACCGGTGTTGGGCTTGGACCCGGGGTGCAGCAGGTTTGACAATCCACGGGGCGTGTCTAGCGTCACTCGGAAGTGACCAGTGAAAGGAGGGCCAAGGGCCGCAGGCCGCGTCTCGGGATCGACCTAGGCGTGTGTGTCAGTCAAGAGAGTCGAGTGTTGCTGACATTCTTTTGCAACGTACCTGATAGTTGATCAAGCCCCACTGTTCCAAGAACGCGTGTACTCGCATGATGCTACCGACGTCACCTGCCAGATTCCTCCGGCACGCAGTCACCGTGAGGTACTCTCCCGGGTTGAGCCTGTACGTGTTGATCATGAAATCTCGGTAATCCTTGTAGATGGCCGGGGTTTTGCTCCTGTTTCTACTTGAGAAAAACTCTGGTAGAGAGCGTCGCTCGATCGGATGGATTGTCGACAGGCTGAACCATGACGAGTACGATGGGATCACCAGCGGATGTGTCTGAGAGGCGAGGTATGTCGTTGCGAGGTTGTGCAGATCCGACGCCGAGGGCTTCTCCGTCTCGGGCGCTGGATCGCTGTTCGACACTGGGTCAATGGGTGGTTCTGCCGGTGTCATCACGGTCGCTCGAGCAGTGGAGGTTTCTACAGCGAAGTCAGAGCCATACAGCTTGCAACAACCTCAGAACGGATTGACCCACCTCCTGGCGTGTCTACCTCCATGCCGCTGTCGTCTGGACCGAGGTTCGTGATGGAACCACCGTAGATTGGCTCCCTTTCCCTCTCTTTGCCCGGAGCGGAGGACAACTGCTGCGTGGTGACATCTCCCGTCGCCTCGGGCTCAGCTCCCGGCGTCGACACCTTGAGCGAGATTTTCGGCGTGGACATTGTTGAAGGGTTTGATAGCGTTGTTGTTCTCGTATGCTAAAGCTTTGAGGTTGGAGTGGAGTGTGGTCCGGCTTCTTGATAGGCAGTGTCAAGACCGATTATTGTGTCGCGTGAGGTGCCGCTTGTCGCGTTGCTATCACGTCTACTCGCTCAGAGTTCTACGTGCAATGTCCCGTATGTGGACGAGTATCCGATTGTAGCTGTCAACATGGAGAGAGAGAGAGGACGCGAGGGGTAACAGTGCCAACGGAGTTTTTGGATTTCTCCGAGTGTGGCACAAGGCGCGGCGTGCCTACATGGTGCACCCAGGTTAGGCCTTCCAGGAGGAGGGCTCTTGGGCGCCTACTGTCTTCCCCTCCTGACGTCAGCCGCTCTTTGCCCGCTTGGACATTTGGACGTCGGCCTTTTGTGACTTTTTGCTCTTGCTCTTATCAAGACGTTAGACGACAGGTGAGCGAAGCAGATGTGTGAGTGAGGAGGCATGCTGATAGTCTTCAGAATCACTTTAGCCCGCTGAAGAATCGACCGAGAGAACACCCCGCATCAGCTACTGTCGAATTCAAACCCGCTACTGTCAGCCGAACCACTCGTCTCAGCACCATGCCCAACAGCGCCGCCGCCCCCGTGCTGTACAAGTACCCAGGAGCACCAGAGCTCCAGTCGTCTCTGGCCAACTTCATCCTGAAAGCCCAGACGGACGCCATTGCCAAACGGGACAAATTCACCATTGCCCTCTCTGGCGGATCGCTACCGGACAACCTGTCAAAGCTCAAGGATGTCGAGGGTATCCAGTGGGATAAATGGCAAGTCTTCTTTGCCGACGAACGGATCGTGCCCCTCGAACACCCGGATTCAAACTACAACGCCTGCGCCAAGAGCTTTTTGAACGACGTTCCCATTCCGAGGGAACACATACATACCATCAAGCCGGAGCTCTTCTTGGAATCGACAAAGTCGGACCCGACGCCGAAAGAGATCAAGAAGGAGGTGTATGACGATCTGGAGAGCGAAGCGGTGGAGATTGCGGACGATTACGAACAGCAATTGGTGCAAACGTTTGCAGGGGCGAATGCGGCGAGATACCCCACTTTCGACTTGATCCTCCTTGGCATGGGACCCGATGGACACACGTGCTCCCTGTTCCCCAACCACGAGCTGTTGTCGGAGAATGCGAGATGGGTCGCCGAGATCATGGACAGTCCAAAACCTCCTCTGAGACGTATCACCTTCACGTAAGTCACAACCTCTATTGTTGTACAAGGCGAAAATCTGACTTGACTTAGGTACCAAGTCCTCAATCACGCATTCAGATGCGCCTTTGTCGCCATGGGAGAGGGCAAACAGGACATGCTGTCCAGTATCCTCGATAGGCCAGAGGAGGGACTGCCCTGCTCCAGAGTCAGGCCCGCTTCGTAAGTTCAGCTACTCGTAGCTTCACGCCGCCCAGCTGAGAGTGATGTAGGCCCGGCCTGGTGTTCTGGTTTGTGGACGAGGCCGCTGCCGCCAAAGTCAAATACCCGTCCACAGAGTACAAATGGGTCGGGGCGGAGAGCATGGCCGAGAGCGATGATCTCGTGGCTGAGGAGAGGAAGAAGATGAAGGCGGAGATGGACGCGGCGGTCAAGGCTGCCGAGTGACTCGCACCCAGCGGAGTGAGTAGTCAGGTGGATGAAGAGGCAAAGGATAGATCGAAGTTGTAGATGGGGGAATGGGTTCGTGAGAGCCCTCGGTCGCTTGAAGATCGGAAGAAAAGCTGCGTGCGAGAAAAGAGAACGACGGGAGGAAGTGAGCAGTATATATCCAGTACAAGGTCATGAACACACTAGATGCGAGACAGCCGGGCCTTGCATGTGCTGGATACTCTGATGGGTCTTGGACTCTTGCTGCGTGTATGTTTGGTTCTGCTCATGGCGGGGAGCTGCAAGAATGCAAGGATGCCGGCAGAGATCGGGCATCGCACTAAGCCGAACGAGTCGAGCAAAAGCAAATCATACCGAGTCGAATTCACTCCATGCCTCCTCTTGTATAGTCAGCAACGAGCGTGGTGTGGTGTAGAGAAGCCTCAATAGCTGATCGATAGAAGTGTGCAGCTCTGTGCATAGTCCTGTGAGTTGACCATCCGGATCTACATTGTCGCTAACAAAGCAGGAGTCCTCTCGACAGTTCGGACATCCTGGAAATAGACTCTCACACGACCAGTGACCTTGGTGCCTCTGCCGGTTCCACGTTGACACTCGGGGATCACTCTCGTTCCTCGACGATCGAATATCGATCAGCCGCAGAACACCATCAGCGGCCACGTTGCACCTCGTTGCACGCTTGACTACCACGCTAGTCCAAGGCAATCTTCACGAACCCCGCTCCTTGCTCTCCCCGGGCCTTACGGCCCTTGCGCTCCTCACGCTCCCCACGATGCAGCCATCCCAGCGGAGCTCCTCCTCCTCGGGGCACAGGGGTCGCCCATCGACCTCGACTTCCACGCCGCATAGCTCTTCCACCGGGGATGTGCGCATGATAAGATCCAGTTCGAATCCAGGCAGAGGACGAGGTTCAGCTCCTGGTTCAACGACACACTCCCCTTCTCTGCCATTACGGTCGGGCTCGCCACATTCTCAATTATCCCCCCGATCACCACAAATGGCTTTCGCGTCCCCGCCTTCGTATGTCCGCTCGTCGCTTGATCGCTCGCCATCAGCACACCCGCTCCTGCTGGACGATAGGCCGAGAGTCCCGCCGCCGATATACCTCAGGAGCAGTAGTCCCCAAAAGGCCAGCACGAAGGGCTCGCTAAAGATCCACGTCCCAGCGTGGTGAGTCGAGGTGTCAGTGCATCTAACCCTAGGTCTGTCTGCTGACATGACCAGGGGGGTGGCTCTGGTCAAACCCCCTAGACAGCTCGACCTTCATCCTTTCGAACAAGGCTCGACGGATAGAGAACCCCCGAAAGACGATACAGTGCTGACGGGCGCGCTCGAGGTGATCATGAAAGAGCGCAGAAGGTGTCAGGCCATCAGCGTAGGTGTGCAGAGCGTCTGTCGCCTAAACATGGGCGCAAAGAGAGGTTGGGAGGAGGATGGAGTGTTTGAGCGAGGAGTAGAGGTGCTGAGTGGGGATTCCGAGGGTATTTGGCTCGAAAAGGGGTCTCAGAGGTGAGCTGGTCCGGGGGAGCTGAACAATTGGCTGATATTGTGTATAGCTTCAAGTTTAGTATCCTCCTACCTGCCACTCTGGCTACCCTCGACTATCACACCTTTGGCCGCATCTCATACATCCTTACCGCCAGAGTGGAGGGTATACCCGACTCGTCATCCTTCGTCTCGATATTCAAGGGCAAGGATTCGGTTCCTTCGGTACAATACACCGATATCCCCTTTGCATCCGATTTCGTCTCTGTCATTTCCCGCTCTGACAAGATGGCTCGGGAACTGGCCAAAAGCCCGACGAGCGGCACTTCGCCCTTGTCCCGTACCGGCTCGAGAAGCTCTATCTCCAATGCTCACGGCCAAGCCGACCTGAGTCCGCGGATGGGCGCGCTCGGTCTTAGCGGTACACCGTCGACATACCCCGACGACAGTGCGATTGCCATTGCGGACGGAGGCTCGCCCAGCTTGATGGGACTGTATCACAGGCGACAGTCGAACGATATGAGTGCCATACCCCCAATATCGCTAAACCCAGATTCGTCAAGCCAGAGCCCGAGGAACGCCGATGACAATCGGTCGATAGCCTCGAAACAGTCGATAGATGGGGCAAAGTCGGAAAAGAATGGGTGGCTCAAAGGCGATCTGTTCGCAGTGAGAAGTTTGCTCGTTCATGCCAATCCGAGTCCGACAGGCGGTGTGAATATCCTGGAGTTGAGGAAAGAAGGGTTTGTAGATGGCCTAGGATCGTGGCGGTTCACCGCCAGTTCAGATGTGGTGAGTGATTCGAGCGGTGCTCTCCATGTCAGGTTGCACACGCTGACCGGACCTTCTGTAGTTTTGCATCTCGGCAGTACTGCTCATGGCGTTCAACATCCCTTCTCCCTCACCCGACTGTACGATCTTCTTCACCCGACTGATCGTGACTCAGACGTACACCCTGACCTCGCCGCGGACGCCAAATGACACACCGCATCAACCCGAGGCTATCAAGAACCACGTGTTGTATCAGATCGGCACGCCACACAAGTCTGGTGTGAAACACCCCGACCACAGCGTGGACGCACTGTGGCGAGGCGTCAAGGCCGGCGGGACTCAGGACGTCGGGTCGGAAGGGTGGAAGACCAAGGCTGTGTGCAGGTTGCCCTCCCATGAGAAGATCAGACCGTCCACCAATCCGGGGTGAGTACAGCGAAGCGACTGAGATTGTCATGCTGAGAGAGGTTGTAGGACGATCACTCCGATCCGAGTCAAACATGAGCTGGTGCTGCAAGTCTTTTACTCGATAGAAGGGCGTAGCGTCTCTGGACAAGCTATAGATGGGCCAGGGGAGCTCAGGGCAATGGGTGTCAAAATGCCAATCATCATTCCCACAGTGAGTACCATTACGGAGGCTCACTTGCTAGGCACTGATCATCGCTGGATTAGTGCTGCTGCACCACCAGTGCTCTCGACCTCCCAACCTGTGAGCAGTGGCCATAAGACGGTTGGGTATGTGTACTGATCGGCTCTTCAGATGAAGATTGCGGAGACGCACAGGCAGATATCGACGCGATACTGAACTCACCGCCCACGTCAAAAAAGTGCATGTGCGGGTTCACATTCGCCGAACTGGGGGAAGCGGCCATGAGGAGGATGCAGCAGCAGGAGCAGCAGGAGGAAGCGGAGTCGGGGCGGGAACCGGACTTGGCACCGGGCCAGAGGGCCAAGGAGCTCGATGAGCGGAGGGGCAGTATGAGTGTGTCGAGGTGACCCCCACTTGGGCTGGCAGTTGTCGACAACCTAAGGTGTTGTGGTGATTTGCCCGATCAGCGCGAGGGCCGCGAGGGCCGCGAGCCTGTATAGAGGTCCAGCCCTGTGGCGACAGGCTGGACCAAACGCCCTTGGCGGATTCTTCGATGAGTACCGGTCTTCCCCTGCGAGTGGCATGACTCTTGTTGTACTTCCCGTTGTAGCAAGTCAGTATGCCGTGGTATGCACAGCGCTCTACAGTGCTACACCCATCCTCGTCGTCACCATAGCACCGCTCTGGAATGTCCTGCACCGCCGCTGTGCCTGCGGACATGTCCGCTTTACACCCCCCGCCGCCGAGTTGCTGCTGCATCCAGCCAGCCATCCTGTCTTGACCGTATTGACAAGCTGTACACCTCTACGTACCACACTGGCACACCGTAACACTCGCTGGTACCGACACTCATCCGCCGTGATCCTTGGACATTGCAATTTGAAACGCAGGTGTGGGGTGTGAAAGGATTGCTCGAGATACCCGTACCACACGCAAGGCGCTCACAACAACCGCTTGGAGTCTGGACGCACCGCATAGATTGGCACTAGGGAGATACCCGTCAACCAGGCCAACCGATAGTCTGTGGATCAGTCCTTCCCGGCACAGAGATCAACAGAAGAGGAGCGTATACCAAGAGGAGGAGGCGATAGCCAGTGTGTAAACCAATTTGAGAGGAGACACGCGAGATCGAGGACGGATCGTCAACAAATACTGCGGAATCGCCAATCGATATCTCGACGACGGGACATTTGGACAATTCCAGTTAACCGCTTGCACTCGGTGCTTAGGACTACGTATTCATAGGGCAGGGTACACCCAGATTATCCACGAAGGAGACCTTGGGGATGGGCTTCCGCACGCGCTCGGCGACGCCGGGAACGTTGCTGTGTCTGACGGCGACGGCGCTCTTGGCGGTCGTGTCGTTCAACACGCCGTTGCTCAAGTCGCTGTACTTCCTGGAGGCGACCTATGCCTCGGGACAGTATGCCGGAACGATGAGATTGGGTACTTTGGGCTATTGCGTAGATTTCCAGGGGACGGAGAGCTGCGTCGGACCGACAGTAGGATATCAGTTTGGTGAGTGGGAGGTGTTAGGGGTCGACTTGCCGCCGCTAATCACCTACCAGACCCCAACGTCGTCTTCGGGATCAACCTGTTCAACATCCCGACCGCGGTGACAAAATACCTGACCTACACGCTCATCCTGCATATTGTCGCGCTGGGCGCCGCGGTCGTCGCTACCATATTCGGTTTGCTCTCCCACATCTCGAGCTTATCGGTATTGTGCTTCCCGACATGCTTTGCCTCGATCGCATCGTCCTTCG
This sequence comes from Bullera alba, assembly GCA_001600095.1. NCBI lineage: Eukaryota > Fungi > Basidiomycota > Tremellomycetes > Tremellales > Bulleraceae > Bullera > Bullera alba. Next base: position 1,190,510 of record BCIX01000005.1, read on the forward strand.
CGCTCATCTCGCTCGTCCTCGATTTGGTCATGTTCTACATTGCCAAAGCACGCATCGACGCCGTCGACGGCGCGTCGGCCAGTATCGGGATAGCAGTATGGCTCACCCTTGCCGCGTGGATATGCGCTGGATTGGGCGGATGCGCATTTGGCATCGGACGGTGTTGCATAAGTGCCCGAAAGAACAGAGAGCCTGGGGACGCTCAAGCAGCAGGATATTACCCCGCCAAGGGGGGTTATGGCTATCCCGATGGTCAGGACGACATGCGCTTGCACGCGATCAGGGACGAACAGCTCAGAAAGAAAGAACAGGGTTTGCCATCGTTCCAGGAGTTGGAGAGGACGCCGCTCAATGCCCCAGAGGATCAATACCTCCAGGACGAGCCGATATCGAGTTCGAGGCCGAATGGCGGGTTGGCAAGAGACGGCTCGTTATTGCAGGGTGTGGGCATGGGTTACGGAAGGAGAACGCCGAGGAGCGATCAGGGCTATGGGTATGATACGCTGCAGCAGCCGTCAGTGGCGAGGAGGATGTCGACGGCGTCTGGTATGACGGCGGGTAATGCGGGAGTAGGCGCTGGTCCCGGTGGAGTAGACGTCCCGCCAGTCCCGCCAATCCCGCAACAGGGCTATGGGGGTTACTACGGTAATCAACAGCACAACTGTGAGTCGAACGAGCTGCTTGTGTTCGAGGCAGATTCGAGGATAGGAGATGGTCGTAGGCTGATCAGACACCGTAGACTATGACAACTACGACGATCCATACAACCAACAACCATACACCGACCCGTACAACGACAATGCGCATCAGTACCCTCCGGGAAGCAGCACGAACAACGCCGGCATCATGCCAATGCCCACTCCTGCCCCCAGCGCATTCAGCAATCGTCGCACGCCGGACCCCTACGCTCAGACCACCCAACGCGGGATGACCATGCCCGATCCGTACGCCGCGGGCAATACGTCTCTCGAATCGGACTACTTCAACCCCGGACCGAGGGTGATGCCCAATGAGGATCCTTATGGCGGCTACGACGACGGTTTGGGCGCTATTGGCATGGCGGCGACGAGTCCAAATCCGGACCAGGGATCGAGGGGTTATGGGGGGTATCCCTCCTCCTCGGCGACGCCAATCCACGTCCCTCAGCCTCAGCACTTGGCGACGCACAACTCGAACGCGCAGGCATTGCTCCGATCGCCAATGTCCCCGGTGAGCCAAGGACCACATGACTACGCGCAGGAAGATGGGGAGGACGAGTTGGGAAACAATAGACCGCCGAGCTATGGCGCAGTAGCGGGCCAGGGAGGCACTGGTGGGGGTTACAGGAACGAAAAGTCGGGATACCGGTAGAGGAGGGCCGGAGTGGAATAGGACATTAGGATCGGTTTCTCGCCTCTTGGTGAAATATGGTAAAGTAGGCAGAAGGGTCTCTCTGGGTGGGGACAGCGCAGTACACATGGAAGGCAGACCACTTGACAAGCTTGTATCTCCGTATGACAGTATGTATCTAGCTATCAAACTTGGGCACGCCGAGCACCAGATGGCCGCCGTCGCCGTCGCTACCGTTGTACCCGCCGACACCACCTCTCTTTATATCCCTCGGCTTTTCTTCGTTTTTCTCCCAAAAACGTGGCGAGATCCGACTTTGGCTTTGCGCACTCTGTACTCTACCTTGTCAGCTTTGATCACTGCTCTGCCTGCTCTGAGCAATCAGTACTGCATACAACACCCTCCATGTCACAGACACCACCGATGTCCGCGTCCAACGGGCGCGACAGGACGCCCGAACTGTCCACGTAAGTCAACGCAGCTTCCCTTCCCACATTGTTCTTGGGATTTCGAGCTGATCTTATGGTGTAGGCGAAAAGAGAAGCGAACGCGAGAGGACGACGACGAGAGCGGCCATAGGAGGACGTCTCGCCGTCACGATGACCGCGATGACGGTGAAGAAGATGAACGCGAGCGGGAGAGGCGAGCTCGACATCGCGAACACAGGCGACAGAGGGAGAATGAGACTGAGGAAGAGAGGCGAGAGAGGAAAGACCGTGAGAGGGAGAGGGGCAGACACGAAACCGACGAGGAGAGGGAGGAGAGGAGGAGAAGGAGGAGGGAGAGGGAGAGAGAGAGAGAGGATTATGGTCGAGAATCCCGAGATGGTCGAGAAGGAAGGGACCGCGAATCAAGGGAACCCCGAGATCACCGTGATAGAGATCGAGAGAGGGATAGGGACGACGAACGAGGAGGTCATCGAGAGTACCGATCGAGAGACCGTTCAAGAGAGTCTCACCGATCTCATCGATCTCACCGGTCGGCAATGCCACGAGATGTCCCCGCCATCAAGGAGCTCACCCGGGAGGAGAAGGAGGCTGAGCGAGAGCGCCGAGACCGGGAGATGCGAGAGGAAAAGAGAGAAGAGGCGAGATTGCGAGAGGCCAGGTTCGACGTGAGTCACCACAGCTCCCCGTGAATTACGACGATAGGCTGGAGCTGACGATGATCGGGACGCTCAGATGGACAGGGAGAGGGACCGTGAAAGACGCGGCCCAGGCCGAGGAGGACCATACTCTCCCGCTGGGCGAAGACGAATGAGCCCGCAGTATGATGCCCCGCCGCCGCCAAGAGAGCCGCCCCCACCGAAAGACCCAGCGACGGCGTTGCTGGATGAAGTCGACTCAGAGTCGAGGTCGATCCTGGTGTCCCAGCTTTCCGCAAGATTGACGTCTAGCGATCTAGGTCTTTTCTTCGAGGACAAACTCGGCCGAGGATCGGTTAGGGATGCGAGAGTCGTCACCGACCGTGTCTCCAGGAGATCCAAAGGGTGTGTTGGAAGCAGATTGAAGGACAGCGCTGATATGTCTGTAGTATCGGTTATGTCGAGTTGGACGCAGTTGAGCTGGTCAATAGGGCTTTGGGGGTGAGTGCAGAATGTCCAGCAGGCAAATGATCCCGACTGATGTTGTCCCAGCTCTCTGGCACGGTTGTCATGGGACTGCCTATCATGATTCAGTTGTCCGAAGCCGACAAGAACCGACAGGGCCTAGACATCGCCGCTTTGGCAAGGTACGTGAATTCAACCCTTGCTGACAAGGTAGGACTGCGTTGACAGAGCACAGTGCCGCGTCGGCCACACAGCGTCCCGCTGTCACATTTGGCTCTTCTTTCCCTCCCCTGAGCACCGGTCTATCTCTCCCTCCTGGTCTTGATGTCGACGCGCACCAGAACGCTTCTATCCCTTATCATAGGCTGTTCATCTCCAACCTCTCGTTATCGCTATCCACCGACGACGTCAGGCAGGTCTTTGAGGCCTTTGGCGAGATTGAATTTGTCGACCTGCACTACAACTTTGTGAGTACGCGAGATCAAAGCGCAAAGCATGTGTGCTGACTCTATGGCAGTCTGGTGAGAGTAAAGGGACAGCGTATGTGCAGTACAAGGAGATACGCTCAGCACAGATGGCACTCGACGCGATGAACCAGTTTGAGCTCGCCGGCAGGACCAGTGAGTCGGGCCGTATCGCGGCTGGTTTTTTGGCTGACCCTTTCTGGCAGTCCGCGTGCAGACGATCCAAGAGCGAGCCTATGTCGCAGACCAGATCGAGGATACAAACTATGGAACTCGACTAGATGCCACCCAGCGACAACAGCTCATGTTCAAGCTTGCCAGGAGTGAGGCGCCACAGTCGTCTCAATCGTCTTCTAGGCCATCCGCCCCGGTTCAGTGAGTCATCCTCACCCTGTACGCGATGGCGAAGCTGATTGTCATTAGGAACAAGATCGGGCCAGGAAACCCTACCAACTACGTTCTCGTTAGCAACATGTTCAATCCGGACGAGTGAGTGGTCTCAGTCAATGGCCACGTAGTTGGCTGATCAGGATTTATAGGGAAACTGAGCGCAACTGGGACCTCGATCTCGCTGAAGATGTCAAAGGTGAAGTCGAGGGCAAGTACGGTAAAGTCAAGCGTATCAAAGTGGACAAGATGACTGCGGTAAGTGGGCACCAACCGTACATCGGCAACTACTGCGGATAGCCCTGACACTCGGGTAGGGCGAGGTGTACCTCGAGTTCGACACTGTGCGATCCGCCGACGCAGCCATCAAGGGCCTCAACGGGCGCTTCTTCGGTGGTCGACAATTGCAAGCGAGTTTCATCTCGGAGACAATCTTCAAGATCCACCTCTAGCCCCCTCTGATGGACAATCAGTATTTGCTGATCGATAGGGATGGGCTTCGTTGGGGGGTTGAAGGTCTCTTAATTCTGATTATCCTAGATTTCTGCTTCGTACGGTATCCCCAGACTCCAAAAAAAGGCCACATGGGGCCAAGTAGTATGTGCTGGATGTGCAAGTTGAATAGACGGGCTGCGCTCTCACCTCTTCTAGGGATTGTTCTCTCGAAAGAGTCATTTGAGCAAGGCAAGTCGTCGTTTCTCCTCTTTCTTTGACCGCATGCAAAACGTTTCTGTCAGTCTCCGTCCTGGCGTCAGCAGTGTCGGATCTTATAGTTGCTCTTTTGCCCAGTTGCTACGCCGTGTCTGATATCGATGCATGATGCAAGACCTGGTCCAAATCCAGTCTCGACGACACCCCCTCGCTCTCCCCGGATGGTCTACTGTGCCTTGGGCTGTCCGCCCCTCTGGGCGACTGTTGGCTCCCACGACCTGATCTTCGGTGCCGTGGTGGAGTATGTGACATATCGGCCTCTGGTTCCCGTCAAGTTTTCCACCGCGGGCTGGGTATCGTCAGCGTGTTCCCCTTGTGCTCCCACGCCGATTCCGCTTGAAGAGGACCGCTTTGCTTCTTGAACTCCATCTCCAAGAACTCCGTCTCCAATCTGCCGTTCAGCCGCTCCTCATCCTCCCTCCCCATATCTCAACAAAGGATCATGAACAGTCACCACCGACTCACCGTCTTCCAGGGCGGTGTCGACTGGGCAATGATTGGATCCTCATGTGGTGGCAGCTCTCGGATATGACCCAGCCACGAGTGCCACTCGGGCGGGACCTGGGAGGCGTTGTAGTCGTGCTGAGCGAAATCTATCCATCGATGTCGACCGGGCACCTCCTCTACCGGGTTGGTGTTCTCGTAGTACTTGTTTCCAAAGTGATCTTGGCCTACGAGCCGACCAAACTTGGCGTCTCCGATGTACCTGTGCCAGAGTAAGCCAGTGTCCATTGAGCATCTCTCCGGGGTCATCCCTCGTTGCTCGATTCCTCCATCTCCTCCGTAGTGCTCTTTTTCTTCCTCATGTCTGACTTCTGACCGATGTACATCTCTCCCTTGAATCTCGAACAAGGCGAATCCGAGCTCCATATAGGTTCCTGCTCTCCTCCATGATCAGAGACTGATCACTCACCACATCTGCCGGTACCACGCCTTGATGCCCCCTCTCCTTATGTTGTTGAACGTTCTGTATAGCGAGACCATAGTGGGTGATGGTCGCAGAGAGAGAGTTGATCCTGCCTTGATGCTGTCAATAGGTGACAGCTGATAGGAGGCCGTTGCAGGCGCAGGTCCAGGGGGACGAGGGTGAAACTTAAATGACCCCACATGTCAATTTGGGCTGGGTGGCAAACAGGCACGCCAGCTTGCGATCAACTTTTGATTCCGTCGTTGGTCTTGAGATTTTGAGGTCCACCAGAGTTCACCTGTCCACCGTACATCTTCAGTTGATCTTGAGATTGTCCACAGCTATCAACAACGCATAAAGAGGAATTACAGCAATATGGTGAGCAGGACGGAGCGGAACGACGAACGCATCGCTCACGCCTATGTAGGGAAAAGCAAAACAGACTAGAAAGTTCGCCGCGGTGAAACGCATGATCAAACCCAGCGACCCGAGGCTGTAAGTCGAGCTCATACCTCACGATCCGTGGAGGGGCTGACCTTGGGTAGGAAAGACAACGTTGAGAAAGCAGCAAAGAAGGCCGAAAAGGAGAAAGCCGCCGACGAGAGGAAACAAGTGTGAGCCACGCCCATGCAGTCAGTAGGTTCGGAGCTCATGTCTTGACAGGGCGCAGGCGTCGGCATCGCTGTTCTTGTCGCATAATTCGGATCTAGGCCCTCCATTCAGGATACTCGTCGACACGAACTTTATCAACTTTTCGATCCAGAACAAGATCGAGTTGGTGCAAGGGATGATGGACTGTCTCATGGCAAAGTGTGAGTCCACCACCAACTTTCCTTGGCTCGATGTTGATGGGAAGCGGCAGGTATACCCACGATAACGGATTGCGTGCTTGCAGAGCTGGAGAAGCTGGGACCGAAGTATAGGCTGGCATTGCGGATAGCCAAAGACCCCCGGTTTGAGAGATTACATTGTGATCGTGAGTCCCGCCTTTGCCGTCTGGCGAGAATTACTCGCTGATAAGCGCAGACTCTGGCTCGTATGCGGATGACTGCCTCGTCCAGAGGGTGACAGTGCATAAATGCTACATCGTGGCCACGGTGAGTCAAGACGAGGCCAAAATCTGGTTAACGGCTGATTGCGTTGCAGTGTGATAGAGACCTTCGAAGGAGGATACGAAAAGTGCCCGGAGTGCCGCTTATGTATGTCGTCAAACATCGATATCAAATAGAAAGGCTGCCAGAGTGAGTCGGGAACTCCAAGGCGTATGGTTCACATCTCACTGATTGTCTCCCTAGTGCCGGAGCTTCGTTCCAATGATCGATGATCGGTTTGAATTTTACGACATTTACGACCATTTTTGCTGTTGTACCACCACATGCAGATCCTCGACCGAGCCCTAACCCTGACTCAAGATAGTCTGGATCAGCAATCGCCACCTGTCAAACGGGCCCGCAGCACGAATCCACGCTACTGACCTGGAACAAACAGAGTGCAAAGGTCGCCATCGAGTATATGGAAAATGAGCAGGAAGGACAGAAAGCGCCAGAGCACGAAGCGTTCGCTTGGATGGATCGAGGAAGGCGCCGGGGGAAAGTGACATTGGACGCACTCTATCGACATCCATCGTTCTCCAACAGCTCCCCCTGTTTCAACCGCTCTCAAACACGTTTCACCTCGAGACGAATGTTCCAGCACGCACCACAATCCTCCCCCGCTGAGAGATCCTTTGAGCCTTGTCAAATGCTGATTTTCTGCGTACCGTATAAAGGGGAAATAAACCGCCTCTCACCTTGTTCTAAAGCTCATCTTAACTCCTCAACTCACAGCCCACACACGCACGATCCTCACAACATGACTTCTTACGGTTCCATGCCCCCGACTGAGATCTCCCAGTTCTCAGCGTTCTCCACACCTCCCTCCGCCGTGTCAGCCGTGTCAGCCCGCTCTGCCTTCGCCCCGTCAGGCTTCTCATCCTCAGCCGCTCCTTCCGCCGCATCAGAGTCAGCTTTCTCAGGCTTCAGCGCCGGCGGGGACACCGCGGTCAGCGAGAGTAGACCGAATTACTCTTCGAGCTCGAAGTACAGCCAGCCCGGCTTCACCTACCCTAATTCTTCTGTCGCACCGTGAGTCCGACCCATATTTCCTGTAGGGACGCAGAAAGCGCTGTGGTGTGTTGACTGGAACATTCGTTGCAGAACCGGGAGACGTCATCCGAAGTTGAGGGATATGCACTCCGAGGCAGACCTCAGAGCGAACTGGGAGTTCTATCGACTGCGAGGAGAGGGCGACCTCTCGCTGGAAGCATACGGGGATCTGACGGACAAGACGACGGTGTTGGCTCCCATTGAGGACGACTAGCGGGAAATGTTTCTTGAAGGACCGCCAGGGGATGTGGAATGTTGGGATGATCTGATAAGTCGAATTCGAGGAGCCGTGGGAGTGGGGGATCGTTGGTGTATCAGTGATCGTCGTCGAAAAGATTCGGCTTGAGCGTGCTTGGTGATATGGCTGTACGACATGCACCTCGACCTGGCTGAGACGACCGGGGGGAGGACTGGCTGTGCTGTAGCTTGACCGTATCCACGCCACGGAATATCGAGAGCCGGGGAACCTGGATCTCAAGGACTGAATTTGCCCAATTGGGAGCGATCGCCCTGCATGCAGGAGACCTTGGCCCCGCCCATGCGTATCAGCTGGGTTGCAAATCGTCCACCTGTTGATATACTTGTTGATATGAAGCGTGACGGCGATGTCGATCGACTGGCGATCAATCGCAACTAATGATGACCTCCAAATGACCTCTGGAAGTTCCGGCATCACACCTCCTGCAGGACTGGAACGGAGCGTCTTCGGAGGCCTGTACCAAGCTAAACGAAATAGGAACGCCAGACCTCTAAGCCGCCTTCTCGAGCTCAATTTTAGGCGCTCGAAAAGGCTTCCTTGTGACAAATATTTACAGTAGCTTTTTTACAATAGCTTTTTTACAATAGCTTTTCTGCAGTAGCTTTTCTGCAGTAGCTTTTGTGCAATAGCTTTTTTGACAATAGCTTTTTTACAAATTACAATAGCTTTTGCACGATCGGTGTTGCTTCATCAAACACAGTCCAAAGAGCATGCTTTGGAGGAGCTGAATATGACGACCGCTCGCTCGCCTACCTCAGTGATGACTGTTTGATCCGTCACCTCAAATCTGGAGTGATAATACCGATGACCGTCCGAGCCTCCTGACGGCCCTCAACAATGTAGTACAGTGATCGACGATCGGCTTGGTCGCGAACGCACTCAGGGAGTCACCATCCCCTATAAACTGCTCATTTCCAGAATGGACGGGACCTCGACGAGTCGACGCTGTTGTACTTTTGGCCCTAGGCTCTCGGGTTTGAATTCGACCTCGTTCGATGTTCACTGGACACTGGGTCACCGGCCACCATCAACGTCCAAAGGACAGCTCAAGCCCATGAGCTCGAAGGCTCGAACAAGCGTTCAAGGCTTCAAGCGGTGACACCGAACTCGTTTCACCGTGACCCGAAACGCATCGACCACCTGCGTCCACTCTTCCCTTTTACAGACCGACCCCTCCACCGAAGAGCACCCCACCCGATGTCACCGTTTCACCGTGACAATCACGAACCATCGTCGATCGTAAAGTGCACTCAACCTCCTTTCGCTTCGCTCCTCGACGGTCGACACACGTTTGACAACTTGACTGTTGCAACCTTTGTACTGACTACTGACCCGTGCTGAGCTTCCTAGCTTGGTTTATCGCTCTCGCGAATTGTATATATTCATCCTGCATCGACCGCTGGCTACCCTCTTTCTTCGCTGAGTTTGTCCCCTCTCATTTTCACACTTCCTTCGATATCGCACATCCACCATGCCGAGCGACCCATCAGAAGGTATCGAGCTTACTGAATTTGACAACGCAGGGGAAGGCTCCTCCAGAGGTCCATTCAATACCAGCACTGTCGGAGCAAGAGGTGGTCGCTATCATACCAAGGTCTCAGACGATGAGGGCTCCTTCGGAATCGGGGCAGCAGACTCTCCGCTCCCCAGAACTGGTGAGTCATGAGTTTGTGCGATACCCGATTTACCTCGGGCTCACGACATATCTCGACAGAACGACAGCAAACTTCTGAATCACTCTGGTCGTAAGTCTACTTTCCTTACGAACAAGTCACTCGATGCCCTAGCCCGCTGACCCCGCTGTAGCCGAGCTGCTTCATCGCTCACCTTTCCGGGATTGACCGGAACCGTGTTCGGGATGGGTACAGCAGCTACTGCGAGAGCCCTTGGCGGGGTATCCTGGCCTGGGTCCTTGCTAGTGGGAGCCTTGACTGGGGGTATCGTATACGGGTTGACTTCAGTCGGAGAGCGAGACGTGCGCGACAATCACGAACGACAGGTCAAGCTGGGATTCAGAGCGGGAATGGAAGGCGGCAGCAGAAGCAGAAGCAGCCGATGAAGTGCGGACTCGCAAGCGAGATGGTGATTGGCTTCAAAGTCCATTCGCCGTCCTCCCTACCTCGGTTCTCAGTGTCAGTTTATTGAGCGCGATCGTCGAGCATGACTACCATGTGGGGCTAGTGAGCAGCTGGTACCCTGGCATCTTTCGCGTACTACCGCTCGTCCTTGGCCTGCTCTTCGATCTGTCTGACCGGTGTGCGACGATGACGCTGTCACGTATCACTAAGCATGGCGCGAACTGTTGCATTCTGCCCCGAAGCCCCCTTTTTCCTTTCACATACTGGATCGTCATCTGTGCAGTGTGCTCGATCGTTTGGACCAGCCAGAGAGAAGGCCTGTACCTTTGATCTCCTTACTCCCCACTGGAGCATCTTGGTGTATCAGCTTGTCAGCTTTTCACCTACCTGTGCTCATATAAACCCCTGCTGAGCGCAGGTATGATGTCCACCCTTTCTTCGTCACTCGTACCACGCCACCCCCTGCACCATGTCAAGCGATCCATATTCAGACTCGGATGATGGCTCGATATCGAACATGCTGGACCAGCTGGAGAGTCACCATCGCCGGCTCGTCTCGGTCCAGAGCAACGATGAGCTGACCGGGGCTGTTCCTGTACCGAACAGATCTGAGTGGTCGTAAGTCGCCGAGCGAACCGACACTCCTCCTGCGGTCCTTTACTGATGGTCATAGGACCTTGTCGAAGCGGTTGAGCGACTTTTGGTCACAGTCCGATGTTAGGCGGGCAGTGACCATCGGGACAGCGGTGGGGATAGCCTACACCGGACTCACCAGTTGTCTTTTCGAAGTGCCCCTGCGTGTCAATGCTCTATTTGGTGGGGTACTCGGCACGCAAGCTGCTGCCGCCTCGATGCTCCTACACACTCCCTCGGACAACGGAGCTGGAGATGACATCAGCACTCCTGCCCGACCGGTCCAATTGACGGACGTGAGGGGTCTCCCCACGTATGCTTATGACTCGGATTGGTGAAGAATCTGCCTCGCAGCCTCTCAACTGTGATCGTCGTGTCCAAATACCTCGCTCTCGTAACGCAGCCTATATCGCAGAATGCATGGTGTGATCCAGCCTGCGTCCAGAATGTGTCACCTTGTGCGTTGAGCGTCCTGTGCAGAGATATGGATAGGATCCTTGAGGCGAAGCTCAATCGTGCGAGTCGAAGTCGAGAGTCGAGACCGCCACATGCTGCCTGTTGGGAGGCTTCTTGTGTGTGAATGTTCTGTATGACACGCGTGTGAGCTGTACACCCTGTCCCTACCTTTGACAGCATACTCCTCATTATGACTTGTTAATGTATCAGCCTTCTCGCTGGGATAGGCTATATAGACCACTCTTGGGTAGCCTTGCCGCCATCAAACTCTTAAACTCTTACCTACCTTCGACCCTCATCACCACTCTTGACATGTCAGGATCAATTACCCCAGAATCGAAAGCTTCCAATCCGGACGACGGCCAATTCTCAGCCTGGAAAGCTCGATCGGATGAGGTCAAAAACAGGTCGAACGATTCCACAGGAAGGTCCATCTTTTCGTGAGTCTCAGCATTCAGTGCCACCTGCTGATCGAGAGCAGAGGCTTGTCAGCTCGATTGAGCGATTGGTGCTCTCTCCCCGAAATCAGACGCGCAGTGAAATTCGGAACCGTAGTCGGAGCTGCGGCCGGCACGCTCATGAGCGTGCTATGTCCAATGTCTCTGAGGGCGGATACCTTGTTCGGAGCGCTGGTTGGGACCGAAGCCGCAGCCTTGAGCTTGGTGTACCATGAGTGCACTCTTGTACCATGAGTGCACTCGAAGCGCGTCGGACCAGAGCATCATTCCCGAGTCCATCTCATCCATCTATTCCACCACAGGTGGACGGGGTGAACCAAACGCAAAGGACGCTTAACGTGTGACGGAGTCGTATTCGTAGTTCAGGAGTGCTGGTAGTGGCCATGTCGTACACAACGAGTAGTCCCCTTTGAAGTCGAGCTACTTGAGTCAGTGTGCAATGTCAGAAAGAGTCATGGTGAGGAAAATACCCATTGGAGCGGTCCAGACTGGAAGTCTGGTACACGCCAGAGCTTAGGGCAGTGACGCCTCCCTGCACCCTGCTGTGGTCTCTCCTCCGTCCATGATCCATGTCTGCATCCGAGACATCTGACTGGGCTCCTCTTCGGTTCTATTTGTGTGTATCCACGACGTCCGAGGGAGATAGCTTTGAGAATGACCGGCACGTCGAAAGCTCTGGCGCTATCAGCTCGACTGGCTCTCCGGGATCGGATTCGACCTTCGTAGCTCGTTGTTCCAGCCTACGGGCGTATCTCTGAACCGATACGGGACATAGGCGAAGGACTTGTCGAAGAGATGATGGCATGAAAGTCACATGGTCATGAGTCGAGGTATCAAGGAGGAGAGCGGATGAGTTTTGTTGGGCTTGCGTTCATCCGACAGCAGGATTGTAGGCACTGTCAATTCCACAGCCCACTGATCAAGCTTCAGGTTTGGATTGGGTTTGGGTCAAGCAACGATCGAGTCAGGATCGAGTCAAAGTTAACTTTGAGTAGAGTCACAGATGTCGCGACATGGCTAGTCGTAATGCACGATCACAGATTTCTAATGGGGGGGCAGGGTTGGGTGTAACAGCGGGCAGCGCCGCCTAGCTGTAGATGTCTGTATCCTAATTGACCTGCCGTCCGATCTAACTCTCCGCAGCTTCACCTTCACTCTCTCCGGCCTCTCTACTCTCTCTTCTCCAGATCTCAGTATCCAGCTCCCTCCCTCTCGGCCTTGACGACATGGTCACAATCTCGCTCTGTGACAACCGCTACTTGTCTGTGACGTAGGCTGTACGGCTCACCTTACGGCGTCATGGCAGTCGATATTCGTCCGGGTCGAGGTATTCGATTGCGATGTAAGACATTCGCCATTTGCCGTCCCTTCTTCCAATCTGCCCCACCCTGCTCATACTTCTTGTCAAGTGTCACATGTCACAGTCTGTGAAACGATAATTCTGCATATAATACTCGATTGAGCGCCCAACTCTTTGTGCCAGGGCTCCTGTATCACCACTTTCACAAAGTCCAGAAGGCCGGCTCGCCGTGGAATTCGGGCAAAGAGAGCGGTATACAAGACCTCAAGCTTCAAGTCGCTAACCCCCACAAACCCCCACACTCTAGTCGCCACCCGCATCCTCCCACCAGTACACGAGCCTGCTCAGTCCTCCTTCTTCGTTGACCATGTCCGATTCCAAGAATTCTATAGCCTCTGCCTTTGGTGGCGGCGCCGACACTAAACTCACCTCAAATGACGCATCAGCCCTCGAGGCGATCAGGAGAGCAAGCGGAGGCCAAGCCTTCGACATGCAAAACTCCATTGGAACACAGTCTCGCTGGAGGTGAGTACCACTGAGCTTGTGTGCGCGCTCGACTGACATTCGCGTAGCAAGGTCACAGACAGTCTCTCGCGAGCGTTCTCCACCCCGCCAAGCCTTTCCAGTCTCCTGGTGTGCGGTGCCATGACCGCAGGGAGCTACGCCTTCGGTAACAGGACCTTGAGTATCATCGATGGAGTGGTGACTGCGTACGGTACTTACAGATACCTGACTGACGTTACGATCCCTTCCTCGGTCGACCCGGAGTACATCAAGATCCCCGATGCTCAGGCGAACGACGGAGAACAGTGTGCTGGAATGGGACCGCGACTGTCTGTGGCAGGTGATCTTTCGCAGCCCGAGGCTTCGTCAGCGGAATGAGGAGGGGGCATACCGGTTCACAGCTCGTAATACAAGTGGAGAGGTGCTGACGCGCAGGTGTACCAAGCACTTACTGCTTATCACATATCATCTTGGCTGCATGTACAACATCTTACCGTCCCCCAGCGCTACCGCTAGGTGCGGATCAAGCCAGTCTACTCACTTCTCACACCTCCACGAGCTCGCATGACCTCATTTTGTCCTCCTTTAAGCTCGACTAGCTTCGCACACCCCTTCAAACACCCTCTTCGGGTTTCACCGATCCATTCATCAGGCTCCGTCGGCGGTCTTCCGTGTCTCTCGAGCACATGTCAGTACAACTTACAAGTAGCTCAAGCTTGGGGCTTTTCGGCGTCATCACCCATAGTAAATAACATACCCAATTAATCAAGCCACAACGGCCTCACAATCATTGTTCTTCGACCACGATGACTGCCTCTGAAAATGAGAAGGAACCTCTTCTACACGGATACGAGGACACCAGGACGTATGGGGCAATCTTTCAAACTCAAGGAGGCCAGTCTTCCTCTGGGCGAGAGGACCTGGAGGCGAACACAAGGGGCAATTCGCACGACCCGCAACCGTCTCTCTGGTCGGGAGTAGCAGGCCCTCTTAGCCGGTCACTCTGTCAGCGGGTCCAAGCTGACTCTTGAACGTAGTCGCGCTACGAGCAAGCTCTCAGATGTCTTTTCCAACTCTGACCCCATAAACGGTCCTATGAACCGCTCAATCCTAGCCTCTCTTACGGGTTTGGCAACGCTGGCCACGAGATCCTTCACGGACAGGGTCCTTCCACTCGGTGTCGGCTTGGTATGTCTCGCTTCGTCCATTCACGATATCAGACAGGTCTTTCGGAATGCCGAACTCATGGCGGCGGCGACGGCTTGTACATGTGCCGTGGATGATTCTAGCGATCCAGCCAACTCAGTCCGATCGGTCACGGCATCCGAGATCGGGGAACACGGTGGCGGCGGCGATCCACATGACGAGCCGAAGGATTGATTCGGACTTCGTGCTCGACGGGAAGAATACAGTAGTGACGCGAGTATTATGCATTAGTGGGCAATCGACTAGTCTGTTATAGTCAGCACAACAGTATTCACATGACCTCCAGTTCTATTGATGTGCAGGTGCAATTCGTGTCAAGACGCAAGACAGGGAGCTTGGTGACTGCGCCCCAGTGGATCAACCAATGTCCTGAGGACGATCAGCTGTCTGCTCTACTCAGATGTATGTAAGTGTCCACTTACTGCCAGGATGTCCCGCAAGAAGGGTTTTCTCTCGATCAAGCTCTCGCCCAGCTTCGCCTTTCCCTTTCCCTTTTCTTCCTTCACTGTGACGTTCTCCTTGCCATTCTCCTCTGCCTTCACGCTACCTTCCGCCTTCGATTCTTCTGGTTCTATTGACGGACCACCTTCATGGCCTTTAGCACCTTTCGGCAAGGTGTATATCCATTTCTGCTCCTCCATCAATTGCAAAAAGTCCTTGAGTAGTGGATCTCCGGCCATGGTCCGCCGAGAGCCAAAGATGACCAACTTGCGTTTCGCTCTGGTGAACGAGACGTTGATCCTTCGCCAGTCCTTGAGTAGCTCGCCGATCTACATCAGTCATCAGTCATTGTCAGGAAGACGATCGTGGCGCCACGACTCACATAGCCACTGGCATTGGATCTGACCAGTGAGATTAGGATACATTCCTTGTCCCTGCCCTGACTCTTGTCCGCGGTGAGGATCTCGACGCTGGGCATATCGGCAAAGAGGCCAGTGAGGAGCTTGATCTGCTGGCGATACGGTGTAATGACGGCGAGATCCGAGGGGTTCAACCCGCTAGCAATCAATGCTTTGGACAGCTAGTTCGTGATCAGCATAACCCGCTGTCACAGTGAGTTCGTCGACCCACTTGTGCTATGAATCCTGCTTCTATCTCGTTCTGGACCAAATTGCCGATTCTACTGTCGTACGCCGGTACCAGATCGGTGTCGACGAAGACGGCTTTGACACTGCAACTCGTCAGTGAGACCCTTGATCAATCACGAGGTTCGAGCTCACTTCTCTGCCATCAGATCTTGAACCCAGCATGGCTGGGAGCAAGTCTTTCCAGAAATCTCTTGACATTTCTTCCGCCTGGGCAGCACCAAGCTCTGCTTGGCCACGAACTCGTTCCCGCATTTCAGTCTGTTCTCGTATATCAACCGATTTGACAAGAGCATGATGTCCTCGTTCATCCTGTATTGATGTGACAGGTCGACAACGGCCTCCGGATGAGCCTCTGAAAGAAGCCGGAAGAGGGATACGTCGAGACCGCCTTGTTTGGCTTCGCGATTCTTGACCTTCAGAATCGGGTCAGCTCGTCTGCGTACAACACATACAGCACAACAGCTGTACCCACTATTGGCGGGAGTTGGAAGTGATCGCCGACTAGCACAAACGTATCGGCCAGACGCAGCGGGCCCAGAC